>OV049925.1:47346957-49746957 GCA_920104205.1 Eupeodes latifasciatus
ATTCTCATGAATTTCTTTTTTTTTAATTTTGCTAACATCTTGTCGTTTTTATATCTACAAAAATACTCCTATAATTTAAATTAATTCTAGCAAAACATTTTTGTTTGTCAATAAATAACGGGAGAAGTTATACCGGCAGTTCGTGGTGAATTTGTTTTTCTCTTCTTTTTCTCTAAGTTACAGATAGATGGCATTAACAACCAAAACAAGAAAGGATGTGTGCAGAAAGAGTGTAACAAGGTTAATGTTTTTTAGACTAGACTTTTTTTATATTATTTAAAATATACTGCATTAAATTATTTAACATTGAATTATAAAAGGCGGAAATAATAAAGTTCTACAGTTTACCAGGGATATTTATATAAAATATCCATATCTTCTGCAATTGCGGTATCAATCGATATTTTCTGGAACTTAGTGTTAACGTAAAATTTATCTGTCATAAATTAATTTTTCAGCTTTTTTATATACCAAAAAAATCAATTATGAAATTTGGCTGCGATAATAATTACTTTAACACAGCATTTTCTATGTTTATAGTTATTCAGGTTTAGCCCTTAACTTTGATTTGCATTTATTTATGAATAGCCTAAAAAGTATAGCAAGCATCTATAAAAAAGCCACAATGCACTTTCAGAAAAAACTGTAGTTACAACTTTCCCTCACAGATTTTTCCTTGTCGGTATATAACTGAAAAATAAGATAAATAGTTAGAACTGGAAAACTTATAAAAATGATGCATAAAAACAAATTTCGATATTCTTTTCACAAAACCACTGACCTAGCGAGAATACAAATATTTTTACTTTTGTACAAAAGTACTTTTCGGCTTATGTAGTTAAATCTTTAATAGCAACACACTACCTTAGGGGAAAGCTGTAAGAATAGCTTATCACCTATTCACAAATCTTATGCAATGAAAATTAGCAACAGAAGTAACAAGTTGACGGTCTTTTTATTTAGTGTCTACTTAAATCACTTATTTTCAGCATTTTGGAAATGTCGTGAGTAATGTAAAGAAAATAAACAACGAGTACACACAAATAAAATAGGAATGGAAAAAAGAGATGAGTATATAAAAATGTTTTCAATGTTCCTGCGTTGTTTTATTTCATCTTATTCTGTAACTCTCGTTTTCAATGTTCCTGCAACTCTCGCATCGATAAGCTCTGAAAATTGAAACAAATCTGAGTTATTTTGCATTTTTCAACGGTCTGAGCACGTCAGTTACCAGGCGATCACGACAGCAATGGAAAAGCTGCAATTAGAGAAACCACTCATAGATCTTATTAGTCTCATGCTCAAAAGCAGGACAATAACTTCTAGCATGAGAAGCTTTACTACCACCAGATCGGTGAATCGAGGTACCCCCCAAGGTGGGGTCCTTTCGCCTCTCTTATGGAACATGGTAGTAAACGACCTTCTAACATCATTGGAAGCAGAGGGTTTCAGGGTGATTGCCTATGCTGACGACGTTGCAATATCTGTATCTGGAAAACACTCCCAAGTTCTCTCGGAACTCCTACAAAATGCTAACAAAATGGGCTAAGTAATGTGGCTTGGACGTCAATCCAATTAAAACAGAACTAGTACTCTTTTCGAGAAGGTACAACATTCCTCAGATCAGCCCACCTAAGATTAAAGGAATACCATTAAGGTTTTCCGACCAAGCTAAATATTTAGGCCTCATTTTAGACAAAAAACTAAATTGGAAGGCAAATATTGATGAAAGAGTAAAAAAGGCTACTGTAGCGCTTTTTACTTGTAAAAAGGCCATAGGATCAAAATGGGGCTTCTCCCCAAAAATAACCCACTGGCTTTACACTTCGGTAATTAGACCGATACTCATTTATAGAGTTGTCGTATGGTGGACCGCACTGGACAAGATGGTAAATCTAAATAAGTTCATCAAAGTCCAGCGGTCAGCAGGTATATGCATCACAGGAGCACTTCGCTCAACACCAACCGCAGCCCTGGAAGTGCTTTTAAGCCTAACACCTCTTGACATCTTCTCCAAAACGGTGGCAGCTAACTCATGTGTGAGGCTTAGAGCCACCTCTCAATGGAACAGTAACAATACTGGACATACTACCATTCTAGACAATTTTAGATCTATCCCAGATCGCTTAGACTATACCACCCCTAAAACGGTATTCGGTAAAAGCTTCCATGTGTCCATCCCTTCAAGATCCTCCTGGGAAGAAGAGAGACCCCTGGAAGACAATGTGATACACTTCTATACAGACGGTTCAAAGACCGATTACGGAGTTGGAAGTGGTATCTATTCGGAACAACTGAATCTCAGTCTATCATACAGACTTCCCAATCAATGTAGTGTATTCCAGGCAGAAGTAATGGCGATTAAAGAGGCACTATCCTGGCTCAAAGAAAACGTTATATCTTGCAAGGATATACGAATCTTTTCGGACAGCCAGGCCGCTCTTAAATCTCTCGCGTCTGTCTCCACAAACTCACAAGTAGTCCACGATTGTCGATCATCTCTGAATGAGATGACAGAACAGTTTAATATTCACCTCATTTGGGTGCCGGGCCACAGAGACATTCCGGGAAATTGTAAAGCCGATGAGCTCGCCAAAAACGGAACACTTCTGCCTAATGTTAGAAAAAAACATAACATGGGAACACCACTTGCTACATGCAAATATCTTCTCAAGCAGTATGCTCTAGAAGCAACAAATGCTAGATGGTCACAGAGTACCACCTGCCTAGCAACCAAGCAAATATGGCCAAGCATAGACTTAAATCGGTCAAAAGGCTTGATATCCTTGAGCAGACAAAATGTAAGCTCTACAATTGGAGTAATAACAGGACACTGCCTCATAGGAAGACATGCTCTGAGGCTAGGGGTCTACACAAATGACTTCTGTAGAAGCTGCATGGACGAGGAGGAAGAGGAAACAGTCCAACACCTTCTATGTACATGTCCAGCACTCTCCATTAGAAGGAATAACTTTCTCGGTAATCCCTTCTTCGACAATACCAGTGAACTGGCAACGATTGACACAAAGTGTCTCTCTAAATTTATTAAAAGCACAAAATGGTTTGTTTAATTTTCATTACTCTCCCATGAATAACCTCATTAGTGGTATCACAATGGACCCTTGAGGTCTAAGTGAGTCAATGACATCTGAACAGCCACTCCAACCTAACCTAACCTAACGGTCTGAGCGAAAATTAAACGCATAAACGCAGCTTATAATAAAAAAAATAATACTAGTAGTGCTTTCAGAGTTGTATGTTTCTAGGTCCTAATTCTCATTCGACTGTTGCACCACCTTATTTATTTTACTTACTTAATGATTAAAACTGGCTTAGAATAACTAACTAATATTTCTCTAAATGCGTATTTTAGAATTGTTTCCAAATCTTCATTGTTCTGGCACCTAACAAGAGTAATTAATTTCACTTCATATTCGAATGAACGAACACAATGAGAGTACCAAAAAGTTGTTCATACACAATTTTGAATTTGCAAATCACAGCTTGTAGGCAAAAACAGAGCAACCGTCGAAGTGGGTTCTCTCTATTAGTTCTTTTCTCTCTGCTCTGAAGTAAAGAGATTTATTCTTTAGCAGTGCTTCACGAATGTGGAACCAATGTGCACCGACACCTCTTTTCAAACCCTCTCTTCCTCCACTTAAGCTCAGATTGTGTCTCTGCGTACAAAGGGAAGTAATATCCTCTTGACTCTATTCAATACCCAAAGCCATGGTTAAAGTCAAGATAAGAACTTGAGATTATTTAATTTTGTTTTCAAAACCAATGAGCCTCTGGAAGCATAAAACTAACAAGTAGGTACTCTACAAAGTTTATTTATTATTCCTAAGTTTGCTTTCTAAGTTATCTCTATTTAATTTTCCAATATTTAAGGTCAAATTTTCACAAACAACCCCTCTACAATAAACAAAAGAAAAGCTCCATGCAACACAACGACTATAAGTTCTGATATCTCGTTTTTGTTTTTATTAAATAGATAAATGTTTATTTTACAAAACAAAACAAAGCTTACAATAATGATTTTATTTTCAAGTTATTTATAAACGGCAAGGACATCAATGATAATAATAATATAAGTATTACTTCTAAATTAATTTCTATAAATTAAATAAAAACAAGAAATAACAATTCATACATATTTGCAAAGCTATATATGTACATACATACATATTTGTGCAACAAGCAATATAATAATAATTATTCTCCTTCATATGATAAAATTATTATTATTATTATTTGTTTAGCTTATAGCTACTAGAAAGCTTTTTAAGTCAGGAAGTAAAATGTGTGCCAATTAAATTTCCTGTTTATTATAGTTTGTTTCAGTGAAAAGTAAACAAAAACAACATTTTACTTTTTTCTCTCATTTTTAATTAAATGATAAAAATAATTTTAAAATTTTCTCAATGTAAGGTCAACGTATGCATTGATCTATTTAATCTCACTCACATATGTGTTCTCGATTGCAACATTTCGTAAATGCATTCGAACTTATTTTTATATTTATAATAAAAACAATATTGTATAAAATGAAAATTGAGTTTTAATGTCTGACTATAAATGAAATGCTCAGCTGGGGTGCATTTATATGCTAGCATATGGTTTTAAAATAAAGAGTTTTCCACTACGTACGGGTTAATTTTGACAGCTCGTGGCGGCCATATTGTTTCTTTTACTTTCTGTCAAAATAACTTTTTTTTTAATCAGTCACTCAAGATAAATCATCATGTCAAGTTACATAATCGAGCAACACGTGGAAATGATATTTTGGATTTTGGAGCAGTTGGAGTTTGGGACGCGACACCAATCCACGTGAGATTTACGAGGTGCCAATGCGTCCAAATAAAGTAACTGTTTGGTGTGGATTTTGGGCTGGAGACTTCATCAGTTCGTACTTTTTTCGATGATCGCCAACTTCTTGTGGCCTGAATTGGATGATATGATATACACATGAGCACCGAAGACATATGATTTGTCGAAATCTGTATGGATTATAATACTGTATTTAATATACTGTATCGCAAAATAATGTATTTCCAAATAATGTACAAAATACTGTATGATTAAAATACTGCCCCTCAAATTCTGTAGGTATGTAGGTATATCAAAATTTTGAAAACAAAATACTTTTTTTTAAGAAAACATCATAACAATTTTTCATGTTGTTCAACAATAACAAATGTACCTATGATAATTCAAGACACAATCGACATTCTGCTCGAGCGGTTTAATGGCATGGTTATCTTGCGCCGAGGCGACGCACGTGAATTGGCCACCAAGATCGTATGATTTTACCACTTTAGACTTTTTCTTGTGGGGCTTTCTTAAGTCGCAGGTCTATACGAAAAAGAGGCTGGGATGCGACCCACACTGATAACTTCCCATCCCGTGTGTCGATTTGTCGTGCTTAAAAGTTTGTTTATATGTATCAATTTTTACCAAATTTGCGTACTATTTTTTGTAGATTTTATTTTTTTATAAAAAAACGGACTGTTGGATTTTTATAAAAAAATTACTGAATATCAAAAACAATATTTTCTGTGAAATAAGAAGCTATTTGAATCGTAAGTAATTTTTTACCAAGTTTTAGTATTGTTTTTTTGTTAGGTTTTTAATTTTTGTAAAAAAAACTGTCAATTAGATTTTTCTAAAAATTTGACTGAATGTTGAAAACATTATTTTTTAAAAGATAAAAGTAATTTTAAGCCAATATCTTAAACTTTTGAAAAGATATTTGAGTCGAAAATCAATTTTTACCAACTTTTATTAATTTTTCTGTTTAGGTTTTTATTTTTTTTTTGTAAAAAAAAAACTGTCAGTTTGATTTTTCTCAAAATTTTTCCGAATGTTGAAAACAATATTTGTTATAAGTTAAAATTAGTTGGAAACCATAATCTTAAATTTTTGAAAAGATATTTGAGTCGAAATTCAATTTTTACCAACTTTGAGTAGGTAATGTTTTTTTTAGGTTTTTATTTTTTATAAAAAAAATTGTCAATTCGATTTCTCTCAAAATTGTCCCAGATGTTGAAGACGTTATTTTTCTTAGCACAAAATTGTTTTGGTGATAAAATCATTTTGTATTCGTAAAATTTTGGAGGTGACAAATTTTTTTTCAGTTTTTTTGATTTATAAAAAAACCGTTAATTGGATTTTTTCAAAAAATATACTTGTTTGGTATCACGTTACTATATATTATATAAAATTTAATTCAAGTCTCTAGCGTTTTTGGTTGGTAAGATATTTAGGGTTAACCAAAATTTTCATCTTTTTTTAAACTGCTATGGTAAAAAAACCACCCACGCAATTTTTTTAGCGCCCTTTCTGCATCTTTCTTCCTTATTATCTGTATAACAAAATTTATTTGAAGTCGATATCTCTTCTGGTTCTTGAGCTATGGACGACGAAAAAACGTCGCGAACGTACGGACGTACGAACGTACGTACACACGCACGCACAGACATCTTTCTAAAAATCTTTTATTTCGACTCTAGGGACCTTGAAACGTCGAGAAATGTCAAAATTTTTAATTTGATAAATCGGACCTATTACAATAACTTCTTATGGGAAGTTAATAAGCCGCAAGACACCACCGCTGTCCTCAAAGACATTATTATCGTTGCCCATCGTTAAAATTTAGCCTGATTTATGCGCCAAAGTCACAAATAGTATCATTGATAGGTCTCTCAAATAGAGATAAGTCCAAGCCTTACAATAGAATAATTCCTCAATTTATTTTACCCCATGACAAAAACAACGAAATAATAAATAAATATATATTCATAGATAAAATAAAGTAAGTATAAAAACGCCTTTATAGCTCAAGAACAGTTTAACCGATTTTAATGATGCCTTATTTTATTAGTTTCTCCACAATTTAGTGTAAAAATAGCTAAAATATCTAAAAATAATCACGGAAATAAAATTATATAAAAAAAAAATTAAATAAATTAATAATGAAACTTCCCCATCTTCCGCATTTGATACATCTCACGACACGCACGCTTATAGGTTATTGTGTAATGATAATATATGATGATTGCAAATTAAAAACAAATTATAAAATACAAGTTTGACGGAAAGTTCAAATCTACGTAGGGTGTACATGCAACGTCATAAACAATAGATAGATATACCTTTTGGTAAATGAACTTGCAAGTTGAATAAAATTATTTGAAGATTTTGCTGCTAACAATTACAAAATTTGTTTTTAAAGACTTTTTCAAACCTAAACTTCACAAAATTTTACTTTAAGGTCATAAATCGATTCTGAAGTAAAAGTTTTTAGTCATTGACATTTCTGATCACCACTTTGAAAAATTGAAATACCACGTATGCAAAATTGTTATTGTTTCGTTGCTTATGTTGCACCTAACGCCAGTGCCGTTTTTAGCTGCAACCAAAAATAAGGTTACCCACATCAGCATCTTTCAATTTCGGCCATAAGCAATCGTTAATCGTAGCTCGGTAGCGCAATCCATTCATAATATAACAGTTGCACCAGCTTCATCTTCCAAAATGTAAGGTCCAATCAAACCGCTTATTAATAAATAGTACGAACAGAGAAACTTTAAAGATAAAGCTGTAGTTGCGGTCTTTCAATAATCATTCTTGAATTTCACGATCATTTTGATGTATGTATTTACATATTTCAAGATCCACCGGCTGGCTTGAGTTTTGGATTTTGTTATGATCTTTTAAGGCCTCAAGGCCAAATCAGTTAGCAATAGAAAATACGGTGTAATAGCTAATTCCAAAGATTGAAGAATCGACAAAGCTGGGGTTTCGTCAACAAAACGAGCAAAATTTACAATTGCTGTTAGTCTATACATATTATGTACACGGATTCAATTTTTCACACAGCTATCTTTTGCCTACAACTCAAATTTTTTCCGGCAGAGAAGGTACATACATACATACATACATACATACTTTACAACGACTCAAAAATGCTTCAGTTTAACAAAATGTTACTGCAAAATGTTCACCATTTTTGTAGTGAATTTTAACAATTTCAGTCCATAATTGAAGCGTGTATGATTTGTTATCGTTTTTATTAATGACAGATTCCTAAATAGCGGGTTTTAAAAATAAAACTTTTAATTTGGCCAGTTTACATATGTATATTTCTAAGATCTCAGAGATGTTCGTATTCTAAGAAATGCAGACAAAATTTCTCACACAAATTTGTTATGTTTTTTATCAGAAATGTGAGAATAGAATTCAAGAATTCTCTATCGCTCAATTCAAAAAGAAAAGAAATACATATGTACAAAGCTAATTTGATTGTTAGGTGAAAATGAATATTGAATTGTGTCTATATATTTCATTCTTCTGCTCTGTCAATTCGCCTGAGAAAATTCTCAAAATTCTTAGAAAATAAACTGGAAAATTCCAAGCCCTTTATGTATCAACATACTGTAAAGGAGCTTCCAGACCAAAGAAGTACATTTGAGCCATTGCAGAAACATTAAAAAACGTTTTAGAAACGTTTTGTTTTAGTCTGGACGCTCGCGAAACATTTTTGAGATGTTTATGGAATGTTTTTCTGTTTTGTTTTTTAATTTTTCCATTCCAAATGGAAAACGCAGTCAATGCTGAGGATATGGAAGGACCACTTCTGCAGACTCTACATATAACGGCGACTACGAACCGAATTCCGCTGTCAGGCAGGATGATAAATTCAACACGCACGCGCACGCGCAACAGTGGACTTATTGAGAGGCGAGTTCGTTGAACATTTTATTTCACGTTCGGGACAGGTCAATTGGCCGCCTAGATCGTGCGATTCAACGCCTTTAAACTATTTTTTGTGGGGCTATGTTAAAGCTCATGTCTATACAGACAAGCCTGCTTCAATTGACGCATTGGAAGCCAACATTGAAGCATTTATTCGTGAGATACCGGCCGAAATGTTGGAAAGAGTTTGCAAAAAATTGGACTAAGCGTCTGCTGCATATTTTTAAGATCAATTAAGCGAGTAATTCAACTAAGCGGGGTTCAATTAACTGTCTAAAAAGCTTTGTTACTAATACGGGAAATTTTCGAAGCTAATTTGTTCGATCAATTAAGCGGGATGTTCAATTAAGCGAGGTGCAACTAAGCGGGGATTACTGTACCTTCATTTTTACTATATATAAATAAATAAATTAGGTGGCGCAACAGTCCATGAAGAACCAGGGCCTAGTGACTTACAACTCTCAACCATTCCTGTGTGCGAGTAATGTTGTCAGAGATGGTAGGGACCTACAGTTTATATGCCGAATCCGAACGGCTAATTTGAGAAAGCACTTTTCATGACAAGAATTACTCTTGGAGGATTTGTCAATTCCTCGCAAGAGGAAGTACCCGTGAAAAAAGTTAGGTGACACAGGCAGGGATTGAACCCAAGACCCCTTGCATGACAGCCTAACGCACTAACTATCACGCTACGGGTACTTCATTTTTACTACTTGAGTAAAAAATCAGATTTTACCATTTTTGAGTAATATTTCTTTAGATTTCTTTGGATCCTTTGGATTTCTATAAAAAAAAAATATTTTACTTTAAAAACAATATTTTGAATTAAATGCAATTATTTTAAGGTTTAATTCTTTGTAAAAAATCTTTCAACTATCGGAAATCGAATTTCTTATCAATCTTTAAGGTTTTTCTATTCTATGCATACAATTATTCTGGAGGTTGAATAATTTTTCGTAAAATACTCGAAGTAAAAAATATTTGTTTTTTGTAGTTTTTTCATTTTTATAAATTGATTTAAGTTTCGAATTTGTACCATCATCCATTTGAGGCACAGTCAAGGTCAACATTTGCATGAAATAATCTTCAAACAATAAATTATATGAACCGTACTATCGATTCAAATAGAGATTTCATGCATTTTTTTTTTTTTGAAAAACTTTCCTATAGCTTTTAAAAAATCGCCCTTTAAAATGTCAAGAAAGGTGTGGAACTATGAGAATGTTATCCAATTCATAAAGATGTAGGAATTAAAAAAAGTTCTGTGAGATCCACTTGACGAAAATATTAAAAATAAAGTAAAAAAAAAACAATAATTTGTCTTTAATTTCCGAAATACATACATATATAAATTTTGAAAAAGATAAGGTTGATGAAAACATTCATGTTTTTACGCCATGTTTAACGCGCCATTTTAAATTTACTGCAAAATTTCTGACATGTTTTTTAGACAAATGGGAAACGTTTCAGGAATGTTTTTTAAACAATGAAATGTTTCTTTGGTGTGGAAAGACTTAATAAAACTTCCCAATATTATCTTTTTGACAACAATTTTATTCGGAAGACCTATTATAACGACAAGTTATACGACAAGAAAGCTACATTATCAGTGAGTAACATAGGCTATATTTAGATTTAGATTTAGATTTAGATTTATTCATTGAATGCATACACAGTAAGACATACATCTTATAATATTAGTGATATGCTAAAATACAAAACATAAAATAGTAAACAGGCTACTTCAAAGATGAATTTATATAAAATTTTTGAGTGTATATAAAATTTAATTTAATTTAATTAATAATCTCATTCCTTAAATTCAAATTGATTTATTCAGTTAAAATTACAATTAGTATATAATATTTATGTACATATGTATATTTATACAAATTTTAGTAGTTCAGTTCGTTATTTAAAATCATATAATATAAAATTCGTACATATTAATACACAACTCTCAACTTTATGCGAGGTTCTTTGAAAATTAGGCACTTTGAAAATGACTTCGGAGTTCGAATCGAAACCTAGTTTCTTCATTTAAAGTTTTCAAGTTTCTAGGCAGAAGATTCCACAGACGAATAGCGTAAACAAAAAATTGTTGTTCAGAGGTACGACAGGAATAATGAGGGTGCATAAGCATTAAGGATCTGCTTGAGGAACTGAATTGAATCCTATTATATAAACTAGAAGGTTGTTGCGTGTTTATTATATTACAGAGTAGGAGTAGAGTCCTGTACCGCATGAGATGATCGAAGGAAAAGTTGTAAATTTGGCGTGAAAATTCCGAAATACGATCAAAACGATGTAGACCAAAAATGTAGCGAGCTATGTTATTAAAGGCGACATTCAATTTTCTTCTACTGTTGGCATCACAGTTGCTAAAAACTTCGCAACCATAAGTTAATATTGGGATCACAATCGTTTTGGCAATCATCATCCGAGTCTTCAAGGGCGTAAAATGTTGTGACGACCATAACATTCTAAGAACCCCATAAACCTTACCCACCGCCACATTGATATGGCTGTCCCAAGTAAGTCTCCTGTTAAACAACATGCCGAGATTTCGCGCATTCGATGTAAATTCAATTGGTATACCATTCAAGCAGATGCTTGGAAAATACTCCAGATTAATTGCTGATTTATTGATGATAACACATTTTGACTTGGTAGGATTTAAGAAAAGACCATTATTCCGAGACCAGTTGGATATTTTTTCGAGATCTTGGTTGATAGTATAAGCTCCATCTTCTATTAGCCCCAGGGGACAACTATAAATCAACTGTACATCATCAGCTAACATTTGAATCGCACATCCCGAAATCTGAGTTGGTATTTCATTAATGTATAGAGAGAAGAGAAGGGGACCCAAAATAGAACCCTGGGGAACTCCTCTGGTTGTGGGAAGGAATGACGACATTTTGTTGTTAACCGACACCGCCTGAAATCTATCTTGCAGATATGTTTTCATCAACTTAACCGCCAATGGAGACAAACCAAAATAACTAGAAAGTTTCTGACATAAAACGTGATGGTCCACCGTATCAAAGGCTTTTGAAAAGTCTAGTCTATATTTAGTACTAGATTACTACAGAAATCTTTTGAAATTCCTATTAAAACCAACCGAAGGTGTAAACAAAATTAGCCATAAAATGTCTTTCATCGCATACGCTGCGAAGGACATACGCTGATAGGACAAAAAAATGTTTTCTAATTTAGTGATTCATGGTCATTTTAATTAACATTCTTATAAATTAAATATCTGTACCTATTTATGTCTAACCGTGCGAAGCCGGGACGGGCCGCTAGTGTAGATATAATAAAAATAAAACACTTAATGACATAGGGGGGGGAGAGTACGATAACTCAGGCGACAAAGTTTAATGACGGATTTGTATAGAACAGTTAAAAACAAGCATTTTTTACTATGGGAGGGGTGGGTCTATCTCCCCCGCGTTTAGGCGGTAGGGGCAATTAAAAAAAATATATACGTTAAATGGAAAAAAATAATTAAAAAATATTGGTAATACTTACCCGTGGCAAGATGGTTAGTGCGTTGGACTGTCATGCAAGAGGTCTTGGGTTCAACCCCTGCCTGTGCCACCTTAATTAAAAAAAAAAAAAGAGTTTTCACGGGTACTGCCTCTTGCGAGGAATTGACAAATTCTCCAAGAGTAATTCTTGTCAAGAAAAAGTGCTTTCTCAAATTAGCCGTTCGGATTTGGCATATAAATTGTAGGTCCCCTCCATCCCTGACAACATTACTCGCACACAGGAATGATTGAGAGTTGTAAGTCACTAGACCCTGGTTCTCTACGGACTGTTGCACCACCTAATTTATTTATTTAATACTTACAAATAAGTTTTATACATTTTTTTAAAGCCAACACTATTAGCTTGTTTTTAAATCAAGTCAAAACTATGCATAATTTTTGAAAAAAAAAATCAATTTAAACTCAAAATTTGTACAAAAAAGTTAAAAAAAAGGTTTTAAGTGTAATTTTTCAAAACTTTAAGATTATCTACTATTGTGTTTTTTTTAGAATTCATTGTTCTTATTTGTTTTTGATCAAAAACTGAAAATTACGTAGATGATTTTATTTTATTTTTTCCTTGCTTGAGCATTTATGTACGTAGTCTTATTTTGATAGTAATAACCGAATATGTACATATACCTAGGGTTAATAATTTTTTCTTAAATCCAGCTTATTTAAATGCAAAAGAAACTTTGCATGCACCCCATCTTGCACCCACCGCACCTTGCACCCTCCCCACCTTGCACCCACCCCAAATCCTATAGTGTTCCCAAGCAGGGGGTTGCAGGGGGCAGCATGCCCCCCATACACATCCCACTATTGCATACACAAAACTCGCACACCTTAGTCTTACATGCACCCAAACTCGCACCTACCATTATTACTATCAAAATAAGACCACTCAAGCAAAAAAAAAAATAAATAAATTGAAATAGTAGTTGTGGTTATTTTCAATTTTCTCAAAAGCTAAAATACATAAAATCATCTAGTTTTTAGTTTTTGATCAAAAACAAATAAGAAAATTAAATTCTTAACTACATAAAAACAATAGTAGATAATCTTAAAGTATTGAAAAAAGTACACTTTAAACCTTTAAATTTTGAGTTTAAAATTAATGTTTTCAAAAACTACGCATAGTTTTGACTTGATTTAAAAACTGGCTAATAGAACAGAATGTTGGTTTTAAAAAAATGTATAACATTTAATTGTAAGTATTACCGTTATTTTTTAACTATTTTTTCCATTTTAAATAATATTTTTTTTTAAATTGCCCCTTTCGCCTAAATGTAAAAATTGCTTGTTTTTAATTGTTTTTACAAAATCCGTTATAATATCTTGTCGCCTGAGTTATTGTACTCTTGCCGACATACATACATACATACATGGGTATACAAACAAAAAACTTTGCAATTTAATTTCATGAACAATAAAATTAGTTCATATCATAAGGAAATGTCAATGAACTCAGTATTTCAAAAATTTACTTACAACCTTCAAAAGGAAAAAAAATCATTTAAGCTTATATTGTTATTACGAGGACACTTTTTTACATAAGTTTGCTTTAAGATTTTTCTATTTCTTAAGCTCGACATTAATAAAGTTAACTAAATAAAATTATATCATATACATACATACATTTTTATGTATACCATGCCAAAAGTTTTCTTTTTGTTATTTTATAGAATGAATTTTTGTTTGAAAAGAATTTCTCATTTCATTGACCCAAATATGATGATAACGTTATTTAATTTGATTCACCAGCAATTAGAAAAGTAAGGTTATCAACTACTAATTGTTTTATTTTAAGTTAAGGAAGTTAAACAATAAAGGTGAAAACTTTTATTTGCATTTAAGTATGTGCTTTATCGTCGTCTTATTTTAGGGTTATAAAAATACGCTTTTAGTTTTATGCCCTTCAATGTCATCAGCTCAGAGGAAAAATATACCTCTATACAATAAGTATCGTTCTTAATTACGTCGATTTATGTGATAATTTGGTTAAGAAACCAGCACTTAGTTATATTTTATGAAAAACTTACAAATCAAAAAGTAAAGAAAAAATACAATTATTGGTTAATGGTTGCCACTTTGAAACAAAAAAAAAATAACTTTTAAGAAAACTTCAAAACACAAAAATACATTTAAGAATTTTTGATTTCTCTAAACCAGATAATCTACGTAGAAATGAAATGTCAAAGTTGATGTACAGGGTAAACCATTTAATGATATAAAATTGATAGTTTTTTCCCACTCAAAATCTTGGCAGAAAGTCAGTATCATAACTTAACGGAAGTAAATGAGTATAAGCTCAAACAAATTTATAAAATATAGACAACTTAATTCCAGAGTCATATCTTGGACCTGGGGCTAGAAAAATCAGCACGTTATTGTCAAGAAGGCAATGCATTCAGAGAGAGAGAGAGAGAGACAGTTTGGTACAGTTTTCTTCAAAAAGAAGTCTAGAAACTATTTTTCAGGCAACGACGGTAGCTGTTAACCGACGTGTGTTACCGACAATCTAGAAACAATTCTTGCCCTTAAAGCCACTTTCGTCCAAGGAATCCTTGAGCTAGAGCCCGAAACCATCAAGAAGCACTTCGAACATTACAGTGACCGAATGCACTACTGCGAAGCTAGCCGAGGCAGTCACGTGAACGACGCTTATAAAACATGGAAAATTAATTTTATTAATTCTATTCTATTTTTAAAAAGAAATTTGTTTTGGCTCAGCCTTTATATTTAGGGACCAGTTATGGTTTTCATCATTAAACTTTTGTTCCAAGACTTAAAAGCAATTAAGTTATATTTGGTATTGAAATGAAAATCACGAGTTGTAGAACTTACTAAAAATAATAGGTAATTTATTTAAGGGTCCGGTTTTAGCTGTCAGTAAAATGTTTGTTTTACATTTTTGAACATTTTAGAATTACATATATTTCAATGCAGTAAGATGAATTGTAATGACTTCGTAAATACATTTTAAAAATTTTAGGTGAAAACTAATTTTTCTTTAAAATGATAACAAAATTTCCAATTTTGTATTGTTAAAATATTACTGACGAAATCAATAGAAAAATTAGGCGCGAAGCTCCTCATCAATAACACATTTCAGATCCCTCCTGTTTCACATCCCACAACTGCCAACTGCGATTCGACAGAAACTTCCAGATTTCTATACCTTTCAGATCTTTCCTTTCTGGGAGGATAGGACATTTTTGGAAGACGAGCCAATAAACTTTTATATAGATGGATCAAAAACAAATGAAGGAGTTGGTGGTGTTGTGTACACTGAATGAATGAAATTAAGTTTCTCATTCCGCCTTTGCAATCATTGCAGCGAGTTACAGGAGGAACTTATGGCGATAAGAGAAGTCTTGTCCTGGCTTAAAGAAAACGTGATAACATCTGATATCCATATTTTCTCAAATAGTTAGACTGCTATCAAATCTCTGGACTCTGTCTCTACAAACTTTATAACAGTCCATAACTGTCGATCATCTCTAATGGAGATGGCACAACAGTTTAATTTTGACCTTCACGTTAGCTGAGTGCCGGGGGCCATAGAGACATCGCAGGAAATTGTAAAGCAGATGAACTCACCAAAAATGGTACAGTACAACCCATTCTACCATGCTGTCAAACCCATCGCTACATTTAAACTATTGCTAATGCAAGACGCTAAAAAGAAAGCAATCATCAGGTGGAATAACATTACCACGTGTCAAGGCACAAAAAACATCTCGCCTTTGAAGCGCTCGAGGTGCTTGCTATCTCTATGCAGTTCGCATTTAAGCCCAATAATTGGTGTCATAACCGCACACTGTCTTCTAGGAAAGCACGCCACGCAGCTATGTGTATTCTAAATTGACCTCCTGTTTTAATTTTGACTAATGGATTTTACTGATAGCAACGAAGAATAAACGCAGAATTTTTCATTTAGGTACTTCATTTTTAATTTTTTAACGATGAAATCATTTTTATTGAACAGCTGTTTTTTGAGTTTATAATTCGGAACCAAATCGTTCCGATGAAAGCGTTTTATTTCCTCTGCATTCCCACCTGTAAGTTTTACTTAAAAGGATCAAGGATTCCTAACAGGAAATTTTAGTACAGCACAGAGAAAAAAGTACCACATAAAATAGAAAAGAAAAGTAATAAGATTTCTCTACAGTTTTCATCCAAGAAGAACGTCTTATTAAAGCTATAGAGAAAATCTTCCACATATTTTTAAGAAGATATCTATTGCGTTTTAATAGGACTGCTTTTTAAAACAATAAGAAAACGTATTAAAAAGTATAAGCCAATCTCTTAGAAACAATAAGAAGGCATTATTGATAATATGAGAAGAAAATGAAAAACGCTTTGAATACATGTGAAGAACTTATTAAAAGCATGTGAAAAACTTGTTGAAAGAATAAGAAAGTCTTATTAAAAAAGAGTGAAACACTCTTAAAAGCGATGGGGCGAACTTATTAAAAGTTCATTTACCTATGATTGAAAAATAAAAAAAATAAATACAAAACTTCTGCTAAATTCATTCAAATAAAAGACGAAATAAATATCTTTTATCAAACAATTTATTGTTTTTTTTTTTCAATGAAAGGTAACAAAATAGGAATAATGATAATAAATTGTTAATAAGTAAATTATATATTTAAAAAAAAATAACATGTTTTTTCATAATAGTAAATAAAAAAAAGTAATAATAAACATAGTTATGACAAGAAATAAACAAATTAATTTATTTCCAGTATTTTTTGGGGCGAACTACCTTAAGTCCATTGTTTAAATTATACAAATGGAAAGGAGGTCCATCTAGCCAAGAGAAGTTGGCCTCTAACAGATGACTTAAGAAGACCAATTAGATCTATTTCTGTTAACTCAGAAACATGTGAATTGGTTGACGTTCTTGAATATGTGGCCGAATTTAAATTGTTACTAAGATTTTATTGAATATCGAACAACTTACCCTCTCCTTTTTCCATTTTCGTAGTCCAGCTTGAAATTTAATTCGATCGCCAAAGTATGAAACGGAACTGTCGAAATTGCTAAAAAATTTGTGGACGTCTTTCATCTCCATTTTTTCGAGAACGTCAATGGAGTTTACTCCATACACTTTAAGCAACGCGGATACCGAACCACTAAGGCCCCAGGAGAGAAAAATTTGGTGGGTCTCCTCAATTTCGTCATTATTCCATATTAAACATGGAACACTGAACAATTTCATCTTTACTTCCACTCGCGATTACATTGTCAATATTTTCATCCATTTTTATCAATTTAATAAACTTACTTTAACTTTTTTTTTAAAATTCACCGGCACGCAGGCGTCTCTAGACTTGAAAACAAAAATTGTGTTTGGCAAAGCAAAGTACCGTTTCGTGTACAAAATATGTGAGATTTAATTTTAAAAAGTAATTCTTTTTGCTTTGGAATGGACAGCGCTTTTAATAAGTTTATCTTTTTAGGACACTAAACTAATAAGATTTTCTTATTACCTCTCAGGTCTTCTTGATTGAAAAAGATTTTCTTAGTAGCGAAAATATTTACAAACATTTAATAAGTTAATCTTATTAAAACAGAAAAGCGATAGGCCTCTTTCACACGAGACGGTTTCGTCCGTACGGTTAAAATCCGTACGCGATGTACCTATGCATTTTTATTGGAAAATACTTATCGATTTAAGAAGATTTCCTTTTAAGCATTTATAAAAAAAGAAACAAGTCGTCAAGATTGGCTTCTTAAAACTGATAAGTAATAATGTATTCATATGCTTTTATTATTAAATGAATATTTTTTTATTAAAAATATTTTCTTCATTCAATTAATAAGTTTTTTCTATAGAAATGTCATATTATTCATTACTTTTAAAAAGATTTCTAAGATTTCACAATAAGGCAATCTTATTGATTTTATGTAGTACTTTTTCTCTCTGTAAGTGATAAAAATATCAATTATACCAAAAGCCCACGATAGATGGATATTAATGGGATATTCTTTTCTCAACTAAAAAAGTAAAAAGGTAAGAAAACCATATTTGTTGGCAACCATGGTGTAGGTTCATATGTACGTATGTAATATATTCCTACTTCTGTCCTTAGTGCAATCTGATATGAACTTAATCATGAAATTCACTTGCAGCCTCGCATCCAGCCAGCCAGTTCGCTTCCAGTGAGCCTGATCACAATGTAGCCCATAATATGCATAAGGTCACCTCAAGTCACTCACCTAAATTTATATAAAGTGGCTGCTTTTTTCGTCCCACAGTTTTTCTTTTTTTGTTTCTTCTTTTAATTGTCAGCTTCTGATGTTATCTTTAAGTTTGCAGCTTACATCACATTGCATCGGACCCCACGATTCGGTCGGTCGGTCGATTGGTTGGTTAGCTGGTTAGCTGCTTACTTTTGGGAACTTGGAACAAGTGGAGAAACACGATATCAATCACCACCGAGGCGAGCCCAAAAGTCTCATTACAAGGTTGCTGATTTTATGAAGAAGGATATTGTATGTGTAGTTACCTTTTTTTTGTCGTTGTCGTCTTCGTTTTAGTCGAAAGAGGGGGCATATACCAGGCTGGTAACATAAAACTTAAACCGAAACGTGCAGCAGTATGTTTCTAGGTTAAACACCACAGGAAACGACAGTGCAAGGATGACACTATGATGAGCCAGCCCATCCCAATTCCCAACATAAAAAGCAATCACCCCAACAAAAGCATATGGTTTAATTTTTCAAGTTGAACTACCTTCAGAAGTAAAAACTGGAACCTCACATCGTGTCACGTTCGTTTTCCTACTAAAGGTATGTCGGTCGTCTCAATATTAATTTAATTCCTTGAATCCACTTGCAAAAGTGTATGTACCTCTGTACCTGTTAGCTAGTTGGCAAGTTGAATCTGCAGTCTGCCTGGTTGGGTGTCTTGCCTTTAAATAAATTGTTGTCGGGATTCTTTGATGCATGAACTGCGGAGGGCAATTTTCTAGATTATTTTTTTTTGGAGAAGGTTAAGGTATCGAGTGTACTTGTATAGTAGGCTGCATACATACATACATATATAGGAACTTAAGAAGGAATAAAACCTGGAGTCCTTGTAGATTGCGTGCCAATTATAAGTTGACCGACATAAAATTGCATAAGTCAAGTCAATGGTTTCGTATTTATATTCAATTGGAACGCTCATCTTAATGATTCATTTAAAAGCATGCAATACAATGATCTTTAGCCTACATCCAGATCAGTGGAGTGGAGTTTGACAAGTGCTCGTACATAATTGATCATCAACAACAACAAATAATACAAAATAAAACGTGTATGAATTCGATTCTGGTATAAGAAAGGCTGATTTTCAAGTATATTTTTGTTTGCATTTCCTTGAGTTTTTTTTTGTTCCTTGAATTTTAGCGTCCTTCGCTAAGAATATTATCCTTTTATCTTTGAAGTCATAATTGAAGTAGAAATTAAGGTTAAAAGGAAAAGGAAAAGTTGAATGTTATCAAAACTTTTAAAATGTTTCGGCAAAGTTTTTTTTTTGTCAATTTGAATAAAAGCGGCCCTGATCTCAATGATTTTTAAGTTAAAAACATTAAAATCTAAAATGTTTTGACAGTTCTCACTTTTGGTTTTACAATGACTGCTTATTAACGGCTATTAAAAACCGTTGTTTTTATTATTTTGTTTGTCAAAGCAGAAGTAAATTAGAGATGAATTTTATATAAAGATAAAAATGAAATAGACTTTATTTATACAAATTATTTTATTGAAGCAATTTCTCATAACATTTTTCAAAAACAAGTTTTTATCTTTGAAAAATGTCGAGTAATTTAGGATATTTTTAAATTTAAACCAAGCTAATGTATTTGCTTATTGTGTTTTTGAATAATTTTTATGAAGAAGGCGACGAGAACTTTTTTATTTAGTTGGAAAGAAAGATAAAGAAAAAAAGTTAATCATACGCCATGGTGACTTTCAAAGTACGTACGTCAAAAGAATATATTTAAATATTAAGTTAGAATGTGCGAGTATATGTGTACGAATATGATTATAAGAGGATTCAGTTTGTAGGTTGGGAACATAGAGCCAGTTTTGAATTTAAATCCAGCGTCTCTTAAAGCTTACAAATCTGTACAGTCGATGTGAAATATTTTTTTCCCAAAAACTTAGACATTACCATTTGAGTTTATTTTTGTTTTTTTTTTTGACAGACAAAAATATGCATTCCATGTCTTTTGCTGGCTCCCGCATGTGTTTTCTAATCACATGACAAATTTCAATTGTTTAAACACCATTAAGCTTAAATCGATTAATATAACAACAGGTTAATAATTCGAATTTGTATTAATAATTTTTCAAGCCAATTCAAATGCCTAAAACAATACACAAAAACGTGTCAAAACCATAATGGGATTTCCGAAAATACCAAGCAGATTTCACTGATTAAATAGATTTGAGTAATTCCATGACAGAAATGAACAACAAAAAATATTATTTTCAAAAACATATTTTGAAATAAATTTGTACTACATGTCAGTCGCCGCGCCGGATTCATTGTATTTTTGTTTTGTTTATATTGTATTATTTGAAAAATTTTGGGAATACCTAAAATTAATCAGCTGTCATAAAAGAATTTATTGTATAATGTCCAATGATTACTCGTTCTTAAATAAATTTAGTTAATTTTTGATATAAATAAAAATAAATTCAACACTGAAACAAACACTTGTATAGAGGAGAGTTTCAGTTGTCAATTAATTATCTTGTGTCGATCTAATTTCTTAGGCTTATTCGCTCTTTTTTAATAGTGCGTGAAATGTTGGATTCTAAAAAATTTAAAGTTGTTATTAGCGTAGACCAGAAATTTGAAGTACCTACACAAAATCGATTTCAAAAATGTCAAATCATACAAACGAGGTGGCCAATTCACGGCCACATTTTTTTAAGATGATTTGGTCATCAAAAATTCTTGGTAGAACAATTCCCCCTCCAAATTATTTCCAATCACATGAAGATTTAAAACTCAAGAGCACAAGCATTCAAATACGCATCTTCATTCTTCAAAAACAAATTAAATGCTTGTTTAACAATAATTAGATTTTCCATTTTAATTTCATTAATTAATTTATTAAGTTTAAAGAATCTTATGTCTTGTTTTTGTAGAAGAAAATGACAAGTAAATTGACAAATGTCAAATAGTGACAGCTAAATATTTAGGTGTTTTTCAAAAATAATTCCGAGTGCTCAGAACATTACATGTTCAGAGTATACTCGATATGTTCGCACTCTATTCAGAGCTAAAAAAGAAAGACGCGAAATGACATCTTCGGCATATAAAATGTCAATTCCGCTTGTTAACACAACCGCTTTTTCGCTTAAGACATTGAACGAAAAAATATAGTTCAACTTAGCGAACAGAGCACGAATTTCTATACGTGGTGAATTGTCAAGGTACACTGAAAAAGAGTAACACACATTTCATTAATATCACAGCTAGATTGACAGTTACCCCTTTTGAAATATTTATTATATCTCTAAAGAACACCCAATACCAAGAAGCTTTATAGTTTTTTTTTTTGAAAAATTGCTTATTTTTTTAACAAATTTAGTTTGAGCAAATAAAATTTCCATGTTTATCAAAAATCATTTAATATTTATTGTCCCTGGCATTTGGAATGGAAAATTTAATTAAAAGAATTCGATTTATTTCGAAATGATTGTCTGTGTTCGAAAGAAGATTATTGCACTTAATATTTTAAAGGCATTTGATAGAATTTGGCACCAAGCTCTCTTATTGAGCATTTGGTATTGATGAATCCCTTCTTCGTTGGGTTAGAAATTACCTTACGGACTGTTCAATTCAAGTAGTATTGGACGGGTTCAAATCCACAAAATAAACGCTGGTGTGCCCCAGGGCTCTGTTTTGTCTCCGACACTCTTCCTTATTTTTATAAAGGATCTTTTGTCTGAAACTTCTAAACCTCTAAATTGTTTCGCTGATGACAGTACCCTCAGCTTTTCATATTCGTTTTTACATTTTTATACTTGTCATTCGGATGTGGACTATCGTATCATAAGCTTATTAAATTCTGATCTTGACAGCTTTGTCCAATGGAGAATCAAAAACCGTGTAGAATTTAATGCTTCGGAAACTCAATGCTGTCTACTGTCACAAAAGCGTAACTCTACAGTAACGTACAGTAAAGTACAGAGATTATTTCTTTAGCCACACTACACGAATGTGGAATGCTTTACCAGGCACAATATTTCCCACTCATTACAATGTGCAGACATTCAAAACCAATGTGCATCGGTTTCTCCTTTCTAATCCTATCCTCCCTTCCTAATTGCTCGCACTGTGTCTAATCATTATAAAGGTATTCATATCCCCTTGAGTGCACGCACAATATAAAAAAAAATCTGATACATTTTTTTTCAGGATTTAAAATGAGTATGATGATAAGACATTACGATGAAATTAAAAACAATATTTACTTTCGGTGTACATAGAAAATAATAATGTTTTATTTAGTTATATGTATGTTAGTAAATTTGTTGTTATTTTTGTATCTAATCAAACAGGTGAAAATATTTTTTTTTTTAATGTAAATTACATAATAATACATAATTTGTATAGCCTGCTCTTTTTGCAATAATAAATAATTTTTAAACTAACAAAAACATAATTTTAATATTAGTAAAGTAAATTTATTTATTCAAATGATAAAAACCTAAATAAATTTATCATAGCAATAAATTCAGACTAAAAATTAAAGATAATAACAAAGCAAATAATAAATTTTGTCAATAAATAAAATATAAACAAATTTTTATAATTTAAGTAGGCTGGAAATTCCAATTAGCAACAGTGTGAAATTTGAATAATTACTAATTTTAACTTTTGTTTGTTTATATAGTCTGAGGGTATTATTTTTCTTTTTTTATCAGTCAGTAGTTAACTTAATAAGATTCTTATATTAATTGTTTATTTGAAGTATGAAATACTTAAGACGATGTAAACATCGGAGCTTTGTAAACTTTTCAGCCAAATCATTTGGCGTTTTTCTTTTTTAGTTTAGAGCTGAGCACTGAGCAGAGTTTGAGCGAACAGAGTAGAGTCATCGAGAAAGAACTAATAGAGAGAACCAACTTCGACGGTTGCTCTCTTTTTGCCTACAAGCTGTGATTTGGCCACCAACTTGCTTATGTATTAACTCCATATAAAAAAAATGTGGGGAACAAATACTTATGCAAGGTGGTGTGCATACTCACCACCAGAGAGAACAAAATTGTCTCCCTTTTCTCTCTGCTCACCACCTTTTAAAAATGGTGACCACCTTTGAAAAATGACGACCACCTTTGAAAAATGGCGAATGTAGTCAGCTGTTCAGAGGTGTTCAAAGAAAATTCAAAATTGTGTATTAACAACTTTTTGGTACTGTCATTGTGTTCGTTTGAGAGTAATATCATTCGAATATGAAGTGAAATTAATTACTCTTGTTAGGTGCCAGAACAATGAAGATTTAGAAACAATTCTAAATTTCACATTTAGATAAATATTAGTTAGTTATTTGAAGCCAGTTTTAATCATTAAGTAAGTAAAACAAATTAGGTGGTGCAACAGTCCAATGAGAATTGGGACCTAGAAACATAAAACTCTGAAAGCACTACTACTATTATTTGTATTGTTAGCTGAGTTTATGCGTTTAATTTTCGCTCAGACCGTTGAAAGATGCAAAAAAACTCAGATTTGTTTCAATTTTCAGAGTTTATCGACTTAATTTTGTCGATGCGAGAGTTGCAGGAACATTGAAAACGAGAGTTACAGAATGTAAGCATGGAACATTGAAAACATTTTTATATACTCATCTCTTTTTTCCATTCCTATTTTATTTGTGTGTACTCGTTGTTTATTTTCTTTACATTACTCACGACATGTAACATTAAGTTCCAGAAAATATCGATTGATACCGCAATTGCAGAAGATATGGATATTTTATATAAATATTCCCGGTAAACTATAGAACTTTATTATTTCCTCCTTTTATAATTCAATGTAAAATAATTCAATGCAGTATATTTTAGATAATACAGTAGTTAAGTTAATAGTTAAGGTATTACTATTGAAATAAACATAACATTCATTTATAAAAAACATGTACTCGTTCATATATACAAATAAAGTCTAATCTAAAAAGCCTTAACCTTGTTAAACACTTTCTGCACACATCCTTTCTTGTTTTGGTTGTTACTGCCATCTATCTGTAACTTAGAGAAAAAGAAGAGAAAAACAAATTCACCACGAACTACCGGTATAACTTCTTCCGTTATTTATTGACAAACAAAAATGTTTTGCTAGAATTAATTTGAATTATAGGAGTATTTTTATAGATATAAAAACGACAAGATGTTAACAAAATAAAAAAAAAAGAAATTCATGACAATTACAAACATTATAATGAGACTTTAAAAAACATAGCCTTCTTGGCTATCAATAAACAAAAATGAGAAATGTCGCATTTCCCGGAAATGATGTTTTTTGTGTACTCTTCTCCGAGGTGAAAACATGTATACACCGATACGAATTCAACACGCTATAAAAAATGAGAGTAAGAGGTTTCGAAGGGACGGAGATGAGGAAATTTGGCTCTCTCATTTAGTTTTTTCTCTCTGGTAGAGTAGAGTAGCATTAGAGTAGAGTCTAGACTCTAAAGTGTTCAGCATTTTACCAAAAACACTCTATATGAAGATATAAATCCTCGGTAGACATCTTGGTTTGCCTACAAGCTAAACCGGAAATCAGACTTATAAACTCATTTAAGTATGCGTGAGATTTCTCCTCTAATTTATGACATTTCCCCTAATAACTCAGTAGTTAATTCTATGTATGCGAGAAAACACGTCAATTTTCTCGTTGAATTCGTCCACATTGCAAATACAACAATGTAAACAAATGGGTTTTGGAGGATGATACGTACGAAGGATTTATATCTTCATATAGAGTGTTTTTGTCTGCCTCTTTTTAACTGTAAACAAGGAAGGAGATTCATCAAACTTCAGACATCAAAATGAGTCACTTCAAAAGAGGTTAATATGTACACCGTCGAAGAAAACTGTGCTTGGTAAACTTATCCTGCCAGAATCAGTAAACTCTATAATGTTGATGAACTTATTTGGAAGAGCTTAACAAATGTTTTTAATGTTTCTCACAAGAATCAAATTACAACAGACTTGAAAGTCTTGGGAAATTTTTGTTAACCATAATGGTTGTGGAAAATTAAACAAATATCAAATGTTATAACTGGTGTTTTTTTTTAATCTGGCAATATTTTTTTCGGAGTTAGGTTTTTTGACAGCTGTCACTTGATTTGCCATTTTATAATGAATAAACTTACTCTAGAAATAACGTTTACAAATCGCACAAATTTATAACCGAAATAATGGTTCCGTTTGAGCGACGAACGCATCAATTTATTGAAGGAAACTTTTGGTGAGCGCATTATCTCCCATCTGCGTGTCGGGGCCTGTAACATGGCCTCCAAAATGGTGCGATTGACACAACTTGACTATTTGTTATTGGGTAATATGGAGTCTTTTGTATACGTTGATAAGCCTGAGACTATTGACGCCGCCGTAAAACAAAATTTGTAACGTTATTTATGACATATTGACATACTTCCTGCAAAAGTTGTTTAAAAAATTGTGACTCTCATCTGGAATTTATTTAAGCCACCCGCGGCGGCTACTTGCCTGAAATCGTTTTTAAAACATAATTCGTCTTAAAAACCGCTTGTCTAAGAAAACATCCTTCATTTATTAAATGTACGTGTTACCATATGGGGCTGTTTGTTTCTGTCAATATGGTTGTGTTCAGTGATTTATATTCGCTCTTGGTTAAAGACTTTTAGAGGCAAACAAACAAATTATTGGCTTAAATTCCACTTTAAGAAAACTTAAAACAGTCTATAGAAAAGTCGTCTGATTTTATTTTTTTTTGTCTAAACCGAAAAAATTCAGTCATATTTCAATAAAAAACTGACAAAAAGTTTAAGTTCAAAAATCAGGGATGAGGTGCAATAGGACCAAGTTTTGATATTTTAAAAAAATCCAGAGATATTAAAAAATGATTTTTCTTAACGAAACTGATGATTCTATCATAGTTAATGACAAATATGTATATAAAACTCTTAAGACTGAGTACTTCTTCGATCGTCACTCACTTATTGTCGGCCCTTCCATACCATAACACCTTCTGTTGTTTAGCAGTGAATTCTCCGAAAAACAATGTCATTTTTTGACAGCTGACTAATACAAACCAGTGGTTTTTAGCTTTAACTTAAAGCCATATATGTATGTATGTATGTATAATGTATGTATGTATGTATATGTCATCTGAGCTTACACTCGTCCAAATGTCAACTTATTTATGTATGTGACATATTGCATCCAATAACGCATAATAATTGAAAAGCGTTGCCAATACAAAATAAAAAATATTTTTTTTTTTATTTTTATGTTTGTAAAACAAAAATACATAGTAACTACATAATATTGAGCTATAATTCATTTTTTTAAAGAAAACAACTAGTATTGTATAAAAACCTTATTTGCTTTAATTTATTAAGTTGTCATTTATTTTGCCAACCAACTTGTAATAAAACAAAAAATCAACCACTTATGAATAATATGTTTGTTCTAAATCAATGAAGGTAAACGCATTTTACAAAATAAATTATAAATTAAAAATTTAAATACAAAATAAAAAATAAAAATTTAAATTAAACAAAACAAAAGCCAACAACAAAACTAAAGCAGAGAGCAGAAGCATACAAACAAACATATTTAGTCACTGGCGATTTATACATCAGGCATTGATTCTATATCACGGCCCTGACCATAACAAATGTGAGTACACTGTACACTGTACAGTGTATGTACATTGTACAATTATTTTTAGATTTTTTAATATAGTTTACTATATATTATATGAATGTATCTATAAAATATATTTTATTTTTTGCAATACACACATGTGTACAGTATATGATTAATTCAAACATTGTTTGTTTTTACGCACGAAATTAAACGATAGAACGTGCGAGAGAGAATATGCACTGCACTGAACATATTGTGATTTAAAATGCCTCCAAGGTGATCAATTCAATCGAAGAGAATATTTTCACAAAACAAAAACAATCGTGAATTAGTTAAATGAGATAAAAATTCTTTTTATTCATTTTTTAATATAATATATTGCAAACTGCAATTGAGTAAATAAAATTTAAATTTTTTTGTTTTTATCTTATAAATTTAAAGGTTATAAACAATGTTTTTGTTTAATGAATTAATAATAAGAAAGTTATTTTGTAGAAACGGATATATATTTTGTAAGTTCATAGTATTGGCATGTTACTTTATTTGTTATTTACGAGTATCTTCCTATTTTGAACTTTAATTTTTTCGGGACTCTAGTAAAATAGTACCAACAAGATAATGGACTAACGAATATATGCCAAAATTTGAAACATGGACAATTCAACTGCTCCGAAGGATGTTGTTTTTGAATTAATTTTTGGAACGAATTTTTTGGAAACAGTTAATGATCCAATTTTTAACTTAAAAAATTCTATGTCTTTAAAACAAAATCCAATAACTGTTCTTTGATGTCACTTCTTGACAGTAACGTACGAGTTTTCCGAGTCCCATATGGGACAATTCCTGAATGAATTGAACACTTTGTTTGTATTGAAAATTCCGAAGTCTTTGTCCATAGTATATCTGATTATTTTCAGGCTACTGCATGAAATGTTGAGCTGTTGAAATTGATGACGAGTTGATGTTTGTGAAGTTTCACACTCTCGGCTTCATCAGCCACATTTTCGTCTGTGCTCACACTACACTGCGACCAAGAGTGTTTCCGTTAACAAGCCAAGTACAGAGGGGTGTACAGCAGGGTGCTTCATTTCGGCCAATTTTTTTTTTTATTTGGGCTACACAAAAATATCTTTGGTAATAAAATTAAAATATTTTCCAACGTTTTTCCGGGGTAAAGTAATTAATTTCGTTCCGTGGCGGTATGATGGTGAATTTTTGTCAAGATGAGGACTTTATGCATGAAATTTCTATCAGTATAAAAATTTTCTTTGATTTATAAAAAAAACATGGAATCGGTTCGTATAAAGAAAATTTCTATTGACCTTTTTTGTAAGAAATTTCATTCCCTAAAAAATTTATAAAATTGTACCTCAATGATATTTAAAAGATTTAAAAGATTCAAAACTCAAAAGGTTAAATAAATCAAAGAGAAATAAACCCAAATTTTAAAAATTTAAAAGGTGAAATAAATCGAAGAGAACCCAAATTTTAAAAATTGACCTTAATGAAATAAGGCCACTTTTCAGTAGTTGGTCATAATGCACTTTGACAAAGTGCAATAAGGCCAAATTATTTTGAGAAAAAGGAACAAGTTATATTTACGGTGAGTATATTAATATTTGTATGTGGGGAATTGCTGCCCCCCAGCAATCCTCCTGCCTGGGCACACGAGGATTTGTGAAAAAGTAAAACAAATTGCACTTAAATTTATTTAACGGCACTGATATGTAAAAGCTTTTTTTTTAATGGGTAGTTAAATAATTTTTTTTTGTTTTTCTAAATATTTTTGCTACAGATTTCAAAAATAAAAATAATATTTTGTGCCTTCTGAAGATGGAATAGTGTTCTAGGAATTTTAAATATTTCTCGTTGATAAAAATAATTTTCGCGGAATAGTAAAGTGGGGTGCCGTAAAATGTCAAGTAAGGCCAACTTTCAATACTTGCACTTTTGTAAAGTGAAACAAGGTCAATTTTCACGTGCTGGTTATTTCACGGCACCTCAAAGTCATTTTTAGCGAAAATTCATTTGGTAACTCATTGTTTTCCATCGAACGTTTAAAAAAGTAAGAGTAAGTAAAACCATGTATACATATATATGTTTACAAAATTGCTCGGTTTTAATTTTTCACAAAATTTGTTATTAAAAAACGTTTAAAGTTTTAAAATAAATTTAATATTATAATTCCCTCCTGGCATTTTTGTATCTATATGTTTATTAATTTAACCTGGCAATGCCAGAGAAATTAAATGTCAAATAGAATGCAATACTTAAATGAAATGTCAAATGAAAATTGTGTAAAAACTAAAAAAAAAATATATAAATAAAACACGCGTCATATTGTCATGACAGTTTAAACTTTTAAGATATTGTTTATTTTAAATTTTGTTTCCTTAATAATAACTCTTAAAGAATAACCATACGTTCTTTGTTTCTGCTTAGTACGGAAGAGTTACCTCAGCCTAACATTCGGTTATTATGTTAAAACACTTAAAAACGCAATCCCATCAATATCTCGAAATGTGTAAAAATGAACTTATGTACTTCACTTTCAAAAACATCTGCTCAAATGCAGGTTAAGAAGTTTGAGTTCATAAACACGTAATAATGGTATCTCATAATGATCGCAGTATCTGATTAAGGCCATTATTTAAACAGGAACGCCCATTTAGGTCAGTTTCAACTGCAGGTCTTTCTTTCCGAAATCCATTCTACCAATCGTATACATTGAATCAAAACCGGATTTAGAAATTTCGTTTCTTATATTTAAATTCCTGTTGTCAAATCATTCCAAAAATACATACATAACTCGATAAAACCTTGAACTAAGGTAATTTTTACTCAAAATAAAATTAGAAAATTTGATTTCACTTACATATATTTTTGAAATTTCAAGAAAAATGTGACACTTTCACTGGTTTGTTCGTTAAACCAACTATTTGGTAGTTTCCCTTAGTAAACGTCACTTGAGAGAAATTCTATTTTATTATAATGATATTTTGAACTTACAGTCCTTGGAAAAACTTTGAATAAGGCCTTACCCTTAACTCATACCCGTTTATTGATTTGGCTGTATGGTTATAGCCCAATTTCTAACATGAACTTTCTTCGTTTTCAGCTTTCTTTTCTTGAATTCAAAAAATGTTTATAGCCTCCTTCTATGACTAAGTCAAATATTTATTGGGTTTTAAAATTTGTTCTACAAATCAAAAAAAAATTGTTGATCTTGATTTTTTTTGAAATTAAAAATCCACTTCCACTTAATTCCTTTGATGATGTCAAAAAGATGCGAAAAACAAATATATTTTCTTCTCATAACCGCCAATTAGCCGTGCAATTTTCGCTTTACCCTGGCCAAGCAAAAATAATTTTCTTAACAAATCATTATTTTTAGTTTAAATTTTTGTATACTTTAACATTCAACTTAAATTATATGAACGAACCTATGTATGTGCATACATATATACATTTTTGTAGATGCAAAATTAGATATGTATAAATATATATTTAATTAGACCTTCTCAAATTTAAACAATCTTCTTATGCAATTTAATTTAAACATAAACAATGAACTTAATGCATCTCGAGCACCAAGTGAGAGTATCCTCAACTGAAATCGTCCGCCATCAAAGTTTGCAATTAAAATAAATCATAGAAGCTTCCGAGTGGGGCAAGCTTGTGTACTCTATACTTATCTACCTATAGTTATTTTCAAAAATTTCTTTCAAATGTGAAGAATTAGGTGAAGGACACACTATACATTTTGTCGATAAAGTATTTATTTTTTTTTTCTGGTTTTAAAGTGTAGCTTTTGCCAAAATCTCAAGCATAACCAATTAGCTAAAGAAATAGGTAGTCTTGTTTCCTTAGTAAAAAACCTCAACGGCGAACGACGACATGGCCCGTTCGATTTCATCGTTCGGTCGGTCCGTTGGTTGGTTTGACAGCGAGACAAGGGTTACGGTTGCTTTGCAACTTGACTATAATTTCTCAAAAAAATCACTCAAGGTCAAACAGTTGCCAAACCATAAAGTCGGATAAAGACCAAAATGTAATAGTTAACCTATTAACGCAATTGTCATAATCATTCAAAGTGCGAACTTGTTATGGCAAATAGTATAATATCTTGTTGGCCACGAGACCTCAAACATACTCGATCATATCTGTACCAATAGCTATGAGAAAAGTAAAAAAAAAAAACTATAAGCGAATAATTTATTTATATTACTTTTTTTTTGTTAATATTTTTTTAATGCCTATTGTTGATATCTCTCGACTCAATGATTCAGCTCATTCTCGACTTGATTTTCAATTAGACAGACGACGCTTAATGATCACCGCAAGTACATACTTAACGATTACGCTATACTATACCTAAATCTATTCGTGAGGCTCCTTTTTAAGCTGTTTGCTGCTTTATAGGGCAAGTATTGGTTTTGCGAAAAAGTTACCACCACAAAATTTTAAAAAATGTTAATGTTAAGGGTTTAGAATTTACTAGCAAGTCCAAAATTTTAAACCTTTCTTTTTGTTTTTGCCAACTAGAAAATTGTTAACTCTCTTTTAATAAAAAAACGGACATCCGAACATTACTAAAAAGTGACAGTTCGTGGAAATAAATAAATTACACAACCATAAACGGACTTATTGATTATAAATGTCAGATAACTACGATCTGATTTTTTGTATTGTGTATTGTTGTTTATTAGTTTTTTATTATTTTAAACATGTATATATCCTCAAGTCCAATACAAAATTTACTTATCAATACAATTTCTCTCAGTGAATATATTGTGGTACAAATACTTCTAATTCAGATGGAACTGGAAAAATGTTGTTATAGAGTAAAATTCTCCATCGTTAAGCTCTTCAAAGAGATTTGCTCATAACTTAAAACATCGGACTTTTCTGCACAAAGCCGAGTTTACAAACATTTAGAAATCATTGTCTTCCGAAAACAGTTCATTAGTTTAAAACAAACCAATAAAAGAAACACGAATCAACTCTTACAAGTAAAATATGGAAGGCATTTTCTACTAGTAGGATAATGACAGATGTCATACGGATTTAGCAAATTGCTAAAAGTTTGAGTAACCATTTCGTTATTTTAGAATCATTTAAATTGATAAAAAAAGGTTTTAACATTTTGCTAAGTCTTTTTAAATTTTGTGCCACTTAATTTAATTTAACAGACAGGGATAGCAAAAACACAAAACTGAAAGCCTATTCGGTTGATGACAGAATGACATTTCTTGGTCTGAACGTTGTTTGTCTGGTCTGTCAACGTTGCAATCGGCAATCAATATTATGTTGAGACTTCTGTCAGATTCATGATTGCAAAGCTAAATTTGTTGACTTTCAGAAAGATATGCAAATTACAGTTCCTTGAATGGAATTATTTTGACATTTATTGATAATTTGCATTATTAAATATTTACTAATAGAACTAAAAAAGTTTGCATATGTCTGTCTGAATCAAATTTGGTTTTATTTCACAGATTACATAATTTATGCTGACTCTTGCCCTTAGCGTATATTAATCAAAATAATGCTTTTAACTGAGGATTTATTTGCGCAAAATTTTAAACCTATTCTTAAGGTTTTAACAATTTACTAGTTAGCAACTTTCTAAATATTTAGCAACTTACTAAGGGACTCCAACATTTTAAACCTTTGATTTCGTTTTGCTTATACTAGTAAATTGCTAATTGCCTATATTAAAAAACAACATCCAAACATGTCTAAAAAGTGACAGTTCGTGAAAATAAACAAAGCAAATAAGTTTAAACAAACCTATTAATGGGAATTCCCAACTGTTGACTGGACGAACTGGACCATTTCATCCACTGCACTTATAAGAATAATATTGTACAGATGTCATGTGAATTTAGCAAATTGCTAAAAGTTAAAGTAGTCATTGTGTGATTTTAACTTCAGCAAATTGTCAAGAAATAGTAAGATGTTAAAATCGTTTAAAATTAGTTAAATGATCTTTTAAGTTTAGTAAATTGCTAAAATTAATTTTTATATTTTACTAAATCGTTTAAAATTTTGGGCAGTTGTCTTTATTCTTTTATTTTCTACTTCTTTTCTCTTTTTAATTCATGTGAATGAAGAATGTATTTACTTTTTATTTGAAAGACAAACATAGTACATTTGTGGAGTTCAAAATACTTCTGGACTACTAATTGAAAAAGTCGTTATAGAACAAAGCTTTGTTTTGAAACGTTGTGATGATTTTGATTTCTGACACTTATTTGACGTTTAAAGAAGAGATGACAGATATAATTAACTATTTGAAACTTTACTCAAATATCTATAGTCTTTTTTAATTTGTCTACAAATTTACACCTAACCAACGAGTGTGTGCGACTTATGTATGTACATATGTGTATATTTTAATTAAATCACAAAAGCAACATAAGTAAGGTGGGTCAAATAAAGGTACCCCAGCATCATCATTATATTTGCAATAAATAAAAACGTTTTTGTGTCCTCGAATAACAATACAGCGGAGAATCATGATTTTATTTTTGCTTTGAATTGTTTAAAAGAAAACATACACAAAAAAAAAAAAACTACAAATTCCCATAAATAGTTGTAAATAGTCATTTATTGTTGTTAAAATAAAAACAAACAAAAATGTACACTTTTTTTACACACATGCTCAATATGCTATTTTCGAACAATAATAACTGTATGTAGGCATCAGAAGTTTGTACGAGACTTGTGGAGTGTATAAAAATGTTTATAACTATAATAATCCAAATGATAAATATTATGGTGGACTGCAAATGTTGTTTGCCTCAATATAATAATACATATTGAAAAAAGCTCAACGACCTTGGCCTTAGCGTATTTTATTATTATTAGTTTTATTTGTTTATTTTGTAGTAATAAAATGTCGGGTTGTCTGAGCATTTGTAAGGTGATAAAAACAGAAAAGAACACATCATATAGGCAACGCATATTAAACCATACCCATCAGGAGAGTAATTAATGTAAGACCCAAGATACACTAAAAGAGGGCGCTAAGAGCTACAGTAAAATATGGTATATTGTTCATTCATTTTGTGGTTTCAATTTGGTAGCGCTGATATTTGATACCTGTCAAACTCAGCTGTCATTTGAAGTGTCATAATATTGGTTGAATGTTCGCCATTTATGATAGCGAATCGCTTAGCAATCGAACAACATTACTCAAACTTACTACAAAAGTGATTATTCAAACGTAGTCACTTTTAGCGTATTTCGCAAGAAATATGAAGAGAGTGTAAGTGTTAATTTTCTTGACAGATGACAGAGAATATGAACATTTATTTTAGAAGTGAGAACAACAGGTCGTGCAAAAACATTTAAACAAAATATTAGATATAACAAAAAGGGAAATAATAATGAAGCAGGTAATAAGGGCTATTTTGGCATCATATTGTATAGGCATATTGTCAAGGTTAAAATTGAAAGTTGTGCGGAGGTTTGACCATTTGGCTTTACTTTCATTGACGGCCATATGAAAGGTGTTACCAGCGTCTTAGCAATTCAAAATTCAGCATCATCATCATCGTAATGCACGCGAAAATACCGCTGTTGGAAGTGCGAATATCCGAATGTTTCTAACGCCTATTTTTTGGCCGGTGGCGTGGCGGTGATGGAAAACCATGTTTTGGATATGTGTCAAAAAGTGGAAGCGACAAGCCACACATACAATCAATTATGGCTTTATTGCGTGGAAAGTTCCCTGGTCGTCATCAAGATCATGCGATTTGACAAACATTTTTTTCTGTGGGATTATTCAAGTCAAAACCGAGATATCGCCCGAAATGTGTGAAAAATTATTAAAAATGACATACAAATAAGTAGCATGCTTTGAATCTTCCCGAGGCAGACATTTGATTGATATAATTTTTCATCCTTAATGACAGAGTCAAAATTAAATGTTTATCAAAAATGTATCGCCTTTTGTGTTTTATTTAGATTTACTTTCGTAATCGAAAAATGAATGACCCTGTATCATGACATTTTTAACAAGCAAAAAAAGCCTTCAAACAATAGCTGTATATCTCTGTTGAATTGTATTTTGTTTCATTGACAGCAATTTTGTTGACATTGTACGACAGTGAATGTTCTGCAACTCGTTATTTTTACATGTTAACCCAATATGTACATCGTAAATAAAACAAAACTATAAAGGATTTGTATCTGTTTCTGTAGTTTCATAGTTTTGATTCTTTGCTCGGAGTTTGTGTAGTTTGAATGGGTCAAATTTCTTTTATAGCTAACTGATACATCCTTTAAACGTTAATTTTGAATAAGGCAATACGTTTATTTTTCATATGACATTTATTTAAAATTTGCATCTTTACTTCATTAACTTTTACCTTCAGGCAAGCCACAATTTCATCATAAATTATATTTTTAACTGTAAAGTAATTCTTTTACACAAAACATTAAATGGAATTGTGCAGAAAACAAATAAATCCCAGAGTAATAAAGGTCAACACGATTTGCTGTAATTTTGACATAAGTAGACTTGACATGATAGTTATGGACATTTTTTCTTAACCTTCCAGTTAACTTACCAATAAAATTGTCTTTATTGGAAGGCTATTTTTTGGCAGCTGGCTCATTAGATACTAAAAACTGTCTACTGAAAGAAATTTTTGACAGTTGGTCACTCATATGTAAAACCAATTCATTTCAATCTGTTTCCATTCAGTAAGTTAATTCTGTTCCTTTGCTCGGTTTCTTTTGTTTTTTTTTAATTAAATGTCGATTCCGTACACACAATTTTTGACATTTAAAAAAAAAAAAACTCACATAAAAAGAATATACATACATATGTATGTAATGTGCATACATAAATGATCCTTTTTATAGTTTTTTTTTGAATTAACTCATTTTGACACTTAATCTTGTTTTTATTAATATTTTATTTTTTTTTCTCCTTCTTGTTGTCAAATCCAAGCGAAACAAAATGATGAGATGTCAAAGGTGTCATTGCTATTTAACGAGTTTTGAAGTTTTGTGCAAAACTTTTTTGACATGTGTAAATTTAGGAGTTAAAAACAAATTATGAAACCAGTGGCGCCCTCTGCCTTAATAGTGAACTAAACACTCTGTTTCTGAATAATCCACCTCTTTGGATAATTCCGAGTACATTAAAACTACACACGATATTGCAGTTGAAAGAAAATATAGCGGAACTAAGGAAATTAATCTATCAAAACCTATCAGATGACTTAATAATTGTGCAATCATTATTATGGTTGTTGCAAATAACTGAAATTAAAAAGCTTTCGACGCGACGAGAATTATACGTGTATGCATAACACCCAGCCAGTAGTCATTAATTTATATTTCATTGCTGCTTTTGCACTGCGCTCGCGTGTGTTTATTGTGGCGGTGGAGTGCGGTAGTGTGGAGTTACCGTGGTGTTCTTGAAACTCAGTCTCGCCTCAAAATATCTGAATGTATATGTAAACAGACTGCAACTGCTTGTAACTGATTTATAGTTGCCGCTGAACTGTACTTAGTTCATTTACTCGTATTATGGCTCGGTGCAACAACAGAAACAGACAAGCCAAAAATGAGGGGGTGGACGTTTGTCTGGGAGAAAAATAAAAAAATAAAATTATCCATAATAATGCAACCACAATGCAAGTGCCACAAAAAAACAAACATGAAAATCGGATGACTTCCTTATAGACGTTCAAGTTCAAATATACGAGATATAATTTACATTTACATTGATTGTGTCATGGAGTAGAGTACAATGACTACCTACAACAAGCTTCAAGTAGTTAGTATGACACTGGTTCTGGTGCTTGTGCTGTTGCTGTAGCTGTCACTGGTGCCGATGCATGTGATGTCCCACAGTTGGATATGCAGCGCACCAAGCTGTACCCAGCTTAAACGCTTCCGATCGAACCCCTCTGGCGTTGTCGATTGATGTGCGAGCTTAAGGTGACGATGACGACCAACGACTTAACGACTGGTCAGATAATTTTATTCGTTTAAATCGGAGAAATTACCGAGCTTTTCCGCACTGTTTCTCTTTTTAGAGTGTTGTTGGTTTGATGGTGCTAATGTTTATTGCAATTTTCAAGCAAACACAACACACGACACACTATAATATAACGCCATAGTGTGCTATTTTTATTCGTCAATGTTACTTCCGCTTCGTGTTTTATTAATCAAGTGCGTTACATTGAAATGCCATGCCAGCGACGAAACGATCACGACGACTAACATCAACTACGAAAAAATCTATTTCTGTGTAGTATCCCCTCCCCACTTACACTTTAATCAATCTTGTTGTCGCTGTTTTATTTTGTTTTTAATCGCATAAAAATACAAGGCTCTACCGCTATCGAGAATGGTAAGGTCCTTGGATGAGAAGTTTTAAATGGATGCAGGTTATGATATACCCTTATAAGTTTTAATGCAAACCGAAAACACAGTAGCAGTTGAAGTATGTATACGTGATGTATTAGATTTCAGGAAAACAGGTAAAAAGATCATATGGGAATGGGAGCACATCATTTCAATGGCGTAGATCCAGGAGAAGGTGGAACTAAAGCGTAGGTACTCTTGACATAGGGAAAAGGTGTAAAAGAAGCATTTAATTATAATTAAATTAGAATGTTTGATCTTTTTTACACAACACATAAAAGCTCTTAATTTTACAAGAAAAAAAAACTGCACTAAATTTCCACTCTGGAGAAATTGTTGGAATAATTATCAAGCAGAATTGATGCATTTGAAAAAAAGAGCCCATGAATGGTTTTTGAAAAGACAATGCATCCACAAAGATTGACGGCTGTTTGGTATGTTTTAGCCCCGGTGTACACTTTACGTTGAGCAAACACACATGCGTTTACGCTGCTAGACACGTCTTCCTAAGAGTTTAGCTTTTATGTAATTGGTTGTTTATATTTTGGACGTATGGCTTTCAATCTGGCAAAACCTTTTCGAAATTGGTCTTCTTGACAGCTGTCGCTTGATTTATGCTCAGCATGGTTTGCTATTTCCTAATTAATTAATTAACAATTAACAGACAAACTCCTAAATAACGTTTGCAAATCGTGCTAATTTGTTATACCAAGATAATAGTTCGGTAAACGCATTATCTCCCGTCGTGGGCCTGTGGCGTGGGCGTGGCCTCCAAGATCGTGCGATTTAACACAACTTGACTATTTTTTGTGGGCTTAGAAGGAAGACAATCGACTCCGCAGATAAGACCGAGACAGTTGACGCCACATAAGAGAATATTCGGCGTGGTTTTGCTGACATATGGCCTCAAAATGACATCAAATATAAGTATTAAAAAGTGGAGGCCCTATTGGCTGGAATTTATTCGAGCTATAACATAAACATCTCTTTAAAAACCAAACGTCTAAAAAATCACCCTTTACTAAGCAGGGAAAATGGCTCGTTTGCTTCTATTAACCTCCATTTCAGCAACCTAAACTTAAGCTCATTGATTACTGCAAGAAACACCCGCATGTGTGCATTAAGCTATGGCGGCACAGCGCATTAAAATGACGCAAGTGTGAACCGGGGCTTGTGGTGGTGTACGTCATCGGGCATGACGTTGGTCAAGCAGTTACCATTAATTTTGTTCGTTAATGCAAGTTTTGCTGGCCAGAATTTAAGAATATGGAGCTGAAGAATACTAGAATACGTGGTTCTTCCAAGACGATGCCACTTACCACACCCAAGAAATGCCTCCTTTAAGCGAGAAATTCAATGGCCGTAGGTATTTAATTGCGATTTAATATATTTCACACCGTTATACTTCTTGTGTACACCGTTGAACTGAATGTACATCAATTAGAGAAGAACAATCCAAGAGCTTAAGGACTCTCATTTATGCCTCAATTATGCTTTAGCATCATTTAAAATATGAATTACAAGATAGAGGTATACAACCGAAGGCGTTGAGAGCATTTAGTCGATATTTTTTGTCGGGTTGGTTTTAAAATCCCTAAATACGAAATTCTGAAACCCCAAACCCCCGAAAACCAAAATCCCGAAAATCCAGATTCCAGAAAAACCGAAATCCCCAAAATATGGATTCCTCAACACCTAGAAAACCGAAAACCCGAAATTGCGAAAAACCATTAACTCCTCCACCCACAATTATCCAAAATTCTTCACCTTTACATTGTACGAAATCATAAAATTTCACGATACCCAAAATGTCAAATTTTTCGCGTTTTTTCTGGAAATTCCAAATTGTCCACTAAGATTTGTCTCTATGTCCATTTGAAAAGCTATTCCGGAACAATTGCACCAAACAAAGTAAAAACATTCTTCCTACAATTACGAACAACTGAACGAAAATATTGGACCAGCCGTTCTCAATTGATAAATTACTTCAAATGTGTCATACCGTTTCTACATATGTATATGTGAATATAGATTTTGAAATTTATCGGTCGTATGCTCGTAGCCTTAGTATTTTTTCTTCGACCAATTAATTGAATGTTTATTTGATAATTGAAAAATGGACTCTTGGTATTTATTGACAGCTTGTCTTGACCTCTCTACACATAAATGTATCGCCTCAATATGCTCAGACAATTTATTATCGAGCTATCAAACATATCGCATTGTTTTCATCGACATTCTTCAAGTGTAAATTGTGCACACGTTTACACGATGCCTTAAAAAAAAAGCTCGGTTTCTATCAAAAATCTCTCTTGATATAAAATTCACACTTTTGCTAGTTAATCAGGCCCAATATAACAGCTGTGTAAAATTATTTTGCATTTTAGCCAAAGCAGATTTAAAAAGAATGAAAACAAAAACATATCTTAATCATTTGCATTAAGAATCACACTTCGAAGTTTATTATTGTTGATTGATTGTTCTGACATTCAATGGGGGCCAAACGCCATACATTAACAATACGCACTTGCATTCAGTGCGATGCATATGCATACCGCCAGCGGTGTGTTGGTAGCAGGGCTTTATAGCTGTTCTAGAATATATTCACTTCCACTGCTCGCAATTAATTAAAAATATATGCATTTGAATTCCAAGGTGATTCATGCTCAATAACTTTTATATTTAATCAGCGGGTAGCATTTAGCATACGGCTAGCGGCAGCGGTGGTGACGAGTTGTTGATAGTGTCACCAATGTTTTGCTAAATGACTTTAACTTATTAGGTTTTAATGGGCCTACCTGCTAAGCTTTAAATGTTTAGTGCACAGTGCTCACAGAACTTTTGTGAAAGGCACAATGAGTGCATCTAAAGGCGCTTCTAATGAAGTTGTATGGGAAATATGGTTTGCTTGTTCTTTGTATCTGTATAAATCAAGAGATGTAATTTTTAATGACATTTCATCTTAAAACAGAATATGTAAATATCGTCCCTCGTGTCTCACGAAGTGACGTATCTGATTTGTTTGGTTTCTTAACAGATAAATGTAATTCTTTATGATATTCTTCAATTTTTTTTTAAAAACTTCTGTAAGGCGGTGTTCACATTTACAAAAGGACTTATATGCCAAAATGTACGAATTAATTCTGTTTAAGTTAATTTTTAATAAAAAAACAGGTGCTAAATTAAATTAACTCATAGGTAAATATCTTGTAGATTTTATTAAATTATACGTAATTTTGACACTGACAGCTAAATTCCGCTAGAAAACTTAACAGAAAGTCAATATTATGCCTCCGCACAATGAAATTAGTCGCCTTATTACATATACATACATATTATCAATCAAGGTATTGGAATGGTATGTGTTTCGCGCTTTACGCAAATTTTATGCGTTTTTTTTTTTTTAAAAGTTCTCAAGCTCTTAAAAAATCACCCATTATGTATTTATTGTCCTCCATTGAAAAGAGGACATTGTTTAATAGAATGGGTGATTTTTTAAGAGCTTGAGAACTTTTTTTAAAAAAAAAACGCATAAAATTTGCGTAAAGCGCGAAACACATTTCGAACCGAACACTGATTTTGGTAATAAAATTCAATGATTTGCAAGCGTTGCTCGTTAGTAAGTCTATTCATGATGAAATGTCAAAGCATACTGAGCATCTTTCTCTTTGACAACATGTCTGAAATCCCGCGTGATCTGTCAAATACTAATGCATGAAAATCCTAACCTCAAAAAAATCACCCATTATATTATTTATATATTTATTCTCTAGCAGGTTTTTTGTTTCCCATTTTTATTCTGAATAGAGAATAAAAAATATCGAGAACAAAAAAGCAATGCCCCGGGTGAGGCTCGAACTCACGACCTTAAGATTATGAGACTTACGCGCTGCCTACTGCGCCACCGAGGCTATGTTAATTCGTTGTCAAAGTTTTTAAATGTTTCACAGGTCGGAAAAAATTCACAAAAAAATTTCATTAATTTTGTGCTTCCTTAAGCTTTTACTTAAAGTACGCAATATTTCTGGATAACTTGTAGTTCTCTCTAAATTCAAAAGCATCCAGCTTCAAAAAAGTGTTGAGATTGGACTTTTGATTGGCTTTCATTTTCTTACTCCGAATAACAGTTACAGCAAATTAGAACAGGGCTTCTCAATCTGGCTATTTGGCAGTTTTCGAAAATGTTTAAAAATTTGTAGAATGGTTGTTGTCTTAAATATAACGGTGAGTGGGTTATTATTGGCTTCCAAACTGTATCGGACGATATCTTTGGCATTAATTTTTGAATTGAGTACCTTTTTGAGTTATTTTTATCCTCAGGAACATTTAGTTAAAATTTATGTGTGCTCTGTAAATAACACAAATAGTCACTTTAATTCAAAACAGTTTTTGGCTCGATATGAAGTAGAATTTTAAGTTGTAGTTTGCACAACACAATGGGCAGGTTCAGACAACATAAGGGACTTCATTTGCAGTCAACTTCATTCTTTGAACGTAAATTTTGACCAAGGCAACTAGTTACCTTTTTAAGTGTCATGAATTTCATATTCAGAACTTTACTTCACAAACCTCTACTTCAAGTTCATAGTACAAAAACTACCAAAATCATTATTTTCTACAAAACACTCCTCAGGCAAGCTACAAGTCCATCACGATTCGTATTTTGTATTGTAAAGAAATATTACTTATAGTCCGGTCAAATTAGACCAAAAAATCAGTAAACCCACGACAAATTCAGGGGAAGCTGAAAATTCTTAAAATTGTTTAAATTATAATTATAAACATTGTCTTAAAAGTCCCAACCGATCCCATGTAAGGAAAAAATTTTAGCGGGGTAATAAGGTCCAAAAAATGAGTTTTTCGCGATTTTCTTGAAAACGGTAAGTTTTATCGCAAAATTACCCCAGACATAATTTGTAGATCAGGGAATTTCCTATAAAAAAGGTATCAATAATTTTTTCCCTAAAAGCCACCGCTTCTGAGATATAACGATGCAAAAAATTGCAAGCGTCATAAACGCACACGTTTCCACGCCACCTCTGAGGTAGTGTACTTAGCGCGTTTTTTTTAACGTGGTTTCCCCAATAGGCCTATTCCACGGGTCTGTTGTGATTAGATTTAGAAATTAATAGTTTATTCGTCGGATTCGGAATCGTCAATCACTTCTTCTTCTTCCTCTTCTTCTTCTTCTTCTTCTTCTTCTTCTTCTTCTTCTTCTTCTTCTTCTTCTTCATCCTGACTATAGGTGAATTGTGTTAAAAGTGAAGCATCACATGTTTCTTCGTCAGTATTAAATGAATCCTCTGTTGTTGGTGATTCTACATTAGAACAAGACTGGCCTTGACAATTCGTACAAGCCAGAGAACAAAACAGCCCAACTTTTTTGCAACCACATTTAGCATTGCATCCTTTTTTACAGTTACAAAAGATAGTGTTGAGCAATTTTTCCGGCGCAGGTTGAAGCAAAGTCTGAATTGGTTCTAATATATTATCGACCAACTTCCAACCCCAATCTGTTGGCTTTAGTTGATAACCAAGCCACACTTGAACTTGGTAGTATACCCGAAGAAGATGTTGATGAGCAGAGACTGAGGTTGGAGGAAGACAAGCTAATTGTACTTGTTTCTTATTTCGAGTATTTTTGACAAAAGATGCATATCGAAACTTGTCTAAGCAGGTAGTTTTTTTAGGAGCTCCGTACATACGAAGAAGAAAGTGAATTCCGTTGGTAATAACTTCTTCTGGAGTTGAATTACATTTTTTAAAAACTTCAGCAGTTGCAAGTAAGTCTTGCTTTTCAAACATTTTGAATACAGTTGTTTTACCCCTCCTGTAAAATGCAGATGTCGTATCACAGCCAGTTATGGCGTGTAAAAATAGTATGTGATTTCGACACTTTGCAAAAGTCGACAAACTTTTTGATGAATAAAACTCTGATTGATTTTGAGATTTTCCTGGTTTTAAGAAGAAAATAGTTTTTTCAGCTGGACTTCGAGCAGTGAGTAACACGAGTAAATCTACATCTTCACCCACAACAATCGTTATATTTGTCATGTTAACTTGTTCTATTGCTGTTTCGATAATCAGTACATCGGCGTCGTTATGAGCTTGTTTAACCAGTATATTCTCAGCAGTAAACTTTTCTTTTAACATTGAAATAAATCGAGACTTGTTGTGAGTATTTGCCAAATATTTCTGTTGACTAGTAGGAACTGTCATAAATTCATCAAATAAAATGTCGGAAGATGAAGATGTTGCCAAAGTTCGACGACGCTGTTCTGCTGCTTTAATATTTGTCGTGCAATCATTATAGCCATCAAATACGACAGTAGCTCTGGGACGTACTTATCAAAAATAACACTGAATGTTTCTTCAGTATCCCAAACAACACGGTGCAGTAAATATCCACCATCAATAATGTACGTCGCATTATCGTTGTTAATATCAATGTTTACTTTTTCGAAACAACCGTAAATGGCAGACTTCTGTGTTTTACGCATCCCGATATCATCAAACAACGATAAAGGGTACGGAGCTAATTCATATTCGAAATATTTTTCAATTTCATCCTGAAATGCTGCAGTAATACTCATGCGCTGGAACAATAATACAGGGTCAACAGGTATTTTTTCTTCATGAACTTTAATCGTGCTACTCATAGCTAAGAGAGGAACAACTTTATCGGCACGTTTTAATTTAATATCATGAAATGTCAGTCCTATTATTTTTGCCATGGAAGCAAGTCCAACTTCACGAGCTTTATAACAGTTGATTTTATCATCACCAACGACACCACTAGCGATCGATACAATTTGGTTAACCTCTGGAAAAGGATTATGTATTAAGAACCATTCCAAAAGTTTTCGTAAGTCTTTAGCATCTTTTTTTACTCGTGAATCACTTGCATCAACATGCTGCTCGGTCGTATCCATCCTAACATTAGCCAGATCTTCTAATTTTTCACAAACTGTATTCATTGCATGCATACTATAAACCCATTTACTTATGACACTCTGTTTTGTGCTTCTTCCTCGAGCAATACCTCCATCTGTCTTCATAGCTTTCATCATAGACTGCTCAATTACCATGTCCGTTGAAGTGCCACAGCTTAATTTGTCTGAACGTCTCACAGTGAAGAATCCTTCTGAAAATTTTTATAGACTTCAGGATCTATGAAATTCTCTAATTGTAGCATATTCGCAAGCATAGGTGTGCAGACTTAGCATACGGAAAATGTCCAGACGCGTGAAAGTAAGGAAGCATTTCTTTGACGCAGTTTAAATGAGCTTTCCAATCCCCCATACGTTCAGCTCTTAAAAACTCTTTAAGAATTGAAACCGTATAAAAATATTGAATCCAAAGTTTCGCTGTTGGTCCTCGTTCCTCATAATCCTTAAGTTTTTGATTCAGTTTATTAAGTAAAGCTCCAGATATTTCATCATTTTCAATATCATTGTATGAAAAAATTTTATCTACTATATTTTCGATATTAATTATTAAATCAGCATCCATGATGTCATCGATTTCAACTTCTTTTAATATTATAATTGCTAAAGCAAGTTGAAGTAGTGTATGAGCCCGAACAGCTCGTGCGTAAGCATGACCATTCAACATTTTTTCTAATGATTTCACTGCATAGATCTCTGATAGTACTTCTTTCATGCCGCTTCCTTGCATAATATGACCAATTGCTCCGAGAAAAGACATCAGTAGATGAAATCCTCCGAGTCTGATGATGATTTTGGATACTTCAGAGCCCTCTGGTGCGGCCGAAACGATTTCTCGAGCTTTTGCATACAGTGGTTGGTCAAAAGTCACGATACATACAGTGTGGCCATACCGTTTCGCATTCTCTAATGCACAAAGTAGTGTTGTATAAATAGTATTAAAATTACTCGCTGGCTGGTGAATAAATGGTAGAAATGAAATTTGTGATTTAGAATAGTTCATATAATTCTTTGTTAAAAGTTCAACAAAACCATTCCAACCAGGTAAAGACGCATTTTTCCACTTCCCATAAAACCATACTACATCAGCTTTTTTCAGGAGACATACTGGTTCAGATCCATAAGCAAAATCTTGTACGATTATTTTACTGTAACCCACTACACCATCATTTTGATAAATCAGTATTGGCACATGAGCTTTTGCCTTAAAATCATTCGCTGAAAGAGGTTTTTTGATTCGTGGCATCAATTCTTCGAGTAAAACAGATTGTTTCGGAGTAACAATTTGAATAAGACCCATTATGTGAAGCGTGTTATTACCATCTAGTGTATTTACATTTATATCGGCATTGTCAGCAACGTATTGTATAAGTGTGCCACTTTCTGGTGATAAAACATGAGGAGGACGATGAAAAACTGCTGCGGCTTCGTACATTATTGTATCATTATAAGATGCACACAAACCAAAAGACGAAAAAATTTGAATAAGACGTTTGGATCCGAACCGTCGATGAAAGAAAACTGCGAGACCTAATTGTAATTTAGACTTGAAAGACCTTGGTCGAACTGCAGTCATAATACTGTGGCAAAGATTTGTACATATTAACTTTAAATGATCTAAATTTGATCGTTTATTTTTCAAAATAACTCGTTCTATGAAATATGTCAAAGTCTCTGGGATGTCATTATTTAAATCTTCAAACATGCGACCTGGTGGAGGGTAGTTCGAATTATCAAACACTGCAGATTGAATATCTTTACGAATGATAGCTGCAGCTGCTTCTAAAATTCTAAACCGTTCTTCTTTTTGATCCATTTTCTTTTTTTCATACCAGCTTTGATTCAAAATATCATGATGATTGTCTATTAAGCATATAAATGTTAATGATCCTGATTTTTCAGTGATAATGAGCTTTTCACCATACTTTACTTTTAATCGCATCTTAATCGTCTTGTAATCTAAAGTTGTAATTTTACAAACATTTCTTAGCTCATTTAAAGTGAACTGGCATTCATTACTATTTTCCATGTAAGTAAATATCTCTTCCATTGCCAAATTTGTAGTTTCGTCTTTAGGACGACCGACTTTACCACCAGTGGAAGGTTGCATGAATGACTTATAACAATCATCATGATACTTCGCTTCAGCAGCAACTAGATCATGTACAAAGTTGACTCGCGTAAACACAGTTTCTGCTGTAGCATCGGAACGAGTCCGAGCTGCTGCCAGAATTGAATCTTTCAACTTAAGTGTGCTTGCATGGAGAATTTTACGGCGATATCCCGCAGATTTTCTCCTCTCGCTCTCTTTTTTTGCTGCCTCACCGCAAAATAAGCATAATTCTTTAAAACAAAAATCTGATGCACTTACACGTGATCTAGTACGAGGAGGGATTGCTGCCGATGTACTGGCTTCTTGTTCATCACGTTGCCTTTTTTTAGCTGACCCAATAGAATGCTTCCGAGTATAATTTTTACGACAACTTACGTAAATTGTCACAGATTTCTGTTTTTTAAGATATTCGGAAAATTCATCAGCTCGTTCGATACTTGCATCGATTAATGTCTTTAGACCACGTTCAACAGTAACAGTTTCACTTTCAGTCAAAAGTTTAGCACAAATAAAACAATATTCGGACATTTTTATTATAAAACATAAAAAAACTCGAAATAGGTTAGAATGAACACGTGTTTTCACTTCAGAGTGACGCTCAAGACTAACATTATTTTATGTATTGAGTATTTAGACAAAACAGGTATACGACCGTAGCCACGCACACAACTGAACAGAGAGACAGATGTTGCCTCAAGGTTACACTATTGTATGTATTAAGGGATCGAGTTTCATTATACCTGATATTCTCAGAATAATACTCATGAGTATTTTATATTTTAAATGTAACTTAAAATCACCGACAGAAACATATTCTTACTTACATTACAGCTACAGAAAGTATATGGGTGAGGTACTTAGGCATATTATGACGCTCGCAATTTTTTGCATCGTTATATCTCAGAAGCGGTGGCTTTTAGGGAAAAAATTATTGATACCTTTTTTATAGGAAATTCCCTGATCTACAAATTATGTCTGGGGTAATTTTGCGATAAAACTTACCGTTTTCAAGAAAATCGCGAAAAACTCATTTTTTGGACCTTATTACCCCGCTAAAATTTTTTCCTTACATGGGATCGGTTGGGACTTTTAAGACAATGTTTATAATTATAATTTAAACAATTTTAAGAATTTTCAGCTTCCCCTGAATTTGTCGTGGGTCAAATGTCTAAATTGACCGGACTATTATTTCTTATCCAAATTCACAAGCAACCTTTTTACAGAAAGCATTAAATGAAGTTGTGCAAAAAATAAATAAATCATTGAGTAATAAAGTTCAGCTTTTAGTTGAATGAAAAAACATGATCAATTGTGATTTTGACATAAGTTGACTTGACTTGATAGTAAGGGAGATTTTTCTTGACTTACTTTCCAGTCAACTTTCCAATTAAGTTGCCTTAATTGGAATGCAATTTTATGGCAGCTGGCCAATCAGATGCTGGAAACTTGCCTTACTTTCAAGTTCCTTATGTCGTCTGAACCTGCCCAATGTCATTAATGACATTTGAAATTGACATTTAAAATAACAATAACTAAGAACCATTAAATATGGGTATAAAAAGTTAATAGAATAAGTAAGATTTCTAGGCTGGGAATAAAAGGATCTAGGTACCTAATGGATGAAATTTTATGATTGGAATAAAGCCATACCCTCTTCAAAATAACATCCTATTGACTGTTGATATAATGAATCAATTAAAATAATATCGGTATTGCTCAAGTGAATTGATAAAATATTATCACCCTTATTACTGTTGTGAAATATCTATACAATAATTGATATTAATCAATAAAATTACGAAATTGTTGTCAAGTATCAACATTTTTGATAAATTGTGAATGTTCTTCTGATTAAAGGAATATTGTGAATAAGTACATTGGTAATTTCGATATTATAAATGTCAAAATTATTGCTTGGTATCAAATACTTAGCTAACTGGAAATTAGTAGTTGATAGAATTATTTTTCGGATATCGTTATGTAAAATAGAAGAAGAAAATACTTTGGAGCAAACAAGAATTCAAAGAAAACTATGCGATACTTCTTGTCCGCTGGATTTGGAGGAACATGTATGAGAATATTGAAAAATACTTTCAATACACAATATTTACCATTTAATTCCTCTGCAATCTCTAATCACTTCTTAGTCATAAGTGGCTATGAACAAATTCCCTTGGCAAAGTCTGGGCTCTCTTCCATCAACTGCACGAATCTAAACCCCTATTGCGATTATCTATTTTAAATTGAATATTCAATTTTATCAACCGTTTTCTTTAATCCGTATTGTGATTTTCAAATTTTTCAATATTTTCGAAAAATTTATTGAGAATGGTTCATTTTGAATTTAAATCCATGATTGCCAATGCCAATCGTTGATAACCATTTTTCAATTTGGGAGAAAATTTCATAAATAACAAAATTCAAGTTGATTCTGAGAAAAAATGCAAGTTTCTAATTATCTTAATTAAAAAATTATTAAAGGCAAATTTGTTTTATTTTCGAGAAAAGGTCTAAAATAGTAAGAAACAAAGCACAAATTTCCAAACTTATAAGTTTAATCAAAGAAAATTTGAACGTGACTAGGGGACTATAAAATAAAAGTGACATTTCTGCTACCGAGGTCTACCGAATCAAATTCACAACTCCATTCGGTTTCGAATTTCTTCTGCTGCTAGATTCGCTTAAAAAATCGCGCGATTTTTTAAAATTAAACAACTAGTTTTGATTGCAAAATCGAAATTATAAAAATTAAAACAAATTAAAAAATGAGGTATTTTTCTTAATTCATTTTATTGTAAGCTTTAACAAATATAACATATCAAAAAATAAAAATATAAAGTAAAGCAGTATTCTTTAAAAACAAAACAACAAAATCAAATATTAAAAATTAACAAAGTCAACTATAGTAGTAAGACCGTTATCGAGAGGTAGATTTGCTTTGGGATCCATTTTGTTTGTGAAAGAATTAATATTGTAAACAAAAAATATTGTAAAAACAAAAAAAATTACGATATTATTATACATACATATATTAGTTTTATTTGTAATTATTATACATTAGTCAATTAATTTAACATTCAAACCTTTGACTCCTATTGTTATTCAGTTTAATACATGTATTTTGTAAAAAAAACGGGATTGTCGGGATTTGACGGGATTTTAAAAAGCGGGATTGTAATTGATCGGGATTTTGAATAAGCGGGATTTTGAAAGACGGGATTTCAAAAAATCGGTATTTTAGTAGACGGGATTATAAAACTTTTTTTTCGGTATTTTTTAAAAACGGGATTTTAAAAAGCGGGATTCCGATACGCTCCCAAGCTACTTTTTATTTCCTAAAATTTTAGTCGCACAAATACTCCCATTGTTTTAACAAATAAAAGAATAAAAATTAATAAAACGGTAACTAGACAATAGTTTGGGAAATAATTATTTCTAAAGCATAAACGTCAAATACGATAATTCCTATATAGATTTTTATTCGTTATTCACAATGAAACAATTCCCTTGAAAATTTTCATCAATCGTCAATAAATGATCTTTGTATGTATGTATATGATTGTGAATTATTCCAATTTGTGTATATTGTGAATGTGCTCCTCACAGGTATTAATTTTATTAAAATGTTATATAATACTGTTTTTATGAAAATTGATAGATTGCTGAAATCGCTAAAATGATGAAGCATTTTATATCCACCACCAAATGATGTTATTTCTATTTTGTCTTCTGTTTTCATCTTTTTTATTTTGCATTTTAAATCGATCCATATCATCTTCCATTTTTCTGAACTTCATCCTGCAGGATCTAAGCTATAAAGCTCTACACCAATATTTGTCCACTTTGTATTAGATACAGATTTCGAACAAAATCATTTGTCGAGATCAACGTAATGTGTACAACTGTTTTTTGTTGCCAAAATAATAAACAGTTTGCGACAATAATTAATTCAAAACTCTCAATTTTTAATTATTTCTTAGTTATTGAATACTCATTGGCTGCAAATTTACCATTAAAAGAAAAATTAACAGCTTGCCAGGAAATTGATGAAAAATTGCTCTTCAAAATACCGATTTTTCAAAAAAAAAAAAAAAAAAAAAAAAAACAGATAATTACAAAATGTTCACAATGGGACAACTAAATTGGTAATTGGCAGTCACAATGCCATTTAATAAAATTGATTGATATTGATACCTAGCAGCAATAAAAACTCTTTTGCTTAATGAAATAATACAAAAATCACTTATGATTTTAAAATAAATCACATGCATATGTATGCTGGGAGCAAATCTGCAAAATATTCGTTTTATGCATATTAATTTGTCCTAATCAAAAAAAGAGATACATACGTATGTATGCATGCTTATACCTAATCAACGCATGTTTATTATAATCAAATTCCAAAAATTAATTCCATATCGCATCCTAAGTAAATTTTTTTATTTGGTACAGTGCTGTTCACTTGATTAGACGCACACATTTTTTTTACATAAATCTGATTTTTTTATAAGTGTGTGCAAGAATTATCAAGCAATTGCATTTTTTAGAAAGCTTATTAAGTTCTCAACAAAAAAAAACACCAACAAATGGTAGGTGAGTGGAAGATAACGGATATTTTTTCTCTTTCTTGTATATGCTGTAAGAAAAAGTGCAGTTTTTTTTGTTCACTTGATTAGACGCACACTTTAAATTATTTATTTGGTCGCGATCTAGTACGTGGAGTTGAGTTCGCTTCAAAGTTTAAGCATTTAAGAGCATTTAATATTATTTTTAATCAAAAATGGGGAAAAAAAAGTTTTAACCGCGGAAGAAAAAGGAAAAATTGACGCGTTCAATTCCGAAGGGTTTGCCATGAGAAGTATTGCCAAAAAAATAGGCCGAAATGACCATGTTATAAGAAATTACATAAAAAACAGGGCTTCATATGGAACGAATTACAAGGGACGGACAAAAACCGCTTTAACTCCTCAGGACAAAAGAAAACTTATAAGAATTGTGTCAAATTCAGCTGCCTCCACCAGCAAAATAAAGGAAAAAGCGGGGATAAATGCAAGCATATCCACTGTTCGGCGAGCTATTTTGAGCGCAGACCATCTGAAATTAAAAAAAACTTAAAAAAAACCCCACTAAACGCCGGACGAAAAGAACAGCGGTTGGAATTCGCACGCCTTCACATGACGTGGGATACCGAGCTTGGAAGGGTGCTGAATTGGCGAAATGTCGTTTTTTCAGATGAAAAAATATTTAATTTGGATGGCCCTGATGGGCACAACTATTACTTCCATGATGTAAGAAAAGAGGAAAAGTTTCGAGGCAAGGAGGAGTAATGGTTTGGGGAGCCATTTCGTACTATGGGGCGTTCGATTTGGTGTTCGTTTCCAACAAAATGACGGGACTTTCCTACAAAGCTCTTTTGGAATCAGCCTTCCCCGCTATGAAAGAACTGTTTGGACCTATACCTTGGATTTTTCAACAAGATAATGCGCCAATCCACAACGCTCGTGTTGTCAAAACCTTTCTTGCCGCCGAAAATGTGGAATTGTTGTCATGGCCACCTTATTCACCTGACCTCAATATAATTGAAAATGTTTGGGGATGGCTCACGCGTCAAATTTACGAAGGAGGTAAGCAGTATGAGACCTGTGAAGAGCTTATTGTCGCCATCAAAGAAGCCTGGAAGAAGATTTCCTTAAAGTATTTAGAAAAATTGTACGATTCACTAAAAAATAGAATTTTTGATTTTTTTAACACATGGTGGTTTTACAAAGTACTAAAAATATAAAAGAAACATACAAAAAAAAACTAAATGAGAAAAAAGTAAATCAAAAAGTCTGTGTCTCATTTTTACTACCATTTTACAGGTGCGTCTAATCATGTGAACAAAAAAAAACTGCACTTTTTCTTACAGCATAGACAAGAAAGAGAAAAAATAACCGTTATCTACCACTCAACTACCATTTGTTGGTGTTTTTTTGTTGAGAACTTAATAAGCTTTCTAAAAAATGCAATTGCTTGATAATTCTTGCACACACTTATAAGAAAATCAAATTTATGTAAAAAAAATGTGTGCGTCTAATCAAGTGAACAGAACTGTATATATATAAAATATATTCAATTTATATGAAAGAACTGATATTTTCTGTTAAAATAATAATAACATCCGCAGCAAAAATTATGCATTGATTTAAATTAATACTGATATAATATTATTGCGTAGGTAGCTGATAATTATTAATTTTCAGATACAAACGAGACCCATTAAAATAATCATATTAAATTTATATTATGCACCATTGATTGCATTTATTTGAATGTTTATCAAAAATGAATCACGCAACAAAAAAGGATGCAGTCAATGGTTTTAAAGAGAGCATATTTCCATAACCCTAACCATGCATAATCGTTATCGTATCGTTATTATCTGCGGCCCAAAAATGCTTCCACGTATGAATTTCATCAACAATCATTGATAATATTTTTATTATTTAATTTATGTAATTTAATTTCGTTAGAACCTTTAATTGAATAATATTCAATCCCTTTGACCACAAAAGCGTTTGCATATGATAATTAAAAATATCCCTGAAAACCTATCCAATTACAAATTGAATTTATCATCAAATTGCATAATGTGTATGGAATTAATGATGTTTAAAAAAAAAAGCAAATTCTTTCACTTAAAAAGGATATCGAATACAAAATTCTGGGAAGCTTTGTTTTATCAGTCATTGTTAGTGGTGAGAGGTTATGAATTAAAAGTGATAAATGCATTAATTTAAATTAAATCTCCACTCATTTTTTAACGTTAGGAACATCTACTACCTTTGAATGTTCCCTCAAAAACTCAAGAAAATATGACGAGCATTGCATTCAAGTTGAGTGTGTACAAGTATTCCTTGGGAAGTAAATATTTTCAGCGTGATTTGAGGTAGGAAAATCTCCCCAACCTTAGTCTGAGTAAAAGTTCTCCTCACTTTGTTAGTTACTACCACCTTACATGTAGTTACACCCGTCAGAGTTAAATATTAATCATTCCTTTGTTGAGGGCTTTTGGCTTTGAAAATAGCCGTTTACAAGATTTCAAGTTGAAATAATTCTTCTATCTTCCTTGGAGTTAATCAAGTGACACTTTGGTTGCTCGAGAGAGGGCTTTACCCTGTGTGTTGTAGGCCCATTCATGATGACAGCATGTACTTTGTTTTGACGCCTCTGCCTCAATACTCACAAAAGCCCCATTGACATCAAGCTAAGTTCTTCCGATTATATTAATGCCATCAGTGTATGCCAGTGATTGGAGACTTTTGAAAGATAGTGCCTCTAGTTTTGACTATTCTTTCAAGGTCGTTGCTAAAGAAATCACATGACAGCCCATCACGCTGTATAAAGCCTTTTTTGACATCGAAAGGCTCGGTTAAATTGGTTCCAAACTTTATGGAGCAGTGCGAATTCTCCATGGTCATTTTGTACAAGCGGACGAATTTGGCAGGGATGCCAAAACGAGACATGCCTCTATACAGTTCGTCTATGTAGATTCTGTCATATGCGTCCTTGAAATCGATGAAAAGATGGTGGTTGTCGATTTTATGTTCTTGGTTTTCTTCGAGGATATTTCGTAATATGAATATTTGATCGACTGTGGACTTTCTTTACATAAAGCCACATTGATAAGGACCTAACAGGTTGTTGACAATGGACTTTACACGTTCACATATTACGTTACGGCGAAGAAGATTTTGTATGCGATGTTAAGGAAACTGGGGTGCCAGCACGTAACTTGATACAACCGAGTTTAGTCGATACAATCGAGCATTGGCAGCACACATTTTGGTTCAATCGAGTGTCCTCGATTGTTTCGCGAGATTCGGCAGCACACAAACTTCAAATTGACGTTTGAAACAAAAGGTTTCACTCGACAGAAATTAGTTATCGTCGGCATCGATTTTTGTACCAGAAAAATGGAAAAACAAAATAATATGTCAATAAATAAAAAAACAGACTGAGATTTTTGACCAATTTTATGAGTTCTCACGTTGATTTAGCGAGGGGAATTTTTAAAACTGCCCAAGGGAGGAAAAATAGCAATATGCTGTGGGGAAAACTGATTGAATCCCTAAACACAAAGGGTCCTCCACAAAAAGATCTTTAAGATTTGAAAAAAGTAGGTTGATGTTAAATATTATCAGTCTTATTTAAAAACGCTGTATAGAGCCTACATAAAGTTATGTAATCTCTATAATGCCTCTAAACGCAAAAATGCTATTTATAAAACTTATACAAGGTTGCATAGTCCCATAATAAGCTAAACGCGTTTTGAGGTTGAATAGAGCCTACATAAGGAAATTATTGTTATTATTATTTCGTAAATGTCATTTTGGTTTCTCTCCTCTCTTTTTGAAATTAAAATAAAAACAATAATGCCTCTCCAGTTTAGCTCGTGAGCCGAAGAAACGAAGAATTTAAAAAAAATATAGATTTTCGAAATAAATAATTGGAATTATTTTGTTATATTTTAGTTGTTATGACAACAAGCTGATTTTATAGACATTTTGGTACTTTTTTTTTGATATAAGCATTGTATAACTAAAATTTATAGCAGAATTTTTTATAAATAGGAATTTTCGCAACGTTACATAGAGCCTACATAAATCCTTATTCCTTATTCATCTGTTTAGCGAATTCTATTAAATAAGACTGTATGTACATATGCTGTAGAACTGGTGGAACTGATGTTCTCTTCTGTCTTCTGGAAGATCTAACGAGCTGAGTATCGTGTGAAAACATTCCTTGTTGACTCTAAACTGCTACACAATATATATGTATATATGTATATATATATGTACATGATCTTTCTTTTCTTTTTGAATATTTAATCATTTTCACTCAATTCGAATGGGTTGCTATTATCTCTTAGCACAGGACACTTCTTCGCCTTCACTTTCACTCTCCGAATCAAAGAAAAACATTTCAAAAAAAACTTAAAATTGAAACTAGAATGAAATAATTTCAAAGAAAACTCATTTGACATTTCATTTTGTAGTTCACAATGACTTTTTTAAGTAAAAGTCACAATGGAACTCGTCTCAAATTACGTGCTATCAAAAAAATTTGTTTCGAGTTGACGATCGACAATCCTCGATTGTATCAAGTTACGTGCTGGCACCCCTGATTCTTCTATGTTGGTCAAGTTTATAGGGTCTCCTCTTTTAGTATCAGGCAAACAACCAAATTATCTCCAGCTGGAGAAGATGACTTAAAAAGTTTGGAATTTAAGTCATCTTCTCCAACGGCTTTGTTAGACTTTAGATTTAGATATGGAAACCTTTTATTCATCTAAGTCGGGATTGTTGGCTTTAGTCGTCTATATTGAATTGATCATCCTGCCTGACAGAAGAATTTAATTCATCGTCGCCGTTATACAGCCAGCAGAAGTGGCCCTTTCATATTCTCAGCATTGACTGCAATTCTACTTTCGTCTTTGCAGCCGAGGTTTATGCACTTTTGAATTTCGTTTCACCTGCTCATAGAACTTTCGAACTAATTTGTATTTAATCTAAAATGAAAAAATCTGGAACGCACAAAAATCTCGTTCTAGTTAACCAATTAAATTCTCAGTTGAATAAGAATACATTTTCAATAATAAAAACCCAAAAAACACAAGAAAATATTTAATTTCATGAGAATAGTCCAGTAAAATGCAGTTAATTTTGATTTTTTAGTATCCGACATGGGTCGTCTTTTCTTTTTAAATTAATAAATTTAAAACATTTTTCTTCACCCCTCTTGTCAACATGGCAAAAAATTAGAATTTTCAAATATTAATTTTTGCCCTCTAGTTGTTTGCTTTCTAGATTTAAATTCTGGAGATTTCGTGGTAAACCCTTTCAAAAACTAATTTAAACCGCTTATTCAATACTGAGTATTTTGAAGGATTTCTCTGATTTTTTAAATCCCAAAAAGTAAAACGAATAACTTTATTCTTCGATGAGAATTTATTGTTATTATAAATGCGATTAATATTTTAAATATGTATGTACAAAATAATGTAATACTTTTACGAATAAAATATTTTATATAATTTAAATATACATAAACAAATATAAAAAAATCGATACAAATAAAAAAGAGTAAAAATTATAAATTATTTATTCTAATAAGTTTTGTTTTTTTTTTCTTTTAATGACTTTAAGTTCAAACATAATAGTTATAGAGTTAGTCAGCTAAGTTATAAAATAACATACTTGTCATTATAAAAATACTTGAAAAGTTTATTAAGTTCTTTAGAATACTATGTACTTCCATTTTCATTTCTATTTTCCATTTTCCACAAATCGAAACTACTACCTTGATTATTATTATTGCCTAAGTTCAGATATTTTCATAATATTGTCATAAATTTAGTGTTGTGGTGGAACAGCACCCCACGCCCGAAGCAAAGTCAAAGCTTTGTTGAAATAAGCACACCATTCTTCACGTTCCTCTTTTGTGTCGGCCGACAATAGCTGCCGCACGATTGTCATCTTGCCATTTGGCACAACGAGTTGTGATTCGACATCATCATCCCGTGCTGGTCGTTGGCATTCCAACATTATTGTGTTTAATCGTGCACATATATCTCTGGGTGCTGTAGAGACTTTTGTCGAACTACAAGTGTACAAATCAATAGAACCCATTGGTGTCTTTTTCTTTTCATCGTCCGGATACTTCCAGTAGTTCACAACGTGTCCATTAAGATAGCACCATCTTCTGTGCCAAGCTCCGAAGCCGGAAATATCTTCGAACATTGTTAGAAATCCTTTGTGTTCCACCGAAACCGAAAGTTCACAATTAACTTTCATGTGCACAACGCCCTCTAATGGACTTACACCTAAAACCTAAAAGCGATTTGTCTTTTAATTGCAGAACAATGAAATCAATTAGTTGGCTTTAATACGACATTACCTGTGTAAGAGACCAGGTGGTCCTTTGAATTTCTCGCAGCGAGAATATCGCAAAACCGTATTGAACCAGAGCCGGGGTACGGACCACATGTGGCCCACCTGACGACTGCACAATCGGCATTACCAAACGATTATCGTTGCCTTTCTTTTTGGGCGTCTTAACGCCACCCTTTTTGTTTATGTTAATGTGATATTTAACTTCGTGCGGAAGGACTTCTCTTTGAGCTGTCATTCCGTAGATTTCAAGTGTTACCTATGAATGAACACAAATAATAATATGGAACGGTCTTAACATTAAGTGTTATGATAGGTAAAAAAGATCTTTGTCTTACCCTGAAATCAGCATAAACATTATTCATTTGCAAAACATCCGGGAATTTAACAGCAACTAGACCGGGGAGCGTTGGAACGGTCTTAGTTGCTAGAACATGTTCGTTGTATTTCAATAGACAAACTAAATGATGCCCAGAAATTGTATCAGCAGATAACTTCCTTATGTAATCGTGCCTTAGCGGAATAGTTATTTCCTTGATGGTGAGGCGACCTTTTTCTTTTGGTGCACCAAGTGGCCGAAGACTGTTTTCAACACGTAATCTTTGAATTTCATCCAGAGATGCTTGTCGACGATGTGCTATTGAGTGAAGAGGAGAAAAGGATTAAAAAATAGTCGTAAGCATTTTCGTATCGAATCGAAAATAATTGAAACAAATGTCAATACACTTATGGAATAAATACTCCACTATACTATTGGAAAGATTTTCCATTTACCATATATTCTGACCAAATTTAAACTTGATAAAATTATTAAAACAACAAAAGGGCAGAAAACCCCACATTTATGAGTTACAATTCAAACATCAATGGATTATAACATTTTCAACTGATGATGCAACCAGTTGTAGATGTTGAAATGAGGAAGAGGAAAAGGATGTTTCAAATCGTTCGGTTTTACCATGCTATTTTAATTCGATTATTAAAACAATGTTATCTTGCCGGTTCGTTTGAATTTTAAACTCAACCAAACACACATAAATGCAAAACCATCATAATTTGATTATGATGTTCTTCTTCGAGAGTCGTATTCGTTCTCGTTCTCGTTAGCCAATGGAAACAAGCAAGGATAATGATAATGACGTTAACGTTATCCTTGTTGGCAGTGTTGTTACGGCAACAACTGTTGAACAGAGTGTGTGTTGTACGTATGTACTAATAAAAACAACCAGATCCAAAAAAAAAACACAGACCAAATCAGAACTGGGTAGATAGGTAAGTGATGCATGTTAAAACGTTAGCACACATTCTCTGGCTGTATGAGAATGCTTGTCCTGCACCGAAATACCACACGCTAAAGTGGACAAATTAAATATTATGCCAGAAGGCAGGTTAACCAACGTGGAATTGCATTTTGATGGGTTACATTGTTGGGTTTTCATAAATTTATACTCACTCTGTGTGTCATGTGGATGCGTGTCAATTAATATTTTAATAGAATTTGCACGAATTAGATGATTTGCAGCAAAAATATAGAGACACATACATTGTTCTTGTATCCATGGCCGTGTAAAGATGATTAAATTTGTATATGTGTGTTATCAGGCAATTGGTCAAAATTTGTGATAGAAGCATTGTTTGAGTGTGAACAACTAAAACAAGACATTTCATGTTTAAAATAAAATTGTGGATAGCTTCTTAGAAATTCGTAATTTTTTCATGAGAAAATCTAAAACCCGTTCCTAAAAACAAGTTTGTTTTGAGTGAGGAAGTTTTAGTTGAAGCTTGATTTCTATCAACCTTAGGCAACAATATTAGAATTGAGTTCAGACAAACTCTGGGAAATCTCTGTTAAATTGAGTAACAAAATATAACTATCCCGCAAATAAAGTGTCCCTTCTTAAGACAATTACTAATCCTGTCATTCTTGTATACCGCTAGAGAATGTCAGAAAGATAAGAACACTGATGTTTTCGGATGTTTGGGGGGGGGGGGTAATTTTCAGTTGAAATAAGGTTGTTTTAGGCATATTAGAACTTTTTTCTCGTATATTTTTGTATGTTAACGAAAAAACCTAGCCTTTTCAGGATACAAGTTCATAACAAAATAATCAGCATCTTATTTTAATAGTAGTGCCCATGGCACTTAGTGCATTGGACTATCAGCCTAGAGCAGTCACGAGTACTGCCTCTTGCGAGGAATTCACAAATCCTCCAAGAGTAATTCTTATTGTGAAAAGTGTTTTCTCTAATTCACCGTGCGGATTAAGTATAAAACTATAGGTTTAGTTCAGGTTTTTTTTTTCAAAATAAAATATTCGAGCGATCCCAGAATCTAAAAACGTACAAACCAAAATGAATTTCGTACACTTCCTGATTTTAAGGGCACGTTTTCACCTCAGTAGATTAGTTAACAAGTAGAACGTAGCATTGTCAATGTGAAAAAAAAGGATCGGGTCGTACTTCTTCGAAAAATGGGGTTTGTTTAAGTATAACCTTAAATGGTGCTTGATAACGAGCTTTTGGTGGCCGAAAATTGAGGAGCCAAATTGGCCGCCAAAAACGTAGGATTTGGCACAGTTGGATTTCTTTTTTTGGACATTTTTAAAAGAAAAATGTTTATTTAAAAATCCATCAACAATTTAAGAGATCTAAAGGATAGTTTGTTTCACATATAGCTATAATTGTCAGAGATCTTTCTTTCATTATTAAAACAATTACGATGAGTCTCTGAAAATATTTGTTGTTTTATTTCCAATACATGGAAAAACCTTTATATTGCATACACTTCAGCCAGAACATGCTTTGTATTCACGGTAAATAAGTAGAGTTCTGTCTGACTCTATTCAAAGAATTCTTCCCCATAATCCTAACACTAATAATAATAGTAATTTGTGCGATTTCAATGTACATTCAACAATTTGCCTTGGCACTGGTTTTCTAGCCAGACAACACTTGAAGGGAGATCTTGTTGAGGTCTTTTTGAAGGAGCCAACTATCCAACTCGCCAACGAACCAAAATCCTAGATTTTTTTCTTGCTTCTTATTCTTTTGAATTTACGATCAGTGTTTTATCACATTTAAACAAATTTAACTTTCTCAGATAATGACGTGGAATTCAGCACAGAAATATATATAAAACTTAATTCTTTGTGGAACGAAAAATATTCCAAAAAGGTAAAATCTATCAATCATCTGATTAGAGCTACAAAGAAGTTATGAGATGTAAAATTCCACTGAGAAAAACAAAAATTAGTTTAAACAAGTTAAAAAGATCTGTAACAGTTATATTCGACGAATCAAATGTTTAAAATAAATAAATAAGGTGGCGCAGCAGAAACGAATCAAATGTTTGCATGAACAAAAATTAAAGGAAAAATACCACAATCTTCCAAATTTAGAAAAAATGTATGGTCTCTTTACAAAAAAATGTCATCACGTCAGTGTAAATTGGTATGCTCGATTCAATAACACTTTGTGTATAGTTTTCTATAAATTAATTGACGCTGCCAGACAGTGCCAATACTCCTCCTAAACTCAGGAACGTAGTAGTAGCCATTCTAATATTCTGAAGAGGACTTCAATTTTTCTAATCAAGATCAACAATGTGTGTTTTTGCTATTGATGCACCTATTTTTCGTTGGATTAGAAATTAGGCTTACCAAGTTAGGTTTTAAGTTTAAAATTAACAAAATAAACGCTGGTGTTCCCTAGGGATCCATTTTGTCTTTTATATATTCCACTAAAACGTTTCGCTTAAGATAGACTTTTCATATTCGTTTCTCGCTCCACAATATTGTTTTCGAAAGTGCAACTTAGAGGGCAACGTATAATAAGCTCATTAGATTCGGCTCTATCCACACTATCCATTGAAGAAATTAAATCCTTCATAATTTAATGATCAATGTTGTCTGCTGTCGTTAAATCTTAAACCACTCCTTTTTTTGTATTGTGCGCGCACTAAAGGGGTTATGAATACCCTTAAACCGATGCATATTGGTTTTGAATGTCTGCACATTGTAATGAGTGGGATATATTGAGCCTGGTAAAGCATTCCACATTCGTGTAGTGCGGCTAAAGAAAGAATCTCTGCAATTAACAGTACGTCCGAAATTGGGCTCAAGGGTAAACTGATGGGCATTCCTAGCAGCACGGGTATTAGGGTTGAATTGTTTAAGGGGAGGAATGCAACTGGCTATTTCAATAGAGCATTGTTTATAAAAATAACGATAAAACAATAACAGGCATGAGACCTTGCGGTGCGGCGGTGTTCAAGAGAAACAGAGAGCGATCTCCAATCATTTTTAGAGCTCTTTTTTAAATTCTACCCAGAAGACTCAAGTACGTTATTGGAGCACCAGCCCAAATATGAGAGTTATTCTCAAGTTTTGGACGAATAAAAGCTTGTATTAAAGCATGATCAGAAGGTTTGAAAAAATTCTTGCATCGTCGGAGAAAACCTAAACACTTAGCATATAATATGTGATCACTCCACAACAAGTGGTTTGTGATGCAAATACCTAGGACTAATAGTTGTTCAGTCTCCACGATGCAAGTACCACTCATGGAAAGTGGCATTGGGGGAGGGAGACAGCATTGAGTTTTCGAAGCATTAAATTCTACACGGTTTTTGATTCCCCATTGAACAATGCTGTCAAGATCAGAATTTAATGAGCTTATCATACGCTGCCGTTGGCAGTTCACACCGAAGAACAAGGATGAGAATCTAAAAACGAATATGAAAAGCTGAGGGTACTGTAGTCAGCGAAAGAATTTAGTCGGTTAGAAGTTTCAGACAAAAGATCATTTATAAAAATAAGGAAGAGCGTCGGAGACTAAACGGAGCCCAGTATAATATGACAGATGGAAAAGCAGTGGTTTTGCCAGCGTTGAAGAACACCTCTTCAGAACACTAGCGGGGATACTATCCGGGCCAGCGGGTTTGTGAATGTCAAGATCTTTTAGTACTCTAGCAACTGTACGAGTGCGAAAGAAGATTTGTCCCATAGAAACGTTTAAGCTTTCAAGTACAGGAGGAGTCATTTAAATCATTGGCAGCATCGAATTAACAGCGAACTGTGCTGCAAGCAAATTTGTTTTATCAATCGAGGTTACAAAATTAGTGTCATTGGAAACGAGCGTAGGAACTGACGATGACGTAGTGTTGCGCACATTTTTTACAAATGACCAGAAATTTGTACTACCTTTGGGACAATGTAGTATTTTTTGCCGTAATTTCTGGTCATGGTCAAAATTCAATGTGTCGAATATGTCCCTTACAAGTCTTTCTAGCTTGTTTGAACTTATTCCGGTTTTCCTCAGTAGGGTTGGCTTTATAAATCCGGAAACTTACATCTTTAAACCTAATAACCTCTTTACAGCTCGAATCAAACCATGAGTTTTCTTTAGGTTTGATAGATTTTACCCTATTCGGGATAAAGTTTCTTATTCCACAAAGAATTCAGTTTGTAACCATATCTGCGCTGGAATCCACGTCACTATCGAGGAAGCATAGTGACAAGTTAAAGTTCCTGAAGAAGTCGTTGATACCGTTCCAGTTGACTTTCTCATATTGCCATACCGTTCTCGTAGGGAAAATTAGCAGATATGACACAATGGTCTGATGTGCCTAGAAGTGATAATACACTAACCGCATATTTATTAGGATCAGAGGTAAGAAACAAGTCTAGAGTGTTGGCGGACTGACCTGCAACGTTAGGAATCCGAGTTCGCTCGTCAACTAACTGAGTCAGGTGGTTTAACTCAGCAAAAATCTCGACATACCTTTCTTCGGATGTTGTCTGACAAGAATAGCGCAGCCACGAAGAACTGTGTACATTGAAATCGCCCATAACAACGATCTCACTGTGCGGCAAATGGGATACAGCGCATCAAATTCGTTAGAGGTCGAATTGCTATCCAAACTTGGGCTACGATAAATAAAACACGTGTGAATGATGCGCCTTTGGACGGTGAATTTAAACCACATATAATTAAAATTTGTGGTAGAAGATAGGCGGCAACATCATTCCGTACATTTACGGCTAGACCATGATAGAATTCATAAAGAGCTTTGAAAATTTTGGGCCAAAGAGTTATAACCCTATAACTTTAAAATCATTCTTTCATTTTTTATCTGTATTTTTATTTAAAGACAAAGTTCGTAATAGTAAATGCGTTTCTCTCTTCAATTCTACCTTGATATTCTCACTTCCAGGAATGACCAATGATTAACCCTTGAGCTCAATTCTGGACGTGATGTCGAGTATAATGTTTTTTTTTTTTTACCCTCATCTTAAGAATGTGGAATGCTTTACCAACTCTAATTAGCTTTTGTGGTTATTCAAAACCTTTTAATAGTCCCAGAATTTTCCACTTTAGTCACTAAGAACTTAAAAACCATGTAAACAAAAATACTAAAACTTAGTGCTTTAATTTTATCGGTCCTTAGTTAAAATTCTATATTTTCCCTTTATAAAATATTGCCTTTCACCAAAAAATCAAATATTTAACTTACTTGCAACTAATAAATGACGTTCGCCTTCCACAGATTCAGTCGATCCGGAAAATTCAATTGTCGATGCACACAAATTTAACGCCTGACTTGTTTGTCCAATAACCTGTTGCTGTTTGCAAACCTCATCTAAGAGTTTTTTTATTTTGTCCTGCACCAAATAACCCTCGTCTGCCACCTCGCACTCAGAATTAGATTCATCTTCTTCGGAGTAGCCTTCTGTGTCGTTATTATGATTATCATTGTACATTTGTTGATGGTACTGTTGATGTTGATGTTGATATCTATTGTTTTCTCCATCAGTATTACGTTGGTTTTGCTGTTCTCGATTGATTTTACGAACTGGTGTTGAATTGTTACTCTATAAAAAAAAGGGATTCAAAGGTTTTCAGTTTTATTGAGTTCCAGGAAGGTACTTTGGTATTTTTCTCATTTTTTTATTCATCTTACATTTGAGTTCTGTTGACGTCGATAGAAACTGACTGTGTGTACAAGTGTAACCATATTTTCATCTTCAGACTGATTTACCGTCAAAGCGGATTTAACTGGTGTTGGATAAGGGGTAACAGAAGTTGTTTGATAATCATCGTTTTCCTCAGAAATTGGCATGCAATGGGTGTATTTTTTTGGTGTCTTCTTGAAGGAGAAACTATTTGATGCTGTTGTTCCTTTGCTCTATTTTAACAATAAAACAAAAAGAGGAAAGAAGGTTAATTTGAAAAGAGACAGTGAGTCAATGGAAATAAATGTTGTTGTTTTTTTTTTTTTTGTATTTTACCGATTTGGATACTCTGCTATCATTTTGTTCGTCTGTATCATCGTTACTTTCTTCATAATTATCAGCATCTTCATCGAGTGCCTCATCTAGATAGTCATCCATACCCATTGAACCTTCTTCGGATGAATTAATTGAACTGTCACCATAGTACTGATCTTTTTCAGCGTACCGAACTCCCTGTGAATACAATTTAATCAAAATACAATAGTTATTTAGTGTCACTATAAAGAGGAACATGAACATGAACAGAGAAGAGAAGAGTATCCATTGTTTTAATAATTATATAACTTAAAATGTATGTACCTTTTGTCTTGCAACTGCATTATTGTTGTGTGATTCATTCGACTGAACAACTTGCATTATTTCACGACCCAAGCTTACATTACAAATACCTGCTGTGCTGTCTTCTTCTGAATCCATGCAACTGCAAACGAAACGAAATTTAATGAGTGAATTCAATTTTTCAAAGAACTTTTCGTTATCAACGTTTTTAATTAAGAACTATGTACAATGATGATCGAAGGGACTTCTAAGATTTCGAGTTTTAATATTTTGTCTCTTGAAAGATTATAACTAACGACTGTTACTGAATTAATATCTTTGTTTTTGGATACCTATTGTTTTCAGTTCAACAATGTGAACACAAAAATGGGTTTTCAAATGCATTTCTCTATGAGGACAACTTACGAAGAGCAAGTCAAGTTTATTATTTTCTTTACAAAAAGCATTTATGTTGAATAACGTTCCAATGGAAAAAACTCAGCATAAAATTATTCAATTTTTTAGAAATCGTTTTCGAAGGGGTGGGTATTCTTGTGCATTTCACAAAAATACCCCTTCAACGCTAAAACACCATATCAAAGAAATCGATATAACAAGGAGCCTAATAGTGGAATGGTCTTAAGGAGTAGGGGAAAAACTCCCAAAAGAAATGAATTGGGCTAAAAGTTTGGAAGTTAGAATTTTCAGCACGAAAATATTGAAAATTATACCGTAACTTTCGGTCGCATCTACAAAATATAGGCTAAGATTCAAAGAGAAAATACAAAAATAAGCTGAACGTTTGCCAAGACCGAAGTGATTGTATTATTAAGTTCGACTTGACTGTAGTGCAGTAGCTCGCTATTGTTTAAGTCTCCCAACTCCAAACCTTATAGGTGCTTATAAATGCGGTTTTAGACCAGGAAAGTCGATCAAATAATCATATTTTGTCAGATCCTGGAAAAAACTTAAGCATATAAAAGCATCTACAGGGACGAACTGTATAGACTCATGAGTAGTTTTTATATCCCTACCAAACTCGTCCGTTTGTACAGGTTGATTATGGAGAATTCGCATTGGTTCAAAAAAAGGTTGAAAACAACTTTGAGTCTTGAGACTTACAAAAAACGTTTTAGACAAGGCGCTTTTCTTAACATCGTCCTTGTAAGAATAATGAAGAATTCCCAAGTCAACAATAGTGGCACTTTCTTTCAAAAGTTTGCCCAGTTATTTGAATTTGCTGATATTGACATAATCTTAAGATTTCAGCGCGATTTTAATGGTTTAGTGTTTAATGAGGCCAAATCAAAGGACACGCCGTCATTAAGAAAGAACTTCCAATACCGACGTTTTGGTCAAAACGGTTAAGTGTTGAGGACTCTTTCGCTGGTATCAAACGAAGTATTCATCTTTATACCCCCTTTTCCTTCGGAGAAAGCAATTGAGTAACAGAGCCTTCCCTCGACTAACCAGTGTCGCTTTATAATATTCTTATCATCTGCTTCCTGCTACGACAAGCTGAAAGTGTTTTACATGGAAGTAGACTTAGCCAGGGGGATAAAAGTACAACGTCTGAGATGACCAGAATACGTAGAGCGCAGTGAAACCAACGCTCTGGCAAGGAATGACTTACAATTTACCCCTAGAGGTCAGCGCAGGAACCAAGTGATATACAGAAGTGGAAAGTGGCTTAACCCAACTTGAAGAGCGCAACTAGAGACATTTAGCTAAGAGCGTACAAAAGTAAGTTATGCATAATCATTAAAATTTTAAAAATAAAATCAGGTTTTCAACAGTTTTGGTCTGCCTTTTTGGGAATTCAGAAAAATACAAATCACCCTTATTATAATGGCGAGTCATTTTCTTGGCATTTTAGAGTCGGTATTGCGTTACTTAAACGCTATTATTTTTAATCCACACACATTCCACATAAACAACTGACTATGACAAATTGATAAACACTAGAACAAATTTAAATTTCTGAATTTAAATAAAATTTCGTTTGAAGCAAAATCAAAATAAAAGGACACAAATGAATAGCATTGGACTGTTTATTTTGTTGATTAACGTCCTGCACATTGCCCCTGACGTGAGCAATGTGCAGGACAGGGTGCACGAATGTAAGAAACTAAATTTAATGAGAGAAAGGCGAAGAGTATGATCGAATCATCGATCGATCGATCAGATCCTTTGGATTTACCAGATTGGAAGTAGGTACCTAATCATGATTGTTTTCACATCAAAGTATAATTTCTTGAGAAAATCATTCTATTAAGTTGATTTCCAGATTCGCAGTGGGACATATTTGTCCCATTAGGTTATTATAAACCCAGATTCAGAAAAATTATTTTCTAAGTAATGTTTTTTTATTAGTTAATTTTGTTTATAAATGGCGGAAAACGTTATGTCAGGCACAGCTTGATTTGACGCAGCTCTTCTGGCCATTTCATTTGCTGTAAATCATTTTTTCGGAAAACACATTTACTAGAAAACTAGCTACAAAATAACTAAAGTATAAAATAAATAACTTAGTGTACACGATTGCCAGGTCTGACAATCATTGTCAGATCTGCAAACGTCTGACAATGTGTGAAAATGAGCTGACAATGAGCTGAAAATTTTAATTTGTGTGTACACGGTTTGCAGATATCTAGAAACATCTGCAAATCTGTTGCCAAATATTTGTCTGACAATGTCGACAAACTAATTTGGCCAAATAGCTAGCAATAGATTTGCAAACATTTGTAGATTTTCTGCCAACCGTGTACACACCAAATCAAATTTTGGATCTGCAAATTTATTTTCAGCTCATTGTCACACATCGCATCAGTCAGAAAATTTGTCTGCCAATGAATAAATTTGCAAATGTTCCTCAAACGGCATCTGCAAATTTATTCATTGCCAGACGTTTGCAGAAACGTCAGAAAATGAAAAAAATTTGGTGATCTCCCAATGAATTTTGTGTACACATGATTGCCACATCTGCAAATTAATTTGTCTTCAAAATGATTGATGAACAAATTTTTCTGCAAATCAATTTGGTGTGTAGACGGTTGTCACTTGTCAGCTTGCGTGTACACGATTGCCAGATATCTACAAATTAATTGGCAGATATTCGTCTGCAAATTAGGAGCCAAACCATTTGTCTGCAAATTAATTTGGTGTGTACACGATTGTCAGCCATTCGAGACAATTTTTTCAGTGACAGATCTGGCAATATTTGCAGATCTGGCAATCGTGTACACTTAGCTTAACGGGATATATTTGTCCCACATATGTATGTATGATGGAAAATACGAGCGGGACAGGCAACGGCCTAGTCACTGATAAAGCTTCGGTTCCCATCGATCACCGAAATCAAGCATCAGTGAGCGTGGTTAGTAGAAAGATGGGGGACCGTCTCGAAACCTACCGCGTGCTGTTGTCATGTGTTCTTTCTGTATGTTGTTCTTTCTCCTCTGTCCTTCTGTCTTGTGTTGTTATCACCTTATATAGTCTAGTGTCTAGTCGCTTAAGGTGCTGTGTTCTCTACTCTGTACATTTATGTGCTGAGTAGTGTGAAATGTAATGTAAACACGAGCGGGACATATATAACCCATTTCATAATGATGAAAAAACTTCTAACATAACACAAATTTATACAAACATAATTTTTACTATAGTCACAACAAATAAAATTACCTTTTTCACTTTTTTTTACAAATAACATTTAGAAATACTAAATTTTATTTTTTTTCGCGAAAATTAGTTGTAACATACAAAAACTGTAACAAAAAAAAAAACGTGACTGAACTTTCAAACATTTCCACAACTGCACCTCCAATATGAAAAAAAAACCGTTAGAAATAGTAAATCTACGAACTAGAACATATTTCACCCAAATCAGAAGTGTATTTTAAATTTTAGAGCAGTTTGAAATTTCGCTGGGACATATGTGGCCCAACAGGGTCGAGCGCAGATCTATGCGAAAAAGCCGCAAACCAACGCTGCCCTCAAAAACAACATAATCGATGCCACCGTTAAACTGAACAATTCGAATGCGCGCCAGCCAACGAAGCCTCGGCGGCGGCCATTTAAACGATGTCACACATAATGCCATTGATAGGGTTCATTAATAAAGTTGAAACCTTATTGATATCTCAACTTGTTTTATTCAATTTTTAAAATCGACCTGCCTTTAATGAAAAACGCTTTATTTGACTGACCCTTGTATAAAACATTTATAAAACAAAAAGATGAATTTTTAAGTAAATTTTGGGTAATTTTTGGTGAAAACTTTAACTTTAAAGGTCTGCCTTTAAAATTGACTACCGTCTATTTTGTCATACCTTTAAACCAAATGTGTACCATGTTGATACGGGTACAGGTTGATAGGCTAGGTGGTCTTTTTTTCATTGTTCCACAACTGACTTATTAACTCGTTGGCTTTTAGACTAAGAGGGGCATAAAAGAAATAACACATGACATCAGTCTGAGAAGATTTCGGATCTCTAAACTTGACTTTAGCGATCGATGGAAACTACTTCTTTATCAATAACTAGGCTTTTGCCACTTGCAGAATAAAAATAAAATTAAAGGATAAATCAATTATTTAATTTTAATTACCCCTCTCCTTTACAAATCTTATGGAATATTAACTAACCTATCATTGAATTGCTCTCGATTACGTTGATTTTCTCCGGCTGATACAGTTGCAGTAGTGCAATTATCGTTATCGGATTCATTCGATTCGAAATCAGACAAACCCGGATATAATCGATTGCCATTACTTGTTGAAGTTGATTTCTTCTCATTTGATTTTCTAGCACGTTTTATCTCATCAATTGCGTTACCAGCTTTAAGGGAGAAGAAGATAAAAGAAAATAAATCTTAAAATATCTTTAAAAGTTTGAAAGCAGATAACATACGACTTCGTCTTTTGTAGGTATTCGTGTTGGCTGTGGCTGGCATTGGTGGAGGTGGCGGAGGTGGCACCATAGATGATGAGGTTTTTGTTATTTTATCGTTCTTCCGTTGAATATCTCTCTTACTTGCACTATCAACGTAATCACTGTCATCATCGTCATCAGCATCTGCATCACCGTTGTCATCCTCGTTCTGGTTGTTGTCCTTGGTTTCCCTTTGAAATTGCTCTTTTTGCCTATTGAAACGATTTGCAATTACCTGCATATCCTCCTTTCGTTGCTTAGTGATTTCGGCTTTGATTCTACTCTCGGATATTGTTGATGAGGCATTCGCTACTAAAGCAGCCACTTTGTTGCGGACAGCAGTATCCGCGTTGCCTTTAACAACGGGGATCGGTGCTGCAACGAATATAACCAATTTATTTTATTTATTGACGATTTGAGAATCTCTACAACTACACCCACTGAACTGTTATAATTGAATCACGTTAAAAGGTAAAATGATGGGGTAGGGCAAGGTTTCTAGGGCAAGGCAAACAATGTAAACTAAATTGAAGGTGATTTTCACCCACTTACCTTTGTTGTATTCCTCTACAGCTTGTTTGGTAGCTGCAATAGTTTCTGCTACCTTTTTACTATCCTGACGAATTTTATTTATCGATGGAGCCATTCCAAATGCGGCTTTCGGCATGAGGGCTTCGCCCTTGTTCTTTTCGAATAGATTCATACGTTCTTTAAGGGATAGTTCGGTAGGGTCTTTTTGTGGTTTGGTTGGTGCAACATTTTGAGCTTTGTTTTCAAAAACTGCTGTTCTTCCCGACACAAGGCCTGTCTTGACGGTAGGGGGCAATTCCGATTTCTTCGAATCAACTGGTTTTTGTTTGTTTTCTGTTTTTGTAGTTTGTTTCACCACTTCCTTGTCTTGTTTAGCATTTTCTACTGCGGCTGATTGTTTATCGTATTCGTATGCCAATTTTGGATTTGTTGAGTCTCTTCGCTGGAAACCTTGTGCCTCCAAGGTATCCATTACCCTTTGATCCCATTTTAAATGCTTCGTCTTTGATGAAGTGCTTGGGATATCATCATCCTTATTTTTCGATTGTGGCTTTTCTTTTAGTTGGTGTTCCACTATTTGTGGTTTCCGCTGAGGACTTCTTCGGGAAACCGATTTATTTTCATTTATTTTCTTGGGTGATAATGTTGCCTCTTCGACAGGTTTTAATTCCACAGATTTGACATCAATGTGAGCAGTATCATCTTCCCAATTATTAATCGAATTTGCTAGAGCAGCGAGCTTACCAAAACGTTGTTTTGGTTTTGTTGACACGACTTCGTTGTCGTCATCTTGGCCTTCATGGAAATTACCTTCGGTGCGATGAATTGGTGATGATATTTCATTATTTGAATACAATGCACCAAGACGTTGTAATCGATTACGAGATGTATCTCGTAATTTAGCCGTAGGTTGATTGCCACATTCACTGCTGTCATCACTTGTTTCTTGTTCTTCAACTTGCACTTGAACCTTAAAATTACAAAAGATAAAAAACAATGTAATAATTGAATCAAAATGCGTTAAAAAATATTTTAAAAAAACTAGCTGACCCGACAGACGTCGTTTTGTCATATACATAAATAATTTCTAAAGAATATTTTGCTATAAATAAATAACTTGTTGTAAGTGTGTAAGGATGTGGTATATACATAAGTAAAACAGGTATAGATCACTGTAAACGGTGACAAAATATTAAAATAACAAATCACCAAAGAAATGTTTTTAATTTATTAAAATTGTATACATATCGCTAGTTATACAAAAAACAATATCAATCCCTTAATGCAACGGAGTGTACAATATTTTTTGTGATCCCATCTTTCGCTGATACAAACAAACTGGATGGTTTGCCCACTCGAGAGCACGCCACGTATAATTGTCTGTGTAAAAAACATGAAGTGATCAAATCTAAGCCGCAGACAGACATCGTTTGGCCTTGAGACTTATTGTAAGTCATTGCAGATGCCAATCTAATTGAAAATTAAGCATCCAGTTTCATCTGTAGTAACTTTTCCGTCGCCTTTATCTAACAGTTGTTTTGAGAATGTTTCAACGGAGGGATCTTGAAGCATTTGAACACGCATAGTTGTACTTTTTCAACATTACGTCACAGTGGCGATGATTTTAAGCACGCGTTGATCTCATCAGCGTACGTTGAACACGGAATAACGGGAAGTCTTTGTCTGAAATCACCTGAAAGGATTAACAGAGTGCCGCCAAATAGTCTGTCTTTGTTTTTTATATCTTTCAATGTCCTGTTCAACGCCTGAAGCTAATGTTTGTGTGCAATAGTGCATTCATCCCAGATGATAATTTTACACTGTTTCAGGACTGTGGCCATGGATGATTGTTTTTGTTTTTTTATATTGCACACCGCGTCTGGGTTATTTTGAATATTAGTGGCAGTTTAAATACTGAATGAGGTGTTCTGCCTTCATCCAATAAAGTTGCCGCAATGCCAGAAGATGCAACAGCCAATGCGATACCATTATTTGATCGTATTTTAGCAAGAATTAGCAAAATAAGGAATGTTTTGCAAGTTCCAACTGGGGCATTCGAAAAAAGGAATCCACCTTGTCCTGCCGAAACTGCGAGCATGATGTTATCATAAATGGTTCTTTGTTCTTCATTCATTAGTGGGACATTGCGAGCAACAATCGCTGCCATTTCTACAGTATTGTATTTAAGTTCACGATTCAATTCAGTGTCTATTAAATCAGATGCATTTTGATTTGGTGAATGCATCCCGAAATGATTGATTGGTAAGTTGGCAATAATATTGCAAAGATCCTCAATAGCAATTAATACTTAATTGTACATAGCGTCACTGAATACTATCGTAAGATCGTTGCACCGTATACGATGTTGATGCAATTAAACAATAGCATTTAGGATTATAAAAAATAGATAAACACCTATTCTCAAACCTACCGAATGTATATGCAAAATTTTATGGAAATTGGTTAAGCCGTTTCGGAGGAGTAAGGCAACTAACACTGTGACAGGAGAATTTTATATATTAGAAGATAAAATTTACCAAACACTTCACAATTTAAATTGTTATTTTACAAAATTGTTTTCTGTTTTCCAAAAAAAATGTTTACTTTTCACCGTTTCAGGATTTCGAATAGAACGAAAACAAAGATGCAAAAGGAAATGTCCATCAATTCGCTGACTAAATAAAATTTGTTAGCTGAAACCCTGATCCATATACATATGTACCTTAAAATTGATTTAGTATGACTTTACGAGATTGTACAGTTATAGCATTTTGTGTTTTGGTATCTTGAGTGAAGAATGATTTATTTTGTGACGAAATTTTGTCCCGTAGCACCATTGCTTAGACTTTGTCTTTTATGACAGAATATACAGGTAGATTCCTCATATTTGTATGTATGGACTTTTACATTTCTAGAAGCGCGGTCTTGTTATTTGTAATATCAACATCATAGGCATGGTCTGCAACCAAACAAATGCGAACTAGGTGACCTACTCAGTGGGGTCTTCCAGGTTAAATAAAAAGTAAATTATAAAAAGCTTTAGTTCTATATACTGGGAGGTGATCATGCTCTTGGGCATATTGGTTTGAATTTGAAAGAACATTAACCCATTAAAGACCAAGCACCTTAAAAATAATGATAAATGAAAAACCTTTAAAATCCTGTTTAATGAGTTCTTTATTTGACCAAAAATACACTTGAAAAAATATTTTGTTTAGTTTGGTCTTTAGAGGGGTGTACTTAAACGAGTACACTGGCCAGATATGGGTACATTCCTTGCCTAGTTATGAAATATTTTGAAGCACTCTTTTTCAATACAAAGAGTAGTTTGGCACCTCTCACATATCCATCGAACTCTGCTGTGGCATATCCGGCATCGTAGTTGATTTGGAATTTTTTGGGGGAAATGTCCTCCTTCACGCGACTCAAATTTTTTGGCAAATATGGCTTATTTGGTGCTTTTGTTGATGGCCCGGAATGTAAATAAGTCCTTGTTATGGTTCTGACAAATGAAAGTAGATTGCGGTTTTCTTTGGTTTGCAAACAATGGAGTCGCCAAGCATTTACCACCAATGATTTGATCATATGTGTGAACAATGCCACCATTTCTTACCCTTTATTTTAATTCTGCAATTGTTCACAAATTGGTCATGAAGATTGACCCAACCCATACCCTTGTTGTATGCCACTAATGGTTTTGGCTGTGGAATGATTACCCTCTCTTTTACTGCTGCTGACCATCGTTTGACTCTTCCAAGAGGTTCCAGGGTGTCGTAGTTTGTTGCAACTGTAACAACAGCATTATCCTTCCACCGCGCGAACAAAATGTTATTTTTTTTTGTCGAATTTGTGATGAAAGTAACCACGATTAACCTTCATTACCGTTTTCAAGGATTTCAATGGACATTTTTTTGTTCTATTGTCACGAACCGTACCTGTTGCGCGAAAAACTTTTTTGCGTAACTCAGCCATAAGGTCATGGCTGGTAAAATAATTGTCAAAAAAAAACGATGTGGTCACTTGGCCTTTTTACTATGGCACTTTACGTGGACTTCTACCTACCAGGTAGACTTGCTCTTATAAGTTGGTTTCTTATTGTTCTAGCTATCACTGGTCCGTTTTTGAGTTGTCTTTAAGAAAGAAATGGTTTCTTCTTACATATTCTTACCAATAGTATATCAAAACGCGAAGAAATTTATCTTTTTTTTTCCTCTTGTTTCTTCTTTAGGCGTGAATGTAAAGTTTCAAATACTTTTTTCATCAAACAGTTTAAGGTTTTTGCAATTTCAACCATTACTTTTCTAGCTTGTCCTAGTTTTTTCATCACTTCACGTTCAAAATGGGTACAATGAATTCACGACCCATACTTATTAAAATTATATACGACTTTTAAAAAATTTAGTTAGTATTGAAAATAAAATATCTGACAAACTAATAAACAAACTCAAAAATCCTATTTGCATAAATTAAAAACTGACCCTTAAGTTAGAATAACAGTTAAAATAGCTTGTTTCTATTATTTTTTCCAGACGAAATCATCATGGCCTCAAACTTTTGGGGCGACTTTCGATTACCGCAGCACGAATTTGGTTCTGATTTTTTTTGTACAGTTAGGTAGGGGTCTCAATAGAACATGTTTTAAATTTTAAGGCGAGGAAACACCGTTAAGTCATAAAAAAAAATATTTTCTTTTTCGGACTTAACCTTACTTTTTTTGTATTGCGTTTTTTGAGCCTAAAACAAGTTTTTTTTAATTGATACTACGGTATACTAAGAGCTAGGTATGTAAGGGTGGGCATGCTGCCCCCCTGCAACCCCTTTGCTTGGAATCACTATAGGATTTGGGGTGGGTGCGAGTTTGGGTATTGCAAAGTACTTTTCGCATTTGAGCACTAAAAACAAAGAAATCCCCAAAAAAAAAAAAAAAAAACAAGTATGGCAACACTGAACAAAAAACAGGGAAGAAATGTCAAAATCAACCTTTTTTGCATTTTCTGTATGTGAAAAAGTGAACTTTGAAAATTAATTTAAAATAGAAATAAATGTTTCCTCGCTCTAAAATTGCTATAATTATTATTTATTTGTGCATATCTATCAAATAAAAAAAACCGCGTATCGAAATTCGTGCTGCGGTAATGGAAAGTTGAGCCAAACTTTTTACCATTAAGTGAAAACAAAAAGTTGTTTCCAAAAAACAATTTTGCCATTTGAGAGCATTTTTAGGTACGATTAAAATATAGAAAGACTAACGACAAGACTTAATTGCTTAAAAAATATTGTGTATTGAAAATGATGAAGGTACATGTTTCTATTATTTTTTCCATCACTGTATTATTCGTTTAAAAAAAAAAAAAACAAAATTCCTGTTTGAACCAAGTTTCCCCTATTTTTAGATCAATTAACACTGAAATTTCTAAGGCATATTTTGTTTTGTAAACAATTTTATGATAAGGGTAAGGGGGTGGCTTTCTAATAATTGACCAGCTGCTATTTTCTTGAAAAACCCCAAACCTATTCCAGAATAAGGGTGGAAAATCTATTTTTAACAAAAGCAGATGGATACCTCGACGTCTAAGAGTATACTTGATACCTACATAATTTTTGTGCTATATGGTTAATAAAATATTTTTTGAAATGCATACGACCGTTTCTGTTCAATTTACATTTTGAATTATGTTCATACTTACTTCAACATTTTTCGCTGTAGTTATGTTTATCTCTATTCCCAGATCCATGTTTTCTTTGTCCACAGCAAATTGTCGACGGACTTTATCTTGGGACAAATTATTTTCATTATTCTTATCGTTGAAGTTCTCAACTTTCTTTTGAATGACATTCAATCGGTTGTTATTTGATGATGATGATGATGGTGCAGAATTATTTTGTTGCAAAGGCGTAGAACTGCTAGCCGAAGTACCCAAAGCCTTCGTTTGTTGTGTAGGCGGTTTCTTGAAAACCGGAGTCGTATTTTCACTTTGAGGAAGGTCAAATTTGGTTGCCTTGCTTATTCCAAGCGCTTTGCTGCGTTGTTCGGCTTTTTCAAGCATCCGCTAATGATATGATTTTGAAAAATTAAAAAAGAAAAATTAACAACATTCCACAGGACAAGGAGTTTTCACTCAAACAAAAAAAAAAAACAGACACAAGAAAATAAAATGACATTTACCTGTGTAAAAGGATCCATCGCGTTTAATCGCTTTATTTTTTAACTTTATCACAAACAATCAATTGTATTTTTATTTATTCGCTTTTGAAATGTATTGATTTAATATTTTTTCGCAATATTTCGTATATTTTGTCAATTTTTTTTCACACAAATGTTTGTAGAAAATAAATTATTGGCCTTGCAAGACAAACAACGCGATTAATTTAATTTTTAATAATTTTTGCAGTTGAAGTTTGATTTGAATTAAAATGGTAACTATGTTATCCGCATAGCGCTAGTGGTGTTTGATGGAAAAATGGTGGTTTGTTTATTAGATAATAAGGTAGAGTTCACATTGATCAAATTAGTAGCATATTGGATATAAGGCCGGGTGTAAATTGAATTTATTTCATCCGATAACATTTTGAAATTAATACGTCAATATGGATTTTATTAGGTAACTTTACATTTGACAATGAGGTTTGATCGGCTATAATTTAAAATATGAACGCTTTATAAAATTTGTTTGTTAAATATTATGATGGATGTCCAAATATTTCAATATTCTGCTGGTTTGACAAGCATTTTTAAGAATATAAATACAAATTTATCAAACTTGAATCAAATTTTATTTGATTTTAGAGCTATCAGTTAGAAAAAATAGGACTATTTTGATGGACAAATCGATTCAGTGGTAATTCGTAAGTTATTTATATTTCTCCAGAAAATACAAATTGAAAAGATTTTTGTCATCTTTTAAAATTTCATTGATATTTCCAGAAGAAGTGGTTTGTTCTTTCTTAAACAACTGTTAACTATTGTTGTTATGTTAATCAAAATTGTTCAATGTTCTTATTACGAATTATTAGAATTTGTTAAAATCATTTAATGTCCGATTTCATAAACAAACACTAAAAGCACTTTTATCTAAAAGCTTTTTAAATTTTATCAGGCATTTACATTTTTTCAGTTTCACCAAGCTTGAAATTGGAAATTTCAGGGATATTTTTGTTAAAATAGAGTTCTCTTCACAACCCTGTAAAAATAAAACCCCTTTTTTCTTTCTATTAAGCGAATTGTGTGAGAAAAAATGAGAAAGCATTATATGTTGAAATAAATGACAAGAATCGCAAAATACAACAATGTAAACTTCTTCAAAATCAAAAATCGTGTGTCTTTCAAAAATAAAATATGAAAATGGATTTTTGTGAACGCGGAATACTCTTGAGCGGCGAGTTGTTCTTCTTCGTCAGAAATCATAAAAATGATATTATAAATGCAATGTCGAATTTGTTTACCTATTCATTCTGTATCTTCAAATATTGAGAAAACAAATTTTACAAAACATCAGCTGTCAATCTGTCATATTAATTTTTTAATGACACTTTTAAATTTTAATGAGCCAAAAATGGGTATTTAGTTTTAAAAGGTGTTTAAGAGCTTGTTTACTTTAAAAACGCTTGGTGAAACCAAAATATCCCATTTTACAGTTTAAAATCCTGTTAAAAGTATAAAAGCTGTTTATGAAATTGGGCACTAATGCTGTTTATGAAATTTGGCACTAATAATTGGGAACTACAATTTTTAAAATTTGTCAATCTACTAATATCGAAATTAAAAAAAAAATATATTTAAATCGCAAAGTAAATAACGAACGTAGAATTGAAGCTGTTGTACATATTAACTTGCTTAAGATTTTTAATAAAAATTAATGAAATAAATAAGAAAACATTTCCTGAATACAAATTGTATTTCCTTTTTAAACATGAATAATAATAATGAATAAAGGTATCAACGAAAAATATTGTTAGAGTACATAATAAATATTAGTGGTTGTACTTAGATGACGAATGGCTTTTCAATTAATTGTTTCCTTCCAATACAACAAAAAAATAATGACTTATTTATAAACAAATCATTCACTTTGACATTTCAAGAATTTTTGTGGATTATTACAAATCGTTACTAATTAACACTTCAACAAAGAGTTACGAAACGATTTAAAGACGTCATATTGTTATAAATCGTAACGATCTTAACGTTTTAGGAGCGACAATAGTTGACTATTGTTAAAAATAGTCAAAATAAAAACAATAAACCTCTGATGATGTGATGTTTCGCAGCATATATGTATGTTTAACGAATGTGAACGCTAATGGTTTCAATCCATTCATTTAACTATATTCTCTAAACTCCTATTTATTTTATCAAAAGCATTGTAAAAATAATTCTTTCAAAGTAATTTTATACGTTGCATCATACCTTTAAAAAAATGTAAGTGTAGTTTATATTTCAAGATTTAAGATTTAACTGTTCTGTAGTACTCGTACCTATAAACAAGTTTCGATACTAATTTGATGTCTATACAGCGCCGTCTGAGCGGCAACTTTCGTATTAAATTAATTAATAATGGATTTTCAAATAATGGAACGTCAATATACAAATTAGTTTGTAAGATAAAATATATGTTTCAGGTGATAATCACTGAATACTTAATATTTATAACAAGTAAGGCTGCTGTTTATCTGTCAAGACTTTATTATTGTTGAATTAATGTTGATGTTAAGCATAATTTCACTTTTTCTCGATTTGTGTTAGGAGATGTATTTTTAAAGAGATTAAGTTTTAAAATCCACTTTTTTCGAAAGTGTAAGTAGTTTCTAGAAAAGTGTTCAGGATTTATTTTGAATCTACGAGATTTACAAAGTGAATTTGTAATGTAAGGTAAGTCATTAAGATTTCAAGATAATAAGCACAAATTCCAAATAAATTGCTGTTGAATAATTGATCAAAACTTATTATCAGGTCATTTGACATTTAAAGTTAACTATTCTGTCCTTGTAAATCTGGTTTTTAAAATGTAGCTTACCTTTGCATTCCGCATTTTTTTTGATTCTGTTAGAAAATTCTAGGGTGCAATAAATATGATAAAGACATCTATCGTCAAAACAGTTTTAATTTTTGTATTTATATCGGTTTTGTCTTACCATAATACAAAAACTGCTTTTTAACATACTGAATATTTATTTCAGAATACCGCTTATACATTTTTCGAATTTTGCTTATTTTATTTATAAATGAAAAATAATAAAGGATTTTGAAATTTCAAACCTGTGGATGTTTTTGAAAACCAACGACAAATAAGCATCCCAAGCAACAATTTGTAACCTCAGTAGCAAAATTACCGCTGTTATTAATTTTACCTGGAATAACATTGGTTTTAAAATGGTTTGAAATAGGTTATCTTTTAACTGAGGGAAATTTTCGGTAAAAACAAACCCTGAAATAAACCCAAAGTTAGTTTCAGGTAATTTTGCATCCTTTTTTTAGGTATTTTAATAACCCGGGTTTAAAATTGGCTTAAAAAAATCCTATTAGAAACCTGGGTAATCAGGTGTATATTTACCAATTATTAACTTTTTTCAATTTTCTGGTTAATTTATTACCAGTTCTAGCTATGAAGTCCAAAACCAGCTTTATTAACTTCCCATAGGAAGCTATTGTAATGGGTCCGATTTGTTAAAAAAAAAATTACATTTCTCGACGTTTCAAGGTCCCTAGAGTCGAAATAAAAGATTTTTAGAAAGATGTCCGTACGTTCGTACGTTCGCAACGTTTTTTTCGTCATCCATAGCTCAAGAACCAGAAGAGATATCGACTTCAAATAAATTTTGTTATACAGATAATAATTCAGAAAGATGCAGAAAGGGCTCTCAAGAAAATTGCGTGGGTGTTTTTTTTACTATAGCAGTTTAAAAAAAGGTAAACATGTTGGTTAACCCTAAATATCTCACGAACCAATAACGCTAGAGACTTGAATTGAATTTTATATTATATATTGTAACGTGATACCAAACAAGTATATTTTTGGAAAAAAAAATCCAAGTAACGGTTTTTTATAAATCAAAAAAAACTGAAAAAAAAATGTCACCTCAAAAATTTAACGAATAAAAAATGATTTTATCTCCAAAATAATTTTGTGCAACGAAGAATGATGTTTTTGTCATCTGATAAAATTTTGAGAAAAATCTTAATTGACAGTTTTTTTTATAAAAAATAAAAACCTAAAAAAACATTACTCAAAGTTGGTAAAAATTGAATTTGGACTCAAATATCTTTTCAAAAACTTGAGATCATGGCTTCAAACTTATTTTATCTTATAAATACATACATGCATTTATTTAGATAAAATAATAAAATTAATTAAAATAATCAAATTTATAAAATCAATGTAAATTCACCTTTATGTATGTATATCAGTATTGCCAAAATATAAAAAATATAAAATACATAATGAATTCAATGTCAATTTAAGGTTAACTTAAATTAAACTTATATGCATTACAATTATACATGTACTTTTTACTTTTTGTAATAAACCTTTGTTCGAACGCAACATCTCAACGATTTGCTCTAATTCAATTTCTTTTTTTTTCTTAATTTTTAACATAAAAATTCTTGTGCAAAATAAACAGAAATATTATTTTTAACATTCGCAAAAATTTTGGGAAAAAATCGAATTGACGGTTTTTTTTACAAAAAATTAAAAACCTAAAAAAAAATTTAACAAAAGTTGGTAAAAATTGATTTTGGACTCAAATATCTTTTCAAAAATTTGAGATTATGGTTTCCAACTAATTTTAACTTATAAAAAATATTGTTTTCAACGTTAGGACAAACCTAAAAAATAACAATACTAAAACTTGGTAAAAATTTACTTTCGACTCAAATAGCTTTTCAAAAAATATTGGCTTCAAACTTATTTCATTTCACAGAAAATATTATTTTCGATATTCAATAAAATAAAATCTACAAAAAATAGTACGCAATTTTGGTAAAAATTGATACATACATAATACACAAACTTTTAAGCAAGACAAATCGACAGACGGGATGGGAAGTTATCAGTGTGGGTCGCACCCCAGCCTCTTTCTGTTAGTTATGCAACCGATTGAATTTTGGAAGTGAAATTGTTTTTTAAATAATTTGGTTTATTTTCTCCTATTTTATAAAATAACTGATTTCGGAAATATACTGGGTTTTTTGGTAATCTAATTCTAACCGACGAAAAATAATGGTTTTTAAGTAACACAATTACAACGTTGAAAACAGGTATTAAAAAAATCGATTTGTAGGTTTCCTCACTACCTGTAATAACTGGTTAATAAAATACGCCACCATAACGCTTCAAAATAACCTTAACGGAACGTAAGATATTAACGCCGCTTCTTATCGGTTACATTTAATCTCCAATTATCAGTTATTATTTTACCGTTTAAAGCTGGTTTTTTGTTACCACACAAAAACCCAGGTTTATAAGAAGTTATTATTTAACTCTTTAAAATGTTACCAATAAAAAACCCAAGTTCAAAAGTTACTGACCATTTCGGGTAATGGTAATGGTTCTGGAACGTCTCCTAGCCGTGATTTTTACCGATTTCATTACTTTTCGGTAAATAACCTCGGGTTATAAATAGGTTTGTAAGCCGATTTTTTACCAAAAATTGTTGCTTGGGATTGTTTTGTTTTGATGGAACTGAAAAGAATTGTACGTGTATTTAAAAAATGGTAAACAAAATAGTTCTTATAGTAAATCCTAATTTTTTCGAAAAGGGAAAGAGTCTGTGAAGGCAGAAAAATGTGTTTTTTTGTGTGTCGAAATAGAGGAAAACAGGCTTCGAAAATGAAGATAATTTATACATTTGACAACATACGAGTATAAGTTCACTGTCTTTTGAAAGGCCCAAATAATTAAATTTTAATCAACACATCAGAGCACACTTTCACAAAAAGATAAATATCACCTTTCTGCATTAAACGACAGCTTTTCAAATTCCAACATAAAAGTCCACATCCAAACACTTTGATGAAGACTAAACACATTATTAATATACAATGTATGTACATAGGTATCTAACCTACCTATAATTGCATATTTCTTCTCATCCTCTCATCAAACTGATATGTAGATATTCACTTTTTTATCACTTTTATCTTTCTCACTCCCTCCATATCGTTTGAACTTATTTATTTCAAATAAATAAAAAAGAATACACAGCTTATGACCAACGATATAAAACCCACATCTTTTATTTATTTTTTTTCCTACATGTAAGCCAGTTACCTACTTTAATCCTGCACCCATCCAAAGTCAAGGCTGTCGTATAGCTTGGCGATAAACGAAACAGAAACAAAGTCAGAAAATGCAACCAGTTATTGGCCATTCGAGTATAAAATCTCAATCTAGTTAGATGAATTTGCTATAAGCTGTAAGCAAAAGCAATATAATAAACAGACATTTTTATGTGTTGGTTCAAGATGCCAGAGGCTAGAGGTATATAGCTGCTGTCCAATGTCCAATGCCCGTGCCCACACGCTTTTTTCTTATTTCCTTTTTTAAACAACACAACAACCCGCAAAAGGACAAGTACCTTAGAAGGATCAAGTTATTAAAACAAAAGACATAAGAAAAAAAAATCAAGAAATCAAGAAACCAAATTCTATCAAGTGTTGAATTTCCTTGGTCAATATATAATAGGGTGCTGCTTTCATTTAGGGAACAAAGCTTTTCTTTTAGAGAAAGTTGTGGAAAAAACTGATATTTGTGATCATGTCTTTTTAAGCGGATTTTAGTATAGCGTTAGCTTCACCTCGCCCAAGTTGAGAATAAAGTTCTAAGTTCTTAGGAAATTGATTCTTTTCCAAAGTAAAAACTGAATTTTCCTCCCATATGATAGCTACACAGGGACGGGAAATTGAGTTAGGCCTTTTTTTAATGAGTCGCCTCAAAAGGCTCCAATAACGAGGCATCAAATTTTCGTTAAAATTTAAAAATATGTACGTTGAGTGATTTTTGAAAAACTAGCATATCTAAGCTTTTCGACAGTTTGAATTAATTAAAGATAAAGAAGTTGAACTATTTATGGAATTTCATGAAATTTTCGAATTATCTTCATGCAAATAAATAAATCGGGTGATGCAATAGTCTGTAGAGAATTAAGGCCTAGTGACTTACAACTATCAACCATTCATTTGTGCGAGTAGTTTTTTTTGGAATGGAGAGGACTTACAGTTTTTATGCCAAATCCGAACGTCTAATTTGAGAAAGCACTTTTCATGGCAAGAATTACTTTTAGAGTGTTTGTCAATTTCTCACAAGAGGCATATTGAACCCAAGACCTCTAGCATGACAATCCTACGAACTAACCATTACGCCACGGGTACTTACAATCTATACTTAATATTATAAATGCGAAAGTAACTCTGTCTGTCTGTCTGTTACTCAATCACGCCTAAACTACTGAACCAATTTGCATGAAATTTGGTATGGAGATATTTTGATACCCGAGAAAGGACATAGGCTACTTTTTACCCCGGGAAAATGACGCATTCCCATGGGAAAATTCAGGTGGGCCGATCGCTTTTACGCCTAAACTACTGAAACTACTGATTTAAATGAAATTTGGTAAGGAGATAGTTTGAGACTTAAGAAAGGACATGAGTTACTTTTGAACTCGGGAAAACAACGCATTCCCATGGGAAAAATTACTTTCCGGGAAATCTGATCGCTTTCACTCCTAAATTACTAAAGATTTGAATAATATTTGGATAAAATTGGTATTATGGGAAAATAACGCATTCCCAACCCTTATGAAATAAGTTGTCGAACATGTTCAACTTATCATACACGGATATAACCGCGGGCTTCACGCGTCACGTGCCTCAAGCCCTCAACGTTAAATGCAAACTGTGGCTCCTACCAAGTTCCACAAATAATAATTTTAAACTTAAACTTTGCTATGCTTAACCTTTCATCGCCAAACACGAGCAATGTAGTTACAACAAATAATTCACTGGGTCTGTTTTCTACTTCTGATAATTCTGTTTCGGCTGAGGCGCGGGGCGAGTGCGCGGGCGGTCGTCGCACGCGGTATAAGAGACTGGGTAGCGGCGGCGGTAGTGCGGCGCGGGGGGAGAACATCACTGAGTGAGTCTACTCGATGAGGACGAAGTCGCGGGTAAAAGCTAGTAATATATAAAATATCTTCATAAGTTCTTAGATTTCACGTTTCTCAAATTAATCTTAAAGAAACGCTGAACCTTTTGTGGTAAAACGGTTTTCAACAGGTTTTCTAGTAAAAAATGTATCGTAAAAACAATTCTTTTATATGCAGTTTTTGTAATGTATTAAAAAGTATAAAAATAATGTTGAAAACGATTATTTTAAAACTTAAGCAGATATAGTTAAAATCAAAGTTCGGATTCGAAATCAGCACTAAAAACTCCAAAACGCACATACATATGTATATTTATTTCAAAACTATGAAAGTAGTAAAATCAAGGTTTGCTCAAAATTTCATATAGAGCCACATTGGAAATCATCATACAATTGTATATTGTTCAGGTGTAGGTATATTGTGTTTTAACTTAGCTTTAAGAACACTCTTTTTGGTTGTCTTTAAGCATTTTTAAAGGGGTACATTTTGAATAATTAAAAGGTAAGATTCGATTTAAAATTTAGGACATGATAATTCTTTAAAAAAGTATTGTTTTGTGTATGCTACAAAACAAAATGTTGAACATTGCTATGGAAAACTATAACGACTGTTGGAGCACCAAATCCTTTTCATGAAATTTTCTATGAGCAAATTTATAGTTATCGCCCCGATAGCTTCACAAATTCCATCTTTAAGGACCTAAATCGATTGTGGAACATTGCCATAGACCTTATTAAAAGTAAAAATGTGTTAAAATATTATCACCTTTTTAAGATATGTGTGCATTACTTTTTAAAATTCGAAAAACACATATGTATAAGAGACTTTTTGAAGTAATATAAACTCATGAAGTAGTTTTTTTATTGACAAAATTCGTGATGGTTTTGAACTTGACACTTTAAATATTTATAGTTTTTCAAAAAATTAAAAAAAGAAATGTTCATCAGTTACTAGATTTCACGTGTCTCAAAATAATCTTGAATAAAAGCTTAACCATTTGTGCTGAAACGATTTTCAACAGAAAAAGGCAAAACGGATTGAAGGTAATTTTTATTTTTGTAACAAATCCATCTTCTAAACAATTTTTGTATCAAGTTTTTGAATTAATTTAAAAAATATATAGAAATAATATTGAAAACGGTTATTTTTAAAAATTGAGCAGATAGTTAAAATCAAAGTTTGGATTACAAATCGTATTTTTCAAAACTATGAAAGCATTAAATTCAATGTTTGCTCAAAATTTCACATAGAGTCAAATTAAGACTCATGAGAAATGATAATTTCTAAGTAAGATACCAAAATAATTTAAACTGTATCTGATATAAAGTCATCATAAAATTTATTGTGAAGGTATGTATATGTTATATTTTAACTTATAGCTTTAAAAACACTGTTTTTGGTTGTCTTTTACATTTTGAAAAATTAAAAGACAGGATTCGAATTGAGGAAATCTTAATACTATTTGTTTTGTGTATGCTACAGAAAAAAAACTTTGACCATTTCAATGGAACATTGGCATATCCCTTAAGACCTTTTTAAAAGTTAAAGGATGTTAAATGCCACGATCTTGTTGGCCAACATTTCTTGCAAAACGGCGATTTTTCGTTACTTCTGGGGCAGGTAGCATTATTTTTCTTTTGAATTTTAACAATTTCAATGCGTTGTATAAAGGTGTATTGTTCCATATAGTATTGGCAACATTTTACCCGTCTAACTCCAAAATATGAAAGCTTAAAAAGTGACAACTGTTAAATAGAGTGGTTTTTTAAATTAAACTTTTTATTGAAAAAATTTATTTCAGAAAATACGGTGAAAAACGAGTAGCTGGATTTATCGTTTCTCATTATTTTAACAATATAAGATTATTAAAAATAAATCAACCGAAAGTCAAATATTATATTTTGAAAATGTCTACATTTTTGCTTTCAAAATGCATTCAATCTCGATTTTAAAATCCTTATCATTGAATTTTACAATTTTAACTCAGTTTATCCCAAAGTACTTTGAAGACTCCGAAATTTAAAACAACATTTAAATCACTTTCTGTTGATGGTTCTTCCTATGGTGCTACCATGAAATTTTGAACTTTAGGCAGGTGTTAAGCCCTTAGACCAATATACAATGACTTATTATAAATAATTAAAACAAACATTGTAACATTGATATTACCTCTGTCTTTGCCATAATAAATAAAGGAAGGTATAATGTGACATTATCAAGAAATTCATCAACTTAATAGTCCCAATGTTTGTTATTTTATAAGCTTACTAACAACAATATGATTCTCTTTAAAATGTGCGTGTATTACTTATTTATTATGAACACACACACTTCTGGTTCTGAATTTAAAACAACAACAACAAAAAAAGAAAACCAACTTATAAAAATGTTTTCAACCAAACGAACAGAAGCAAAAGCAACACCAAATAAAACCAACAATGAAGAAGAACCTTGATTCCCTGTGGATTCTATACGCAACGCCAAATCGTATTTTGGTTTCAGTTTTAGTCAGACTCAGCACAGCAGTTCTTGTCACTAACGTATAAGTTATAAGTTCGGTTCTCGTATCCCGGTTCTCGGTTTTAAGTTCCAATTCTAAAATTGTTGTTTCGCCACAAATAAAAAATTAACAATATATTTTATATATTAACGGAAATTGTTATAAATTAAAGAGTAATTACCCATATTCACTCACAAATCGTTACCTTAAATAAATTCTTTTAAAAAATCCATATTTTTAACAAAAATTCGTCAAAATAACACATTGCATTCGCTTTTGCATTGCGGGTGGTGATTCCTTTAGTTTTGTTGTTTTTGTTATAAAAAGATACATCTCAACTCTTTTCTCGTTATGAAAATTGAAGGTTTCTACAGTGTGTGTCGCTTAATAAAAACAACAAAAAATAAACTAAACCAAAACTACAATTCCATCCTATTCGTTCGCACTATTGGGATTGAGAATTGTACTACTCTTCCGAACGTATCCAATGGATTTGTCTCCGTCCCCAATCCTCAATTTACAGTAAAACTTCCCTAAACCTTGACGTTCTGCTTGATTTTAATCCTTTTCGTTTAATTTCGATCACTCTCACTCAATAAAATATACATGCCGATTATAGAATCCGATGAGTGAGTTGCGGATGGATTCGGGGTGAATTTTTGACACTTTTACAATGTCAGAAAATGTCACAATCCACAGCTTACTCATTGAATTATGAAATCAGTGTGAATGACCTTTGTAGAGGGAGGGACAGTTAGTTGCTTTGATAGAGTTCAAACATTTTTATTTATTAAAATGAGTAGAAGGGGAATGAAATGTCAAAATGAGTCATTTAAAAAAAAAGTCCAATAAAACGACGTGTGAATAATACTTTTTTAAGCAGTTGATTTTTTTGACATCTATTCTATGGTGTATGGTCAGTTTGGTTTGGCATTTCATAATGAACAGACTTACTAATAAACAACGTTCGCAAATCTTGCGAACTTGTTACCAAAATAATGATTCGCTTCGCGCCACTCATATCCAATATAATCCCGAGACGATTGACGCATTGCAAGAGAATATTCGACGCGTTATTGCTGACATGCGTCCGCAATTGCTGCAAAAAGTCGTCGAAAATTTCGCATCTCGGCTGGAATTTATTTGAGCCATCCGCGGCGGCCACTTGCCCGAACTGTTTTTTTAAAACATAATGTCAAATCCTTATCTTTATAGTAAAGCTAAATTCTTGGCCATAACATTAAATTATATATGTATGTACCTTTGTTAACTTCGAAAACCAGAAAGGTTAAACCACAAGATCTCGGTGGCCAGATATGATCCCCTGTTGGAGAAATACCGTGGCCAGCAAACTTTTCTTTTAAAAATGTGAACTGTCACTGAAAAATTGTTGACCATGTTTGAGTGAATTTTAACAATTTCAATCGGTGGTTGAATTTTGGATCGGTCCACTTTTTAGTAATAACCCGTGTTTTGTTGGAAAATCTATCAATAGTATAGTAGGATTTTACACAAATAACAAAAACAATATCCGTAGTATGAATACTACCGATAAAAATTAATGTAGAATCTTACTACGGATGGGTTTTTGACATTTATACGAGTCTCGGATCAATCTTATGTGATTTCGTTCTCAAATTTTGGTACGAGTGATATTGCATTTGTATTTCGATGGCTGTGTTCGTTGAGTAGTTGTACATTTTGAATCATGTGTTTTCCATTGGGGAAAAAAATCAATCTATTACTGTTGATATTATTTAGTTTTGTTAGTGAAAATGGACTAACTGGGCTTATTTTGCAAGAGAAAAGAAAAGAAAAGATATTTATGTTTTGGTATGTTTCCACCAAAGGTTAAATCTTTTTGGTGTTTCCACCGCACAAGAAGATTTAAAAATGATTAAGTTTGACAGCACTTTCTAAAATGCAAATGGTGTTTCGATGTTTCTTATGAAGTGCAAGTGAGATAGTTTGATTCGTTTTAAACAATGAAAAACTGAATAGTTCAGCACCATATACGAATATGCTACCTACTCCATGTGCAATTTTTTTTTTAATTTGATTAAAACAGTACCCGTGGCATGATGGTTAGTGCGTTGGATTGTCATGCCAGAAGTCTTGGGTTCGATCTCTGCCTATGCCATCTAAAGTTTTTTTCACGGGTACTGCCTCTTGCGAGGAATTGACAAATTCTCCAAGAGTAATTTCTTGTCATGAAAAGTGCTTTCTCAAATTGGCCGTTCGGATTCGGCTTAAAACTGTAGGTTCCCTATATCCCTGACAACAGTACTCGCACACAGGAATGGTTGAGAGTTGTAAGTCACTAGGCCCTAGTTCTCAACGGACTGTTGCGCCACCCGATTTATTTATTTAAAACAAAACTATATTTTTTGTACACAAACATGGAAATAAACAGTCCATAACGCATTATCTGTAAAACCAACTCCTCCAAACAGGTTTTTCTTCACAAATTTTGACTCGACTCCGATCCCCGACCGGAATCGAGGCGAATCAAGCTCATTTCAACTCGATTCAGGTATATAAAGAATTTAGGCGAGCTTCAAGCTCGCTTCAACACCACATGGTAATGTAGTAGTCTACGAACAAACCCCCTTCTTGAAGTTTTTATTTTATGTCAAATTGTTTGGTCAAAACTTTGAAATCGACTTTCACATTACACAGGCGTATTTTCTTGATTTTGATAGTCAACTATCAAAAATCAGCTTACACGATTTCACCCCTGGTCTGAATTTCGCTATTTTTTTTGGAATTTTTTGATAAATTATTCTGGAAAATATTTAATTGTATCAACTTTCAAATATAAAAACCGGACTACTGCGGATCGTTTTTTTTTGGCAATTTCTCACTGTACTATATATGGAATACAAAAAAAAAAACACGGCTATAGGGTAGTTTTTACTCGCTAAATGTCAAAAGATGATAGCTTCATAAATGACAGATGACCAAATAATGAGGTATTTAAATTAAACCTTTTAAGGCCCAACTATAATAGACTTAACAGATCTTAAGCCAGCTTAAGGGAACGAACCAATACGCAGCCTTATATGTCACTAACCATAATAGACGTTCGGCTCAATTTCGTTAAATTTCGGTAACTTTCGCACAATTACGCAAGAGCCATTTAAATGGCTCGAGCTTAAGCAAAAGTCAAATTTGAAACCCATTTGCTTAAGTTACTTGAATCCACTATGGATTCAAAACAAAAAGTTGTTTTGACGATAATTTCTGATAACTTTTCGTTCGGTTTTGACATTAGCTTACTTTCGGTTAAGTCTATTATAGTTGGGGCTTTATTGTTAGATTCATTAGATCTGTTAAATGTCAAACTAGCTGGATCTTTCAGATTTCGGGCTACATTTCGAATTAGCAGAACTGTACTGTATTTTCATTTTCTCGGTTGAATTATGTTGTACAATAATAAAGTATCTCTCCAAGTATGTATGTAATGTGCGGTTGTACATAAATATATCTCCAACAACTCTCCTCTCCGTATCCAATCCAAAATGAAGCTGGAAGCTAAGTTAATTTAAAGTTCAAGTACTGTGTAGTGTACGCCGCCATACGGGATACGGAATGGATAGTCAAACAGTTGGATCGAACTACCAGACAAGACCAGTATTAAAAGAGACTACGAAACGCGTACTCGAGTATAGTGTTGATGAACAATTTTATTGGATTCTCTATTGTGTCATTTCGTTCTTTTTTCATTTGTGTATAGATTTATTTGTTGTAATTTCATAGTCAATGACCACCACAAAGAGTATATAATATTCTATTCTGGATTGAGGTCTTCGGTGCACAGAAAATTTAATAATAATTTAAAAACAAAAATTTTGTTAGCCTTAGCATTGCTCGATTCGGTATAAGCCGCAAATGGTCGTGCGTCGCGTCGTCGTCTCGTCCGTCGCTTCGTTGTTGGTGCGATTTCTCCTTCCTTTTTTGTATTTTAATTTATTTTTTTGTTTGTTTTATTTAATTATTCTTTTATTTTTTGTAAGAATAATTGTTACGGTTGGTGCAAATGCAAAGTTACCAGGGAATCAATAATTTAGAACATAAAACATATAGGTACAATATAGTGTAATATGTGAAAACTTGATTAAATTATCACAGATTTTTGCCGGAAGATGCAAGTTTTTAGCGTATTTAAGAAAAAGTTATCAAAAGATAAAAGAATCTCCAACCTATAATCTCCAACAGGAAAATGGATCTTGGTCGTCGTCGGTCGTCATCATCATCATCATCATCGTAGTCTGTTGGTCATTTAATTTGTATTGATTGACACGACTGTATATAGTTTCCATCAGTTAATTGTTTCTCTTTGTACAATTAATTTCATCAATTGAAAGAAATAATTTCTTGGAAAAACAAAGAACATCTCTTGTCCATATAAGGAAGAAAACCAGACAGAGAATATATATTTTTGAAAAGAATCCATCTTTCCCTGTTTCAATCTTAATACAAAAAAGAAACAAAAAACCTATTTCTGAAGACGTGTGTTTAGTGAACCTATATATGTACCTACCTACCCTATACCGCCGAGACGTCTCAGTGGGAGGGCAAAGAACATAATATTATAAGTGCATATTGTTAAATAGATACAAAAGTATCTTTTGTGTGTGGAAAAACAAAGCATCTCACGATACAAAATCAAATCTTTAAATGCGGTGCAGTATTGTGTGTGATTCTGATTATATTGAATAGAAATGATTATACTCGTATTATGCATCAACGAATAGGACAATTACCAATTATAATTTTTGTTTAAATAACTCCCATTCATCATCGGATATTGAAGTTATTTGTGGAAATTATAAATTATAGCAGAGTGGAGTACTATAATTTGTCATTGGAAATTAGCACGCACAGGCAGACAAAAAGATGGATTTGAACCGTCATCGGGTTGAAATAGAGCAGTTTTTATTTGGTAAGTACTTATCTATGAAAATGTAAATCTATACTTATTTATAGTTTGTGTATACCTACATAATGTACATAGTTAAAGCCATAATTGATGTTTGCGGTGAAGTCTTAAAATTGAATAGGATGTCTTTAAGATTTATGCTTTGTGGTTTTTTGAGGAAAATAAAATCACTCACGTACACACCTTCCATTCATATGTATTTACATTGCGGTCTTTTCGAATAGATACACTTTAAAAAACAATGCTAAGCTTTCATGGGCATTGTGTTCGAGACAAAATTAATTCAAAAACTGCAGAAGTGTGTAAAGTTTGTTGAGAGGAATTTTACTTCAATTATAACGAACGTAAATTGAAAAATAGTTGGAAAACTTTATTATTAGAAAAATGTTCCCTTATCTTAATAACCTCAGTTACGCTTATGACTAAATAATGGGCAGATTAAAAAATAAGGGACTTAATAAGGTAAGGCAAGATTCTAGTACATATCTGATTTGGCCAGCTGCCAAACAATGTCCTTCCAATTAAGGGAATTTTATTGGAAAGTTGACTGGAAAAATTTCCCTAACTACATATCTAGTTAGCTGCACTTACATATGTCAAAATGACAGCTGATCATGTTTTTCATTCAACTGAAAGCTGAACTTTATTACTCTGTAATTTATTTATTATCTGCACAATTTCATTAAATGTTGTTTGTCAAAGAGTTTTTTGTCAAATTCGAAAAGGGATAAGTAATATTTCCTTACAATACAAAATACAAGTCATGATTTACTTGTAGCTTGCTTAAAAAATATTTTGTAGACATCAATGGTTTTTAGCACTTTCACCTAAAGGTTCGATTAGTGAATTAAAGTTCCGAGTTTGAAATTTATGACACTTGAGAAACTAACTAGTTTACTTGGTCAAAATTTACGAACCTGAATATTTAATTTCAAATTTGTATATTTTTTGGTATAAATTCTGTGATTTGATTGTTTGTCTGCTTTTTGTGAACTTTTTTAAATATCAAAAGGAAACCTTGTTTTTAATACATTATATGTCAAACTGTCAATTTGCATCCCAGACAGCTTTGTGAAAGCTTTGCGCAAACAAAGCAAATGTGCTTTGACACTTCTTATTTTCATAAATCGTCCATTTATTTAACCTGATTGAAACCGGTAATCGATTCAATGTGCTCACGGGCTTAAAATATATTTGTCAAAATGAAAAGTAACTCATCACTATAACGATGTTACGCTGTTTTGACGGACTTGATAACGATGTTCAAAAACACTCTATGTGAAGATATAAATCCTTCGTACGTATCACCCTCCAAAACCCATTTGTTTACATTGTTGTATTTTATATGTGGACGAATTCAAAGTGATAGAATCAACTACTAAGTTTTTTGGGAAAATTTCATAATAATTAGAGGAGAAATTACACGCACACTAAGAATAATTTTATGAGGCTGATTTACGGTTTAGCTTGTACGCAAACCAAGATGTCTACCGAGGATTTATTTATAGAGTGTTTTTGACGATGTTCAATTACACTGTTTTGACTTACTCATTCTGACATATCAGTTTATCATGCTTCCGATAATGTTTGTAATTTTTTTTATTGTGCCTTATCTTTCTGTCTTTTTTTAACTATTAAGAAAAAGTGATACAATTGTGGGAAGTCAAAACCTGATTGGCCAACTGTCAAAAAACCGAAAGCTAAACAATTTACTGATTTATTTATTTTCTGCTTAAAGCCGACCAAAGAGTAAACTGAAAGCATTATTTGTGTTGTTTGTGCAGTTAACTGTGTACAAAAAAAATGATTTTTGCTGATTGAACGGCCTAATTCTATTTTTAAGGTTATACTGTGTACAATTCAAATACTAATGGATTTGTAACTTATGTGAGGAGTTCGTTTTGGTTATTGGTACTCTTTGCCCGAACTACTGATGGCAAAGGATTGTGAACTAAAGTTTAAACTTTGATATTAATGACATCTGAGAAGTTAAGTTGTTGTCATGGTTTTAATTTGCGTTAAAAAAATGCATATGAAATCACTTATGGCGCCTGAACCTGTCCAATGTCATTTCACTTACATAAGTGATGTAAATTCGTGATCACTCGCTTCTGCTGACAAACTGAAAAAAACTATAGGCTAAAAGTAGCAATTCACAATAATTATTGGCACGACATGTGTTCTTTAATTTTACATATTTTGTTATAGTTATGGTGATATTCTGCGTTCTATTTTGCAAATGGGTTCGTTTATATATCCAGAAACAGATAAAACGTATTCCTCTTCTGTTTGACATTTCGTGTTGAAAAAAGTGTTCTTATTCCGGATAGGTACATATGTATGTACAGTACATATATACATTCATTCTAACTTTGTTGCACTCAAATGTCACTTAATTGACAGCAATGCACAAAAGCAACAGGTTTAAAAAAAGTTCTCTTAACTATACTAGGGCAGGTTATTTTGTGTTAATTGATTGATTATTCTAATGACGACCACCGTTGTTGCTTGTTCTGGTTTCATTCTATTTCAAGCATATTATTAATCAAATGTGTTAAAATTTAGAAAACTTTAAAGCATTAGTGTTTCTGGGGTAGATACGTAGGTATATTTTGAGACTGACTTATTTTTCACAAGGTTCATACACAAAAAAATAAAGTGAAAAACATCATGAACCTATTAAAAACTTAATGCAACTATAAAAAGTCACCACATTGTGTGAAATTTGGTATTTGGGTGTCAACATCTTCTTTGAATAGTGTGTAATCGTCACTATTAATATTTGTTCAATGCTGGAATTTTATTTTATTGATAATAAAATAAATTAAAAATTCAAGGAAAAAAATGTAAGATTCTGCAAAATGGTTGACGGCCGGTTTTGAACTTAATAGGCGCGTTCAATTAACCAGTTGACAAGTTTATTGTTTTTGGACGTGTTTGTTCGCGGTGGCCATATTACTGAACCTTTATATGTACATCTGACGCGTACCCGAGGTGTGATGGACTGTCATGCCAGAGGTCTTGGGTTCAATCCCTGCCTGATCCACTTAAAGTTTTGTTTCACTGCATCCTGCGAGGAATTGGCAAATCTTCCAAGAGTAATTCTTGTCATGAAAATAACTTTTTTTAATTAGCCGTTCTGATTCAATATAAAACTATATGTCCCCCATTCCCGAAATTACTCGGACACAGAAATGGTTGAGAGATGTAAGTCACTAGGCCCTAGTTCCCTACGAGCTGTTGCGGCATCTAATTTTTTTTTGTATACATCTGTCAAATTCGTTGCCAGTTATTAAGTCTAACCAAATTAATATGGATTGATGACTTAAAGTCAATTCAGTGGAATTAAAAAATAAACAAAGCATTGATAAAAACTCTGCAGTCAAACTAGTAACTAATTCTGATAGTTTTTGGAAGCAAGGTCTTTTACGACTACTTCATTAACTGGATCTCCTCATATTTACAAGATAGACGTTATAGTGTTAATTTTCGTAATGACTGTTCAAGTTCATTTGTTGTGAATTCTGGTGTCCCCCAGGGTAGTCACCTTGGTCCTATTCTATTTGTTTTATTTATAAATGACTTGGTTTCGATCATACAAAATTCATCTGTCCTAATATACATATGCTGATGACATTAAAATTTAAAAAAAAATTAACTCTACATCTGACTGTCTTCTCCTGCAAGAAGACTTAATATTATTCAGGGAATGGTGCAGTAATAATCGTCTTGTTTTAAATGTTGACAAATGTAAAACCATGAGTTTTACACGCAAAAAAGTTCCAATCGTTCTTAGTTACATGTTTGATTCTTGTCCTTTAAGTAGAGTATATGTATTTTCTGACTTGGGTGTTGTCTTAGATTCGAAACTAACATTTAATGAACATATTAACTTCATAGTTAAAAAAGCAAATACAGTTCTGGATTTAATTAAGAAATTTGGCCGTGATTTCCGTGATCCATATATTTTAAAATTACTTTTTGTTTCATTTGTGAAACCAGTCCTGGAATATGCTTATACAGTATGGTCACCTTACTACGCCGTACACGGTTTTTGCGTTTTTGTCTACGATCCCTTCCGTGGCCTGATTTTCATACTTTTCCGCCTTATTCTCAAAGACTTTCTCTCATAAATCTTCCTTCTTTGACAAATCATAGGTTTTGTTTTATTGTTGGAAATATTAACAGACAAATTTCATCACCATCAGTTCTTGGTAGTTTAAACTTTAGTTTTAGTCGTTCAAGTATAAAGCAGCATTCACATGAGCGCGACCAACGAACGACGAATGAATTACAAAATGTGAGTTTATATACTTTTGAAAACATATTTCCACACAAATTCTTAACAAAACGATAGCAATATAGTTTCTATTTGATTTATGATGCATACTTTTACTTTTTAATATCATATATTAATAAATTTAAGAAAACAAATTTATTCTTCGCGAAAAAAATTGCAGTTGATACGAACTGTCAAACTTTATTCGCGTTCCACATTATCCACACTCGCAACGAATAAAATAATCGCGCGTATTTAACCCAAAAAAATCATTCTTGTTTTGGTTTCGGTGGTGAATGGTGTTCGTCTGGCAGACGGCTATGCCACAGCCTATAATTTTTATTTTATCTTATTTGATTTGTATATATTATCAACCAAATTTGTATATTTTGTTGAATTTTTTGTGAATAAAATATCTAATCTAATGGTGTTCGGCTGTCAAACTTCATTCGCGACGAATTAAAAACTCTCATGTGAAAGAAATGTCAAAATCGACGAAAGAAATGTCAAAATCGACGAATATTCGTTCATTCGTTGGTCGTGCTCATGTGAATATTGCTTAAGACTCCAGAAACCATTGAATACTAATTTTAGTAGATCAAATTATTGTGTGCATAGCCCCTTAAATCAATTAATTGAAATCTATAATAAATTTCACTCTTGTATTAATAAATTTGAGCTATTAGCATCATCGGATAAAAGGGCTACATGCCCCACAACTCGTCTTAAAATATACATTTTTGAACGATCGGTTTCAGAATTTAATCTTAGAAATGTCCTAAAAATAGATGACAGCATTCACAACTGGTCACCTGTTTATATTCTAATCGCCACCGAAAATCACTTCTCCAATTATTATTTTTTTTTTTAACCTCACAAATTCGATGATAATAAAGTTCAAAGACCACTGAGCTAATAGTAAACAAACGATATTGGTTAAATTCAGTCTAATTTATGTTAAGGAAAATTTGATGTTTAGGATAAATGAAATTCAGTGACTTCTAAGCTATGATCATTGTTTCAATTGAATTAACTGTCAAATATTCAAATGATCAGTTTATAATTCTCATACATATCTTAGAGATTTCGGTATTCCTAGAAATATAAACAAAATTTCTCACATTTGCTGATGAAAATCTGGGAATAGAATTTTTATAATTCGATTTTTCAATAAGTCTCCATCGCACAATTCAAAATCGCGCTTGAAGCTTATTGGATCGCTAAGTGAAAATGAATAGTAAATTATTTATACTTTGTTCTCCTACACTAGTCAATCCGTCTGAAAAATTCTCAGAAATCTTAGAAATATAAATTGGTCAAATGCTCATTGTTTAATTTACTCAACTGTCAATAATTCAATAATGCAAATATTGCGTATACGCCCCAGTAACACTGAGAACAAATGTTTTTGTTTTTGTTAAACTTTAAATAAATTTTTAGCATGATCAACATGTTTCTTTAGATCAATCAATTATATTAAAGTCGTTAACTATAATTTTTCAGATTTAAAAATATGGTATCCCTTTTTTTTCTTTAAATCCATTTCGTACGAATAAAGTTCATATGATTAATATTTATTTTAAACTTTATTTTTTATTTATAAACTTTATTGACTACAACACAGACACCAGACATTTTTATTTTCTTGGTTACTTTTTTTTAAACTTTAAATAAATTATAAAAAATGTTTTTCCAACGCAAGTTTTTCGAAGCCGAGTCGATTTGTTTTCTAAATAAAATGTTTACATATGGATGTTTTTATTTTGAATTCGCATTCCAAATATTAATTATTATATGTTAAGTATATTTAAGCCATAAAATATTGAAATAAACGAAAACTCAAATAAGACTAGTTCAGTGATACGTAGTGTAAGTATTACAATAAAACATAGGTACACATACTTTTTACCTATCTATTCCCAGACAGTTGAAGTACCTCGTATCGACCAGAAACCTCAACTTAAGAAGGTTAAATTGTGGTCTATGGCAGACTATATGAGTTTAACTTAGGTTCGAGTGGAATTCATTAAAAAACAAAAAACTTAAAAGATTTCTCTAAATCACTTTGATTTATATACTTACACATTTAAAGTATCTACTGTACGAGTGCAAAAGTAATGTTTTTAGAAAAATAGGACAGTGATGTGATAATGGTTAATTAATTTAGAATTAAACACAAACTTATACCTACGAGAAAATCCAAGAATGTGTCACCACACAATCTAAAAGAAATTTATATTATTTCCTTTTGTTAATGTACATTATGTTATTTAACAACCTTTTCCATATGAACAGAGCAGCAACCATTTCCGGGCAACAATTAAATACAAAAGTTAATTACCGGTCTGGTTGGGTCAGTCAAAGTAAGTTCTGCATGTAGTTTTTTAAGTATAAGATATAAAGGAAAACAATGAAAACATTTAAAATATCATTTTATATTATTATATATTCTTGTACGGATGTACATAGGTATCTTATATATCTACTTTATTCGGTACTTGGAAGATTGCGAAAATTTTATAGTTATGAACTAATTTTTGTATGATGAGTGTTTTAATATCTTTCTTATAATATCTGGACTAGCTTCCATGATCTCATATTTTTTTGTTCGGCTACTTTTGTTTGTTATGAGAATGGGAATGGTTTAATAATTATCATTTCAAATAAACTAGCAATATATAAATCTACACACAGTTCGAGAGTGTTCTTTAGTTTGGAGAAAATGTTTAATGATCGTTTTGGCTTATAGTCAAGGAAAATTAGATATTCACTTCAAAAAAAATCTGACAGAAGTCGGATTTGGTGGAAAGCTTAATTTCCTCAAAAAAATCCTAAGCTTGAAGTTAAGCAAACAACTTCTCAACAACAGGTTATTTTGTGCAAAATAAACTTTTTGCGAATTTTTATGAAAATGACGAAAAATCAACTATTTCCGGAAAGTACTTTTCTTCAACTTAATTTTTTGATTTAGTAATTGACCTTTTTTCCATTAAAATAACAAGTAATTGTAATTGAAAAAATAAACATTTAAATTACTTGTTATTGTAATTGAAAAAATATGTATTTCAATTACTTGCAATGGAAATTCAAAAATTTTGGTTTATTCAAGTTCTTGAAGGAAAGAACTTTTAAAATTTCAGTCAGTTGGTTAGTATCCGTGGCGTAATTGACGAAAATAATATTTAATTACATTTGTGTGTTATAAACACTGAAAAAGTAATCATTATTGATCTTTTGTTCATTACTTTAATTTGCTTAATTAAACTACAAATAATTGAAGCTTTTCAATTACATACATGTAATAAGTAGCTGAAATTATTCAATTACATGTAACTAAGAACTGAAATATAACAATAGCCGCGTTTTATTATCACCATGATCTGATCCGGATCAGATCATGATAATAAAACAGCATTGGATCATCATATTTTTTGTTATTTAAAGTTTGGTAGTAGTGTCAAATTCGTTCTTTCAAAAGTGACATTACGAAGCAAAAAAAAAACAAAACACATACCAAAAATGGAAGCTCCACAACTTTTGAAAATGTTTCTGCAAATCACCATTGCACTCTCAAACTCAAAGCATCCAGGAACGCTTTGGTCTCACATGTAGTACAGATTCTTTTTGACCTTTTAATAAATGTGACACTTAAATAATTTAATTTAGAGATTACTTACAATTTATTTGAACATCTTTTCTCCCATTTCTGCTGCAGCTTTCTCGATTTTATTTATATTTTTTGACATTTAAAGCAGGGTTGCCCAAAGAACATTTTGCTCAATGATTTTTTTTTGTTCCTTTTTTTGGGGGAAAATAATACCCATAAATTATGTCAAATATACATTTTTTGGACTTAATTATTTTAATTTCACCAAATTTATATCTAGTTTTGTTAAAATATCTAATTATTTCATGGATTATATACCAAATAAATAAATATAAAGCTTCTCGCTTTCTATTTAAAAAATATTTTATTTCAGTCAAATGGAAATGTTTATATGGCAATACAGGTTTTATTTAATTTGTTTGCAATGATACCAACATTTACATGTGAAATAACAATGATAAAGCGCTCCTTCCTTATTGTGAAAAAAATGGTTGCCTGTAAAGTCGGTTTTACGGGCGAAGATTTTACGTGACAACGTTAAAATTCTTGCTCAACACAGTTTAAATCAAGTTTTCTTATATCTGCCACTTTTTCTTAATATTTGTAATTTTAAAGAATCAATTCGAAAATCAAAACATTTATTCAGATCGAAGGTTCAAATTTTTGCTAAATAAATTTGAAATTAATGAAAATTTGTAAAATAATAATTAATTAATTAATTAATTTTAAACTAATAATTTACTTAACACTATCAACATTTATCAATAGTATGACATAACCTATAAACTCAGTTTCTCAACTTTTGTGTCAATCTAACAATTAATCAATCAATCATAGTTTACGATAATGAAATATCAGTGTACAATTATTTACCTTTATTGTTGTAGTTGTTGTAAATGACAAATCTAAGCACTCCACATTTTCACTACAGACACAGCTGACGATACTTTAACCACACGTGTGAACTTGTATTATGACGCTTTCTTGTTTTTCCAACGCCAAGAACGTTCGAGAAAGACAAAGACAGAGACACAAGCATGCGCCGATTCAATGCGCCTAATTCTCTAGTGCTGCGCGCGCGGCAGACCGATCATAGTTGAGTGGGAGAGAGACGCAAGGCATTCGGCGGGCCTCTCTCTCGTTCGGTGACTCATCGTAACGTTACCGGGCGTTACACTTTTTCATAAGTGACTCCCAGCCGCAACCTAATTTAAGACGTTGTCACGTCAAAAAAAAATTAAATTTTGGATCTCAAATTGAGATCCAAACACAAAGCAGGATCTTGTGTTGTTGTTGTAATGCATGTAAATTCAAGATCCGGATCAGATCATGGTGATAATAAAACGCGGCTAATAACACTTTGAAGTAATTAAAAAGTTTATACAAATTTTACTTACAAGTAATTTCAACTGATTTGTTTGAAATAATTTATTCCCAAATTTACTTTTTAGGAAGTGTTTAGTACAAATTTCGAAGTAGCAAAGTTATTTCTTTTCTAATTTACCTGAACTATTATGTAAGTTAATGATTTACTTATAAAAATGCGAAGTTGAAACAAAAATACAATTTATAAAATTCACGCAACGTTGCATAGAACTATAATAATCTAAATGCGTTTAGAGTTTCAGTAAAGCCTACATAATGGGCAGGTTCAGCCAGCATAAGGGACTTGAAAGTTACATAGGTTTCTATTATCTGATTGGCCAGCTGCCAAAAAATTACCTTCCAATTAAGGCAACTTTAATGTAAAGTTGACTGGAAAATTAGTCAAGAAAAATCTGCCTAACTATCAGGTTAGGTTTAGGTTAGGTTGAGGGGCTGACAGTTGATGTCTTTACCGTCACACTTAGATCAACACAGATCCATTGTGATACCCATGAGTATTGCTACTCAAGCTAATAAGAAAAACCTATGTGTTCAGTGAGTCAAACCATTTAGAGGCTTTGACGAAGTTCAGAATGCTAGTACCTGGCGTACTAGAGAGTTCTTTTAAATCCCCGAAGAAATAGTTGCCAAGCAGTTTCTTCCTTTGATGGGAGAGTGCGGGACAGTGACACAGAAAGTGCGAAGTATCTTCATGCACCTCCTCGTCACCGCATCCTCTGCATAGATCATCTGAACTGATTCTCATCTTTTTCATATGATAACCTAACAGATTATGTCCGGTGATTATGCTTACAAGAGATCGAAGTGATCCCTTTTGTAGCTGCATAATTCTTTCCGTTCTTTGTTTGTTAAAACAGGGCCAGATCTTTCTTGTAGTGCCGCAGGTGTCAAGAAGGTTCCACCTTTCATCGGCCTTAATTGTTATTATTTTTGAGATTTCCTGTTTTAAATAACAGGTAGGGATGCTAACTAGCTGAGCTTGGCTTACGTCAAGCATTGACGCTAATCTTGCTAATTCATCGGCTTTCTCGTTGCCTACTATATCGCTGTGGCCTGGGACCCAGCAGAGTCTAATGTTGTGCTGTGCGCCAAGAACCTTAAACTCTTCGCGGCAGCATGAAACAAGCTTCGATTTTAAGTCAGTTGCAGTAATCGCTTTTATTGCCGCTTGGCTATTAATGTAAAAGGTGATATCAGCTCGTGGTATCGCCATCATTGATACCTTTTTAGCAGCTGTTGTCACTGCCAGGACCTCCGCTTGGAAGACGCTGCTGTGGTTTGGAAGCCTAAGCGAGGCGGTCAACTTGAGAGATTCAGAATAGAAGCCTGGCCCCTACACCAGTGTCCGTTTTAGAGCCATCAGTATAGATAGCTATTGACGACTCACTGGAGTATGGTATATTATCTATCCATTCCTCTCTGCTTGGGATGGCAGCTTGGAATGGTTTATGAAAATCAAGTACGGGTATTTTATAGTCTGCTGTATTACTATGACCCATAATTTTATGAAGGATATGGGCGTGTCCTATGGAACTGTTTATCCAGACTTTAGTTTGACTAAGTCTCAGGGCACTTTTGGCCGCAGATTCTTGAACAAAGAGGTCTAGGGGAATCAAATTGAGTATAACTTCCAGTCCCGCAGTTGGAGTGGATCTCATTGCTCCCGTAATGCCAGTGCACGCAAGTCTTTGAACTTTTGTCAAAGTTTTCAGGTTCGTGCTCTTTTCTAAAGCTTTCCACCATACCAAATTACCATAGGTTAGTATTGGTCTAATTATTGCCGAATACATCCATCTGATAATTTTAGGGTTTGGTCCCCAGGTTTTCCCGAAAATTCTATTGCAGGAGTAAAAGGCAATCGATGCCTTTTTGAATCTATCTTTAGTGTTCAGGCCCCAGTTTAGTTTTTTATCTAAGATCACACCGAGATACTTTGCGTGGTCGGAGATTTTAAGAGGGCAGCCTTCGATTGAAGGAATTTTAAAATCAGGTATTTTACGCTTGTTAGTAAATAGCACTAGTTCTGTTTTAGCTGGATGAACTGTCAGCCTACAGTTCTTAGTCCATTTGCTTACCAACGAGAGGGCGTATTCGGTTTGTTCACTGATAGTGGGTAGGAACTTGCCAGTCGCTAGCAATGCAAGATCATCAGCGTAGGCTATTATCTTTACTCCACTTGATTTCAATTTAGAGAGTATACCGTTCATGACAAGAACCCAAAGTAGCGGTGAGAGAACTCCACCCTGAGGGGTGCCTCTGGATGTGGTTACTCTCACCCTTTCTTCCGCTAGCTCAGAGTTAATTTGTCTCTTTCGGAGCATACTCATTATCCACTGTGTTATTACTTTTTCGACTTTGTGGTCGTCCAAGGCTTGCTTCACTGTTTCGTTCTTCACGTTATTGAAGGCTCCCTCAATATCCAAGAACGTTGCAAGGGTGTATTCCTTGTCATTCAGTGATTTTTCTATGACGCTGACAACATTGTGCAATGCTGTTTCAACGCTTTTTCCTTTAATGTAGGCATGTTGAAATTCCGATAAACAGTCCGGTTTCAGGGTGCTTCGGATGTGTATATCAATTAGCCTTTCAAAAGTTTTCAAAATAAACGATGTTAGACTAATGGGTCTATAGTCTTTGGCCTCCGTATGGCTAGGTTTACCAGCCTTAGGAATGAAAACTACCTTTACCTCACGCCACGATAAGGGAACATACCCCCATTTAAGGCTATTATTGAAAATGCTAACTAGGTGTGGGATGATAAGGTTTATGCATTTCTGAAGCATCATAGGGAAGATTCCGTCTAGACCAGGGGATTTGTACGGGGAAAAGGAGTGAATGGCCCATTTTATCCTTTCTTCCGTTATAATATCCGATGGTACTAGGGTTTCTGTATGAGATTCTGTTTCTGGACTGCGGATATCCGCTACGCAGCCACGAAAGTGAGTATTCACAAGGAGCTCAAGCGTTTCGCCACCGGATTCAGTCCAGCTGCCTGTAGGTTTTTTGAGGGATCCTAGAGCGACTGAATCCTTGGTCAGAATTTTCCTGAGTCTTGCATACATACATTTGTATTTTCTATTTCGTCGCAGAAGGCCATCCATGAGCTACGTTTTGCCCGTTGAGTTTCGACCTTAAAAATACGTTGACCTTATAATGTTCCCAATCAGCTTCTTTCCTAGTTCTTTTGGCGACGTTGAAAAGTCTTCTAGTTTCTTTTCTTAAGTTGCCTATTTCAGTGGTCCACCAGGGTGGTTTTTTCCTACCTTTTCCCATATGATTAATGGGACAGCTTTTTTCTAAAGCGCTATTCAGAACAACTCTGAGTTTTTCTGACGCAATATCTATGTCAGAGGGTTCTTGAATTAGAAGTGTGTCGGGGTTTTGAATCCCCTGTCCTACTTCCCTGCAGAATATATACCAGTTGGTAGACTATCAACAAGTCTACTTATGTCGACGACAGTGTTGATCATGTTTTTCATTCAATTGAGAGCTGAACTTTATTACTTTATGATTTTTTTATTTGCTGCACAACTCAATTAAATTTTTTATTTTAAAGGGTTCCTTATCAAATTAGAAAAGAAATAAGTAATATTTCTTTACAATATAAAATACAAATCTTAATGGACTTGTAGCTTGCCTGCGGAGTGTTTTGAAGACAATAATGTTTTTGATAGTTTTTATACAATGAACTGAAGGTAAAGGTTAGTGAAGTAAAGGTCTGAGTTTGAAATATATGACACTTGAAACACAAACTAGTTCCCTTGTTCAAAATGTACATTCAAGGAATGCAGTTGACTGCAAATGAAGTCCCTTATGGAATGTTGACTAAACTTGCGCAATGAAATTAAAGTGATGAAATGTCATTCAAATCATACAACAATCATATTCCGATTCACCTTCTTCAACCAATTCATGGAAAGAGAATGATTGTATGCTTGGCCTTCATTTTGGGTCCTCGTAATTGAATTGGGTCCTTGAAGTTGTGATGGTTTTCTCATCGTTGCAAAGATATTGTTGAAACTGAAAATCATTACAAAAATTAAGTAACAATAAACATCCTTCTTTATCCGAGACGTATTTGTGTGAAAGTTTTTATTTTCGATGAAGGAAAGCCAATTTTATAATGGGCAGGTTCAAATGACATAAGGGACTTCAAGTTTCTAGTATCTGATTGGCTAGCTGCCAAAAAATTGTCTTCCAATTAAGACAACTTTATATGACGTTTGACTGGAAAGCTTTTCAAAGAAACAAACTCCTATTGGGTTTTCTATGAGCAAATTCAGATTTCCGTCAAGAATTGAATTACAGAATTAATATTATTAAGGTAAGTTTATTGTTAATTATTATCACTTACCTCTTGTCGGAATATTTATTTACAACAACCTTTACAAAGTGGAGAACTCGATTGAAATAGAATTCTCATCAAATCAAAAAATCTTTACCACTTTATTCATTTTCCGAAGAAAAAGAAAAAGTTGATGATTCTACCAATTCGTTTAAAATTGTTAAATTTATTTGTTTAATATTTCTTCAATAAAAAACCCTATCGAAATATCTAAATTACAAATAATAAGAAAAACTTGTATCTGTTAAGCTGATAGCTCAATTTTTTAATAGTGTTAAGCAGAGCAAAATTGCCAAAACATCCAGAACTACAGATTTGATCTTAAATCTTATTTTGCCGCATTGATTGCTAAAATTTGTGATTTGATGGATCTAGATCAAAAATAAATTAATTTATTTTAGCCATGAAAAACGACGTTACAATCAAGTCAAGTCTACTTACATATGTCAGCTGGATTATGTTCTTTCATTAAACTAAAAGCTGAAATTCATAACACTGTAATTTGTTTGTTTACTGCACAACTTTATTTAAAGTTTATGGGGTTTTCCATGGTTAAATTAAAAAATATCCAGATCTGCATATTTGATCTCAAATCAAAAATAAATTGATTTATTTTGGACCATGAAATGAAAATGTTTTGACAGATCTAGATCGAGAATAAATTGATTTATTTTGCAAATACTGCTTTACACTATTACTGCTTTACACTAATATTTGTTGCCCTTGTCATATTGGAAAAAGTAAAATGGACTTTTTTGTTACACTACAAAACACGACTTACAATGGACGTGTACCTTATGTAAGGAGGTTTTTATTGATAATAATTTTGTTTGTACTTTCTGCACGATTAACTGAAGGTAAATATTGGTTCACATTAATGACATCCTAAAAAATGTCGGCGATAATTCCCAGCTTTTCGGAAAAATATACTTAAAAGCTAAAACCCTCCGAATCCTATAAAATCGAGAATTTTTCTTTAATTTAATTGGACATATTTTTCGGTTAAGTAACTTTTTCGGTTGGTTAATTCATTTTTCAATTTTGAAAATGAAGCAAAATGAGACAAATGAAACACACAGCGATAAGTTTCTGATGAATATTTAATTCCTTAAAAAATTGGATTGGGTGCATTGGATCGCATTAAATTAAAAGTAAATACAGTCTTTTGTATACATAAGTCAATAGCAAATAAAATATATTGGTGTTAAATCACACGATCTTGGTGGACAATATACATCGAAACTGGTACGTGGAAATTGTCTAAGTTTAAATCACCGCTTTTGAAATAAGTTTTTATAATTGTAATGAGTTTTTCGATTGCTTAGTGATTCATTACCGTAAATGGAAAACATTCAACTAATATTTTGCCACTTCAGATGACAGATGAGTTAGACAGGTGTCAAATGCCAGCGCCATAAACCTTAAACCACATAATGGCTGCGTTCAATCTCGTCTTGGATAGGGGGCTGCGTTCAATCTCGTCTTGGATAGGGTATCTTGGATAGGTGGATTTTTAGATACCTTGTTGAACGATTTGGATAGCTGTATTGAGATACATAGCTGTCAAAAAATAAAAACAACTTTCAGCTGTTTACAAAAAGCAGAGAAACATTTAAGCTTCGAAGTCAAAATTGTTGTAAGATAAAACATTTAATGAATAATTCAACTGATTCGTCGGACGATGATGAATTGATAGGTGCGTAACAATTTAATAAATAAGAGATAACCTTAATCTGTAATCTATGTTAAATTTTGAGGTTCTTCAACTTCAGAATGCTGGACACCAGAATGGAGGTAAGACCTAGCAAATTGGTCATCTATAAAACGAGAACAAAATGAGTCAATTTTGAAGTTTAAAAAAATAGATCATAATTACCTTCTAAAATTCGGAGGCAAATAGCTTCTTCATCGTCTATTATGTACAGAACATCCTCAAATACAACTTCAACTAACATTTTGTATATTTTTGTTTACCAACAAATACAAAAAGCTCAAATCAATTTTCATGTTTCTTGAAATTCAACCATGTGTTGAATCAGCTGTTCTGTCAGATACATACATACCCCAGAAATTTTTGGATACCTTTGGATTCCTTTTTTGACATCTCAGCTGTTTTTGATCAGCTGTTATTTTACACTTAAAACACTAACAAAAAGGTATCCGGATACCCTATCTGTCTAAGATTGAACCCAGCCAATGAGTGTGGTGTGGTAACTTTGCGTCACTCTTTTATATCAAGTTTTAATAGTTTGCGAGATGTAATTTTTAAAACTAGCAGAATTTTGAGAAATTCCTTAAAATACTTTTTTTTAAAATTGAATTTAAATCTGTCTAATATAAAAATTTAATATTTGTTTATGAATTCGTAGCAAAGTGTTAAAAGAGAATGTATCTGAATCTTTCTGTTACACTCTCATGTTTTCTAAAATAAAAAAGTGCGTATACGTCCCATATCACCACACAAATATTTTATTTTTTTTTTGGAATGTTACTTTACTTTAATAACTTTTTTTAGAACATATTTAATTTGTAAGAAAAAGTTCGTAGTGGGACGAACATTAGAACATCGTTTAATCGAAATGATTTTAAAGTATGTAGCTTTGAACTTGTACGCCCTCAAATCGTTGTTAATCTTAACAATACATAAAAACTAGCAACGAAACCTTTATTTTCAGTGAATAAATGAAGACCTTTAGGTTAGGTTAGGTTGGAGTGGCTGTCTAGATGTCATTGACTCACTTAGACCTCAAGGGTCCATTGTGATACCACTAATAAGGTTACTCATGGAAGAATAATGAAAATTAAACAAACCATTTTGTGCTTTTAATAAAGTTAGAGAGACACTTTGTGTCAGTCATTGCCAGTTCACTGGTATTGTCGAAGAAGGGATTACCGAGAAAGTTATTCCTTCTAGTGGAGAGTGCTGGACATGTACATAGCAGGTGTTGGACTGTTTCCTCTTCCTCCTCGTCCATGCAGCTTCTACAGAAGTCATTTGTGTAGACTCCTAGCCTCAGAGCATGTCTTCCTATGAGGCAGTGTCCTGTTATTACTCCAATTGTAGAGCTTATATTTTGTCTGCTCAAGGATATCAAGCCTTTTGACCGATTTAAGTCTATGCTTGGCCATGTTTGCTTGGTTGTTAGGCAGGTGGTGCTCTGTGACCATCTAGCATTTGTTGCTTCTAGAGCATATTGTTTGAGAAGATATTTGCATGTAGCAAGTGGTGTTCCTATGTTATGTTTTTGTCTAACATTTGGCAGAAGTGTTCCGTTTTTGGCGAGCTCATCGGCTTTGCAATTTCCCGGAATGTCTCTGTGGCCCGGCACCCAAATGAGGTGAATATTAAACTATTCTGTCATCTCATTCAGAGATGATCGACAGTCGTGGACTAATTGAGAGTTTGTAGAGACAGACGCGAGAGATTTAAGAGCGGCTTGGCTGTCCGAGAAAATTCGTATATCTTTGCAAGATATAACGTTTTCTTTGAGCCAGGATAGTGCCTCTTTAATCGCCATTACTTCTGCCTGGAATACACTACATTGATTGGGAAGTCTATATGATAGACTTAGATTCAGTTGTTCCGAATAGATACCACTTCCAACTCCGTAATCGGTCTTTGAACCGTCTGTATAGAAGTGTATCGCATTGTCTTCCAGGGGTCTCTCTTCTTCCCAGGAGGATCTTGAAGGGATGGACACATGGAAGCTTTTACCGAATACCATTTTAGGGGTGGTATAGTCTAGGCGATATGGGATAGATCTAAAGTTATCTAGGATAGTAGTATGTCCAGTATTGTTACTGTTCCATTGAGAGGTGGCTCTAAGCCTCACACATGAGTTAGCTGCCACCGTTTTGGAGAAGATGTCAAGAGGTGTTAGGCTTAAAAGCACTTCCACGGCTGCGGTTGGTGTTGAGCGAAGTGCTCCTGTGATGCACATACCTGCTGACCGCTGGACTTTGATGAACTTATTTAGATTTACCATCTTGTCCAGTGCGGTCCACCATACGACAACTCCATAAATGAGTATCGGTCTAATTACCGAAGTGTATAGCCAGTGGGTTATTTTTGGGGAGAAGCCCCATTTTGATCCTATGGCCTTTTTACAAGTAAAAAGCGCTACAGTAGCCTTTTTTACTCTTTCATCAACATTTGCCTTCCAATTTAATGTTCTGTCTAAAATGAGGCCTAAATATTTAGCTTGGTCGGAAAACCTTAATGGTATTCCTTTAATCTTGGGTGGGATGAGCTGAGGAATTTTGTACCTTCTTGAAAAGAGTACTAGTTCTGTTTTATGTGGATTGACGTCCAGGCCACATTGCTTAGCCCATTTTGTTAGCCTATTCAAGGCATTTTGTAGGAGTTCCGGGAGAACTTGGGAGTGTTTTCCAGATACAGATATTGCAACGTCGTCAGCATAGGCAATCACCCTGAAACCATCTGCTTCTAATGATGTTAGAAGGTCGTTTACTACCATGTTCCATAAGAGAGGCGAAAGGACCCCTCCTTGGGGGGTACCTTGATGCACCGATCTGGTGGTAGTAAAGCTTCTCATGCTTGAAGTTATTGTCCTGCTTTTGAGCATGAGACTAATAAAATCTATGAGTGGTTTCTTTAATTGCAGCTTTTCCATTGCTGTCGTGATCGCCTGGTAACTGACGTTGTTGAAAGCTCCTTCAATATCTAGGAAAGCTACTAGGTTATATTCTTTGTATTCGAGGGAGTATTCAATGCTGCGTACCAGCGAATGAAGTGCTGTTTCTACTGATTTTCCCTTAGAGTAAGCATGTTGAGCTGTGGAAATGAGACATGGTCTTAGGTTATGTCTGATGTAAATTTCAATCAATCTTTCCAAGGTTTTAAGAAGGAAGGATGATAGGCTGATTGGTCGTAGATCTTTAGGGTTAACGTGGGAGGGTTTCCCTGCTTTAGGAATAAAGACTACTTTTGCCATTCTCCAGGCTTTGGGAATATATCTCAGCCTTAAACAGCTTGTCAGAATGATTTCCAATGGTGGAATGATCATGTCTGAGCATTTTTGTAGTTCGGCCGGGATGATTCCGTCTGGTCCTGGAGATTTATATGGATCAAAGCTATCTATGGCCCATTGCAGTTTTTCCCGCGTTATTAGATCAACTAAATCGCTTGTAGAAGCTTGAGACTCTGATGTTAAGTCGTTAAGTATGTTAGAGCTACCTGGAAAGTGGGTGTCTAATAGCAGATTAAGAGATTCTTCATCTGTGATAGTCCATGTGCCTGCATCTGTCTTTAAAGCACTGGGTATTATTGGACTTTTTGAGAGAATTTTCCTGAGTCTTGAGGCTTCTGAAGTATTTTCTATTTTGCCACAGAAGTTTCTCCAAGAAGACCTCTTACTCTTCCTTAATTCTTTTTTATATTGCTTTAGAGCTTGTTTGTATAAGTCCCAGTCAGAAGGAGATCTAGTGTATTTAGATCTATTGAAGAGTTTGCGACAACTCTTTCTGAATGGTTCTAGTTCTTTACGCCACCAATGAGGTTTCTTTTTTCCCTTTAAAATGGTTACAGGGCATGAAATTCTCATTGATTCATTGAAGACTTCAGTGAGATGATTCACAGAAAGATCTAGTTCATCTTTACTGGAGGAGCTTTTAAGAAGGTTGTAATCAAGTAATTGTGTTAGTACCTCCCTATATCGTTCCCAGTTTGTATTACGGTAATTGCGAAAACCCGTAGATATGTTTGCCACATCTCTGAGCTCAAACTGAATGTATTTGTGGTCAGAGAAGGAATTCTCTTTTGAGACATGCCAGTTTGAAATCAGATTGTGGATCGAGTCAGAGGTAAGTGTAATATCAAGTACCTCTTTCCTATTCTTGGTTACAAAAGTGGGTTCATTACCAATATTACTTATGAGTAGGTTAGTGCTTAGTAAGTAATCAAATAAGGACTCACCTCTCTCATTTATGTCCGAGCTACCCCATACCGTGTGATGAGCGTTAGCGTCCGATCCAATTAGGAGACCAACTTTTTTCGACTGCGCGTCCGCAATTGCCTTCCTCAAGGTGTCACCTGGAATTGGGCTGTCGTGGCCAAGATAGGAGGATATGAGCCAGTAGGTGGCTTTATCCGTTGTTAAGACAGCGGTGGTTGTGTCCTTGTCGCTGTAATTGGGGAGTAAAAATACATTTAAGTCATTTTTTACTAACATACATGACCTTGGTTCACCTTTCTCCGATGCATGCAGTAGTTTATAACCAGGAGTCCGGAGGCCTCTGATGATGGAGTTTGAGACCCACGGCTCCTGTATCAAGACGATGTCATCCTTGTTCGCATGCAGTCGGAGTATGAGGTTATTTGCGGCCATGATGGCGTGATGGAGATTAATCTGTACTAATCGCAGCATTGCTACTATTAGTCAGATTAACCTCCACCACTGTATTATCGGCGTTTTCATCGTCTGAGGAGGAATGAAGTAGGTCTTCCTCACTCAGAGTGATGCCTAAGGTGGCGTCTTCAGTCTCCATGTCGGAGTTACTGTCGACTGTAAGTTTTGCCTCCACGTCGGATGGCTTGTTTGGGGCTGTGGAGGTCGATGGTTCCACTTTTGGTATTTCATCGACCTCCATTATTGGTGGTAGTGAAGCGTTTCCTTCCGCTGAAGGAAACGCTTATGAAGACCTTTAGTCTTTATAAGTATTGTTGTCAAACCTTCTACCACATCCTTGTAATTATTAGTTTATTAAATAAATTGCCTATTCAAAAAACGATTCAACTTTTGTTCAATGCAATTTTGTAATTCCACCACCAACATTTTCGTTTGCATTTTCCATATAAAAATACAATTTATTTAATTTTTATTTTTGTATCCTATTTTCAGATCTACGAGATCATTTAAAACACTCCATGGAACCAACCAATTATGAAAACACAATGAATCTATTTAGTGATAATTCAGAATTCCAAAATCTTAAATTACTTGAAAGGTGCGAAAAGATATTAAGTCACTTTAGCGATTCCTCAAACAATAATAATCACAAAGTGGTGCAGAATGGATTTTCCACTCCCGAAAATTTATCAACTCAGAACAAGAGTGCTGGAAGCTCTATGGTGGAACATATTGAGTCAGAGGATATCTCATACTTGGAAATGTCATCTACTCCTCCAAAGAAAGGTAAGTTAAATACAAACATCATCATTTTATTTCTTTTTAACTATAACACATTTTAAATTCACAGCGATCTCGACAGAGTATATTGATTTCCAGGAGCAGAAATTAATCGAAAATCCTATCAAATCCCACCATCCCGACAACGAAGAAGATGACGACGATGACGATAATGAAGAGAATCGAATTTTAGACAAAGGAATCTATGATTTATGTAACGAGTCAATCCAATCAGAGGAGGGATTGAAAGAGAACTTAGAGACCGAAAATAATAGTATAATTCAAGACTGTCCATATGCTGGTTTGCCTGCGTCCCACCTCTCCATTCAGAAGTCCACAAAATTTGGTCAACTACAGAGGATCGAGAAAAGACTATTTTTTGATCAGTGTAAAAAGTGCTATTGTGGCATAATCTCCGACTGGTTACTGTGTTACTGTGATGGTATAACTTCCTTACGACCCACATTTAGTGTGCATTTAAAAGTGCATGGAGTCGAAGTCGAGCATTATGGTGATGGAAAACGCCGTGAGCTATGCTTTCAGATAACAACTCCAGATCCAAACAAAAAACACGTCTTCCTGTGTAATTCCGAAGTTGAAGCCAAGGAATGGATTCATGCCATCGAAGCTGTTATCCGGGGAGATTCAGCTGCACATTCGTCTGCGGTTGCCAATAAGAGCCCACGGAAGCTTCCAACACCACCAATCTCAAAGAAATCGTTTCCTGACAACAAGAGCAATAGAAGCGACAGCAACAATGATTGCATCTACGAAGAACCCTCTCCATTGTACAACATGCACCAACCGACTGAACTGTTAATCGAACGAAGCAAAGATGACGATAGTACAGTGCCGAATATTCCAGAAAAACAAAAATCCATGACTTCCATGGCGAAGAAATTTGACTATGATATTCCAAAGTCCCCACCGCAACCGGTAAATTCAGAGTCCGAAACAGCCGAGCTTCTAGACATATCCCGCAACCACAGTGACTTTCAAGCTAAAGTAAAGGATGTCCATAGTAAACTATCGAGTCAACTTTCAACATCAGGACCCAGTCCAGATCGTCTCAGGAAAATTGTAAAAAAGACACTTTCCTCAGATTCAGAGTCTTCAGTTATATCTCCCCAACTGACGCCTACAACAAAAGAGCAAAAGAAAGCTGTCAAAAGCTCACAAAAACACTCAAAATCTCCAAATCAAGAGAAATCTTCAAGAAATTGGTTCTTAAATCGTCTCAACAAGACCACCTCATCGACAAGAAGTTCCACAGCTTCACCAACAAAATGTAAACAAAGTGAAAAAGAGAATCTATTGAATAATCTCGAGATAAGCGATGGTTATGAAGGTGATTTTATTAGTCCAAGTAGTAATATACCAACAGCAGACATAAAAGCCAGTAAGGTCAATATGATCATTAACCAATTTGAGGCAAGCGGTCATCTTACTATGTACAGTGTAGAAGCTTTCAATGGAGGACTGCCTGAGACGACGAAATTGAGTTCGTTCTGTGAGAGCGATTGTAATAATTATGAGCCTATCATGACTGGTCCGAGTAGTTTTATGAAAAAAGTGTAATTTGAAAGAAAAAGAAAGAAAAGAAGAGAGTTTTTGTATCTAATAAAATAAAGAAAGTTAAAGAGAGAATCAGGTTATCATTTTTATTATTAAAAGAACTCGAAAGACCGTAAAATTATTAGATTAAAACCTTTTTCTACGTAAACGAAGAAACGAATTTTCTGACCTCTTAGCCTTGATTCCACAAAAATGTTATTAAAAATATTGAAATGGTTTTCTTTTTTTTTAAATATGTATATTTATTATTTCACAAAAGCAACAATAGAAAAAGAAAAATATTTATTTTACAAAAATTCGTATAACATTAGTTATTATTTTTTTTTTTAAATTCAACTTTGCAATCTATCCCTCTCAACTTTATGTAACAAAACAATGAAATATAAAAATTCAAAACAATGAAATATAAAAATTCAAATTATTTGTGAGGTAGATAATGAGAAATCAAGCAAAAACTGTAGAGATGAGGAACTAGTTTTAAATAAAATAGAAAATAAACACTGGGCAATGCAGTAAATATGAGGATATTTGGGATACTTAATTCGATTGAATACAAAATGTTAAAATTAATGCATTAAGGCATGGTTCTTGCTGGTTTCTTTTTTTTTTGCATATAAAAAGTTATGGGTACAAAAAATACGTTTTGAATGAATATGTGCGTATGACTTCTTGTTGTTGTTTCTATCTTCTCGGCAATATTTATGTACCCGTTCGAAGTGATTCCATGAGATTAGCTAAATTATCTCGACGAGCACGCTGTGGTATTGTTATAACCTTGCGATGAACTTCTGACGATGAGAAAAAGCCGAGCATTTTTTTGTTTTCTTTTTTAAGAATAATTTCAACTCCACGATCGGAGGATATAATCGATGATATCTCGTTCCATAGATAAGTCCAATGTATCTAAAGGAAAAAGTTGTTGATTTTTTAGTTACACATATGACCAACAACAATCTTACCGTCCATGTGCCGAAAAGGTCATTTTTCGTTGCGTAAATTACTCGATGATTTGATACTAGAACAATTTCTTGTTTCGCAATGACTTCTTCACAATGGGCAAAGGAATCTGTGCTGGCGTATTTACCCTTTTCAATTTCCCTAAAAATTCCAAAAATTATATTAGAAATACATTTGAAAGAAAATTTGTATAACAATATTTCTTCATACTTTAGCAATTTATTTCCATTTGCTTCTGAGAAACTATAGGCTCTAAGAACATTATCGGGATGCATAAACCTTGGTGGCCTTAATCGATTTGTGTCTTCACTACATTCGGTCGCTCTTTTGACAGCTTCAAAACTACCACTGGCAAAATCAACGACTCCAGCAGTTGGGCGGGCAACCAGACCAATTGCACCTTTACCCAAGCCTTTGAAGAATCCTTCAACACCTTCTTCTTTGGCACCGGATATAGGTTTAGTGAAGACACCACTCACACCATCGGCAAAACCCTTTAAAAAAATGAAAAATGTATTCAATTAGTTTTGCATAAAGAAAAAGAAAAAAAGCTTTTTTTCTTACCATTACTAATCCTTTACCACTTCGAGCTATACCTTCTTGGAAGTTGGCAGGTTTTTTATTTAAAGCTTGTCGTCGTTTCTTTTGGTAGTCATCGTCAAACGTCAATGCAGCAACTCCTTTGCCCATAGCTCCAGTAATTCTTTAAAATAAATCATAAAAATTATATTATGCTCTAATTATTGGAATTTTATTTTGAAACTTACTTTGAAACTGCTCCAGCAGCTCCACCCACTGTATGTCCGAACAATGATTTAACTCCAAGTACAAGTCCTTCAGCAAATTCACCAGGACCTTGAATGGCTCCCTTGAAAAGTAAAAAGTCATACAAACGTTCTCATATTTAAATTTTAAAACAATAACCTACCTGGAATGGTTCATAGAACAAATCCTGAACTCCGGTCTTCAGACCAACCACCAAACCATATGGATTACCTATAACGTCCAAACCCAATACCAACACATACAATTGTTTGAGAGCTTGTCCAGTGTAATGAGCAGTGATTTCCGATATCAGCTGTCTTTGGGTGAAGAAACCGAATTGGCGTTCAAAGAAGGCCAACTTGAAAACGACATCATTGACATCCGTTAGGGTGACACCAACACCTTGGACTATTGTTGAGAGGAGCCCTGGCAGGGCTGTTGTATCAGAGCCGGCCATCGAGAAGGATACGTGTATTTTAAGAGGTCCTAAATGCAGATTATCATAGAAATTCTTATGCTCCTGAGCTGAATGAATTTCAACTAAGGCTGAGAGGGGTTTTTCGATGGCATTCACATCCTCGTTAAAGAGCTTTGCCTTTAAAATCAAATACATTAATAATACAGTTGTTTTTTTGTTTTTAAATTAGTAAAATAAACTTACAGCTTGCTCATCACTGAGATCTGATGTGAACATCTCCGCAATAGCGCTAAGGAAAAGAATATCAACCTTGAAGTGGAATTCCTGAATCAACATGGTACAATATTTGAATTGGTTCACTGTGGAATTTGGTACAACTCGTTCCACAATACTGCACTCTATGAATGGCTTAAGTGCTATTTAAACAAAACAAAATAATTTTTAGAATCAATAGAAACTCATTTAAGGATAATTTGGCTTGAACTCACCTGAATTAGCTGCGATACTCTTTGGTGGAGGTATTTGTGCCAATACCACAGGGAATACACAGTCAGCTAGTTGATTGTCAATTTGGATTTTATTAATTTTAGCATGTAATTGCGTTTGGAATGGAGAAGTCTTCAAATCAAACCAAAATCCTGGATAGAATGTACGTTTCATTTCACGAGCTGTTGATTTATGGAAGATCATATTATCAAAATCCAACTGTAAATAAAAGTCCAAAAAAGAAACATTTAGTATTTTAAACAAAATCTTCATAATTCGAGAATTATTGTTTTACCTCATGTTTGTGATCCAAATAGAATTTCTTTTCTTCATTAACACATTTCGCTGCCAAGTACGCTTGATATTGTTCTTCAATATGAGCCGAATCAGCCATATTGAATTGTTTAAATCGTTTTTTGCCTTCTTTCTTTGATTCCCAAATTATGCCAGAACTTTTTATACCCAAATATACTATGTCTACTCCAGTTATATTATTTAAAACTGATAAACCAATTCCATGGATTCGAATTTCAATTTGTTGGTTGACCTAGGAAAAGCAAATGGTCAAGATTTGTTTTGTATTTATGAATATTATTTTAAGGACAAAATTTAAATTTGTTTTCTTCTTACCTTTTGCATTAATGAGCTACCACTAACTTTGTCAGCTATACTGCTCATATCGGTGAAGAGAATCACTCGCTGAAGACCATCAAGGAATGAAACCCAATAGGCAGTAGCACCTCCGTCTAATCTATAAGATAAAATAAAAGTCAACATCAAATGAAGGCACATCAACATTTTATTGCTTAGCTTACGTTATTGAACCATAGCCATCTCGTCGCAAGTCATTTTCAACATCATCTTTACCTAGAAGAAGTAATCTATTTCCTGCTGGATCAGCCCAAGTAAATAGAAGCTTCTCTGAAGGTCCCAAAGTTCTGAAAAAATTAAGCGTAATTTAAAAATAAAGAAAATCAATGAGAACTAAAATGAACTAACTTCTTATTAGAATCTCCCTTTTCGTGGAAAGTTATTGATTGGCTTGTGTGATTAATTAAAAGACCTGGAGCATCACCGGCATTGTACTGAGTAAATGTTATAAATGCTCCACCTTCTGTTACTTGGACATCAACATTAATACCACCATGCTACAGATATAGAAGAGAGCTTTTAGTTTTAGTTTAAGATTTTATGGTTAGAGATTATGGTTTACCCGATTGTGTTCCAGCTTAAGTAGAATACATTGAACTTCGGAATAATCAAAAGGCACTGTTGTCTGCCCAGCTACTTTGAGTATCACTTGTTTTTCTTCGGATTTCGGCCAAAATGGTATACATTCATTTGGCTCAATCTAAAATAGAACAGGATTTAATCAATAAAATTCATAGTTTTGCCAAACTATACTCACTTTGGTCCATGGATCTCCTGGTCTGCCATGTTCTTGCATCTCAATCAATACATCACACTTATTTGTTGCAATGTAGAAGGGAATAAATGTGATTTGTTTTGTCAAAGAGTTTTGTGTCAGATGATTGTGCACACCGATGTGATACAATTGGTCATTTGCATTGCAAGTAACCTCACCAGTAGAACCAGCTACATCAAGAGGTATCTTATCACTCCATTCACCATTGTCGACACGAATTGATGCTCTTTTTTTATCGAAGAAGAATTTCTCACGGAAGGAAAATAATATGGGTCCATTGTATTCCGGCGGATGGTAGAGAACATTTACCGATTCGGTATTTGTCTAAAAAATAATTTTTTTTTGTTATTGTATTTAAGATAAATCGGAAAGTTTATCTAATTATCTACATTATTTATTACACATGTATTAATTTACTTTAAGTTAAATAAAATAAGTTTTACTCGCATAAAACGGAAAGTTCTTGATAGAATTTCTTGAAAAGTTTTTAAGTAATTCTTTATGATCCCGCGAGCAACTTTGGATGAAGAAAGAGGAGTTAATGTTTGAGTTTTGAATCACTACAAGTTGCTTTTAAAAGAATTTGCATAGACTAAAACAATGAAAGTTTTCTGCTCCTTTCATTCTTTTCCTATCTAATTAATAACATAAAACCAAACCGTTATTACCTTGTAACTGAGCATCAAACCCGTTTTGTTAATCATCCAGAAAGGACTGTATACTGTCAACATTAGGCTTCCAAATCGATCCTGGAATCTGTAAAATAATAAGGCATTTAGACCATAAATACAAAAAACAAGAAGTGAAGAGGTGTAAACATACCTCACTCCTAAATCCATTTCCATTTTTGCTGCAGAATCATACGAACTAAACGTCCATGTGGCATATTCTTCATGATCTTCAGAAATTTCTGTTGTACATGACCAATCTTTTTCCAAATATTGAATAAGCTAAAACCAGACAAAAATATTATTTATATTTGTAGAAAATTTGATAATATTTTAAAACAATGGACACCTACCCTAACTACAACATAGCTCTTCGCTTTATTGCGTCGCCCTGTAAGCTTGACTGTTGGCAAATGCAGAACATCTCCTGGCTTGACATCCTTCTCTCCATAGTCAAGCATATCCTCTTTTATGAGAGACTTCACCTTATCAATATCATCTGACTCATCCAATTCTGTTGCTTTACTCGTATCGCGTACCGTACAACCAGTCACCGACACCTTAATGTCAATGGGAAGGGCATTTCTCATATACAATGGAGGACGAAGATGAATCGTATAGAAGGCACTCATTAGCATGAATTTCATTGTATTCTCATGGAAAACTTCGGTTTTTTGTCGAACTGCATTAATGTAAAGCGGTTCGAAAGTATCCACTGGATCACATTGAATCTGACGTTGGTAGTTGAAGTCAGTTGGGCAGTCATTCCATCTTATGCCTTGAACTGAGACTCTGTAGCCCTGGAAAATGTTTTTCTTTTGTGTATTAGTACTTTTATATTGTTTGAGTTTTACTTACTGGCAAAGCGAAGAACAAATCTTTTGCTTCAGCATAAATTGCATGCAATGGAACATGGAACACCTCGCCAGGGGCCACTTCTCCTACTAAAACCTTCTCTGTTGTACCGTGTTTGTTTCTATAGACGTTTACTGTTGTTGTAAAATGATTTTTCACCTATAATTCAAAATTAATAGAACAAAATGCGTGAGAAGAGAAAATAAAATTTGTCTCTTTACATTAACAACTCCGTGAATATTAATTCGAGTCGTTCCATACTCTGAATTGACTTGTGAAATGATACCCCAAGGGTCTTGATTTGCACCTCGGTACAGTGGGAAGTATCTCTGATCAGATTTGGATACCGGAAGAATGACTTCTTTATTGATTCCTACCACCTTTTTTCATACAAACAAAAACAAATCAATCTAAACTTCGATTAAACAAAAATTTATAATCTTACAACACAATAAATATTATAAGCTTGATCTTCTTCCGAAGTCACTCTAGACAGATCCTTCGTTTGCAAATATGCTCTTCCTCCAGGTGAAATGGTACAATCTTTAACTTGATCAGGTGACAAATCAGTATCAGGAACATCACACTTAAATACCAACGAACTATTCAATGCATCACAATGAGAATTTGCATTAGGCATATGACATTCATGCAATGTAAATATACCACGAGTTAAATTCAAAGATATATCAAATCCAGTGTCATTTTCCACAACATATGGGGCAATGACTTCTGGTTTATTGAGTCCTTTGGCATCGATAGCATTCGAGAATGCTTCTCCCAAAACTTGCAGAGTATCAAGACATGTTTTACTCATTGTAATTTCAAGCATTTCTTCTGATTCGATTTTGATTTTTGTTGTAGGTTCTTCAATTTCACCATCGATTTCAGATTTATTTGGTTGAATTTCTAGACCGAAATTCAATTCCCACGGAAGGTATTCCATAATTCCAGACTTATCTGGTTTTTCAACTTGTTCAATTAACGGCTCCCATACACCTAAGGCGTGATTGAAGTAATTCATGTAAAGATTTAGGGCGCCCTCGACTTTCATCTGTAATAAAAACGACAATAAGTGATCTTCTTAATAAATTAGTATACATTTCAAAAACAAATTTAGCTTTAAATCTATTCAAAACTAATGCAATACTAATGGAGTTCGTTCAATAAAAAAAAAAAACAGGACTTGACCATTATTATCTTTAAAAAAAATGTCTTCAAATAGTACGACATCTTCCAACTAAAACCGTTTTAACAGGGTTCTAGGCTTATTGTCTTTACGAATACTGGAACTCATTTGTAAAAAAGCCTGGAATGTTTAAAACACTAACGAAATCAAAGAGAGCACCAAGGGTCACCTGTATATCGGCAATATAAACACTGTTTGTGTCATTTAAAGCTTCAAGCTAGGTATGTCAACTTAGTTATTGAGCGAATCTTATAACACTTACATTTTGGCTCCAATTAGCAACTGTTGCATTGAGTTTTGTCTCAATAAACAACATTGGTGTTGTATAATATCCAACACCAGTTTCGATAACTAATATTATTGAAGGCACTTCCACAATACATTTCTCCGTTTTTGTTATTGTCATTTCTTCAGGGGTTTCTGGCATTTCCAAAGCATCATATGCTTGATCTATTTTAAGTGTACAATTTTAAAAAAGGACAAATTCAAAGATTAATACAAAACAAAGCTTACCAACTAAAAACCAGAAATCTTTGTCTGTAAACTTTTCAACAACCCAAACACCACTGTGATCAACTTCTTTAACTAGAGCTGCTCCTTTTTCAGGTCTTGAAGAAAGTGTTACCATTGCTTTGTTGATGAGCTCAATTGTTGCTGGAGATATATTAAGAATGATATCAGTCATTTTGAGACTTATATGAAGTCCTTCTTGATCCGGAGTTGATCCGTGTAAGCTTATAACACATGGATGCAAAATAAAGTGCTTGGTAGCTTCACGCCTTTCCGGACTGAAAGAGCACATATACATTTTGAGAGCATCAATTTGTCCACTGATAATTTCTTTCGGTCCAACAGCTCGATAATTGAGACGAATTTGAGACTAAAAAAAAAAATTGTGTTAGTTTTGAATTCAAAAGTGAATGAATAAAATTACATTGAATATTATGGCATTGGTATTAACATCCTCTAAACTTTCAATAAGAATTATATCTGGTTCCTCGATGTACAGCAAAAGGTTGAGTTTCTTTTCAGGGGCATTTTCCTGCGTTGCAACAGTTTCTAAAAGATAAATACATTTGTACTTAATTTTTTTTAAAGCCTTCAAAAATTATAAAATCTTACTTTTAGTAGTTTTTGGTGCAGCTTTAATTTCACCAGGTCTCAAAGCAACTGCTTTTTCTTCTACTTCTTCGGTTGTTTCAGTTTCAGGGAGGGTGAAGAATTCGGCTAATTTGACTAAGAAGTCAATTGTGATGATCAAATCAAATCCACAAACTCGTATTTCGGCTGTATTAAGTAAACAAAACGAAATACACATGTTAAACAAGAAATTCGTCTCTCAAAGAAGGTTGGTTAATCTTACCAAAAGTGTCGTTTTCTTTGACAATTGCTGTCAAGTCCAACATAAAGTTTTTCTCGGCTCTAAAACTGTCACTAAAGTCGCTTGTTCGGCTTAAAGAGGAATCGTTTTCTCGTTTCCATTCTTTGCGACATAAATATCTGCAATACGAAAAACAAAAACACTACATTTTAACCCATGAACTAAATGCCTGGTTTATGTTTAACTTACTTAGTAATTTTACTATTTAGGTTTGGTCGAATATCATCGATTTGTATATCACACAACACAACCGAAGTACTGAGAGTTCCATCGACCAAAATCTTACCCTTAACAGAGAGAAAATGAATACCAAAACGAGCTAAGCCTTCTTGATTGGCTGCAAAACATACATGCAAGAAGAATAAAGTTAATAAAAATTGAATTTATCTCTTTATCGAAAGATTATTTACCTTGGAATAAATTAACAATAACACCATCGAATTGGAAATTAAACTTAAATTGTTCGTGAATTGTTTGTTTATCGCTTGTTGGTTGAACAGTTTTGGCTGACGATGTTTTATGACGAGGACTTTTTCCTTCGGATGGTTGTCGATTATCTAAAACAAAAATGCATAAAATTATAAATTTTTTCATTGATGCAATAAATATTATTTTATTTATAATATAACCAACCGGATTTTTGGTGCACTTCGACAATAACATCTTCAGGCTTTTGTGTCTTAGCTGGAACTGTTTCGAATTCCGTTTGACCTTCTGATAAGTTATTGTTCAGTATAGACATAAGTAGAGCGTAGTCATCGGTGTATAAGTTTAACTGAAAAAGAAAATATATTACAAATTAACTATGTACAGGGTATTTTTTTAGCTACATGAGATGTTTCGATGGTTTCACGGTTGAGAATGCCAAATTGTACTGACATTTTTGTTCAGTTAAGTTTAAAAATTCATTCAATAATCATTCAGTGCAACACTTTTAGGAGCTTAGTGATGAAGCTCACCATGGTCGCATATGGACCGTAGACAATCCTCAAGGCATTAGCGAATTAAAAATTAGGAGTGATTAAAAATATCAATGTCTATTCAAAATTAAGCTTTAGCACATTTTTTTTAGCTTTAAACAAGGTACCTATTGACTAAAAAAATAATCAAGACTAGTTGCGAAACAATTTCGTTGAAATGTAAATTATTTTCATCGCTTACCTCGATTGATTTCAAATGACCGGAAACATCAACCTCCGGCAAATCTTTGTACCACGTACTGGAAAGATTTCGCTTCACTGCTAAATTAAAACTAATAGGATCCAGCATATTAACGTGTCCCTTCAGTCCATACAAAGTTGCTGTTAATTCAAAGATCAAAATTAAGAAGAAATGTATAAATTTCAAAAAAAAAAAATTAACTCACAATCGTCTAAAGACAACTCAGCATAAGAAGCACCATCTTTTAATTGTTGGTCAACTGAATTTTCTAGTGAACATTCAGCTTCGGTTATCTTAATTTTAGATAGCTGCATGTCTTTGAGTTCAAGTCTTATTTCATCCAACACAGCTGGACTATGATCATTCTAAGAACATTAAAAAAAAAAAAACACATAAAAATCGATGTTTTTTTTTACTGAAAATGTAATCAATACCCTTACCCCAGGAACGGCTATTTCACTCGTTACATTCGACAGACTCAGCATACCCAAATCTAAGGAAACACCATCTAAACTCGAGGAATTAACAGGAACAACAATAATTGGAGCTTTAATTTTAATATTGAGCTTCATTCTTGTAGCTTTTTGATAGGCATCGATAGCATTTTGTCTTGCTGCATCAGCAGCTGCAACACTTGCACTTGCTACGGCTTGTTGAGCAGCTTGGAAATTATTTAAAAAGCTCTGCAAAGAAAACAAAATATATTTAAAACAAACCCCATATAAAACAAAAAAATCTGATTAACTCACCAAAACAGAAGTAACAAACCAATTGAGGAATATAATTCTCACACAACCAATATTCACTTCGACTTTAAGATCATCTGAATTATAGTTGGCCGTCTCTTCAAGATTGTACATAACAACTTGACATTTGAGGGCATTTTCCCCAACAATTGATAGAATCTAAAATTTTAAAAACCCATTAGTTGAATTTGTTTTTTTTTTTTTTTTTTTTTAAATACTTACAGTTGGATGTATGGTAAGTGGATTCAAATCCCATACAATAATATTCTTAAGGAGAAGTGTTAATTCAGTGTATGAAGACTTCATAACAACTCCAGCAAAGAAATTTTGCACCTTAAGCAAAACCAAGTCACGTTGTCGACATGTTAAACACACAGAGACTTGTTCCAAATTAGCCACAACTTTGATTTTAATGCTATCTACAACTTTTCTCTTGCTGCGGCCTTTTAAAATAAATTCAAATTAATAAATGTACAGTGTGACCGTGGTAATAAGGTTAACTTACTTCTTTCTCTCTTAACCCTAACACCATCATCTAACTCTACTTCTTCAACGATTGTGGTCAATTTTGTGAGAATGCTTTCCGTGTCAGTAGTAGCGACACGATCTTTTGGTTCTAAGGATTTGTTAAAAACGTCTAACTTCTGTTGTAAGTTGCAACCGATCTATTTTTTAAAATATGACAAAAAGTTATAAAGTGTATTTTAAGGAAAACATTCAAACATACCTCCATAAGTTTCAACAAGCACTCCTGATGCAATGTCAGTGCCAATTTAGCGAAATTAACAACAATAAGTTGTTCAGTTGAATTATATTTAGTACTAAACTCGGGAGTAGTTTTATTTACCTTCAATCGAAAGAATTTAATTAATAAAAGAAAAGGAACATGTGGATTTTGTTGTTTGCTTTACCATAGTGTATTCAACTGTCAATAAATATTCGTTTTCGATATTAGTTCTTGGTGTATCAATAATACTAAGAACATTCTTTTGATCTTCATAGTTATCGTATTGGGTTAGATTTATAGCTCCAAGTCTGAGAAAGTTTTTTTTTTTTTTTAATTATATTGAATATTTTCAATTCAGAAGAAATGAAGAACTTACTTTACTGTAGCTACGAGCTCATAAGTACGCTGAGCCATATAACCTTCAAGTTGTAGAACCTTAAATGATAATATTTTATCATCACTATTTGGAACAGTTTCAAATTGATTGGTGCAGTCTTCAAATCCATTTGGAGCCATTTCTTCAACTGGTGTTCTAAATTTGTCTGATGGTGTTAACGATGGTGTCTCATCAAAGGACCTCTGTTCATCTATCGTTTTACACTTATACAAAGTTACTCCAAATTCTATTTAAAAAAATGTTATTTCTTAAATAGTGTTTAAAATCTTAAATTAGAATAAGTATGAACCTTTTAAAGCGAAATTTACTTCCAGATTTGTGTATTGAATAATTTCAGTTGATAATTCTTCAGGAGTTGGTTTTTTGATTTTGACTTTCAGAATCTCTTGATCGATTAGTCGTGATACAGAAGCTCTCGAAGTGGCTATGAGACTTGCACTTTTCTTCAATGAAGGTTCAGGTTCATCAGATTCTGGCAAAGGAATTCCAGTGACAATATTTAAAGCTTCAAAAATTCGATCTTCAGTAATGTTGAAATTAACCGATGGAATCAAAACTGACAACAAAAAAAAAGAAGAAAATTGTAAACAATTTGAATTGAAATCATTTCATGCAGTTTTTCTTACTTCCAACTTTAGTTTTGGGCAATCTTGGATCATCGGTAATTACACAAACCTCCGCAGTGACAATTAGAGAAGTATGTTGAAGTACATGCATTTCACACAAATGACCATGTTTAAGTACATTTTGCCAATTTTCCTTTGGCTTAACTACCAAAACTTGAATATCTTCGAGTATAACTTCAAATTTATCATAAGATTTAGCCATCATTGAACGTAAAATTGCATCAGAATCATGACCTGCACCATGCATATTTGCAACATTTCCTATTCCTCCAGCACGGGGAGCTGATGTTATACGAAATTCACCAAGACTCAGAACAATTAAAGACGTGTCCCCACTTTGAAATCGAGAAATTGTTTCATAATCATAAATTTGGACAAACTTCTTTACTATTCCAATACTTACGCAATATATTTTCCCTTAGATGGAAGAATGACAATGTTTGGCATGAATTTTATATCAACCTCTAGAATTTGATGTTTATCTACAATGTATTGCATTCCAGTTGCTGATCGTTCTTTAAAATGAGACATTCTTTCCGATGCTGCACCTTCAATTCTATAAAATATAAAATTATGAAAAAAAGGATATAACGAGGATATACAATAACTTACTCTGACAAATTTACAGATTTTGGTGGTGTAAATGCTTTAGCTAGCTGCAAAATTGTATCTGAATCATAAATGATTTGCAGTGGTCTAGCGTGAATCTTTAATCTTTGATCGCATTTCTGTAAATAAACAACAAATATAACAAACAACTATTTTAATTGAAAAAGTAAACAAACCTTATCAAGTGGATTCGTCTCGAATAAGACATCAAGCAGACTAAACTCATCGGTTACTTGAGATTCTATCAAAGTGGGAAGATAGTCTCCCTTCTTTAAGCCAGTTAACTCCATCTCCTTAACACGAGCAGTAACACTATGAACAAATTACTATTTAATTAACAGCTTTTAAAAAATAACATACACAACTTTTTACCTAATAGCATTAGCCGAGGGCCTTTGCACAACATTGCATGTAGCTAGAGTAAAGTTCATAAGCATTACTGCTCTCTGTGTTGCTGGAACAACAGCAGAAGATGGTGAAGTTGCATTTGCGGAAACCAAATCATCGTAAACACCGATTTCTAAAGCTTCTAATTTGAAATTCATTTTAATGGCTTCATAGCTTTCAGGAACAACCATTGCTACAGCATCTTGCTGATAACCGATGGCTTTGTAGAGTTTTTCCTTTTCTGCATCTGTCATTGCAGCTTCGAATTTTTTCACTATTTTCACAAGAACACAAGAATAATAAAGAACGTAGTTTTGTATAAAAATATAAACTTGTGAAATGAAAATTTACCTATATTATTGGATGAATCTTCTTCATTAGCCTCAGCTCCACCCCACCAGCCGCTAAACCATCCTTTCTTTTCACTTGCCTTCTTTTGTTCGGCTTCCTTTACTTTGTCAACCTACATATTTTATAAATAAATACACGAAAACAAAAGATATAATAATGAAAAATCATCTACAAGACTAGTTAATCTAACTAACGAACCTCTAATTGAACTCGATTATTGATCAATATCAAGTTGAATAAATCCAATTTTTGTTCGCACAGGTTGCAAGTTTCAATGAGAACCGCTGTTGGTTTTTTACACAGTTGTTTCTCTTTTAAGGACTATTTTTAAAATTAATAAAAATAATATTTATATTATGTAAAAAGTATAATGTTATTTATTTTACTGTAGCATATGTGTTGCATAATTCACGATGTTCTTTTATATACTCCCAACACCAATTCCGAGTTTTTCTTTGAACATCCTCTTCTAAAACAGAAGTAATTGCAAACTTCCACCATTCCTTGTAGTATCCCTTGTAGGCTTTAAGAAATGAAATATAGAACAAAATAAGTTTCGTTGATTTTTAAAATTTCGCTTACGTTTATTGTATGGACGATATTTTCTGTATGGTTGTCCAAGCTGCATTCGGTTCATGGAATCTCCTAGTTTTAAGATATCCTGCACAAAAGAAGTACAAAATATTCTTAATTTTTTTTGAACATTTAGGACTAAGCAAAATAAATATTATGAGAAGTTAGAGAGAAAAGAAAGAATATAACTATTAGAAGCTAAATTTACATAGCCTCAAAAAGACTAATATTTGTTTTCCCAAAAACCTAACTCGATACATATGTATATTGATTTTAAATTTGGATTCGATAATAAAAACACCTTACAAATCTTGTTGACCAGTGCAATTTGGGAAAAAATACGTTTATAAGCTTATATTTCTTATGCGAGAAACAAATTGAAACAGCAACAGTGGCAACTATTGTTTTAGAACCAATGTATTTTAATCATTTAGCACAGATTGGAAGAGCAACGTCAACGTCAATAGTGGCGTTAGGCCTAAGTGCTATATTTATTATTAATATGCCCTCAAAACAGTGCGACGAGGGAAGGATTAAAGAGGAGATACCGGTGCACATTGGTCGTAAAGTTTTGAATATCAAAATTTTAGGGAAAACAGAGTTGGACAAAGCATTCCACATTCTCAGTGTGCGTTTAAAAAAAAGAATCTCTGTACTTGACAGTTCATCCTAAATTGTGCTTAAGAGAAAGCTGATGAGCATTCCAAGAGATAGAATTGAGTTTTTTAGGCATTAAAGTTCCATATCCGAAGGGCAAGGATGTTAATCTAGAAACGAAGCTGAGGGTAATGTAGCCGGCGAAACAGTTAAATGGATTAGAAAAAGCAGAAAAAAGAGATCGTTTATGAATGTAAGGAGAGTGTCGGAGATAAAACGAAGCCCTGGGGCACAGCAGCATTTATTTTATGAATTTCAGACTTGAAACCATCCAATATAATTTGCATTGAACGGTTAGAAATTTAGTTTCTTATCCAACGAAGAAGAGATTCATCAATACCAAAAACACGCATATTCGATAAGAGAGCTTGGAGCCAAACTCTATCAAATGTTTTTGAAATATCAAGTCCAATAATCTTACTTTCCACTGTTCGGTTAGATAAACCACTAACACACTACACACTGTTGCTTAAAAGTTGATGGTACTTTTTTTTAATGTATTTTAAAAAATATTTGCTGCTTTAATCTGTTTCTGGCAATATTATTGGTTCCAGACAAGAATAAAAATAATCTTTAATTTAAAAAAAAAAGATTTTTGTGATCCGCTTAAAATTTGGAGAGCTTAAGTGTACACAATGTCAAAAAAAACCGTTTTTAAAAAACACGATGAAAGTATGAAAATTATAAACTAAAAACAAACACACTGCAAAGAACAGTATACTCAAGCATAAACTAGATATAAGCGATATATATGTACATGGGTAATAAAATCAGCTTTGAGTATTGCAGAAATCCGCTACGAGCGCTTTCATAACGAACTCGGATTTGAACAGCCCTACATTTTAAGCGAAGAAGGTCAATTTGAGCGAAAAAGTTCTAGGTACTCGTACTACCAATTTTTTCGGTTTTGGAGTCAAATTTTGTTCCCAATAGCCGCCATTATCTTTCATATTTGTATCTCTTAATTTATCGTACCTGAAATTGTGTGCTAGTAATACCAATATGCAATTTTTCCATTTCCAATGAGAGATCTATTTTTGGTATAACAAACGGTGGGTCGTCATACTCTGGATTCATATTAAGCTGAAGTTTAGCCATCGAAGAAATTGGTCCAATAACTAGAAAAATTAAAAAGCATAATAAATATATTTTGTACATTCTTCATTGTTTCTTATACTTACTATAATTATATCTGGAAGGAATAACATCTCTTCTAGCGATATTATTTCTAAACAAAGCTGAAATCTCATCGATGTCATTCTTTTTGTCTGTAAATAAATCTGCATCACAATTCATATAAACGGACAAACTGTCCAAATTTGCAATCTTATAAACACGACTCGCTTGTTCAGTCATATAACATTTTAACCAATTTAAATCGGTGGTATAGAGTTCTAGTTCGTTGAGGGTAATACCAAATGCAAATGGTTTGCCAGTCGTTGTGGTGTCCTCATATCGAATATGCACATTTGCAATTTTCATTTGTAAATTATTCACAATTTGTGCGGTGAGTTTTTCTGTAAAGGATTGATCTGGTTTGGGTTTATCTGAAAAAGAGATTAGTCTTAGACTTTATTTTATTTGATTTTTAATAAAGTTACCCACCTTTCTCCAATTCCAATCGTTTTGCATCTTCGAGTTTTTGCAATGCAGCTTTTTTAGCTTGAAGGTCATATTTAGCTTCTTTTTCTGCATTGTATTCTATAGATTGCTTTGGAGAAATAAGAATGTAGAAATCTTCAACTTGAGCAACAACTGGTTGACCGTAGAGATTTTTCCATGGGATTTTTAAAACCAATTTGCCTAATTAAATAAAATCAAAAGAAGAGATAACTCTTTAGTGAAGTTTTGCTTATATATATTTTGTTAATATTATCTTAGTTCGTCCTTACCCAGGTATCCTGATACTAGCTGTACAGGTAGGTCCAAGTCATCTAAGGCATTCTCACGCAATTTTAAATTGTTGAGCACGACATCACCTTACGAAAAAAAAGTAATTTATTAAAGTTATTGTCAGACTAATGATAATAATATTATTTGAATCTCAGATTTAAAAGATGCACATGAAATTCAATCTTAAAAAAAATTATGTAGATACCATATGATTTCAATTTTATATTGGGCAAGTTCAGACGCCATAAGGGACTCGAAATTGAAAGTAAGGCAAGTTTCTAGCATCTGATTGGCCAGCTGCCAAATTTTAGCTTGCCTGAGGAGTATTTTGTAGACAATAATTTGTTTGGTACTTTTTGTACCATGAACTTAAAGTAAAGGTTTGCGAAGTAAATTTCTGAATTTGAAATTCATGGCACTTGAAAAACTAACTAGTTGCCTTGGTCAAAATTTACGTTCATAGAATGAAGTTGACTGCAAATGCAGTCCCTTATGTTGTCTGAACCTGCCCATTGTATCTAACATTGTTAGGGATCATTCATTTCTGAATTTCGAAAGCTAGGCTAAGCAAAACACAGCGATGCAATACAATTTAGATGAAAATTTTAAAATTATGTTACCAAGAAACTTCTCATGTAATAAATCAATAGACAGGTTCAGGCAAGATAAGGGAGTTAATTTGCAGTCAACCGCGTTCTTTGAACGTAAATTTTGACCAAGGCAACTAGTTAGTTTTTAAAGTGTCATAAACTTCAAACTTTAATTGGGCAGGTTCACAAGACATAAGGGACATGAAAGTAAGGAAAGTTTCTAGTATCTGATTGGCCAGCTGCCAAAAAATGTCCTTCCAATTAAGCCAACTTTAATGGAAAGTTGACTGGAAAGTTAGTCAAAACAAATCAGTTGATTATGTTTTTTCATTCAATTGAAAGCTGAACTTTATTACTCTATGATTTATTAATTTTCTGCACAAATTCATTTAATGTTTTCTATAAAAGAGTTCCTTGTCGATTTGGAAAAGAAATAAGTTATATGTCTTTACAATACAAAATACGAATCTTGATGGACTTGCAGCTTGCCTGAGAAGTGTTTTGTAGACAATAATGTTTTTGGTAGTTTTTATAAATACTATGAACTTGAAGTAGAGGTTTGTGAAGTAGATTTCTAATTTGAAATTCATGACACTTGGAAAACTAACTAGTTGCCTAAGTCAAAACTTTCGTTCAAAGAATGAAGATGACTGCAAATGAAGTCCCTTATGTTACCCGAACCTGCACATTATCTAACCCCTAACATCAGTTGATCGCAGAAAAACTACCAAAAACATAATTGTCTACAAAACACTCCTCAGGGAAGCTACAATTCCATCTTGACCTGTGTTTTGTATTTAAAAAGAATATAACTTATTCCTTTTCCAATTTGAAAAGCAACCATTTTACATAAAACAATAAATAGAATTGTGCAGAAAATAAAATACATATATCATAGAGTTACAAAGTTAAGCTTTCAGTTGAATGAAAAATTAATAGGTGTCATAACCGGACACTGTCTAATAGGAAAGCACGCCACGCGACTAGACGTATTCTCAAATGACTTTTGCAGAAGCTGTATGGACGAGGAAGAGGAGGAAACAATTCTTCATCTTCTCTGTACATGCCCTGCTCTGGCTTGAAAACGCAAGAATTACCTAGCAGAATTCTTCTTTAACGATCTAAACGATCTAAATCATATCAGCATAATCAGCCTCTCACGTTCCGTAAGGGACTCAAACTGGTTCCATTGAGCTTAGGAGGAAGCCTCAAGATTCATGTGGTATTACAATGGGCCATTAAACTGGCCTAAGTGTGTCCGTTTCCATCTTGGACAGCCACTTTAACCTAACCTAAGTCACTTTAGACCCACAATTTTATTTATTATAGTTCTCGAACGTGAGATACATATTGTAATGTGTATACAGTGTATACACATTACATTATATACACTCTTTATCTCTTTTAATATTGGATTAATAGGAGAACTCGCTTCTTTAAGCATCGAGAAACATCTAGTGGCTAAGAGGGGAACTCAATTCGAGAACAGTCAGCGCATACAAGAACCTCGAAAGGGGCAACATCTAGAGATTAAGAGGAGAACTAGCCTCGTTAAGAATCTAGTGATAAAGAGCAGAACTTGCTTCGTTAAGCATCGAGAACAACCTGGTAGTTTCTCGAACCGATTTAAGGTATATAAATAGGCGCTCGGAAGCGAAGCGGTTGATTATTATTTATACTGCGATAAGTAAAGACTGTGTTTGAAGAGTAATAATTGAAAGTGGTGAATAAATAAGTTTATAGCGATTTAAATAAAGAAAATTTGTGTTTTATTTACAAGTGTGAATAAGTTTTAATTATCGGACCAAGCCGAATATTACAATACATAGTATTATACATAATATTTAGTAGTTGGTAGAAAATAGACAGGTTCAAATTCAAAAGACATAAGAAACTTGAAAGTAAGGCAAGTTTCTAGTATCTGATTAGCCAGCTGCCAAAAGTTGCCTTCCAATAAAGAAAACTTTATTGACTGGAAAGTTAATCAACAAAAATCTCCCTAACTATCAAGTCAAGTCTACTTATGCCAAAATGACAGCTAATCATAAATCGAGCTTATATGCGATCTGCTTAGAGATAGCAAGCACCTTGAACGTTTTAAATCCAGTGTTGGCCAGATGTTTTTTGTGACTTGACACGTGGTGATGTTGTTCCGCCTGGTGCCTGCCCTCCTCACAGCGTCTTGCATTAGCAACAGTTTACAAGTAGCGATTGGTATGCCAGTATGTGACAAACGTGGTAGGATGGCCTGCACTGTACCGTTCCTGGCGAGTTCATCTGCCTTACAGTTACCTGGAATGTCTCTATGGCCCGGCACCCAGCAAAGCTGAATATTAAACTGTTGTGCCATCTCCATTAGAGATGAACGACAGTTATGGACTGTTATAGAGTTTGTAGAGACAGGTCCAGGGATTTGATAGCAGCCTGACTATCTGAGAAAATACGGATATCAGATGTTGATATCCCGTTTTCTTTAAGCCAGGACATGACTTCAGAAAGATCTGGGAGGTATAGAAATCTGGAAATTTTTGTCGAATTGTAAAGTGACTTACAACTTTCAATTATTGTGAGCAATTTCATGACAAGATTTACTTTTGTAGGTTATGTATGTTGGACCTCATGCATAACAGTCCTACGAACAGGCTACGAACAAACCATCACGCTTCAGGAACAACTTGCGGGCAATAGACACACAATTATTAACATTCGTTTGGTTTTCAAATCGAATAAAAATAGTGTTGTTCGTTATTATTGACGAATGGTATAAAAGTTTATGGAAGTCTATTTAGTTCATCTAAAGTGGCCAATACTGTGATTAAACACTATTGCAATACATTTTGGTTCTAATTGCAATACTTGTCGCATTATACAACCCAAACCCCAGATGAAGCTGTCTTCCAACGGCAAATATGTCATTTGTGGACAATATATACAACAAAATGCACATTTCTCTCGAAAATTACAAATTTGTATGGGCCCTTTTCTTAAGCTTGGTCAAATCTATGTAGAGTTATGTATTTCGATTTTTGAATTTCTAAAAATTAAATTAATTCTATAATTCAAAAAAAAAAAATATAAATCCACCGAGCCAAATTGGCTTATATTTTATATAGCCGACTTTAATAAAATATCATGATAAAATTCCTTTTTGGAATGCAATCATGTTTTTTTTGAAATTTTAAATTATTAGTACATTTTTTTGTTTTATTTGCGTACAGTTAAATTAAAAAAAAATCTTAGGTTTCAAAGTTGGATACAATTTCTTCAGAAGTCTGTATATAAAGACAGAATTGCTGGACTCACTTTTCCCTCATTATTAATTCTAACATAGACAATTACTTGCTTGTTGTTTTATTTACGAGTACAATACTTGACGTTTAGAGCTAAAATCTATCCTAGGTGTCTCAAAGGCAAATTTGTAATTTTTCTTCGGTTTTGACTACCAAAATCATTAATTTGCTTTCAGCATTCAATTTTAGTTCTGCTTTAAGTTTCGTGTACACAATGAATAAAAATAAATATGAAAAATTATAAAAATTACTTTAATATAATGAAAATTCTTTAGTATCTAGATTCTCAATTAGGCATCCAACCATGAAATAAAATAGAAAAACGAAACATAAAACTACTGTAGCATTTCTGTTTTTTTTTTTTTCTAGAGAGGAATATATGTATGTACCTATATTAATAATAATATTAATTTTCGAATATGAGCTCATCCGATTTGATTCTAATTGCTTCTTTCTTTTTACATAAATAATTTATGATGTGAAAAGTAATACATTAACGCTATTTTTATTTTATGCAAAACTGGTTTGTATGAATTCAAAGTAATAGAAGAATATTAAAAGAACTAGGCAGATCAATCTCATTTAAATATTTTTATCTATTTTATCTATAGCTAAAATTTGACTAAGCCTAATTTGTTTTTTTTTTTTTTTTGTATAGAGACGAGTATTGATAATGTGATTTTTTTTTACCTTTAAAAAAAAAATTCACATCTAGATTTTAAAAGTTTTGCGGCTTTTTGTTTCCTTTAGTATTGTTTTTTTATTTTTAAATGTAAATTCCAAAAGTTCTGAATGTTGAATCGATCAGAATGAAATCAGATTGTATCGTGTAACTCGTACATTTCTTCTCAATCAATAAAACCAAACACGAGTTTGTTTTTAAATTTACTTTATAGGCACTAAGTAAGTTAGCAGGTATTTGATTAGTAGATACACACAAGTTGTTAAAACCGGTACCTAACCAAATTTAAATTTCAGCTTAAACACAAATTGAAATTCGATATTTATTTTCTATACCATGAACATACTTGATTTATGTATGTTGAGGATTATCACAAAAAATACAATTTAGATTTTAACAATTCCTTTTTTTGAGTTATTGAAAGATTTTTCTAGTGAATAGGATCATTTAGCTGATAAAATTAAATAACATACATATATACACATAAATGGTTATTGAAAACTATGTTTGTAGCTATAAAAAGGTTTAATAGCGAATATTTATCCGATTTAAATAAATATTTTTGTCTTTAACTTTAGACATCTATAAAATATAATCCTTGAAATATATTATATGAGCTAGAAACAAAAGGAAAAAATGGGCTTAATAAAGAAAATAGTATCCTATTTTATAGCTCAATTCACCACCTTTACCCCTATTTATGACTTTTATCTATAGAACCAATATAAAGCTTTAGTATAACTTTCATCTCAGGACTACTGCTCCAATAACTTGCTTAATTGTTTTTGGCAGAATTAAAGAAGAGTGTTCGAAGTGATTGGCCATGAAAACATTCAACCCTGTCCTAATGTCTTTGCCTTACTCTTTTTTACCGGTTTATAATCTTGTAAAGTAGCCAGTTTCATGCGCCCCCTTAAGCAATTAACGTAACACTATGAATGCTTATCAGAATACCCTCGAGTCCAACTTGGGTAGTATTCTTAAATACAGATTTTCTTTCTTTGCTCATACTACGCGAATGTCGAATGCTTTACCACATTCTGTCTTTCTCTGTCATCGCAATAATCAGGAATTTTAAATCAAATGTTGACCGAAACTTTTTTGATTTGAAAGGTTATAATGTAACGGGTGCGGCAGAGAAACGGATCGTATTTAAAACGATTCTAGCGCCATCTGTTGTTAAGTTAGGAAAACGATTTTGGTTTCATTAAAAAGAGGAAGAAAGCCGAATTTTGTCATGTATTTATTTATTTTGATAGTTTACCAGTTTTAAAAATAACGTCATTCAAATGACACCCCTTATTTTCGATACAATTGCGTAGACGCGAAACGAAATTATCGTACACATTAACATCGTCACCGGAATTGCCGCAGAATGTCGTTTAATTTCAGTTTTCAACTCTTCAAGGTCGTGTGGCTTCGTTTCATACACCTTTGCCTTCAAATATCCCCAAAGAAAATAATCGCACGCCGAAAGTTCTGGCGAGCGCGACGGCCAGGCGATTTCGATGTTTCTGGAAATTATGCGGCTACCAAACAGTCTCCGTAAACAAACCATCGTTTCATTCGCTGTATGGCAAGTAGCACCGTCCTGTTGAAACCATGTGCGCGATAACTTCCTTCTCCTCGTCAGTTCGGGTCGCACAAACTCGTTTAGGAGCTGTCGGTAACGCTCGCCGTTAACCGTTTCGTTGAAGAAGTACGGACCAATCACGGCCCAATCACGGCCCATGCCGCAACGCCCATCCATACAGTCACTTTAGGCGAGTGAAGGGGTTTTTCGTGAATAATTCGAGGATTCTGCTCACACCAGTATCGAAGATTTTGTGCGTTGACGTCTCCGTTCAAATAAAAATGCGCCTCATCGGTGATCAATATCGCGTCTAATGGAATTTCATTCGACTCGATTTTCTCCAACATTATTCGACTGAACGCAATTCTTGAGGCACGATCGGCCGGAAGAAGTTGCTGGGCATACAATATTTTATACGGATTACAGTTGAGATCTTCATGAAGTATTCTTCTAACCGTTCGGTCCGAAACATTGAGATTTTTCGCGTGCATTCGTGCGGAACGACATGGACTTTTCTGAATAGCCTGGCGCACGCGTTCAATCGTCGGCGGAGTCCGTACACTCTTCGGCAAGCCAGGAGGTTTTTTTTACCCACCGAGCCGGTCTCTCGAAAGTTTTTTACCCACATTCGTAAAGTTTTTTCAGTAAAAATAGACTCTTTACCGGACCAGCCGTAACGTTTTCGAAACTCGCGTACTACCGAAACGTATGAGTCATTATAACGAAAAAACTGCTCAACAGCAAACGCGCGTTTATCCATCGACCACTCAGCCATGATGATTTATTATAAAATAAATAAATACATGAACAAAATTCGGCTTTCTTCCTCTTTTTAATGAAACCAAAATCGTTTTCCTAACTTAACAACAGATGGCGCTAGAATCATTTAAAATACGATCCGTTTCTCTGCCGCACCCTGTAGTAGAAATATATAATATAATAAATAATAAAGCTTTTCACGGCTCAAATTAATTTATTTACTAGAAGTTCAATGAATGTACGAGTATTATGTTAACATAAAGAAACATGTTTCATGTTTGGCATTAAAATGGGAATGAATTTTTAGTTAAATAAAAATAAATTTAGATCAATTTTTGTTTTGTAAAATAACGAAAAAATGTATACGATCAACATTATGATGCTTTTTTGTACGAAACTGAGGTAGACTCGTCGGTGTGTTCGTTCTTCGACAAAGAAAGCACAAAACTTGGGCTAAGAGTTTTCGAACTCTGATTATAACAAAATTAATTTCCATCATCACATCATTAAAAATTATTTTTACCTAAAAGCAATGCTAGCACGGCATTTCATATATTCTAATTTTTAAAACTAAATCTAACAATTATTCATATACTATTAATAGATAGATAGATAGATAGATAGATAGATAGACAGAGCTTAACCTTCCTCCACCTTTCTTGATAACCATCACTTTCGACTTGTTCAGGTTCACTACCAAGCTCCATTGTCTACAATATGCCGAAAGTCGATTTATCATAAGCTGTAAGGATTGCTGTGAGTTTGCCATAGTCTTGCTGGCAAACTCACAGCATCATCTGCGAAGAGTAAGGCTTTAATGACCTCTCCAGCATATCTAACACCTCCTGGTAATGCGTCAGTGATGTCATTTATAAATAGTGCGAACAAGCTAGGACTGAGAGCACAGCCCTGTCTTACTCCCGACTGCGTCTGGAACCATTCAGATACCTGTTTTCCATTCCATACCGCTGCTCTCGTGTCTGCGTACAAGTTCTGAATAACTCGTCCAAACTTAAACGACATCCCGGATCCAAACAACTTGAACATCAATGCGTTTCGATCAATTGAGTCAAATGCAGCTTTAAGATCCACAAAAAAAGTATATAGCTTTTTATTTTTTTCCAAAAAAGACTCAGCAATGCTCCTTAGAACGAATATATGATCGATGGTCGAGTAACCCGACCTGAATCCGGCTTGAGACTCACATAATAGATTATTCGAGTCTATCCACGTGTTTAGCCGCTTTAGTAAAATCGCAGTAAAGATTTTATAAGAAGCGTTCAAAAACGAGATTCCTCTATAGTTGGCTGGATCTTCGATGTTGCCATTTTTGTGTATCGGAAAAATCAAAGCATCTGCTGAGGGATGATTCCAGTTTCAAAAATTTGATTATATATGTTTGCCAGGTTCTTAATCAGTTCCTCAGTGCCATATCTGTAGAATTTCGCTGGTACCCTGTCTGCACCTGCCGCTTTTCCATCTGCTAGTGCGTTGACCGGTACGCGAATCTCGTGCTGGGAAATTGCACTGTCTAAAATCTCGTCATGAATATATTAACTGTTAATATAGAAGTAGTTTATTGTACACTGAACCGCTATGCTTAATAATAATATAATCGAACGATGTACTCAGAGGAAGTGAATAGTAAAATAAACGGGGAAAGGCAAGGGAATTTGGGGGCTGTCTTGTACTCTAGATACTTGCAATTCTTGGGAATTCTCCATCAATACTTGACACTCATGAGTATATCCTAGGCTCGTACTAAAAAGATTGTGTTATAACAAAATATGTTATTTTGTATTCTAATTCTAATCCAAACAAAATGATTGTTGCTTTTAGGTGCCTTCATATAGACAACGTCGTTGAATATTTAATTTATAAAGCTTTATTATTTTCATGACTGGTATTTATTGAGTAGCGACATTTATTTAAGTAGTAAACCAATTAAATTAATTAATTGACTTCACTTTTTGACTCATCAAAACATTGTTTATTCACGCTTAGCAGTCATCAGCTCAAAACAACAACACTTAGAAAAGTTATCGCTTGTTTGATAATTTGAAATAAACACAAAATCCAAGCTATATACTTATTTTGTAATCTTTGTTCATGCGTCAACTGGTTAGTGAACCCATACACTTTTAGATTTAATATTAACTAAAACAGATAAGACACTAACTATAGGTATAATAAATTAATAGGTATTATAAAATAAAAGGATTAAATAATTTGCCGGCCGGCAAACTGCCTGAAATTATACGTGCAGCTATTCATAACTTTCAAATTGTCTTTTTAAATAAATTTAATTACCTAACTATAACTATAAGCGAATAATGAATTCATTTAATTTGGGAACCATTGATGTGTGTATTGAATTAAAATCATTCAATTAATAAAATTAAAAACTACAGTGACAACATTATGACCCAATTAACCTTAAATATTTCTTCGTAGCGTATACAATACATACAGTATACATTGATTGAATCACTCAAAAACGATTGTTTGCAAAATTGTATGGGTACCAAACATCTAAAATCGAGTCGTATACCTATTATGTGTTTTTAGACACTGTCGAACTCGTGATACTCAAGGAGGAGTTTTTGAATATTACCACGTTTAAAAGGTCCGTAGACTGGCGAAGAAGATCATATCTTGCATAGGGTTTGGTGTATAACATGCAAGTGCGGATCCAGACTTTCAATCAGTGAGGGGGGGGGGGGTCACACACTTAACATAAGGATTAATTTTTGAGCACCGCTTAAAAATGTTCTTTTATGTTCTCTAAAGAATGCTGACAAAATTTAAATAACAAAATGTGTATCTTAACCTTACATTTACATATTTAAAGGACTAAAGTGATAAGTTTAGTTATAAGATTATTTAAGAACACTGTTGTCCACCAAGATATGGTTTAACTATTTAATATGGACGATTCCCTACATATGAAAGCATTCCAAGATTCCAATAGGATTCTAAATATACCATATTTAAGGCCTGAAATACAATAGTTAAGATGGTTTTTGGTGCATTCTAAAAATAATATGTTTTGTTTTTGTTGGCATTTCTATAAATGCGAAGAGCGCTACAAAAATATAAGTATATTATGCAAAAACCCAGAAAATGGCTTTTTTTACGTAGTTTTTATTTGGACATAAATTTCGGGATAATATCGTTATCATTCTGCTTACACGTAGATTGGAGCTAATGCTAGAAGAAAAATTCTATAAAGATGATTTTTACTTAAAATAGTTTAACAAAATTTATATTCTTTAAATTCGTGCTTAAATCTCAGCATAAATAGACCATCCAAGAAAATTCACTTTAAAAAGTAGATTTCTTTAATTTTTTATCTTAATCTTAGATCTTAAAAGTTTTTGGAATTCATAGAAAATCAATTTTGAAAGAAAAAACCACTTTAAGAAATCCTTACACTATTTATGAGCGTTAAAAAAAAATAAGATGGAATTAAAGACGAGTTCTAGGAATTTAAAGGAAATTTAATATCAAATTGGCGATCTTTTATTCAAGGTTTTCGTAAGAACCTGAATATTTGCTCTTTTTCTCAGAAAAGATCTGAAGAAAATAAATTAAATTAAATTAATTTTCTTAAAGTTTTTCTAAATTCCAAATTGTGTGCAAATAAGGATTTCAGTTGTTTTTAAAAGCAATCCGCTTTTTGGTGAATATTTGTTAAAATTATAACATAGCTTTATATGAAATTTGTACTTATACAACTGAACTGTATAAGCTTTATGGCTAATATGACCCCACCCTGGTACGTCCATTGGTCAAAAGTTGATGAATTTGTGCTGCGCGATTGTAATAGAGCTGGATTTCCGATTCATTCTATGTTTTTGGCCCAGTCCTAAGTTAAAAGTGCTACCTTTAGCGACAGTTTTAAGCAGTAAAATAAAAATTTTATTTTCATTTATAAAAAATAAATAATTCTATTAACGCAATACGATAAGTTTTAAAACGAAAATTAAAACAAAATAATCTCTCAGGGGATGGTCATGACCCCTACGACACCTCCCCCTGGATCTGCCCTAGATTACATGCCTGTCTAGAAAAATAGTACTCATGTTTGAAATATAGGTAGCTACATAATTATCTACCGTATGGACAAAAATTGCAAAGATAAATGAGAAAAAAGCTCTGAAATATGGAAACAATCTGATTGTGCAAATTTTATCTCATCTCACAAATAATTATTTTAAAACAAGATAAACAAAAACAAACAAAAAATAAACAATAACAAAAGGCAATAAAAATCAAAATATGACCTAAAAAAAATCAAAAACAATTGTAAACATTGTGGCAATCAAAAACAAACTTAATTTTTATGTGCCTCATGTAGTATTCTTAGTATTTCATTCTTTTTTGGTTATGTAGGAGGGTACTCGAATAGTTATGACTAATCCAACCACTAATCGGCTTCCATTCGGCCCATTTGCAACGGCATTTGACTAACAAGAAAAAAGTCGTCGCATCTAGTGCGCTTGCACTATTTTTTCGCAAAGTAATCATTCATAGAGATGCAGATGCATTCACATGTAGCATGGAGGTAACCCACTTACATACACACTATTCAAATTGAATACAAAAAAGTTGTAAATAAAAACATTGTTGTAGAAGAAATGAAATCACACAATGAGGGGATGAAAAGGCAAACTTTAGGAGCTCCGCAGCACGATGAGTTCATAGAATCACGCAACATTTCACTTGAGGTTTTTCTAAGACCTTATTAAACCAAAAGACAAAAACAGACAATTTTTAACTTACCTCCCCATATTCCAATTTTCAGCTGAGTTCGATCCAAGTTCTCCACATAGTCGCCGAGGATTTTGTTAAGAACATCCGTTACTACCGATTCGAAAACCATTTTCTGGCTTCGATTTGTAGAGGCTGTGGTTAGTTGTTAATTAGATTAACTTTTACCCAATGGCCTTTTTGTTTCACGAACTACGACTGATATCAGTTGTTGTTTCCGCAAACCCAGCCAAGAGTAGCTTTTTTGATTTTAACAAAAACACTTTTTTCTTTTTTCTAACTCTATGATGATGACATCACTTTTGGAATGCCGATACTTGATTTCACTGTAATATGAAGGCTAAAGCCTCCAAACGCAGATAGAAAAGATTTACAAAATTGATTCTCCCAGCGAATCAATCTTTGGAAACCGAAGAATACTTCCTCGACTTTAGCGAGGACGGTTGCTAATTTTTCTTTGGACACTGATTTTTCGTTTGTGGGAGGTTTCTTTTTGAGAACTTGAAAGATTCTATTCTTCTTTTTAAGGGAATATTTTATCCAAGGTTATCGAAGTTACACTTTGCGCATTTCGTCTCGACACCCGTTGTTGATGACAAAAATCTCGAAACTGACGGACCTCGGACGGACGAAGACGACGTACGAATTGGGGTTGGGAAAAAGCAAAATACGAGACATTTCAGTTTGGCTTTGGCTGTCAGATTTGACAATACATTGGAGTATTTGAACCAAAAAGCTCACCAAAATTCGTTTATTGTTTATATGCTCAATTGAAAGCTAAAGTTGGATTAGGGTTGGATCTTGCTCAGGTTTTCTCTTATCACATGATTTTATATTAACATTTATATTATATTTATTAAAACAAATTCAACAATAAAGAAACACAGTTCATAAAGTATTAGCTATCAATTCCGACGTCTCTATTCATGAATTCATTCAACTTCCTTGTGCAATTAAATCGAAGAGTTTCAAAGGATCAAAGTAAGGTTCATAGGCTAATAAGTCAAACACATGTTTTTAGAAAAGAAAATATGGGATAAAGAAATTCATACTAGAGTTTATGTCGAATCGACTTCAAGACTTATGTATTTGGATTTATTCAACTGCATACATTTTGCTCGATATTGGGTTATCTAACTCGGATTCGTATCAAAATGCATGCCGTAAAAAAAATCCTTATTAGAAATCCTTTTCACAAATAAGCTCATTTCAACTCAATTCTTGAATATGTTTTACAGAGTTAAATCGAGCTTAAAGCTCAATTTACGTATGTTAAATAAAATAGATTATATTAATAATGCTGTACCCTTCCTTTCAGAAACTTCTTCTTAGATCTAGAAATACTATTTTTTGTCCTGCACACGAAGAGAAGAAAAATATCCTTTTAAATTTAGTACCCAGACCTCATACATACCTACCTTGTATTTATTTTTTGGCTAGAATATCTTTTGATACTCATTCAGATCCTTTGTCTTTTTAGAGCTATTAACAGAAATTTAAATACAAATTAGTTTTTAAAGATTCTTCAAAATTTTATTTACATAATTCTAATATTTATAGAGAGAACAAAAATTGTATGACCTACAATTCAGTTTTGACACTTTTATGTTGTCCGGGATATTCTTTGTTTTCAATAGTGACACCTTTGCAACGCTCCTGTTGAACTAGGAAGTCTTTAGCTTCCCAAGCTTGTGATCCATCTTTGAACATGAAAATCGCTCTATCATCGTCGACCATGTATCTCTCAGCTTGGATGTGGTTGTTCCATAAACTGGTTTGCCAAAGCTTGGTTATATCCTCAGCTTCATTCTTAGTTGGCTTTCCCGATACACTTACGAATGTCATTAATGTACGCCCCTTCTTCGATTCCTTCAATACATCCTCGGGGTTACCGGTGTTCAATTTGGACAAATCTATTTTTGGTTGTGGGCGTAAATGTTCTGGTAGTTCATCTGGTTCAAGAGGATCATCATCTTCCTAAAACACATTCATATATAAAAATGATGAATTTATTTTAAAATTTTATTTTCAGAATTTTGCAACAGACCTCCCACTGTTCGAGTAATCGTTCCATATCGGCATCATTAAAATCACGAATGTCTTTTTTAGCCCATTCAGGTTTAGATTGTTCGTCTGATTTCTTTGCTAATAAAGTTGGCACACTTATAAGCAACAAGATGATCAGAAATGAATTCATGTTGAGTATTTAATATTGGAAGTGCAGATGATTCTTTATTTATTTGATAAATTAAAACAAAGGGAGTACACCAAACCACCCGAGCCAAATCAACAAATTATTACAAATCCGGTATACAAATACAATACACTACACGTCAGACGTCATTTGACAGTTTTATCTCAAGTCACATTTGTCGGTCTATCTTGGATCCGCGTAGAACGGAGTTTGTAAGAAAAATGCAAAATTGCCATAATTCTGGGTTTACATTTCTTCTATTAATTTTACACAAAAAAGAGACGTTGTTATATTTATAAAGGGTGCTTATTTAAGAATGAATAGAAATTTGAAATGGTATAATTACGTTCGGAGGCCGAGCGTTTATTATAAAAAAAAACATAAAGTGTTTTTTCTTTATTATTATCTTTTTTTTTTCTTTATTTTATTATTTAATTTTCAAACATATTTATTACAATTTATATTATTATTTTATTGCTAAAGGAAAGGCCGCTGTCCAAAGCGAGGCTGCACCTTTCGGTTAGCTTGTTGAATTAGAACTGATCTTCAATTATAATTTATATCTTAAGCTAAGTTCTGTATTGGGAAAGGAATGCACTTCTTGTTGACAAAATATTCATATTTCATTTGAGTCAAATGAAATATGATCATCACTTTATTAATTTTTTAAATGAACTATGAATGTGCAAGGAAAAGGTGGGTGTATCTATTATAGATACGTTTTGCAAGTTAAGCAAAAACAAATGGCGTGGGATACCGTTATGGAATTAAGTACCGTTAGGCGAGGGGATTTAAAGGGAATAATGGGTTAATGTAAGGAGGTGACGTCTGGGACGTAACTCCTCCCCCCTTAAGATTCTGCTCCGGAGAATCATTGCTTTTTATATTTACTTTAATGTTTGTTTTATTTTTAAAAATGAAGATTAAAATGATTGAAACAATAATGAAAGTTATAAGGAATGTTCCAATATTCATAGAAAGGTGGGTAATGTTTTTTCTTTGTATTTCTTCTATAAATTTACGATTTTCTAATTGCTTAAAGTGAAGATCCTCTGAATTATAATTCATTACAATTTTTTTTATTGTTATATTTTTATAATTTGGTATGATGAAATTATCATAGTAAATAAAATTTTCATATTTAACATTATTTATTATAATTTTACAATTTTCGAATCTTATTATATTATTTCCAACAATATTTACGTTATAATTATGACAATTGTGTAATATATCTGTTTGTGCTATATTTTTTGTTATGATAATATTATTTGTCATTTGCTTAATTTCTATGTTTTTGTTCTCTTTAAAATTACATTCAGCATTTTCTTTTAATAGATTTGATACACAAGTATCGTTTACAATTTTTAAGTCTTTTAACTTTAATCCGTTCTCCGTATTATAAAACATTAGTTTTCCATTTGTAACAAAATGATTACTTGATATTAAAATTTCTAGATTATTTTTGTTGGGAATCGGTTCAACAATTATTTTATAAAAAATTTCTTTTGAATAATTTGGTATAAGTAGGATAAATATTATTTGATCCTCATGAATTATTACTGTGCTCTTAATATTAGTTAATTCATTCATAGTAATATTAAATTTGGTTATTTCTTTCTGTGTTAAAATATCATGTCCTAGAATTCCTAACTGGCTCATAAGTAGATTTTCTTTAATTTTTTTAACTTGGTCTTTGAGTAGTTGTAAGTCGTATTGTATCTGGAATGCCTGTTGCATAGTTGCTATTTCTGCAAGTTCTTTGTCGATTGTGTTGCCTAAAGTAGTTAATTGGTGTTTAATTTCAAGTTGTTGTCCGTTAATGTGTTTTGTTATGTTATCAAATGCTTCGTTAAAGTTATGGTTAATTTTGACTTGGTCGTTAAATCCTTCGATAAGGTTCTTGGTATTTTGTTCGTTTATGTTTAGAGTTTGTTTGATTTCTGTTTCGTCTTCGTAGTCCATTGTTCCAGTGAGGTATTTTAGTCCTTTTCCTACAATATTAATAAGTCCTCTTTTTGTTTTATGGTGATAATGTCCTAACAGGTTCTCTATTTCTTCAGATAAGAGTTTAAAATCGTGTGTTAATGTTGGGTATTCATCCCTAAGATTAAGTTCGTTTATGTTATGTTCTATTATATTTAGGTTTTCTGTCCATGCAGTTAGATTTATATTATGTAGTATTTTAGTGTATCCTGTTATGACTTGAATTTTTTCGTCTCTAATTGTAATGAACCCGTTTCCTGAGTTCAGGTTTTGTATTTCTAATGGTTTTCTTAATTTCGTTTGCCATTTTGGGTGGCAAATCCCTGGGTTGAGGATACTCGTCTCCGAACCTGTGTCTATGAGTAACCTTAGTTTGTATTTGTTTTTTGTTATTATAATTATATAGGGAAGTCGGCCTTTTGGTTGCCTTCCCGAAAATCCGAAATATCATTGAGAGTGTTGACCTCTCTCTGATATGATGCTGATAGTGTATCCATAGGTTCATTGTTGTAATGATTATTTCTACGGATACCTGAATTGTTGTGATTGTTATTGTTTCTAGGTGTGTTTGAATTATTTTGGTTATAATTCTGTCTAAATGTACCTGTATTTTGGTTGTGATTTTGTCTAAATGTACCTGAATTATTTTGGTTGTGATTTTGTCTAAATGTACCTGAATTATTTTGATTGTAATTCTGTCTAAATGTACCTGAGTTATTTTGATTATTATTGTTCCTAGAGTTACTTGAGCTATATTGATTATGATTATTTCTAGATGTACTTGCATTGTTTTGGTTATAATCGTGCTTAAATGTACCTGATCTGCTTTGATTATAATTGTTCCTAGTGTTACTTGAATGATTGTAATAATTATATGACGAAGTTGTGTTCAGGTTCCCTTGGTCTTGTCCAATGAATTTAATAATTATGTTTCTGATCTCGTTAATGTCGTATAAATTTACTAATGCATACGCTAACGAGCCAGCTACGAGTTCTTTCACTTTTTGTACTAACAAACTATTAAAAATTGTGGTCATGGTGGGACCATTTTCATTAAATGCAGAAAATTCTGCTATATCTTCTATAAATATTTTCAATTTACTGTCTAATTGTTGAATGGAACTTACTCTAAATAATCCTATTTCCTTGGTGATGGACATTTCATCTTTTGATGGCCTGAAGTGTTTTCGCAATCTTTCTAGGCATTGACTCCAATCTGCCGGAGGGCTGGTGCATAGAAGATTTTTCGCTGAACCTTGAATTTTCGTGTCGTATATTACTTCGAACACTGCTGCTCTGTTCTCTACTGCATAATTTCCCAATATTTTGTTAACAGTACCTGCGAAGGACGGGAGTGTCCCTTTTTCGCCTTTAAATATATTGAGGAATTGTATTTCCTTCTCAATTCGTGCCCGCGTGCTTGTTGGCCTGTTATTTTGTGCCACTATTTCCGTTAATGCGGCCAAGCACTGCTCTATATTTAATTGGGCCATCCTGTTGGCTCTTAGTTCGTCGAATGTCCTGTTCCTTTGGTTGTTAATGTTGATAGTTCTTACTCTTTTTTTTTTTTTTTGATGTTCGGGTTTTGCGCGCACAGTATCCTTATACGGATTTTGTGTCTTTTTGCACTTTTTGTTCCTTTTTTTCTTAATCGAAACTTTATTTTATCTTGTGTATTTAATCGCACTAGTTTTTTCTTTGTACTTAATCGCACTCGTTTTTTCTTTGTACTTAATCGCACTCGTTTTTTCTTTGTACTTAATCGCACTCGTTTTTTCTTTGTACTTAATCGCACTCGTTTTTTTTCTTTGTACTTAATCGCACTCGTTTTTTTTGAACTCACGATGTCTTTATCGAATCGCGAAAATGTTCACTGCTGTTTATTTGAACTTACGATGTCTTTATCGAATCGCAAAAATGTTCACTGCTGTTTTCCTTGTACGGATACTAACACTCATGCACTTTGGTTCTCCTTGTACGGATACTAACACTCATGCACTTTGGTTCTCTCGAGTTAAAAAGTAAAAACTTAACGCGTTTCTTTTTTATTTCTTTATCGAATCAAAAAACTCGCGTACTCGACTAATACCGACTGCGCCAATTACGTTCGGAGGCCGAGCGTTTATTATAAAAAAAAACATAAAGTGTTTTTTCTTTATTATTATCTTTTTTTTTTCTTTATTTTATTATTTAATTTTCAAACATATTTATTACAATTTATATTATTATTTTATTGCTAAAGGAAAGGCCGCTGTCCAAAGCGAGGCTGCACCTTTCGGTTAGCTTGTTGAATTAGAACTGATCTTCAATTATAATTTATATCTTAAGCTAAGTTCTGTATTGGGAAAGGAATGCACTTCTTGTTGACAAAATATTCATATTTCATTTGAGTCAAATGAAATATGATCATCACTTTATTAATTTTTTAAATGAACTATGAATGTGCAAGGAAAAGGTGGGTGTATCTATTATAGATACGTTTTGCAAGTTAAGCAAAAACAAATGGCGTGGGATACCGTTATGGAATTAAGTACCGTTAGGCGAGGGGATTTAAAGGGAATAATGGGTTAATGTAAGGAGGTGACGTCTGGGACGTAACTGTATAAAACTAATATGTTTTATTTTTATTGACGTGAAATTTACTTTATTCGAAAGATAATATTATGGTGTCATAATTTAAATATGATTCCTGGCAAATGACCCTCACGACTGGCTTCTACGTAGGCGAATCTGTCTTCCAAGTAGTAAATCGCTTCTATCTATCAACTCCACATATCCCTACAGGAAAAAGTTACTAGCCCGGACCGTAAAACTATGCACAGTCCGATGAACGAAAAAGTCAATAGTCATGGCTCGATGCGATCACCACCATCGTTTTTAAAGAAGTGCATAGTAAACATTTTATTGTCCTCATAATGAATTCTTTTGAGGCGACTTATTTATGAATTATCATCGTTCCTATTTGATAATTTAAAATGGTAAGACTTAAAAATGATTTACCTTAAAAGTGTATTTACATGTGTATGCATCTGCATGATGCAGAAAAGTAGAGGGAGGCAGAGATATATGTCGCAAACCGAAAGTGAGAAAGAATACACTAGCAGCAACTCTTTATAACTTCCTATAAAATACTATAATTTTTTTTATTGTTAAGTGTTGCCGTAAGCCTTTATGAAAGAAAAAATGTGGCTTTAATTACTAATAGTCTTGAAATGATAGTTTAAAAGTAATCATAATTCTGTATTTAGTAAAGAAGCATTATAATTTGGAGGGGCAACTCACCGATGTTAAAAAATATTGGAATTAGTTGCATAAACCTAACAATTAAAAGGAATATTAGATGAAATTATTGAAATAAAATGTAAGTAAACGTACAAAATTTAACATAGAAACAAATACAAAAATAATGTGAAGCTTTGCTACACATCTAGCATCGTGAACATGTTTATCTTCATTTCAATATTAAATTCAGCATTTCACGAATTACTTATAATTTTACAAACTAATATCTTAAGCATTTTCGTATTTTCTGATATCTTCTCACAAACACTAATGTTATAATATACTGAATACAACGCTGATAAAAGTAAATGTGAAATGTGTTGGGCTAGTAAGATTTATTTATGAACAAAATGAATATCATAATAAATAATTTAGGGTTGCAATTTATATTGTGAAATATTAATAGGGTGAAGGTGTACTAAAGGTTTTTAAGATATAATTTCATAAAATGTAATTTCATACCAAGTTAAACAGTTTACAATAATTTCGATACATGTGCACAACTTATTAAAATTTAATGAAATATCATCGCTATTTTAAGATTTTAATTTCAAATCCTAATTAAAGTTGAATTGCAGAAGATTTGAAACAAATGAATAAAGTTCTTGTAAAACTGATAACTAAAAATTTGTTCGTTTTGGTTAATTATACGTTCTACTTAGGCGCCAGTTATAGCTATGCTATCATTGAAATCGATCCGGACAAATTTTTGAATCAATATTGACGGTGTTTCCCTTTGATTAGAAATGAAAATTATATACTTACTGATCGATCAGAAATCACACAAAGAATTTTTTTGAGAAAAAAAAGTGTAATTACGCATTTATTTTTCTCTAAAAATGTATTTTTCGGAAATTCATTTTCCTGAACAGCTGATACTTTTATGTTCAAAAGTGAAACGAATCGTTCCTCTGATTTTTGTTCCAATTTCACACAATTCCAATGATAGATTTCTGTCAGTAAAAAATTTTCGGTGGCTTTCAATCAGGAAATTTTTTTCAATGACAGAAATTTTAATGAAAGCTATTAACGACCTACCAAAAAAATTATAGCTATGACTGGCGCCTAAATTTATTTCCCAGCATTCCATATTCGAAGATCAATAATCACTTTAGTTACAGAATCTGGTGAGTAGATTAAGTACGGAATCAAATATAAATTTTGACATTAGTAAAATAGAACAAATGTCAAAAAATCAGTTCAATTCAATCAGCAACTAATTCATTCTGTAATCAGGAATATTGTAAAAATCAATATTTTTAAATTCAACTCACAATTTTATTTCAATTCACATAAAAACATTAAAATTTCAAAAACAAAATTATTGCAAAATATTATTATACATACAATTTTTGAATTTCTTTCAGCTTTCAAAAATCCTTCCAATAAAATTTATTAAATGTATTGATTTTTTAATTTGTTGCAGAAACCAAACTACTTCGAAACTTCTTCAATAATTCTTAAGTTTTATACAAAACATCTGTTTGTTGTCATATTGAATCTTGCAATCAATTTCTTATACCACTCTCTTTTAAATTATTTTCCATAATCGTATCTCGAACTGAGTTAAACATTTTATTTATATTTTCCTTATCTGAAATTAAAAAAAAGTGTGCACATTTTTATAGAGAAAGTTTTAATTAATTATAAATTATAAGTTAATTGCAAACAATAGTTTACAGAAATACCAGGCTTATCTTTCTTTTGATTTTTAAACAATTTTCTTAGAAAAGCTTTGCCTGCCATTGCATTTGGCTGTCCTATAAGGCTAGGCGCGCACATGCAATTTTTAGTTTCGCAACTGTTTGGTTTCTAAACTGAGCACTATAGACTTATATGAGAGTCCGCGCACATGCAGAAACCATTCTGTCGCCCATTCAAGCAACTTTTTAGTTTGTGTTTTGACACAAACTAGACGATCACCTCGAACCAATTCCTTAGTTTGTGTCACAAGGAATTATAGGTAACTGCGCGGACATTCAACTAAATCGTTGAATAATTTTCTGTAAGTGCAAGAGAGAGAAAAATTTAGTCAAGGTGAATAAATGTTTGGTTTATTTCGTTGATTACTTTCGGAGTTGCTTATGTGCGCGATGTTTGGGCAAATAACGATCGAACTATTTGGTTTCGAAAAAGTTGCATGTGCGCGCCTAGCCTTAGAGAAATTTAAATTAAAGCTGAATCAATTATTAATGAAGAATTGAAGTAATGCATGCGCTTCGTCCCATTATGAAAAAATAAGTTATATCCAGAAGACTTTCATCAATAGAACAAAACCAAATCAAAATTTATTCGCTTACCTTCGTATTCGGGAAAATACTCAACCAAATTTGGTGTCATTATTTTATCCTCCAGTATATCAATTTTATTTAAAAACAATATATTCAATTTATCTCTAAATATATAATTGTTGACGATTGTACCAAATAATTCTAACGACTCTTTTAGGCGATTCTTAAAACGAAAAAGAAATTATTTCCTGTTTTTTTTTCTTAATTTCAAAAAAAGGAAAAATATTAGTATTTTCGTTCAAGACTTGGTCATACTCCGAGATAGCTGATATTAAAATAATTGCTGTACATTTGTCGAATAATTCAAACCATTTTTTTCTTTCTGAACGTTGACCAACAATGTCGGTTATTCTCGAAATTATTAATTTAAAAAATAAAATTGAAAATGTGGAATAAATAATTATAATTTGCTTTATGTTTTTTATGAGAGAGCCGGCACCACCACTAAATTTTACTGGAAACTTTATGTTACTCTGAGTTGTTGACGCAACTGTTAAGGTGCGTGTCCATTTGAGAGTAAACGTGCTGCGAGTCGCTCTCAAGCTGCTCTCGAGATCGATCTCGCAAGTGGACATAGTCTGGAGAGTAGCTCGCGGAGAGTTGACTAATTACTCTCGACGTTCGATCTTTTTTAAAGTCACTCGCAAGTGGACACATGTGTTTACCATTATCCGAGATAAGCTCTCGGAATACCAACACAGTTCGTATTTTGCGAGTAGCTGTCGGGAGTAAACATGGCAAAGCAGTGGAAACTATGTCTTTTTTTTCATATAAATTTAATTTGAAAATACATTTTTACCTTCCCATAGGAAGTTATTGTAATGGGTCCGATTAGTCAAATTGAAAATTTCGTCATTTCTCGACGTTTCAAGATCCCTAGAGTCGAAATAAAAGATTTTTAGAAAGATGCCTGTGCGTGCGTGTGTACGTACGTTCGTACGTCCTTACGTCTGTACGTCCGTACGTTCGCGACGTTTTTTCGTCGTCCATAGCTCAAGAACCAGAAGAGATATCGACTTCAAATAAATTTTGTTATACAGATAATAAGGCAGAAAGATGCAGAAAGGGCTCTCAAGAAAATTGCGTGGGTGGTTTTTTACCATAGCAGTTTAAAAAAAAGGTGAAAATTTTGGTTAAACCCAAATATCTCATGAACCAATGATGCTAGAGACTTGAATTAAATTTTATAATATATATTGTAACGTAATACAAAACAAGTATATTTTATGAAAAAATCCAATTAACGGTTTTTTTATAAATCAAAAAAAAAACTGAAAAAAAATTTTTCACCTCGAAAATTGTACGAATAAAAAATGATTTTATCTCCAAAACATTTTGATACAACGAAGAATAACGTTTTTAACATATTTTTTTAACAAATTTCGAGAAAAATCGAATTGACAGTTTGTTTTATAAAAAATAAAAACCTATGATTTGAGGTTATGGCTTCCAACTTATTTTATTTTATAAGAAATATTGTTTTTAACATTCGGTAAAATTTTGAGAAAAATCGAATTGACAGTTTTTTAACAAAAAATAGAAACTTAAAAGAAAATTTAACGAAAGTTGGTAAAAATTCATTTCCGACACAAATATCTTTTTAAAAATTTACGATTATGGCTTGCAAATAATTTAAACTTATAAGAAATATTGTTTTCAACATTCAGTTAAATTTTGAGAAAAATCTAATTGACAGTATTTTTTACAAAAAATAAAAACCTAAACAAAAAACAATACTAAAACTTGGTAAAAATTTACTTTCGACTCAAATAGCTTTTCAAAAATTAAAAACATTGTCTGCAAACTTTTTTTATTTCACAGAAAATATTGTTTTCGATATTCTGTAGTTTTTTTTAAATAAAAATCCATATTTTCAAAAAAAAAAAATCTACAAAAAATAATACGCAAATTTGGTAAAAATTCATGTTCGGTTCTCGATATCTCGTGAACAATAGAACATATTGACTTTAAATTAGATTCATTCATCCAATTTGTATTTATTTATTGAAATAAATTTTTTTTAACAAATGTTACTAAAATTGGTAAACAAATTTTTTCGACTAAAAATCTCGTTTACAAAAACAGATTTTGAAATCAAATTATTTCATCAAATGCAAAATGTTGTTGGTAATTTTTAAATCTTTTAGAATAATTCAACTAACAATTTTTTTAACAAAACACGAAAACCTGAAGGCCTTTTAAGCAAGGCAAATCGACAGACGGGATGGGAAGTTATCAGTGTGGATAAAATACATGGCCAACTGATAATATGCTAGCAGAAGAAATCTATCAAGTGGACACGATTATGAGAGTACTCTCAGTAAGAAAACTCTCAATATTCTAGCAGAGAGCTCACGATAGTAAAACTTCTAAAATTTGGCTCGCAAATGGACAGTCTCCCGAGAGTTGCTCTCGAGATTTAACTAGCAGAAGTACTCTCAAATGGAAACGCACCTTTACATAAAAGTGATGTTGCAGGCAACCCTGAATCAATTTAAAGTTGTCTGCAACTAAGTTTCTTAGTCAATCTTTTTAAAATTCTTTAGAAACCCAAACGTTTTCAACATTATTAAATGCCCCTTGCATACTAAAATAATTATACTTGCCGTATGTTATATTTTTTCGACTTAAAATCATATTCTTGAACGCCGTTTGTTTGTACACGAACTCTTAGCATATCTTCATCGTTAGGTAGGTAATTTGGATCAGACACTCGGTCAATATGTAAAAAGAAACTGTTTATAAATTTAAAAAAAAACTAAAATTAGACGAGAAGATAATATTGGCATTTCAAAAAACACACCAAAGACATTTTAAATGAATAATCAGATTATTTTCCTTGTTAAGGAGTTTGCTTACTTATTTGTCTGAGATACTCTGTTTAAAGTTAAAGCTTAACTTCAACATACTGCAGATTTCTTAAAACTTACTATTCCGTTGAATCAGAAAGTTGATAATGTCTACGATTACGGTAGGTTTCTTGAATGCCTTTAAATTCCCAGTTTTTGTAAGGAAATTGCATTTAAATTATCAACAGTCACGTTATCAGGATTGGTGCCTATTAGTTTCTGTATATATTCCTATAAAAAATTATGGAAAACTCAAACTTAGATTTATGTTCACAAAATATTTTGAATGGTTCACTTACCGTAATTTCAGGAGAATCATTATTGTATTTGATTTTTAAAGCTATCATTGCCTTAATCATAGACTGCATAGCGGTATTCAGATTTTGATAGACAAATTTAACCTGTGCTTTCTTTTCTTTTTCAATAAATCCATGGTTGTGAATGAGACGCATTTGTTTGATAAATGTTGATTTTCCTGATTCACCAGTACCTGGAATATTTATATATTGGCCGTCTTGTTTTAAAGGTTTTTATTTCAGTAAATTTAACCCTTTTCATTAACTGATGCTTAGTCGTAGTTTATGGTTTATATACTTGATAACATAGTCTAGATATACTTTTCTTAAGCAAATTAACAAAGTTAGTGAATTATAATGTCTGGTCCTTAAAATAGAACTTACCGAGTATCAGCAATTTTATTTCTTTCGAAAAGTGTTTCATCTCCTTTCTTATTTGTTTTCCAATACTTTTATGCACTCGTCTTTGCTCTTTCTCTTCTGGTGTTAGCTATAAACAGCAATCCATGATGATTTTTTAAAGACGTTTTATTTTGGGTTAAAAATTCAGATTTCTGTTAAAAGAAAAGTAACAGGAAGGCATGCAGAAAAAATATAAAATTCAATAGTTTACTAAATTCCTTTAAATTTTTTATGTTGATAAAGTTAGAAAATAGGGGCTTACGTTTCTGAGATGATTAAAAAGTAAGTTTTCAATAAGATGTTTAAATTGGATATTCAAAAATTATGTTTTTTAAGAAAAAAATCAATGGACCCTATCTTTCAAAAAAAGTCTTAATTTGATAAATCACAAGATATTAAAAAAATTATGTTTCTTATGAAAAAAATCAATGGACCCTATTTTTCAAAAAAGTATTAATTTGATAAATCACAAGATATCGGAGACCAAATATAATTACGCCCTTTAGAAATAACACGGTCAAGAATTTTTTTTTTCAAAATTGCGATTGTTTGTTGCTAAGAAATTTAAATAATTTCAAATCGTCTATTTTTAGTAATAGCGTAGATTTTACTTGTCAAATGTCAGGTTTCTTAGGTTTGTTTGGATTTTCCACAGGTTTGCAACTGAATTTTTCAAAGTGTCTATTTTTTGAAACTATGCAGGTGTTTTAATACTATTTTTAAAGAGTTGAATTATTACTTCAAACTTACACATTGAAGTTCTGTATGTACTCAAATTTTAAGAAATAGCTTGTAAGTGAACCGAGTTGTAATGTAACGAATAAAATACTAAAATTCAAATTTACAATCTGTATTATTTTTATAAATTCTTGGTCATGATAACGTATTTTTAAAATTTATTAAGTAATTCTTACCGATAACACTTTGTATAATATTGTCATAACCAATCAAGATATGTATATGCAAATTAAATTAAATTTGTGCATATGCTTACACGTTAAATACAATTAAAGGTCTAATTTTCTTTGGAATCGATGGTTTGTAAATTGAAATTTTCCATTAGTTAAGTTTGACTTCCAAGAATATTTCATACTAATGACTAAGCAAAAAATAATTCGATAAGCACTTTTGCACAGAGTATTTATCAGTCTAGTTAAATGGAATTAATCAAATTCAAGAAAGTGATTCAAAAGTTTTTTATGAGTTGTAATTTTTTATTGAAATTTGCTTTTAACAGTTGAAAACTAGGAGTTAGAAAAAATATATATTTTAATAGGTGGAGTTACTAAAATAAAAAAAAATATTATACAACTAAAAGAAACATATAAGAACCATTGATATGTAATTGAGAAAAGGAGAATGATCAAATATCCCTCAAATCATTTTCACTACCCTTTAGATATCGGAGACATAGCAGGCTTGTAAAATAATTAAATATTTTGAAAATGCAATCATTATAAATCATTTTCTCAATTAAATTTAATGATTACATTAATTGAGATCAGCTAAAGATGACTTCAAATCTTGCAATCAAGAATGAAGTGTATGCAAAGACTTCAAAAAAATGCATGAAGTCTCAAATGATTAGAGTCAAATGATTGGAGACAAAAATATTGCAATCTTTTTAAGGTTAAATAATTTAAGACTACAAAATTTGAAGTCCCAACCTATAGATGAATTTAATTAACGCAATCCTTATATTAAAATCCTAAAAGACTGCATTTCCAAAAGATTGCATTCTTTTACAAGGCAGGGTTAATTAGAAACGATATGCAATGGGGATATTTTATTTTTTAAATGTAATCGGCAATGAATGGTTGAATGAATTTCTTTCAACCTTTTGAACTCCCAATTTCATCTGTCAAAAGAGTTAGACAAAAATTGTCCGACTTCTTGAAATCGTTTGAACTTTTCTAAACACCCACAGTCGTATTTAAAAACGCTGTATAGAGCCTTCATAAAGTTATGTAATCTCTATAATGCCTCTAAACGCAAAAATGCTATTTATAAAACTTATGCAAGGTTGTATAGGCCCATAATAAGCTATAAACGCGTTTTGAGGTTGAATAGAGCCTATACATAAGGAAATTATTGTTGTTATTATTTCGTAAATGTCATTTTGATTTCTCTCCATTATTGCAATGAAAATAAAAACAATAATGCCTCTCTAGTTTATTAATGATTTTAAGAATTTAATTCGCGTTTTACCGACTCCAAGAAGGCGGAAAGTTTATGAAGAAAGGTTCAACCCAATGAGCCTAAGAAACGAAGAATTTAGAACAAAAACAAGATTTTCGAAAGAGAATATCATAAAAATAATTGGAATTATCTGTTCGGACAACACAAACTTTTATATTTTATTTGTTATGACAAACAGCTGATTTGATAGACAGATAAATGGAATAGATTGCTCCATTTTGGTACTTTTTTTTTAAATAAGCATTGTATAACTAAAATTTATAACAGAAATTTAAATAAATGGGAATTTTCGCAACGTTACATAGAGCCTACATAAATCCTTATGCACTATCAGTCTTATTTAAAAACGCTGTATAGAGCCTACAAAGTTATGTAATCTCTATAATGCCTCTAAACGCGTTTTGAGGTTGAATAGAGCCTACATAAGGAAATTATTGTTATTATTATTTCGTAAATGTCATTTTGATTTCTCTCCATTTTTGAAATTAAAATAAAAACAATAATGCCTCTCCAGTTTAGCTCGTTTTTTAATGATTGAAAGAATTTAAATCGCGTTTTACCGACTCCAAGAAGGCGCAAAGTTTATAAAAAAAGGTTCAACCCAATAAGCCTATAAGAAACGAAGAATTAAAAAAAAATATAGATTTTCGAAAGAGAATATCATACAAATAATTGGAATTATTTTTGTATATTTTATTTGTTATGACAACAAGCTGATTTGATAGACAGATAAATGGAATATATTGCTTCATTTTTGTACTTTTTTTGATATAAGCATTGTATAACTAAAATTTATAGCAGAATTTTTTATAAATAGGAATTTTCGAAACGTTACACAGAGCCTACATAAATCCTTATGCACTGTATAACTATTCATCTGTTTAGCAAATTCTATTAAATAAGACTGTATATATGTAACTATTCATCTGTTTGCGAATTCTATTAAATAAGACTGCCAATTTTTAATTGGTTGAAAGTTATTAAGCAGGAAACAACAACACAACAACAAAAGTTTACAGAGTTTTGAAATAGTTTAAAAACTACGAAAATAATAAGAAATCGCGTCTGACAAAATAACGAAGAAGTAAAAAAAGTTTAAAAGGTTTAAAGTTATCAATTTATCCAGGAAATCGATACCAGGCAATCTTTGTGGGATGCAGGTTGTGTGAAGTATATTATGCTATCTAAGGACACGGCTTGGCAAGACGTTGGCGACGCCATTGAGATGGCCACCATTTAAATGGTTAAACCTCCAATTTTAACCTTGACAGATGTTTTTGCACGACTTATTGTTTTTATTTCTAAAATAAATTTTTATTTGTTTAAACTTTTTTGAACTTACACTCTGATGTATAAATGACGTTTTAACTGTAAATATTTTATTATGCTTCTGACAGCTGCTACACTTACAAAAAGATATTGCTACGTTTTTTCTTTCCATTGGAACCAAAAAATATTGATTTTTAGTAGCGACGACGGGCCGTCTATTTCATGTGGTTCAATAGAAATGGACTGAATTGAGTATAATGATTACAATATTCATTCCTCAATTCTCTAAAAAATACATGTATCCACTTCTCAAAATATACTGGGTTTTATCATTCTAACATGAAAAATTATTTAAAGAAACAATATTTATTCCAACGTTCAGAAAGTTACTTAATAATGCTAAAATATGAGTAAGTAACAAAATTTGTATGCCCTGAAAATAGTATCCATAACTTTAATTTATATCGGGTGATTTTTTTGAGGTTAGGATTTTCATGCATTAGTATTTGACAGATCACGCGGGATTTCAGACATGGTGTCAAAGAGAAAGATGCTCAGTATGCTTTGACATTTCATCATGAATAGACTTACTAACGAGCAACGCTTGCAAATCATTGAATTTTATTACCAAAATCAGTGTTCGGTTCGAAATGTGTTTCGCGCTTTACGCAAATTTTATGCGTTTTTTTTTTTTTAAAGTTCTCAAGCTCTTAAAAAATCACCCATTATGTATTTATTGTCCTCCATTGAAAATCCTAACCTCAAAAAAATCACCCGATATATATTAACTAAGGTTGCCAACTTAAGAGTTTATTTGATTGATATAAAAAAATCTTGGTGGAAAATAACAAGGCAATTTTATTCACAGGAGTTCCAAGCAAATATAATACAGCCAAAAGTGCTGTCAAAATATTTAATAAAATGGGATTGAAATTTAAAGAAAACTACAATTTTTAGTGAGCAACCTCTTCTTATATTGTATAACCATGGGTGGTTGACAGTTAGCTTTTGAATAAATATAATGAATGTAATTGTGATTTGTAAGAAATATGTTTTTCAATTTTAAAAACAAAACTTTTTTAACAGTTTCACTATTCCTACTAGTAATAACTAGGCCACTACAATTTTCTGAGCTGTTTCATCTGCTATTATGTTGTGACAACAAAGCAACGCTTTGTGGTAGACATGTGGTAGACATGTGCATTCAAGAGGACACAAGCGTCCACAGGTTTTTTTCTCAAAACCCACCTCTGTCTATCAACTCCTACTCTCACCTCCCCGTGGTGAACATCGGGTGCCTAGTACCTCAACTGGAGATTGGGTTCTAACCCCAGTGGAAAGTTGTTGGGGGCAGCAAACGAGAGAGGGGGGAGAGGTGTTTCCACTAAGGCACCTCTCCTTATCCAGACGGCAGCGGACGAATTCTCGAGATGGAATCAACGGTGGCGTCTACAGTTCCAGTAAGGCTGAACTACTTAGTGAACATCTTATAGGGCTTCTACGACTTATTCGGAGCCCAGGCCTATAAGGAGCAGTTTATCCGGCTCCCCGTCCTTGGAGTTATACTAAGGATCTGGCCCTCCAGGTTGGGGGTTGTGCCGTCAGGGTGACTTCCTGACCACGTAAAAATTGTCTAGTTGCGAAGCACCAACAAGCCTCGGATACGGACGGATTCACTGTTGACAACCCAAGCAAACGAAATAAGGACAACGAACTTCGGATCTGTACGTGGAATGTTAGGTCCCTTAACAGACCACGTGCAGCCGAACAATTAGCGGAAGCCCTAAACTGCTGCAAGGCAGATATTACCGCCATCCAAGAAGTGCGATGGGATGGACCGGGCAAACGCAAACTAAAAGACTGCGATATATACTACGGCGACTGCTACCGAGAACAAAGGCAGCGTCTATTTGGGTGTGGATTTGTTGTTGGAACTAGACTCAGGCAAAAAGTCTTGAGTTTCAACAGTGTGAGCGAGCGCATCACGACAATCCGCATCAAGGCTAAATTCGCCAACATAAGCCTAATATGCGCGCATGCCCCAACAGAGGAGAAAGATGAAGACACCAAAGACATATTCTTCGAGCTCTTGGACAAGACATATGAGCAGTGCCCTGGCTATGACATTAAAATTGTCTTAGGAGATTTTAATGCCAAGCTAGGAAGAGAAGACATCTTTGGTGGCACAATCGGAAGATACAGCCTGCACGACACCACCTCCGACAACGGATTCAGGCTGATCTATTTCGCTGCGGGGCGAGACGTTCTGGTAGCTAGTACGCAGTTCACACATCTCAATATCCACAAGGGGACATGGAAATCTCCTGATCAATCAACCGTCAACCAGATTGACCACATTGCGATCGACGCACGACACTTCTCCAGTATACAGGATATCCGAACTTTCCGAGGGGCCAACATTGACTCGGACCACTACCTCGTTGTAGGCAAGGTACGGCCACGGATATCCCGGTCCAAGCCAAAACAAGGAAGTACTGTGAGAAGTTTCGACGTTAGACGGCTACAATCGCAAGAGACTGCCATGTCCTTTTCCGATCGAGTCTCTAGTAACCTCTTAAGGAGTCCTATGCTGCATGCATTAAGCATTGAAAACCAGTGGCAACATTGCCTTGCAGCCATCAGAGATGCCGCCTCTGAAGTGCTAGGTTTCACACGTCCACAACAGCGAAACCCCTGGTTTGACGACGAATGCCGGCAAGCGCACGCAGCGAAGCAAGAGGCATACAAAACGGCCCTGCACAGAAGGACCAGAGCTGCTCGCGAGCTCTACGAGCAGAGGAGGAGAGAGGAACACCGGCTTCTTAGATGGAAAAAAAGAGAGCACGAGAAGCGCGCGATCGAGGAGATAGAGGGATGTTACAACAGGAATGAGGTTCGTAAATTTTACTAAAAGGTAAAAAAGAACTCCCAAGGGTACCAGCCACGAACCGAAGCCTGTAAAGACGATCAGGGGAACATCGTAGTAGAACCGCAGTCTATGTTGAGAATATGGAAAGACCACTTCTCCAAATTATATAACGGCGATGACGAACCGAATCCCGCTGTAAGGGAGGTAGAACCACTCAACTTAGGCGACGCAGATCAACAATTCCGCCTACCCGACCTAGACGAAGTGAAGATAGCTATATCTAAACTGAAGTCAAACAAAGCTGCTGGAGCTGACGGCATAGCTGCCGAACTATTTAAAGCAGCAGGCGATGACTTGGTAGGGAGCATGCACCAACTCATCTGCAAAATATGGTCGGAAGAAAGCATGCCCGATGAGTGGAATCTCAGCATAGTTTGTCCGATACATAAAAAAGGAGACCCTTTAAATTGCGCTAACTACAGAGGGATCAGTCTCCTTAACATTGCATATAAGATCCTTTCTGCCGTACTATGTGAACGTCTGAAGCCGTTCGTCAACAACCTGATAGGTCCTTATCAGTGTGGCTTCAGACCAGGAAAGTCCACTATCGACCAAATATTCACATTACGGCAGATCTTGGAAAAAACCCAGGAGCTTCAAATCGATACCCACCATCTCTTTATCGATTTTAAAGCCGCGTATGACAGCATCCATAGGGAAGAGCTCTACAGAGCAATGTCTAGTTTTGGCATCCCTGTCAAACTTATCCGTTTGTGCAGAATGACGATGGAGAATGCACGCTGCTCCATCAAGGTCGGAAAAGATCTCACCGATGCATTTGATGTCAAAAAAGGTTTTAGACAAGGCGATGCACTGTCATGCGACTTCTTCAACATCGTTCTGGAAAGAATTGTGCAAAACTCAACCGTCAACACTAGAGGCACAATCTTCCAAAGGTCCATCCAATTACTCGGATACGCAGATGATATTGACATAATTGGAAGATCAAAGCGTGATGTCAGTGGAGCGTTTTTGAGCATTGCGACGGAAGCGAAGAAGATGGGTTTAGTGGTCAATGAGGGCAAGACCAAGTATATGCTGTCATCAAAAAAGGACATTGAACAACGACGTCTTGGACAAAACGTCACCATGGACAGCTATAACTTCGAGGTAGTTAAGGACTTTGTCTACCTAGGCACCGCTATAAACACAGGCAACGACACCAGCGCTAAAATCAAACGAAGAATAACTCTTGTAAATCGCTGCTTCTTTGGACTTAGAAGGCAATTGAGAAGTAAAGTCCTCTCTCGAGCATCTAAAATCACCATCTATAAGACACTCATCATCCCGGTTCTCATTTATGGCGCTGAGGCCTGGACCCTGTCAAAGAAGGATGAGAACGTCTTAGGATGCTTCGAGAGAAAAATTCTTCGGGTGATTTTTGGTCCCGTACGTATAAATGGAGAATGGAGGAGAAGATATAACGACGAACTGTACGGGCTGTACAGCGACACTGACCTAGTAAGCAGAATAAAAGTCCAACGGCTTAGATGGCTGGGTCATGTAGAGCGAATGGACATCAACGCTCCAGCCCGGAAGGTCTTCGAATCCAATCCCGAGGGACGGCGCAGTAGAGGAAGACCGCGACTCAGGTGGCGCACTCAGGTGGGTGAGGACCTCAACCAACTTGGCGTGCGAAACTGGAGACAGCTAGCTAGGGACCGAGCTGGCTGGAGACGCATGTTGGTTGAGGCCCAGGTCCGCCCGGACTGTAGCGCCACCTTAAGTAAGTAAGTAAGTAACAAAGCAACGCATTTTTTGTAGATTCTTTGATATAAATTATGTATGGCTAATGTTTTTAAATTTCAAAATTTAAATAAATTGTTTTATTTTTTCGCACAATAATAAACATGCAACAAAATTCTCACTGCAAACGAAATCTTTGTTCTTGGAACGCACCATTATTCTATAATCTGAACTCACCGGTATCTTAAGTCAAATGTCATAACAAAACAAAAACGTCAAAAATTCAGTTATCACTTTATCAGCAAATTGTATGATTGCATTATTTTGCAAAATTGTTCCTTTTTTATTTCAAATATATTTTTTTTAAATCTTCAATTCTCCATTCATCAAAGATGTCCCCACAAGCTAAAATTGGTCCATCGATTCTAAACGCAGATCTGGCTGATTTGTACTGTGAATCTCAAAAACTACTGGACAATGGAGCCGACTATTTGCATTTGGACGTGATGGATGGACATTTTGTTCCAAATCTTACCTTTGGTCATCCCGTAGTAAAGTGCCTTCGGAATAAAATCAAAGTAAGTTATATGATTTTAAATGTTACTGGAATTTTGTTTGAATTTTTCCCTTATGCAGACTGCATTCTTCGAGACACACATGATGGTATCAAATCCCGGTCAATGGATTGAAGCGATGGCAGATGCCAATGTAAATCTCTATACATTCCATATTGAGCCGGTTATGGAAAGTGTAAAGGAAGTGTGTCGAAAAGTAAAGGAATCTGGAATGCAAGTTGGATTGGCTTTGAAACCTGGAACACCAGTTGAGCATGTGGTCAAATATATCGATGATGCTGATTTGGTTTTAATAATGACAGTAGAACCAGGATTTGGTGGGCAATCTTTTATGGCCGATATGATGCCAAAAGTAGAATGGTTAAGGAAAAACTATCCCAATCTTGATATTGAAGTAGATGGAGGTGTAAGCACCAAAACTATTGATTCCTGTGCTAAGGTATATTGAAAAAGATGGCAGGAATATCTTAGTATTTTAACGTTTCTTTTTTTTATTATTATTCCAGGCTGGTGCTAATTTCATTGTATCCGGCACTGCAGTGATCAAAGCTGATGATCAGAAAAAAGTGATAAGTGAACTTAAAAGTTGCGTACAAAGTTATTTGCATTAAAAATGTTATATCATAAAAGTTGTTTGGTATAGGTGTTTTTTTATGAAAAAAATTTAATAAAAACAAATTTATTTGTATTTTTGTCTATTCACTTATTTTTGGAACAACTCGTGCAAGAAGAAGAATACTGAACTTTATTCCATCTGTGCACTTGTACTTATACAGAATTCTTAGCCGGTTTCTCTAGGATGAAACATAGATTTTCAGCACTGTGGTTTTTGTCCCTTTCTATTATTACAAAAAAACCTCTTTACAAATTTGCATGAAATTTGGTATGGAGATAATTTGATACCCGAGAAAGGACATAGGCTACTTTTTTTCCCGGGAAAATTCAAGTGGGCCGATCGCTTTTACGCCTAAACTACTGAACAGACTTAAATGCAATTTGGTAAGGAGATAGTTTGAGACAAGAAAGGACATGAGTTACTTTTGACCTCGGAAAAACAACACATTCCCATGGGAATCTGATCGCTTTCAATCCTAAATTACCAAAGATTTGAATTGTTGGTTTGGGATGAATGTACAATGTCCTACGAAAAAGCAGTTGAAGCACTAGATCGTACACTGAAAGACATCAAGAACAACCGGGTTATCATGGGAGGGATGGTGGTTCTCTTAGCTGGCGACTTTAGACAGAGCCTGCCGGTAATTACTAGAGGAACACCGGCAGATGAAATAAACGCATGTTTGAAAGCATCTGTGTTATGGGTACATGTAAAAACTTTTGTCTGACTACGAATATGCAATGATTCTCAAGCAGGACAATATGCCGCTGCTCTTCTAAAAATCGGAGAAGATTGTATGCCAACAGACTGTAACGGCTCGGTTACGTTGAGTCATGAATTCTGTCAAATTGTCTGTAGCACAGATGAATTAAAAGTACCTCTATCTAAACCTGCATATAAATATGGGCAATCGGGAGTGGTTGTGTGAGAGTACAATTTTAGCTCTATCTAACTAATGAGATAGTTAGCCAGATAAACGAACAAATTATGTCAGACGTGGAGGGAGATATCGTCGAGTACCTCTCAGTAGACAACGTTATGGACACGGAGCAAGTAACATCATACCCCATAGTTTCTTAATTCTTTAGAATTATCAGGGGTGCCTTCTCATAAGTTAAGATTGAAGGTTGGTGTTACAGTCCTGTTAATGAGAAATCTTGACGCACCAAAGTTATGTAATGGTACACGGCTACATATTACTCACCTAGGACGAAATATTACAAAAGCTATAATCATGACTGGAATAGCAAAAGGAAAAAATGTTTTAATTCCCCGCATTCCGATAATTCCAACCGATTTGCCGTTACAGTTTAAAAGAGTGCAGTTTTCTCTGAAAGCAGCATTTGCAATAACAATAAATAAAGCAAACGCTAAAAGTTGCAGGTGTAAATTTGGAAACAATTATATATTATATTAAACAATGTCCTCTTTTCAATGGAGGACAATAAATACATAATGGGTGATTTTTTAAGAGCTTGAGAACTTTTTTTTAAAAAAAACGCATAAAATTTGCGTAAAGCGCGAAACACATTTCGAACCGAACACTGATTTTGGTAATAAAATTCAATGATTTGCAAGCGTTGTTCGTTAGTAAGTCTATTCATGATGAAATGTCAAAGCATACTGAGCATCTTTCTCTTTGACACCATGTCTGAAATCCCGCGTGATCTGTCAAATACTAATGCATGAAAATCCTAACCTCAAAAAAATCACCCGATATTATGTCGTCTTCCACATATTCAATTCTTCATCATTTTTGGATTTGTTTGACATGATTTTGGTTTTTGATTTGAAGTCCATAATTTTTGCACAACATAGTGATTTCCTTCAATATTTTTTGAATATGTGCAGCTTTTGTAGAAATAAACAACTTAAAGTTGTCAGGACTTGTCCACATTTATTTATTTTTATTTGTTTATTTCGTTTTTTGACAAATTTCTTCAACGACTGTACCAAATAGAGGTGGTTTGACTTCCCTTGTTATGTTAAACTTTCGTCTTATTATTTCTCTTTTTATTTTTGCTGGCTTATTTTGCTATACGATTTTGATAACGTTTGAATTTTGTTTTTGATATTTCAGGAAGGTTTACTATTATGTGGTTTATTGTCTGTTCTTACGAAACCTCTAAATCCAGCTTGCTCATTTAATTGTGTTTGCTTAAGGATTTGTTATTGTGCTGAAAATATTGGTTAAAATGGCAATGTCCTTGTTACCGATAAAGCATCAGTTCTCTGATTAAATAGATATTATAGCCAAAAGGCATTTGTATTAAGAATTAGAATTTAACTTAGAGTGTCCGTATGAGGTCAGTATGTATGTAAGTTGTTAGTTATAGTTAATTAAGCTAATTTAATGAATTTTTGTCTAGTTTTAAGATAGTTTTATGAATAAAGAATAATAATAATTAATTAAAAAATAAGCATCAGCACCCATCGATTACCGAAATCAAGCAACATTGAGCGCAATTAGTTGAAAGATGTCATGTGTTCTTTTTCATCTGTTTTGTTTTAATGTCTTATGTTTTTATCACTTTATATATAGTCTAGTCGCTCAAGGTGTAGTGTCTCTACTCCGTACATTTATGTATGTGCTGAGTAATATATAATGTAATTAATATTTGTTAAGGTATTAGAAAATAATTTTGTCCGTCTTCTTGATTATTATTTCTCTTGTAAACATAAGGATTTGTGTCGACTATGTGTCGATAGGGATTCCGTGAGTCTATGCTTTCTTCTGAGATATTTTAGATGCCGTTATAGCAGCTTAATTATAAGAACCTTTGGCTGCATTGATATCAGAAAAAAAAATCATAAGAAGATTCCCGATTTGGCCTATTTTAGAAACCGTCGTCGTGAGGTAAATTTGAAAAATAAGGGAAATATTCCGAGGGAAAAAAATTGAGTATGACATTGGGCAGGTTCAGACAACATAAGGGACTTCATTTGCAGTCAACTTCATTCTTTAAACGTAAATTTTGACCAAGGCAACTAGTTAGTTTTTCAAGTGTCATGAATTTCAAATTCAGAACTTTACTTCACAAACCTCTACTCCAAGTTCATAGTACAAAAACTTCCAAAAACATAATTGACTACAAAACACTCCTCAGGCAAGCTACAAATCCATCACGATCTGTATTTTGTATTGTAAGGAAATATTACTTATCTATTTTCCAAATTGACAAGGATCCCTTTTACAGAAAATATTAAATGAAGTTGGACAGAAAATAAATAAATCATTGAGTAATAAAGTTCAGCTCTCAATTGAATGAAAACACCATGATCGACTGTCATTTTGACAGAAGTTGACTTGACTTGATAGTTAGGGAGATTTTTCTTGACTTACTTTCCAGTCAACTTTCCATTAAAGTTGCCTTAATTGGAAGGCAATTTTTTGGCAGCTGGCCAGTCAGATACTAGAAACTTGCCTTACTTTCAAGTCCCTTATGTCGTCTGAACCTGCCCATTATTATCCACTTGGCGGCATGAAACGATAGTGTGTATATGCTCTAAGTTGTTTTAGATTTATATAATTATGCGCATTATTATTTAAACAAAACACATTTTAAAGTACTTTTCCTCGTTTTTATTGTTTATATTAATCATTTATAAATTTCATTTTATGTGTATAATATAATAATTTTATGTAATACAATTACTAATATACTCAAATGACTTGTTTTTGTTTTTATTTTGTTCTGATAATAAAAAATGAAATTTTGTTAGTATGTTAATATTTATTTTAGACTATGTGTCTTGTATTAGCTTAAATAATTAAGTTATAGTTAAGCTTAGTACATAAAATAATAAATTACTTAATTTTATAATATACTCCCAACAAATCTTAAATATTTTTTTTTTTTTTATAACTTGGATGATACAAATTTTTCTTAGACTTTTCACAATTGAAGTTTAGAATTCTAAGAAAAATTCATTTTGTGACTTCCGCTTGAGTGATGAAGTTAATATAGGACCAAAGTGATTTTAAATTTCTTAGGTTTTCATTTTTGGAATATTTCTAAAATCACTTTTGTGTATTTTTTTAAGAAATGTCAATCCATTTAAAGTATGGCTCATTGGTTATACATGTGTAATTGACATTTAATAAAATTCACGGATCCACAAATTTACAATCAAGTGGAAATCGGAAACTTTATGTAAATACATATATGGATGTAATTAACTATTTGTTTCATGTGTTTTTTGTTTTTAAATATATTTTAAATAGAAGCGATTTGAGAAGTTATATTATATTTTCGTAAAAAAAATTGTTATTTAGTTTTTCTTTTTTGTTTCTTTTTCATTTAAATTTATGATGACATACATACTTTGTGTTCTTAAGACATTATTTTTTTGGTTTAGCTTTTGTTTAGAGACTAAATTTTTTTTGTTTGCTTAAAACTAACAAATTTTTGTTTCCTTTTTTGTTTTGTTTTGTTTTGTTAATAAAATGTTTTCTGTTGAGATGTATATTTTTTATAATTTTTACTTCGAATTAGGTAAAAACAATATAAATACATATTCACTAAGGAAATACATTTTATTTTTACAATATACATTTATTATGCGTTACATTGTAATAAAGGTAACCATCCAAGTATTTGGGAGCAGATTTTTAAATTAAAATAAAAAAAAAAAGAAATTTTGTTTTCAATTGTTGTTAGTAAATATAATATTATATGTATATATTTTTTTCATTTATTTTAATACATCTGAAGATCTTTATATTTTTGTTTGTTTTGTTTTACTTTAGATCCTTAAGCAAAGTACACATTACACATATATATATTTTGTTTATATTGTTTATTTTCAATACATGTACGAATCATAAAACTGTGGGTTTTTTTCTTTTTTCTTTTATACCTAGCCACAATTTTTTTGAAAGATTATATTCATTTTTGTCATTAAATTTATACTTAAATTTAAGTTTTAGTATGTTGTTTGTTGTTCTATTTTTTGTTTTTTGTTTTTTTTTTTCTTTACAGTTTCTCTCTTTGTTTATTAAGTTACACACGTACAAACAATATTTCCTAAGGACTTGTTAAGGCGTTAAGAACTTTGATTTATTTTTCTTATAAAATAGTGAAATTATGCCGTGAAGGAAATATTTGTATGTATTTATAAATAAATTAAAAATTACTAAAAAATTGATTAAAAACAACGAAAATTTAAAAAAATGAATTACTATAATGTTTAACAATAAAATTCATATAACCATAAATTATCCAAACATAACGATTTTATTAAAATAACTAACTTTATTCAAAACAAAAAAGATTAAAAAAATTCTACGAAACTTAAATGTTCTCGCAAAAGAAAATATTGCTATATCTTGTTGCGCGAACATTTCGAAAAATATTCAGTTTCTTACATATTCCTCGGATTATGATTAATACAATTTTCGAAGATGAAGAATTTATCAAATTTGGTTTGATACAAGGAAATAATACCCACATTGAGTAATTTATTTGAAGATGTTGGTTGACTCGTAGTCTCCTGTGAATTAACCACACACACTTTAATTTTATTATGATTAAAATGTTAACAGATAGTGTTACGGCTATTTTTGCTTGATAACCTACAAAGATCATATTTACACCAAAAGCTTTGACGAATTTTACATTGCCAAAAGTATTCTCGATCAAGTTCATTCTCAAAACAATTTAACCCGTCATTAGAATGTGCGGTTTTGCAAACATTTCACAGAGTAAGTAACTTCCCGAATATCTTGTAGCATGTATGTAGGTAATAAGAGTTCAAAGTACAAAAAATATTACTTTATAGGTATATTTCTTCAATTACGGATTAAAGAACCCAAGTTAAAGATTTGCTTCTCTTCAACAAAACAAATAAATAATAGAAATAAAAAAAAAAACAACTAGAACTAGAGTAATTTAACTTTTTTTTTTTTGGACGGAAAATAAATATTACAATAATAAATTATTAGTTCTAGCATTTGTTTTGACTTTTGAGTTACAGTTTTATGTGAAATCAGAAATTGTCTGTTAAGATCTTGAAACCATACTTTTAATAAACAATGCAAACTACCACTTTTAGATAGTGTAGGAAAAAATCGAATTTAAAAGATGGATGGTACCGTTTTTTTTATTCAAAAAATTGTTAAACCTGCCAATGTTTTCAATTGAGAGAGTAAAAGTTACTCCAAAATGAAGAAACTTGAATCGTTAGACCTCTTTTAGGGTACAAAATGTCAAAGCTACTTCTAAAATCAACGATCACTATAATTTTAGTCTTTCGTTCATTTGAAGTAGTAATTTTCCACAATTTTTGAAGATTGTCAAAATTCCCGTAAATTTCAGGAGTAATGTACACCTTTAGTGTAAATGATTAAGAAACAACGTTTTAGAGTCTTTTGACGGTTTAACATGGATATTTAAAAGAGAACAATGTCATTGACATTTCTTTTACAATCATGTGGAATTTCAAGACTCTGTATTTTGTATTACATTTTTATCAAACTTTATGGACATTTATTACTTCGAAGCTTATCGGTATCTTAAACTCTTAGTTTTGCTCTCTGTTTCGTATAGTACATTCTATCATACTATGATTTGGATTTTCAACGGCTTTTGGAAATCCAAATTTTTTGATGAAAAACGGTTTCTATGTTTGTTTAAATTTAATGAAAAACTGAAGTTCCTAAGAAGAAAACAAATAATAAACAAAAAGAAGAAATAACACAAATTAAACGCAAATAATTTTTTATTGACTATAATATATATATATATATAAATATTTGTTATTTATATGTAAATACATATATAAACAACTGTTTTAGATGTACATAAATATAAAGCGTTAATAAAAAAAAAGAAATAATGATAAATTGCTATACAAATTAAAAAGAAATATATTATTTTGTTTGTTTTAACTTATTGCAAATAGATAATAGTAGATACATAATATGCAAATATTTATAAGAATATAAACATTTAATTGATAAAAAATTGCATAAATACGAACAAATAGCATAATATTCTTCTTCGTGTTTATTCTAGAAGAAATATCAGTTTTCATTTACTACAGCATGAGGGGGGGGGGTTATTAAACAAGTAAACAAAATTAAAACAAAACAAAGAAATAATAATAGATAAAAACAATTATTAAATTACAATTTATAGTTAAACGATTTTCTTTTAATTAAATTAAATATATTTGTATATATATTATTATGTATAAATTTAACCTAAATATATTTTGTAGAATATTTATTTAAATGATTTTATAGTATAAAATAGTTTACTTTTCTTTTCTCTTAAAAACAAGAAAATCAAAATAATTATTACAAAAAAAATAAACAATTATAAATCAACACATCAGTTTTTAAATATGAATAAAGAATTTATTTAGCTAAAAAAATGAAAAGAAAACATTTTTCATCGAGTTTCTTTAGAACAAAAAATCTGTTAGGAAAAAAAAGAGAATACAAAATTAATTATTAATTAAATATGCGATTTATGTTTGCCTACTCTTAATAAATATACACTCGTACAAATTGTGCAACTTTTTTTTTTGTTTCTTTTTAATGTTTTTAATTTGTGTTTATAGTTTTGTGTGCTTATGGTGGTTTCGTGTAAACATTTTTGTTTTGTATTTATTTTAATTTCTTTTCTTTCATATCAATACTCGCTATTTTGTGTGTTTGCAGCCATTTATCCATAAACATAAAAAAGAAATGCTTCTTTTTCTCAGTTGTTTACTAACAAGAAGTTTAAAAATGTTTGTTATACTTTTAACTTTTTAGTAACATGCCTCTTTCACTTAAAAAAATTGAATACATTTTCCCAAAAATACATTTTTCATAATTTAATTTTACATAATGTATAACAATAAAAAAATTAACTAGAAAACACACGTACATTTATTTAAAAAAAAAAATACGACTTAAAGTTCATTTGTTTCTCTTTTTTGATTCTCTCAAGTTTTTATTTTTTAAATTATACACATACCTATTAAAGATCAATTTATATATCTTATTTTAATGTACTAAAATTTAAAAACAAAAACAAAAAATAATTATAATGGTATCTATGAATAATAAATAATTTTAATAAATAATTCTTCTTTTAATAATTTTATTTATGTTCAGTTTGGTAGATATTTTATTTTTAATTGGGGATCTTAAAATAAAAATCTATACATTATAGATGTTGAAGAAAACGAAAGACAAGGAGTTAATTAGCAGTATTTTAGATTTGTTTGTTTTATATTAAATTATATAAAACAAATATGGCGACGACGATAGACATGTTGCATTTTATGATAAAAAAAAATAAAATCATATAACTCTAATTTTGATTGTTTGCAAAAAAAAAATATGTGGACAGAGAAATGTAGTGCGTAAGAATTTAGCTACTTTTCTTTTTATATTGCACAAGTTTTAATAGTTTCGATAAAGAGTAGAGACTTTTTCAGATAGTTTGCTTTTAAAAAATAAGAATTATTCCAGCTGTTTAAACCAATTCAGTACATTTGGTTATTTGTTCTCTTCCCTGTGTCTTGGAATAGACCTGTGCTGGGGTTACATCCTGTAAGAAAGAAATGAAAGAACGTTTTCGCTTGTGTGAACGCGTTCAAGAATCTCATACACAGTTTTTTTTCCTCACTAGAATCTGGGATCTAATTTTTCTGATCTGATCGAAAAGAAGATTTGATTATTGCTGTAATTTTTAATCAACATTTAAGTGCCATTGAAGATTTTGCGTTTCTGCAAGAAATCAAATTGGAAAATCAACTCAATCATCGAATCAAAACGAACATATTTCAAATCAATTTGTTAACGACTCATAACTTTTATGCTCACTTAAAAATGCAAAAGATTGGCAAAGGTAATGTTGAGCGTCGAAGTTCACTTTTCTTACTAATACGACAAATATGACTACGTAAATGTTCGCTTAGAGTTGATTATTCGGTTCTCTATTCATATTGTAGGATTTCTCTTTTGAACTTAGAGCAAATCTCAGATGGGTATTTGTGTTGAATGACCAGATGACTTTGAACAATACAATAAATTTCAATTGATTTTTCAAATAATTATCAATTAAAAACGAATATTTTGGATTACAAATCTTATCGTCTTTTTTCGTCATAAATCTTTTCTCTCAGAGACAAGTTACACGGAATAATTTGAACATCTTTGAATATATAATACATTTTAAAAAACCTTTAAGAAAAGTAGCTGCATTCTAAACATTAACATTTATTTACTTAGTTTTTAATATTTTCCTTCCGAGATTATTGTTTGTTTTATTTTAAAATATGTTTTTTTTTTATGATTGAGAAATAAAAATTGTATATGGGTAGAACAAATGAAACAAATTGGCAAGGAATGGCTCAAGTTAAGAATGTTATTATTTTGTTACGAATATAAATTTATAATGCGTTTTGTTTGAGTTTTTATAATATTCTCGTTTTTGTTTAGAAAAAAAAAAAAATAAATAATTTTGTTATATTTATATTTTTTTTCCTTATTTGATCCATTTTCAACGAAGTTGCAAAAGTGTTTTATTTTAGAAACAAAAAAAAAATAATATTTAAAATATGTACGTGCAGATCGTAGAGCCAATTTATTTTATTATCCTTTAGTTATAGTGACATTTTTTCTTGTTTTGTTCTTTTTTTAACAATATATAGTTTTTTTTTTAACTATAATTCTTCTTTGATTTATTATTTTAACTCGTTTAGTTAGAAAAAAAACACACACATTCTTTGTTTCCTATTTTTTATTATAAAATGAAATATCCGAGTTTTAAATTTTCTATTATTTTTGTTGTTCGATTTTATTAAATTTGTATTCCTCTTTTTTTATTTTTAGTTTCTCTTTTTCTATAAATTAATATTTTTTCTTTACTTAGTTTTTAATATATTTATATATATTTGTTGTTATTTAATTCCTAGTTCTTCTTTTAATTTGTTTTTGTTTTTTTTTCTCTCAATTGTTTGTCAAAAAAAATCAATTAAAATATAATTTTGTTGCGTTATAAAATTGTTAAATTTATATTTTTTTATTTTTATTTTATTTGTATTATTTTTTGTTTGGTTTAAATTTTTTTTTTCTTGAAAAAAAAAAAGGAATTATGAAAATATTATAATCACAAAAATAGTTTTAACGATCCAAAACCAGTTCAGACCAAGTTATATTCTTTCAGATTTGACTGCAGAATTGTATCCTTTACAGCTGCAAATACAAACCTTATGTTTTCCGTGTCTAAATTGATGTAGAAAAGAAGAAAAATAAAAAGGTGTTAAGATAAAATGTTGATTAAATTTAAAAGTATTTTATCAATTTGTATGCTTTTCTTTCACACACAATTTCATTAACACACATAGGTACTCTGTCTATAGTTTGAAAATTCTAAAATCTTATCGTAACTTAAAAGCTGCCGTATAGCAGGAGGTCATCCTACTCTGGAGTGCGTTTGGAAAGTAAAATTTTTTCGAGAACGTTTTTCATTCCAAAAACGAAAAAAATTTAGTTCTTTTGAATTTAAAAATCCCGTCAGAAATTTTTAAAAAGAATACATAGTAGCAGTTTTTAATTTCGATACTTTGAAATCAGTTTTAAATAGGATTGACTTTCGGAAGGAAATACAGAGTAGGCTCTAAGACCATTTTCCACATATATGTATACCCGAAACTTATAAAAATAAAGTAAAAAGGACTTCCAACCATTCAACTCACTCAAAAATATCATTTACCAAACTGTTCACGCGTATGATATCTTAATCTAGAATCAATATCCACACTACCAACACAAAAAAACAGCGTTGACAACCACTCCCAATCAGCACACGACTTTGATATGTACACATTTGTGGATGGAGAACATGACGAAGTAGACTGCTCTTAGAGACAAAAATCTGTAAGATTTCAAAAATATAACCGGACAAATGTTATTGAAAACATAAGACTGATTCAAAAAATTCTAAAATGTCTTCGATTTTTAATCCAATCGGCTTTTTGGTTGAAGAAATAATATATGTGTCCAAAGTTCAGGTATTTAGATTTATATTTAGAGATCGCGTTTTTCTATTTAATATGCTGTATGGAAGCTTCGGCCTTTTTTGTTTTTCGTTTTATAACTTAAGGAATTATAAGAAAACTTTGGTCTATAGGCTTAGGCACATTGCAAATGGATTCCTTTGACACAGATGGAAAAAGGACAGTAAGTCAATGAATGTGGGCACATTTTAAATTAGCAAAGTATAGATGAGCTTTGCCCGTAAACGAGGAGATGGCTCGGTTGTTGGTTGGTTTGGAAGAGTTGCTTCCAATGTACGTTTTGGTCCACTAAGAAAGAACTGCCTTTGGGTTGTGCTTTCAAGCAGGATTAAAGCCATAAGGGCATGTTCCACAATATAAAAGTAAAGTCACCGTTAAACTACTTGGAATCTAATCAGCGCATAAAATTCAAATTAGTGTTTCACAGTGACTGGGTAGATCTAACTAGAAGATAATCACAGGCCCCGTCGTAATAGATTCGTATCGTAGTACGAACCCTGAAAAAAAGTCAGCCCTATCATGAATTCCATCGTTATCGGAAATTTTTACGAATCCCGAAAAACTGTATCATGAAATCCGTTTGTAGTGGAAAATCTCATACAATTATTTTGCATTACGAACGGATTTCATGATACAGTTTTTCGGGATTCGTAAAAATTTCCGATTACGATGGAATTCATGATAGGTCTGAGTATCTTTGCCCCCGTTCGTACTAAAAAAATTTGCTACGAAATTCGGAGTTCGTGAAAAGTATTATCACTAGCCCCGAATGAATAGGAAGTTTGGCAGTTTTTTCTACGAACAATTATTTTGATCGGAGTTCAATTGAAAACGAAAAAAAAAATATTTAGCGTGCGAAGATAAATTAAATAAAAATAAAATATATGAAAAGAATCATGTAAGTTTTACTATTGTTTTAATGTGAAAGTGTTTACCTATATTTTTTATTTTTTTTTTGAAGGGCAAATAAAGTTATTACAAATAAAATTCAGTTCCAAAGGCTTTATGAAATGCTTCAAGAAAAATCTGAAATTGCCCAAGGATTTTCGAAAATCCCTTAGGAGGAAGTGAATTCCTTTTGGGAAGCAGTAAAAACAGAGTTAAATAGCCTAGGCCCACCTTCTAGGACACCTCTAGCTGGAGAAAAGTAAATTGAATAGATTAGTCCAAACTTTTGTATAATTTAATTCTATTCTTAGGTGTGGTTAGATTGGAAGGCATACATCAAGAGAAAAATGGTTGAGAACAAAAAAGAATGCAAAGCTAACAGGTGGCGGAGGAAATAGAATGCATTCTTTTAGCAGCCTCGAAGAAGGTGTCATATGAGCCAAAAACAAATAGAACTAAATCGAAAGATGAAAAACGAGCTTTTATTTTTTTTTGCTTATTTTGACGCAAAATCAGCTGATTTTGACACCCCGAAATTAGTATTTCTGTGTGGCAATGCTTTTTTGATTTCGTTCGGGGCTTATGATGTAAACGTAAATGTATTCGTATTCGTAGCGTAACAAAATTTTCGGGGACTCGCTACGAGGGACTCTGTGATAGGGGTGAATGTGTCAGGTAACTTATGGGAAAAACCCAATAGCATAGATAACAGAAAAATAACAGTGTAAAAAGTGCAAACAAATTCCGTATTTCAAATGAAAACAAACTAAATGGAATCCTTGCATGAATTCGACTTTTATTTCCATTTGAAGAAAGAAACTTTGAGTTAGGATTTAACTGGAAAGTGATTTATTTGGTGGGTAACTACTCAAAACTGTTACATTGTGAAACAGACCCTAGGATTTCTTGAAATTCTATTTAAAAAATATATATGAGTCGTGAATGGCAATCTTAATCAGGCAATGTAAGCCCTATTGATAACTTGTAGACAATTTAAAAAGGAAGATCTGAAAAGAAAACACACAAATGTTCTTGTTAAGTCTTTAAAAAAAATATCCCGTTGTTGCTAAGCGGATTTGAAAGATATAAATTACTAAAAAAAATATAAACCTTAAATATTGATAAAACAAAAGTTCTGCAGAGGCAAAGTTCTAAATACATTTTTAGTTTTGATTATTTTCAAGATGAATTATTAGCATTCTTGGCACACAATGTTTTTATTTAATGTTTGTATATATTATAAACTAGCGACCCGGCCCCCTTTGCACGGCTGGACATTATACTAATAAAAAAGTACAAACATACAAAAATCATTCCTTTTTATTATATAAGTCTAGACATAAAAATAAACTAACATATTTGCTTGTTATTAATATTAGATGATTTACTTTCATTATCCATTGCGAAAGTATGTTTATTAACGGGAATCGGATGCCAACTTATAGTAGGCGACAGTGAGACATATGCGCAGTGCCCAGGAGATGGGTGTTTTACCTGCATCAAGTGATTTGGTGCGAGATAGCTATTCTAATGTGAATGAAATTTATTTGTTATTTCTGCGAAGGAATAGGCAGTGTTTTCCATTAATCTCCCAGGCGGCTTGATTTTTCACACCTTCAACAGTTATCGTCACATTTCAACAAAACCTCTAAAAGAAGCTTTAACCTTCTTTAAGAACCACCCTGTCGTTTGATAAAAGACGTATGGAAATAAGTTCAGTAGTTTTCGGGATTATCGCCAAACTTAAAGGCAGCCTTCTTTAATTTATAATATATGCATATTGTTGTTATAAAATCTATTGTTTGAATGAATATGAAAATGTTATTGTCTATGATACGAAAAAGTTCTACTTAGTCTGATAAAAACTTATTTCGTAAAACCATGTGTAAATGAAGGTAGCAATTTATTTTATTGTCGATTCCTGTCTGGGAATTTCGTTTTGTGTATGAATTTAGCTGGATATGAATATCTACATTTTTAACTAATAATTTATAAGTGATTTAGTCAAAATCATGTCCATCGTTCTCAAACCAAATAAATTTGTTTCTTTGTTTCAAATCTTTCTAAACTTTCACATCATTCTCACACACATTTCCAAACACATTTATAAAATTAAATATAAAAAAAATCTTATAAATATTTATTTTATTAATTTTATTCATAATCACATTCCAAGAAATTATACAACAAATACAATTTTTAAGTTACCCCTCGTGTAAAATCGAATTTAACTTGTATGGGCTGTTGTTACTGCTTATTTTGTTTTTATTATTTGAATAAAATAAATAAATGTGATTTTTTTTAATCTAATTGATTGTATTTTTGTTTGATTTATTTATTTATTTATTTATTATAACTTAAAATGTGTTAAAAAATAACAAATAGATAATAAAATCATAAATTAAGGAAATAGTTTATTATTTAAAATCTCTAATATGTGTTTTTGTTGTTTTTAATTAGATCACACTGTTGTTTTTTTTTTTTTTTGATTTTGAGTTTAGCCTAAGTTGAACTCCTTCAATGCATTCTGCATTAGTGTATCTTTTACAGCGCAGAACACAAGCTTGATGTTTTCAGTGTCTAGAGGTGGATAGGTTGTTTGTTAAATTGGTTTTGGTTTTATTTTTGGATTTATTTAATATTTTAGGGTTGAAGTAGCAAATCCAAAGGTAGATTAATAAAAAATAAAAAAACAAATTGGAAATCATTTAATTTTGTTTTTCATTTTAATATAAAGGAAAGCTAAGATATTTGTAAGCATTTACTAGCGAGATCTTACTTTTTCAAATAAATACTCAATGGATTTTTTTCTCTTGATACACATGTATTTGAATCCTTTAATTAAAGCTTACCTCTGGTTTTAAGAAGAGATTTTGTGGTTGCCTAGAATTTGGAAAAGTCAAAGTACACACCCAAGCACACATATCAATTCTGAAATTGCTCTTCTGAGCTAGCTTAAGTCTTTTCTTAGACTGACATTATGCGAAGACAGACAAACTCAATTCATGAACACGACTCAATCATACTTTAACATTCATTCACTCGCATTAAACTTTTATAACTTACCTGTAGCACAAGTAAAGTGAGAGTAAATTATTTTTTCGGAATCAGGATTCAAATCTACAAACATACGAAGAATAAACTCTCTGGCTGCTATTGCATCCCTTTGTGGACCTATTTTTAGAATAAAAAAATACACATAAAAGCAGAACTAGCATTACAAAACAATCTACAAGTGCTTAAGTTATTTTTTTATATGTACATACATTTAAATACAATTTAGCCTACACCTAAAATACAAAACAAAATTCATCAACTACTCGTAAAGGCTTCTTCATTTGTTTAGCATACGACATCAGTATACGAATTCAAGCGTACTTATTTATTTTATACATATTATTTTAACCTGTAGCAGTTGTAAAATGAGAATAACATTGACGCTCTGGATCGGGATTCGCTGATAGATATTTATTCAATATAAATGCTTTTGCTGCAGGTATATCACATTTGGCGCCTGTTTTTAATTTAATTTTTCAAAATATATAATATTTTTTGACATCGATTTTAACTTAATTCATTTTTAAATGGTATGTATTTAAAATATATACAAAAATAAATATTCAAATATTTTAGGAGCGATTCTTACCGTCATACTCGGGGAAGTAGTCTACCAAATGCGAATACATTATTTTTTCTTCTAACAAGTCTTTCTTATTTAAGAAAAGAATAACGGATGAATTTTGGAACCATGGGTACGTAATAATAGTTCTAAATAAAGCTTTTGATTCTTCCATACGATTCTGCAATAAAAGAAAGTTTAGTTAATTTTTTCTACTTGATTTTATTTCTATACATCGATACACAAATCTTGAAAACAAATAGCATTGTCCTTTGAATCTTTAGAGTTTTCCAATAAAAGGTTTCATTTTTATGTTCAAAGAAAGGAGTATTTTGAAAGAGAAATCAGCGTGTATCGTTTCATTTTTGCGAATGGCGTATTTTTTAATTTTTAAATGTCAGAAAGTGACAGTAGCACAAATAGCGGGTTATTCAAAATGAAATCTCTTATTAAAAAACCTCTTAAATTAAACCTTAGTAATATAAATTATTCTTTTATTTATATGAAAACAATATTTCTATTACAGAAAAATGATTTAATATTTTGGATTGTTTGCATTGAGTCAAGAGTTCATAGTTCATATTTTATATTTTTTGTCAAATATTGTGTAGCAATGCAGTTTCATTATAACATTAAAAACTTTGTATACATACCTCATTTTCAGATTCGAATAAAATTTGATCATACTCTGAGAGAGCGACCAAGAAAATAATTGAAGTTACATTTTCAAAACAATGAATCCATTTTCTTCTTTCTGATCGCTGACCGCCTACGTCTACCATCCTGTTTACATTAATAAGATACAAATATATATATATATATTAATATTTAAATAAATACATATTAATCTAATTCTAATATATTAATAGCGTCAATTTCTATAGATTTGCAATGCAACTTTATTATGTAATTTTTAATAAGCAAAAAATGAATATTACAAACATAGACAGACAAAACAAAACAAAAATGTACATAAGGCAACCATAATTAAGATGAGCATGGATACAAAAAAAAAGCTGTTACAATTTTAAGCAATACTTTTTGATTTTTTGTTTCTAACTTTAGATTCTGGCCAACTATTTACTTCCTTTATACCACAATTCTAGCTTCTATGGAATTATTTTTTAATTTTTTATTTAATACCTAAATACGATTCCATCTAAATCGAATGGATATTCTAGAATTCCTGTGGTGGGAACTCGAGCACGTAAAATATCTTGTTCTGTTGGTAAGAAATCTGGTTTCTCGATACGTGGCAGATCACTTAAGTAACTAATAAGTAACAAGAAATAATTATTAAAACAAACATAAGTAATAAAAAAGAAAGAGTTAAAAAAAACTTTGTTCAACAATTTATTCAAATCCTTCCAAAAAATGGATGAGATCATTGTTTTGACTTCAAAGGAGAGTGGGTTTTAGGAGTTAGTTCTTGGTTTCTAATCCAAGAAATTTAAGCGAACAAGAAAGTGTCGTTGGTTTGTTTTCAAAATTTCAACTTTTTAGAAAAATTATGAACATCAAATGTAAAATAGATAGGAGTAGGTATCAGTATCTTCTCTTATATATTACATTACATTTCACACTACTCAGCACATAAATGTACAGAGTAGAGAACACAGCACCTTGAGCGACTAGACTATATAAGGTGATAAAAACACAAGACATTAGTACAAGACAGAAGGACAGAGGAGAAAGAACAACATACAGAAAGAAATACATGACAACAGCACGCGGTAGGTTTCGAGACGATCCCCCATCTTTCTACTAACCACGCTCACTGATGCTTGATTTCGGTGATCGATGGGAACCGAAGCTTTATCAGTGACTAGGCCGTTGCTCTCTTAAATATTATTACTTATTAGTATCTTTTCCCACAGGGTATTATGTTCATCGACGACTATTTTGGCATATCAACGCAAATAGCAACAAAAGCCATTTGAGAAGTTTTCGAGATTTACAATTATAATTTGAATTATATTCCCACTAAATAGATATATTCAACTTATTTATTTAACCCATGTTTTTCGAATGTATACACGTTTTGTCCAAAAAGAGGACAGTTTAAACTTTATAAGTATCTGCTTTTGAATCGAAACAAGTAAATTTTAATAAATAAATAAGAAAAAACTAAAATTATTAAAATATTAAAGACAGACATGCATATACTAAAAAATAACTATCTATATAATAATTTCGGAAATAAAAATAAGTAAACATTCTTTATCAAATTCTTACAAATAAATTTAAATATATCAAACATGACAGACACAAAAGACGAGTAAATAATTGTTTGTAAGCAAAACCAAAAGTCAGCTTTAAATTTCTTTTGTTCATTTCTTTGCTGTATAAAGCAGTGATATACAAAATATTTTGAATAATCCTAACAAAAATCTGCATACAGCAATTGAATTTCATGCATTCGATGTGTAAAAAACATAAAATTGATACAATAATTCTCCTGATTCGAATCAACCATTTCCTGATTAGAATCAACGTTTGATTAAAATCAAGTTAATCATTGAAAGTAAAACTGACAGCTGGTGTCAATGTAGAGAAATTAAATCGCTTTCAGTGGAACCATTATGTTTCGAAATGTGAAATATCAGCTGTTCATTGAAACTGTAATTGGAAATTAAAAAATTAACTAAAACAAAAGTTCTGGGGCCCTACTACGTAACTCGATTCTACTTTTGATTCTATTCAAAACTCATTTCCGATTCTACTTTCAAATCGTACTACGTATGAAAGTAGATTCGAATGCCGGTTAAACCATCTTGTTTTCAAAAAAAATTCTACTTTCGAACGAGTATCGATTGTTTGACAGTTTAAAAAAAAAAATAATAAAACATAAAATTTTTGGACAAGAATAATTATAACAAAAATGGATACCGTTTAAATTTGGTTTAATTTGAAAGGAAATGAAGAACGGTACGAGCAAATTGAACGCAAACGAATAAGAGACAATTCCAAAATAATGGAGCTGAGTGAGAAAAGGTTTGCACATATAAGGTCCGCCATCGAACGTTTTTTTTTTTTCAACTAGAGCTTATTTCGTGAATGGTTACACTTAGCTGATGTCTGATTTCACCGCTGAACGAATATGGTGTGTATATGCTTCATTACCTTTTCAGATGAAGCTCATTTTGATCATGGCGGGTATGTAAATAAAAAACCCGTACGCATACATTGAATAGCCGATACACCGAAAACGAGTCACAGTTTGGTGCGGAATTTGGTCCAGAGGCATAATTGGGCCATTTTTCTTCGAAAATGAGGAAGCAGTGGCCGTTACAGTCAATGGCGATCGTTATCGGGCCAAATTGAACGAATTTTTGTTCACAAAAGGAGGAGGATATTGGCAAAATTTGGTTTCAATAGGACGGCGCTACGTGCCACACTGCCGACACACACTCGATGTTTTTATAGCATTTTCAAAAAGAAAAAAAGTTATTTGGCGGACCCTTTATATGTATGTATATACGGTAGAATATTTGAACGCATTCTTAATGAAAAATATACTTTTGTTTTAGTTTTGTTAAGAACTATCGTCTTTCTAAAGACGGATTTATGTTCTTACTTAACACCATATCATCCGACTTGACTACTCGTTATCAGCAGCAATTAAGTTTTTGGCAACAAGAGTTTATCAAAACCAAATCGGTAGTGACAAGAAGAAGAACGCTGGTTTGTCAAAAATATTTGCCGAAGTTTTGACTTCAATCGAAAGAGTCATGTGCCCGCTGATGATGAATTTTGAAATGAATGAGGAAGAAGAACGAAAGTCCAAACGCTATTTTTAGCAAAAATCACGAATTCCCGGTGTAATTGGGGTGGTAAAATAATAAAACACAAAAGTTTGAATGAAAAACTTTCAAATTCAAATTGCATATTAATAATTTATAACATTTTACTTACACTTTGACAAAAAAAAATTCGTTCGCAAACACATTTGATGTAGAGTGATTATTTTCGATTTTGCCTTGTTTTGAATTCTACTTTCGTGTTACGTAGTTCCTCGTTTATTCGAAAGTTCATAAGAATATAGTTGGCACTACTAGAACTATTCGATTCTCGTTTGTTCGAAAGTAGTCTAATAAATACATAGTACCAATTTTTCGAATTCGAGCAATTTCATTGTAAAATCGATATACATAGTAGGGCCCCTGGTTTAAAGAAAAAAATCTACAACTGATCAGCTTTATTTTGACACCAAAAATAACAAATTTAACTCTCTAACTCGATTTTTAATCTCGAAACAAAATGTTCAATGATGAAAATCAATTAAAGCTATAACTAACTCCTTAAATAAATTGAAACCTTAAATAAATAGAATTAAATTAAACTAATAGGACATTTTTCTATCAGTGGAGCCATTACTAAGACTTGTTTTATTCTAGTAACTTTTCTTGAATCCTCCATCTCATAACCTTGTAATACTCGTCTAACAATTCTTAAATTATCAAATCTCATTTCTTATGAGCAAGAGATGACTTAAAGTTAATGTCATAAAAAAATAATTTCTCTATGCAGACTTTTTGTTAAAAACTGTAATAAAGTTAAGCAGACAAAAATAAACGAATCATTCTTCTTCTTGTTAGACACAAAATGGAAACAAAAAGTTAGTAAATTCTGAACTGAATATATAAATTATGGATAAATGGTAACCACACGCCATGCATTATTGTATTTTTTTTTTAATTTCGAAAGAGTTAGTTGCAAAAATGGTTTTGTTCATAAATTAATGGAAAGGATTGAGGAAGGATACCTAAATCGTATCTCTTCTAGATCGAATGGATATTCAATGATCCCCGTTGTTGGTACTCGAACCCTTAATATATCTTGTTCGGTTGGTAAGTAATTTTTTCCAGCCACTCGATCAATTTCCATCAGATAACTGTTGAGATTGAATTTTGTTTATATATATATTTATATAAAATACGTTGTAGAAAATTTAAAAAGGAAAGAAATTAAACTTTTATCGCGTTGGTTCAAGGATTGAAAACAAATCACGATCCGTTTTGTAAATAAATTAAAATTAAAAATTACTAGATCAAAGAAAAAACAAATTAACTAACTATTTAGCTGAATCTGTAAGTTGGTATTCTCTTCTTCGATCGTAACATTCCTGAATACCAGCGTCCGCCCAAAGATTTCTAATTGCAGACACATAGGGATCTTCGAATGTGGCAACTGTTTCGTAATCTATCCCCGATATCAGCTCAGCACCTTCCTGAAAAATTAAAATACAAAATACAATTTAAATTGAGTTATTTTAGTATCAAGAATATAAAATGTACATATTTTATGTTTATATACTTACCACGTTGTCTGGCGCTCCATATTGAATTTTTAACATATCCATGGCCTTTATCATCGATTGCATGGCCATGAATATGTTCTGGTAGACTAATTTGATAAAACCCCTTTTATCTTCGTCGGAGTAACCACTACCGTGAATAATACGCATCTGTTTGATGAATGTGGATTTACCAGATTCACCAGTACCTTTGAAGAAAAGGAAAATAAAGTTTAATTTAATAAAACAGTAATTGTTACATATTATTTTGAAAAAGAAATTCATGATTTGCTCTAAGTTAGGTGTACCTACTCGTATATGGCTAGTGTTCAAAAAGAGGGCATTTCAATAAGTTTTAGAAATATCATAGAAACCCTCAAAAAATTATTAAATATTGATTTAAGAAAACAGTTCTTTTGAATAGAGATCGTGAAATCAAATCAAAAAAAAATCCTTTACGCGAATAATTTTAGGGATGGATTCGAAGAGTAAAATTTCGATTTCTTCAAGACTGAGGTTGTTCAGTCAATCGATAGAATAGATATTATAGATATTATTTATTAGGCAAAAAAGGTTTCAAGAAATTAAGACCTTTTTGAAATAACGTTAACTGGAAAACACTTGAGAAAGACTTAGGTACCTGTCAAAGGGTACAATCATATAAGATTTGTTAAAATGTTTTTTTTTGTTTAAAGCTATAAAGCGTTTTTAATACAATTTTCAAGAGCTTCTTTTCTGAAATTTGATTTGACCACCATAAACCAAAGTGACGAAATTTTGTTCACCCGAAAAATACGCGTAAGTTTTAATAATGGGTTGTATGTTATGAAACTCGAAAACAAGAATCTCGTAATCCTATTTATTTGAAACCTCACAAGTTGACCGTCTTTGTTCTATTGATATACATACATAATTTGATTTTATTTCTTTGCTGATCATTATTCAACACCAAAGTTGAGCCATGAAAACTTTTGCATACAAATACAAACGACATACAAATGAGTTATTAATCTAATGAAATTAACCACCATTATTTTCAGTTCATTCAGAAATGCTATTAAAATAAAAAAAGGGGAAGTAAGAAATATAATATGCTTTTCTGGATCTTCACTGAGGTGTCAACTTTTGTGATTCTGAACTGAGGTACAGCTAAATAACTACTTGGTCTCAGAAGGTTATCTACTTTTTCGTTGTTAGAAAGTTTAGATTTTTGAAATTTTGATATTAGTGAACTTTCTGTACCTAAAAGCTTGTTTTTTATGGACTCCAGGTCAAGGTAAATATTAAACTTTCCAAATCTCACAAAACGTAACCTATAGTTTTTAAGGGATATTTTTTTGAATTTGCTTAATATTCTCTACTAACATTCTTACAATTAGGGAAGGATTTATAAAAAGTCTGTTTATTATGATTTGCAAAATGTGAAACAAATATAAGTTCTTTTAAAATGGTTTGAACATTTCTATTTCTATCTTAGATGAACTTTTAAACTCTGCGATTGAAACTTATATAAAAACTTACAAGTCTTGACAGATTTAATTTAGAAAAGCGCACGCTCAAGAAGATATAACTACCCCTATTATACAAAGAGACAGTGTGAGCATTAGAAAAGGGAGAGAGGGTTTGAAAGTAGGTGTCGGTACACATTGGTTTTGAATTCCTTAAGACAGAGTGTGGTAAGGCTTTTCACATTCGCGTAGAACGACTAAAGAACGAATCTCTGTACTTGACAGTACGACGGAAGTTGGGCTCGAGGGTATACTGATGAGCATTCCTAGAAGCGCGAGTATTATGGTTGAATGATCCAATGATGGTATTATCACATTAGTTAACATTGTTTCCGAAAAAAGTTTTTATATTTATTGATTTGATTTTTGACACTTCTCGTAGAGAAACAGGGCTAAGTCTCAACCATTCTCTGTGATGCCAGGAATAGAGGCAACTTAGAGTTTTTTATGCCGAAAAACACTTATCATGCTTGACAAGAGTCTCGGATTTGTCAATTCCTCTTAAGAGGGAGTAACCGTGATTTTTTTTTAATAAAGGGAGTTTTGAAATAAATTTTTCCTTTTTGATCCAAACTAAGAGGCCTTTACAGCAAGGATACTTCTTTGTAAAAGTTATTTCTATTCTTTCCTAAACAGGATTCATTGTTAAAGAGCTAAACACAAAATGGCAAAAAATATTATAACTTACCCAGGAGCAGCAGTTTAAGTTCTCGTCTGGCATCTCGTTTATCACGACGTAATTGCCTTTCGATTTCTTGATTGATGCGCTTCTGTTCCTTCGCCTCTTCAGATAAACAGCACTCCATGCTAACTGAATATTAATATACCGCTATCCCGTTGTATAAAATCGTCTTGCCAACTTGCAGTTCCACTCTAACATGCACTCTGTTTTTCTTATTTCTTCTGATGTTATCAGTTACAATAATTGTATTAAATGTATATTTGAAAATTTGGATTATTGTTAATCCAAGGTTTTATGAAGTTTTAATTTGATCCACAAAAAAAAACACTATCATCAATTAGTTTTTGTTTGTTGTTTTAAATTATTTTTGGTATTCCAAAAGTGTAGGTGGGCTGTTTTCTGTTTGCTTTCTTGTTTATTTTTTTTTCAAAAACTTTATCCTTTTTTTTAACGCACTAACAACAACAAACACGAAGAAAACGCACGCCGATCAACATTCCAGATCATCTGTAAATATTTTTAAAAAACACAATTTTTTTATTTGCGGTTTAACTTAACTGATTTTTATTAAAATTTTCAATCAAGCAGAAAACATTATTTAATATTTTTGTAATATTTTGTAATTCAGAATTTCTTTAAAAAAATGCAAATCAAACCGAGATGTGCTTACTCGGAGACAGCGCGATACATTATGACAAAGTTGATAGTTGTAAAAATGCGACACTGTCTTGAGCAGAGAAAACAAAAGGCTCTAACATAACCGAATTTGCTACCAGCTTACCGTAGCTGGATAGGGCTTCATAGAGTCACGTCACAATAATATAATCCAATTGTTTCAATAGCAAGGTCGAGACGTAGGAAATGAGCCCTAAAACACTCAACAACTGTTGACCAAAACCAATAGGCTAGGAAACAAAAAAAAAAGAACAGGTATATCTTAAAAACTATCTGTCAGATTTTATAACGGTAAAGTATCTATATGGCAAGTTAATATATAATAGGAAATAAGATTCGAAGCTTAGTGTTTTTTGCTTTTCTTACCGTAATTATGGACAAATACTTGATCTAAGGCCAATGCCAGGATTATGCCCGTTTTAAACAATACACACTTACTGAACTTTGAGGTAATTCGATATAACCACCGCTGGATGGAGTCGGTTTGTTATTTTTTCGTTTTCTTTTAAACTGATGGTTTAGGCGCAACAAAGTCTATTCTCCACCACACCCTCTTCTTCATTGTGCTCTTTCATACATTCCTACATATACATATAACGTGTGTTATTGATTTTTGTGTTCTTAAATCTAATTAATACAATATGAACACACTCAAGCGTTAGCGGTGCAGAGAACAATTTTTGTTATAAACAATAATTTTAGCACATTTGCACCATTGGCATGTGTGTATCAACAAAACCTATAATGCAGTATGAGTCGGCTTGGGTTGGGTATAGTTATATAGGTATATTATTATAGTTGATGCGAAAAACAACAGAAAATATATTTGCGCTATGATAATAGAGACATTTTCCAATGAGGGACACTTTTAGATGACTGTACTGAGTAAGAGTAATATTTGAATATTTAGATTGATTCAATGCAAATGTGATCTGCAGGTGATATGAACTTGTGAAAAATACAACCTTCACACTTTCAGGTGAGGCGAAGTACCGAACTACATATGTACAAATGTAAATATGTATGTTGTTCGGTATGAATTTAGGTATATATTAGGTTGTTGCTACAAAATCAAATTGCAAGTTGTTTCAGGCTTTGTTCGAATGTGGATAAGTTTAATTATACTAAAAAACCTATGTATTATTTGAATGATGTACTTTAAATTTCTTAAAATTGGAATTTCTTTTTTACGAAATATTAAATAGACATTATGTTAAATTGAATGGTCCTTTGATACTATAGAACGATAAATAAGAAAATGATCGTTTGCAAATTGAATCCGTATCAAATTTGTATGTTCTTACAATTCTAAAGGAACTAGTGCCTAGTGACTTGCAGCTCTGAACTATTTCTTTGTGCAAGTAATGTCAAGGATAGGGGGATGTGGCGTACAGTTTTTATCCCGAGTTCTAAAGGATAGTTAGGGAAGAATTTTGTATGGCAAGAATTTCTATTGGAGGATTTGTCGGTTCCTGGCATTACCAGTATCATACAACTTTTCATTTAATTTACATGACTTTCGTGACTGTGCTTTATGAACTCCATATTGACCAATTTTCCAATCATTCATAGGCGTTAGGTCTTTTCGCCCAAATTAAAAATGTCATAGCGCCCAAAACAATTTTATTAACATTTTGTTGTTGTACGATTTGGCAATATTACCGAACGTTTGGGCGTTCACTTTTTTGGGTCAAAAACAATGTCATATTGCCCAAATCTATTTTTAAGTATCATAACGCCCAAATTACCAATTTACATATCGCCCAGAAGATGTCATTTATTCCAAAATTTTGACATTGTGACAAAAATGTTGTTTATTTTGGGCACAACGGCATTTTGTGATTTAAATTTTATCGTTTAAACGCAAACATTAAACGAACAAAATTTCAGGTCATCCAAAAACTCGGAACGTCAAAAAAACTAAACAAATATGTTTCAGAAAGCGAAACAAGGCCAATTTTCAAAGTGAAATAAATCGAAATGGTTTACTTGCTCACAGTGCGTATAAAAAGTGAAACCTGTATATAAAGAATCTAAATTCTTTAAATGCAAAGAAAGATTGAATACATACAACTTCGCACCTACCCCAAATCATTTAGTGAGCTAAAACAGAGGAGTTGCAGTGGGGCAGCATGCCCCCCATACATACCTTACTGTGTATACGCGTCTCAAAGTCCAACCACCCAAAATGTTTGTTAAATATTTGGGCGAAAAGACCTAACTCTTCATACGTAGTCAAGAGTGGGTCGAATTTTTGCTTCGAAATGGGCAACCGTTGCTGATTTATACCCTTAAGCATAAAAAAGACAATTGACAAGTTTTGCAAAGGTGTAAAATTATACTAACGAAGTGGTCACTTCACGGGCCAATAATTACGAAGAGATGGTTGCACGAGCTGTATGGTTGTTGAAACCATTTGTTTCCAAATAATTTTTACAGAGGAATATAGACAGTCACGAATCATTCGCATGTTTCGGATTTAAAGCCAAATAGGATGATGCAGCCTTCGACATGTAAAGTGTACAAAGTAGCTATTATTTCTGGGATGGTCATGGATCTTTTTATTTAATATTTCAATGAAATAATTTCTGGCTTTTGGCCTCTTTGACTGCGCTGTTAAATTGTGAACCAAATTTTTAATCAAACATAATCAAGAATGAGTCCAATATTCGCTTTTAAATGTGATCTAAGCATGGATCACATAATTGAGCCGTTTATTTTGAAAGTGGCATAAGTCACTTTTTTTTAAGTCGAGATATTTAAGATATTTGTTATACCGTTAATTACCAATACTTCTCTCGAAGAAATCTCAATAGTTCTCAACTTATTGAGTGCAAATTTTTTAAAAATGAAAAGATACCATTCAATTGTATTTAGTGTTGCCATTAACTCGATTTTTTTGAAAAAGTGACTTATGCCACTTTCAAAATAAACGGCTCAATTAATAACAAGTTTTCCAAAGGTGTCAAATTATACCAATAAGGGATCCACGGGTCAATAATTGAGCCACCAAACAATTGGCGCAACAAATTGATGGTTGCACGCGCTGTACGGCATATTATTGGCACCATTTCTTCTCCAACAAATTTGTAATGATTAATAAATATTCAAGAACCATTTGCTTGGTCCGGCATGTAAACATGTAAATTATAAGGAAAAACTTCACACACACTACCACTAATAAAAACGTCCTTTATATTCTGAAACAGATTAATGGGGATCAAATAAACTCGTATGAAACACGTCTAATTTTTTTGTTCAACTTTCCAGATATTTATTTTCATCCAGTGTAAGATAATAAAAATAAATTAGGTGACGCATCAGTCCTTTGAGAACTACGGCCTATAGTGACTTACAACTCTCAACCATTCCTGTGTGAAAGTAATTTTGTCAAAGACGGCTAATTTGAGAAAGCACTTTTCATGACAAGAATTACTCTTGGACAATTTGTCAATTATTTGAAAGAGGCAGTACCCGTTAAAAGCATCTTTAGATAGTTTTTTAACCAAGTTACCCAAGACTAGTAGTGGCCACGGGTACTAGAGGGTAAGATGGCTATCCTTTAGTTAACCACACTTGATTTAAAAAGTACAGAGCTACTCCTATCTGATATCGTGAAACTCCCTACAAATAATTTTGTTCCTGATACTTTTTACTTTCAATCGAAACTTTTGAATATCATTTACGTTCAAAAGGTTCGAAAGAGGGAAACATTTCCCGGGGAAAATTTATTAATTACATTTATTACAATACAGTTTTCTAGGAGATAAAACAAGATTTAAAGTAGTTTTTGAAGAAAGAAAAGGAAAACTTTAATTTTAAATCAGATTTTTTGAAGAAATTACCTTACGTCTTAATAAAAGTTTAATTATCCAGGTCAATAATTTAGAGAAGGTATCTTTTTATTCAATATCTACTAAAAAATTATAGTTGTAACAAGAAATAATAAACTTAAGGAAGATTTAAATAATTTGAGTAACTGTTATTGTACTGTGTGAACAAAAATTGAAAGGAAAAGTAACAGGGAATATAAGAGAATATAGAAAAATGGAACGTGCTAATTTCGAATAACTCATAGACGTTAATAAGAAGCCATCACGATTAAGAAGCGTGTAAGTTCATAAATAATAAAATGCCCGAATGGGTAGTATGATCTTGCTTTTCAGAGTTTTTTTTTTAAATATGTATACAATAAGTAAGAAGTTTTTACCATTTCTGATCTGGTTGTTATCTATATTAAGCTTTTATTGGTGCGAAATACGAGTACAATTCTGATATTTAGATAGTTACATAATAACCCACTTGAGTCTCTTGGACAGAACTCAAAAGAGAGAACATAATATATGACCGTTGTCTAACTAAAACAGTTAATTATGTTAAAATGGCGTAAACCGATCGAAGTTATAACGTTTATCATAATCTCTTGATAACTTTTATGTTGTATAAACAATGTTTTTTTTTTAATCTAACAAGAATTGTTTTCTATTTTTCAGGCATAATCTGTTTGGTAGATTGCTTAGGAATTCAGCACCATTTAGCGCTTACTTCAATCCCAAAGCTATTTAGTATTATAAATACTCATATGAGATTATCATATTGTTGCTCTACTACAGATAAATAAAAATAAAAAAAATTCTTGTTGCCACCAGAACGATATGTGTTATCTTTTCTGTCTACAGATTGATGCTAGAAAACCTGGAATATAATCTTGTGTCTTGATTAAATAATATTAAAATCTAAACAGAACGTTAAAACAAAATGTACTAACAATCATTCGGATCAGCATCAAAGCAGCACGAACTATTTTGAGCTTTGGCAAAACAACAACAACAAAAAAATGCCCGGTAAGCATTTAAAAGAATCTATATCGTTGAGCAGAGTCCAATTAGTTGAAATAATTTAATCTAAACGCCTGTCTGTCTGTTATTTAATTTGCATATTTTTCTAAGCTCGTTCGAAAAAAAGTGATAAGATTCAATTGGAATTTTAAGCAGTCTCAGATTAAAATATGTAGGTAGAAAGGTGCAATTTCCGTTGTACTTATATATAAACGTACCTACCTACCTACCTATGACGAGTTCAAACAATCACAATGTTTTATAATTATCTTTATCAGCTTATTCAAACAATTGCCATTATTACTCATTTTCATTACAATCAAACAAACTCTATCGCACAGTGCATCTAAGAGTAATTATTCATTTTTTATAATAACTTTACAGAATTATTCCAGTCCAAACGCTTAATTCTCGACGAAGAAAGAAATTAAGCTTTGTCAAGTGTGACAAAATATGTAGGTTCATATCGTAACATAAGTTTCCATATCACAATTTGTCACTTTCTCGAACATAAATACTAATGAAATAGTGACCATTATGCGAGGTCACATGGATTTATGTAATGAACTGGAAACAAAATCTAATCTCTGCATTTGCTTCCGAAGAGGAAGTATTTCTGCACTATTGCAGCATTGTTTATAGAAGAAAAAACAGACCAACCATGACAAAGGTGGGGTATACCAGGAACAAAAAAAAACTTTACCTTAACGTAACATTTAACTAGGTACATGGTCAAAGACAAAAGGAGAAGCCTTATTAATGAAAATCGTTAGCCACAGAGGGAAAAACGTGAAAATGATTTCAAGAACATTGCACTGGTTGTTGTACTGCTACTAAAACTAGCACTTGTATTATAAAAGGCATAGCATTTTGTTTGCCATCAGTCTTGGGTTTGCATCGATTGGCATTTGAAGCCCATGATCATGATTCTGTTTGTTGTTTACATTTCCTATTGACCTTCAAATGGGATTTTCTTGATTTCCCCCCCGGCTTGACTGTTAAGCCATGGCTTTTGTAGTTAATAATGTAAATGTAACAGCTAATGCTTGTATTAATAGACAGAAGATATTATGATGTCTGTCAAGTTAGCAGTAACAACACCTCAAAATTTTGAGATTGTAATATTTGGATCAATAGTCGCCGGAGGAGGTAAAGAGTTATACGAATTATATAGCGAAACTGATATAGCCAAAAAGAGACAGCTTGGTAGACTCTGTCCGGCTGGGCTGAAAGGTAAACAGACTATGTCTTCTCTGGAAGGATGGCGTAAACCAAGACGCCCAGAGCCTTGAAGTACGCAACTGAATGACGTCGGCCAACAATTGGGAAAGATGGTAAAACATATTGAATGAACCGGAACCAAGTTGTGGCAAAGATGACGGAGTCACCGTCCAGGCTAACGAAGTAGTCAGTTAAACAAAAGCTTCCTAGATTTCATTCAACAATTATACCAAAAGTAAAAAGTCAAGAAGTTCAAAATCACTTTTGAATTGAATTTAATCGTTTCGGAGGGGTAACAATCAAAAGCTAACTGCCAAGTTACTATTAACAGGATCTTATCCAAAAAAAAAAAAAAAAAAATATTAGTTGACTACCTAACAATTAAAAATAAATCGCTACACCACTTAAAATGATAACCAATTAATATTTCAAACATTTTTACAGTTTATTAAATAATTCGAAACATAAACAAGTGATCAGACGAAATTCGTGATTTTATAGCATTCTTGTCTACAGCGACAACGACAACGACGATGTCGAGGAGCAACAACAAACGTGTCAAATATGTCATTTATATAAATATTTATAATTAAATTATTACCTATAAAACAATTTTTAAAAAAATCGTTTTATGTATACATGCATACATAGGTACATATGTAGTTTTTCAAAAAGAAAAGAGATGATATATAAAATTAATAAATTTCCTGTCAATTAAGCGCCTTTGAATACAAATTTTTTTTTCTAATAAGATAGGTACGTACGTACAGTAGGTACATATTATTATTAAAATCTTAATCACGTATAGATATGTGTTATGTACGTCCAATTATTTTATACAATTTTGTTATATGTACATATTTATTTTTAATACGTATGTACATATAAATGTACATAGTTTACGTACATATTATTTTAACAATACATAATTATTATTATTTTTATAAGTATATATGTAAGTGTTATATGTTTGGATATTTGGTCAATTAGTAGTTTCTACCCTACCCGTGGCTTGGTGGTTAGTGTGTATGGCTGTCACGCCATTCAGAGGTCTAAAAAAAAGAAGTTTTCACGGGTACTGCTTCTTGCCAAAAATTGACAAATCCTTCAAGAGTAATTCTTAAGTAATTCGGCTTAAAACTGTAGGTCCCCCCCATCCCTCACAACTTTACTCAAACACAGGAATGGTTGAGAATTGTAAGTCACTAGGCCCCAATTCTCAATGGCATGTTGCGCCACCTAATTTTTTTTTTTTTTAGTAGTTTCTACAAAGTAACAAATTAGAAAATATATGTAATATTTGTTTAACAGTAGAATGTGGTGATTTTGGGTGGTTCTAACAAATTGTGTGAAGTTTGTCGAAGATGAAGAGTTGCCAGGAAAACTGCAATTTAACACAATTAAATGTTGTAGGTATAATGGCTTTGTTAGGAAGAACAAATATTTCAAATAACTATGGAATACAACGTCGTTCAAGTATGTAGCACATTTTGTAACTCCAAATTTCGAAGACCTTTCTAATCTCTAGCTCACGAATTGCTTATCCTTATGTGCTTAAATCAGTGTCGGATTGATGAAATATAACATTGGTCCTTTAAGATTCCTTACAATTAAAAGTATTTAGTCGCTATAAGCTGTGTTACAAGCATAAAACATCATAAAACAGGAACTAAATAATGTTTTGTATACATACATTGTTGTTTCAATTATTTTTCTATATTATTGGTTTAATTTAGAAAAAGTTTCACTTAAAATTATTTACCTCAGCCAGTTTTTAAACGTTGTGGCCATCGACCTATAGTGGCGCGCACTGTTTCTATTAATTTTTTTGTACTCTGGTTCAGTTAACTCTATGTTAACAATTTGTTTTAGGAGTCTTTCAGGTACTCACTCCAATTCTGACCACAAAAAATAATCTTAACCCTCTACTGCACAAGAAGCCACATATGGCTTTTGATTTTTAAACGCCGACTTCTTGGATTGCGCAACTGATATTGGAAAAGTACCGTTTTGATATCTTAGAACAGTTCATTGTTTATATTTTTTTAGTGTATTTGGTTTTATTTTTCGTTGCACAATCGCGAAAATCCGCAATCAAATTTGACAGTGCGCGTGGTGTGACCGTTGAAAAAAAAACATAGATATAAAAGCTTATTTTTCATTGGCTTGTGCATAATTTATTGGCATTAAATTTTTTTTAGATAGATTCAATATTGGTAAGTAATATTAAAGTGTTAAATGTTCAATTATGTCCGTGGAATTCAAGACACGGGGTGTTTTTGACAACATCCATATATGGCTCCTTATCCATTCACAACAATATTTATGGTGTCATATATTTATGGCTGCTTGTGCTTTTTTTGCAGTGAAAAACAATGATCTCGTCAATTTCATTCTACGGAAAAGGATTTTGTGCTGTTCCTGGTGATGGTTTTCAGAGTGAGGATGAAATCCTTGAATCTGAGGATAAGCAGAATATGGATATGGACTGTAAAGAACACATAGAGGTGCCTGAAATCGATGAAAGCGAGTACGATTCGGATGATGAAAAACCATTGTCAACTTTGAGATCGAAAGATAAGAAAAAAAAGCAAAAAGTAACATGGAGGAGCGAATCCCGTGCAACATACATGGAAAGCGATTATCCCTTTTTAGGGACAAAAGAGCTTCCAGAAGAAATGTCCTCCCCCGCTGACTTTTTTTCTTTTCTTTTCACGGGAGAACTGTTTGATATGATTGTTGAGGAATCTAACAGAAAAGCATTGCAAAACAACATAAATAAGCCAGTCAACATAACGCGAAGTGAAATGGAACAATTTGTCGGTATTTCTCTTTTCACGTCCCTCATAAAATTTCCTTCTACCAGGCGGTATTGGAACTCCCAACTAGGACAGCCTCTTGTTTATGAGACCATGCCATGTAGGCGGTGGGAGGAAATAAAAAAATGTCTCCATTTCGCTGATAATTATTATAATTATTATTATAATGATAAATTTGTTCGATTTGGTCAACCTGGACACGACCAGCTTTTCAAAGTCAGGCCACTCCTAAATAATATAAGGGAACGACTTCCTCTTATACCAAGAGAAGAACATCTTGCAGTGGACGAACAAACAATTCCCACTAAGTGTCGACATCACCTTAAGCAGTATAATCCAAAAAAGCCACATAAATGGGGTTACAAAAACTTCGTTTTAAGCGGAATATCGGGATTCAGCTATGATTTTGATATATTCGCAGGGGAGCAGAGCAGCGTTATACCAGATGGTTTTCCAGATTTGGGTGTAAGCGGAAATGTTGTGTCCAGGTTGGTTTCAACGGTGCCAAGACATATAAACCACAAAATCCTTTGACCCCCGCTTCCTCAACTCAACATTTGAAGAAAAAAGGAAGGCGCCATGACTTTCCATTGAATTCTGTTCGTTTGGACGCAATGGGTCACATTTTGGAATGGCAGAAATCAAGGCAGCTATGCCAAAACGACTGCAAATACAGGTCATTTATTATGTGTAAGAAATGCAAAGTAAGTCTGTGCCTGAACAAAGATCGAAATTGTTTCACATCATTTCATTCCTAGTTTTTTTGTTTCTTTTATTAAATTTTGACTTTTGATACGAATATTTATGAAAATGTTTTTTTTTTTAAACTGTTGAAGTAAGTTCTAGGTATACATGTTTGATTTTTTTGTGAGCTTGAAAAATGCGTAACTGCACAAGCAGCCATATATGGCAAAAGTTAAGTTTATTGAAATATGTGTAACTGCACAAGAAGCCATATATGGCAAAAGTTATTAACTTTGAATAAAATTTATTTAAACAATTTTTTTTTGTTTAATTCTTTTAATTTTACAAAATGAAAAACAAAAACGAAAAAAAAATAATTTTTTTTTCATTGGATCATAGTGCGTGCAGTAGAGGGTTAAGGGTTAAAACATGATGTCCCCGAGAGCCAATCTTAAGTTTCTCAAAGACCTACGATGTTGACCCTAAGACAGTTTTTGTTATCTTGGCTTTGTTTGTCTTACCAAAATCCTGAAGAAGAATTCATATATCTTCATTGAAAAGGGTGTTTGTTAAGCCCTTTAGCAAACCCTTTGCCACATCTCTATGGTACAACTTTCACATTCGTTTGTGGCGAGAAGGAACACTTTGCAGCGAAACTTTCAATCGAACCATTACAAAAACGTGGTGATGAATACGTTTAGACCTTATAACAAGAGTTTTAGTTTAAAATAATGATATCGAATTTTTTATATATTTTGTTATAATTTATAAACGATACAAATATTTTCATTAGAAAAATAGAATTATTTATTTTTTCATTGCTTACTAATGTAAATATTTAGAGAAATAATATAACCGATTTGTATCAAATTTATTTCTTGAACAAGGTCTTAAAGTATTGGCACAACTAGGTACATAATTGTAAAATCGCAGCGTTGAGCTTGTCAACTGACATCGCTAAGACGGCTGATAACAAGATTTTTGTATTTAATGTATTTAAGAGCATAAACCAGAGATCATCCAAATCCATGTCTTCAATTTCAGTAAACCGAAATATTGTTGACCGTTGACCGAAATATTGTTTACAGTGATGCCACCACTTCAAAATCCGCAATAAACTTGGCTTCTCGATATTAACGTTCAGCTTTTTCGAGCCCAAGGTCGGTCGAGATAAAAATGCAAACTCGACATAAATGATATTTCGGCCAAAGCAGTTGTCCAATTCAATTGGATGTTTGTGAAGAATTATTCTTAGACTAGTATGTAAAGTGTTGAGCTGTTGATATCGATGAGGAGTTGAGTTTGTGAATTGAGTCTCACTCTTCATTACAGCAGCCACAACTCTACGACGACGAGCGACGGATGTCATGAGTTTTTTCCAGTGGCATATCAGTTTCAAGGTCTTTTGCAAAAACTTGTGCCAAATTTCTTTTCAAAAAAACGCATTGTGTGAGTCAAGATTTCCAGCGGTAAAAGATGTAATGTCGAATTAACCTATGTAAAAAGAAACTAACAGAATTAGACAAAACATTGTTTTTGAACATTGCACCGGCTTATTTCTCCTGATTTTAGCTCTTTTTGATATTTGTTATCAACTTCATCGGAAATATAGATTTCATTGAATAAAACCAACTGGCTTTTGAGACAAGTCATTATACAAAGTTATATTGTCTTGGGAAACATTCTCTGCTCAACTGAAATACTTAGTCAATTTAATGCATTAATAAAGTAACCTACCTAGAAATATGCTCATTTCTTGAAACAACTGTTTAAAAAAAAACAAACTTCTACTATAAGAGGATGTTTAAATTTCGCTCAATGACAATCCCCACAAGGTATTTTAAATGACTCTTGGATCAGTTTTGAAGTTAGGGTGAATGACATGAAAATTGTCAAACTATTTTGTTACCTTTAAATTGTGCCATACCCAATATTATCTTTAGTTTAAAAAAAAAAAATATGTTTGATCATTCCTATATGTACCTCCTACGAGGACTATTCACAATGGATTATTGTGCTGAAATATGAAACGATAAAATGATTGTATATTCATTTATTTCGGCAATATTTGTTGTTTGTGCCGATTGTATAGGAGTAGGAGCAGCTTCTCCAAATTCTCTGCCGACATATTAGAATTCAAACATAACCTAATGTACATATATGTAACTCACTACAGGTGGTTCTAGAACCAGAAAAGGATACATACATACAGATGATACGTAAGACATACATTATTTTTATTATTATTATTATTATTTTAAAATACAAAATAAACTCAGTGAAAATTTTAATGTCAAAGGTTTGTTCGATGTCAATTCAAGACAAACTAGTCTTACTTCGTGTACCAACAACACAACACAGTACAGCAGTGTACAGTACAGTATATCCCTTGAGGCGTTTGCCTTTCCATAATGATATACCTCTTGTATCTACACCCACTAACTTATGAAAACAGAACATTGCTTGAAGCCAAGGGAAGCTTAATACTAAAAAGCATCCCCCATAACGAAGAAACGAAGACAAAAAAAAATTAAAACAAGACAAAGAAAAAACTGAAACATAGGCAAAGAGTGCATCATCTCGTTTAATTTTTATATAGTTCATGAACTCTCCTCCCTTAAGCGTAGGTTTAATCTAACCACATGAGAGACAAATAATAGAGAGTATAATAAAAATGCAACACAAGCTGCTTCCATTCCTATTTCATGGTTTATTTAGTATCTAAAAAACAAAACGAATCAAATGATGATGATTCCATGAGCTCATTTTAAATCTTATATAATTTTACACATAGGTATGGAAAAATGGAAACCTTAGTAACAAATTCTAGTCCAATCATTGCAAGATTTTTTTAGCGATTTATTACCAAGTCTTTGATTGATTGTTCTTTAAAAATCACATAAGTAGTATGTACTATAGGAAACTATTGTTAACAAAGGTTGACTTGAATGTGGTTAGAAAAAATAGACCACCATACAAATCGCGAAGACCTCACAAAGAAAATTGAGGTTTTTAGTCAAATAGCTCCTAAGTAGAATCTTGGAAAATCAAAGGTGTTTTCTTATTGGGAAATTAAAGATTTTAGCAAAAAAAAATCCGGAGCAGCTTGAAAATGTCTAAATACCTACACACCAACTTAGAAATCCCTCCATGTAAAATAAAAGCTTTTCAAATATATAACACCTGAGAATTATTTCTGTCCATAGGGTGGAATTTGAGGTTAAAAGCAAACATATTTTTTCCTTTGGATGTGCAGGTTGTCAATTTACCTGATAGTTTATGTAGTTTTGGGTAAAAAAAACATACCAGCTTGCAACTATATTGGATAGTGTAGTGATTTTTTGCGGTCTAAGTCACAGTTACATGAACGCGTTTGTTTTTGGTATTTAAGCCATGTTATTTTTTCTAACCACACTTTTTTTCCAAACAAACCTTTGAAAAAGAGATCGTGCAAACTTTTACATTACATTATTTTCTGTGGCTTTAATCAACTGACACAACTATTTAAGTACCCTCTTTTGATGTTAGTTAACAAAAAATATACATACTATGTACATACATTCAGGATATTTCTAGTAAGGTACCTACCCTACATACATACTTATTCTTTTATAAAAAAAAAAATAATGAATGTACAATTTTTCCCCAAAACAAACTCAAAAAAAAATTAAATTTAAAAATTACTTCCCTGAAACAAGTTTAAGGAAATACACACATGGAAGAAAGTATTGGCACAGATAGCATTTTTAAAACTAATTTACCTATAAAAGAGAACTAACCGATGTTTTTTTTTTTTAATGTATGTATTTAAAATAATTTGTGTTTGTTATTTTTCTAATGAATTTTATATAAAAATACAACTCTTCATCATTTTCATTACAGACAAATTTTAATGGTATAAAAAAGTCCGTTTTTCAGGGAAAAAAGTATTGGCACACCCTATAATTGCTCACTAAAAATTTACCGTTTTAAGCACTTTCCATTATTTTTTTTAATATCGAATCTGCTCATTTAATAAAAGTTAAAGTAAAGTAAAGTTTATTATTCTTGTAAGAAATAAAAAGTGATAAGTTTAATTGCTTTTGCTAATTTTATTTATAATTTCTGCATTCGAAAGGAAAATCATTTCTGAGATCGGGGTATTGTCATCAGAAGCTTTATACGGTTCGTAGCATTGTAAACAGGTTTAAATATGCAAACAGCTTAGAAAATAACAAAAGAAGTGGCAGATTGAGGAAATTAACAAGAAAAGAAGAAAGGTATGTCGTTAATTCTATAAAAAATCCGAAAGTCACGTCCTCTGAATTAGCGGCAAATTTTTCCGAACAATTTGGGAAAACTATTTCGACGAAAACCGTTTGAAACATAATTAATACTTACTTACTGGTTGCTTTTCCCAGATTCCAAGGCCAAAACCGTTTATTAGTAAAGTGAACAAGATAAAGCGTATGAAATTCGCCAAAGCTTAAGTGAAAAAGGAATCAGACTTTTGGGACAAAGTTATTTTTTCCGACGAAAGCAAATTTAATATCTTTCGGATTGATGGCCGAGAATTGTTGTGCCAAAAACCAAACACAGCCTTTAACAAAGAAAATTTTCTTCCATCAATCATGTATGGAGGTGACGGAGTCATGGTATGGGGGTGTGTGGCGGCATCGGGGTTAGGGCAGTTAGATTTTATAGATGGCATTATGGATAAGATGGCATTTCTAAATATACTTAAGAATTATCTAAAGAAAAGTGCGGAGAAATTGGGTCTTGCTGAGAGTTTCTATTTTCAGCAAGACAATGATCCGAAACATACTACTCATGTGGTCAAGGAATGGATCCTCTACAACACTCATACTCTCAAGACACCGTCACAGTCTTCAGACATAAATCCCATTGAACATCTTTGGGATGTGTTAGATAGAAGAATCAGAAAACACGCTATTACCAGTGAATCCCATTTAAAAACAGCGTCAGGAAACAACAAAATAGCTCATTTATTCGATGCAGAATAGACTCAATGAAGTCATTAAGAATAAGGGTATGCCAACTCTCTATTAATTTTGTTTCTTAATTAAATTAAATGCATTTTGTTTAAATACTTGCCAATACTTTTTTCCTTCAAATAACTGTAGTTGAACTTAATTTTAAAAAATTATTTATTTAATTAATTTTAATTAAATAATTTTTTAAATTTTATTTCCATTAGATCGTATATTAATTACTGTAGTAATAAAATTTACAGAATTAATTGTTTAATTATATTGCAACAATGGTTATTTTCAACTAATCACAAAGATATTGGTACATTATATTTTTTATTTGGTACTTATATTTCTTTTTTTAATTAAAAAACATAATTGTTATTTTTTTTTGTCACATACTTTATAAAATTAATTAAAATAAATTATTATAATCTAATTTTTAAAAAATACTCAATAATTTTAATAAAAATAAGTTACTTTTTAAAAATACAGGTGTGCCAATACTTTTTTCGGCACGAGTACGATAACTTTGGCGCCAAGATATAACAACGGTTTTTGGTAGAGGGGCTTAATAGCAAGCATTTTTTACTATGGGAGGGGGGTCTATCTCCCCCCGTTTAGGCGGTGGGGGCAATTTAAAAAAATTATTATTTAAAATGGAAAAATATAATTAAAAAATAACCGTGATACTTACAATTAAGTTTTATACATTTTTTTAAAGCCAATATTCTGTTTTATTAGCCAGTTTTTAATTCAAGTCAAAACTATGCGTAGTTTTTGAAAAATTTAATTTTAAACTCAAAATTTCAGTAAAAAAAGTTAAAAAAAAGGTTTAAAGTATAATTTTTCAATACTTCAAGATTATCTACCATTGTTTTTATTTCAGAATTTATTGCTCCTATTTGTTTTTGATCAAAAACTGAAAACGATGATTTTATGTCTTTTAGTTTTTGAGAAAATTGAAAATAACCACAACTCCTATATTAATTTAATTCTTTTTTTTTTGCTTGAGTGGTCTTATTTTGATAGTAACAATGGTAGGTGCGAGTTTGGGTGTATGCAACAGTAAGGTGTGTGCGAGTTTGGGTGCATGCAACAGTGGGATCTGTAAGGGGGGCATGCTGCCCTCCTGCAAACCCCTGATTGGGAACACTATAGGATTTGGATTTGGGGTGGGTGCAAGTTGGAGTGCGTGCAAGGTGGGGAGGGGGCAGGGTTCGGTGGGTGCAAGATATGGTGCATGCAAAGTTTCTTTTGCATTTAAATAAGCTGGATTTAAGAAAAATTAATTTACCCTAGGTGTATCTTAATCCATATTCGATTATTACTATCAAAATAAGACTTCGTTAATACTTAAGCAAGGAAAAAGTAATTTAATTAAAATATTTTTTTTTGGTATTTTCAATTTTCTCAAGAACTAGAAGACATAAAGTCATCTAGTTTTCAGTTTTTGATCAAAAACAAATAAGAGCAATGAATTCTCAAAAAAAAACAGTAGATAATTTGAAAGTTTTGAAAAACTACACTTTAAACTTTTTTTTTAAATTTTATTTGCATACATTTTTAGTTTAAAACAATTTTTTTCAAAAACTATGCATAGTTTTGACTTTTTGATTTAAAAACAAGCTAATAGACGAAAATGTTGGCTTTAAAAAAAGGTATAATACTTAATTGTAAGTATTACCGTTTTTTTTTTTAATTATTTTTTTTCCATTTAATGTACATATTTTTTTTAAATTGCCCCTACCGTCTAAACGGGGGAAGATAGACCCCCCTCCAATAGTAAAAAATGTTTGGTTTTAACTGTTCTATACAAATCCGCCATTAAACTTTGTCGCCAAAGTTATCGTACTCTCCCCTTTTTTTCCATGTCTGTGTTTATATTTAGACAGAGTTCACTGTTTAACCATTAAAGTTTACCAAAAGTAAAATACCTAGGTATATAAATATTTTTATAGGGACAATGAAACAACTATGAAATACAGCAATTAATTTAAACCTGGAAGAAAACTTAAAATAACAATAGAATATTATTTTTTCTCAGTTACTTATGTACTTGCCATTTCATGTCTATTAACATTCATGTTTAAAAATAATGATTAAAATGTATACAAATATACATACAGTATATGTAATTATTCAATGACATTTTAAAGAAAGCTTTAGGTACATACTTATGTATCTATTATTTAAATTCAAATTTTATAATATGGAAATTTAATTTGTTAGGGTGTTCATGAGAATATATTTAAATCTTTCTGTTATGTTTGGTAACGTTTCTATCCTTGATTCTAGTGTTTCCAGAACATCTTTTTTGAAAGAACATGTTACTTCGTGTTGATTTTTTTTTTTTGAAAAGTTATATTTTCAGGAACTTAATAAATAATGAGCTTACAAAAAGAAGGCCCGCTGTTTATAAAATATGAAACGATACGAGTATACTGTTTAACAACTCATTATAAAATAAATAAAGAAACATTTCTATGTGCGAGTAATGTCAGGGATAGAAGAACCTACACTCTTGCCGAGTCCGAACAGCGAATTTGAGAAGGCACTTTTAATGTCAACAATTACTCTTGGAGAATTTATCAAATCCTCGCAGACAGGGATGAACCTTAGACCTATGGCATGAGAGTCCTACGTACTAACCATCAAGCCATCAAAATTCTTAAAATTCACTTTTGCGTCATAGTTAAGCGGCAAAAGTGAAACTAATGGAAAAATTGGCACAAGTTAGTTGTGTGAAAAATCAAAACCGTGTGTGTCGCATCGCCCAAAAACAACTGGGAATATCGCAACAGTATCCCGTACGATACTCCAGTAAGAACCTTAAAAATCCAAAAATCAGCTTCAATTATGAGACCCATTGCAATTTCGAATGATTTATTAATAAGCATAGGTAATTGTTACATTACAAAATAAATAAATTAGGTGGCGTAACAGTCCGTTGAGACCAGAGCTTAGTGAATTATAACTTTCAACCATTCCTGTATGCGAGTAATGTTGATAGGAATGGAGGGGAAATACCCACAGTTTTAATAAACTGTTCTTTCAAAGTGATAACAAAGCACTTTTTATGACAAGAATTACTCTTGGAGGACTTGTGAGGCAGTACCCGTGAAAAAAAAACTTTACATGGCACTGGCATTGATTGAACCCAAGACCTCTGGCATGACAGTGTAATTGGACCTTGTTTATTCAAAAATGAGGCTGGTGCCATTGTGACGGTGAAAAAATTACAACCCTTGTTAATAATTCTAGAACAACTTCTTAAAATTGTATTAAATAAATCTTTAGAGAATAAACCAGGAAAATGCATACCTTTTTGTTTTGATAGTAACGTCTTGAACTCATTGAGTATGCCTGACAAGTTTCTGTCGTGAGCCCTGTTTTCCTAATATCAAAAAATTATAATTTAATTTCTCTTTTCTCGTTTTTTTTTCCTGATATTAAAATCAGTCAATGATTATTAGCAAGAACATACATAACTTAACAATAATTGATCTAACACAGTTTTTGCAAGAAGCTCAAAAATAAATAATCCCGGCATTCTATTTTTAAAGGCTTCTAAAAGTAAAGCATAATTTAAGCCTAGCTTATTATGTTGAGGGTAGGTCCTACTAATTATGGATTTGTGATAGAATTTAAAAAGTATACCTACCTAATCACTGTTGTTTCAAGTGAAACTTACAATGTATGTACCTATGTAAGCAGTGTAAAAGGGTTTGATTTTAATACAACCAAGCAAAATAGGGCTCTTGATACCCGCATACCCGGGTAATTACCCGGGTACCAAAAACCCGCACTTACGGGTATTACCCGGGTACCATAATTTCGGGTACCCGCGTTCTTGCGGGTACTCGGTAAAATCCGGGTACCCAAAACATATTCGTGTATAGCTATAAAAAAAACTTAAAGAAAGATTGAACGAAAATAATAATTATATACATAGGTATTATTTCTCTGCTGCTTACCTTATACAACATACATATGTACATAGATACATAAGTATTCGGATTTTGATTCGAATATACATATGTATGTAGCTCTGGTTAAAAATAAAAATGTCAAAAATGGTTTTTCTAGAAATTTTACCGAATTGATTACTATTTTTTATTTCAAATATCAATGCTCTTATGAAATTCAAGTCAAACACTAACCTTTCTGGATCATATTTATGAAAATATCTGAGGTGTTTGTTCATTGATGAAGGGGAGTGGTTGTAAGAAATTGCAGTGCCACAAACATTACAGATAACTTTTGTTTTATTCTCACTTAATTTGCAGAACCGCCAAACCCAGCTTTTTCTTTTTCCACTCATTTTAGCACTTGTCACTTGATAAGTTCACTTCAGATGATAGTCAGAAATTAAACTACCAAAGTACCAATAGGCTTTGCCTATTAGGCAAAGCATTGCCCTTAATCTTGTAATCAAGTCTAGAAACTAACAGTTAACTGCAATCATTTTAATAAGCTTTATTGATCTCAAACTAAAGGTACGAGTACTAATTAAAAAAGTAACAGTACTCCCTATTATATCATAATAATGATCATGATTACTCAACACTCATTAGTAGGTGCTCATCGTGATCGCATAGGTAGCCTATGTCGTGTGTTGTTGTTATGTTACTCGTACGTTATGATTTATGAATGCATTACAAAACAATATATTTTATAATGTGTTTTACATTCGCGTCTAATCTATTTTGTCTCAAAATATTGATTTATTGCTGGGCAGGGATTAATTATTATTGAGAAGTCATTTGGATTCTGGATATTTCTTTTTATAGAAAAGAATGTAAAGATGTAGATCTAAGAGAAATGTGAAGGAAATTAGTCAAAACTTATTCACATCAGTATACTTTCAATAAAATTTAAGTACCTACAACATGATGCTTATGGATATAAAAATCACATTTTATTGCTTCTCTGCTTCCTCTTCTTGTGAAATATTATTTCATAAGCAATTGTAGCATTTTTGAGTACTGGGTACCCGTAACACGATATTGTCGGGTACCCGCCAATTGACATATCCCGGGTACCCGCAAATTTGGGTAATATCCGCATTACCCGGGTACCTGGATTTTTGATGAAATGGGTATTACCCGGGTAAAATCAAGAGCCCTAATGCAAAATATGACACACCGTTATGAAAAAACATCACATCCACTAAAAACATGCATTTCGCACCCTTTGAATGAAAGTTACCTAACTCAAAAATTGCAAAAATTGAGATTAAGTAAAAAAAAAAAACTATTAATACCTATAAACCGTTTCAAATAAAGTCACCTTATTTTAAGAAAAAAATCGCAAACAAAATAAATAATTTGCAACGAAATATGTATGTGAGAAATACAATCAAAATTACTCAAAACTACACTTTCTTGAAGGCTTTTTGCTTATTTCCCTCCCACAAGTTGCAATTTTTGAGTTAGGTCACTTTCATTCTAAGGGTGCGATTTGTTAATTAAAAACAATGACAACCTAGAAAAAAAAACTTGTTTAACAATTAAATTCTGCACAAAAAAGGGTAGAAGCATGAGGTTTGTTAAGTGCAAAAATTCATACAGACACTTTTGGCATAGGTACCTACATACTTATCTACAAACCTAGGTAAAGTATCTACCAAAAGCATTATATTTTCTTTTTATACTTAATAAATTGTTACATTATATGTTATGTATTTAAATAGTTATACATATGTATCTAGGTACCTGCCAAACAACAAATATTACACTCAATTTTAAGCTGCAACTTATTAGCATAGGTACCTACATGTATCAATAATTAAAATACCTATACCTATACGTACGTTCACTTTTACAATTTGTAGAAGAGATTCCTGAATCTGAAGATATACCCATACCTTACAAACTATGGTTTAATCAAAAACAAAGTTCTATTTCAATAAAAACAAAAAAAGGTAAGTACCTACCTATAAACATTTAAGTTTAAATCGAAAGACACCAACATATACATACATACATATAGGTATGTAGTTGTACACTTTTCTACCTGTAGACATACATACATACTACATAAGTACCTATACAAGGAACTACATATTTACCTTCATACATATACATACCTATGGAAAATAGTTCAACATCCTATCATAAATAAAAATCTATTGGTAAAGTACAAAACATACATATAGATGTATAGATACCCATTTACACATCGACCAAGTTATAGCCGCATTAAAATGCATTCCTACCCAACATCGCACAGATATAATAAAAACAAAAAAAAAACTAAGAAAAATATCTCCCCCGCAAACATAAAAGAAGGCGAAGCTTCCACCCCCTCTTTTCAAACAAATATTCAATCAAACGCTTCATCAATCTATGAAATAATAGGTACCTACTATTGCTAGGTATAAATGAGCACAAAATAATAATAATAATACAAAAGAAAATCTACCTACTAAAACAAAAACATCAACCATAGGTAACAAATTATGTATTTCAAAAATTAAAAAAAAAAAAAGGAAGACGATTCCATGCCTTCATCGACAGTCACGGGGTTAGGTTAGGACTGGCACTGGATGCGGGAGAAGGGACACCGCACCACATTGGCTCTCTCTTCGTTCCTCGTTTTTATTTTTTCCTTGGTCGACAATAATATCGGTTTTGTGTATCTACTCCGGAGATAGTGTTGTATAGACTGCATTTTCAATTTTTGCACAAAATTGCAATATACCTATGTACATACATATCTACACATGTACACACATAACTAAATACATACATATGTATACCAATGTGTACTGCACATGTAAATTGCACCAAGTAGATTAATATTTTCGATAATTCTTCTTTCTTTTTTGTATCCAGCTCCGTCTCCGTACATGGATAGACATTTGTTTGTACATATTTTTAATAGATTTATCATTTTATCATAAAAATCTTCATGTTTAACAATGAAAATTTTCTTATTTCAGGATGGAACTTAAAAAAGTGTAAACTAGAAATGTACTATATACAGCAGAACACCATAGTGCATACATAGTAGGTATGTAGGTACCCTCCCAAGTCCCAATCTACCTTATAGGTATTGTTTTTTTTTTGTTCAACCAACCAACCACCCACCCAGAAATCCAACCAAACCTTCTCCTATCCCGATTGGCAGTAACTTGGTAAATAAAATTATGTACCTACATTACATCAATACAATAACAACAAACAAATAAATTATAATGTTTTCTATATACTTGATTGTTTAAAAAATATTATTAAAAATTTGATTGCATTAAACATTTATAGACGAAAAAATGACTATGACTCACGTGCTGTCTGTCCTTTCTCGGTTTTTGAGAACAAAGTCTGGTTTCTAGTTTAGACAGCGACAACAACGACAACGACGACGAACGATTCTTCCTTCTTTTCTAGGATCACCCCACACTTGGCATTCGCATTTGGAGCACCCACGCTCTCGTGATCGGGGATTCTTCGTCGGGACGAGTTAGTGAATTAAATTAAAGCAAAAACTAAGAACACACCCGTCTTCCTTTATTTTTATTATAAATCAGGGTGAATTCTAAACCAAAATAAAATAAAACCTTAGCTCCTTATTTACACGGTTTATTTGTCATATCGGTAAATAGTTTTAATTTTTCTTTTTACTTCACTTGTTTTTTTTTTGTTATTTTGTTTAATACACATACATACAAAACATGGGACACTGTGTGAAGAGAAGAAACGGCCACGAATTCTTTTATTTTTTATTTTGTTTATTTCTTTTTGATCGAATTAAAAAAAAAAAAGAAATACGATTTTCTTTCGTCGAGTACCGACGACAACGGCAACGACAACCCAAAAGATGGGGTTGGGGTATGAGACGTCGAGAATCGAGAAACAACGAGAGGGTTGGGGTGGTTTAAGTTTCGTTTCTATCTTGTGCTTGTGCTCCTCCTGCTCTGCTCTTGTCGTAGTCGTACGATGAAAGAAATGTATATCCAGCACACAAAAACCGTTCGTAGATGAAGCAGCAGTAGGGAAATTGGGATGAGGACAAGGAGTAGAACGGTTCTTTTCTTTTCAGCGTTTCATTTCACATTCAGATTCACAGCTCGACATCAACAACGGTGGCGGCGGTCGGTGACGGTAGCGGTTATCAATGGATGCGTGACGTATTGTGTGTAAAGGTGTGTGCCTTTGCTAAACTGGTGCTCCTCTTCAGTAGCGACAGCAATGGACGAAGATGGCGAGGCAGGACGAAAATAGTATCGTTATAATCGTGTGTTTTTTCTCTAGCTCCACTCCGGCACAGCACTCTGTCTGTCTCAGTTGCTAATAAGAACGAGCGAGATAGATATACACTATTTTTCTTTGCGTATACGTATATGCGCACGCATACGACTCAACCAAAACGAACACTCTCACACGACCTAAAACGATGTATTTGACGGGCGAGGTCCAATATGAAAAAATATTAATGCACTGCCAGACGAGAAAATATGATTTTTTTTCTTTTACTTTTTTGATTTTGGAAAATTTTATTTTTTTTTACCAACTTTTTTTCTTTGCAAAAATCTTCGTGAATCGAGAAATGGAAATGAAAAAGGAACTTGATCTTTTTCTGTTTGAGGAAACACGGGAGTCTGGTCGTTTGATTTATATACCGACGAGAAAGTGAAAAAGTAAGGAAAAACGACACAACGATGATGAAAAGGGATTTTTTCTTTTTTGGAAAATTTCGATTGTAAGGACCGGCACTTGAATTGGGGGCCCCAACAGGCGTTTGGCCAAGTCCTTTATGGAGGTCTCTGTTGTGGTGCCCCTTAAATTATATTATTTATAATTTGAGAAAAAATTTACACAAAAATTCTACAAAAATCTCAAAAAACTCTCACACACAAAATGACAACATGAGAAAAGTTCATATAAAAAAGATCTACTGAGAAAAAATGACGAATGCCGCCTCCAATATGGCGGATTTCTCAAATACACTACTTCTCGCCACTTCGACTAGCTAGTGTGAGGAGATCGAAAGAAGATTCGCACGAAAATCGTTGAGTTTTTTGTTTCACTTTATCCATTCGGCGAATTCAAAATGTCAAATAAATTGGATATTTTTGGATGTGGTATGGTAATGCCTGAATATGAGGAGAAAATGTAAATGTCAAAAAGAATGCTATTTTTTTATTTAAATAATTAAATACTATAGGTATTTAATGTATAATATTTGTACCTTATAGCATAATTTGGGTTTTTTTGAATCAAATAAAGTATTTCGAATTTGTTTTGGATTTGGGTTCTTATTTGAAAATTTAATTTAATTGATAGCCATCTGTTGGAAGTAATATGTAGCTTGTTGAGTACACTTAGTTTAGAAAATGTTGTGTACCTTAGTGACTAATTTAAGGTGTTAACAAATGGATGTTTTCCATTTTTGTCCCACTTAAGCACTATTCACATGAGCACGACCAACGAATGGACGAATATTCGTCGATTTTGACATTTCTTTCACATAAGAGTTTTTAATTCGTCGCGAATGAAGTTTGACATTCACCACCGAAACCAAAACAAGAATAATTTTTTTAGGTTAAGTACGCGCGATTTTTTTATTCGTTGAGAGTGTGGATAATGTGGAACGCGAATAAAGTTTGACAGTTCGTATCAACTACAATTTTTTTCGGAACGAATAAATTTGTTTTCTTAAATTTATTAGTATATGATATTGAAAAGTAAAAGTATGCATCATAAATCAAATAGAAACTATATTGCTATCGTTTTGTTAAGAATTTGTGTGGAAATATGTCATCAAATGTATATAAACTCACATTTTGTAATTCATTCGTCGTTCGTTGGTCGCGCTCATGTGAATGCTGCTTTAGATGGGTTCAAGATTTCTGAAACAATTATGATGAACGTCTTTTTTGGATATAATTATTTATAAAAAGGAATAACTTCAATAACTTACTTTTTTTTTCAATTTTCAACTATTAAAACTATTGGGTTTTTAAACTGGAGTGGGTAGATTTTGGCCGTTTTGTTTTGATGGCATCTGTCAAATCTTTTGTTTATTATTAAGTTGCTTATGCCGACTCATCATGGCAAGTTATACGATTGAACAGCAAGTTCAAATCATAAAACTTCATTATCAAAATGAGTGTTCGTTAATGCAAACGTTGCGCGCATTGCACCCATTTTACGGTAAATGTGCTGGCCCTTCAAAGTCGACTCTTCAACGTTTGGTGGCCAAATTTGAGACGACCGGTTCAGTTAACAATCAGCCAACACCCGTACGTTCAAGGAACGCAAGATCGGCCGAGAACATCGCTGCGGTCCGTGAATGTGTACAGCAGAATTCCTCGCCGTGCACAAGAACTCGTCTTTTCGCATGCTTCAACTTGGCAAATTTTGCGTTGGGATTTGGGCCTACACCCGTACAAGATCCTACTGACCCAGGATCTCAAAGTTCATGACCATAGACAACGCCGTTTGTTCGCTGACTGGGCTTCAAATCGTTTTGGAAGAGGACCCCAATTGGACGTTAGTCACCGTCAACAGCGAGCGCTACATAACGATATCTACACACAACATCTACCCGCCCTTATTGAAAAACCCTATAAATGACTGACAGTAAAATGTCAAACGCTCGACCGAATAGAAAATAGATCTACATTTGCTTGTGACCGGCGTTGGTTTAACGATTACTATATTACAATGTAAAGCTGAACGCTATCATGGTAGGAATGTCAAATTGACGATTGATTCCTTCATCATTCATCGGACTATTTATAAGTGTGAATATAATTCTTCCCATATTTTTGTATTATATGGCAGATCAGAAAAATGCACCCAATATTTCTTTTTGGGAAAACAAATGCTTGCCAATAAAAAGCTTTCTAGTTTTTTTTTCTTATAAAGATCTGTTTACTTTTCAAAGCTTACCATACAAATTGAATTCCAAAAGGAAATAACAACGTATTGGCTGCGTTCAATCTCAGCCAGATAGGGTATCCTGATATCTCTTTGTCAGTGTTGTACGTGTAAAGGAACACCTCATTCAAAACAGCTGGGATGTCAAAGAAGGAAACCAAAGGTTTCCAAGAATTTCTGGTAAATGTGGGTATATGACAGAAAAGCTAGGACAGCTGATTCAGCATATGGTTGAATTTGAAGGAACAGTACAATTAAATCAAATTCTAAATGTTTGTCTGCTTTTTTAGATCAATATATATATAATTGAACACTCTTGTTGGTTTAATTTATTTTTCATGATTTTCATGATTTAAACCATTTTTATTAAAAATAACAAGTGTTCAGGGAAAAAAACCGATTGACTTTTTACAGTCAAATATTTCTTTTTCAAAGAAGCCTATAGCACGGCAATAAACATAATGCTACAATTTATCTTCTCTGAAGACTTGTAGCACCATATAATTCGCAGTTGCTTTATGTAGCTCGGATTATATGGTATCTCGATTAATTCGAGAAATATGCGTCAAGACAAGGTGTGATGGTCATCTTCTGATGAGCCCAACCATCACACCGGGGCGAAACGCTTAATTGAGCACTCTTGCTGGTTTAATTTATTTTTCATGATTTAAACCATTTTTATTAAAAATAACAAGTGTTCAGGGAAAAAACTATTGACTTTTTACAGTCAAATATTTCTTTTTCAAAGAAGCCTATAGCACGGCAATAAACATAATGCTACAATTTATCTTCTCTGAAGACTTGTAGCACCATATAATTCGCAGTTGCTTTATGTAGCTCGGATTATATGGTATCTCGATTAATTCGAGAAATATGCGTCAAGACAAGGTGTGATGGTCATCTTCTGATGAGCCCAACCATCACACCGCACCGGTGCGAAACGCTTAATTGAACACTCTTGCTGGTTTAATTTATTTTTCATGATTTTCATGATTTAAACCATTTTTATTAATATATATACATATATATATGGATTATAATTGTCACAATTCATTGTTGCTATGGTGACATTTTAAAATGATTCCTATAAAATATTTAAATAAAAGTATCAAATTGGCTGTGTTTGAATAACATTCTTACTTTTCTTGTGTTTTTTTCGAATGTCGTAAGCTTTGTCGGTCACAAGAATGGGTTTTTGTACCTAAAAAACGTAACTGAAAAAATTTTCCATTGGTTTTTTGTAAGCGTCTGGTAGCTCTATTCAGAAACGACATATTTGTAGGAAAATGACTATCATATTTTTGTTGTGACAACTTTTTAGGTATCAATTTGACTATCACCTTACATAGATCGAATTTGATTATTTTGAGTGTCGTTTATCACCAATAACCTTAGCCGATTCCACCAAACACGATAATCATTCGAAATACTTCGTTATCGTTACGTTGCGATTATGTGTAACGGTAGTAATTTATTTTGAAATATACTTTTTATGGATACATTTTCGTAGTTCATTAGTCCGTGTCCGTCGCATCCTTCGTAAATTTCAATACTTGCCACCAGAGAGAAAAAACTAATCGAGAGAGTCAAATTTCCTCGTTTCCGTCCCTTCGAAACCATTTACTCTCATTTTGTATAAATTAAAATTCGTATCGGTGTATACATGTCTTCATCTAGGAGAAGAGTACACAAAAAAACATCAGTTCTAGCCGTTCTGGGATTGCGACATTTCTCTTTTTTGTTTTTTTTTTTAAGTCTCATTATAATATTTGTAATTCTCATAAATTTCTTTCTTTAATTTTACTAACACCTTGTCGTTTTTATGTCTAGAAAAATACTAAATATAATTCAAATTAATTCCAGCAAAACAATTTTGTTTGTCAATAAATAACGGGAGAGGTTATAAAACGGTAGATCGTGGTTAATTTGTTTGTCTCTTCTTTTTCTCTAAGTTACAGGTAGATGGCATTAACAACCAAAACAAGAAAGGATGTGTGCAGAAAGAGTGTAACAAGGTTAAGGTTTTTTAGACTAGACTTTATTTGTATACATACATATACATATGTAGATACATATGAACGACTACATGTTTTTTATAAATGTATGTTATGTTTATTTCAATAGTAATACCTTAACTAATAACTTAACTACTGTATTATCTAAAATATACTGCATTGAATTATTTTACATTGAATTATAAAAGGCGGAAAAAAAATATAATATACATAGAATATAAAAAATATCCATATCTTCTTTTATATGGAGTTAATACATTATGTATGAAAGTTGGTGTGTAAATCACAGCTTGTAGGCAAAAAGAGAGCAACCGTCTTGGTCTTGAACTTGGCCTTTCAATTTCCATATATTTTTGGAACCTCTTTAAAAATGCACCATTATTTTGACAATTCTCATTACAAATTGTTCGATTAAATTGAATTGAATACAAAATTAAATTGTAATATTTATACATATACTGACATTTGTGTTTATGGTCTTCATTTTTGAAAAGTTTTACCCATCTCACTTTTGAACTTTTTTAAAAAGATTTGAGTGTAGCAAGGTAGTCTAGAAATATTTATGTACTTTTTAGAAAAGTAGAGGAGTGTAAAATCAAATATCTTAAAACGGCATATACCTAAAACCATTAAACACATTTGTTGTCAAGTTGGCTTTTTGGGTTAGTAATTCGGAACACTAAAATTATTTTTGGCTTCGATTTTGAAAAAAAATTCAGGGATGGAATAGGCTAAGGTAAAAGGTTATAGTCACAGCATTTATATTCCAATATCCTATCACCGTGCTTTTAGTCTATGTACGGTGATTCAACTTAATTCAATTTGATTGAACAATTTCCAATAAGAAATAATAGTTGCCATGGTGAAATTTTGAACTTGTTCCAAAAATATTTTAAAACTAGCTTTTACCCGCGACTTCGTCCGCATTAGATAGTTTTTTTTGGATAGTAGTATAAAAAACCTGAGCTGTAATTTTTTGTACGTATGTTTGAATTGCGCCGAGATGGGATGAGGCCATACTAAGTGTGATTGTCATAGGTTAGGTTAGGTGACGAACCGAGTAAATCATTAAGTATTAAAGAAACAATTAAATTTATACGACAAATAAAATATTTGCAGGATTTCTCTGTAATTTGCATGCGTCCGACAACGGCGTGTGCCCTCACGTGTATGCCCGTTCAGGTAGACCCATTCAGTGATGTCCTCCCCCCGCGCCGCACTACCGCCGCCACAACCTGCCTCGTATACCGCTTGTGACCCCCCCTCGCACACTCGCCCCGCCCCTAAGCTGAAACAGAATTATCAGAAGTAGAGGACAGACCCAGTGAATTATTTGTTGTACCTACATGGCCCGTGTTTGGCGATGAAAGGTTGAGCATAGCAAAGTTTAGGTTTAAAATTATTCACCCCTATCACAGAGTCCCTCGTAGCGAGTCCCCGAAAATGTTGTTACGCTACGAATACGAATACATTTACATCATAAGCCCCGAACGAAATCAAAAAAGAATTGCCACACAGAAATACTAATTTCGGAGTGTCAAAATCAGCTGATTTGCGTGAAAATAAGAAAAATAAATAAAAGCTCGTTTTTCATCTTTCGATTTAGTTCTATTTGTTTTTGTCTTTAAAAATGGATAATATTGCCGTTGCAATCTTTGCAATAAATGAAGAAAATACACGAAGACGACGAACACTAAAAATGCAGCGCAAAATTTTAAGAGATGCTTTTAACCCCTTGGATCTTGATGACAAAGTGTTGGTAACATATTTTAAACATTCCACTGCTTACAAAGAAAATTGATTTGCAGATTTAAAAAAAAACTTTCGGGTGAATAAGGCAGCGTTTATATGCATATGTATACATATGTATATTGGAGATCCTGGATCAAGAACTCGACCCTTGCGTGTTTTCGAGTTCAATCACACCAATCAGCAGATTGGCTGCCGTTTTGAGATTCATTGCGGAAGCAGGATACCAATACGGCGTTGGCAAAGATTTTGAGATCGGAATGGCCCAGTCAACCTTTTCCACAAATCTTAAAATAGTGCTAAATATTTTGGATTTTCGAAAATCCTTGGGCAATTTCAGGTTTTTCTTGAAGCATTTCATAAAGCCTTTGGAACTGAATTTTATTTGTGATAACTTTATTTTCCCTTCAAAAAAAATATAAAAAATATAGGTAAACACTTTCAAATTAAAACAATAGTAAAACTTACATGATTCTTTTCATATATTTTATTTTTATTTAATTTATCTTCGCACGCTAAATATTTGTTTTTCGTTTTCAATTGAATTCCGATCAAAATAACTGTTCGTAGAAAAAACTTCTAAACTTCCTATTCATTCGGGGCTAGTGATACCACTTTTCACGAACTCCGAATTTCGTAGCAAATTTTTTTTGTACGATGGGGGCAATGATACTTTTTTTCGGGGTTCGTACTACGAATCTATTACGACGGGGCCTGTGATAAGGCTGATTATTTGTGGAACTTGGTGGGAGCCACAGTTTGCGTCTAACGTTGAGGGCTTGAGGTACGTGGCGCTCGAAGCCCGCGTTAATATACGTGTATGATAAGTTTAACATGTTCGACAACTTATTTCATAAGGGTTGGGAACGCGTTGTTTTCCCGTAATGCCAATTTTATCCAAATATTATTAAAATCTTTGGAAATTTAGGAAAGTAATTTTTCCCATGGGAGTGCGTAGTTTTCCCGAGGTCAAAAGTAACTCATGTCCTTTCTTAAGTCTCAAACTATCTCCTTACCAAATTTCATTTAAATCTGTTCAGTAGTTTAGGCGTAAAAGCGATCGGCCCACCTGAATTTTCAAATGGAAATGCGTTATTTTCGCCAGGGTAAAAAGTAGCCTATGTCCTTTCTCGGGTATCAAAATATCTCCATACCAAATTTCATGCAAATTTGGTTCAGTAGTTTAGGCGTGATTGAATAACAGACAGACAGACAGAGTTACTTTCACATTTATAATATTAGTATAGATAAAAAATGTACTGCCTGTGTGGTAATCAGCCCTATCATCATAGTATCCGATCGGAACGGACATTTTTCCGACTCTTACAATTTTGTTTTTATTTTTTATTTTAATGGTACACATTTTTCAAAGAACGTTTGAAAAATTAAAGTGATTTTTCTTGAATTTCTAATATTGCTTAAAATTCGGAGAAAATTCCGTTCCGATCGGATCGATAGGCCCCAATAATCCTACAGTAGTCGATTACTGGAATTTTTACAAGATAAACAGATATGTTGATCCGCTCTATTCATATTGAGACGGCATATTCGTTGGCATTTTTGCATTCCACCTAGTTTAGGTTATTTGTGATTACTGACAGTCAAAATCGACCAATTCGGTCTATCATATCTCACAAAAACAATATTTTGTTTGCAATAAGAGTAGAGTTATCAGAGAATCCGCTTTTGGAAAAATACATTTGTCGGTAAAACAATTGAATTTATTTTTATCATATACAGAAACCTCGGTGCCCATCAAATTTGAATTATCACCCTAGCTGATTCCCATCCCGATCAGTCGAGCTCAGTAAGAAATTAAACACAACAATAAAACACAATTTGTATATATTAATGTTTTATTTTTCCAGTTGTTCAATTAATAAATTTGTTGTTTAAAATAAAATAAATACACATTTTTCTGTTGAACAAAAAAGGACATCAAATTATGCTCAAAACGTATGTTCCATTCTGTTTATTGTATACTGTATACTGTTCGCTTGTTATTGGTATTTTATTTGTAATTTATATTTTATATTTTATTTTTGTTTAATTGAATGATGTTTGATTTACTATTATAAGATATTCATGTATTTTTGTTTGTTTTAAATATTATTAAAAATTATATAAACGTAGTTTAAATTAATAATGTATTCTTTTTTTATATATATATTAATTTTATAGTTTCATGTGTGTATGTGTCTGTATATCTATTTTGTTGTAGTTACAGCAATAATAAAACAATTAAAACAATATATTTTCTTATGAATTACACAATAAAATGAAACAAAAATTAAAAGTACAAATAAAAATTATTCAATTATACATTTTTTGTTCGTTCCTTGCCAGACAAATAAAAATAACATATATGTATATTAGTTTTCTAAGAAATTAAAAGAATATAATAATAATAATAATATAACAATGATAAAATTAGTGTTAATATAATTCAAAAAAATTGGTAAATATTATTTTTTTTTTTCAACATATTTTTGTTTGTATACAAAAAAATAAACATTCTTTAATTGTTCTTTGTTACCCAATATAACTCTGAATCTTTATATTCGCGTTGGTGTGTTTATATTATGATATGAATGATTCAATGGATTTGTTAACTAATTAAATTAAAATTGAATAATACAACATAGAAAAAACAAAAACAAAAATTGTGTATTAATTTTGTTTGTTTATTTAACGAGACTGAGACAGGAAAGAAACTACATCGAGTGTGTCCTTTTGTTGGTTTTTCCTCTATGAGAGAGTTATATATTTTTTGTTTATAAAACCTTGGGATTTATTATTATTTTATGTAAAAAATTATTTTTAACACTTTTTTTTTTTCTTTTATATAAATAAATTATTGTTTTTTTTTTCTTTATTTTTATATTTTTTAAAATGAATCCTAAAAAAAGAACTCTAGATTTCAACTTACATTTAACCTGAAAACAGGAAAAATATTGACTAAAAAATATATTCGCAATAACAAGAGGTTTACTTTTTTATTTTTTTTTTAATTAAAAAATTTTGTTTCCTATCAATTTTTTGTTTTTTGTTTTTGTTTTTCTATTTTTTTGTTTGTTTGTTGTTTTCATTCGTTTTCTTCTTCTTCTTCTACAAAATATAAGCACACACTCGTTTATCTGGCCAACGAGAGAATTTTGAAATAAAATTTAACTACTCTCTTTTTGTTCTCTTTTGTTGATAGTGGCTTAGATGATCTGCCCTATTTTTCTGTTTAGATTGGTCGTGTGAAATTGGCAGGGAAGAGACCTTTTTCTTGCGTGCCCTCTTTTTGGCCCATCAGCCAGCCTTCCTCCTGAAATGACAGCAAAAAATAGACAGTATAGAAATAAATGTGAAATAAATTAAACTTTTAAATTACATATATTTACAATCGCAAAATATCAATCAGCATAAAATTTAAAAAATCGTTTGAAAATATTAATATTTTTTTAAAGCATGAACGTTCTTCGTGTTGGCTTCGAATCCTTGACAGATTAAATTTTTTATCACTTTTCGGCTTTGAATGTTGAGTTAAATTATAAATTAGAGAACTTTTCGATACCTTCTGTTGGGAATGTCGTGATATTGTACCAGTAGAAAAGTGGAAAGGAAGTTTTAAGAACATGTCGCTCAAATTAAATAATTGGGCGCATTCAGAAAGCTAGTGACTATTTAGTCAAAATTCAACTAGCTTTGTGAATGCAGAATTGCACTACAAAGCTAGTCAATCCGGAACTGTCATATTACTGACAAATGGAAATATATAAAATAAGACAAATAATATTAGATATGATAACTTTAAATAATCTTTTTTGTTTTTAAATTCAATAAAATCAAATACAAGAAAATACAAGCCACAATTTTAGTGATTTGTAGTTGTATTTAAACACTGAACGATTAATTTCATTTTAAATTTGTATGCTCTTATCGATCAGCTGATCTTCAAACGTCAAAATCAGTGTGCACTAACTTTGTAGCTGAAAATTTTACACTACGCCGAAGGGGAAATTTCAACTCATTTTTTAGTTGCACTTAGCCAATCAGAATGCCTTGACTACGTAGCCACTAACTTAGTGAATGCCCCATTTACAGTACTATTCCCTGACGATTATTATTTGTTTTCACTTTTGTATCGAGTCAAGATATATCGCCTAAAAATTTTATATACATATTATTGTTTTATAAAACCTATTGCGAAGGCAGCAGAAGAAAATTAGACTTTTATTTGCATTAAATTATACATATTGCATTTTTAATTATATAGTTGCAAAAGCTATACGGTGACAATTTTAGTTTTTTCTTAGATGATTGTTGTGCAGCAAGTCATCGTCTAAATAGTTCGACACATCCTTATTCATAAAAACATTCCAAAAGTTTTTTAAATATGCTCCATTTAAGTGTTAGCATTCAACAACTTATATGCATTTTGAAGACTATTTTGTTGATTGAATTCATTTGCTTTTGAATAAGTTTGAAGTTTTAATAACTAATTTAAGTGTCTAAGTTAAAAAGTTTTCAAAGAAATCAATAACAATGGGCAGGTTCAGCCGATATAAGGAACTTGAAAGTAAGGCAAGTTTCTAGCATCTGATTGGCCAGCTGCCAAAAAATTGCCTTCCAATTAAGGAAACTTTATTGGAAAGTTGACTGGAAAGTAAGTCAGGAAAAATCTCTTTAATTATCAAGTCAAGTCAACTTATGTGAAGATGACAATCGATCATGTTTTTTAATTCAACTAAAAGCTGAACTTTATTACTCAATGATTTATTTATTTTCTGCACAACTTCATTTAATGCTTTCTGTAAAAAGGTTCCTTGTAAATTTTGAAAAGAAATAAGTAATATTTCTTTAAAATACAAAATACAAATCGTGATGGACGTGCAGCTTGCCTGAGGAGTGTTTTGTAGAAAATAATGATTTTGGTAGTTTTTGTACTATGAACTTGAAGTAGAGGTTTGTGAAGTAAAGTTCTGAATTTTAAATTCATGACACTTGAAAAATTAACTAGTTGCCTTGGTCAAAATTTACGTTCAAAGAATGAAGTTGACTGCAAATGAAGTCCCTTATGTTGTCTGAACCTGCCCAATGTGTATGCTAGTGAACTTTCTGATAATGTTATTTCCTTACATGAAGCTTTTAAGCATTCTTCGATCAAAAATGGGTGAACAAAATTTAAGAAATGAAAAACACAAAAAATTATGTTTTTGGAATTCAAAGGAATATGCTTCATTTATATAGTTTTCTGTTAAAATTTGAAAAAATACAATCCGATATTGTGATTTGCGTAATAGCTTCGTAGGGTTCAAATTCAAAGAAAAAATATCGTGTTGAACTTACTACCTAAAAACAGCAGAAGTAAAACAAGCTTCCTAAAAGCTTTAAAATAACATTTTAGATGTAAAACAGCTCTGGCGCATCCTAAGACGATTTACTTTATAAATAAATCTCTTCAGTTTAATAATGGTTATGCAAGCGGCTAATGCTATAGTGAAGCTGAAGATAAGTTTCAGAAATTGCAATGCTGTAAAAACATTTTTCAGAGGTAACTAGGGTCCGAGTAATTCTTTTTTTTCAAGGATCTCGAACATTTGACGATTTCTTATTCTATTTAAATGTTTTCTCTTTCAAAAAAAGAATTTGTTAAAATAATTAATTAGAAATAATTGTTTTCTACGGTTTTAATTATGGGAAACACTCAGGGAAGGGGCGATTGTGTATCGTTAAAAATGTTTTATTTACTTTAATTTCGAAACCAAAAGTTAATAACCCTGGTTTTTGAACTACTGCACTTAGCAGAAAAGTCATAAATGCAAACTTAAAAGAGTATCAATTAGTTAATTTAATTTTGTTTAGTTAGGAATTTACCTGATCTTCAGGGTCGTCATATTCTATGACGCGAATAATATCTCCAATTTCAAAGCTCAATTCGTCTGCGTCTTCTTTGACGTATCCGTAAGTCGCCTTCACACGATACAAAACTCCCGGTGGTAGTTCTGTTGTTGAACCGCCTGAAATTTTCGAAATAAAATTATTTATTTATTAACTTTGAACAATAATTTTTAAAAACAACAACAATATACAACAATATTTTGTTTATACATATGTACTGTCTTTGAGCAAGCCACAAACAACTTTGTGTATGTTTAGTAGGGTTAAACATCTTTTTCGTTTTTATTTAAAATGGAATACAAAATTTCAAAATTTACTATTTAATTCGAGTTTATTTTTGTTTTAATATTTCTTTTTTCGTTTTTTTTTTTTTAATTTAGGGAAAACGCGTGCATCTTCTCCGCATATATTGCACAAACATTAAATTTAGTTTATGTAATCTGTGTGGGAAAGTGTTTCGTTTTTTTTTTTCCACAAGATTGTTCAAAACCTACTCACCGCCGCCCAAGGGTACATCGTAAAATGGTTCCGATTTTGGTGTATCATTGTCATTACCTCCTAATGCCATCGCATTGTCGTCGTCCTGTTTCGTGATGTTTCCATTTCCATTTACTTGCTTTGTCGTCGTCGTTTTCATCACGTTGTTGGCTTCGTCGGTTGTTGTGGTCGTCGTTGTTGTTGTTGTTTTCAAGTCACCGTCATCTGTGGTTTCAGTTACTTTCGTCTTTTTTTGAATTGTCGTTGTGATATCAGCTGGTGGCGCAGCAGCTTGTTGGGTTGGTGGCGCTCCTGAATTTGCATTCGGACTATTTAGTGTATCATTGACAATTTTGTTATGATTGTCAGAATTATTGGTGGCTCCACCTCTCAATGGCGCTTGGATTGAAAAATGTTGTGGGACAGAGTTGATTACGGTTGTGTTTTGGTAAGATGGTTCATCTTCGTCTTCTGCGGAAGCCGGAGTTACAGCTGCCGATGATAATCGGGGAGCTGCATTTATTGGTGATGACGGTGGGGAGCCACTACTCGCCACGCTTATACGTTGTTCTGATTTCACTTTCTGGATGAAATCTACACTCTCGTTTGGAGTTGTGTCTGGCGTTGGAGAAATTGAATCAAGTCTTGGTGATGATTGTTCGAGTTGTGAGCTAGGACTGGATGATGCTGCTCTCACGTGCAATACAGAAGAGCAGAGAAGACAACAACAGCAGCAAAACAACAAACGAAGCGTGGCAAAAATATAAATAAAAAAAAAGAAAACAAAAAAAAAAAACAAACAAAAAATCAAACACATGCTAAATTTTTAGTGTCAAAGCATTCAAAAAATAGTTAAGATTAGTTTATTTTAATTAATGAATTATTGAAAGATTGTTAAGATTTTCAAAAAACAAATACTTCATTCTGAAACTGAAAGAGAATTCATTCACAAGCTAAAGATTTTTAGATTGAATTTTGCTTAGAATTTCCTAATATATTATTAATTATATAAAATTATTTTTCTTTTTTAAATACATACATATATTAATTATGTAATGTGTATGGGTAATGAAATATGAATACAAATTAAAAGACATCAATTTCAATCTAAAAACCGATGTTTCCTTTTTAAATATTTTGTTGACAAAAAAGGCAAATTATAATTTAAAAAAAAAAGAAAATTTAAAGCAAATTAAAAATGAAATACCATGAAAACAAATAACAAAACTAGAATTATTTTTATATAAACATCAACTTACGACTGTTGGCATTGCTGGAGCCATTTGTTGTTACTTGATTTTGGTAACTGCTGTTATTGGCGTTTGTGTTGTTCAGTTGTTTAACTGGTGATTGCACTGGGCTGGGTTTAATGGCATTTGCTATGAATAAAACAAAATTAACATAAAATTGTTAAATATGTACAGATTATTAAAGAAAAATAAAACTTTATATAAGAAGATGTTTTTTTTAAATCTTATAATAAACTTTAGATTTAAATAAGCTACAAAAATCAGAGGTTGAAATATTTTATTGATTGTTGGTTTATTTATCTCAACAACTAAAAAGCTTAGAAAAAAAGAAAAACCTAGTACAAAAACAGAATTCATAACATTGTGGGCTAGATTGTCCACAGCAGCGGGTTAAGTTTTTAACAATACTTTCAGAAGCTGTAGTTCAATGTCGCTAATCAATAGTTATTGGGACATAACATCTCAATCTAGGGATTTCATTATAAATAAAAAGATTTACTCAGTATGAAATCTGGAATAATCATGGGTTAAGGGGATCCACTATGAAAAAACTGGGCCTACCTAAGTATCATTTTTAGTCGTTTTTAAAGCTGCGAATATAAAATTCTCTTACAATTGTCATACAAAACTTCATTTTATTACTCTGATTTTAAAAACTAAACATTTTAACGTATTTAAAAATTATTCTTGATTTTAATGTACCTTAATACTTTTTTATTTATAATAAGCGCACACTCAAGGGGATAATACTACCCTTATTATGTAGGTGTCGGTGCACATTGGTTTTGAATCCCTGAATATTGCAATGGCTGGGAAAGACAGAGTGTGGCAAGGCATTCCACATGCGCGTAGTGCGGCTAAAGAACGAATCTCTGTACTTGAAAGTACGACGGAAGTTGGGCTCGAGGGTATATTGATGAGCATTCCTAGAAGCGCGAGTATTGCGGTTGAACTGTTTAAGGGGAGGAATGTAACTGGCTATTTCTCTAGAGCATAAACCGTTAAAATAACGGTAAAAGAGGGTGAGACAAGAAAAATGTCGACGATGTTCAAGCGACGTAAATGATCTTATGATGGTAATATCACCAATCAATATGAATGCTCTACGTTCAATACTGTCCAAGAGGCTTAAATAAGTTGCAGGAGCACCAGCTCAGATATGGGAGTTATACTCAAGCTTTGGACATACATATATAAGTCTTATAGATACCAGCCAGATCAGAGGGTTATTAAGGCTATGCAGAATTTGTTACTATAATAATTGAGATTTTATTTAAAAATTTCGTTTCCTGTTTGAAAGTTTTCAGCTAAAAGTAGACTACAAATTATTTGTGTAGTTATGTTACAAAGTAATGATACCTTTCCCTTGGTTTTATTCTCTCTAAAAGTGCGAAATAAAATATAAATTCAAATGCATAGTTCCAGAGAAAAAAATTCAATACAACATACTCGTACACTTAAGATTGCAAAAGAGTAAAGCGAGTCGTAGACAATCAAACATGGTACAAGTAGATTTGGTAAACGAAAAATTTTGGTGCTTTGCTTTTCTTTAAATGTGGGATTCTTCGAGTACCATCTTAGTAGTTCGAGTAAACCAAAATTCTGGTCTTACCACTGGTAATATCGAAAGTATCTATGGCTTGATCGTTAATGCGTAAGATTTTTATGCTAGAGGTCTTGGAAATCTGAGTCATTATACCCTGATTCTTCATGAGCTTTATTTTTAATGAAATATACAAAAAAAAACATTCGAGTTAGAGCAGACAAGTCGCACCATGTTCGAGTGTCTACAGACCGCTCAAGAGTTATCGTCTAAACATGTGCATTTTCCTTAAGTTCAAAGTATTTTAAATACAACGCATGTGCTTAAATAATTAAAAAATATACCTGTTGATTTCTTTAGTGTATTATTTCCCCGTTGTGAGTCTGTGGCCAATTTATCAACAATTGTTTCTAGCTCCGAAAATATCTGCAAATACAAAAGTTTATAAACTCGAACGAAAATACTTTTTAAATTGTATTTCAAAATAAACAAACCTTCGCTGATTCAGTGTGGAAAACCTGTTCAGATGCAAAAAGTGTTTGTAAATTTGTAACCAAAAATAATATTCTGGAATCATATAGAGCCGGCAGTTCGTCGTGTAGTTCCGTGTTAAGAATTTCATATGTTCGACGAGCCTCCTCTAATTGTTCACGACTTTTTGTCATCTACAAGATCAAAATAACGCACGTTGTATATTTAATGTTTTTAAAAGTTTTATTTAAACTTGTAGTTTTTTTTTCTGTGTTTACCTTAACATCATCTTTGCGTTTGCTGGCACTAGCTTGTACACTTTGGAACGAATGTCGTTGACCATCGTAGTCAATGAGTTTTCTATTCCTCTTTTCCACTTTTTTCTATGAAATCATGAGAGAAACAAAAAAATAAGAACAGAAATTAAAATCAGCACCTATAAAGTTGGACGGGACTGGATAGATTGTGTGCGATGGCTTTAAAAGGAACTAACCTTCATTTCAGGAAATTGATTCGTGTACGTGCATAGTGGAATCAGAACTTGATCGGTCAATTTGTGAGAGAAATCCAACCATAGGCTCTCTGTGGTCGATGCTTGTGCAGTGAGGGCATCATAGCCATTCCAATGTGGTTCGTATACTTCACATATTGCATCCATTAAGGATTTGGAAGCAGCTTGAATAGCTAAAATGAAAAGTAGTTAACTTAAACTATCTTTTTTTTTTTTTGAATTATGTATTTAGTTCAAACCTCGAACACATCGTATGTAATTGCCAAATTCCTTTTGCAATTTATTGGCACTGTTTTGTTGACGAGTAAAATTGTTCAGATGATCGTCAAAAATTTCATCTGCCGTTCGGTCGACTTTTCCCAAATTGTGTAAAATCTGCAATTATAAAGAAAATAAGAATGAATTAGATTTGATTTAACATAGTATATACATAATTCTGTTAACGGTTATTGGAAAGACTTATCATTTCCTCAAACTTTGTATTTACAGCTATGAGCATAATAATAGGAACAAACCTTAATTTTTAGATAATATATTGCCTTAAGCATCATATTATGATATTGCTATTATTTTATGATAAAAGGCTATTGTAATTGGGCAGGTTCAGGCAACATAAGGGACTTCATTTCCAGTCAACTTCATTATTTGAACGTAAATTTTGACCAAGGCAACTAGATAGTTTTTCAAGTGTCATGAATTTCAAATTCAGAACTTTACTTCGCAAACGTCTACTATAAGTTCATAGTGCAAAAAGTACCAAACAAATTCTTGTATACAAAACACTCCTCAGGCAAGCTACAAGTCCACCACGATTTGTATTTTGTATTTTAAAGAAATATAAGTTATTTCTTTTCCATATTGACAAGGAATCCTTGTGTAGAAAATAAATAAATCATAGAGTAATAAAGTTCAGCTTCCAGTTGCATGAAAAAACATGATCAACTGTCATGTTGATAGAAGTAGACTTACCTTAATAGTTAGGGAGATTTTTTTTTGAACAACTTTCCAGTCAATTTTCCATAAAATTTGCCTTAATTGGAAGGTAATTTTTTGGCAGCTGGCTAATCAGATACTAGAAACTTGTCTAACTTTCAAGTCCCTTATGTCGTCTGAACATGCCCATTGGTTCGATTGTCTAATTGATAATTTTGACATTTCTTGACGTTTCAGTCCCTTGAATCTAAATCAAAGAATTTTGGAGAAATCAGCGGCCATATATCAAGAACCAGTTGAGATATCGACTTCGAATAAATTTATTTTACAAATTTAGTGGGCGTTTTTTTGTTCAACAGCAATTTAAAAAAAACACAGCTTCGATAAAAATTGTATATTATTCAATGTGACGTTATATCAAATTTGTATCAATTGCAAAGAAATTACCTAAAGATTTTTTTAATAAATCAAAAAACAAATTGAAAACAAATATTTGTCATCGCGAAAATAGAAGACAGGTTTTTTTTTCAAAAAATTAAAACCTTAAAGAATTAATAACTTGGCAACAATCAAATATATTGGCTTCAAACTAATTTTATCTTATAAAATCATTACAATTTGTTAACATTTTGAGAAATTACTTACATTATAATTTGTTAACATTTTTTAGAAATTACTTACTAATTAAACAATTGACAGTTATTTCATAAAAATCCACAAAACATAAACGGTATTTTTTTATAAGAATTGAAAACTTTAAAAAAATGCTCTTTAAAATTGGTTAAAATTTGTTTTCAACTTAAATATTTCGGAACAAAAAACAGATATTAAAATAAAACTTTAACTTATCGTATGTAAAATATCCAATCCAATAGACAATTTTTTTACAAAAACACTACAAACTTATAAAACAGTTTTTGTCTCAAGTGTCTTGAGTACAAAGAAAAAATATTGACTACAAATTTTGGAAGGCTAATGCTTAAAAGAAAGGTTTTCAATGAGATTTAGGTCCAATTATTGAAAATGTCATTTTAAATAAGATTTAGGCCTAATTATTGAAAATGTCATTTTAAAACATCAATTTTATTTGCTTAAAACCAAAGTTGTACTAACTTTGCTCTCTTTGCTCACCAACCCTTGAAAATTACGCCAGACATTTTTTTGGAACAAATTGCAATAAGAATCAGATTTATTAAATAAATAAACCAGATAAACCAGAAATTTTGAAAAGAGTGCCTTTGATTAGAAATACCTACATACATACATACAGTTGTGTTCATAAAAATAGCAGTGCTGTTCACACTATATTAGATTGTCAATTATTTATAACGGAAATTCTTAAAAAAAAATAACATGTGACTTGCATCTAACGGTCTTTCATTTTCATATTAGAGACTTTTAGCTTGAAGTTATACTCTACTTTTCCCGTTGAACACACATCATATAAACTCTATGAAAATAGAGTGTTCATAAAAATAGCAGTGCGTTTGATTTTATAATTAAAAAGTGTTAACAATTATTTTTTTTATTTTTGGGTAACTAAACATTTTACTATTTAAAGCTTTAAGTATTTGTAACATAACAGGATATACAAAATTAATAAATATTAGCTCAAAAATAAACAATGGGACGGTCAAAACACTGCACCGAAGAAATTCGAAAACTTATTAGAAAACTGCGTTTGGAGGGAAAAACCTACCAAAATATTCAAGACATCCTAGGCTGTTCAGCAAAAATGGTCAGTAACGCCTTAAAATGGCAAAATAAACCGGAAACGCGAGGCAGAAAAAGGATGACTACTGAAAGAACTGACAGAAAAATTGATCAGTTAGCAAAACAGAACCCTTCCATGAGCTCTAGGGAAATAAAAAATGGTCTACGACTGTCTGTTAGCGATGTCACAATACGAAGCCGTCTTTTAGAAGCGAAGTTACCAGCCCGAAATCCAAGCAAGGTACCATTCTTGACGAAAAGGCATGTGGCAAATAGAAGGGAGTTTGCCAAAGCGCATAGAAAATGGGCAAAAGAGAAATGGAGGAATGTTCTGTGGAGCGATGAAAGCAAAATCGTCCTTTTTGGGTCCAAGGGTCTTTGAGGATAAGTGAGAAGACCCCAAAATGCAGCAAACCATCCACGGTATAGACTATAAAAACAGTAAAGCATGGTGGAGGAAAAATTATGATATGGGCTTGCTTTTCATGTTACGGGGTCAGGCCTGTTTATCACATCGGGGGTGTAATGGATGCAACCGAGTATGTGAAAATTCTCGAGGAGGTTATGTTACCCTATGCTGAAGAGGAAATGCCGTTGATTTGGGTATACCAACAAGACAATGACCCAAAGCATACGTCAAAAAAGGAAAAATCATGGTTTGCGCAGAAGAAGCTATCCGTTATGGAGTGGCCCGCTCAATCGACCGACCTAAACCCCATCGAAAATTTGTGGGGGGATGTTAAGAACGCAGTTCATAGAGCAAATCCCAAGAATTCGAAAGAATTATGGGAAGCAGTGCGTGATTGGTGGAACGCAATACCAGTCGAGAGGTGTCAGGTTTTAGTGGACTCGATGCCACGTAGATGCGAAGCAGTCATAAAAAAACAATGGTTATGTAATAAAGTACTAATTGTAAGCTAACATTATTTATGTATATACTTTCATGTAACTTATTACAGTTTTTCTTACTTCTTACGTTAGATCCAGTACTTTGCCATGCACGGCTATTTTTATGAAGAGCCATATATTTAAAAAACGGTTTTTACTATGACAAAGCTAACGGTAAAAAATCGATAATACTTATTTTCTGTTATTATGAATAAAATATTTTAGTTTGTTATTAGAAGTTTAATGTAATATATTATAACATTGATATTGAAAGCCTTTTTGTTTTATTTGGAGAGCACTGCTATTTTTATGAACACAACTGTACCTTATATTTTCGTTCAATTTCTAAAAAAACTGAACATAAATCAAGTGATAGATGTCAAAAACATAAACTCCGAAAAAAGTATTGCCAGATTGAAAACCACATGTCTTAAAAAAATACCTGTTATAACAAAAATTGCACTCAATAAGCTTGGGGTTTATTGCTTTGCACATTATGCGTTAATATCAGCCTCCTACAGGATATGGAAACTCCTTCTGGAGCTAATCTGTTGATGGTATACAAAGTTAAGCTTTCTTTGAATTCTTCCATTTTTAAATGGCATTAAGTTACATTCCTGCATGAGGTTCGTATAGTACTTCCTTAATATCACTTATGGATATACCTAAATTATCAAAAGCTCAAGTGACTTCACGTCAAGTTTAGTGATTTGCTGTACCTTTTGCTATGAAACATATTTAAAAAAAAATTAGGACAAAATCTCAAAATCAGTCTCAGATTGAATATCATGTCAAAAATATTTGGTTTTTGACATCTAATAGGTTATTTGAAAAAGAAACTTCAATAATTCATTTTTACAATCATATAAATACAATAGTCAACTTTTACATTGTATATCTTGTAGGAGTACTTTAAGCTTATCATAATATTAAAATCTGGTTTTTAATTATTTTGTTTTGACGAATAAAAATTATTTCATTCGAAATAAAAGATTCAAAATAAAAACATCATAAATATTTTGTAAATAAGAAATTTGTTTTTTTAATTAAAGAGACTATAACTTCAGAAGTGGGATTCAAGACTACCTATTACTGCAATTTTTATTTAACAAATATAAAATAAAAAATGAATAAAACAGATATACAAAATTGGTTAACCGAACACGACATTCCTTTTTCGAGTTCAGCTTCCTTATTACAATTAAGGAAATTATATAATGAAAAAAGGAATGAACTGGATCTAAATGATGAAGATAATGATGACAATTTTAATGACGCCGCAAATGAACCGCTCAACCCGCAACAAGAAGAAATTAATCTTGATGCAGAGATTAGAATCTTAGAAAAACGACAACGTATACAACAATTGCAGCGAGAGTTAACCATAAATTCTGTAGTCAGCTGTCCAAATTTTGAAGATGTTCAACACTTAATGATTTCGTTTGACGAAACTTATGATGGCTATAAGTGGCTTAAAGATTTTGAACGTGTTTGTGATTCATTGAGTGCGGATGATGTTTTTCGCTTAAGGTCAGTCCGACGTTTAATGAAAATGAACTCTGCTGCTGAATTGGTTTTGCGAGTAGATAATTCTACGAATTTTTCCAATTTTCGACAAAATTTTTTATCGAATTTTGGTCGAAAGCACACCATATCTGAAGTAATCAACGAACTCCGAAAAACAACATATTGCTCATCCAAACTTTCAATTATTGGATATATCCTGAAAATGCAAGAACTTGCTGGTCAAGCGAACATGGATGAAAAAGAAGTAATTCAATTTATAATTGCCGGCTTTGAAGATGATTCAGTGGAAATTGCTGTTTGTATCCAGCTAATGACCTTCAACAACTCAAGGAATTATCACATCGTTATGGTCAGTTACGAAGTCAACGGAATTTTAAAAATCAGGAAAGAAATCCATCTTCTTCGTTTTCATTAAATAAGAATGACGACATTAAAAAACAAAAGTGTTTCAATTGTTCACAAAAAGGATACTTTTCAAGTTCGTGTCCAAATCCAAAACGAGAAAAAGGTTCCTGTTTTCGTTGTGGTTCAAAAGAACACATTTTGAATAATTGCACGAAGAAATCAAATCCTCAAGTTGCATTAGTGGACCAATTTGAAAAGAATAATATTAGTTTTAAGACAAGCAATTCACATGATGAACATTTCCAAGAGATCAACGATAATGAAGAATTAAAGAACAAAGTCTGTGGCTTAGAGCAAGAAATTTCGTATCTCCGAAGTAAAATTAATGAGATCCAGCGAAGACCTTGTGAACGTTGTGAGCAAAATGCTCATTTCGAAAATCAAAAATCAAGCCAAAGAAAATCATTAGCACATCGAACTAGCTCAGATGAAAAACTTGAAAATATTGAAAATGAACTTCGATGGAAATGTAAAAATGTAGAAACTTTGAAATCCGAAAATGAGCAATTGAAAAGAGAATTGACAGAAATTCGAAGAAATCAAGCCAAAACGAAACTTCTGCAAAGAAGAGAAAAAACTTCCGATAAAAAACCAGATCAAAAAGAATTGCTATCAAAACTTAATGCTGCCGAAGAAAAGAATCTCGAACAGTCTAAATTCATTCAAAAACTTTCTAAACAAGTTGCATGTTTTCAAACAATAATCGAAAAACTTCGTACAAATGAAGAAGTTCATATAAAAGAAAGAAAATTACTGCACTTTGAGTTGACAACTCTCAAGGAAAATCAAGTCACCCACATGGAAACTCAGCTAACTCTCAAAGAACAACTTAATCGAACAAATTGTGAACTCTCTTATGCCAAGAAAAAACTCTCAGAATGCAATCAGGAAATACAACGTCTTGAAAAGGTCCACTGTGAGGATACTAAACGATTTAGAGAAACTTATATGGAACTTGTTAAAAAACATAATAATCTTATTGAAGACTATAACGAAATGCAGAAGAAAACTCAGCTTTTGACGCCTCACAAAAAAATATATTCAAAATTGTCAGTTAAGTCAAATTCCGTATGATGGAATAATTGAAGCCTCTCGTATCCGTTCTTGGGGTTGACACACGTGATTCTCAAAATTAATTTGATCTCGGAAAGGTTATACTTACTAAATTGCTATTAACTGAGTATTTATTTCGTTTAAAATATATCTTTGTATTATTGTATTATATTAATTAACTGTTTCATGTTTTGATTAAATTAAATAATATTGTTATTGATCGGGTCGATCAAATTGTCAGGATGGCCGAGTTGTAGGAGTACTTTAAGCTTATCATAATATTAAAATCTAGTTTTTAATTATTTTGTTTTGACGAATAAAAATTATTTAATAAATTAATTCGAAATAAAAGATTCAAAATAAAAACATCATAAATATTTTGTAAATAAGAAATTTGTTTTTTTTTAATTAAAGAGCCTATAATCTATTGTTTTTATATAATTTTGTTTAAATGGAAGATCGTTATTTTTGTTTTTGTTTAATTAAAATTAAAACATAGTCCACCAACAAAGAATTTATAATTGCTTGAAAACACCGACGCAATATTATTTCTTTTTGTTTCAAATAAAAAATAAAAATAACATCTCAATAAATTGTTGGCCAAATAGAAAACAATTCATCAAAAAACCAAATTTAATTGCCAAAATTTGATCAACTGTAACCATATGTGCTGTGCAGGTTATTGGCTTTATATTTATTCAACTACACAATCTCATCAGAGAAATATGCCAGTTTATACATATACATATGTACAAAGCTATAAAAAAATAGAATCGCATATTTCAAAAACATGCCCTTTTTACAGAGTGTTTCAGACTGTGGTCAGTGCCAAGTTTTTTCTTCGTTGACAAACAGTTTCTTTTTTTTTTTTTTCTTTTTTGAGGAAAACTTTTGGCAACTTTTTCCCCACATTGCCATCTCTGAGTTCTGCAACTGATTAAATCAATTTTGTTCGTATTATTTCTAGGATACATGTTTGTATTTAGGGTTTTTGTTTGTTGAAAGATTTCGTATGTTTTGACATTTCATTCTTTTTTGTATTTTGAATTTGAAAGAATGCAAATTCGAAAATGAAAAGGAAACTGAAATTGTTGGCATGAGTCGTTGTGCCGATGTATCGTTTAAACGATTTGTTTTTATGATAAAATTTATGTATATAGGTTAGCCAAATTTAATTTTAATACAAATAATTTATGCGTCGAATAACTAGGCGCAGTCGCTTGCATTACCGGCAGGCAGTTGATAGACAGTGGGCGGTAGCGTGCTTTGGCTTTCACTTCTATTTTTTTTTGTATATAAAACTACACAACAAAAACAACGTCGCATACATTTTATAATTTATTTAAAAATTAATAAAGAAATTTTGCAAACAAAAAAAAAACAACATGTGCTACGCGTAGCGTTGTGTCGCGTCGTCAGGAGGGAAACTAAGAGGTACAAAAATAGGCCGTGTTTAGGGTTTTTCAATAAGAGCTTTCATTTTGATATTAAAGAAAACTAGTGTTTTTTTAACTAGAAGTCAATTGATGTTTATTTAATTGTAAAGAGGAATGTTTGTCAAATTGGCCACAACGACTACGGTTAAGACACCAAATCTTTTTTTTTTTAGGTGGGGCGCAACAGTCCATTGAGAACTAGGCCCTGGTGACTTACAACTCTCAACCATTCCTCTGTGCGATTAAAGTTGTCAGGGATGGAGGGGACCTACAGTTTTAAGCCGAATCCGAACGGCTAATTTGAGAAAGCACTTTTCATGACAAGAATTACTCTTGGAGGATTTGTCAATTCCTCGCAAGAGGCAGTACCCGGTGAAAACTTTTTTTTTTAATTAAGCTGGCACAGGCAGGGAACCCAAGACCTCTGGCGTGACAGCCCTACACACTAACCACCACGCCACTGGTACTACAAGACACCAAATGGTTTAACTTTTAAAAATGTTCATCATTTACGGCTTCGATAACATCATAATGATAACCGTATCATTTGATACTAAAGGGCTTAACAAACAATCAATTATAATTGCAAAGTATTATTGGCGCCTTTTTCTGTCAAGTATCATGGAAGAAAATTAATCACCACACGTTTCAATTAACATTGACAATGTTATTTTTTAAGTACTCATTTTCTCTATGTAAAAATTGACGAATTCGCTTAAAAAAACCTAATGAACATAGCTGAAAATTAGAAATTAGAAATCTTCCCTCAATAAGTACCTTTTTCCAAAGTAAACATAAAACACTGAGGTTAACATTGGTGAATCCACCACACCATCATATGTAGTTCTGTCAAGATAAATTTTTGTTTGATTCTCATCAATTTGTCAATTTCAATTGTGGGTAACATTGATGGTCCTGGGAACGATCAATATTAATTGAATCGAGACTCATTCAAGAAAAATTGTCAAGTGACATCGATCGTGAGGAGGGCCCTTAAAGGTACTAACCAAAAACACTCTATTACCAAGACCGGAATCTTTCGTACGTTTCACTCTCCAAAACCCGTTTGTTTACATTGTTGTATTTGTAATTTTGACAATTAATCCATGAATAGATGTGAGCACAAACAAAAAAAAAACGATGCCGTGGGCTAGCGGCATTTTGTAAAGCAAAAACAAAATGGAGGGGTTAATAAGTTTTTTTCAGGTTTTTCTTTTTACTTTTTTTCGATGAAGAAGTCAGTTTTAAGCTTTAATTTTGCAGGAATTTCGTGGATAGTGAACCAATGTACCTTTTTGTCTTGAAAAAAGCATGTTCAACATCAGTTTATTATAATTAATTCACTAATTTACAAAAATCACTACGAAATTCTTCGAATTTCAAAATTAACCTCGGATTTTTGTATCAAAGATGCGTTCGAAGAACCATCAATTAAGGGTGCGAGCGCAATTTTTGTATTGAATTCTAATAAATTTTCGTTAATGAACGGCCCAAATATTTTTTTTGCAAGTTTAATTAATCCAAATGTATTTATAGTTTGTTTTTAATGATTTAAGCTTGCAACTATTTTTCAATTCCATTTTGATTAAATATTAAATTTAAAAAAAAGAGTTATAATCGAAAAATACTTTATCCATAACATTCTTGATTGATGGAAACATACATGTATTTGCTATCAAAAAAAAACTATGCATCAAAGGAACACCAATGTTTTAAAAAAGTAATCAGAACGATTATAGCGAACTTGTTGAATAAATGCAGAGCAAATAAAATGCAAATTTTGACATATATCACAAAATGAAAACGTCTTAAAATCGTTCTGAATTCATGCACAACTAATTCAATAGAACATGTAATCGTCATGAATGTTTATTGTTGACGTACAAAAGTTTTTTTTAGTGAATTTCCACAGTTTAACGCAAAATATAATTTTCATTCATTCCTTAAAAATGTTTAGTTACCAAAGTTCAAGTTTACTTATTATTGTTTGAAAAGTATGTTTAGTAAAAATGCTGCTAATAATAAAAAAAAAAATGAGTTTTACGTACATATGTATATGTTTTTGTTTTTCGTAATATAATAAATACTACCGTAGATTACATTTTATAAATGCAGAACATAGAAGAAAATATACATAAACAATAGTTTTCAGATATAAAGCAGAGGTTAGCGTAGAAAAATATTTTTAAGAAAGCCAATAATATTTTAAATATGTTCATTAAAGAAATTTTCATACGCTACAAAATTCGTAATTTTATGCGTAAACATAGAAGATAACATTATTTAGTCAAGAAGTATGGATTTTGGCGCGTATACCGGTTTTTTTCTATTGGGTGTTCGGTTTCCCCATACTGGAATAAAAAAAGTTACTTAAATCTATTTATTGCACTCCTTTAGTTGGTATTGTGTGTAAACATATTGCCTTTTTCTATTCCTTAAAGATGCTTTACACAAAGCAACTTATTTTTAAAACATGGTTCACTCAAATTTGTATTCCAAAATTTAACTACAAACAAAATTCCAACTCTAACATAGTCCCTTGAAAAGAAATTTTCAGGAATATTTCTGCAACAAACAAAACTAAAATTTGGTCTTGCAACTACCGATATGCTTAAATGATGAAAATACTAATCTAATTGAGGAATCTGAACTAGCTAAAGTTGGCAATGGAACTTCACAAGTATGCTTCTCGTAGCATTGTCTGTACAAAAATAATACGGAGGCACCCGCCTATTGTTTCCACCTGAACTTCTAATGTCGCCAAAAAAATGCTCTAAGCAAACTACAGCTGAAAAAAATTTCTGTTTTGTTGTTTTACAAAGTATTGAGTTACACTTTTGTCCATTTGCAATAATTATACTTAACCAATTGCAGCGCATGTTGAGTTCGAAAATAATTTAAGTAAACAAAATAAATAATAATAAACTAATAAATCAATAAATAATATGTATTTGGTCAATTTTATTTTATTTAATATACATTTACAACATTCATTTGATTGAAATTAAAAAGCTATACAAATCTTCCAATTTAAGACCATGTCAGCACTTCAGATTTTGTTGGTTAGGATTGTTTAGTTTTTGAACGAGGCCATGAAACATTCAAAAGAAGCATTTAGATGGGACTGATTACTATAATGAAGCATTTTGATGGGCCTGAGGACTAAATGTGAGAATGTGTTTGGTTTTTTGCATCATTTCACGCACACTTTCTCACATTTAGTCCTCAGTAGCTTGTAGGCAAACCGAAATGTCAGTCTAAGATTCCGGTCTTGGTAATAGAGTGTTTTTGGTACTAACTCACAAGGTTTAAAGCATCGAACCAGCGAAGATACGAACGTTGGACGTTGTTGTTGATTGGCCGACTTGAGTTCTTGGCCATACGAACGATCAATATTACTTGAATCAAGACTCGTTCTAGTAAAATTGACAAATAACATTGATCATGTATAGGGCTCTTAAAGGTACTAACTCAGAAGGTTTAAAGCACCGAACTAGCGAAGATACGGACGTTGGACGTTGTTGTTGATTGTCCGACTTTAGTTCTTGTGTTTATTTAAAACCTTAAGACTTAAGTCTTTTTGCAAAATATTGTGCAATGTTGTTTGTGAAATGTCAAATTCTAAAGATCAACGAAAAGTCGACGAATCTGTATTTTCGTCAACAATACTACCCTTAGTTATTTTTGAGCAACGCACACACTTTCGATTCGTCACATAATCAATGTGATGTGTAATTAAACAGCTTAATTTGTGTCCAATAATTTAATTTCAACGAACCGAGAAGTTGCTTCATAACAGGATAATCCATTTTAGCATTTTTGCAGTAAATTTTAACAACTTTATTGAAGCTTATATCGTTAAAATTTTAGTATTGGATTAGTTTTAATTTGTCAAATGTCAAAAGATGACATTTTGAAAAGTGACAGCTGTCTATACAGCGAGCTATTCTAAATGAAAGTTTTTATTGAGAAACCCTCTTTAAATCCTTTTTCTATCTAACAAAAGTTCAAATTTTCAATGTATGTATGTATATAATAAGAAAAGTATTATTCAAAAATTATTCTTCAGAAAAGACTATTTATTTCTCTAATAGCTAATAAAGGGTTTGATTTGATGACAGAAAACATTGTATCCATAAATAATTAAAAAAAAAAAACTTAACGAAAGCCTACCTTCAATATATAAGAGACTAGACTTATATAGCATTATCGTCTAGCACTAGCTCCATTCACGTCAAGATCAAACCGCACCTTATAAGTAATTGAGACCCATTCAAACCCCCGTTATGGTGTCATAACTTTATTCAAAGCAAATTCCACAAACAATGTACTGAATTACTTTATATAATAATACAAAAAACAGAAAAGAATGCCAAACCTCTTTATCTCCCACCTGTTGTTTGTTTTGGCATCCTCTTTCTTTTAAAACTTTGATTTAAAATAAAAATGAAAGAAGTAGATTTTTTTTCATATTAAACGTCAACTTATTTATACGTAGAATCACATTTCTGTCTGCGGGATAATCGCACTATGTAAAGCGCCCCGGCCTACAACGCAATCTATCTTAACTACGTAGTTAAGAGTTGCACCTCGCTTAACATTGTTGTCGTTATCGTCGCCGTCGACTCTCGTTGTAACATTTTTAATGGCTTCATATATCTACTTGTAGGGAGCTTGATCTTCACAGCTTATTGCTGTAGCTTTTATGTGGCTATATATTAATGAAGTCATCTTGTACAGTAATAAGTACATAGTTATAACTTAAAACAATAACAACAAAATATGAGAACAAACGAAATTTCAATAACGACTAGCGAACGAGTGAACGAGAATCGTTCAATGTTCAGAAGGTTAAAAATTCCATTATTTGAAAACTAGAATTTCCCCGTCCCAGTCTCAGCAGCGCCCTCTATGTGTATTTATTTAGTGATAAATTGCAATGTATACTAATGATCTGCATCAGAATGTGGTCTTTTCCGCACATTACTTGTATTTGCTCGTGAACGTGACATTTTAAGCACACCTGAGAACAAGGTACTTAAAAATCACATTCGCTTTTTTTTAAATCTCTGGACTTCAACATCAACTTCCTACATAAGATATATGGAGTCCATAAAAATGTAAGTAATTAGTGTAGGCAGATTTAGGCCAAATGAATGTTAAATAAAAAAACTTTTATTTTCATTCAATTTCGGTGAGTATAATGTGTTGTCTTTTTATTATTATGGAGGCTTTTAATATACTAATGATAAATAAATAAAAATGAAGGTCAATTATAATTGCGTTATTGCGTCAATTGCTACTGGATGTACTTAACATTCCACGTCATTTGATTGAATCCATTATTTTGCATGAGTATTAAGTTGTCATATATCGATGATGAATGGTTTAGTTTATTTAATTAAATTAAAATAACGTTGAAATTTCTGTATGTCTACACATTTAGTGAAATTATCAACAATCAATTTACAGTTGATAAATAACAAAGTTTAATATGGAAAAAGTGTTTATAATTGGGAATGCTCCTGACTATTGTGAATAACGAGTTTTTTTTTGATTTTCTTTAATTAAAAAAAAAAAAATGTTAAAGGGCGAACTATAATAGGTCCGTTCGCGTACTTTCTGCACTAAAATTTGTAAAAAGAAATATTTTAAAGAGTGGGGGTAAAATTCTCTCACCAAAAAAAAAAAAAAAAATACAAAAAAGTAAGCGAACGGGAAAACAACAAATTTTTTACACAATATTACTGTGTTGTTGCTGTTCTTTGAAAATTTGTTTTTAAATTTTATAACTGACAGCAAAAGCGAGCAATTTATTTAATTTATTTGAATTTCTATCAAATTTGAAATTTTCACAAATCAGCCCAAAGAAATTTCTTGGGCTAAAATTCGTAGGTTGGGGAAATATTTTACTCTCTCGTGAGCGCTCTCTTTTACGAAAAACTACGAAATTTTTGAGTACGCGAACATATTTTTTAGTAAAATTTGACTGTTTTAGGAGGGTACGCGAACGGACCTAATATTTATCACATATCAATTGATAGTTGACACTCTGGCAATAAGTCTATAAGCTTCCAATCTATTTAAAATGTTGATAGTTTTATTTATAAATAAAAACAATGACACCGTTAAGTATTCAATGAATCCTTATCTAAAAGTTTAGTTTCGTTTTTAATAGGACATGCATTTTTTTCGTTAAGTATGAAGTTTTCTTTTTTAAACCTAGCCGCGTTTTCTATGGAAGAAATGTGAACCAACCCTTAGAAATAACACTTTACATTATCAGTGACAAAGAGAAGTTTGACGTTTAATTTACATAACGATAGGAATGCCAAATAATTGTGACAGCTGGACAATATGACGGCACAAATGACTCAAATAAGAATAAAACTCCATAGTTCATGATTTTCAGGAAGTGAAAAATGTTTTAAAATAATTTTGGAATAACATTTTAACCAAAGGGTTCATCGTGAATTTTAAAAGTCAAATATCGATATTTTTTAAGCATTCACGGGCAAAATATATAAACTCTAATCTTTTTTGCGTTAATCAAAGATGGTGTTCACATTGACCACATTAACTCACTTGGACGTTTCATAATTGTATCACCTTCCCATTTGACAGTTAACATGGGACAGGAAGATAAGGTAGTCGTTTTTAAATAACATAAAATTGTGAAATAAAATATAATCAAATGTCAAAATAGTTTACATAGAGTGAAAAAAAAATTAAATCTTAAATTAATACTTCACTTTGATATCTACAAATAAAAAAACTCGCAAACGTTTTTCTGCTTCAAATAATATTTTTTTAGTTTGACTGACAGCTGTCAGGTTTCTATTTAATTAAATATTCTTAGTTGTGTGAGTTTTGTTTAATTACATTTTAAAAGAAAATTCTTAAAGCCAAATCACAATATTTTGCAATAATAAAGAGACGTTTCTACTTGGTGTTTATTTTTGTGAATTGGTGGCACAAAACGGAAATAAAAGTTGACAATTTGTGTCTAAAATAAGCGATTTTCCAAAGTGTACGTGACGTCCGGCATCGCGCTATACAGAAATGTCATTTTCTGATTTTTGTTTATTATTCTTTCAAAAAAGTGTAAGTTTACCACTAATAGAAAAACATTTTAGAGAAAAGCGTGGAATTTTAAAAATAATAATAATTCAATCTCAATCACGTGATGTGGATTGTATTTTGTAGTTAAAAAAAATAAAAACAAAACAAAACGAAGCTTGGATGATGATGCTTCAGTAAGTTTTACCAGCAGCAAAGGTGTAGTTTTACTTACCGGAAGATGATGAATGACATGGCAAGGTAAGGCAAGCCAAGCTATGTACATAAATATACTCGTATCTGAGCTTATGAATGAAATACAAAATAAGGTTTTATTGTTAGTTCCAATGAACTTATCTCAAAGCCTTTGCTTTGAGTTTTGATCGTAATGCATATTATGAATGAACTCTGGTATTTTGTAGACAAAAAAAATGAGTTTCTATAAAACTAAACTAACCTAACCTAAAGTGCGTTACGTATATTTTACACACATCACTGAATACAGATTTTTATGGTAAGTGATGGACAAGGAATAAACTTTAATTATGTACATATATGGTTGAGCTTTTTTCAAAAGAAATGCATTGAGTTTTGATTTGCAATTTATGGTAACGATAGAAATTGTTATACTACTCCAATAGTTATAAACTAATTTTAATACGTCAAATCCTTTAAGGAATTAACTATCAATTGAAATTTTTCACTTAATTTCCAAATCAAAATTAGAATCGATTTTGCAATGCATTTTAATTCAATATAATTTCCAGTCAACACGATTGACGCCCGTCACGCCTTTAAATTGAATCAATATCAAAAGCATTTCCTGACCATGAGTTGGAAATTTGAATCGATCAACGTCTAAAGGGTACCTACATTATGTAGTTCTTCAACATCTGTATATGGCTGGCAAAAAACCAAACAAAAATTCTATTCTTTTTTTTTTTTAAATTTTCGATTAATGTATATTCTTTGATTTAAATTGGAATAGAATTTATTCCCCTATTTACATAGTTAGTAGTATAGAGAAAATAAAGGTACATAAAACATAACATACTATATCCTCGTCAGAACTCGGTTAAGTACAATAGCGGCAAATTGAGTCTTAAGTATCAAGCATAAAGGACTCTCAATTGATGGAAATGAAAACCATATAAAAAGAACAAAAACAAAGTGCAAGTTGTTTCAAGTGGTTCTCCTTCGGATGCTTGTTCATTTTGCTTTAACCGCATCATATAAATGAATGAAAGGAAAAGGATTTTTTTTTCAAATTCAAAATAATAATTTTCGTACGATCTTTTGAAATAAATCCCATTAATTTTCCACTCAAGTTAAAGTTCGTATGATGAGGTAAAATAAAAAAAATATGCATGTTATTATACATGTTATATTAAGTATTCAATGATACAATTTTTATATGAAATCATAATTAAAAAACAAGGAAATCCGGATAACCACTGCCGTACCGCTAATTTTTGTTTAAATGAAAACTAAAATAAAAACGAAAGGAAATATAAAAATGAAAATTCTTACCGCCACTGAAATATAATGTTGGAGATTTGCCATAATTTATTTAGTAACATTTAATTTTAATATTATTTAAATCTAGGCAAAAGGATGCACACACTCACTTTCACGTATGAATATTGTTTAAGGAAATGACGAACAGACAATGACGTCGAAATAGTTTTACTCTCAATAGAATCAGGGTCCAACATATCGGCGAGGCATCAGACAAATATTTGGTCTTATTTTATTGGTTTATATTTTTGAATCTGTGCAATGGTTGCCAATTTCAGTATTCATGCATTTTGCGGAATATTGAAAAACAATACAAACCTAATGAGCAGAATTTTATGATAAGATTTAGGTCAGAATTTAGTTTATCTCGTTTTTTCAAATACATACAAAAATAAAATTGCTGTCTAATTTTAATATCTACTTTAAAAAAAATTCCTATTGCGTGTAGGGGACCAGTTATAGCTATCATTTAAATCGATCCAGAAAAATTTTTGGATCGATATTTGACGGTGTTTCCCTTTGATTAGAAATTTTTAATGATAGCTATAAACGACCTGTCAACAAAATTCCAATATTTGTTTTCAATGATGAAAACCAATGATAGGTATAACTTGTGCCTTTGGCCAGGTCGTTTATAGCTTTCATTAAAAATTTCTGTCGTTGAAAAAAATTTCCTGATTGAAAGCCACCGATACCGAAATATTTTTACTGACAGAAATCTGTCATTGGAATTGTGTGAAATTGGAACACAAATCATTCATTCGTTTTACTTTTTAACATAAAAGTATCAGCTGTTCAGGAAAATGAATTTCCGTGCGGAAAATAGAAAAATACATTTTTAGAGAAAAATAAATGCGTAATTACACTTTTTTTTTTCTCAAAAGTGATTTCCGATCGATCAGTATATAATTTTCATTTCTAATCAAAGGGAAAGACCGTCAAATATAGATTCAAAAATTTTTCCGCATCGATTTTAATGATAGCTATAACTGGCGCCTAAGTCGAATTTCTTCCAATAAGTGCGTTTTTTTCGTATTCCATATATAGTGCAGTGAGAAATTGCCAAAAAAACGACCCGCAGTGGTCCGGTTTTTATATTTGAAAGTTGATACAACTGAATATTTGCCAGAATAATTTATCAAAAAATTCAAAAAAAAAATTGCGAAAAAAATATCGTGTAAGCTGATTTCTGATAATTGACTATCAAAATCAAGAAAATACGTCTGTGTAATGTGATGGTCGATTTCAAAGATTTAACCAAACAATTTGACATAAAATAAAAACTTCAAGAAGGGGGTTTGTTCGTAGACTACTACATTAACATGTGGTGTTGAAGCGAGCTTACAGCTCGTCTAAATTCTTTATATACCTGAATCGAGTTGAAATGAGCTTGATTCGCCTCGATTCCTGTCGGGGATCGGAGTCGAGTCAAAATTTGTGAAGAAAAACCTGTGTGGAGGAGTTGGATTTACAGATAATGCGTTATGGTCTGTTTATTTGCATATTTGTGTACAAAAAACATAGTTTTGTTTTAATCAAATTAAAAAAGAAAAAAATTGCACATGGAGTAGGTAGCATATTTTTGTATGGTGCTGAACTATTCAGTTTTTCATTGTTTAACACGAATCAAACTAAATCACTTGCACTTAATAAGAAACATCGAAACACCATTTGCATTTCAGAAAGTGCTGTCAAACTTAATCATTTTTAAATCTTCTTTTGCGGTGGAAACACAAAAAAGATTTCTCTAATCTAAACTGAGATAAACCTTTGGTGGAAACATAGCAGAACTTAATTATCTTTTCTATTGTTTTCTCTTGCAAAATAAGCCCAGTTAGTCCATTTTCACTAATAAAACTAAATAATATCAACAGTAATAGATTGATTTTTTCTCCAATGGAAAACACACATGATTCCAAATGCACAACTACTCAACGAACACAGCCATCGAGATACAAATGCAATATCAATCGAAGGTAATTATGACCTGTCATCAGATCATACTCCAGTGATTCTATCACTAAGTGAATCGGAAGTACTAGAAAAAAGTAATCCAAAGCTTGTAAATAAGAAAACAAACTGGTGTGATTTTAGAGAAAGGCTTTTAAGTTTTATAAATTTAAGATCTCCCATGGATACAATCGAGCAAATTGACCATGAAGTGGAACAATTTATTGCTGATGTGCAACAGGCCGCTGAAGAAAGTACTCCTACATTTTCTAATAGAAGACAAAATGAAATAAAATATCCCTTAGAGATAAGAGAGTTGATAATAGAGAAAAGAAGAGCTCGAAGAAAATGGCAAAATACTAGATTTCCAGATGATAAAACAACGTTTAACCGTATAAGCAACAATCTTAAAAAACAAATTTACAAATTCAAAAATGATTCACTTAGTACATTCCTAAGGAATTTAACGACTGATGCTTCAACCGATTTTTCGCTATGGAAAGCAACCAAGCGCCTGAAAAGACCGCAGTTACAAAACTCGTCCTTGAAATCTCAAGATGGGAAATGGATCGGTAACCCGAAAGAAAAAGCTAACCTTTTCGCTGAACATCTTGCGAATGTTTTTAAGCCATACTCATCAAACGCGGCTGAAAATAGCTTACAGTTTGTTGATAAGATAGATGAAAGTGAAATACCAATTGTAAGACTTAAAGAAATAAAAAGTATGTGTTTACATCAACTATCAAATAAAAAATCACCAGGTTACGATTTAATTACTGCTCAGGTTATGAAAGAAATGCCATTGAAAGCCTTCATAAAACTCCAATATATAATAAATGCATGCCTTAAGCACCGGTATGTCCCGCACCATTGGAAAATTGCTGAAGTAATTGTCATACCAAAGCAAAGTAAACCACCTACAGAAGTGACGTCTTACAGACCAATATCGCTTATACCAATTATGGCAAAAGTTTTTGAAAAACTGCTTCTGAAGAGACTTAGCAAAATCATAGAAGAAAGAAGGTTAATCCCAAACCATCAGTTTGGCTTTAGAAATAAACATTCCACGATAGACCAAGTTCATAGAATATCGGATGTAATAGAAAAAGCATTAGAAGAAAAACAAGTATGTTCAGATATTTTCTTAGATGTTGCTCAAGCTTTTGACAAGGTTTGGTATGAGGGACTTGAGTACAAACTGCAAAGGGATCTTCCCAGGCAGTACTCTGAAATATTAAAATCGTACATTTCAGACCGTTTGTTTAGAGTAAGGTACGATCAGGAATACTCGGAATTGAAGAAAATAGAAGCCGGTGTACCACAAGGAAGTGTCCTAGGTCCTACCCTGTATTTACTATACACAAGGGATATTCCAGTTGGTAATCACACCATAATGGCTACTTTTGCAGATGATACCGCAATTTTGGTACCCGACAAATGTGTCTCTAAGGCAGCAGTAAAACTACAACATGCCGTCGACACAGTGAGAGATTGGACCGAAAAATGGCGTAATGGATCTTCACATATAAACTTTACAAATAAAAAGATAAACAATATTCCAATATTCATTAATAATCAAGCTGTACCTTACGCTAATACGGCCAAATACCTTGGAATGACTTTGGATGCAAAGCTAAAGTGGAAAGAGCACATCAAAAAGAAAAGAGAAGAACTAAACTTGAAATATAGAAAAATGTACTGGTTACTTGGTAACAACTCTGATTTATCAATCCAAAACAAAATAATGCTGTATAATCAAGTACTAAAGCCTGTTTGGACCTATGGAATCCAATTATGGGGCTGTACAAAGAAAACAAATACCAAAATCATCCAAAAATTCCAAAACAAAGTCCTTCGTGGAATAGTTAATGCACCTTGGTACATAAGAAATACTGATCTACATCGTGACTTACAAATAGAAATAGTTACAGAAGTTGTTAAAAAATACGCTGTATCGCACAACCAGAGACTGCAAAGTCATACTAATTCTGAAATGGAGTCCGTCTTGAATATAAGAAACCATGTTCGGAGATTAAGAAGAACCAAGCCTCATGAGCTTATGGTCTAAAAAAACATGGGAAAGTATTAAAAGTTTAAACTTCCCCCAAAGTGATTGTACAAAGTTAAGAAAGAAAAATCTGTAGTCGATCCTTCAAGATTGGTCCTGATAAAGAGGTGGTTTTAGTGGTTAAGAGTCCCACACTACTTGGTGTCGAATACTGCCAAGTGTCTTTTGAAGATTTCCTCCTGTCAAAAAAAAAAAAAAAAAAAAAAAAAAAAAAAAATCGTACCAACATTTGAGAACGACATCACATAAGATCCATTCGAGACTCGTATAAATGTCAAAAACCCATCCCTAGTAATATTCTACTCTAACTTTTATCGCTAGTATTCATACTATGGATATTGTTTTTGTTATTCGTGTAAAATCATACTATACTATGGATAGATTTTCCAACAAAACACGGGTAATTGCCTAATGAAAGGGATGGTTGAACAATTGAATTCCTTATAACTTTCTATCAGTGGAAAGAGAACAAGAAGTTAACGATTTTTTAGACATGTTGTTTTTAAAGAAGTTTTACTTTGATAAACCCGTTATTTGAGCAGATGTCATCTTTTGACATTTGACAAGTAAAAACTATGCCATTACTAAAAAGGAAAATATACACGCTTCAACAATATGATATATTGAAATTGTTAAAATTCACTAAACAAAAATAAATAAAAATTGGGGGCTCGTAAACTCCAAGAAGGATTATTTAAAAGCTTGTTAATGGATTGCGCTACCGAGCTATGATAAATGATTCTTTTTTATGTTCGGATTTGAAAAGTTTTCGTGTCGACGCGACGGTGTAATTTTTCGAGGAGGTGATAACAATTGACCACTGATATCTTGTGATTTAAGACCTTAAGAATTTTTTATTTAGAGCTACTTGAAAGAAAAGGTATATGACAATATTCGAATCCAGAGCTTAAAAATGAAAATCGTAAAGGTATTGATGATATACAGCACCAAGTATTGGAATTAGTTATGAAAAAATTTATGAAAGAATATGATGCTGTGCGACCATAGTTGTATTGGCCATTTGGCTAAAATCGTTTTTCATTCTTAATTTCATGGAATCCAATTTACAATCAAATGGACATCAACTTTTTTGCAAAATGAAACTTTTTATTGAAAAACCATGTATTCAATTTATACAAATAAATAACCCGGATGTTCTAATGTAATGTACAAAATATTGTATGATACATTTTGTATAGATTTTTTAGAACTTAAATTTCAAAAATACTTCAACGATTGCCACACTGTACTTACTAAGATTAGTACATCCACTCTAGTAGTGAATACTTACTCATATAAAGGTATGAAGTTTATAAATGTGCTTATAATATTAAATATTAATTATTACTCTAATTAAAATTGCACTATGCACTTCTAATAATTCTAAGTAGCAAAAGGTGATTACGAGTATCTATTCAATTAAAATACAATTAAGATAATGACGATGTGTCATATTTACATTTGCCGGCATTGCTTACAAAAATATGAAATTCACCCTTAAGAATTCCTTTCATGACGACATAGTACATAACGCTTGAGTGTGTATATTAATATGTATTTTAAATGATGGATCATAGAAAATGAAAATATACATTAATTAGGAAAATAAACTTGCACAAAAGTGTAGGCATACATATTTGAGTTTAAAAATTATGCACATAGCTATCATGCAAAATTAACTGAAATTTATGTAAATACTTTCTTATGTACTGCAAAATCAAAATGTAATCTTTTGTTGTCTAAATTCACACCCTAGCAAAAATCTACCTTGGAGTGTGTTTAAAACTGTCAAAAACCCGTAAACATTAGGTTTTTGAAAGCAATGGCAGACTTTTGATATTTTCCATTGGCAAAATAAATCAATTTATTTTCGATTTCTGTCAAAATTCCAAGTTTCTTTTTTTTTTTTAAATTGTATATTGGACAAAGTAAATTGATTTAATTGAGATTGAAATTGACCCCTTCTCTTGCATCTACACCCATAAATTCAATATTGTTTTCAGATGACATATACTAATCTTATTTTCTTCTTCTAAAGGACATACAACCAAAATAATGACTAAATCAAAATCAGCTTTCAATGCATCTGTCAATTTTGTTTGTATTTAATTTCAATTTTTACAACGGAGAATTCCATTTAAATATCGTAAGATTGCATCCTTAATCAAATGGTTATGTTCTTTATTCAATAAATTTCTTGACGAAGAAAATATTTTCCCGACTTAAGGTCAAACGTCTGTATGTCTCAAGTAACATATAGCAGCTATTCTTATTTTTTGTCTTTGACGGTATATTTTTGGCAAACAAAATATTAAAACAATAAAATTAAGTCGTTAATTTTACAATGCGGACTGTACTAACTTGCTATTTAAATTCTAAATCATTTTGCTCTGGCAAAAGATAATTTTAGTTAATAGATTTTCTTTTTGTATCTACGTCATTGTGTCTTACTTGCGCATGCGAAAAGCGAAAATAATTATTTCAAATTTCGACGTGCTTTTTCTTCTCTACAAATAGATATTAATTCTTTTCTTTTTTTTTAAGTTTATTTTATTGTTATGAGAGGATGTAAATTGAGTTGAGATTTAGATAGAAATGAAAACCTGTAGTGTCGTCGTCTACTCGTATGTCACTGAGCTGCTGGTTGATTGTTGGGGTAAATAGATACAAGGCGGAAATCAAGAATGAGTAGTTTTAAGTAGTTACACGTGTAGGCAATGTTGTTGCAATCATTGCAATCTTGATTATTTTTCTACGTAACTTTGTTTTAAAAAAATTCGTGTTTTAAAATTACTTAAGAGTTATTTAAAAATGTTAATGTTAATGTTAATGTTAGGAAAATATGACATTAGAGAAAAATAAAATTAAAAAAAAATATAAAGATCTGCGAAAAATGTTAAAGGTATTAAGTTACAAAGCTGAAAAGATCATTTTGCTAATTTTAAATAATTTTAGCATTTATCAATATTTAACTATAAAAATTTTCCACCAACAACTATACAAATTTTACTTAAAATCACAAAATTTTTACTTGAACCTTTAGAAATTTGGTATTCAATATGACTTTTGATTTTGTGACATTTCAAATTAATAGATCTGTTCCCTTGATTTAGGTTTGTTTGCAATTTTTTTCACGAAATGTCACTTTTTAGACGTTTTTAAAGTTGTATTTAATTAATAAGCAATTGACACAAATTTTGAAATAGTTATAGGAAATTAATAAATATTTAGAACATTTAAAATTAGTAAGATGCTTGACAGCCCTTACCAAAAATTTGTTTGAAATGTTATTTATTTATCTACATCTACAATATCTACACTTATATTATAAAGAGGAAAGATTTGTATGTTTGTATTTTTGTATGTAACGAATAAAATCAAAAAGTACTGGACCGATTTTAATAATTCTTTTTTCATTAGAAAGCTACATTATCTGTTCCTATTTATGTCTACCCGTGCGAAGTCTGGACGGGCCGCTAGTATTCAATAAATGTACGTGAAACATCTAATGAATGTAGTAGACAACTGTGTTAAGCAAAAAGCATTTTTTTTAAATTTAGTCAAAGTCAAAGATTTTTCCAAGAAAAAAATTGATATGTAAGCATACCTTAATTGATTAATTAGTAATGGGAGTAAATTATAAAAATATAAAGATTTAATCATTGAACTAAGTAATTCTGTCTTATGTTCACATACATATTTTTCTTCTGACAACAATTATTTTAAAACCATGTTAATTCGTGCACAAGATCAATATATGTTTTTTAATGTCTATAGCACAGATGTTGTGTTCCAATTAATTTTATCTTTTTAGAAGAAAATCAATAAAACTTCATTGCTAGGTCACGCAAATGTTTTTTTTTTTTCATGTCCCACACACAAATTTGTGATGAATATATTATACTCAAGGGCAATTTTGACAGTTCATGTTTCAAAAAAAAGTATAATTTTTCTCGTTTATCTTAACTTTAAGAACAAACTTCAAAGTAATACAAACATTTTTTTTTTTAAATTGTATACTTTAGACTGTATTCACATTCGTCTCTTTTAAGACGACATATTTTGACATTTCAACATTTAATCTCACTCCCACTGTTATCTTTATTTCAAATTTAAAAATATCTGCCTAACGTCCTTCATTTTTTTTTTAAACTAGAGGAAAGGAGATACAATTATGAGAATTAGAAATGAGTCTAATGTGAACACCGTCTTTAACTTTACCTTACTTTGACGTTCAATGTCAAGCAAAATTTTTGTTTGTTTAGATTTTTGCACGAACTGTCAAAAATTACTGTTTAGTTTTGGGTTAGTTAAAATTCGAGTCTATAAAAAAGATGAGGTTGACGCGGAAAGCGGGCCTCCAAAAACAACCGAAGGTGAACTAGCGGTTGGTGGGCCTGGGACGATGCACCCATGCCCTCTCCAATAGCGACTCCACCCTCTACAAAAGTCGTAGACAGCCCATCCTCAATGGAGACTGAGGACGACCTCAACATGATCCTGTTGAGCGAAGACGAATTCTTGGGTTCATCCTTAGACTCAGAGGATCAGAACAAAACCGTGGTGGAGGTTGATCTGCCTAATTGTAGCCAAAATGCTGCAGTTAGTACAGATTAATCTCCAGCATTCCGTAAAGGCCTCGGCCTCACTTCTTCTCCGGCTGGCAAGAAACGGGGAAGACATTGTCCTGATCCAAAAGCCATGGATTGTGAGATCCGTTGTTCAAGGACTAAGGACGCCTGGGTACTACACACTGTGTGTGACAGATAAAGGTGAACCTAGATCTTGCATACTAGTGAAACGTAGCAGTAATGTATTTTTACTCCATCATTTCAGTGACAAAGATACCACCGTAGCTAGGCTGGAAACAACCAAAGGAAGTTTCTGGCTAGTGTCGGCGTATCTTGGCCATGACCACCTTGGCCCTTTCCCTGGAAAAACCCTGGAGAAAGTCGTCGCTGAAGCGGTAAGGCAAAGGATCCGCCTAATTATTGGGAGCGATGCTAACGCTCATCATACGGTATGGGGAAGTACCAATATCAACGACAGAGATGAGTCCCTTTTTGATTATATTCTTGGTACTAACCTCTTAGTAAGTAATGTTGGGAATGAGCCAACCTTCATAACTAAAACTCGACAAGAAGTCCTAGACATAACTCTTGTCTCAGATACTATACACCATATGATCTTGGACTGGATAGTATCCAAAGAACACTCGTTCTCTGATCATAGATATATCCAGTTCAATTTCAATGTGGATGATAACCCGAGTCCATTGACTTTTCGAAATTATCGGAAAACTGATTGGGCTTCATACAGGAACTCATTACAGAGTTTACTAAAACCTGGACTATCTAGTCCTTCCTCTAACGCTAATGAACTTGACAACAAAGTCAATGACCTTACCTCAGCTATGAACTGATCGCTAGAAATTGCTTGTCCACTTATACACATAAGAGGAAAGAGGAAACCACAATGGTGGGCCTCAGAGCTTGACTCGCTCATAGGAAAGAATGCAGGAAACTTTTCAACCGAGCCAAAGCCGCAAGACTAGCCTCTCACTGGGATTCTTACAAAGAATCCCTAAGAATTTACAAGAAAGCACTAAGGAAATCTATACGATCTTCTTGGCGATCCTTCTGTGGCACGATAGAAGAAACTTCTGAAGCCTCTAGGTTACGGAAAATTCTTTCAACTAATCCAGCGATGCCAAGCTGCTTGAAAAATGCAGACGGCTCCTGGACAAATTCAAGTAATGAATCGCTGAACTTACTACTGGATACTCATTTTCCTGGAAGTTCTCTTACAGAGACTTGCAACGGTTATAAACGTTCAAGTCCCAATACAACATATCCACAAGGTCTGATCACAAGGGACAAGCTACAATGGGCTCTCAACAGCTTCAAACCATTTAAATCTGCAGGACCAGATGGAATAATACCAGCCGAGCTACAAAAGACTTCTGACATAATTGCACCAATTCTTGAGGCAATTTTCACAAGCTGTCTCTACCTGGCCCATGTTCCCTCGGCATGGCGAGAAGTTAAAGTTGTTTTTATACCCAAGGCAGGTAAATGCTCCTAAGTCAATCCTAAAGATCTACGATCTAGTCTATTATCATTCCTTCTTAAGACCTTAGAAAGATTGATTGATATCCATTTAAGGGCAAGTATTGATACAAGACTTCTGTCTTCGTCTCAACATGCCTACTGTAAAGGTAAATCGGTGGAAACAGCGTTACACACCTTAGTACGCACCGTCGAATATTCCCTCCATCATAAAGAGTTCACTATGGTTGCTTTTCTTGACATCGAAGGTGCCTTTAACAACGTGGACACATCTGCAATCACATCTGTACTAACATCTCTAAATGTAGAGTTAGAGAGTTCGCTTCGGGAGTTAATTCATTTAATGCTTATTAGCAGAATAATGAACTCAAAACTGGCAACTCTTCTGGCAGACGATTCGTTAGTAGAGGGACACCGCAAGGTGGTGTTCTATCCCCTCTCCTCTGGAACCTAGTGGTGAATGAAATCCTAACTAGTCTGGATGCGGAGGGTTTCAGAGTGATAGCCTATGCGGACGACGTTGCTATAGCAGTTTCAGGAAAGCATCTTAACACGTTAAAAGAACTCTTACACAATGCCTTAGACAGACTAATACTTTGGGCTGATCGGTGTGGACTGGGCGTTAACCCACACAAAACTGATTTAGTCTTATTTTCCAGGAAATACAAAATTCCATTTGTCAAGCCTCTCCATATTAAAGGAATTCAATTAAAATTCTCAGACGAGGCTAAATACCTGGGTCTTGTCTTAGATAAAAAACTAAATTGGAAACGCAACGTACAGGAAAGAGTCGAAAAAGCTACTGTAGCTCTCTTTTCATGCAAAAAAGCCATTGATAATAAATAAAATTGATAATAATGGGGCGAATCACGCATTGGCTATACACATCGGTGATCAGACCGATTTTAATGTACGGTGTGGCAGTATGGTGGACTACTTTAGAGAAAGGTATAAACCGGGATAAATTAAATAAAGTCTAACGTTCAGCTTGCCTATGTATAAGCGGATCTCTTCGTACGACCCCATCTGCGGCACTGGACACCTTACTCTACCTAACACCTCTTGACATTTTTAGCAAACAAATAGCTGCAAGTTCTGCTATTCGCCTCAAAGCTTCGTCGCAGTGGACTAACAACAACATTGGCCACTCCGTAATTCTTAGTTATTTAGAATCAATTCCAAAGCACACAGATTACACCATCCCCCAACTGCAATTCGACAGAAATTTCCAGATATCTATACCTCTCAGATCTTTTTGGGAGGACAGGACATTCCTGGAAGATGAGTCAATCCATTTCTATACAGATGGGTCGAAAACAAAAGAAGGGGTTGGTGGAGGTGTGTACTCCGAACGACTGAAATTAAGTCTCTCATTCCGCCTTCCCAATCATTGTAGCGTGTTCCAGGCGGAACTTTTGCCGATAAAAGAAGTCATGTCCTGGCTTAAAGAAAACGGGATATCAACATCTGATTCCGTATTTTCCCAGATAGTCAGGCTGCTATCAAATCCCTGGACTCTGTCTCTACAAACTCTATAACAGTCCATAACTGTCGTTCATCTCTAATGGAGATGGCACAACAGTTTAATATTCAGCTTTGCTGGGTGCCGGGCCATAGAGACATTCCAGGTAACTGTAAGGCAGATGAACTCGCCAGGAACGGTACAGTACAGCCCATCCTACCACGTTTGGCACGTACTGGCATACCAATCGCTACTTGTAAACTGTTGCTAATGCAAGACGCTGTGAGGAGGGCAGGCACCAGGTGGAACAACATCACCACGTGTCAAGTCACAAAAAACATCTGGCCAACACTGGATTTACAACGTTCAAGGTGCTTGCTCTCTCTAAGCAGATCGCATATAAGCTCGATAATAGGTGTCATAACCGGACACTGTCTAATAGGAAAGCACGCCACAAGATTAAGCGTATTCTCAAATGACTTTTGCAGAAGTTGTATGGACGAGGAAGAGGAAGAAACAGTTCTTCATCTTCTCTGCACATGCCCTGCTCTGGCTCGAAAACGCAAGAATTACCTAGGAGAATTCTTCTTTAACGATCTAAACCACATCAGCATAATCAGCCTCTCACGTTTCGTAAGGGACTCAAACTGGTTCCATTGAGCTTAGGAGGAAGCCTCAAGATGTGGTATCACAATGGGCCAGAAAACTTGCCTAAGTGTGTCCGTTTCCATGTAGGACAGCCACTATAACTTAACCTAACCTAACCTGGGTTAGTTATTTAATGATTTTATAACTTGAATGCCAATAAAATAAATGTTAACATAAAGATGTTTGATTAAGCATTCATTTAGTTAAATCTCTTCCAATCCAAAAAGATATGAAATGTAGAACACTTGAGTAATAAATACAATTTAAATTTTCAAGTTTTTTTTTCATGGGTACTGCCTCTTGCGAGGAATTGACAAATTCTCCAAGAGTAATTCTTGTCATGAAAAGTGCTTTCTCAAATTGGCTGTTCGGATTCGGCTTAAAACTGTAGGTCCCCGCTATCCCTGACAACAGTACTCGCACACAGGAGTGGTTGAGAGTTGTTAATCACTAGGCCCTAGTTCTCAACGGACTGTTGCGCAACCAAATTGATTTATTTATTAATGATGCAATTACCCAAAAACACTCATATTAAAATTTTGTTACATAGGGTGTTTTTTTTTTTTTTGAGTTATAGAACTTCCTATAATAATAACTATCAAACTAGCTGTCAAAGTAATTCAGTGTGTTTGAAATGTTTACGGGTTTTTAATAGCTCTTTAGACTATATTACATCCAGAAAATATAACTGTTTGTTAACATGTCGAATGCGTCTTGGCGCATTTGTCACTTTGTTGAGCCAAACATATAAAGCAGCAAACATTGGTTATTTAAAAGACATAATATTTGAAGACATAAGACATGGTATGCTCGAAAAAATGGTGTATAATTAGGGGGTGGCGTTTATAAGGCGTATTCACGGAGAACATATGCCAGAAACTGTTTTCAAACATGCAAACTGATGACATTTGAGACTGAATAAAGCCAAAACTATGGTCATTCTATTGAATGATTGGAGGCCTACAACTTTAAAAAGCACCTTTTCAGTAAAGAACGTTTTTTAGATGTATGGTGTTTAAGAAAAAATTAAACGCAAATTTAATGTCATGACCAAGCATTTAGCTTTATTATAAAAATAAGGGTTTGTCATTATGTTTTAAAAATAATTTTAGGCAAGTAGCCGCCGCAGCAAGCTCGAAAAAGTTCCACCCGATATGCCCAATTTTAAACCAATTTTCCAAGGCATCAAAAGTCTGGGGCTTAGACAAGCGACTTCAAATAACCAAACATTGAGGAGTAAGTCAATTTATTGTAATATGACAAACCAAAATGAGCATAAATCAAGTGACAGCTGTCAAAAAGGCTTACTCCGAAAAAAGTATTGCCAGATTCAAAACTACATGTCTAACAAAATCACCCGTTACTTCCAAACCAAAAATATATTTTCAGAAAAGCACAATCAATGTATTATTAATATTTCGAAAGCCCTGCGCTGTACATTCTAAAATGTTTTAATTATTTTTGCAATTTAGTCAAGAAATAAAAATATTAAGTTTTTTTATTTATTTCAAAAAAATTAAAAAACTATGGAATTCTAAAAAAACAAAATTTGTAATAATGATACATTTTCGTTTCCAACGAAGAATAAATGCATCAATTCTAACAAATATTTCGTTTATTTTTTTTCTTTAAAGAAAGCAGTCAACATAAAAGAAATGAATTTCATTTTGAATACAAATTTGAAGCCTTTGTTTTTCGAGGTCAAACGTACCTTTTAAAGCGAAATCGTTTTTGAACAAAAACCTTGTATATTTCTGAATTAACCATAAATGGTTTATGAACATTTAATTTGTTTTTCTTTCCTTTTTTTGTGCATTTTAAACACAATTTCTTTTTTCGAGTCAAGAAGGAATTCCATCCATATAGTGAATCAGAGCTAGGAACTTTGCTAGTAGCAGCAGCAACCTTGTTATGCAGTCCAACACGAAACATGGGCGTAGTAATGTGCAGTGCACTGCTTTCTGCAACAACTTTTGCCTTTAGCCAATTGCTACTTTTTCAAGAAATAACCATCACGAGCTAGAAGCAGGAATGTGTTCGGCAACGTGCCATTGCCGTGGTGTATTGAATGCAATCAGGATGCATTGTACAGCAAAGTAATGTCGAACAGTGCACGCGTAGAAGTTGGATTTTACTTTTCTCTTTTCCATTTCCATTTCACTTTTGCTTGCGAAATATTGAATCGCAGCGCCGCGCCGGTTCACAATGATGGACGTACGGACGCACGGACGTCAAAGACGCGACGCTATGGCTAGTAAATGATGATCATGTTATAGGTAGCAAATGGCGACCACATCGACTTCGTACTCGTATACTGTTGCCTAGTTAGATTGGTTTTGTTTTTGAGATTTCGCTTCGGAATGAATGAATCTATCCATCCATCGCTAGTCGGATAGTCGCTAAGAAAAGACCTTATGATGAACGGCCAAGCTATATACGAACGACGCGACGACGACGAACGGTTGCGACGCACGTCGACGATGACGATGATGACAGCAACGCTAGTGGCAGTGTGGTAGATATAGAAAAGCTAAAGACGGAAGGCGATTTGCGCCTGCCTTTTTGTGCGGAATACAAGGTTCAATGGTCTTAATTGAAATCTATTTCGAGGCTATCACGAAGAAGTTTTCTTTTTCTTTTTCATTTTTGTTTTGTTTATGATTTGAATGCAAATTGCATTTAAATATAATGTGTGGGCAGGTGAACCAGTAAGGAACGAGCGGCAGGTGATTTCTATTAGTTTTCTTTAATTTCTAAGGTTCCTGATGGTCTATAATTTAAACTGTATGGATTAGGGTACGAAAACACAATTAATAAATAAATTGGAAAACAGGCATAATAATAATTTGCTTTGCATTAAAAAAGAAAAAATGTTCTTAGCTTCAAAAAGTCTTTTAAATGTTTAGGACTGGAGTTTTCCTAAAGTCTTGCCGTTTTGAAATTTATAGATGGCTATACAATACCTGGTTTTTATATTTGAAAGTTGATACAGTAAAAAATTTGTCAGAATAGCTTAAATCAGAATTTTAAAAAATTTAGCTAAATTTAGACCAGAACAAATTTTAAATTAATAAAATGGACAATTTTTATAAAATATCAGGAATATTTTATATTTAATTTGTTTTCATGTTTTCCATTTTGTAAATTGAAGCTAAATGAAATAAAAACTAAAGTAAAGGGTTTTGTTCGTAGATTATGGTCTACCTATGTATGTATGTGCAGATCTTCGCGTACAATAGATGGCGCTATATTTGAGCCGTTTATTTTGAAAGTGGCATAAGTCACTTTTTTTTAAGTCGAGATATTTAAGATATTTGTTATACCGTTAATTATCAATACTTCTCTCGAAGAAATCTCAATAGTTCTAAACTTATTAAGTGCAAATTTTTTTAAAAATGAAAAGATACCGTTCAATTGTATTAAGTGTTGCCATTAACTCGATTTTTTTTTGAAAAAGTGACTTATGCCACTTTCAAAATAAACGGCTCATTTATTGATACTAACTTTTTGCAAAATAACAAACAAATATTACAGTTTATGTCTATTTTCGTATAATAATAATAACCAGCTAACAAAAACTACTATATTTTTAATAAATTTAACAATTAATTATAAAAAAGCTTACAACGACGCGCAGAGAAAGATCGATTTCTGTTGAGCAACGTTAAAAGCCAGAATGAGAAGTAAAATTTAAAGACTTGCCAAGATACTTTTTTGGTTATATTCTGAAATGTATAGTACTAGAGTTGATACGGGGTCACCACAAAATGTTATAGAACCATACTAAAATGGAAACATTCATTTACAAAAAAGATTAAATAACAAATAAGTTCATTGGAAAAACACGCTAGTAATTAAATTGGAAATCATCAGTTGAAATAAGTTGAAAAGAAATTCTTTCGAAAAATCAGAGTTCTTCAGTTTTTAATTTACATCATAGTGTTTGTATTTTGAACACTACTCTACGAACATACCCATCGAGCCCCAAGGAGATATCAAACGTACCAACATCTTAAAATTAAACACTTGAAAATTGATTTCGATACTCGAATACAAGTCAAATCTTTATCCGCAACAGGATTTTACTTTACTTTTTATCTGCAGTGATTTTACTGCGGATGTTGTATTTGTTATTTCCATACATTTCTACTGTACTAATGTCAAATTGGACAAAATCCTCTGAACATATAATTTTTATATATACATATTTTTTCTGTTTTTCCAGAAAAACTCAATTTGAGAACTAAACTCATAAAGATGTCAAAATGTAATCTGTCAAACTTACAACTATCAAATTTCATTTAACTACCTTAAGATCTCGATGATAAGTTCAAAATTGTCCCTATTAAAATATGAAAAAAACGACATTTTTCAGAGCTCTACTGAGCTTCGATAACATTTGGAACGAAATGTCAAGAAGATGACAAAACAAAATGAACCGTCCATCTGTCAAGTCATAAAAATGAAACAGTGAAATTGTTTATGTTTTAATTTTAACTTGAAGCTGACTTTGGATCGAACTATTAGCCGTGTTTTTTTGGTATTCCATATATAGTACAGTGAGAAATTGCTATATTTTTATATTTGAAAGTTGATACAATTGAATATTTGCCATAATAATTTATCAAAAAATTCCAAAAAAAAATATCGAAATTCAGATCAGGGGTGAAATCGTGTAAGCTAATTTTTGATAGTTGACTATCAAAATCAAGAAAATTCGTCTGTGTAATGTGATGGTCGATTTCAAAGATTTAACCAAACAATTTGACATAAAATAAAAAGAAGGGGTTTGTTCGTAGACTACTATATTAACGTGTGGTGTTGAAGCGAGCTTGAAGCTCGCCTAATTTCTTTATATACCTGAATCGAGTTGAAATGAGCTTGATTCGCCTCGATTCCTGTCGGGGATCGGAGTCGAGTCAAAATTTGTGAAGAAAAACCTGTTTGGAGGAGTTGGTTTTACAGATAATGCGTTATGGTCTGTTTATTTGCATGTTTGTGTACAAAAAACATAGTTTTGTTTTAATCAAATTAAAAAAAAAATTGCACATGGAGTAGGTAGCATATTCGTATATGGTGCTGAACTATTCAGTTTTTCATTGTTTAACACGAATCAAACCATCTCACTTGCACTTCATAAGAAACATCGAAAAACCATTTGCATTTTAGAAAGTGCTGTCAAACTTAATCATTTTTAAATCTTCTTGTGCGGTGGAAACACCAAAAAGATTTATTTAATCTAAACTACAATAAACCTTTGGTGGAAACATAGCAAAACATAAATATCTTTTCTATTGTTTTCTCTTGCAAAATAAGCCCAGTTAGTCCATTTTCACTAACAAAACTAAATAATAACAACAGTAATAGATTGATTTTTTTCCCCCATTGGAAAATACATGATTCCAAATGCACAACTACTCAACGAACACAGCCATCGAGATACAAATGCAATATCAATCGTACCAACATTTGAGAACGAAATCACATAATATCCATTCGAGACTCGTATAAATATCAAAAACCCATCCGTAGTAAGATTCTACTTTAACTTTTATTTCATATTTTCATATTTTTCATATTTATTTATTTATTAAACAATAAGCATTTTAAAACAATGTGTCTTATTATTAATACTTAGTATACATTCATTTAATTTTAAAAATTATGTAAGCAATTGAAAAAAAAAATGTAAAACTAAATAACAATTTATATCTTATTAAGTTAACAGAATTATAAGTAAGTGAATTATAAATTACAATTATAGAAATTACATATTTGATAATTACAGAGAAAGAGAGAGTGAGAGATAGTGATTTTATAAATTTATGAAAGAGAAGAAAAAAAAAAAACAGAAAAATATTTTCAGAAACAATTTCAACATTTATATAGGTTTTTCAAAGATTTCTCAAAACTATTGTAGCTGTGAATACCCCTCAGATTGTTAGGCAATGAGTTCCAAAGGCCAACTGCGTGCACAAAGAACTGTAGTTTTGTGTTCCTGTATTTAAAAGAAGGGACAATGAGAATGTTACTTCTCTGTGACATTGAAAAACAAAGTTTTTCGAAAGACATTCAGGAGTTTTTGTATGTATCAGCTTAAAGAGAAATATTAAAGCTAGGTAGTCAATGTATTTATTAAAAGGCATATTGAAAATACTACCTGCTTGCAGTGAGATATGATCGAAGCGACGCAAGCCGTATACAAAACGAGCAATATTGTTGAACGCAACTTGTACTTTGCGTTTATTGTAACTATTAAGACCACAAAAAATGGGACTTCCATAAAAAAGAGTTGGTAAAATTAGTGTTTTTGCAATGGTCATTTTTGTTGCGACAGGGAGACAACTTCCACATATGTAAAAAACCCGCAGAGCAGCATAGGTTCGACCAACAGCTTGTGAGAGATGATCATCCCACGAGAGTGTTTGGTTAAAAACGACCCCAAGGTTCTTTACTGTTCTCTCATAGTTTAATTTTTCACCACCTAGTTCAATATTTGGAAGATATGAAGTATCTATGACAGTGTTACTTATCACAATTGCCTGGCTTTTGCTAGAATTCAGTTTTAGGTGATTTTCCCTCGACCACTGTTTTATACCCATCAGATCTTCATTTATTCTGGCTGTTGCATCTTCAACCATACCAATTCTATAGCTTAAGTAAATTTGTACATCGTCTGCATACATATGGACCTTACAGTGCTTGAGTATTGATGGAAGATCATTGTTAAAAAGCGTAAACAGCAGAGGACCTAGTATTGATCCTTGAGGTACACCACTTGAGGTAGGGAGAAAATCAGACAACATAGAATTTGCATAAACAGCCTGTGTTCGTTGGCTAAGATATTCTTTAATAAGAGAAAGGGCAGAGTTTTCAAAGAAGAAATGGTTTTTAAGTTTTTTTAGAAGAATCTCATGTGACACAGTGTCAAATGCTTTCGAGAAGTCCAAGAGGACTAAAGTAGTGACTAGATTATTGTCAATTTGCTGTCGTATGTCGTCGGTAATTTTAAGAAGTGCTGTTGTGCAGCTGTGTTTTGATCGAAAACCAGATTGAAAGGGTGTAATTAAACGATATGTTTCCAGGTAACGTGTTATCTGTTTACTTACAATCTTTTCGAAAGCCTTTGAGATAAAAGGTAGGATGGAAATTGGTCGGTATTCTTGTTTTGGCGTGTTTGACTTCTTAAGAACCGGTATTACTTTTGAAGCTTTCCAAAGTTTCGGGAAGCTAGATTTTGTCACGATGGTATTGAAAATATGTGTCAGAAAAGGAGTTATAAAAGGGAGAATAATTTTTACAAATTTAGGGTGCATATTGTCTAATCCAATAGCGTCCGATTTAATGTCTTTAATGGCCTGAAACACCTCAAATTCGTAAATTCTATCAAGACTGAAACTCGAAGGAAGCTCATTATTTGCGTCGTTATTTCGGTAAGTCACATCACTGATATTTACATTGGAAGCAGCACTAACAAACTGTTGGTTTAATTCATTTACGTCGCAGAATTCTACGTCACTCATTTTTTTCTTAGTAACACCAAGAGATTTTATATTTCTCCACAGTCTTTTGGACGAAACATTGTTGAATTTAGAAGCAAAAAACCTACGCTTAGAATTTCTTATTTCAACATTTACAGCATTTCTTAATGTTTTATACTCCTGAAACAGTTGTGGCAATTTATATCTTTTCCAGCGTCCAAAAGCTTTGTTTCTTTTCAAGATAAGTTCGTCGATTTTGTTTGAGTACCATCCTAACTCGGAGTTCTTAACTCGAATATTTTTAATAGGAACAAATTCTTCAAAAAGGTCATTAATCGTACTTGTAAAGATTGTTACTTGGTCATTGACGTCAGGAAGTTGGTAGATATTTTCTAAGTTGGAGTTGAAGATATTGGTTACCAGCGACTGCATATTTATACCGTTAAAGTTTCTAAACGAGATGGTCTCCGTTTCTTGAGCTGGGTTAAGATTAATGCTGTAAAAAGTAGCTATAAGGTCATGTTTAGAAAAACCTGGAACATCGAGCTGCCCATACTGCGGATATTGTTTTTGTTATTCGTGTAAAATCCTACTATACTATTGATAGATTTTCCAACAAAACACGGGTATTATATGAATGTCAAAATATGTTTTGTATTCATCTTTTATGAAGAATCCAACTGTCAAATTCCTTTCAAAAAGTAGTTGCAAGTCATTAATGCATTTAATTTTAAGGTAGTAGTACGTATTTAAGGTATTCAAATTTGAAGTTTTGAAAAAAACTTTTTAAAAAAATGGTGGAAAAGATGTTTCAGTGTTTAAGCATGTGTAAACTCACTTTCATATTTAAGCTCATTTGCCTTGCTAACACATAATAATATCTCCGTTGACAGAAATTGTTAAAAAAAAACACTTAACAGACATTAGTCTTGACTATAAGTCAAAGAAAGCTCACGTGCCAACAATTTAATCAATCAATTATTATATTATTCACCTTTAATGAGTTCATTTCTTCAAAAAGTTTGTCCTCTGATATACATTTATACATACATAGATAGGTAAATATTGCGTGTTCAATATAATATAATGATGGTTTATTTAAGTGATATGTTTGCTTATGATTACCTTAATTATTTTAAGGAGTTTTTTGTTTGTTCTTTTTTGGTTCTTAATAAATTTTATTGATAGTAAAACCATGTTGCCTTTCAATGTATTTACATAATGTTTATTAGTGATGATTGTGGTTGATGCGAAGAGCTTTGAATTGGTTGTCAAACAAATTACTCGAAAAAGGTGTCTTATTTCTGTGAGGGTCACCTGTTGGATTTGTTGTTAAAGAAGTGTTTACATCTTTTAAGTTTGATTGCTTCGAAATAGTGCAGGAGATATTGTTTATACAGGGTGGTCCATCTAGTGTTTTTTTTTCCAAATCATAGGTTATTTTTGAAAAAAGGTGCTCGAAATCTTAACATAGAGTCGCCGCGGTGCAATATATGTAAATGGCTTTACACATTCAAAAACGTTGGAAAATATTGAGTGCTGTGTAGGCCAAGCAGTGTGTTTTTTAAAGAACTCAAAACTGCTATGCTCAAATTTGAGCAAAAAGTTCGTGAAACTAGTATGCTAATCACTGGTCACTGATTGAGCAACAATCATGTTCACATATAGTCGTAATCGATCTGACACTAGCCTGAGGAGAATTCTGAACAAAGATCTCGGTTTGCACAAAATTAAAGGCGTACGAGCATCCGCTCTCCTCGCACGAACGAGGCGACCAATCGATTGGGCCATCTCTTGAGATAATACGCTCATCAAATCACATGTCGTACAAGTCCATAACTTGCCATTCGTGCAAACAATAACCGGTAATCATCACGCGATAACGCATTTCACAGTAACGTGACGATCGTTATCCTCGAAGAAAAAATGTGGCCCCATTTAACGCCACCGGCATTCGAACCGGATCGGACAGCTTTTTTTTGTGGATAAGCAAATATGGATTTTCAACCGTACATAAACGTTTAAAAAAACGGTCTTAAGGTTGCGTTCACCGATTCCAAAATTTTGTAGAAATTTTTTAAAAATTATAATTTTAAACTTTACCTAATGAAATTGCTGAGCTTACTGAATAAATTTACAATGAAAGTTCGATGATTAGTGAAAAAGCGCGTTCACAAATTAATTTAAAATTGTCAGATCCCTTTTGGAAAACCCTATATTTGGCTCACCAAATACATTACCTTTTTGAACAATCAAATGCTATCTAAAGCGCCCAATACACGATACAATTATTGTACCGATTATCGTACAAAAGTTGAATCGCATGCGATGATTGTATCGTGTGTGTAAAAGAAAGTATCCGCTGTACTGAAATCGCATGGTCAAATGCTATCGAGTGAAAACGAGAGATTGCATACGGTTGCTTTGATGTGAATCGTTTTGACAGTTGATGAAATCGTGAGCTAGTCGTATGGTGTGTGTGCTCACTTTCGATATCGCTACCGATATCGGTACAACTCAAGTCGGTACGATAGATTGTATCGTGTATTGGGCGCTTAAGAAACTAAAAACATTTGAATTGAACGAAGTTCGTTAAAAAAAAAAAACAAACAAAATATTTTGTTCAAAAGAATTTAAATAAATCACGCCAATTAAAAATGTATTTATTTAAACCAGGTGGTCATAAAATGCAATAAATGAGTTGTATTCTGTGCATTCTTTTCAAATAAAGTTCACTTTTTGAGACGACTCTTCATTAGTTCTTTTCCCAGTTCTGTCTATGAATTGTTTACTTAACTTATCTAAAGATTTATTTTATCTATTAAAATAGAAAAAAAAAAGAAACAATAAAATTCAACCTTGTGTATTTTAATTTGTGTATCTAGAAAATAAACCTTTCTCATTTTTGTTTTTGTTATGTTAAAAATTTTAAAATATACACAACAAAAGAATTTCTAAAGTTCCATCATCACTATGTAAGTAGTCCCACTTCCGTTCTTTTTCTGATGCACACAAACACACCTGATATCTTGAATATTTTCAAAACACTCTAAACTTACGACTAATAAATTTCCATTTGCAATAAAGACAAAAGTCAATAAAAATTTGTATACGTACTTATCTATGTAAAATCTATTTTGAAAATAAAAATAAAACTTATATAAAACCCACTTGAAAGAAATTCAACAGATGCCTCAAAATAATTACTTTGCAGTATCTATTTCTTTCCAGCAGGAGGCGGCGCGGCGCGGGCGCGGGCGCGGTCGCGGTCGCGGTCGGCACATTGCGTCGTCGTGTAGATCAATTAAATGCACTTTTATTTTATTTCTATTTTCATAAAAACAGTGTGTTCTATATTTAACTTTTAGTCTGTACCTAAATGCATTTTCTTTTTTTGCCTTTTTTTGTTGTTGTCTTGGATATTTATATTTAAGTTGTGTGGATATATTAAAATAGATTTAAAGACAAGTTTGGATTTCCCATCATGGGTGTTGTGTGAAGGTTTTTTCTATTTAAGGAAAAACAAAAAAAAAACCGTTGAAGGAATGAGAGTGAGTCATTTAGATAACAATAATCTATTAAGAATTAAAATAATTGAAAATTAAAATCAAATAGGTTCTCATCCGATTTATCCTTTTAAACATCATTGTAACTAACGGGGTGAAATGGTTTTTAATGAACAGATGATATTAGAATTCTCATCTTTCAGTTTTCCTTTTAGTGATCAACTCTAACCTCAAATTATTTAGTCCAAAATACTTAATTCCAATCAGGAAGTTTTGTTTCTGTCATTGAAACCTACCTGTCAAAATTCAATTCTGAAAACCAATGCTAGCTATAACTGGCCCCTTAAATAAGGTTTGTTCGCTTTTCTAAATTCTTCTTGAATGCTAGAAATGAAACACTCCTTAGAATCCAACAGGAAACAGCTTTGATTTCAACTTCGTCGTTCAAATTTAAATTAGTGATTTGTTTAGCTCGTTTTATTTTTCTAATTCTGGATATAAATTCTTTTAGTGAATTAGAAAAAATGGAACACAATTCATTGGAATGAAAACTGTACCATGTTTGTAGTGATTTTTAACAATTTTTGCGTTTTTGAAGTGTGTATCGTTCCATTTTTAGTAGAAACACAGTTTTTACTTGCCAACAGTCAAAAAATGACAGCTTCAAAAGTGACAGCTGCTCAAATAGCGGGTTTGTCAAAATGAAAGTTCTTATTTGGAAACTCTTTATATGACACTTTTAAATACATTTTCTATTTCACTCCTTTTCTCATTGGCCAACTCTTTATTTCGTTTTTTGATAGTCTCTTTTCGTCGGGTGTAATTGATGGTTTCGTTTATTTACATATCTGTCAACTGATTCAGTAGAGAAATGTGAATGCACAGATCTTAACCCCAGTGAGAAAAGACAGAGAATTTATTTATTTATTTTATAAGTAATTCTATGAACGATGTTTTCAAAATCTAAATGAAAACTCAGTCAATATAGCGAAGCTTTTAAGTTCTATTTTAAGGACTAGGTTTTACTGTTGTTGAAAGGAAAAAAAAAATAATCAATTACCGAACAACAGCAAATAAAATTGCGTATACGCCACCCGTTTCTACACATTCGGATTCTCTCTATAAAAAAACCCCACAATTTAAATGCTTGTGTCAGTAACTTTTTCTCAATTTTTCAATGTCCCGTTTCGACATTTCCGTTGACTGGCTCGCACTTGTTACGCAACATTCAACAATAATTTGCGGGTGCACCCACACCCACATTTGAAAAAAAAAATTAAATCTCTTGCCAACAAACTTTAGACAATCAACCGACCGAACAAAAGACAACGACGACGACAGCGACAACAACAACGCCGACGACTTTAGACAATCGAAAGTAATTTTATTTTACATTATATATTTTTTTTTCTTTTGCTTTATTTTCAATATACATACATACATACGTGCAAACCTACAAATTGATTTTGTTCTTAAATCAATTACAATAGACAAAGTAAAGACAACACAATACAAAAGAAAAAAAAACTTTGACATTTGACAGATTTAATTCTTAAGTTTAACCATCACACAGAAGAAGAAGATCTTCCAACTGAAACAGTGCCGGATTCTTATTAATTATTCATATCGATTTGAGAATATGATGAGTATATGCAGAAGGAATCAAACGTCAGTTTTGACATTTCTACCATATTCTGAATGTCAAAAATCAACTACGAATCCATCCAAAGCTAATGCATCAAATTGAGGAAGCATAATTATATAAGAGAAAATATACAACTCCTAAAAAGCGTCTTGAATTTTTAAATTGTCGTAAAAGTAAAAAAAAAAAGAAAATTAAAAAATATCTTCGGTTTAAGGCAGTGTTCTCATTGAACCTTTTTGACATTTCACTTTTAGATCTCACTTTCAATATAAAATTTTTAAGTATCAAGAGGGAAAGAAATAAAATTAAAAGACTTCAAAATGAGTCGTCTCAAAAGAGAATGACATAAAATTGCTCCTAAATAATATAAAGCAAATCCGTCAATATTTAGCTTGATTTTAGGAAAAAGCATCAACCATCTTTTTTTTTTCCTAAATCCATCCCTGGACAAAAGGAATGTGTCTTATAGTAGTGCGGTGCGAATGGCGGCGGAAAGCCTTAACTTGTATCTACACAATCTGTGGATTGTTAATTGTTGGTGGAAAATAGATTTCGATACCAACAAACTTGTCAAACTACGAAATTCAAGTATGTCGTATAGACGCCGAAATGTGTGTGGTTCTTGTTTATTTTCTGAACAAAAATGTAGTCGATTTATTTTGTTTTTATTTCTAATTTAATTAGAAGACCGAGACGACATATTAAATGTCAGTGAACTTTCGACTTCTTTTATACTACGTACATTGTTAAAAAAAAAACAAAAACTCAGTTGAACAAAGTTTATATATTTGTTTGCAGATTTTGAGGCGGTAACCAAACAAATTAAAATGTTGCTGCCCAGAAAAATTTAATAAAAAACGGACGGACGGATCAGACATAGATCCACCAAACTGATTGATTGGTACAACAATAACGGACGACAAAGTATAAGTAGTACATGGTGCTGGTTCAGATTGCGGACGGGCTGCGGAGCGGACACACTTGTATTTTCTATTTTCTATGTTTGTTGTTGATGTGGTTCATTGATTTGTTTAATGATTAAGATGGATCTCATGACAGATATCCGGTAGCGCGGATGGATTAGAAATTAGCATTGAAACTTTTTGCCATTTCTCTGTCTCTCTCTCTCTCGCAAATGATGGCGAACTCGATTGATTGTTTATACCTGTTTTGCGCCGCAATCTTTAAGCTATTAGCCAGAGAAAGAGAGATTTGTGTGATAGCCGAGCCGGCGGTGTTTGTATTAAATAGTGGGGCATGTTAAATAAGCGTGTGGCCCACATTGATTTATAGGACATTTAACCTGTTTTTTTTTTTTTATAGTACAATTCCTAAACACTCATATGATTATTTGTTTATGTTGAAAGAGTTTAATTTTTTTTTTGCTAGAAGATAAAAATAGTTATTTCATATATTACGAGTACCTGTACTAACGGTATGTTAATTTGTTCAATTTTTGTTTGCACCCTTTCGATAAATAAGTTATTTACTTTTCAACGAGATATCTAATTGTAGAAATACCTGTTTGGATTTATAATTTTCTGCAGTATGCACTGCAAAATGCACCTAACAAGTTTCTAATAAATGAATTATGCAAACTTTTATTATGCACAGGTTCAGAGGTATAGACACCATAAATCAGTGAGAAATTATTAAAAATTTCACAACAGGATATTAAATCAGTTCACACGGTTGAATAAATTCATAATAAAGAAAAATATAATGTTCTTTTTTTTTGTTGTTGTCAAAATAATAAAATGTAAACAGTAGAACAAAAAATAAACAGATGTTTTTTGAATGGTTCTTGTCTATTTGTGTGAGAATAAATAATTGTTTTTTATCGTATAGGTAGATACATATACATATATTTTGTTTCAACGTTTTTTGAATTTGGTATCTGAAAGGTTTCTTAGTTACAAAATAAATGCATATCAATATTATAATTTTACGAAATTCGATCTGAAACCATTTTCAATTTAATAAGCGGAATAGAAAAAAATCATCTCGAATAACTGTGCCAGATGAAAGGATTAGAACCAAAAACACTCTAATAAAGATATAAATCCTCGGTAGCCATCTTGTACACTGGTTACAAGAGGAGATCGGGGAATCGAATTGAGATTTCGATCCAGGTATATGTAGGGAACTGAATCAAGGAATCGAATTGAAATGGAATCGAAATGACATTTGGGTTTTATTTGTGTGCGTACTGCTTCGTGAATATAACTTTCAAATAAATTTCAAATTTTATAACAATGCTCTCAACACAAAGACGCGCGCCAAATTAAATTTAGCTTAGAACAAACAAGTGGGAAAAAAACTTATCGCACGCACACAAGCAAAAACAAACAAATTTTCGATTCGATTCACCTCGTTCTGTGGGATTGGATCGAGTAATCCTATTTCGATCCGATCTATACGGCGCCAAATCCTGATTCAATTCGGATTCACTTCTCCTTGTAAGCGCGGTATTGGTTTGCCTACAAGATAATACGTGACATTTCTCCTCAAAATTATGACATTTCCCCTCTCCGTCAATGAAATTCACATCGTCCAAATTACAAATACAACAATGTAAACAAATGGGTTTTGGAGGGTGATACGTACGAAGGATTTATATCTTCATATAGAGTGATTTTGATTGAAACGATTAGAACGGTATAAAGTTTACAATGTCATTTTTTATAGTTGCGTTCAGTGTTGAACTTTAGCAAAATTGGATACGTACTACGAATTGTAAGTCTTTAGCAAAATTGTTTAAAAAAAAATGATTTTTTCGGGGAAATGAAATAGTTTGAACACATAAGGGCAGCTAATTTTTCCAGACATGTGGTTTTCAAGAAGAAATAACGCCAAAATCCCATACAAAATAGTCCCCAGATGTTAAATTGCACGAACTTGGAGGCCACTCCACAGGTCCATGACGATGCGAGATAATGAGCTTACCAAAAGCTTGCTTCAATAAATTGATTATTTCTTTGGCTGTATAGCACCAAACCATTGTTTTGGTAATAAATTTGACCGATTGGTAAACGTTGTTCAGGAGTAAATCTATTCATTATGTCAAACCAAAAGCATAAACCAAGTAACAGCTGTCAAAAAGACCAACATCGAAAAAAGTGCTTCCAGATTGAAAACCAAACGTCTAAAAAAGACACCTGTTATAAAAAAGTATGAATAAACATTATAAATATTAGTTCACTAAGGCGTGTGTGAACTTTTTAGTGAATTCAATTTATACCAAATTTGACAGTATCAGTTGGTTTTATAAAAAAAAACTATTCACGAAAGTAAAGAAAACAAAACATAGTTTGTATGAAAGGTTATTTACTAGGTACTTTTTAAGGGAATTAGATTTATACTCGTATAAGAAAATTACACAATACTTTAAAGACTTTTTTAAACTTAACCAAATGAGAACAAAATCAACGTGAATTTTTCAGGTTTTTGTTTGGTTTTTTTTTTTAAGGAGTCAGTGTACAATTTTCAAAAATCAATTTTTGTTTGCTAGTGTATATTTTTAAGAATATTTCAAGATGGAATCCTTCCGAATGGCAATCTTCTTAAGACCAAACACTCTTAGGTGTAAAATCCTTATTTTTCAGGAAAGGAGATTTGTTTTAAATTTTGCTAAATACTCTACAATGAGGTAGTATATTTTGATAGCATAAAACATTTTACATTAAAATTACCACAAGAAGGACCAAATAACAGCGTCAGTGACCAAGTTTGAGAGTCCCATTAGTGATTGATTGAACGAGTGGCCACTTCTTTAGCTTTTACTGATTACCGATGAGATTTTCTGAATTAGTTTTATTTATTTTGTGAGAAAAAAAGGATTTCAAAAAACATATTATATTTTTAATCAACCAATTCAGAAGGCAAGAATATTTGTTGTGTATATTTGAGAAAAATTAACAATTATTAGAAGGTGAGATGGACCAAGCTGTTATGAACGAAGACTTTTGAGGGACGACAAAAGCAATCAACTTTCATTGCAAAACTCCGCGTAAGTATCCAAACAAATTACCATTTATGAATAGAATAAGCACATAATATCATCCTTACAGTTTCATTAAAATGTTAAGGCAGAAATATGTCAACAGCCATTGCAGTTTTTGTTCAGAATTGATTTTGTTTAAATTTGACCAAAAAGAGTAAATTTAGTAAAAATAAATTCAAAATACGATAGTTTTTGCATTATTCAAAATAACTCGTATCTGTTTTACATTATCAGTGAGCTGTTTAACTTATCAGTGAAAATCAGTTCTATAGCTAAAAAGAAAATGTCAAATAATTGTACTAGACTGCTCGATATGGAAAAGCGGTAATTCCAAATTCAAATAATTCAGTCAAGTATGATTCGATGAGCGATGCGGCAATACGGAAATAAAATAGAAAGTTTTTATATATATTTTCAAAAAAAAAAAACAATCTTTTCAATTATATTTTATTTTAAATGGAAGTCGGTTTCTTTTCTTAAAAGAAAATTTACAGAAAATGACGTACTTAAGGTCACATTCGTAAAGTTCTTTTGTGCATAGTTTGTAATAGGAATAGAAAGGACTCTTAATACTATGGCGAATCAAAAAGGTTAGTTTGAGAAGCATTTTACATAACAACAGTAGGTAAATCTTGGAAGTATTGTTAAATTTTTGTGTATAAATATAAAATAAATCTTAGGTCTAAGAGTGACCATAACATAAAAAGTATATTCTTTGTATCTATAGTCCTGGATTTCTAAAAAATGTTTTGGTTTTAAAAATAATAACGCCCTCAACACATAGTCAAAAGTATTTTTTTTATTTATTCATACACCTACAGGCTTCATTAACATTCAAATGGAAAAATATCTTCGTTTAGCCAATATCTAACTTGTATTAAAAACAAAATCACATATATCATTTTTACTCTCATCACAAATAAAGGAAATTTAAGCCTTGAAAGACGTTATAAGGAATGTCCATTTACATAGCATACATTAACAGTTGTGTGTCTTTAAATCTACAACTAAATACATTTTAACAGTGTTAGTTATTATGAATTGATTAAATTAAAAAATATTACATGTATCTTTATATCTTTTTCTATATGATGTATTAAATACACTTGTATGTATGTACATATGTATATACAGGTACAGTGTAATTATTTTCAAATATTTTCAATGCTTTTAAAAGTTTAATCGACCGACGACGACTTCGTTTATAGGTCGTTCATTCACTTGCACTTGTCAGAGAGCTGATTGTGCCACATAAAAAAGTAAACCCGTTTAACAGCTCTCAAAGAAAATGAAAAATAAAATAAAAAAGTATATACACACACACAAACAGTCAAGTAGCTACTACAGGTACATATGAATGTGTAAAAAGTTACAAGACCCCCCAGCAGCACTTGTATTAGCAACCACTTTATACCACCGATATCATGATTGCTTGTTATAACTCTTGCTTTGTGGTATAAATGATAATTCTAATTTGAGATTCAATTTGAGAATTTTACACGTCAAATACTTTAAGAACCCGATGTAAACGAGATGTGATTTGTATCCATAGGTAAAATATTCTTATAGATATAACTTCAAATGAAGTAAAAGAATACAAAGTTTATTTAAGATCTCTAATGGATAACAAGTAGAAAAACTCTATTTTAAGAACATTGTATAAACATACTTAAATAGTAAAAGTATGTGTAGGTATATTTTTAAAAGAATCACTAATTAGGCGTGACACACATTCCAAAGATCGTTTTATGTCACTTTGATTTAAAAATGAATGAATTTTTCTTAACAAAAATTGTAAACATTGTCTTGAACAAATAAGACACCAAAAATGAACCACGAATTTCTTGGACATAACAATTGTTCGCCGCCATTTGCAATTTATTGCAATACAGATTAAATAAATATATAAACGTCATTAAAGTAATTTTTTCAAAAGCATCTTGACAGGTGTGTTAGAGTGTGAATAACTATTTTAGTTTTGACAGCTCGAAGTAAGAAACGTTAAACTTTCTAACTTAAACTTATTTTGTCATTAAATCTTTGTGAAATAATAATACTTACATACGTTTGTCGAGTTTACAGATTTTTGTTGCGGAGCACAAAATTCAATTTTTTTAGTTATACTTTCCACAGCACGTAATACCCCTGTTAACATGTTGAATATCAAGAAAGACCTCTACAAATTTGAAATTAAGAAATAGTTCTCCAAATGTCATTGGGGTTATAGACTGTCAAAATTGTTGTGACAGAAATTTTCATCCTTAAATCGATTAAATCGATTCACATATTTTGAATAGCACGCTATCTGATTTAGACAGCTTTCATTTCGGAAACTGTCATCTTTTGACATTTGACATGCAAAAACTACGCCATTTCTAAAAATGCAACGACAGACTGATCGAAACCGCATAGAAATTGTAAAAATTCACTCCAAAAATGGTGAACATTTGGCAAGTCACAGGATTTTTTTAAGAGATAATATTTCTGATCTTTTTATTTCTTGAAGTGGTGGTCAGAATTAGCTACCGAGATTTTGTGATTTAAAACTTTTATGTCCGATTTCATAAACAAACACTAAAAGCACTTTTATCTAAAAGCTTTTAATGTTGCCTTTAAATGTTCAGTTTCACCAAGCTTGAAATGGGAAATTTCAGGGATATTTTTTTTAAAATAGAGTTCTCTTCACAATCCTGTAAAAATAAAAGCCCTTTTTTCTTTCTATTAAGCGAATTGTGTGAGAAAAAATGAGAAAGCATTATATGTTGAAATAAATGACAAGAATCGCAAAATAGTTACAACAGTGTAAACTTCTTCAAAATCAAAAATCGTGTGTCGTTCAAAAATAAAATATAAAAAAGGATTCTTGTGAACGCGGAATATTCTTGAGCGGTAAATAACTACGAGTATATGTTGTGCTTCTTCGTCAGATGAAGATGATCAATCTAATATTCTAATTAAAATCATAAAAATGATATTATAAATGCAATGTTGAATTTATTTACTTATTCATTCTGTATCTCCAAGTATTGAGAACACAAATTTTACAAAACAAAACATCAGCTGTCAATCTATTCATTTTTTAATGACACTTTTAAAATTTAATGAGCCAAAAATGGGCATTTAGTTTTAAAAGGTGTTTAAAAGCTTGTTTACTTTAAAAACGCTTGGTGAAACCAAAATATCACATTTTACAGTTTAAAATCCTGTTAAATGTATAAAAGCTGTTTATGAAATTAGGCATTAGAGTTATTTCTTAAGAGCGAATTAAAAAAATTCGACTTAAGACCTTAAGTTACCAATTTATAGCTATAATTAGTTTTTGTAACTGAAAGTTTTTTTTTTTATATTTAAAAGCGATTAAGAGAGTCAAAATTGTAATTTTTGGTTTCGAAACTAAGCTGTTCAGAACGAATTTTCTACAACAAAAATTTAACCCAGAACTCTTCTATTAGTACATTTTTAATTTTACATTTTAACTTCCCATAGGAAGTTATTGTAATGGGTCCGATTTGTCAAATTGAAAATTTTGACATTTCTCGACGTTTCAAGGTCCCTAGAGTCGAAATAAAAGATTTTTAGAAAGATGTCTGTGCGTGCGTGTGTACGTACGTTCGTACGTCCGTACGTCTGTACGTTCGCGACGTTTTTTTCGTCCTCCATAGCTCAAGAACCAGAAGAGATATCGACTTCAAATAAATTTTGTTATACAGATAATAAGGCAGAAAGATGCAGAAAGGGCTCTCAAGAAAATTGCATGGGTGGTTTTTTTACCATAGCAGTTTAAAAAAAGGTGAAAATTTTGGTTAAACCTAAATATCTCATGAACCAATAATGCTAGAGACTTGAATTAAATTTTATAATATATATTGTAACGTAATACAAAACAATTATATTTTTGGAAAAAAATCCATTTAAAGGTTTTTTTTATAAATCAAAGACAGTTTAAAAAAAAAAAAAATAAAAACCTAAAAAAAATTAATAAAAGTTGGTAAAAATTGATTTTCGACTCAAATATCTTTTCAAAACTTTGAGATGGCTTCTAACTAATTTTAACTTATAAGAAATATTGTTTTCAACATTAGGAAAAATTTTGAGAAAAATCGAATTGACATTTTTTTTTACAAAAAATAAAAACCTAAAAAAAAATTATAAAAGGTGGTAAAAATTGATTTTCGACTCAAATATCTTTTCAAAACTTAGAGATATTGGCTTTAAACTACTTTAATCTTTCAAAAAATATTGTTGTCAACATTCAGTAAAATTTTAAAAAAAATCGAATTGACAGCATTTGTACAAAAAATTAAAAATCTAAAAAAAAAATTAACAAAAGTTGATAAAAATTGATTTTCGACTCAAATATCTTTTCAAAAATTTGAGATAATGGCTTCTAACTAATTTTAACTTATAAGAAATATTGTTTTCAACATTCGATAAAATTTTGTGAAAAATCGAATTGACAGTTTTTTTTACAAAAAATAAAAACCTTAAAAAAAAATACTAAAACTTGGTAAAAATTTACTTTCGACTCAAATAGCTTTTCAAAAATTACAAATATTGGCTTCAAACTTATTTTATTTCACAGAAAATATTGTTTTCGATATTCATATATCATTCGATATAAAAATCCAACAGTCCGTTTTTTTCATAAAAAAATAAAATCTACAAAAAATAGTACCTACCTACGCAAATTTGGTAAAAATTGATACATATAGACAAACTTTTAAACAAGACAAATCGACAGACGGGATGGGAAGTTATCAGTGTGGGTCGCATCCCAGCCTCTTTTTGCATTTTTTTTTATATTTTTTTATTTTCAACGAACAGCTGATTGTTGAATACATATTTCGGAACATAATTGTTCCACTGAAAGCGTTACGCGTTACATTTTCTTTGTATTCCCACATGTTAGTTAAACTTTCAATGATCAACTTAAACCTCAAATGCTTGATTTCAATCAGTAATTCAATGTTTCTCTAATCAGGAATTTTTATTTCAATGACAGAAATTTCAAATGATAGCTGTAATCGACCTGTCACAAAAAATTCCTATGATTGGTTTCAGTGATAAAAACCAATGATAGCTATAACTTACGACTTAAGAGGGAATTCATGAAGCAATTGTGAGAATGGTTCACGGAAAATTTCATGAAAAGGATATGGTGATTTTTCCTAAAAAAAAAATACTTTCATTTTTAAATATCAAAATAAAACCTTTCATTGAAAAACCCTATTCTATAAACGTCAAAGCCATGACGTTTATAGAACGGCAGTGGACCACCACAACGCATCCGTCAAAAATTGAATAAACAGTTTTGGGACAAAAATTAAAAAAATATTAACGCTTGCAACCAACGTCTAAACGTTAGCTTAAAATGAAAATGTCTGAGACGACTTAGTCAATCCCAAGAATTTTGTTGTTGTTTTGAGTAAATCACCAACCTGTTTTAAATATGGTAAAGATATTTTGGTGAGAAAATATTTGGTCTTCTCTTTTGGTCAATGACTGAATACGTGACCATAATCGACTCTCAAGTCTTTCACTATACACAGGTTTCTCTGCCTTAACCAGAAAAACCAAAAAGAAAAAAAAAGTAAAAGTGTTTCCAGTTCTAAACCCTTATCCATTTCCCTCAAACATTACCATTGTATTCAGGTATAACATTTTCATGTTTAAATTCACTTTCTTTTCCGAATGGCTCTCTTCATTTTATCGATCTTTTAAATGTATGTATGTTCGTATATACGTTACCTGTCTACATATTTGTATTCCTCAACAACAATAACAATAAATTAAAAAAAAAACCTGATTCTTGTAAAAGTCTTAGGGCCTCAATGGCGCTGCAAGCCAACCGGCCAATCAGCCAACTAGCCAACCGGCCACCCGCCGCTTAAGGTGCAATAAATTCAAATGAACTGATACATGACAAATGACGATGAGATAGTAGCTCGTGTCACATATCCGCTGCAAGGTGTATTATGGACCGTACACACTGCACAAACACACACAATTCACATCCAATTGCCTCTGCACGGCCATCAAGACTTCGGAAAACATAAACTTTAATGGCTTACCATCAATCGCGGGCGGCAATGACCTGCTAAAACCACTTCAAACCCTCTCCGAGGCGCAGATAAAAGAAAAGAAATAACAAAAAATAAAAATACTTTCACTCCAGAAATGCCGTCATTCGTAATGTTGTCGTTGATAATTTTGTTTTATTTTATATTTCTTGTTTTGAGCACAATATAATTCGAAATGCCCAGCGAGTATCAAGCGACAGATAGCGAGCGAAAAAACAACAACAACAAAACTTGGTCATGACCGATTTATGAGCGTATCTGGCTGATTGGATGTGCAAACCCATAAGAGATTCAAATTGCAATAATTTAGCATGAGCAGATATATTTTTTCCTAAACAAAAAAGGAGAAATAAAAATACTATAGGTATCTTATAAGTGCAGCAGAAATCATATATCTTAATAAACTTGAGGCGGACGAGGGCGGGCGTCATGTCTCAGTTCTACGGTATAGCGAAGTGGTGTTATGTCTTATGTCTTGCGAAAGCCCCACCAGCTAAACACGATTCTTTGCGATTACTTTAGATCACTCCAAATAGCTGCTGCTCATTCACATGTTAACGCTAATGACAAGCAAATCAAACACAACAAATAAAAATACAAAATAAGTTCATGTTAAGTATATTTGATTCTATTAATGAGTACAATGAGTACAGTACAGAATGAAATACTTTTATAGTTTGTTGGGTTTGGGTCAGAAAGATTAGAACTTGAGGCGTTAATTAAAGACTTTTGGAAGTTTTGGCGAAGATGCCAATTAGATGGTTCTATTTATTTTTTATTGTGAGTCTACTACGTGCAGAAGAATTTGATTACAAAATTTAACTTATTAACATAAAAATGGGTCACGCACTTGCTTGGTGATTTTTTTCCTCACGAGGATTAGAAAGTGATTGAATGTGTTAACCGCATATTGAATTCTTGAACTTGAGCATGGAAAAACATCTCACTGACTTACTTGTTAAGGCGAAAACAGCTATAAACGTAGCATGGAAGCAACGCTTTAATAATAAGGAAATTACGCACACCAGTAAATTCACGGTCTTCGAAGCTGTATCGGAATCAGTTATGTTTTATGCGGCGCAAGCTTGGGGAGGTCGAAAATATGAACAAGTGGAAAAACTGCTCAGATTTTACATAAAACGGATTTTCCACCTTCCTTCGAGTACGCCAAACTACATGATCATGCTGGAAACGGGTTCATCGCCTTTATTTATAAAAACACTCAAGCTGCAGGTCGATTACATCCTCAAAGCTCTGGATATGCCAAATTATCGTCTCCCAAAGAAAGTAGTTCTTCAAACAATCCAATCCCGAAGTGGAGCAGGTGGATGTTGACCTAAACTATAGTAATCTTGCCTCTTGGAAGCCAACTTTATAGCGCCTAATAGCTCGTCTGGATGAAGCCTCAAGAACACAATACACGGAGCAAGCCAAAAGCTCACTGCACTGCATGATTTATAGTAGACTAGACTACGATCTCAGGGAAAGAAACTACTTCCACGACAAATATATACCATCGAACAAAATTTCGTGCAAAATCCGGCTAAGAGGAGAACTCCTTAATCTAAACTACATTCCTCACCGTGGGGACTTACCGATTTTATGCAACCTGTGCAACTTGAAGGAGTGCGAGGATGTTTTTCATTTTGTTGGACGATGTGCGATATTGAGAGAAATAAGAAGACTTATCCTAGGCAGTGAATTTCTTTCAAATACTCATATCACAAGCCTTCTTCAGGAAATGGATGTCACAAAGTTATATGAATATAGCAAAACAGAACTTAAATATAGACATCAAATTTAAAATGAAGCGTTTTAATCTTAAACTGCACTTTCTTTTTTTTTAATTTATATAAAGCTATACTTTAAGTTGTCAATCAAGCAGACGGCAATGCCATGCATCATATTGATTGTATTATTACAAAAATATTTTCTAGGCGTCTGTTTTAAAGTTTGCATAGAAATCGGCAGAGTATGATTGAGGGCTTCTAAAAGAATGCAGTCTTCAATTGAATTCAACTCAAAGATTAATGTTGGAACAAAGTTGGGAAATATAGAACATTGCGTTTTTTGAGAAGAAGTTTTGGCCGAAATGAAGCACCAATCTCTTGTTTAATACAACTTTGGGCAAAAAGTTTTCGTCAGACTGCTATACGAGTACTAGTGAACATGCGAGCTACGTTAACAAAAATAATGCCGCATTTGGGGGTTGAAAACCTGAACGTTATTATCAAGAAGCCCATTGATAAACACAGATTGACAATTTGATACGGATTGTGGATTGACTACTTTATTTTTTTTTCGAAAATGAGTTTTGGCCAAAGTTCTGCGTCAAGTTAATGAGCCATGTTAACCGATAACCCTACTGGTCACCGTCTAACACATTCCATGCCATCCAACATAGCCCTTGCAACAATCGATCTTTTGGACACCAAATTCCCAAACTGTGTGTTCTCAGCCGTTTTGGCAATGTCAATTGACCTTCTAGGAGTTGTGATTTGACCCAATTGGATGTTTTATTTGTTACACAATGAACAATGAATTTCAGTCGGGCTTTAGGAAAAAATATTCGACGGTGGATAACATTTATAATCTGGCATCAATCGTTCATCTGAAGTTGGCACAAAAAAAGAAGGTGTATGCATTTTTTGTCGATCTGAAAGCTGCATTTAATAAAATCTCTCTTGCTTATCTACAAACTACACACAATAGGAATTTCGACAAAATTTGTTAACTTGATAGAAGCCATATACTCCAACACACAATCAGCTGTTTGGACGGGAGAAGAGCTCTCTGACACTTTTTGGAGTCAAACAGGGATGCTTGCTATCACCGTTGCATTTCGCACTGTATATAAACGATTTGCATGAATCTTTAGGAGGAGGACTCTTTATTGACTTTTTCAACATAAGGTTGCTGCTTTATGCAGACGATATGGTTATTCTGGCGGATGATGGCACGGTCTTGCAGCAGATGATAACGCAACTGGAATATTACTGCATTAAATGGAGCCTAGAAGTAAATATATCTAAATCCGAGATAATGGTGGAAGGTTATCCAGTCAAGAAAATTGAACATTAAATGGAAAAAGAATTCGAATTGTCTCCAACTATATACTTACTTAGGAGTTTTACTTTCACCAAAGATGTCGTTTTCAAAGCACGTAGAAAAGAGAAAAACTGCAGCTAAGAACAGCATAAACTCGACGTGCCAATGCTTTTTAGCAAAAAGAAATATCAACTTAAAAGCCAAGTGGAAACTATGTATTTCAGGCGGTTTGTAAAGCTATTCAAACATACGGTGCTCAGATCTAAGGCTTTGGAATGTTCGAAGAAGTGGATAAGCTTCAACGCTATTTTTTTAAACGAATTTTAAAATTGCCTACATTTACTCCAAACTACTCTTTGGCAATAAAAACTGGGGCGGAGGACGGACATTACTATACCCTTGATCTTTACCTCAGATATATGTACATATATCAAAAACAATATTCGAATACAGTGCAACAAGACTACCGCATCAGCTAACAAAAATACTTTTGAGGGAAAAATATTGTTCTGGGTAAAATAATTAAACAATATTGGATATTGTTTTCGACTGTGTTGAGATGAGAGATCTATTTCTCAAATTGATTGGATCCAAAAAGGCAATGATCTATTGCGACTGTTGAAATCAAAGGGTCAACAAGAAAACCTACGAAGGGCATCTGAGAGCAGTACGCGCATCTACAAACATCTGGATCATTTAAGAGGACAGATTTACATTAACGATGGTTTCGAACTGAACAGGATTACCTGAATTTTTAAGGCAAGGTGTGATTTAATCAAGCTTAATGGAAACGGATTTGGCCAGAACGAATCATCAATATGTACTGTGTGCAGCTTTAGGGAGGAGGAAAACATCCAGCACTTCTTGGGCAGATGTCTGGGTTTAAAGGAATTTAGGGTGACCTTCCTTGGGAACAGAAGCGGAAATAATCCAGGTGCTCAATGGAGAAAACAGCACCAGTTTTGAAGGACTTGCGAATTTTATAACTGTAGCCTTACCATACCGAAAGGAACTAGTTAGAGAATATAACCAGTAAAAAAATTTCTTAAAATTATCACCAAATTTTGATTTAAAACTAATAATTGTTATAATATGTACGTAAATTCAACTACCCGACAAACGACGTTTGTCAATGTCGTAAGTTTCGCATTTTTAACTTCAAAACAAACTTAAAATCTTATTTAAAAAAGATTAACTTCTAGATATTAAGTTGGAAATAAAAAACATTTTACTACTACAATGAATAATGAAGGAGCGATGTCATGCCAACAGTCTGGAAACAATTTAAACTCTTAATGCTAATATTATCCAAGCAATCCGTGAGCTATAGTTCGAAGCTATCAACAAGAGTGCAAACACAATTAGAGCAGCTACTTCCATAATGGAAATGGTTATTCTTACTAATAAAGCAATAACTCATGGAAACAATTAAATTTTGTTATTTTTATTGCATTTTTGAAAATAAATTTGTATTTGACCCACTCTTTTCTTGAACTTATACATGAATTTGAAAAAATTTGTATAACTAACCAAATAATGGTGACTTTATTCGTAAAATAAAATAAAATCAACTCAGGTGACAATTTTAAAAGTACATACCAAAATTTGGAGGTTTTTAATTACCAAATTCATTTGTGCTGATTTTTTGAGTACAAGCAATAGATACTGAGTACTTAAAAAAAAAATAGTATAAATCATCTTAATTACTTTTTAACTTGAGATTGCAAAACAGTTTTGTTTATCGTAAAATTAAATTCGGTTTGCATTGACTTTGAACTTGAGTATTAATTTTAATATTTAAACAATAATGTGTATAAATTAATAGTAAGCACTTTAAAATACTCAAATTTTTTGTGGAAAGAAATCAAAGCCACATACTTGATGGGACCACCGATCATCTCAACCGGCAACAGGTATATTAATGCAAGTTCTACACCAATAAACTGACGAAGAGCTATCAAAAAACAAGCCACATTAAATTAAACACTTAATTTTGGATTACGACGAAACAGGTTGTTTTTTAAGGATTTAAAAATTGTTCCGATAAGGCCCTTTATTTAATAGTTCTTCATTCCGTCACATTCTTGCTTACTTATAGTCTTACATTTAAAAAGTTTTACTGTAGCTTCTTAGACTACGAATTCCTGCGATTTTCAAAGTATTACATTTTATTTGATTTAGTGATATTTTCCAACAGAAAACTGCCGGAATACTTTACGTGTGCATTTACTTAAGTCATTAGAAGTATCATTATATTTTATTCAAGAAAAATGTTAGTTGATACAGAAGAATAACAACAAAACAAATACGTACATATACGCCAGAGTGATTTACAGACGACGACAACCGACACATACTAGCGTCAAATGCAATTTTATCGTTGTTAGATATAAACAGAGATTAGAGTGAATAATTTTATTATGTTGTTTTTGTTTTTGTTAATTGTTAATTTGTATTTTCAAGCAAATTACTAATTCGCAGCATCTTTTGTTGTTTCAAGTTGCTTGCAAGTAATTTATTAAACTATATAATTTAAGTCAATTTATCTTTAGTAGGCTTTATTTTAATGACCGCCGCCGCGCCGCCGTCTAAATATATTTTACTTTACACTTAAATGATTTTTCAATAAAAAATGTCTGAATAATAAACTAAAAAAAAAAAATATAATAATTATTGATCGCATCATTTTTGTTTGTGTAAATGTAAATTAATTGTTCTGATATTTTATTCTAATGATCATCTTGACTTAAGTATTATCACTTGACGTACGTTTTGTGTTCAATTACTTGAAGGCATAATAATATATTTTATTATAAATTAGACGTTTTGTTAAAGTACATAATCGGTTTAGGTTTAGCTGATTACTTACAAACAAAAAAGTTACGTATACGCCCGAGTGAATCAAAGGAATTAAAATTATACATAGGTTTGAGATAGCAATGCAGATTAAATGAAATATATATGTATATGTAAATACAATTCTCAAAGATACTTCACATCTATGTATGTATCTTAAAAATAATAATTTCAATTCATATAGATGAACAAGAATTAACTAGATTACTTCAAGTACTTTTAAAATAACTTTCAGGATACAACTTTTAACAAGTAGGTACCATGAACTTGTTTTTATATTAAAAATTACTTTACAAATACTGTTTTTTAATTAAATATAAAATCAACTATCTTAGGCGCCCCCAAACAATAGACAACAGGAAGAACTTGACCTTCCCCGATTTCAGCAAAATGTACATATAGCTATCAATTTTCGGATTACATTTTTCTAAGAATTTTACTTAAACGTGGCTAAAAAAATTTCAAAAATTTGATTACTTATAATTTCCTAAAGGCTGAAAGTGTACCCTTAAACATATCAAACTGATAAGCCCACCATATAAAAGCTACGTTTTTCATTATTGTTAAGTACATTTCAAAACAATTTAAAATTGATATAAATCTTAATCAATCACACAGATAAAAATTACATCACAAATGATTCAACTTTATAAACTTATTTGTTTTCATTATAAACTTTTCTCACATAACAAATCTATCAAAACGAAATTCTAAAGAATCCAAGTGGGAATCAAAACAGAAAAAAAATAACTTTCTAATCTGTCCACACAATATGAAGTAATAAAGTTGGTTTCGCTTTTTTGCTAATTTATATAAATTAAAATACATGAAAAGAATGTATGAATATTAAACACCTATAATTTAGAAGAAAACATCAGTCAAAAATTAATCAAATCGGTATGCGTATACTTGTACATCAATTAAGTTATAAACAAAATTACTTTAAGCTAAAACTTGCCCATTGACCATTGTAGTTACTTTTTATCCAAACCGTGGTTATTTATTACCTGAAATGAAAAAAAAATATAAGTAGTTATTTTAATTGTATGTTTCATCATATAATTGATAAAATTAATATCATAGGTACATAATAATTAATTTTGTTCCGAAAAGAAGGCCAACAAGTGAGATAAGAAGTTTGGTATGCTTCCATAATTTGAGTGTGTAAACACATGTTTGAGGTGATTCAAATAGAATTACTTAACAATTCAAGGGTGCGTTTTTTTTTTGTTTTTAATGATAAGACAACATTTTTTTATTGGAAATATTTAAAACTTCTTATCGGTCAATTGGAATTTTAAAAATTGTATAGCTAGCGAAGTTTTATCTTTTACTTTTCGAGCGCAACAAATACATCTCTAAATGTTAAAAAAGAAGCCAAGTTCTGGAAGTTATACAAAACAATTCCGATTAATAAGCCTGCCATGTAAAGTAATGAGATCTTAATATATGTCAAGTGCAACGTTTAAGAAGGTTAAGTATCATTTTTAAAAGAGTGAAACCGCAGCAATACAAATATTTCCTATTATATGATCATTACTTACTGAAATTTTATGAATTCACCGGAAAAGTTTGTGGACAATATAAATTGTGGATAATAAAATAACAGAAAACTTGCTGAGTTTGATAGAAAAATACCTTTTTTGCTTTAAATGTATCATTCAATTTGATTCAGAAGTGAAGAACATACACAAAATCCAAAATAAAAAGTAAGTGGATATCAGACCTCCTGAGTGTAAAATCTCAGATTTTTATATTTGATATTTTTCGCATGTCAACCTTCTTCACTATGTTAATTTCCGAGATTCTACAAGAATAAGAATTGTTTCGTTTAAATGATAACAAATATGGGTAATTCATTTCGTAGTTTAAAGTTGGTACCGCTGGCATTTAAAACCTGTTAAACTTTTTTGTCATTTGAAGTGCCATAATATTAATTGAATGATTATCATTTACGATAATGACTCACTTAATAATCGAGGTCCCCGTAAAAAATTATTAAAGCCTTCTAAAAAAGTGCTGATTCAATCTTTGGCATTGTCTGCTCAAGTAATCTGTGTGAAGGGACTGGAAGCGTTAGTGATGTTGTATATCATCGTAATGCACGCTCAGTTAAAAATATTGCTGATGGAAATGCAAGTGTAGCTCATGATCAGCATTTATTGATTTCTCGGGATTTCGGTACGAAAAAGGAGATCCCGAATAACAAAGTCATGTTTTTCAAAATCTCACATCATAAACTCCCGGGCGCCGTTTCAAAAGTAAATCAACAGCACTGTATGGATCTTATGTGTTGTTTATTATAAGCTCAAAGTTAATTTTGGTTATTTTATACAATTTGCAGAATGGAGCTATGACATTAATATTAATTTGCGAGCAAAGAAGAGGCTCTAAGCAGATTTGTTAGATTTTAAAGTATATTTTTTAAATATTCTATCTGAGACTAATATTTGAAGTTTAATTAATTTTTAATAATGATTAGTAGAGGAAGGTGTGAGCAGTACCAGGCGTCCTTTTTGGTTGTTGTTATATGGATCTTATTTTCCATAATAATGGTGACACTAATTTATGAGAATCAACAAGAACGAAGTTTCCTGCTATCATTCAATTCGGCGTTCAGATCAATTGAATGTTTGGCACACTTAATTTTTCAACGGGCGGCGATTGAAGTCAGACTTAGAAGACGTGTGGTTCAATAAGACAGTGTAACACAACAAGACTAATAATAGATTTATTGTGTGAGAAGCTCGCTAGTAGCGCAATTTATCGTTTTGAAAGAATAAATTTTCGAAATTGTCTTATCGTAATATTTTGTTATTTTTTGCTTGTTTGAAAAAGAGTCGAAATGTTTTTTAAAGACAATTAATTAATAAACAATTTATAAAATATTTTTCGATTTGAGAGTTAAAAAAATATAGGTACTTTAAAAATTAAGAACACTTCATCTACAATTTGTAACTTTATTTTTATTCTTGAAATCGGCTGAGTTTGTTCCTCTAAAATGGGAGTAGTGTACTTTTTCTTTTAACGGTGTTTCTAGTTGTAATTTTAAAACTGCAAGTTGTTAACTAAAACTTCCTTAACTTGAAAAAGTTTTACTTCTTAAAGACCACTCAAATAAAGTATAAAGTAAACTTAAATATAAAATCTCAAAGGGATTGGTCCTGTTCTTTGGTCTGATACAATCCTTCGTAGATATACCTCAGAAGTTTTTTTATTTACTTATAGAGTCCTTGTCCTGCTTCTGTATGAAACGACATCAGAATTAAATCAAGGTCAGTTTCTTGGATGGTTGGTATTTGCTTTAAAGGCATTCCTTTCCTATCAGGCTTGCATCAAGAAAAGATGGTAGACATACATATATATTTGTTTAAATATTTTATTTTACAACCAAGAAGTGAAATATTTAAAGAAACTTTTAATGTTGTAGCAGAATTTGTTAAATATTTTTTTTATTTTCTTTGGTTTTGACATTTATTTCAGTTATTTAACTAAATGGGGGTTCGCATGAGTTTTATATCGATCTATTCAATTTGGAGCATAACATACTTACATGTACACTTGTACAGGTACAAATGTTTTTAATTAACAACTCATGTCCTGCATCAATTTAAATTTGTTACAATGTTCTTCTACGAAAGTACTCGTATGTACATCGAAACAAAATGTAATGTAACAACAAATGCACTTAAAATATTTGCAAGCTCCCCCAAACATACCTTAATGAGAATGCCAATGGAACATTTTGTTTTTGTTTCTATTCGAATGCATTTAGAAATTTACTACAAATTGAAAAAGCCCCTAAACACAAATTGATTGCCCACAAAGTTAAATGACAGACACTGATTTATTAAATTGAACACCTTATTGTTGTAATAATAAGCAATTAGTCGTTTGTGTATAACCTAAATTGTGATATCCGTCAGGGTTGCCATCATGATAAAAGATTTCCTATCTTAATTCAGCTAGTGAAATTAAGGGGAGACATACACATCATAGGATTCGTTCAATTTTTTTTTTACTATAAGGAACATAAATTGTAATGTGACGTACCTTTAAGAGGAAATACGAAGTACACATGAGACTTGCTTAGTTTGACGTCTCATCACCTTCCAAAAGTAATATACGTTTTTGACAGGTGATTGCGGCCATATTGTTGAAGCTACATCTGTCAAATTGGTTTTCAAAAAATTTTACTGACTTTTCAAAACAACTTTTATTGTGAAAACACAAGGGATCTGTTGACAAAATGAGCGAAATTTTGCGACAGGAATATTTATAAAATATGAGTCATCTTTTTCTTCCACGTACGTTATAAAAGCGTCTATTTGTTTCTCAATGAGTTCATTAGGAGGCATGTTTATAGGGGTTAGACATTTTCGCTTGTTTAGATTTGTACTGGTTCTATTTAAAAACAACTCTGTTTCCAATTTGCTCACTTTAAATTTAAATTTTAGTTGCAAAGCGCAAAGAATTGTAACTCTGAAGTTTGACTGTTTGTTTTTTGTCAACTTTAGATAATTCCGTTTGAAAGGATGGAATTTGGATGTGTTCAACGAAATGTAACTCTGACGTTTTACAGGAATATTAATTTTTGTCTATACTTCAAAAATTTCGCTCACAAAAATTTCAAATTGACTGTCCAATGTTAAATAACAAACTGTGACTCTGACGTTTGACTGCGCTGTTATTTTTTTTTAAATTTCAGATACTTCTGTCAGAAAAAAATAAAATTGGGCATGTTCAATGTTAAATAACGAACTGTAGCTCTGTCAGAAAGAATGAACTTGGGTGTATTCAAGGCTAACTTAGAAATTGTAACTCTGACGTTTTATAGAAATATTTATGTTTGCCTACTTCAGATATTTCTGTCACAAAAAATTCAAATTGGTTAAATAACAAACCGTGTTACTCTGAAGTTTTGATTGCGCTGTTGGCTTCTGTCAACTTCATATACTTCTGTAAATTCAAATTCGGTGTGTTCAATAATAAATGGCCACTGTACTCGTCCGTTTGACTAGGACTGTTTGTTTTTTTGTATCTTTAGATACTTCTGTCAGAAAGAATTAAAAAAGGGTGTGTTCCTTGATAATACTAGATAATTATTTCTGCTTTGAAAATAGTCAAAAGGACAACACTGTTTACGTGTTTTAAACTTCAAAAAAAAAAAAAGCTTCTTAAAGAAATAAAAATACAAACAAAAATTTACAACAATGATTCTATTTGTCTCTGTCAACACTATGTATTTGTATGGTTTTAGTGTTCTTTCCAATTGAAATTAATTGATGTAAAAAACTTTTTTATATTTTTTCTTTGATAATCCATCTGTCACTTTGCTTAAATGTCACTCCACTCTCTCAAACTCAAAAGAAAGATAATTCAATTATACAAATGCGACACATAATCTTAAGTTTTTCTTTATTCTAATACTTTATTTTTGCACCATCAGAAGCAGCAATTGCCACTTCTTGTCTCATGACACTTCCTATAAAGCGGTATATAATATTACCTATTGTTAAAAAAACAAAATAAAACATTCTCAAGCTATACATCTCCCCGTTCTTTGGAACGTTGAAACTGCGATGTTAATAATATAGCAATAATAATTGTGGGAGACACCTATTCCCCTTGAAAATGCATTTTTTTTTGTTCATATAAAATTATATCTAACTTGTGAGGAACTTGCTTCCTGCTTTTCATCATAAAGGTACATTTCTTAAAAAACATGCACTGCAAAAGATTTATCTCTGAGAGTTGTTCTGACCCAGTTTTATAAAAGTGTTCAGCAAACTGTAACCAAATAACGAGAACCTATAAATAATCGCGCAATGGAGTCATAGATATATACGCCAAGGCCCACTGCACATTGCTTACGTAAGAAGAACCCCAGCCCAGCCCAGAAAAAAAAATTAAAACATATCCCCTCGCTTTGCAAAAACTAAAAAACAACAAATAACACAAACATACAAGAGATATGAATTAAAAACGATCAAAACGTTTATTAATTCTGGCAGCAATTTTACATAACCTAAAATGCTAAGTATAGTATCTCCTAGTACTATATCTAGTATTAGTAATAGTCTTCCCATAGAGAAGGATGAATTAAATGCTTGGGTTTAAATTGATGAGCGGATTTGTTGGTCGGTGTTAATAGAAAAATAAGAAGACAACACAAATTTGATGTTGCATGGTATCTTCGTCGTCGTATCCGCGGGCAGTTCAACGTGAGAAAATAAACCCCCTACAGTGATGCACAATAGTCAACTTCACCAGTTGTGAATTGTGATGGTGCATAAAACGCAGGTGGATTCACAAAAAACCAAAATAGTCACGTGCTGGGGCCTTTTAAATTTTTGGGCCCTGTTTATGACATGGCGTCGATATTAAGTAATATGAATAAAATGGATAATATTTTGTACTTGTCACTCATTTTGAAAACTTTTATTAAATCTGAATTTATTTTAAATAAATATAGAGCCCTCTTATTTTGGAAAATACAAATCTACATCGGCTATAGTCCACCACTGGAACCATAATATTTATTCCCCATTGCATTGCAGACGAACCGCAAAATATGAAGCAATGTTAGCACCAATTAGATACGAATTGCTGGTGAGCTATACGGCATAACTGCCATCAGGCAAAGGCAATGCAAATTGCCTATAATACAGACAGACAGACTCTATTATTAACTAGATCTGCCAGCACAACATTGTGATTCTTCACACAAATTGCATAAGTGTTGTTATGTATTGTATTGTATTTGAGTGTTTCATTTTTTTTTTTTTTTGTATTGAAATTGAATACACTTGCGAAGATTATGCTTAACAATATGTTAATCAATTGTAACTTTATTTAAATGTCACAAAGAGTTTTGGGTTTGTAAAGACTTGCTCTACCATCTGATCTTCAATTCGGGGTTCATAATTTCCATAGAGATTATGACAATAAAAATAATATACAAACTAGACTTGACCATCTGAAGGCATCATGGATAAAAAAATATGAATAGGTACTTGGTTGGGAAAGGAAGCTTTTGAGAGGTTAATTTCATAACTTGTTGACCTTAAGTAATTCAAAACGATTTGACTTGTCAAAATTAAAGTTTCACTGATTTAAGAATTTACTCAAATGGGCTGTTCTTTATATTTTAAGCCTAACATTGAAAGCACAACATAAAAAAAGGGTGATTTTTTCATTGTTTAAAGTTGGTAGCGCTGGAATTTGACACCTGTCAAACTCAGCTGTCATTTGAAGTTAGTTTACAATATTAAACTTACTGCAGTTGTGGTTTTTCAAACATAGCCAATCAACACTTTTATCGATTTCTCAACGTTCGCAAAATTTAACATGTCAAAAATATTTAAGTTATCAAAGTGAAAAGTTGTTTCAAAAATACAAGGGTTGCGTGTAGCTTAAAAATGATAAAACAATATTGAAGCTTAATTCATTTTGATGTTTCAATTTGGTAACACTGGCATTTGACACCTGTCAAACTAAGTTGTCATTTAATCAATTTCTCAATTGAACTTGTGTTTCCAATAAGAGGGGACACCAATCTCCCAATTAACTACGTCTACTATCCATTTTTCTTTGGGACTACGAAAAAGACTGTGAAGCATTTAAAGACAACATTACCCAAGTTACATCCAAAATACATATTTGTATAAATAGTTTAAAACCATCTGAATACATTCGCATTCTGCATCTTTTCTACGCATCTATTTAAATGATATTGTTTTTCACATTTAATGATAGCTAAGTTCAAACTTTATAATGAAATAAAGTTTTCATAAAAAAATGTATGACTGTGTGCGTTTTATTTAGCTTTATTTCTGATATGAAAAAACGAATGACTATATATTATATTTGCTTTAAAAACCTAACTTCGTGTGAACATAGAATATTTTTGTTGGCCAAGGTAAATCTACCTTGGCGCCACTTTTGATGACGAAATAATGTTCCGCAGGTGTATAGAATTAATTACTAGAAATGTTGACACTTTGACCTTAAAATTGAGTCAAACTGTTAACAATTCGATAATGAGTACGTATTGATTACCGTTTTGACATAAATGTTAGGGTCAAGGTGTTGAATAATTTCTTTTTACTGCTATCAACAGCTCTCCGAGTTTTATAAGAATACTAGAGGAAGACATTGTGGAGGCAATAATATCGATTAAATCTAATGCTACTGGCCTGGACCAAATGGACCCTAAGTTCTTGAGACTACTGCTTCCATATATACTGCGCTATATAACCTACATACATATTTAATAGCATATTGACTACCTCCGAGTTTCCTTTAGAATGGAAGAAGGCTAAGATTATTCCCATACCCAAAAAGCAAACAGGTTCTGCTACAGAATTTCGGCCGATTGCCATTCATCCGTTTCTTTCGAAGGTGTTTGAAAAAACTATTCTGGGGCAGATCCAAAAATATCTTACAATCAACAACCTGTTAAGTACCTGTCAGTCTGGTTTTCGACCTAAGCGCAGCTGCAAATCCGCCTAACTTTTTGTAACTGATGAAATAAGAATGGCAATGGACAGTGATCATGTTACATTACTAACCCTGTTAGATTATTCAAAAGCTTTTGATACTGTTAACCACTCAATCCTTTGTAAAAAGCTGCGAATTAACTTTGGGTTTTCTTTAGAGTCCTGTAAGCTTGTTTTTTCATATCTCAACGGAAGGCAACAATGCGTGGTGGCTAATGGATACTCGTCCACATTTCTCAATGTTTTGAGTGGAGTGCCACAGGGATCTATCCTTGGACCAATCCTCTTCTCGCTTTACATAAATGAGTTACCACAAGTTGCTAAACATTGTTTAATTCATCTTTATGCTGATGATGTGCAGCTCCTGATAAGTCGACCTTTTGGGGCTAAAAATGATGCCGTAGCTTTAATGAACGAGGATCTGCTCCGCATTTCACAGTGGTCAAAAAAGAACGATCTCCGCCTTAACCCTGTCAAATCAACATCCCTCCCCATCTATCGCAAAAACTTTGATCTATCGGGTTTAAACCCGTTGAAACTTGACGACAAAACCATTGAATATGTTAGCACTGCTAGAAACCTAGGAGTAGTATTCAATCGCACTCTCACTTGGGATGACCACCTTAATAGTGCCATTGGTAAAGTCTATGGAAGTCTCCGCCTTCTTCAAGTCACTCGAAATTTCATCCCGATCAAAACTAAACTGCTACTTGCTAAGGCCCTTATACTACCAATTGTGCTGTATGGGTGTGAAATCTTTTGTAAACTAGACTGTGTGACTAGCCGCAAATTGAATGTTGCTTATAACAATATTGCCCGCTATATTTATAATCTACGTCGTTATGATCACATATCTATTTTTGCGGTACGGATTTCTGGTTGTAGCCTAGACAGCTTAATAAACTTTCGCTATCTGAGTTACCTGCATAAAATCATCCAAACACAACAACCTGATTATCTATACGGTAAGTTGAATTTCCCTCATTCAACAAGGTCCTTTGCTTTAATATTACCCCGATACAATTTTCTAAATACTGAGCGTCAATTTTGTATTCATATTGTACGCCTTTGGAACTCTCTGCCCATCGCTATGAGAAGAATAAGAAGCATAAGTAGATTTAAATGTTTACTTTTCAACTATTTGGCAAATAATTGATGTTTAATTTCCTATTATTTATATAAATATGTAAATAGATGCTAAATTTCCTTTTCTTTATAAATAAATATGTAAATAGTAGGTATATAATTTTATTCAAATTCTAAATTAATGTAAAGGCTTGCAACACTTTATAAGACTCATGTCCTACCTTGTAAGCGATTTTTGAAATAAATAAAATGCAAAAATACAAATAACGCAGTTGGGACACCTTGACAGACTGCACGTTAGCGAATTGTATAACATTTTTCCCTTTTTGACAGTTAATATGAATTGACATTATATGTAAGTCATAAAACATTCAAATTCAACATAAAATTATGATTTTCAGTACGAAGACTTATATCTTATAGTGTAGGTTTAAAACAAAAAAAAAGAACAAACAATTCCAAACACTTTATGAAGCAATGAAAAATTGACAGTTTATAATTAAATACATTTGTTTTTGTTTGTTTTGTTTATTTTAATTATCCAAAGAAATTTACCTTACAACCCTACAATCTAATTATCGCCTGCAGAATTGTATCCAAATCAAAGAAATTTTATGTAAAAAGAGATTCTCCATTGACCCCAAAATAACTTCTTCATTATTCAAAAGATCACATTATAATTTATCGTTCGGCCTTTATCTTCTTGGTGAATAATTTAAAAACTATAAATTCAGTAACAGTGTCATGAGGGTGATGGCAAATCAAAATATTCCAACAAAAATAAATCCGAAATTCTATATTAAAATCCTTAAACTATAAGAAAATACAAAAAAATCTCATTTTCACACTTTTCTGTTTTCGAAAACTAAGGCAAAATAAAAATCAACAACAAACAAACAAACACACTTAGTAGAAGTCGTATTTCCACCCACAAATTCACTGTCAGTTTGCAGGAGATAAACAAAAATAATATTTCTGTGAACATTGGACTGGGAGCACACATTTGACTATCTTTTTTACCACATATACGATATCTATGGATTTAGTTTATCGAATATTTATTCGTACGTAATATAATTTGTTGAAAAATCGTAGAAGTCAAGCGGGTGTACTGTGCAGTCCACTCTTTATAGAAGAGATGGTATAAAGTAATAAAATAAACCATATAGTTGACCTTATGAATGTACATAGGTATCTATAAAAATAAAAGACTTTTTAAAGGGCATATCTACATACAAAATTTAATCCATAAAAATATTCACTCTGGTGAATTTGAAAACAGAAAAGAGTTTCCGATAGTAAACCTTTAGCTACGAGTATAATAATCAGTTGAATAAATCACAATTTGTTCAATGGAGCAAATATCTTTGTATGAACAATGGGGTTCATTTCAACAGATGTAGAATTGTATATTTTTTATGGAATCCTTTTCTTTATATACTAAAGAAGAAACTAAATAATCCAATTATTTTGTATTTTCTATTTTTTAGCGATAAAAATGAAAAGTTTGTGTTCCAATACTTCTCTATATAGTATCGGAGACTGGTAACTTAAAACAGTAAGTACAAAATCATTTTTACAAGTACTAAAAACCAAGGACTTACATTATGTAAGTATTTGCACTGTACTTTAAGAACAGGTTAATATTGAAGTGTCAAAATACTCGAGCATAACTTTAATTACCTATACAACACCTAAGTACTTGATCAGTATTTCAAGAACTGGACCCGTTCCACAGTGTGAGCATTAGAAAAAAAAGAGAGAAGGGTTGGACAAGGCGTTCCACATTCGCGTAGTACGGCTAAAAAAAGAATCTCTGTACTTCATAGCAGGGTTGTTGCGGATGTAAAAATTTTGACATCCGCGGATGCGGATTTTTTGAGACTTAAATCCGCGGATGCGGATTTTAGAATGTATTAAATAAAAACAGCCTTCTCAGACTGCAATCTGTTTCTTAGTGGATCGTATATTAATTTAGCTCCACTAAATAGTTGTTCGCTGGGAACACTGGCTGGTGGAGGTGATAAATACCTCAGTGCAACTTCGAAGAGTGCTTTAAAGTCTGTTTGATGGATTTTCCACCAATCAAGTGGATTATTATCCAATTCTAGTCTTTTTTTATTTCGGTAACATGCTAACTCCCTTCGGAGAAGTGCGTTATCAGATTCTCCTTCACCTTCGTCTTCAGTTGATGAATCTAGCATCATTGCCATATCGCTTCTGAAGCAAGCCTTGTAACTTAAACCGGACGTTCCTGGTTCCGAATGTAAAAACTCATCCATTTTCTTCTTTTTTGTGTTGTTTGAATTTGGTGACAACGTAGGAAAACTGGTGCTTAATGGATCATTGTTGTTGTTGATCATGATATAGTATGCCATGTTGATGCTATTTTTCGATTGCAACTACAAATTTGAAAAAAAGCGTTAAAAAACATCCGCATCCGCAACAAACTCCGCATCAGTTTATGCGGATGCGGATGTTGGAATTATTGCGAATAATCCGCAATTGCGAATGCGGATGCGAATATTCGCAACATCCCTACTTCATAGTACGGCCGAAGTTGGGCTCAAGGGTAAACTGATGGGCATTCCTAGAAGCGCGGGTATTACGGTTAAATTGTTTAAGGAGAGGAATGCAACTGGCTATCTGACTAGAGCATAGTCCGTTAAAATAACGGTAAAAAAGGGTGAGACAAGAAACCTTGCGTCGATGTTCGAGTGACGTAATCGAGTTGATGATGTTAATGTCATCAATCATTTTAAAAGCTCTTCTTTGAATACTGTCTTAGAGGCTTAAATAAGTTACTGGAGCACCAGCCCAGAGATGAGAATTATATTAAAATTTCGGACGTATGTACATATGTATATAGGTTTTGTAGATTGTAGCCAGATCAGACAACGTCTCAAAAAACCTAGACATCTTGCGGCATTTTTGGCGACATCGCGTATGTGATCGCTTAACAAAAGGTGGTTGCTGATGCACATTCTGAGAATGTCGAGATTTTCCGCTTCGTTGTTGCAAGTGCCACTCATAGATAGTGGCAAAGAGGGTTTATCTCGCTTTAACGATACAAGACAGCATTGCGTTTTAGAACCATTTTTTCAGGTAGGTCCCGATTGGGGTACTTAAGAGGAAGATAGACCTTAAACTAAAAGAGCAAATCAATAACTCCTGGAAATCCAGGGACGATTGCGTAATCTCTAGAAGTTTATGGCCTAACATAAATGAAAAGGAAACTCGGTACATTCTATCGCTGAGTAAAAAGAACATTAAAATCTTGATAGGTGTACTAACAGGTCATTGCGCCATTGGCACAATGGCTAACAGGATAAGGGCATTTGCACCCGATTTATGTAGGAGCTGTCAGAATGAGGAGGAAACAGAAACCATTAAACACCTGCTCTGTGACTGTCCGAACCTCCAAACCAGCCGACTCCGTCCTTTCGGAAACAGGTTTGTTGGAGAACTGGATGATCTAGCACAGGTCTCAATGGCAAACATGAGGAAATTTATAGATAGCACAGGCTGGTTCGTTAACGAGCCAGTCTACGCTAATCGGCAAAATTGAGGAGCATCGATGCTTACTTTTACTTTTACAGGGGATCACAATGGACCAGCAGGCCCCCGTGTACGCAACAGCTTCATGCTGTGCACACCCCTTATTACCTAACCTAACCCAGAACCATTAAATTCCACACGATTTTTTATTTCCCATTTTACAATACTGTGTAGGTCGGAATTTAATGAGCTAATCATATTTTGCCGTTGCAGTTCCACATCCGAAGAGGAGGGTTGTGAGTCTGGAAACGAATATTAAAAGCTGAGAGTGCTATCGTCAGCGAAACAATGTATAAGATTAGAAGTAGCAGACAGGAGATCATTTATAAAAATGAGGAAAAGGGTCGGGTTTCAGACTTGAATCCGTCCATTGTATTGAACGGTTCGAAAGAACATTTCTAATCCAACGAAGAAGAGATTTGTCATTACCAAAAGCACGCATTTTTGATAAGAGAGCAAGATGCCAGACTTTATCAAATGCCTTTGAAATATCAAGTGCAATAATCTTACTTTCTCCAAAACGATGTAAAGATTTGTTCCACTGTTCGGTGAGATAAACCATGAGATCACCAGTGGACCTATTGCTACGAAAGCCGCATTGCCGATCATTTAGAAGCTTAAGCTTAAGCTGATAATTAGTCTGCGTTTCCATGACCTTAGAAAGAAGTGACGTTAGTGCTATCGGTCGATAATTTGCGGGAGAAGAAGATTCGCCTTTTTTGGGATTAGCTGAATAAATGCAGTTTTACAACTACTCGGAACGAGCCCAGAAGAAAAGGATAGACGGAAAAGCTTACGCAGTGGTTTTTCTAGCGTGGAAGAACACCTCTTCAGAATAATAGCGGGGATACCATCCGGACCAACGGATTTATGAATGTTGAGATCTTTAAGAGTTCTCGCTACAGTACTAGTACGAAAATAGATTGGTCCCATAGAATCATTTACGCGTTCAAGAACTGGGGAAGCCATGACGGCGAACTGCCTTGCAAACAAGTTAGCTTTATCAATAGATCTAACTAAAGCAGTGTCATTGACAACAAGCGTAGGAACCGAGGAAGAATTCCTCATGTTTTTTTACAAGTTGTAATATTTATATTTTACTACTCTACAGGTCTGCTCTCTTTTAAATTAAAATGGGACAACATATTATGTAGATATAAAGTTAAAGAATTTGAGTACTTGACATTTTTAAGTGCTAGGGAGTAGTTCATATTGTTAAAGTTAAAATTTCATTAGCTCATCTATATGCATGGACAAATAAAAATAGTAAATTTTAAGATGATTTCTCTTTCGGGCCAAATGATGATTGTCTACCTATAATATTGAGAGATTTAAAATAATTTCGTAAACTAGTAAAAAACAACGTTGTTTATCTACTCATTCATCAAGAAATACAATGCATAAACTAACAATATGTTCACAAGCAAAAATGAATGATATAAAATAAAAGTGTGTATACGCCTCAGTGTACCAACCATTTATTATACTCTTGTAACCTCCAACATTATTTTGTTTGTATATTTCAATCACAGCACCAAAAATTATTAAAAGCGAATAAGATTTGTAGCTTCATGAATTAACAAATCCATAATTAAAATTAAAAAAAAAAACATCAAACCGGTGGAGCTGTACTCGAGTTTTTGGGAAAAATAAATTGTGATTTAATCTTGAGAGAATCACCTAAAAAAAAGCAAAGTTCAAATTTTAAAACAGATTTTCCTTATCGATTCTAAAAGGGTGGTTCAGAACTTGACATATTTGAGTTATATATAGTTTAGACTTTATGCATTGGCAATACAAAAAAGGAAAAAATAATTTATTTTTTAAATTAAATTAACAAATTTTGAAATTCCTCTTGTCAAAATTGTCGACATTTTTTGTTACTTCAAAGAAAGAAAAAAATAGTATATAATTTTTTTTTTAGAACTTGAAGCAATCAATCCTTTGTCATATTTTAAATAAAAGCACGTAAGCATTTGTGGTTTCATTAACAAGTAATAAAATTGTAACTTTGTTGCTTACAACAATTTAGCGGTCAGTGCTTAATATATTGTACACTCTTCTCCCATTCATAAAAATTTCATTGAAATTTGTGTTTGAAATTTAAAAATTCATTGGCCCAGGTTACACAGCAATGATCTCATCAATTACCTCATAAGCAGCTGATACTTATTTTTTTTTTTTGATTTTATTCAATCGTTCTCACAAAAGATAAACAAAAACAACAACAAAAATATTCAAGATATCTGTTTTTATTTTAGCAAAAGTTTATTTATTGGAAATAAATGCTTAGTTGCTTACGATTTTAAATAAATTGGCAAAATGTGGTTGCAAAATGAACAAAATATGAACACATAAATATAAATTTATCCTCCAGGCTTACACAGTACAGTACACACCTCCACAAATAAATGTATCTGACTAAGAAGTATGTGTAGGTTAATGTGCACAGTTATGGTCATATAATTAAGCCACTGAACTTAAAGTTTTATTCTTTAGGCACCAGTTATAGCTATTATTGGTTTTCATCATTGAAAACAAACATTGGAATTTTTGACAGGTCGTTTATAGATATCATTAAAAATTTGTGTCATTGAAAAAAATTTCCTGATTGAAATCCACCGACACATTTTTACTGACAGAAATCTGTCATTGGAATTGTGTGAAATTGGAACACAAATCAGTGGAACGATTCGTTCCATTTTTGAACATAAAAGTATCAGCTGTACAAGAAAATGAACTTCCGTCTGGAAAATAGAATAATACATTTTTAGAAAAAAACAAATGCGCAATTACCCTTTTTTTCTAAAAAAAAATTCTTTGCGTGGTTTCCGATCGATCAGTATTTAATTTCATTTCTAATCAAAGGGAAACACCGTCAAATATCGATTCAATGATATTGATTCCGGATCGATTTCAATGATAGCTATAACTTGCCCCTTAGTTGAATTATGTCTCTGATTTAGGTCTTCATCGGTTTGCTCGGGGCAACCGCCCTACATAAATCATACATGGGGTTTTATTCAGGACTTTGATCAGGCCATTCCAGAACCAGAACCAGAACAACAACAGCAAAATAATAAAAAAAAGAGCAACACAAAGGGAAAAAACCAACAATATACTCGTAAAGTACCTATACCAAAACACAGTAAGTGACATTCCCCTCCTCACTCTTTTTTTTAATTTTTTTTTGTACAGTTGAGTAGTTCAGCAGGTGCATGCATTGGGCTAAGCTTTTTGTAAGCGCGCTCAATAGTCTGTATGTGTTGGTTCATTCAATTACATATGGATTGTAGATCACTGTTTTGATTGTTAGGGTCCGGACCAATTGACCGTCACTACTAAAGGCATAACACTAGTAGTGAGGTTCTATTGTAAATACCTTTAAATAATCTTATACAGTGATATACTTAGAAATTCGTCTGTTTTGATTTTTTGGATTTTATGTATTGCAACGATTGGTAATTTTAGAGTAGATTATAGTAATGTTCGTGGGCTGAGATCGAATTTTCTGTCTGTGTACATCCACACTATTTCTAACAGACCAGCTATTTCGGCATTGAGTGAAACCCAAGTAGGTGAAGATTCCGATCCTGTTGAATTTTTAATTCATGGGTATTGCTTGGTGCCATTATTCTTCTCACACCATGGTCTCGCCATATATATTAGAAATGATGTTTCATTTCAACTTTTACCACAATATGGTCAATGTACCAACTTCCTCTTTAATTTCATGTGGTTAAAACTTCCGTGAATAAACACATCATTCACTATTGTTTTCTTTATCGGAGCCCAAACATAGACAGAGTCTGACTCCATCCAAAGAATTGTCTCCCTGTATCCTCACACTGAAATCGTTATTACGGGCGATTTCAATGTTAACAATTCTTCGTGGCTTCTCCATTCGGGCCAGACAGACAACACCCGAATGAATGTGTGCTGAGATTTTTGCTGAGTTTAACCATCTTACTCGCTTGTCAATGAGCCTACTCGAATATCAGACGTTAACGGCCGAGCAGAAAATACACTTGACTTGTTTCTCACTTCTGATCCCAATAAGTACACAATCAGTGTATTGGCGCCTCTGGGCACATCGGACCACATTGTCATATCTGCTAATTTTTCGTGTCAAACAAATCCAGTTAAAGAAAGAGCTCAAAAGAGAACCGTTTGGCAGTACGAGAAAGCCAACTAGGAGGGTCTCAATAATTTCTTCAGGACCTTTAACTGGTCATTATACTTCCTCGGTAGTGACGTAGACTCCAGTGCAGATATGATTACTAGTATGATTCATCTGGGAATGAAAACTTTTATCCCGAATAGAGTTAAAAGTATTAAACTTGAGACTAAATAATGATTCGATTCGAGCTGCAAAGAGGTTATCAAGAAGAAAGTGGTGAACTTCTGGTGTTTTAGAGGAAAACCGGAAAAGGTTTAAATAAGCCAGGAATTCCTGCAACGCCCATATTCGAAGGACCAAATTTTTGCATGGCCAAAAATTACGGTAAAAAATACTGCAATGTCCCAAAGGCAGTAAGAATTTTTGGTCATTTGTTAAAAGCATGAGAAATTCTTCCTCTTCCTCGGTTCATACGCTTGTTGATCTATTGATAAAGCTAACTTGTTTGCAAGGCAGTTCGCCGAAAATTCCACCTTACCAGATAGTGTCAAGGCTCCCCCAGTTCTTGAACGCGTAAATGATTCCTTGGGACCAATCTATTTTCGTAGCAATAGGTCAACTGGTGATCTCATGGTTCATCTCACCGAACAGTGGAACAAATCTTTACATCGTTTTGGAGAAATAAGATTATTGCACTTGATATTTCAAAGGCATTTGATAAAGTTTGGCATCTTGCTCTCTTATACGAAATGCGTGCTTTTGGTATTAACGAATCTCTTCTTCTATGGATTAGAAATGTTCTTTCGAACCGTTGAATACAAGTTGTTTTGGACGGATTCAAGTCTGAAACCCATACAATAAATGCTGGTTTGCCCCAGGGCTCTGTTTTGTCTCCGACCCTTTTCCTCATTTTTATAAATGATCTCCTGTCTGCTACTTCTAATCCAATACATTGTTTCGCTGACGATAGCACTCTTAGCTTTTCATATTGGTTTCCAGACTCACAACCCTCCTCTTCGGATGTGGAACTGCAACGGCAAAATATGATAAGCTCATTAAATTCCGATCAATGGGGAATAAAAAACCGTATGGAATTTATTGCTTCGAAAACCTAATGCAAGTAATTGATATTCTTCAATTACAATTTAAAGTAATTGCAATTCTTCAATTACATTCTAAAGTAATTGAAAAAGTGTATGGTAATTTCAATTACAAGAAATTGTTATAGAATTTTGTTGTAATCATTTTGTGACTCAATTATATGACCACGACTGTATGTAGGTGGTTCTGTCGATTTAGTTATCATTATCATATTATTATAATAAAACAACACCAACAGAGAAAAAAAGCTGATCTGCGTAGGAAGAAGATTTATACATTGTTTTCTTCACTTCATATTATATAGAGTGTGCTATGAAAGTTGTGGGAAATTAATTATTGTGCATCATTTCATGGTTCTATAATATGAATAAATTATTCCCATGTGACACACATGCTGAGATCAATAAGGAGAAAGAGAGAGGGAGATATGTATAGAGTGAGAAAGACAAATATTATTCTAAGAGAACATTATATACTTAGTCTTGCTTATATTACATTATGAAAGTGTCTCTAAATGAAAAGTAAACAATATAATTGTCATCATTTGACTAACAGGTCGTTAGTGATTATTAGCAGAAGCTTCTGATAAAACCTACCAAAATGTACAAAAATATACATATGTACACATTGTACACATAAGTGAAACGAACATTTTGGAACATAATATAAACTTAAGTTTCTATTTACTGTACCATTAAGGCAATGCGTGATTATCTTTGCTTATTCTTAGAGTTCGATGTGCGAACTTACGTTAAACAACTACTATGTATATATATGTACATATCTATATACAAAATGTACGTATAAACGTATATTTTTACTATAAGCAGAAAGATAAATATTCTCACTTATTTTATTTTATCTTGTGCTTGCTTGGTTGCTCGAACTAAAACTGTACACTCCGCCTCGTTTGATTTTTTTGGTTTGATAAGAAATAAGTCATAGATTGACAGAAGCAGCAAAAACGACCTAAAGCTAAGTTAACCACATTTTCTAATCCTGCAATATTGTCAGATCTTTCAGTTTTAAAAACCGTCCCAAGTGTATGAACTTACAATTTTGTGTGACAATATTGGCAGAAACATCATTGTCAGAAGACTTTAAGACTTTTGAAATTTGAAGACGACATTGTTCAAGACAATCACTGATAATTTCTTCAGTGTCATATGTAAGAAAAATGGCTTTCCAGGAAGAGGTTTAATTTTAAGTAGCTCACTATTTGTGCAGCTTACTATTTGATACAAGCTTCAAGAACACATTGAAATTATTAAAATTCAATACGAAAATAGTAAACATTTACAATTCACAAAACTTAAGTAATTTTGCAAGATACGTTTTCTGAACTTGTTATCCATCAAAGAGTTGATCACAATTGACCACATAAGTCATGTGATTTAACACCGTAAGCCTTTTCCCATTGAGGTCTTTGAGAAATATATAATTTATTTCAATTGTTCATGTTCGATTGAATGCCTTAAATAGATTTCGGGCAGTTGCTACTGATTTCATGGTGCCGGAACCGTTGTTTTGGCGGCCGTTTGGCTGATATCTTGTTGAATTATCATTTACATACCATTCTCTTTGCATCATTTTTTAATATCAGAATGCGTAGAACTAAAGACGATTGTCAAATCTTGCAATATACTTTCAGATCCGTCATTTAAAAATTGTCGTGTGAATCTTAATTTAGTTGACAGTTTTGCGAGAAACTTCATTGTCAGCTATTGTGAGATGTAAATGCCATACATATGTACAGTACATACAAAATCTTTTGCACAGATAATGAAATCATGAGACTTTGGAACAAAATCTATTAACCTTGTAAACAAACGCACTTTCAGAAAAAGTTTTTTTTTTTTTTTTTTGTAAATGTCAGCTGATTGGCGGCTATGTTTTAAGGCTTTTGAAAGATGAAATCTTCTGTATTTGGCATGAATACAAACGAATCATTAATTGGAATATTTCAAAGTTGTTGTCAATTTATCAATTCTTTCAAAAATATGCATGTCATCAATCTATCGATTCCTAGTGTATGTATGTGTGTTTGCTTTCAAACTAACAAAATGTTTATTTAACCGTGAAACTACGAAAAGCCAGGACATGATCAGACATCAAAGAGGCAAGATGCTGAATATAATGAGAGAAAATATAAGTAAACACTTGTTCTAAGAAAATACACAAATTATTAAAATTATTAAAATTCTTAAAATGTTTGTAATAGATTTAATATTTTTGAAGATACACAGACAACGACGACGATGTGATAATCTAATCAGTGTGCTTCAGTTTTCAAACGGTAAAAATCTTTTTTAACTAAATTATAATGACAAATCGTGCTATGACATCAGATATATGCTAATTATGGCACAACCAAACACTTCAATTGCCAAATTATAGTTAACCAAAAAAAAATATTATGGCTACTTTTAAATAATAAAAAATATATCTAACTAAGTATAGTGGCATATTGAAATTGTTAATTGTGTGTCATGCATGCATAAGGAATTATATAGTAGGTAGTTAAATATATACTATATGTAAACTCGTATTGTGCTTCAGCTCATTTGCGACAAATGTGCGCCCAGAAAAATCAGGAAAACTTCCTACACAATTTGTTGTATATTTTCTATATTTATCTTTTCGACACAGATTTTTTGTTTTTATTTTTAGGGTGTTTTTATGACACATTTGTTAGTATGACGAGAACTCTCTATAAATGTCTTGTCGGTTTTGTGTAGTCAAAAGACAAGAAGAAAAAAGAAAAAACGAACCAAAAATGTCAAATTTGTGTTAAATTTGTTGTTCAATAAAGACGAAATCTACCCACGAATTGATGTTAAAATATTGTCAAGTTAAATTTAAATTATATCAGGTAGGTTTCGGTTAATTTATTAAAATTTACAACACTTCCCATAATTAAATAAAAAATGGTGTATATGACTCTGTTAGGCCAACGATTAAAAAAGAAGACTTGTTTAAATTAAAAATCTGATATATCGTGTTGGAAGAAAAATACATAAGGCACGAAGTTAAGACTAGAGACCGATATCTTTATTTATTTTATTATTCTTGTCAACATTATGGCGGGATTAAAATTTGCTTGTTGAAACAAACATTATTTTTAGATATTATTTCAGTACAGTAAATATATTTTGTGCTCAGAGAACATTGGAGCAAAACAGCCTATTTTTAATTTAAGTTTTCAATGTACTAAATATTTTTCAATTTACTAGCTATTCGAAAATTTTATTAAAAAGGTTGCATATGAACACGTCTAAATAATGACAGCTCGTGCAAAAAATGAAGCAAACAAACCTAAATCAGAACAAAACGGATATGTCAATTTGAAATGTCATGAAAACTTCGGAAGTCATATTAATTTAGAGAATTACTATTGGTTACTGGTAAAGAATCCATTTAGTAATTTTAATTTTAGTAGAATATAAAGAAAAAGATCATTTAAAAATAGAAAAATCATCTATTTAGTTTAGTAACTTACTAAATAGGTTTTAAATATTTTACTTTATGGTTAACATTTTTGATCCTACCTGTTTTTGGTTTTACAACACAATTGATTATAAACACACTGATTGTTAAATTAAAACGTCAAAAATAGCTTTTAATTAAAGTTCATCAAATGTATACTTGATGGAACTTCAGACGCTTTGAAAGTCACATTAAAAACATAAAAAAAAAAGAAATGATAAATGATAAAAAAAAAATGATAAATGAATTTAAATGTTCGCAATTTTTAGATCTTACAATATTGAAAAACCTGACAATAACTGACAATAATTTACTAATAGGTTAACATTTAAATTATATGTTTAGACGAGTGATACAACTCGTGAGTAATAGATATCTAAAAGTTTGTCATAGATTTTAGAGAAACTTAACAATTATTTTTGTAAACGTTTCATTTGAAGGTGTTTTTTAAACGAAAAAAAATGGCGGATCTTTGCTTGTTATAACAAAAACTTAAGAAATCAGCACTGCTTACAATTTTTAAACACATACATATTTCAACTTTGACGTTTAAAAGTGCTTTGTTCTGCAACTACGCAACAGCTTCAACATTACATCGGTTTCATTTGTTTTCGAAACGAACACATCGAATCTGAACCCGTTTACATGTTTTTAGAACTGGAAGATCCAGTTGAAGTTGAAGTGGGGGTTCATTTTCGACTCAGATTCTACTTTTTTTATTCTGTCTTTCTTGTTATTCAAACAAATGAAGAATGGAGAAAATGAATCAAAGTTTAAATTAGACACACAACTGCTTTTCTTTTTAAGCTCCAAGCAGAGAATTGAAGTGTCAAAAAGAAACAGAAGCAAAATTCTAAAACTAGTTAATTTCTCTAGTGTATTTTATAATTAAATCGGAGAGCTCTGATCAAACTATTCTTACTGTTCTCAGCACTTACATCATGTGCTCAAGCTCTTATCAATGCTCTGCACAAACGCAAAATTGTTTAAAATTGAGTTGAAGTTGGGTCTGGATCAATTGTTACTGTTTTACAGGGGCCTTATTCACGAATTCTCAGCGAAGCGAAAATAGTTCTTTCTATATTCCAGTGATTTGACACTTTTGGTTTGACTTTTTCTTCCTTTATTCCAGTGATTTGACAGCTTTCTATAAATTTTGTTTTGTTTTGATTGAATTTGTGAAATTTAGGGTGATTTATTCAAAATTTTATATTTTATTGTGGATAAATTATATGAAAATTTAAATAAAGCTAACTCACAATTTTATATAATTACAATCAAGAAAAAATCCACGAAATCGAACAGTGAACACTCTTTCGCTTGTGAATTCGCCAAAAAAAAAAAAGCTGTCGGATTTCAACTCGCCAACAAACATTGACATTTCAAATTCGCCTTCGAATTCGTTAATTGGTCGAATTCAAAACGAAGAAGGCGAAAGCGAAAGCAATAATTGAAAAATGGCAAACTCGATAGCAAAACTATTCGCCGCGAATCCTATAATCAGGCCCCAGGTTTCGTAAAATTAACAAATGTTCAAGGAACTGCTGGTTTTTAAGCTTATAATTAGGAAGAAAACCCTTTCACTGAAGGCGTTTCATTTTCTTTATTTTTCATTTGTCAGTTTTGCTTTCAATGTTCAAGTGCAAATGAATAAGAACCAAAGCATTTGTTTTGACAAGTCGGTTACAGCGGTTGTTGGAAATGTCAGACATTGAAAGAAATGTCCATGATTAAAATCTAACCGACATTTTTTTGACCGAAATCTGTCATTAGTATTCTTTCTTTTAATTATTATTAATTAATGTTGGTGTAGCTGTCAATTTTTACACCCTAGAGAAAGAATAGCTTGACGTATGAAATGAAATTACTTTAAAGGGCTTACATAGTTTTACCATTAGAAAGAAAAATTGAATTAAACAAAACACAATCCACTCATAAAACTGATAGATGGAAATTATATATTTGTTAGTACAAAAGAGTTAAATCCCTCGACAAATAAAGAGCTGCAATTTTTGATCTTAAATAAAAAATAAATCAATTTGTTTTTCCCATTCAAGGTTTTGACAGATTGAAATAAATTTATTTTATTAATTGAATATTCCAAATATATTGATTTACATGATTAATGACAAAAATTAAACATCAAATAAATTTGAATTCAGTTTTAAGGAAATTAACATTTAATTTGGATTTTATTTTAGTTGCTTATTTTCAATTCAAAAACGTCAAATCAAATTATCGACAGCGCGAAGTACATAGCTACAGAATTCTTCCCACTCACTCGTTCCACATGAGCTGATAATTATTATTAAATTTTCAAAGCGGCAATTAACTAGTAAGTCTACTACAACCAAGCACAATATACTATGTTTAATGAGGTTCAATTAATTTAGCAAAGATACAATTTTCGTTGTACCTCTACCTACCTAACTATCAGATTTATGCGAAAAAATCACTTTTAATGGAAATATTAACTTAAGTTTCCAAAAACAAAGTTTAAAGGTCTCCTAATTAAATTACTCGCTATTGTTATGGCTTCTAAAAGATGATACTTTTTAAATCAAATAAACAAAGCAATATTCGTGGAATTTACACAGCTCTTAAAAAATTAAGTTTTCAGAGAATTTTATTATGTCATTTTGGAACTTTTTTTTAAAGGGACATTCCTCTACCCAGTGTTTCTTTTTTTATTTTGCTTGTAGACTTCTAAATGGTTTTATAGTCAATTCAAACATTTACTGAAAATATCCACAAACAGCCCTTTTTACAAGGAATGTATCATAAAATGGAACATTTTACACATCTCAATTTTGAAAATAAAATCAAACATCCACGAAAAATCTTTTTGGCATAAAATAAAGTTGTTTTTTTGTTCGTTGTTGTTGTTGTTTAAGAATTTCCCAAGCACTTAATAAAACCAAGAAATGGCACGGCAAGTTAAACCAGCACAACCTAGGCACACAACACAAAACCTCAAAGAACACCTCCGTAAACACTTAACTGTTGAATAACACGCAAGGTCACGTGAGATACTTTCGGAAAGCACGAATTCCCTAGAAATTATATTCGTAAATTCAGAAGAGAACGAGCAATTGGTTTGAAAGTTTTACATCATCAACATGGAGCGAGCCCGAGCGATGCCATATTTGAAGGTGAAGAAAGAAGGGAAGGATTGCTATTGCCTGGATGATTGCATGCTCTGGATGTGTGGTGGTGCACACTATATACATACTTTATTTTTCTCCAACATTCCCAGGAAATTCGGAATCACAGCCATTTAGCTAGTTCGTTATTTAACAACGAAATGACTCCCACATGCTGACTGACGTGCCCTTCAGATTAGATGAAGAGAAAAATAAATATAGAACTGCATGCAGTAGTAGGGCGCTTCTTCTTACGTGCCATGAGGAAGTTACATATTTATTTTTGTTGTTGTTAGTTCTCATGAAGAAAAAATGGGGTGTTAAGGAAATAATTCCGCAATTGCTCTGGGCTTAGGTGCCCTTTAAGACGTATTACTTAAGATTTTATAGTACGGGATATTGCCATGGAAAAACGAAAGATTAATTTCATCCTACGCTTCTTTATATTCGTAGTGATGGCAATGACAGTTAACTAAGAAATAAACTTTTTGCTATAAAATTTGTTGCGCAGTGAAAAAAAAAAAAAACTTTCATAGAATTGGATTCTTTTTAAAAGAAGGTTTCAATCCAAGGATAAGTGATTTGGATCATTATGATGTTCTTTAGAAAACTTGAAACATCAACATTTTTCATTTCTCTTGAAGTGCGATTTGCAATGCGTTAGCTTTCGCGTTTCGAGTCCTTGTAAAAAGCGGACTTTTAATTGCTGATTTATTCTAAATAAAGGGAAATATAACTCTATTTAGGTAACTGTCACTTTTGACATTTGACAAATGAAAACTACACCGTTGCTAAAATTTACAAAAATTTACTATAAACGTTTAACAACTCATTGGAATTTTTAAAATTCACTACAATAACGGAAACCACCATCTCTTTATCGATTTTAAAGCCGCGTATAACAGCATCTATGTATATGGAAGAGCTCTACAGAGCAATGTCTAGTTTTGGCATCCCTGTCAAACTAATCAGTTTTTGCAGAATGACGATGGAGAATCAAGGTCGGAAAAGATCTCGCAGATGCATTTGATGTCAAAAAAAGGTTAGGTTAGTAGACAAGGCGATGATGTACTGTCATGCGACTTCTTCAATATCGTTCTGGAAAGAATTGTGTAAAACTCAACCGTCAACACTAGAGGCATCTTCCAAAGGTCCATCCAATTACTCGGATACGCAGATGATAAGTGGAGCGTTTTTGAGTATTGCGACGGAAGCGAAGAAGATGGTTTTAGTGGTCGATGAGGACAAGTCCAAGTATATGCTGTCATCAAAAAAGGACATTGAACAACGACGTCTTGGACAAAACGTCACCATGGGCAGCTATAACTTTGAGGTAGTTGAGGACTTTGTCTACCTAGGCACACAAGCGTTGAAATCAAACGAAGAATAACTCTTGCAAATCGCTGCTTCTTTGGACTTAGAAGGCAATTGAGAAGTAAAGTCCTCTCTCGAGCATCTAAAATCACCATCTATAAGACACTCATCATCCCGGTTCTCATTTATGGCGCTGAGGCGTGGACCCTGTCAAAGAAAGATGAGAACGTCTTAGGATGCTTCGAGAGAAAAATTCTTCGGGTGATTTTTGGTCCCGTACGTATAGATGGAAAAACCTTCCAGCCCGGAAGGTTTTTCGAATCCAATACCGAGGGACGACGCAGTATAGGAAGACCGCGACTCAGATGGCGGACGCATGTGGGGAAGACATCAACCAACTTGGCATGCGAAACTGGACACAGCTAGCTAGGGACGAGCTGGCTGGAGACGCATGTTCGTTGAGGCTCAGGTCCGCCCCGGACAGTAGCGCCACCTTAAGTAAGTAAGTAAGTATAGTCATAACGGACGAATTTGATCTATGTAGCGAAAAAAACTGTCACAACAAAAATGTAGTAGCTATGTAGTAATTTTTCAACAAATATGACTATTCTGTCGCAATGTGAATAGAGCTTCCAGACGCTTACACAAACGACTGCAACATTTTGACCCACAAAGAAATGTTATCACACAGCAGCCAATTTGATACTTTTTATTTAGATATTTTATAGGAACCAATTCAAAATTTTGACAGTTCTAATCGGAAATTGTTCAATCGAATTAAATTGAGTTGAATCATCTTACACAGACGGGAAACTCGTTGATAGTCAATTTGACTATTAAAAATGTGACAATCACTTATCACGTTAGCCAACTCAGTTTTCCACTATTAATGGACTTCCTTTCTCTTAACAATGAAAAATGTAAAAACCACGTCTCTTAGAAACATACTAGTTTTTTTGGAATTAAAATTAAACCTCTTATTGAAAACCCCTATTTTTAAAATGTATTTATCAATACCAGCTTAGATCAAATACGACAGTTGATATAATTACACTTTCAATTTGTTTGCATTTTAAAAGAGACACATTTCAACTATAAAAACTTGCCATCATACTCATGACCCTAGACAAGCTTTATAAATCATTAAACTGACTTCTTTTCATATTAAATATATAGTGTTGCTTTATTAATATTGACGTGCACTTGATGCACAGTAAACTCACTTAGTTGAGAAGAGTACCTAAGTATATTAATAATAGTAGGTATATGAATTATATTTAACAATGACAATGAATTGCAACAATAAAAATATCACAATATAAAAATCTTAGAATTACAATACAAATTCTTGTCATCTACTATTTATATAATATCACTGACTATTGCATGGAGGTATTGCTTATATACAACGAGAGCTGTCAGCGCTAACTTTTGTCTCACTGATTATGAGTGAGAATGTTGGTTCACACTGATGCACTATTCTGGTGCAATTACTTTATCAACAAGCAGAATCGAGAGCTCCAGTTGAAATAGGGTGGTTTTTTCGACCTAAGTTTGGTTGAAATATTTTGCAATGGCATTTGACGTCCCATGTTCTAGAAGTATATGTCAAAACCAACTTTTCAACCCAGGTTTTCTGTAACAAACTTAAACTCGACTCTGAGGATTTTGTATTTTTTATTTTGTAACTATTGTTAACAATCGTTAACTATTGCCGTTTATAAACAATAAGATTGTTACAATTTGTAACAATATGACGTCATCTCATTGTTCCTCTACTAATTGTTGAGGTGATAAATAGTTCGGGAGCTGAGTTGAAATGTCAAAGTGAATGATTTGTTTACAAAGAAGTCATTTTTTCTTTGCTTTTCATCTTTTAGTTAAAAAATCAGAAAACTTGATTTAGGAAAAGTTTTAAAATGCATGTCAATACCTTTTATTAAAATTCTTAAGCAAGAAAACAGCTTGAATTTTTCTTTCATTATTTATTTTGCAATTTAAAGTAATATAATATTTTTTTCAATTTTAATATTGGTAGATTGACAGATAAACAATTTTTAACAATCATCGTTCCTTAATAAATCTATCAAGTTCCAAAAATTCGTAGCAATAGGCAGGTTCATACGACATAAGGGACTTGAAAGTTGGGCAAGTTTCTAGTATCTGATTGGCCAACTGCAAAAAAGTTGCCTTGCAATTGAGGCAACTTTATTGGAAAGTTGACTGGAAAGTTGATCAAGAATAATCTCCCCAAATATGAAGTCAAGTCAACTTACATATATCAAAATGACAGTTGATCATATTTTTTCATTCAATGGAAAGCTGAACTCTATTATTCAGTAATTTATTTATTTTCTGCACAATTCCATTTAATGTTTTGTGTAAAAAAGTTTCTTGTAAAAATGGAAATACAAAATTATAAATCGTGATTGACTTGTAGCTTGCCTGAGGAGAGTTTTATAGATAATAAAGTTGTTGGTAGTTTTTTACGATGAACTAAATTTAAAGTTTATTGGAGTAAAATGCTGAATTTGAAATGCATGACACTTGAAAAACTAATTGGTCAAAATGTACGTTCAAAGAATGCAGTTGACTGCAAATGAAGTCCCTTATGTTGTCTGAACCTTCTCAATGACACTTATGAATACTTTTTGATGACATAACAATAATAGCTATCAAATGTTAAAAAAAGAATAGATCATTGTTTCCCAAATGCTATCGAGTCGAGTCAAACTCATTTCAACTGGACTGATATTTACAAAGAGTCAACGCAAGCTTCTACTCTCTTTGTAAACGTAGTAAAAGAAGGATTCACTTTTCGAGGCATACAAAAATAAAGCTGTTGAGTTTGACGTTTAAAGCTGAGATCACACGATTGGTCATATGTACCGATTTCGGCCAAAATTTGTCTGTACACATTTGGTGACAGAAATTTTGTGTACCGAAAATATTTTTAGGTGTTCACACGATTGGTGTATTTTAGCCAAATATTTTCTGCGCTTATTTGTACAATAGAAGAATATGACCGATATCTGTACAACCCTGTCACACGATCTGTCATTATTATATTAAAATTAAAATTATATAAAATTAAAATGATGTCCATACGAAAAAAAAAGAAAATAGCTGCCATAATGTGCATTTGTGTATATTTAATTGAAAAACAAAAAAAAAAAAAAAAGGCACGGAAGCGAAGTGTTTTGGTGCGGGATTGGCTCCTGAGAAGGAGTACTGATGGCGCTTGTGTAAAAACTTTGGCGGAGTTCCGAGAAATCGAAAATCAGAAATTTTTATTTAAAAATTTCTTGCGAATGAATGAAGCCACTTTTAATGATCTGCTTAAATTAGTTTCTCCACAAATACAAAAAAATAACACCAACATGCGCCAAGCTATCTCAGCAAATGAAAAATTGGCAGTCACGCTACGTTTTTTAGCTTCTGGAGACAGCTTCAAAAGCTTATCGGTTCACTTTCGAATAGCACCAAATACCATATCTTTGTTTGTGCCAGAAGTGTGCAAGGCCATCTATGATGCATTACAAAATGAATATTTAAAGGTATACTATATATAATCATATTTAAAATATATAAATTAATATCACATTATGCTCTTGCTAGGTCCCAAACAATGAACAGATGTGGATTGACATTGCCCAAAAATTTAATGCGAAATGGAATTTTCCCAATTGTATCGGCGCAGTTGATGGGAAGCATATTGTTATGACGGCTCCGCCGCGGTCTGGTAGTACCTTTTATAACTACAAAGGCACTCATAGCATAGTTCTCATGGCCATTGCTGACGCCGAATACAAATTTGTATACATTGATGTCGGCTGCAATGGAAGAGTTTCGGACGGAGGAGTTTTTGGAAAGTGTACATTTCAGCACGCTTTGGACAATGAATCTCTTGGATTACCTCCGCCGCAACCTTTATTGGGCCGTGTACTGAATGTGCCATACCTATTTGTGGCGGACGATGCTTTTCGAATGCAAAAACATTTACTGAAACCATATCCAGGTAAAAGTTTAAGTGCAGGTCAACGTATATTCAATTACCGACTGTCACGGGCCAGACGCGTAGTTGAAAATGCAATTGGAATAATGACGAAGCGCTTTCAAATATTATATCGGCCTATTCAGCTGAATGAAAATAAAACAACCCTGGTAACCCTGGCTTGCTGTGCCTTGCACAATTTTTTAATACAAAAAAACACCAATTACATGGATGGATTTTTTAAATACGAATTTTTGTCTTTTATTTTCTGTTTTCCGGTGGAGAACAGATAGAATATATTTTTTAGTATATCGGCACTTATCTGCTTTGATTGGTCACTATGATCGGTCATTAAGTGGCAGAACAAATTATCTGTACATTTAAGAATTTTTTCTGTCTTCATCGGTGTATGAACAGTTCACACGATTGGTACAAGACAGCTCATTTTTATCTGCCTATCGGCCAAAAAAATTGTTCTATCTGCCTTATGCCCAATATTTTCTGCCATTCACACGATCTGTACATACAAATGGACAAAAATCGGTACATTTGACCAATCGTGTGATCTCAGCTTAAGTATAGGGCTTTCCTATAAAAGGTTTTATTTTTATTTGTCATTTTTAAGCTGTCATTTTTTGAAATTTAACAATTGAAAACTATGTCATTACTCAAAAATAAAACAAAGTAGAAATATCTTAGAATATCAGTTTAGTAAATACACCTGTACAATGAACGTATAGATTACAAGTTTCTCAACATTCTCATTGACACAAACGTGTATTTCCCAATGCATTAATTTCTCTATAAGCTTTCTTTAAAGAAATTAAATTTTCCTCTTGTCACTTTGACGCCACAAATACTACGTACATAGATATTCAGTGTAAACAAACAGTCAAAGTCAATTTATTTTGAAATCAGTCATTGCTTTGAGTGTTTTTAAAATTTACACATTTTATTTTTGAATTTAAGTTGGTTGTTCATAAAGAGAAAGAGAGACAAAAACCAAAAAATGTAAAATGCACAAACGAAACAACCAATATTTACTAAAGCGTATATAATTATTCCAACCTGTTTTTGTATTTACTTGTCATATTTATAGTAGTACCAAACCAACCTCCTTTAAAGTTGTGTATTTATGAGATACAATTTTTAATCACTGAGAAGCAAAAGCAGATTCATTGCTCCAAGTGATTGTCCTAAATGAAAACAAAATGCAGAAAAAATAAAAAACAAACAAAAATAAAATTGCTCTAGGAGTAAAGAGAAATGAAAAATAAAACTGCTCTATATGCACTTATTAGGCTTCCTTATCCTACTTTATCATAGAGAGGTTTCAGCTGAGTGACAACGAATAAATCTGCAGTAAAACAAGTTAATAAAAAAGTATGACAGCACAAAATAAAAATACACCCAATGCTCGCAAATGGTGACATATATCTATTTCTATTTCTACGGACGAATCTCCGCCCGTGCGTCGTCGTCGTCGGTAGTATCTACTACTCCCCCTCTGGCTTCTGGGTTAGTTAAGATGTACAAAAGTATTTATGCAATTCAAGCGAACGAAAGGTAATTCACAGGTGAACAAGTTCCATATATTTTGTTATGATATTATTATTGTTGTTGTTGATGTTGTTGTTGTTGTTTTTCTCTTGATGGTTTGTTGTTATTGTCGGTTGAAATGTACATTTGTTGTTTTGATATGTTTGATATCTTGCGGGAGGTAAAATTTATCCATCCATAATAAGAAACAAAATGTGGACTGATAGGTACATAGATAATAACAAGTGCTAGAGGCTTTTCGTCTTCAGGAGCCCATTTTCGTTTGTCTGTTGATGATTATGATAAATCCAATGTTTTGAAATGTTCAAATCAAGATTTTCATGTTGTTACAAGGAGACAAACGGTATCAGCAGGTCATAAATTTGATGAGTGAATTAGGTACATTTGTAATAGCATTGAACTTTTGACTTTATGAGCACATCACATAAGGTCTGTTCCCAACCTTGACCAAAACTACCAATTGTCAACAATTGTTGCCCAAATGCTGTTCCACACTACACAAATTTGATAATTTTGGTCAAAAAAGAGTAGAATAATTTTCTCTTCTGACAAATTCTACTCAAAAAATTTCTTTGGTAGAAATTGTTGGTCTGCCAAATGTCACATTGTGGTGCGTAAATTGACTGTTATTAGCGTCGACCATTCGTGTAGCTTCACATTGACAATTTGACAGTCCAACAATTTCTGCCCAGAAATATTGGCAAAAAACTTGTTATGTATTTTTGTTTCCATATAGGGTTGTTCATAGGATTTAATTTGAACAGGCCGCTCTTTGGGGAGCTGTCTCTTTTAAAGATGTCATCTGTTGACACTTGACAAGTTACAACTACGCCATTAATTGGTCAGTTTTTATATTTCTTTCAATTTTGCTGTCAGAAATCTGAGAACAGGTTTTTTTGGAATGGATTTCTCAAAAATTCTTTATCACACGATTCAAAAAGAAAGAAAGTTGATTCTAAGAAGTGTGTTGTGATTATATTTCATTATCCAGCATGCCTAATTAAAAATTGAATGATAACGCTTTTAAATTACAAAATTCAAGAAAAATTCATCGTCGGCAGTCAGCAGTTTTACAAGAAAAGTTCTTTGACAGAGTTATTTTCGAAAGAAGTGATAATTGGCCTAAACAGATCCTGTGTACGTGCTTATTTGAAGCTCTACAAGCCTTTCAAAACTTAAATAGTTCAAATTTGTAGAAAAATTAAATAAGTACACCTTTCGGTAAATTACATAACCTTATTGTTATGTCTGGGATGGAAAGGGGTCTTATATATTGAAATTTAGAAACATTTATATCGCGACATAATCTAGAAAATAACAGAAATCTAGAAAACTGGAAGATCGAATCCTAATAATCTAGAATAGCAAGATTATTGGAATACAAAATCTTGATTAGATTGTTTTTAAAAACGGAAACCGAACTCTTAACCAATTAATTTAACAAAAAAGCGTTTAGTTCAACTTATACAGATTGTGTTTTTGAAATTTTAGCAGAAAGCAAAAAGTATCGGGTTTTCTAATTGGAATTTGACAACTTTGAATCTAATTTGTGAACACACCCTTTCATTAATTATAGAACTGTCATTGTTGTTAAACTCAAAATTTTCATGATGGCAAGATACGCTAACGAGCAAAGTGTGCAAAATTTTTTTTACCGAAATATGAAGTCGGTGACCGAAACCTTATGAGCGTTAACACCAATTTTCGATCGTAATTCTCGTCCTAAAAGACAGAAAATAACGAGTTTAGTGCAAAAATTTGAGTCTACATATTCGTTGTGCAATGTTATCGTGTCAGTGAAACAGGTTGTTCGAACTCATATAGGCTCGTTTCACACTACACGGTTTTGACCGTACGGCGACATTTTGTTAGAGGCGTGAAGAAGAGCATTTACGATTTCATATTATACGGTCACGGCAAAATGCCGGCTCCGCGCCGTGTAGCAACCGTCTACTGCCACTACAGTATACGGCAGCCGGACGGTGCGATAAGCTTAGTGGCGTACGTGACGAAATGTATGTTTTCACATCATACGATTTTATTCGTGCAGCAGAGTTCGAGCCTAAGGCTCGTTTCACACTACACGGTTTTGACCGTACGGCAAAGGACCGGACGGCGATATTTTGTTAGAGGCGCGAAGAAGAGCATACACGCTTTCATATTATACGGTCAGGGCAAAATGCTGGCGCCGCCGCGCGCCGCGCCGTGTAGCAAACGTATACTGCCACTACAGTATACGGCAGCCGGACGGCGGCGCGATAAGCTTAGTTGCGTACGTGACGAAATGCATCTTTTTAACATCATACGATTTTATTCGTGCGGCAGAGTTCGATCAGCCACTTCAAGACACGATAAAAAGAAAAAAGAAAAGTATACTAAGCACAGGAACCCTGCATATATCGTGTTTTACCGTACGGTTAAAGCTGTATAATGTGTAATTAGCCATTGATCCGGTTTATGCCGTCAAGTTTGCCGTACGGTCAAAACCGTGTAGTGTGAAACGAGCCTTATGGTTTCGTTCTTCTTCGTTTGGCTTTTAGGACAACGATTTTGGGAAAAATATTATCTTAGTTCACAGAAAGTATCAGTTTGGTGAGAATTCTAGAAGGGCCAATGTTTTGCCAAAAATCCGATAAACGTGAGCTACAGCCCCAAATATCAACAAGCTCTTAAAAATTGGAGTGACAGCTGTGTTTCTCACGATTTAAGCTCGACTTTATTTACAGTCAACATGCAGGCGCCAATGTCAACGAATATCGAATGAAAAAGTGGATTTAACAAGTTTTATTTTTCTAGATTTTTCCCAATTTAGATCTTCGTCATTATAGATCCTAAACTTTTTCTTAAAAAGAAATTCAAAAAATATTTATTTTATCAATCCCAAAGTAAGGTTACAAAAATAGACATTCGCAATTTATTTTTTACGATGCGAAAACCGATGAAAATCGTAAACTTTTGAACTCTATTGTATGTTTTTTTTTTCTTTAACTTGAATTAGGACTTTCAACGCATGTTTAAACTCAATTCATCTAAATCTAATATTTGTTTATAATTAATACTAAAATCATGAATTTTTCATCTGTTTATGTATGTATATGTTTATGCTATTTTTGCTAAAGAAAATTCAAAAAATAAAAATTTCAATAAAGAAAACAACTCAAACTCTTGTCGCAATTCATAGAAGAGTTTTTTTTTTTATTTTATTTTCTTCTCACAAAGTTTATCTATTTATTATTTGTTTTATGTATCTTTTTCAGTAGCAGTGTGTTCGTTTGTATATTTTGAGATTTACGAGTGCAATACATATCTATAGATATTTTGTACAAATTATTTTGATCTAATTTTGGTTTCAGCAATCTGTTACTTGTTGCGAGACTAAAAACACAACACACATGTTTGCTCTGCTTATTTTTTTTTTACTTGGTGGGAACGGACAGGGAGCCAATACCGGCACGCTATAGTATAAACTGAATAGAGCCACACCGATAGTCTTATATGAAAAGTGCAGAACCGAGTGAAAGATTCTTTTCTCTTGTAAACGTGCGTTTCGTGAGTTCATTTTCCCGGACTATGATGGGTTTTATGTGTTTTTTTCTATTTTTTAAGAGTTTCTTCGGAGCTTTTATTTCTTTATTGTTACATTCTCTTTTTTTGCAGGCAATAAATAGAAACCTTTTTCGCACATACAACGGAATGCGAACGCACAACAGCCAGCAACTTAAATATTCGATAGTTCATCCTAATGGCCGGCCGACGACGACTACAAGAGCGACAGCGACGACGCACGACGACGACTGCCCTTCTCTATGCTATTGCCCCCAATTGGAGTTCATCGTGGTTGTTATTGTTATTCTATTGTTCCGATTGCCAGGGCCGTGTTGGTTAAAAAAAAGTACCTATCTATTCATGCCCTACCTCAATCCCAAAATTAGAATGCGAATCTAGCCAAACCTGGGGCATAACATTATGTTTTTAAGCTATGCGCTTGCATGAATTTCCTCTTAACGTTAACAGCTCCGTCAACCGCCACTCTTTTTTTTTTTTGTTGTTGCATCCCACCCTTGTTGTGGTGCCTCGTGTATCTTTTGCTGATTGAAAGTACTATACCAAAACCTCTCATCCGTGTCGGGTTTATTTACAATTTCTTCTGAGTTTCGAGTAAAGCATACCATTTAATTGGGCATAGATTTTGAATTATGTATTTTCAAAATTTGAAGTGTGAAATACAAAAGTCAGAGAGACGAAAGAAGGAAAGATACAAAAATTCCACAAAACACAGAATCTATATACGAAAAGAGGTCAATTAGGTGTGGGGTAGAATCAGAGGCAAAGGCAGGGTGGGATAGCCGGTCGGTCGATTGGATAGAAATATATTTTTTCGAGGAAATTTATTCACATGAGAATGTGAAGCGTGCTGTTGAATGATGTTTGAATGATGTTTCAAAGATTTCAGAGATCAATTTTGTCTAATTTGATTAGAGATTGAGATTTATTCAAATGTTTGTTGGTATTTTTGTTTCTTTTATGGGTTATCTTTAGGAGAATATGGCTATCATTTTACTACTAAATTAGAAAAATGTTTTCTTTGAAAATTTTATAAATTTATTCCTGAGACTCTATAATCAACCAGGATCAGAAACAATATTTATGGGTGATTATACAAAAGTTGGGTAACTTTTGAGGATATTTTGTTTACGATAGTTTTAAAATCAAACTTCTATAAATTCGGGTGTATATGATAGCTAATCTAATTAATATATTGTTCCCAATCGGGCCAGTCACTTTTTTGAGTACATTGTAAGATATTTAAAAATTTCAGAATTTGACTGCCAGAGGCTTCTACCTGAGCGTCGAACTTGTCGAGTTGTAGAAGCTGAGTAAGGTCAATGATTCTCGGGAATTATTTCTCCAGAAGAGTCCTGAAACCAAAGGTCGCTCGCCCCTCCCCTTCCCAATCCTTTACCCCCTCCTCCGTCAGATCTGTGCTATTATGCTGGCTGATGTCTCCTCACCCCCTGACTGTATGGTGTATAACTGTCTGTCATGCCTAGTTTCCTTCCTGGGACGCTTATGGCTTAATTGCTGTTCGTCTCTCCTTTCTCAAAACATATCCTTCCCTTAAACTTCCCAATTGGGCTGGATCTAAGGTGTTATACGACCCGTGCCGATGATCAGCCAGGCTGAGGGCCCAATTAAAAAACTAGCTCAGTCGTGAACGGAGTATCCGGATACCTGGCGACCTCCGGATTAACCAGCCTTATCTGTATACACGGATCTCTGTACAGATGGACCACCCCTTATCCGCTACTCGTGGGATTTCAAATGAATATAACAAAACAAACAAAACAAACAAAACAAAACCAAAAAACAATATCGGCCAGCAGTACGACGGCAAAGTTGTCTGCTGTACCGGCCAGCAGTACGACGGCAAAGTTGTCTGCTGTTCATCCCTCTTCCACTGGTGCTGACATGGCTGTGGACACTCATAGCCCTGTTGTCGCCAGTGGAACATCGGATAATCCGGTAAAATTACCTTCTTCCTGTAGTGAGGCAGTTGTGAAGAACGGCTCCTCTACTACCACTGAGAGTAAACCTCTCAAATCGTCAACACCTCGAGTCGGAGGTAGCAGGGCTGTGATGCCAGGTCCTTCTACCTCCAAAGCAAAGGCTCCTAAAGAAGGTCCTGGGGGAGATGGGCGTAAGCTTAGACCCTCCAAGGCCTACTACAGGGACTTGCGTAATGCTAAGAGGATTCTCCAGACGTTTGGTGAAAAACTAGGCGCTGGAGGAAACTCTCAGCATGACGCTAAGATAGCTTGGGCCCAGAATTTCCTGGCCAAAAATAATATAAAGACCAGCCAAGACTCAACGTCGAAGCGACAAAGGTCCATGGAAGGTAGTGTTCCACTACCCAAACGCCCCAAGGTGCTAAACATCAGCACTTCAATCGACCCTCGCAAGGCAAAAATGTCCTTCAGTGACGTTCTGAAGGATAAAATGGTAGTCGCGATCATCGACAGAAATGATGTAGATGGCACGATCTCTGCCGAAAACTGGACATTGGCCAAAGGTCAGCTGGCCTTCAGTTTTATAGACATTATGTCTGACAATCCGGGACCACCGCCCATCACAAAAGATGGCGGCTGGCATCAGGGACACATCAAGTTGATGGTCTGTGATGATCAGAGGTCGTGCGACCTACTGACGCTGGCGGTCAGCCGACTTGGAGAGGTCTGGCCTGGTGCTAAGCTCGAGGTTGTAGCAAAGGAAGACATTCCTTGCAGACCAAGAGCTCGCATCACGGTTCCGGCCATATTCAAGGAAGCTGACCACGTTCTCAAGGTAATCCGGCTCTCCAATCCAACCCTTCCTACTCACAACTGGAAGGTTGCGAAACTAGAGGACGCAAAGGGACCCTATAAAGGTGCAATTGTGATCATCAATGCAGAGTCCCTTTCTCCTCTGGCGCAATCAAAAGGTGTGATTAGGTTTGGGTTTGATGAAATTACGCTAAGGGTCTACAAAAAAGATGGGGCCGAGGCACAAACCCTTCCCCCTCCCCCACCCACACAAGCGGAAACGGTTACTGAGGTGCCTGGCGCATCGGTCACACTTCCTTCATTGGAAGACGATGCATCTCAGGTACCCCCAGTAGCAGTGGAAGCACCAAACACCGACCAAGGTTTTTCCGCAATGGAGGCCGAGGTCTACGAAAGCGGAGATGAGGACATTCTGTTAGAATCGTCCTCTGATATGGATGACTCCGACATAACTGTGTTGGAGGCTGATCGGGAGAACAGTAGCGAAAATGCTGCGGTTACTCCAGATTAACCTCCAACACTCCATAAAGGCTTCGGCCTCCCTTCTTCTTCGCTTATCCAGCAGCGATGAAGATATCGTCCTGATTCAAGAACCCTGGATTGTTAAATCCATTGTTCGAGGAATCAGGACTCCCAAATACTGCGTGCTGTATGCATCAGGTGAGGATGAACCCAGATCTTGCATATTAGTAAAACGCAGCCTAAATGTATATTTACTCCCTAATTTCAGCGATCGAGATACCACCGCCGCAAGTCTGGAAACAGCCAGAGGAACATTCTGGCTGGCGTCGGCGTATCTTGGCCACGACCATCTTGGCCCTCTCCCGGGAGATACTCTGGAGAGACTGATAGCTGAATCACAAAGGCTCAACATCGGCCTCATCATCGGTAGTGACGCTAACGCCCACCATACAGTATGGGGTAGCACGGATATAAACGACAGAGGTGAGTCTCTTTTCGACTATATTCTTAACACTAACCTACTCGTAAGTAACGTTGGTAATGAGCCAACCTTTATTACTAAAAATCGACAAGAAGTTTTAGATATAACTCTTGTCTCCGAATTCATTAATAATAATATTTTAAACTGGAAGGTATCTAAAGATCATTCCTTTTCTGATCATAGATACATCCAGTTTGACTTTATAAATGAACCACCTTGCCAACCGATCTTTCGAAATCTGAAAAGAACAAATTGGCCAAAATATAAGAGAACGTTAAATAGTTTAATAAAACCTGAACTTTTTAATACTCCCTCCAACATCGAAGATCTTGACGACAAAGTCAATAATCTAACATTAGCCCTAAATAAAGCTCTAGATACTGCATGCCCTCTTATACAAGTAAGAGGTAAAAAGAAGCCACACTGGTGGAACTCAGGGCTGGATCCACTTCGAAAAGAATGCAGAAAACTCTTTAACAGAGCCAAAGCTTCTAGAGACATGTCTGACTGGGACTCATATAAAGAATCACTGAAGATTTATAAAAAAGAACTGAGGAAAACCAAACGATCGTCTTGGAGAAACTTCTGTAACAACGTGGAAGATTGCTCCGAAGCATCCAGGCTGCGCAAAATCCTCTCCAAAAATCCAATCATGCCAAGCTGCTTGAAAAACGCCTCTGGCCTCTGGACCAATTCAAGCGAAGAATCGCTCAACTTGCTACTAGACGTCCACTTTCCTGGTAGCTCTAATAGTATTAATAATATTGCATTTAACAATGGTGACAATACTCTACAACCCCCACAAGGTCTAGTCACTAGGGAAAAACTCAAATGGGCTATTAACAGCTTTAAACCATACAAATCTGCTGGTCCGGATGGTGTAATTCCAGCCGAACTGCAAGAAAATGCAAGTTTTCTAATACCCATCCTAGAAAACATCTTCAAGGGTTGCCTTAATTTGGCATACATCCCGATGTCTTGGAGACAAGTTAAAGTTGTCTTTATTCCAAAAGCTGGAAAATCCAGTCACGTTAACCCTAAAGACTTAAGACCCATCAGCTTATCATCATTCCTTCTCAAAACTTTTGAGCGTTTGATCGATATTTACTTAAGGGAAAGTATTGATAAGTCCCTCCTTTCAAAGGCTCAACATGCCTACAACAAAGGGAAATCAGTTGAAACGGCTCTACATAGTATAGTACGTACAATCGAATATTCCCTCCATCATAAAGAGTACACCTTAGTTGCCTTCTTAGACATAGAAGGTGCATTTAACAATGTCGACACATCTGCAATTGCACGTGTATTGACATCTCTGAAGGTAGATAAGTCGATCAGCGAATTGATCAATCAGATGCTGATAAGCAGGATTATCAATTCAAAAATGGGCGATTTTACTACACAAAGGGGTGTCAGCAGAGGTACGCCACAAGGTGGTGTCCTATCCCCTCTCCTCTGGAATTTAGTAATAAATGAATTACTAACTACTCTAGAAAGAGAGGGATACAGAGTGTTTGCCTATGCGGACGATGTTGCTATTGCAATAACGGGTAAACATCCCAATATACTAAAAAGAACTCTTACAAAACGCTTTAAATAAGCTCACCAGATGGACTAATCGGTGTGGACTAGGTGTTAACCCTCAAAAAACCGACCTTGTCCTCTTCACAAGGAAATACAAAGTCCCACACATTGACCCTCCCCTCATAAACGGTGTACCACTTAAATTCTCTGATCAAGCAAAATACTTGGGTCTCATTTTAGATAAGAAATTAAGTTGGAAACCTAATATTCAAGAGAGAATAAACAAAGCCACAGTAGCCCTGTTCTCCTGTAAAAAGGCCATTGGTAATAAATGGGGCCTACAGCCCCGAATTACGCACTGGCTATACATCTCGGTCATAAGACCGATCCTTACTCATGGAATAGTGGTATGGTGGACGGCGCTAGATACAGCGACAAATCGCGATAAACTCAGCAAAGTCCAACGAACAGCCTGCCTGTGTATGGGAGGAGCACTTCGCTCCACCCCCTCCGCTTCACTAGATGTTCTGTTCCATCTAATACCGCTGGACTTTTTCAGCAAGCAAACGGCCGCTAATACTGCCATACGGCTTCAGGCCTCCTCTCTGTGGATCAATAATGGAATTGGCCACACCACTATTTTGAACTCGTTCAGAACTATAAATAGTAATATTGACTACACCATACCCCATCCTCAGTTCAACAACTATAGCTTCAAAGTGACTATACCTCCCAGGTCTTCTTGGGAGAATACATCATTTTTGGACGATGGTCCTATAAACTTTTACACAGACGGATCAAAAACGGAGGATGGGGTTGGTGGTGGCGTATACTCAGATAGACTTAACTTAAGTCTCTCCTTTCGTCTACCCGATCATTGTAGCGTGTTCCAAGCTGAAATCCTGGCTATAAAAGAAGTCCTATCCTGGCTTAGAGAAAACGTAATATCAACAAATGATATACGCATCTTCTCGGATAGCCAAGCTGCGTTAAAATCCTTAGACTCTGTCTCTACAAATTCACTAACAGCCCTTAATTGTCGATCATCTCTTACGGAGATGGCTACACAGTTCAACATTCACCTTTTCTGGGTGCCGGGCCATAGAGACATTCCAGGAAATTGCAAAGCTGACGAACTTGCAAAAAGCGGAACAACTTTACCTCTGCTGGCTCACAATGCTAGCATAGGTATCCCCTTAGCTACATGTAAACTCATGCTAAAGCAAGATACCATAGAGAAAACAAACTTCAGGTGGAATAACACCACCACCTGTGTAGCGACTAAACGAATTTGGCCTAATCTTAGCGCCAAGCGCTCAAAACAATTAATCTCTCTGAGTAGATTGCACATTAGCTACGTTATAGGTGTCCTGACTGGGCACTGCTTAATAGGAAGACATGCTATTCGACTTGGAGCCCCTGCAAATGATTTTTGTAGGAGTTGCATGGACGAAGAAGAAGAGGAGACAATCTCTCATCTTCTGTGCACATGCCCTGCCTTATCACAAAGACGTAGAATCCATCTTGGAGACTACTACTTTAACGATACCAGTGATCTAAAAAATTCAGACATTACTTGTCTCCTACGCTTCATTCGAAGCTCCAATTGGTTCAACGAGTTAAGCTGATTAACTGATCCATGTGGTATCACAACGGACCATACTTTGGTCTAAGTGTGTTGGACGTCCCAAACCAACAGCCACTTTAACCTAACCTAACCTAACTGCCAGAGGACTGACGAGTATACACAGTTTTGAAAGTATTATATAATGAAATTTAATACAAATTAGTAAAAAACTCTTAGGATTTAATAATGATCACTTAAAATCACAATCAAAAATAATTATTAATATGTAATACTAGGAGAAAATACTACATCAGTTTTCAAAACAGACTTTTGACATTTAACGTAACGTTATTCACTTATCTTTTACTACTTTTACATAGTTTTACTAAATATTTCAAAGTAATAAACAAACAAAATCTAACAATATTCATCTTAAAAGTACTAATGATCAAGAAATGAAGAACAATAACAATTTACCTGACACAGAACTGACGCCACACTACTGACGAAAAAGACGAAATTTGAGATTATAATCTGGACTAATGTTTTTTTTTGTAATTTCTAATATCAACAAACTACATTTTAACAAGTCAAAGTCTAATACGAATAAATAATATAAACTTTAGATTAACAAAAAAATAACGACTCACCATAAAACTGACGTGTTGACTGGCTAAGCACGTGTATAGACAACAAACATTACCCAAACTCTGGTACAGTTATGGTGGCCGTCAAATTGTGCGACCCGCAACTAACTTTATTACCAACATTAAAATTCAAAGTGGGATTTGACGTTGAGTCGGCAATATTTCGCACGAATTTTAAATTTAAATAACACACAAGAAACTGACGAATAAAACTGAACACAAAATTTCTTATTTTTTTAAATAAAGTGGAGAACACTGCATTATGCAAGTTGTAGTATATATTAAACTATATATCATCGCAGATTGTATTAATTTAATAAGTTTTCTCAAATCAATGATAATGTTTAATAGACAGTCACTTAATGGTTGGTTTTCAGGGTTGTGACATGCCAGAGGACTGACGCTTTAAGAACTAATTGTGTTTTTTTAATAACTTGTATTCAAAATGAAGAACTGAAATTGGGTGACTAAATAAAGGTCTTTCCATTGTTTTAAAATAAATTGCAATCTCAATAAAATATAATCAGGCTTTGTATATATTGGTTGATGACATCGAGTTACCCAACTTTTGTATAATCACCCTTATATAAATGTCAGAAATTTTAGAAAGGTCCACAGGTCTGCGTAAAGAACCAGGTTTAAGTAACATACATACATCTATCAAGCATTCCTGTGTGCGATTTATATAAGCGAAAGAGGAGACCAACAGCTTCATACTGAGTCCGAATGGTTTATATGAAAAGTACTTTTCACTTCAAGAGTCCTCTTGAAGAATTTGTCCATTAGACGCAAGAAATTTCTCAAAAAGGCTTAAAATAATTAAATTTCTAAATTGCACTTAGTTAATGTCTCAATGGTACAGCTTCTGCATTGCTAAGCTTTCTAAATGTAATTAAATTAATTAGTTTCAACGACGCATTATAACTAAACAGAAGAATTTTCTTAAAAAAAAAACTAAACTCTAAGAATTATACCATAGAAGATTATCATCATCTAAGATTATACCATAAAATTTCCCGTTATTTTTGGTCCTACATATTACTTACACACTTTATATAATTTGTTTGCTAAGAAAAAGTTGAAGAGAAATTAAGTTAAATATAAAGATATGTGAAAGGTATTATAGTTTTCGTTAACTTGGCCTGTTTAAATTTATTCACAAACATTTTCAAAGATTTTATTTCCAAAGAACATCTAACAAAAGGTTAGAACATCTTACAAAAATGTTTACCTATGTAGAAAGACTATCTTTTAACGGTCTGACAATAGAAAACAGTGGGTTGTATGCAGAAATCCATTTATTCAGTGTCATGAGACTGAGATCATAGAATAAGTTCCAGATGGTGAGATTAAGCAATAGATTTGTCTCATTTTTTCAAAATATCTTCTTGAAGTAGAAACAGTTTTTCTGACTACGCAACGTGTTTGTTTTACAGCTTACGAGCTGGGGAAAAAGTTAGAGGACGTCTGATAGCTCAAGTTAAAATAGTACAGTGATTTGATAAAAATTCTGTTTTAATTCATACAAAATAAAAATAAGTTTTACTAAGGAGTTTCCGGCTGAAACATCAACAATTTAAAGCAATTTTTGACCGAAATAAAACAATATTTTATAAAAAAAAAAAAAAAACTAGTAAGCTAGTAGATGACTGTGTTAGGTAATATCAATTGTATAATTTTTTCAAGGACTAATTTTTTTGTTATCTTTTTCCTCGGAGCATATTTCAGTAGTCATTTTTACCTAAACTTTTTTCAGTAACTTCGATTATGATCCTTAAACCCAAATTTTGATTGTTTCCCAAAACTTCAACCATTTAGCTTTAAAAACTATGCTCACCAACAAATCTAGTTAACTATCATTCTTGTTTTATAAGCCAAACGAACTTTTTATGTTTTTTTTTTTTTTTGTTAAGGTATCAACTCCGATCGAGGAATACGTATAAATGATTTTATTATTTCCTGTTGAATCAGCGGAAGCACAAATATATATAGATATTCAGCCATCTACTTCATTTGATTGAGTTAAAGCTTTTTTTCTGTCTCTAACGAGATAGGTCTTTAAAATAAGATCGATTTTTTTATTTTTGTGAGATTTATCTCAAAACTCAAAATGATGAGATTTAAGCCTGAAAGTTTCCCATACTACTCAATGACCAAATACCTGATTCAAGAGCAGACGATTTGTTTGTTATTATGTGACAATTCAGAAAATGTCAGCAATTTACTATATCCTGTTCTTTTCTTAAACAAAATTTTGGTTGAATGTCATTGTTAAAAATTGTTGGTATTTGTTAAAATAATTTTGGAACAACTATTGCAAAAAAATAGTTACATAATTATTGTTTTTAAAGCTTTAAATCGCTAAATTAATAAATAAGAACAAATTGTAACTGCTTTAAGCTTGATTGAGGAATCATCGTAAAATATTTGTCTACAATGTAAACTCTTCGCCTATTAAGATAACAAATTGCTGCTTCTAAGTTCACTGTTTTCTTCCCAAGCCAACAAAATTACATATGTCTGCTTTAGGAGAAAAATATTGGATTGTTACATATCGTAACTTCAATAACGAGTTAAGACACAATGCGATGCAGTCATATTGTTACAAATCATAACAGTATTGAACATTAGGAAAGACAAAAGTAAACGATTTATTACCAATAGTTTACTAAAGTAAACTAAAAACAATGACGTCTGAAAATTTTAAAAGTAATCATAGAAAAATGTCATACAAAATTGTAATTTTACAATATTTTAAGACTTTTTGGACAATTTGGTACTTCCCTCTTTACTAACAATGTAATGTCACACAACCTTCTGTGCTTAGTTTAAGAATTTGTGTGTATTAAGAAGAATTTTAGCATTACGCGTCTTTACGAAGCTGCTGGCATCGTCCCAATCGATGCATACTTCCACCTCCCATCCCAACTCATGCCAACCCTCTTGTTAATATAATTGCAGACAACTCAACACCAGACGACCGATATCTAAATGTGCTGTCCATAACGGATGCTCCACTTGGAATATCGACAAACGAAAGATTCTGCAACTTTTACATAACCGCGGGCCCGCGGCACAACAGAGAAGCCCGGAATCCTCTCCGGATCCATTCCCGAATCCTACACAACAACAACCGACAAGGAGGCATGGTACTGCTGACACCATCCGCTACTAATCATCACTAAAAAAATAATTAAAGTTCCAATGTTAGTCACAGATAGTATATTTAAAAATATACATACTTTAAAAATGTAACACAAAATATATAAGCAGAGCCCCTTCTGTGCTCGCAATTTATTATCAATGTCATAGCTCCATTCCCCAAATTGTACAATATAACTAAAAATTTACTTTGAGCTTATAATAAACAACAAATAGTTGACTGGAAATTAAGAAGAATTTTAAAGTTGGGGTAGGTTCTAATAATAGCTGTTTATTACGTAAAACTGAATAAATGCAATCAAAACTAGGAATTAAAAGAATGTACCAATTTCAAAATCATTAGAAATAAAATGCACTTGTGCGAACTTGTGTATGTATCGAAAAAAAATTAAGATTTAAAAATGTACCTGCAAACAAAGTTTATTTTCAATAATTTAAACGCCATTTGATTTCTCAAAAAGAACATTAATTTTTTAAAATATTTACTTGACAATCTTTTAGTGTTTTTTTTTTTTAATTAATTTTTCAATTTTAGTTTAATGTTTAGTGTAAAGTTTAGTTTAATAATTTTTTAAAATATTTATTTAAAAATCTTTAGTGTTTTTTTTTAAATTAATTTTTCAATTTTAGTTTAAAAATATTTTTGGTATGTATGTATAACAGCTTGTGCGTAAAAATAGCAATTTAAATAATTGAAATCAATTGATTAGTTCTTGAGAAAACTCAAAATAAAAAATAATGGTTCTATGGAGCATCAAACAATTTTTGTTTTATATTAAAAGAAGTCAAATTAAGAGAAGGTTCAAAAACGTCTAACGCGAATCGGCTCAAAACCTTAATTTCCAAATTTAATGTCAATCGATCCAATGCTGTAGGACGTAGGGGTCAGGATAGACAGACAAGTGGACGGAATCGGAGACCCTTTTTCGAATTTTTATACCATCGTAATGTCATGTTTGATTTACGATTGCAAGTCCGAAATTTTTTACGAATACAAAACTTGCCATATAGTTCTTAATATAGTAGTTCTTAAATGTCACAAGTAAAAATGATAAAAAAAACCGAACCTATGCATCCCTTCATATGACTTAGGATTTTCTCAAATTACGAAAAGCAGGATTAAGAATAAACACGGCCTCAAAAAAATACATGCAGTTTAAAACGTCGTGAATTTACAAAAAGTTTTAGAAAAATAGATTTATGTATTATATATAAACAATAATCAAAGGATATGATGCGTTAGGCCAATTTATTAGCCATGGATATTATTGAAAACCACATATCGATAAGAGGGTAGGTTAAGAGAAGGAAATTATTCCATATTGAAATGCGGAAGCAAATGGAATAACGGTTTTAAATTCACTATCGCTTTATTTTAAAAATATCCAAATTTTGTGTTTTAAACAAAATGTTTATCTGAACAATTTTTGGTAACAAGAGAATATAAATAAATGATAAATCAAATATTTTTAAAATTGACTGTTTTGAAAATCCACCTGTTTGCAGCATGGAAGAGGTAACGGCTAGGAATTCCGATAAAGATGAATGTATGTTTTTTTTTTCAATGGTATAATTAGGAAGTACTAGCAGATGCCAGTGAATGCTTTCGATGATAGACGAATAGATAATTTTAACTGCCACACATTTTTCGTAATTATTAAAAAAAATAATAATAATAGGCATGATATTTGCATGAGCTAACTGTATATATATGTATGTATGTATGTACGTGTCTAACTACACTTTTTCGCCAATTTATACAATGTGAAGTGATTTTTTTTTGAGATTTTTGACAACGATCAGCTTCAAGGCCGCTTCATAGTTAAGCCCATTGTATAGTTAGATATTAAATTCCATTAGTCACACACCATATGGTCGTGCTTGGCTTGACACCCAACTAACTACGTAGGTACATCACTTTGAATGGTAAACAGAGAGGTATGATAATGTTTATCTGTGAATCAATTAATCCACAATAGGTATTAACGAATGACATTCTGTTGTATCCTTCAAGGGTAATTTCATTCATGTAAATTTGAGAGGTGCAAATTCATCCAAGAGCTATTCTCCAATATTGAATCCCACAGATTGACGACTACGACGACGAGAACGAACAGAACACCCACTTTTTAGAGACTGAAAAGAAACTTCCACAGCAACGCCCAATACACTAACACAATCGGTCTTCTCATTAATGTGACTGCAACTAGAGACATTTTAATTTTCTCGAGAAAAACCATCTTTGCAAAGAAAAATCAAAAGATTAAACACAAAAATAAAATAATTTGTATTTTCCAATGGAGCTTTCTCCGTCGCGTAGCGTCGTCGTCGAGTGGCCAGGCCATTGCTGTTGCCGGGATGGGATAGGCTGTGGCTGTGGCTATGGCTATCATTTTCCTCTTCGTCAATTCAATGTTTTGTGTCATTGCTGGTTGCTGCTGGCTAAATTGACTTGACTAAGAGTGTCAGCATTGGCGGCATCTTCGTCGTCGTTTTCGTCGTCACAGCAGTCTCTCTAAAAGCAAGGGGCGTCCCAGCAAAAAGCAACTATCTGCCAGCAGTCGCTATTCTATTTTTGACCGCACACCAATTGGGAATTGGGTGTCCATCTAAATTTTCTCACAAAAACCAAAGAATACAAAACAGAGAAACAAAAAAAAAGTTGCCGAGAGGAAAATCATGAAGAACGAAATTCTTTCGCGGATCCTTCTTCTTTTTAAACTCACAATCACATAGTTATGAATCTATTTTTTGCACTTTATTGGATAATTTTTGAAGAAACTTGGATTTTTTTTTCGTTTCTTTTTTAATTCCATCACAAAATCTTTATTATTTGTTTATTTATCTCGCGCAAAGCAACAACACATTACACAGGGGGGATTTCACTCTTCAATCACACTTTGCGCATTTTAATCCACTCGAATTCTTTGTAGAGGAATTTTTGTAAAGGCTTTCGTATTGGAATTTGCTTTATTTTATTTTTGATGAAGGGTTTTTTTCTTATTTAATTTTGCTGATTGGATTCCTTTTATGTTTGATTTTGTTCATTTTCGAAGGACACTTACCTTTTCTTTGGCACGTCCTGCATGTTTCTGAACTGATTTAGCTAACATCACTCCTTTACTTTCTGCCATATTATTCATTCACGACACCGATTTCGAACAGACTAACCCTTTTTCCAAAAGGTTCCCGCTGGCCAACGCAAGATTTTTCTTTTCGAGTGAGCAGAAAATAAAATAATTTGACAAACGGAATGGTGGGAGTGGATTTTGACAATCAACGAGATGCGATAATTGTGGATAGATGACATTTGGAATGTTATGGAAGTTAAACATTATGGAAATGTTTGTTTTCAAAATCGGGTAGTTCTGTTTGCGTTCATTTACTACCAGGCGTGCTTTTGAGATAAAAACAAATATTTTTACAAGAAAATTTGGGGGTTAGAACTGATATTGATTGAGAACCTTTAGAAAAGTGAGGAATGCAAACACAATGCAGGTTGTAGATGCTTGTAAAATGTTTTTTTTTTCTTAACGTGGCAGATGGCTATAAAACAGATTTTTTTTGTCAATTCTCTGGAAGTTATTAACTTATAATTAAAAACACACACACAAGTCGTCATTGTATTCGTAACTATTGTTGCAAGCAAAGAAAACATTCCAATGAATATGATGTCTGTTTGTTAATGTTCAACTTTTAAATTGGTTCAGATTGTCATTCTTAATCCATAGTGGGTTACATTTTTGATAAAACTTACTGGGGTTATGGTTTAATGGCGCCAATCAAAAGAAATCAGCTAAATTAAGGGATTCTTTTAAAAGAAGTTGATTTACAGGAACATTTGAGAATATATGAGGTGGGATATTTTTGAATTAAAGATGGCCTATTGAGAACAAGCCCCAAAACTGGCCATACACGACAGAGCCAAAGATCCAAATGGACCGGAGCCTATCCAAAATCGACCGTGTGTACGGAAACTGAGATAGCTCGGTTTGGTTCTGTCGATCCGTTTGGGTTTTCAGCAATTTAAAATTCAACGAGCCCGATCCAACGAGTCAAGCCTCTACTCTGTAGCGTGTGGGGAATCAACGAGCCAAGTGTTCTTCCTCCTTATACAATCTTATATCGCCACTTAACAACTATCTAACTATCTCAGTCTATCTCATATAAAATTTGCTGATTAAAAATTTTGTAATTTTATGATACTTTTTTGAACAAATGACTGGAAATGTTTAATTTATTTTATAAAATCCCTTTTGTATGTTGATAATTATCCGGACACATGAATATTGTTTATGCTGTGAAAGAGGCTGTGACGTGGTCATGTATATCAATTTGGACCGGGTCCAAGTGGTTCGGAGCCAATTGACTCGTTCGTGTATGTCCATTTTCTGATTTTTATTTACGTTATTTTGGATTTGACTTTAATTTTTGTATCAGTTAGCAAAAGTTAGATAAATGACGGCTTTATTGTCATTTTTATCTCGAATTGCAACTGAAAACTTTTTTATTCTAACGATTCTGATTGGGCTTGATTACAATTTTTGTTGAAAGGGTATCAATTTACATAATTTGGATACAAAAATGCTGGCTTTCGAATTATTTTGTAGTGTAAATAAAGTTTTTCCCATAATTCACTCAAATTGTTTTCCTATAAAATCTAGGAGGGAATGGACTAAGGTGATTTTTGATAAATAACAATAGGTGCATTCACTAATGTAATCAATACGTAGTGAAGTCTTTCTGATTGGTAACTTCCAACTACAAAATGAGTTTAAATTTCCCCTCCGACGTAGTGTACAAATTTCGGCTACAAAGTTAGTGGAGAATGATTTTGACGTTTCATAATCAGCTGTTCGGTAAAGACACAAGAATTTAAAATGAAATAAATCGTTCAGTATTTAAATACAAACATAAATCACTTTTATAGAATTTAAAAACACAAAAGATTATTTAAAGTTATCAAATCAAAAATGTTTCTTATTTTATATAATTGTACATATTTGTCAGTAATATGACAGTTCCGGATTGACTAGCTTTGTAGTGCAATTTTGCATTCACAAAGCTAATTAAATTTTGACTACGTAGGATGAATTTGATCTATGTACATAGATTAAAAGATGTCGCAACAAAAATTTTATCATTTTCCAACAAATATGACGTTTCTGTCACAATGTGAATAGAGCTACCAGACAAAAGTCTGCAAAATTTTGACCGACAACGGCAAAGTTTTACGGCCATTGACATACTAGATATGGACTTATAGTAGCCAACTTTGCGTTGGTGGCATCAATTCCTTAACACTATTAGCCCTTCTGTAGGTTCAGCGGAAATATGGGTAAAATGTTGGAACTAAATTGTTGGGTTTTGTTTATTTTGTCAAACTTTGTAAAAATATATGGAATTAGTTTCTTTGAAAAAAAGCTTGCCGATGCCTAGAAACAAGCGATGGCGTTTATAAATAATTTATTATTTTTGCCACCAAACCTACAAGAATGGAAGTTTAGCTAAATACGTGGAATAACTTTTAAGGGGGATTTTCTATGGGAATATGAATCGACTAGAAGTCCATATGTAATATGTCGATAAAACGTTACGCCTAAAATCTGCACCAAACACTTCGCGTTCTGAAATAACTTTTTTTTTTGAAACACGAAGATTACCGAAACCATCAAGATGAAATTATTACAGCTTCTTTAAAATAAAAAAATTGTTAACTTAGTCGACCTAAACTATCTCTTAAATGGAGTTAAGGATGTAAATGGAATTTCTGCGTTCATGACGTTTGTTATGTTTTGGAGAAAAGGAAATTCTTTATTTTATTTACACTTCGTGTCACATGAATAGGGACAAGCTTTTTTCGTTTTTTATTTGCTGACATTTCTTAAGTTCTTACGTTTTTTTTGTAAAAACCCAAATGTGGAATAAATGAGGTATGTATTAAGTTTATATTGCAAACAAAAATTTTGGAAAAAGTAATAAAGTTTTTTGGCGGTTTTTCCACAGAAGGTCATTAAAAGTAGGTATGTACCTGGTTTTTGTGTCACATGGATAGGGAAAGATCTAAATTTACCTATTAGCCTGTTTTAAATCAGATAAAAGGATACTCTGATTGTTTAGGAGCTTAGTACGAGTATTATATAGTTTAATAGAATCAAGAAGTATGGGTAGAGGTAAGGGTCGTCTAACCAAGGAGGAAATAGGCCAAATTCGAGCTTACCGGAATCTCGGCGAAACCATCCCTTTATTAAAAGCCAACGCCTTAGTTTTGCAACAAATCACATCAGGTGGAATCGAGCTTGGCATGCCGTCGTCTTTTGTGATGAAAAAAATTTAATTTGGACGAACCTGATGGATATACATATGTATGTATGTAGCTGCTATTTTCATGATTTAAGAAAGGCAGAAATCTAGCTTGAAAAACGGCACAGCAAGGGAGGCGGTGTGAAATGGGGAGCAATCACCTATTACGGGACAGTGAAGCTGGATTTTATAAGCTCTAAAATGACGGCAATCACTTAAAAATCGATTCTGGAACGAGCTTTGCCGCAGTTTTCTGAATTATTTGGTGAACAACTATGGACTTTCTAACAACATAATGCACCAATGCATACCGCACAGACAACAAAAGCCTGGATTCAGGGGCAAAATGTGAACCTATTACCATGGCCCCATATTCTCCTGACCTGAGCATAATGAAAAACGTGGGGATGGCTTTCAAGAAAAGTCTACAAAGGATGACGGCAATACCAAACAACCGAAGAGATTATTGAAGCCATAAAACAGGTCCAGTCCCGAACTTCCCTCAATTATCTGACAGCACTCTATGAATCCATACACTACGATTTACTTGAAGTAATTCAAAAATCAGGAGGCAGCACACATTACTAAAAATTATTTTAATCCATTAAAATAAACCAGTATTTACCTAAACATAAGTTATTTTCTTTACTTTAAAGGGTCTTACAGGTAAAGTCAGATCTTATCTCTATTCATGTGACACAAAAAAATACATAGGTAATTTTTACTACCTTCTTCGGAAAAACCACCATAAAACCGGGGGCCTGATTATGGGATTCGTGGCGAATCATTTTGCTAGCGAGTTTGCCATTTTTCAATTATTGCTTTTGCTTTTGTCTTCTTCGTTTTGAATTCGACCAATTAATGAATTCGAAGGGGAATTTGAATTGAAATGTCATAATGTTTGTTGGCGAGTTGAAATCAGACAGCTTTTTTTTAGCGGATTCACAGGCCAAAGAGTGTTTGTTATTATTCACTGTTCGATTTCGTGGACTCTTTCTTGATTGTAATTATATTTATGAAAATGTGAGTTAGCTTTATTTTATTTTTATAATATATCCGCAATCCACAATAAAATATTGAATAAATCACCGCAAATTTCACAAATTCAATCAAAACAAAATTTGTGGAAAGCTGTCAAACCGAAAGTGTCAAATCAGTGGAATGTAGGAAGAAAAAGTCAAACCAAAAGTGTCAAATCACTGGAATATAGAAAGAACTATTTTCGCTTCGCCGCGAATTCGTTAATAAGGAAATAGGACGCGAGTCGAATTTGAAAGGTCGAGTTGAAAATCAGGTCTCTGTATTTATAACTTAATTAAAAAATTTGTTTCCAATACAAACCTAATACATACCTCATTCATTCCACATTTGGGTTTTTCCAAAAAAAACCTAAGGGTTTAAGAAATATCGGCAAATAAAAAACAAAAAGAGCTTGCCCCTATGCAACCATTGAATATAAGTACAGAATAAAGGCAAATGAAAATTCAATACAAAAAATGGGGAAGGGAAAATTAAGTTTTATGCCTAATCCGAATACTTAAAGCTTCTTTTCACTTTATACAAGATTGGGTATGACTGATTGATACAATTCATTTTGTTTTAAAAAAGCAAAACAGTTCAAAATTAAGAATTATTCGAATCAAAATTCAACACTGGTCAAAACTGAAAAAAAAATTAACTTATATTTTAGTGAACGTAATAAGAAATGTCAGCACTGTCTTCCCCATTCCAAGAATCAGAGAATTACTGAAAATATAATAGCAAGAAATAAAACACCAATGAATATTTTTAAAGTTTTTTTTTTATTAAAAATGTGTCTTGGTTAATCCAAGGCCTTACTTAAAAATTATTTATAATTTTTTTTTGTTTTCTATTCTTTTTTTTTTAAATGCTTAACACTTTACAAAAATAAAAGGATAATTTACTTTTTTTATATCAATTTTTTCCCAGAATTATGTTGTTTTGCTCAATTATTTTTTGTTTGTCGATTATAATTTTGTGGTTTTTGTTTTAAAGTACACAATTTAAGAAGGAAAAACAGAAAAGAATTACAAAATTAATGTAAACATAGGATACAGAAAAAAAAAACATAAGTGTTGTTATGAATAGTCAGGCTGTTTCGATGGTCGCACCTTTGGTTTTTGACTAAATCTCGAAGAGTACGACCACAAAGATAAGGCAATTCATAAAAACATTATTCAATAACCAAAAAATTTGTCGATTAAAATATAAAACAAAACATTGCTTTTAAAATATATCAAAAGAGAAAAACTGATTTTTAAATAGAATGAAATATTGAACGTGCAAATAAAACAAAAAAATATTATGTAGGTTTTGTGTAGACAGTCAGGTCTTGTTGCATAAAACATTTTTGACAACGGCAAATGGTCAAAAATTCAACTCTCCATAAATTATTTTAAATCAGTCATAAGAGTTTAAAGTGACGAACACAAGTCGTTTGCCTGGGATCCCATTTTGCACTAGAAATTTTTCAATACTTCTTCTTTTAACAAAATAAATAGAACAAGTGACAAGTGGGATCCCAGAAATAAGGATTTTACTATCATTACACTTTGTTATTGCCTCTTTATTTCTTTCTTTAGAATGCCGTCAAAATTCTATGCAACAAGGCTCATTTTTGTTTACTACCGAGATAAAATAAAATCAGTATCTTTACATTTTTCATTTGTGTTTTGAAGAAAAGAAAATCTCAAAGAGAAACACACTTTTTTTATTACTTCGCTTAAAGAAGAAACTCATGATGGAGTTGGGAGGGGAGATAAATGGCACCCAACAAAATTATCATTACACAAATTTTCAAGAGATATACAATATAAATATATATATATATACACAAAAACTAAAATAAAAATGAATACATTATCTGAACTAATATAATATTAAAATGATATTTTCAGTTTTCTTGTGTTTTTTTTAAGTGCTTTTCTTTCTTTTTTTTTCTTTTTGTTGTTGTGTCTTAAGTAAGTAAAAATAAACAAATTTGAGTGCAACTTATTTTCAATCCAAAGAAGAAGAAATACATATTAAACAATTAAAAGTCAACATGCAAAGGAAGTACTTATTCTGAGTTATTTTAAATTTTTATTTTTGTTTAGAGGTTAGGGGGGTTTTTAAATGATATTTTTTTTTTACTTTCTTGTACAATATTTTTGTTTGTGGTTTGTTTCCTCTGATTTACCCTTAAAAAATAATCCTCGATTTATTTTTTTTCGAGTTGGAATTAAAACAGACAAGCAGGATGAAATGGAAAATAAGGTCACGGGGAGAGTCGGGGTATTGATGTTGTTTTAGTTGTTCTTCTGTTAAAATTATATTGAATATATATTTTTTTTTCTATCGTTCTGTTTGCTTTTTTTGTTTTGTTTTATTCTTTATGAAATCCTTCCTATTATTAGTTTGATTTTGTTTGTATTATGTTTTAATTTTTTTCTTTTTTGTTTTTGTAAATAAAAATAATAAAACATAATTTAAAACTCATTTAACCATCATGTTTTCTCTTCTTTCCTCGGGACTGTGGTTCTTCTGCAAAAAGAGAATACGAATTGATTATAAATTTGGAAAAATATAGTTTTTGTCTTATGTTACACCTAAAAAAAAAACCTATAAAATTGAACCAATCAACAATACGAAATCAAACATTTGTCAAATCATTTTAAGCGAATTTTTAATAAGAAAAGCAGACCATGAGGATAAAATAAAGCCTAAGTTAAGTTCTACAGTTTGAAGACAAAACAAAAGAAAACATACCCCCTGTTTCCGCTTCCTTTTGTTCGGCAGATGGATCAGCAGCAGCAGCGGGAGCAGCTTCGCCATCAGCTTCATCTTCGTCAGATTCATCATCATCATCTTCATCGGCCCCATCTTCTTCGTCCCACTCTGAATTATCTTCTTCCAAATCATCATTATAAACCTGTGTGCAAAAAGAAAACAACACAAATATTTACTCTCTGTTTCTTGGACAAAAAAAAAATGATTAAAAAATAAAAGAGTGAAAGATCAACAATCTCACCTCAGCTAATGATAAATCACCATTGTCTTCATCATCGCTGTCATCTTCCTCATCTTCATCACCATCGTCTCCATCATCTTCATCATCGACCATCTCATCGGAAACTGCAAAATAATTAAAAAGAAAAATGAAACGTGATTAGTAAAATAAATAATGGTTATTTAAAATGCTTACAATTTGCTGCATTTACTAAATTCAGCAATGCAAAGAACCAATATAGTAAAAGTGCAAAATTCATTGGAGTTTGTTGTTGTTGTTGTAATTGTTGGGAGGACTGAGGGGATTCTTTAATTGCACAAGTTTTCGTAGTATCATTTGTTTCTGATGACTCCTTCAATTTTAATTCTTTTAGATATTCATCCAAGTCATCGGTTTCATTTGATAACGATGAAGGATTTTGAAGGTTTTCATGAGACGAAATAGTTTGTGAGGATTTCTTCTTAGCTTTGACGAGATTCTCAAATTTTTCTAACTCGTCCAAATCAATTTCTAAACCGTTTATACAAAAGGCGTTTTTGTCTGAAAGCCATAATGTAAACCTTTTATTTAAATGAAACCATTTTTTTTTCAATTTGTCGATGATGGCTTATGAAAGTCTTAAATATATTTTAGAGCAATGCTTGTTTATTTTTCTTATTAAAATTATGAACCTGTTCTAATGTTTGAATGCTAACATGCAAGAATAGTTAGATGCTTTCAAAGCCTAAGTAGATACATCAAGAAATATTTCCTCAAAAAAAAAAATGAGCGTTACCTTTTTTTTGCAAGGTTAACAGAGACATTGTAATGAAACGCGATTAGATCCTGCTTTAAGATACAGTCAGAACTTAGCAATTTAAACATTAAGATCAATATCACACGTACTATCAAGTATAGATTCTTTTTTCGGCCGCACATGAAGAACGTGGATTTCTTAACCTAACTATGTTTTCCCCTCTCATTTTGATATTTAAAATTTAATTTGAAAAAATGCGCAACTGTATCTCCTCTTAAATCATTTCCTATTTCTCTCACGCTCGCGATGTTTTTAAACATGTTAAGGGTTGTAATAACTCCTTAAGTGTGTGCGAATTAAATCAAGTATAAAATTAGAAAGGGGAGGGTTTTGAGTCTGTAGACGAATATGAAATGCAGAGTACTTTCGTCAGCGAAACAATTATTAAAAGTTGCAGACAGGAGATCATTTATAAGAATGAAAAAGAGAGTCGAGGACAAAACGGAGCCCTGGGGTATGCCAGCATTTATATTTTAGTTTCAGGCTTGAATCCGTCCAAAATAACGTAACGGTTCGAAAGAAAATGTCTTAGCGATTCGTCGATATCAAAAAACACGCATTTTAGAAATGAGCGTAAGATGCCAAACTTTTTTTAAAATGCCTTTCAAATATCGTTTACAATAACCTTAATTTCTCCAAAACGATGTAAAGATTTGTTCCACTGTTTGATGACATCAAGTGTGAGATCACCAGGGCACGTATTGCTACGAAGTCAATAAGAAGTTTTCGTTCGTAAGATTTTTCTTAAGCTCGTAATTAATCAGTGTTTAAATGCGATTGGTAAGAAGAGACGTTAGTGCCATCGGTCGTTAATTTAAGGGTAAGAATATTCCCTTTTCGGGGATTGGCAGAATGTTATGCTGTCTTCCGACTACTAGGAACGAGCTCAGAATAGGAGGACAATTGGAAAAGTTTACGCAGGGTTTTGATAGCGCGGAAAAAACATGTCTTCAAAATGAAAGTGGATATACCCTCCGAAACAGAGGATTTATAAAAGTTAAGTCCTTTTAGAAATCTCGTCACAGTACGAGTACTGTGGAGTTTGCGGCGAGCTGCGTTGCAAACAAATTTGATTTTTCAATAAAGCTAACTAAAGGAGTATTATTGAAAAGAAATGCAAAGAATTCTTCATATTTGTTTACAAACGCTTACTATCTTTAAGACATTGCAATATTTTTTGCCGTAATTTTTGTTCATGCAAAAATTTGGTCCTTCGAATGAGGGTGTTGCAGACCTTTCTGGATTGTTTAAGCCTTTTTCGGGTGTTCTTCAATTGGATTGGCTCTAAAACACGATAAGCTTACCTTTTCCTTCTTGATAACCTCTTTGCAGTTCAAGCTTTGGGTCTGATACTTTTAACCCTATTCGAGATAAAAGTTTTAATTCCAAAAGAATCATACTAGTTCATATCTGCACTGGAGTCTACTTCACTATATAAAACACAATTCTAAAAGAAAGCGAGAAGTTCGGTAACTTTCTCAGAATTTAAAGTTACTTATAGTAAAACAATGGGTATTTTGGGACTTTTAGTCTAATGCGTTTCACCTAGCTACAATGAGCTCATCAGTTAGATGATACCGTATCTTTCTAAGACGTACGCTTTAGTCGATGTCTATTACTGAATAAAATTAACAACACTGATGTGCTGTAAATTATATTTTTCTGAGAAAATTTTGTCAAATTTGAACACTTAGAATGTTATTGTTTAAGTGTTTGTCTGATTCTGGGAGAAGTTGTAAAACATTAAACAAAAAAGCGACTATATTCATTTATTTTATATTTAAAAAGAAAAATTAATTAACTAACCTTCATCAGAATCATTACCGTTGACTTCATCATCATCATCACCCTCTGATGGAGCTTCCACATCATTGGCATCGAAACTAAATATTTTATAATACAAAACAAATAACAAATTAGTATATTTTAAAGAAATGAATAAATGAAATATTTTTGTAACTTACCCATCTAAAAATTCTAACGATGGTAACATTTCAAAGATTTTTTCGCGGTAATTCTCAATTTGTGTAGCCTCATTATTGAAAAGATCTAAAACCGCAAGGTTTTCAAACGCCTCCAATGGTTTGAGGGCTTCTAAATCTTTGATTTTATTCCCAGAAAGATTAAGATAGGCTAATTTTGGACTTGTTGTTAGATAATTTAGTCCATTAGATATTCTAGAAAATTAAGAAAAATATAGTTTTAGTAAATTATAGCATACTCTTTCTTTACTTAAGGACAAGGACATTTCTCAAAAATGCACACATTTGTCAGAATTAGTCAGTGTTTAGTTATGAGAGAATTCAGTCTTTATTTTTGTTATTTACCTGTTATCGGAGAGTTCCAATCTCTTCAAGTTGGGGAGCTTTGGGAAACCTTTTAATGTGGTAAGACCAACATTGATTAAACTCAAGGATTCCAAGGCGGTATATTCATCTGTGAGACCAACGATGCTGGTACTTCTGCAGTTGTCTAAATTTAGCTCTGTGATCTGAAAAAAAAAAATTGTTAAATGAAATCTTTCGAGTTGTATAAATAAAAACAACATAAATTGTGTTAAAGTGTTTACATAGGCATATAAATTCTTAAGTTATGGGATTTTAAAGTTATTTTGACCACGAAAGTAATGTGCAACGAACTGGTTTTCTTACATTTATATTTCGAACTTTCGTTAATAATGGTTTTAAGAATTAGAAGTACAAGTTTTGAGACTCATCCACATTCATTATAGATTAAAAAAAAAAAAAAACATACTATGTTCACAATTTTAATGTCGGGTCTAAACAAGTCTGGAGCACCAAATAACATCCTGTGTTCCACCACTCATATGAAAAAATTCTAATAAATTTTGATTTATGAAAGAAAACAAAAGTAAAAAGCTAACATTTCATTTTGCACTGATGGAAAATTTTTTGTTGACAAGTTAGTGACGTGAAGTCGGTTAGTCTTACGGGTTTTAAAGTTTAGTTAACTCAAGAACTTAAGCAGGTTGATTACTAAAACTTATTTGAAAATAAGGCTGGTGTAACTGCTACGTTGAATAAATTGCGCTGCCGATGATGAAATAAACATCGATTGGTTTCCTTGAAAATGAAACCACTTATTGGAAAAGCATTCTTCAAGTTCCTATGTTATGTACTATCTATGCTTTTTTTAACTTCTCATTAGAATTTTGATTTAATTTTTATTTATTGTCGTAAATACATTCTTAATCCTCGCTGGTCCGAGATTTCAAGTGTTTTGGATAGTTTTCCTGTTGAAATATGCAAGAAATAGGCACATTTTCAAATGAATGGCTCCATTACATTTTCTAGTATATTTTTATAATAAGTTGATCCACACGTCCTTCAATTCGCACTAGGACGCAAACCTTGCCAGGAAAAAGCTCCATAATGGGTTGTGTACAAAGGATTTCGCTCCTGATTGAGCGGTTTTACAATTTTTCTCGCAAACTCCAAACGACGCGACATTTAAAGACGATTCCTTATAGTTAGGATGAAATCCTAATTAAGCCATTTAATAATGAAATGTAGTACCCGTGGTATGATGGTTATGTCATGCCAGAGGTCTTGGGTTCAATCCGTGCCTATGACATCTTGCGAGGAGTTGACAAATTCTCCAAGAGTAATTCTTGTCATGAAAAGTGCTTTCTCAAATTAGCCGTTCGGATTCGACTTAAAACTATAGGTCCCCTCCATCCCTGGGAACATTACTCGCACACAGGAATGGTTGAGAGTTGTAAGTCACTAGGCCCTAGTTTTCAACGGACTGTTGCGCCACCTAATTTATTTTTTTATATAATTAGGATGAAAGGCATCACGAATTGCCAGACTGGTGTCAAAAGGTTGACCGTACTCTGTAGGACTATGGAATTATCTTTTTCTTTTTCTCTCTTTCCTCTTGCGGTATTTTCAAGGCTTCCAGTTTCGGTTTAAACCTTTAAATACCATCTTCACTATCCCGGTAAGTTTTAGCCACTTTGCAGTACATAAAGAGTTTTTCCACCGTCATCTCATTTAAGAGTCTTATCATTTCCTCTTCCGTAAGGTAATTACATCCAAGGAAGGCTCTCCTACTTTCTACTAGCACAGGGCATTTTCCTAAGTGAAAAACATCTTCTCTTTCCCTTCGGTTACATAAATCCACCCTATGCGGTATAAAGTTGAGATGCAGGAGCTCCCCTCGAAGTCAAAGCATCATAGAAATAACCTCCACACTGTTCTCATTTCTAAAATAGTTATTTGGATCAATGTTATGACAGAGATGTTTGAAAATTATTCTATGAGTTGAATTTGAAGCTTCTTCTATACAGCGACTACGGAGTTTTTCATCAACCCTTGCAATTAATTTAACCCTGCAATCATCAACGTTACCGAAATCCAGATCCAGTGGCATTTCACAATACAAAAGCCAGCTCGTGCCTCTCTGCGAACCAACTACTTCTTTGATTGATTGCATAGAGGGCTGCTTTCTTTGGTAATCTTTCATTGTGCATTTGCAGAACTTTGATGATGTAGTCTATATTTAGTTTTAAGGATTGAATAAAAAGCGGCGATAGTCCAGTTTCCAAAAAACCATGTAGTTTGGTGTGTTGTAGAGGAGATGAAATATACTTTTAAAAAAGAATCTTAGCAGTTTTTCCACACTTTCGTACTGTTTGTACCCCCAAACCTGTACTGCGTAAAGCATAATAGACCTAGACACTGTTTCAAATACAAGAAATTTGCTACTTTTTTTTTTTTTTTATTTTCTTTACTTATTTAGCAATATTTAGCTATTTGTATAAACTACTTTATATTCAATATAAATAAACTTATCTTTAAATATACTTTGTTTTTACATAATTTACCAGTTTCTTTTTAAACATTTTAAAATTTTGTTCCAATTTCAAATCATTAGGCAATTCATTAAATATTTTTAGACCATTGTAAACAAGCATATTTTGTGCAGAATTCGTTCTTAACAAAGGAAGACAAATATCACATCTATTTCTCACATTATGACCATGAATATCACTTACATATCTAATTTTATCACATAAATAATTGGGAACCAGCCCATATTTCATTTTAAAGACATAAATTAACACATTCATAATAGTTCTCTGGTTTATGCTTAGCCATTTTAACATATTTAACATATAAACAATCGGGGTTAACCAATGACATTCAAGTATTATTCTCATCGCTTTATTCTGCAACTTTTGTAATCTATCAATCATTGTTATATTACCGAGATAAATTATTGTTGAACAATATTCAAAATGAGGTTTAATTATTGAGTTATACACATTTATTGCATACAGAATTGACATTCGCTTTCTAATTCTCAAAAAAAAAAAAAAATTATTTTTTTACCAATTTTCTTCGATATGTAATCAATACGGGTATTGAATTCTAACTTTTTATCAAACATTATTCCCAGATACTTTATTTTGTCTACTATTTCTATAGTCTGGTTTTCAATTTTAACTTCTGCATTCGTTTCTCCGTTAATCATCATACACTTTGTTTTTCCTATATTCAAACTTAATTTATTCATACGAAACCATTTACTTAGTTGCATTAAATCAAAGTTAATTTTCTCAACACATTCGTTTATATTATTGCCTACGACATCATCAGCAAATAGTTTTAAGAAAGAATACTTCACTACTTTAGGCAAATTCACATTTATAGATTCAGAAACAGAAACTACTATGTGCTATGTTCTTGTTTGAGAAACACTTTGCCCAGGAAGTTCCGATTGCACTTTTTGTTTTCATAAGTTTTTCACTAAGATGTCTTTCCATACTAAGATTCTTTGTAATACACACTCCTAGATAATTGAATTCTCTCACCACCTCAATTTCACAGCAACAGCAATTTCTTTCACATCCGTTCTTGAATATCATTATTGTAGATTTACTTAAATTGACCTTAAGATTCCACTTCCACGTTACACAGTACCTATGCAACTGGTTTATCATTAGTTGCAGTGATTGGGTTGAATTAGAAAACAGCACAATGTCATCGGCATAGAATAGTGCTTTGATCGTTGTCAAGGCGAATTCCACTCCTCCACCAATATTGCCGGTAAGGTCATCCACAAAGAGCGCAAATAAAAGAGGACTCAACGCACACCCCTGCCGAACGCCTGTTTCCTCTCCATTCCAATCCGCGGCTTTAGTATCATCGTATATATTTCTGAGGACTTTACCGAATTTCCTGGACATCCCTAGTCCACAAAGTTTGTATAAGAGCGCATTTCTATCCACCGCATCAAACGTTGCTTTAAAATCCACGAAGAAACAGTAGTTTCTTTTTGCTTCATAGAAAGCTCTCGGCAATCCTCTTAACGACAAAAATTTGGTCGACCGTGGAGTAACCGGCTCTGAAACCGGCTTGAAACTCCTTCATAAAACCATTATGTGTAATCCACAAATGAATGATTGGTTTTGAGTACTTCCTTTTTTGTGGATAGGAAAGATTAAGGACTCCTTAAACCCTTCTGGTATAGATCCAGTATCCAAAATATGGTTAAACTCCGAAGCAATCTTATTTATCAGTTCATTGGTGCCGTACTTTTAAAATTCAACTGGAATTCCATCGGAACCACCCGCTTTGCCATCCTGTAATTTTTTTAAAGTATTTAAAACTTCTGCAGTAGTTATTATCGCATCCAGTGTACTATTTCCAGTGCATGGCTCTGCATAGGATACTGTTGCATTGACGGTTAAGGGATTTAAAAACTCTTTAAAATGCGACAAAAGAACGTCAGGTGTTAAGTCTCTATGTATCTTATTCTCATTTCCATTCAGTGTTTTCACCGCTTTCCAAAAATCCGATGAATTCTTGCATTGTGCTAGTCGCCTGGCCTCTTCATTAAAAAAAAAACTACTTTTTTTGTTCTTCATATTATGTACTTATGTATATTTATTTTGAATTTTCAAAGAAGTTTGTTTAAAAAACTCAGCAAAGAAGAGCATTGTTTTTATTAAATGCATGCATTTTTATTAAATAGTTAATATGACCAAAATATAGGAAGGAAAGACAATAAGCGTTTCTAATTTATTTTCCACCACTGTAAATTGAAAAGTGGTAAACTTGACAACTAAGTCCCTACTCGAATCCCAAAAGTACAGCGAAATACCTACCCAATTCCCCATCCCCAATCACAAATAAAAAAATGACTATTAAAAGCTACACAGACAGGTGCATTCCGTTGCATTTTTGTGGCTTGCGCGTCACGCATCTTACTGTTTTCGATTTATGTATCTTTATCTTGTTCGTTCACAGCTTTATATTATGTACAAACGTACGTACATATATATCATGAATGAAACATACATAAATCAATGAAACATACATAAATTCTACATCTCGTCATTGTTAATTTGCAAGTTAGAGTCAGTAGAGTAGAGTAGTAAAACATAAAATTCATTTTCATCAAACATCTCTTCCTTTCGGCAAACGCAAGGCAAAAGTTGAAACCGAAAGACAAACATCGATTTTGTATCTCTTTTTTTCTCCTTGACAAACAATTGCAATTTTCTGCATCATTTAATTTGACCATGGAATCGGATCTGACTATATTCTATATTCCATTTCCATTCCAGTTCAAAAAACAATATATTCCTTGCTTTTTCTTCGCCTGGTATTGGTCTCAGGCAATGACAAACTTACAGGTAAAAAGAAGATGAAGCTAGTCGCATTTTAGGAGCTTGACAGCCAAGCCATATTGTGTAAGGAAAAAAGATTAGAAAATATTTTTTCACCTACATATTTTCAATCAATTAATTTTGTCAATGCAATCTTCTAGAAATGCGATTGTGTGTGATGTTAAAAAATGACACAACAAGTGTTTAACTCGATTCTGTGCATTTTCAATATTCGAGTATTCCGAATTGTGGAGGAATTTTCAATGAAAAAATCTGAAAAAGAATTCCCAGAAGGAAGAAAAATAAAACATGGCGATAGCGATTCATTGGTGTGAGAGATTGTTTCATTTTGATTTCATTCCGTTATTTGGATATGGAATGGACTTGATAGGAAAAACAGACAGAGTATGGTGAATTAAATCAAATGAAAATAGAACGTGTAACGAACGAAAAAAGAAAAATTCTACGTAGAAATATACTTGGGTATGAGAAACATGCAAAATTAACGTCATCTCTAAACATCAATTAAAAATGGATGATTACTATGGATTATAGTAGTTTTCCAATTTGATTTTGGAATGATTATAACGATATTTATTTATCTTGATTACAGCTTGACGCAACATCATTTGAAATGCAAGAAAGTCAGTTATCATTTTTATACTTTGTAGGTAGGTAACCATATTGAAAATTTTAAATTTAAAATGAAAGTTACAACACAAGTGAATTGGAAAGGGAGAAGAAAAGTGTGTTACTTTTACTTATGCGCGCTTTTATTATTATCACACTCCAACTCGATAACTCGTAAAAATAAAACTCACCCTTGTAGTTGATTTGACATTGCATTTGCTTTTGGCACAACTAAGGAACTGGCTTTTTATTCGCATTCGAGGGTTTTGATGTGTGTAAAGCTTTAAACAAAGAAATACAAACAACAAACGAGCCTACATCCAGTATGCATATAATTTATATCAACCTGTATATTGTATAGGTACATTCCATGTGCACATAGTACATACATATAAAAGGTTTCCAATTTTCTTATTAAATTGCTAATGAAAGATACAATTTATTTATATTCACAGACATGTACCGTACATAATGTTGATGCTATAGGGCTTGGCATTTAAGATAATCATTTGTCAAATCAAATTTAATCATAAAAACAAACGGATTTGGTTTTTTAAAACAATCATACTCGTACCTACATATCAGTAAAATACAAAATTGATTTTTTCAATACCTGTTTTTTGAAGAAATTTAAGTAAGAAAAGACTTTCAACTATTGCTTGAAAAAAAAAAAAACACTAGAAATAAAAATAGTCTTAAGCATTTAAATTAATCTGGAGGTATAAATCTCCTTGTCTTGTACCTACGCCTACGAATGTAAATATATGAACTTTAAAACATGTGTATATGTATGTACATACAAACATTTACATACATATGTATATGTATATTGGCTTGGTTTGAACAGAATTCAAAAAAGTTTTCTTATTTTTCATTTTTTTGCATTAACGCTTATCGATTAAACATTTTCTGTTGTAATGGGTTCAATATTGACACTCAACCATAATGAATCAAAAATGTTGACATTTTTAATTTCAATTAAATTCATTCATTTTTATGTCCCATATCGTTTCTGCAACATCGATGAAAACTAAATGCATTTACAGTTCTTAGCCATATTATTAAGCGTACTAGGTATAGACTTTATTCAAAATATCTTTTTTCAGCTATTTTAATCAAGTGTTCGAATATTGTAATGCAATTAAATTCATACTTATGCACAATATATATACGAGTAGTTATATAAAATATATACCGTCAACTTGGTATTTGAAATTGAATAATTAATATAACCAACTGAATATAAATATATTTTTTAAATTTAATCTCAATCAATTTTTAGAACCTACAGTGAATCAAAAAAGAAATCGGACATAAGCATTCTTTTTCAATAAGCCATCAAAAAGGACCAACGAATGTTTTGAAAACATGAATTCGTATAGTTTAAGATTATATTTATTATTAACTCTTCATATATAACCAAAATTAAATGATTCATTTTAAATTTTCTCTTGAATTATTTTTTAAAGAAAATAATAACAATTTTATAGTCAAAAAAGAAATCGGACAATAAATGTTGGACAAAATAAAAACAACGGGAATATTATTAAAAGCAAAAAAATGGGAATCTAGCACTTCGTTGGTAATCCTTTACTCTCTTTTACCGCATCCAATCTTTTTGCCATTGATTGAACTAGTTTTTCACAGAAAGTAGGAATTTTCTCCCATTCGATTCTTAAGGCATTTTCCCCAAAGTCTTTCTTTTTGGTAAAATTGTAGTTTTTAAGCTGATTGTCTAAGTAGCTCCATAAATGTTCAATAACATTCAGGTCTGGCGATTGTGGTGGAGGTTCAATCAAATGTTTGCAGTTATACAAGGGCCATAACCGAGCATTTAAAGCCTTGTGTTTTGGGTCTTTGTCTTGGTAGAAATAATATTCTTCCCTGATTCCTAATTTTCGTGAATTGTTGTAAATGTTCCTTCAAAATTTGAATATATTTGTATTGATCCATAATTCCATCCACAATAACAAGATTTCCTGGACCAGCCGCCGACATATGTACATATGTACATCCCCATACCATAAGGGAGCCACCTCCATGTTTTACAGTAGGTCTCAAGTTTTTTTCCTTGAGCTCTTCATTCGGCTTTCTCCACACATATGTTTGTCCATCTGATCGAAATAAATTATATTTACTCTCGTCAGAGAACAAAACACGATTCCAAAATGACAAAACCTTCTTTTGATATCGCCTTAACCTCTTGATTTTGTTTTTCTTGTTGATGAATGGTTTTTTTCTCCCCACTCTTAAATGAAAATTACTTTTTTGAAGCACTGTTCTCACGGTTTCAGGGTTAACATATTTTTGCAAGTATTTCTTTACCTCCGCCGTCAGCTTTGGTGCACAAATTTGGGTATTTTTTTTAACTTGTTTTACTATCCAACGTTCATCGCCTGTAGTAAACTTCTTAGGTCTTCCAGATTTTTGTAGATTTTCAACGGAGTTTTTCGTTTTGAACTTTTTTTATGATATCCCCTACCTTAGGCCTACCTCTTTTAACAATTTCTGCAATAGTACAAACAGGGCCCTACTCTGTAATGCGTTTCGAAAGCAAATATTTTCGAAAACGAATATTTTGTACTCTCTATTTCTAATGCGGATAAGAAATCTAGTACTTACGGAATGACAAATCCGCATTCGGATTTTTCGTACCTGGCAATGCGTTTCCGAATGTCATTAGCGTTCGAAAACGGAATTTTTTTTTTCTTCACCAAGAGAGGTAACGAATTGCTATGCGAAGGTCGTTTTTAAAGGACACAAAAGGAAAATTTTGTTGAGTTGTGTGAAATAGATAAAATATAAGTAAGGAAATAATAATTTGATTCAAAATTTAAGCAAATAAATCCCATTACAGGGAACCATCAGCCAAAAATGTGCATACCAAACAAAAGCAATTTGATCGTATGACTTGAAGGAAAAAAAGTATACCTTAGAAAAAGACAAATTTCAACACAAAAAACGAAATGACTTTGAAAAAAAAATCAGCTTAAACTTTCTAAGCTTGAATTAAAAAGAGAGATATGGCAATTGTAAAGCAGTGAAGTGTAAAAAAGTCATTACGATAATTTTCAAGTGATAATAATGACTGAATTTTAATTTTAATTTTTTCCTCGTCTTTGTGATTTGTTTTGATTTTTTTTTGTATTTTTGCTTTGACAAATCTCATAAGAAATACTTTTAGACTCGAAAAAAAGAAAAAAAGATGAGTATACGACAGGGTGTCCGATTTCTTTTTGATATTTTATTTGCGATCGTTTCTTTCTAAATTGAATTTTGACGGCCAATTACTAACAAAAATGTAATTTTTGCTGAATATTCAGAGTAAATAATAAAAACTGTGGTTTGATGCCCAAATACGCCATTTTCAAACCTTCATCAAATTTATTTCGTGGGCCATCAAACTGGCCTAAGTGTGTCCGTTTCCATCTTGGACAGCCACTTCAACCTAAGGAGCAAAAAGATATGTGTCCGGATTCTTTTTTGATCAACTGTAGCTATAAGTTGTTTTGTCATAAATATTATGTAGTTCAAATTTAGAAGTTACATAGGTCAGAAAATTTGTGTCAAAAATAATATTTTTTGTGAAAATTAGAGCGGGCCCATATTTGTAGTGAGAAAAAATCTCCTTTTGAATAAAACATCGTTTTGGATAAATTTTAACACATGTCAATATTAATTCATTATAGATTATAGTTATTAAAAATTCAATTACAAATTTGATTCACTCACTACATATTGTAAGAAAACGAGTCTCGTGTTAAAGCTCTAAGAAGTTCATGTCAATCCATGTGAAATGAATACTCCAAGTATACTTTTAAGTTTGAAGTTGGGTGTACCCGTCTTTAAAAGAGACTTAACAAAATGGTGTGTACCAATAGAAAAAGTTCTAGTCACAATTCAGCCGACAATTTTATGGACATGACACTCCGCTTACAGATGCTAATTGTCATAATATATCATTTAAATGTGAGGTTAAATTTGAAAGAACTTTGTAATTGAGATTTGAGGAAATTATATTTTTTTTTAAATTTATATTTGACATAATAATGTTATTTCCCGTTGATCGCAAATTGATATTTGATCTAACTGCCTTGAAAATTCTGGACCTAGTGTCCAGAAACTAGACCAATGAAAATGATTAGGTTCTATGAAATGTGAAAATGTTCGAGTATTTTTTGTCCTAAACAGAATGTCCAAAATACTCGTAAGCGACTAAAAACTAAGAAATAACAAGTTTGAAAAAAAAAAACAAGAGAAACAATGTACATATATGCATATACAGCTACGAGCAATGAAATAGTAGTGCCTGTTAGTTAAATTTATTCTACTACATATTTCGCGTACTGTGCACCATCGGTCTCCATTATGCATTATTTCATTAACGATCATGTGTGACAACCCTGACTTTGCATTTTCAGGTGCCAAACTTTAACCGTTATTATTCACCGCTTGTTTTATTTCTTGATTTGATTTTCTAAGCGAGCAATAAAATAGTAGCGACAAGCATACAAATTTATAAATATTGAATTTACAACAAAATATTCCATTAATGGTACAAAAAGTAAGCTAATATTAATTTTTAAGTTTTTTTTTTTGTTGTATTAAACAAAAAAAATTGGACTGTTCATAATTTAGTGGGACGAGGAAAACATTGTAGTGAAGAAAACACATTTGATGTAGAGTGATTATTTTCGATTTTGCCTTATTTTGAATTCTACTTTCGAGTTACGTAGTTCCTCGTTTATTCGAAAGTTCATAAGAATATTGTTGGCACTACTAGAACTATTCGATTCTCGTTTGTTCGAAAGTAGTCAAACAGATACATAGTACCAATTTTTCGAATTCGAGCAATTTCATTGTAGAATCGAGTTACATAGTAGGGCCCAAGAACTTTGATTCAAAATCTTATAAAACAAGGCAAGACCTACAAGGAGGATGGAAAAACTCGTCGGCTGCTCAGCCCCAATGATACGCAATGCGATCACCTACAAAAAAAGAAACGAAAAACGTGGTAAAAAGCGGATTCTTTCAGAGGCTACAGTTCGACAGGTCACTCGTTGTGCTAAAAATCGACCAACAATGTCTGCTATAGAAATCCGCGACGAGCTAAACCTAGCCTGTGGTGTTCACACGGTACGCAGACGTCTACGAGAGCATAACTTGAATGCTCGCAGCCCTCGCAAGGTGCCACTTTTGAAGAAAAGTCATGTGACCCGACGTCTTCAATTTGCCAAAGAACATCTCACTTGGCCCACTGGCAAGTGGAGCAATATTTTATGGACTGATGAATGCAAAATTATTTTATATGGAGGTAAAGGCTCCCGTCAGTATGTTAGGCGCCCCCTAATACACAATATGATCCCAGATACACCATTAAGACGGTGAAACATGGCGGGTCTAGCATTATGGTTTGGGGCTGCTTTTCCTACAGAGGTGTGGGTCCAATCCATAAAATTGATGGCATAATGGACAAGCACGCTTACGTCGAAATACTGCAGAATACTATGCTGCCCTTTGCTGAAGACGACATGCCCCTGAAATGGATATTTCAGCAAGATAACGATCCAAAGCATACGAGTAAGTTGGCTAAGGAATGGTTTCGCGAAACTAAAATTGAGGTTATGGATTGGCCAGCTCAATCTCCTGACCTCAATCCAATAGAAAACCTGTGGGCAGACATTAAGAAAGCAGTATGGGATGCTAAGCCAAAAAACAACAACGAACTTTGGGCTGTAGTTCATCACGCGTGGCAGACTATACCATTGAAGAGATATCAAGGCTTTGTAGATTCCATGAAAAGGCGTTGTGAAGCCGTTATCAAAAATCATGGTCATGCTACAAAGTATTAAGTTTATTTTAAAAAATATTTTGAAATATACCGTTATTTTTCCAAATAATGTATTTTTTAGTGTCACACTACTATTTCATTGCTCTTGAAAATCTAGTTATGTCATATATTAAACGAAAAAATATAAATTTGCGAATAAATAAATCTGATTTTTTTTATTTAAAAACAAAGTAGGTATATATACTATCTTTTAGCACTGCAGTTCATGTTACAAAAGCTTTTGTATTTTAACCAACTCAAAGGTATACTTAATTTCAGTACCCACTACTATTTCATTGCTCGTAGCTGTACATATGTATATTGTATTTTAAAATTAAATAATTTCAAATTTTACATTGTTCATGCTGGGGTTGGTTATGAATGAATTTGCTGACCAAAAGAGTAAAATTCATCGTGTTTTCATTCCAACTTAAAACTAAAATGATCTTGGAAAAAAAAAAGTTATTGCTAAAGGATGGATAATTTTATTTTTAACACTTTAAGATTGTTGGAATAAACTAACAAAAGAAAAAGAAACTACTGCTTAACTCCATTAAAATAATGTTTTGCCAGATACTGCCTTAATCCCATGGTTAACAGATTTTTGTCCATACAAAAATATGGTATACAAAGGTTAAGCTTCCCGACGATATTATATCTCATTCGTTAACAATAGGTAGGTTATACCTACTCATTATCCTATGAATTCTCTTTAGAATTCCAAACAATATTGTTTAAGATTAAAATTTAAAATGATAGAGAATTGAAAAAAAAATAATTTAATTGATTCATATAGAATAATGGGGCTTAAATGACGTAAAATGAAAATACTATAAAAAGTATTTCACATTTAGATATTCTAAAAAATATAATATCTAAGTACCAGCATAAATTGGAATTTTAACAGGAAAGGGGTTTTAAACCTATTTACAATTTCTAACCGAATTTGTCGATTGTTTGAGGAAAACATCTTTTCTAAGTTTTGTTTTAATTTTTTTTTTCAGTCTTTAATGGAAATCCAACAGGGTTTGTCACAAGGACAGAACAAGATAAACATTTCACATATAATTTGTTTAAAAAATGGTTGGGAAAGTCTTGATAGACTTATTTTAAAAATATCATTTTAACAAGTGAGCAAATAGCCTGGCTAGTGTAGCATTTAAATACTAAAACAAAAACTTGATACTACATGGTTGCAGTTAAATACGTTTCGTGGGTGCCAACCAATCATCGGATTATGTTTTTATTTGAAATGACAAACTAGTATTCTTATTAGCTCGCTTGAAAGTAGCAGTTTTTTTTTTTGTATAGGTATGCTCGATTACATGTTAAATATACCACCTCATAAGGTGTTTTAAAATTATGAAATTGCTACCGGCAACGGTTGATCCGTTGTGTGTGATACCAAACGTATCTAAGGATCTTTGTTGATATTAATTATTTTACCATTTTATTTGTTATACTTTGAATTTTGAATACTTGTTCTAAACAAAACAAATTATAGTTACTTCTGAATATTTTTTAGTCATATGAAAACTTTTCTTATTTCATTATAAAATATTTTATCGAACTGGAAACTTGAATTTGAATTTTTGTATCATAACTACAAAAGGCGCTTTTTGTTAAATAAATTTTTCTTAAAAAAATGTACCTACTCTGATTAAATAAATTCATCAATCTTCTCTCCTACTTTTACGTGAACGCCTACCAATTAAGAAGTCTCCATCTAGGACACCAATGAAGGATCATTTATCAAGAAAAAATTGTTTCGAGATTTAAGCACTACAATGGTCCATCTCTTGTTTGCTTTCTGCAAATACCAATGTAAGATTCCATTTTTGTTAGTTTTCTAAAAAGATCTCTATAGCCCTGCACTTAACACAAGTTAATATTGTCTTGTGTATTTCAAAACACGCTACAATAATTTGATAAAAGAAAGGAAACACATATACATTTAATCTATCGGAGTTTACGCCATCATCGAATTCTCAATTTTCAATATTGAACCCATGATACCTACATAGGCAATATGGCTCAAAATCACCAAGGTGCAGAATTGGCTTCGCTAGCAATTTAATGTCTTAAATCTTGACTTATTTAAGAAAAAAAAATTAATAAAATACTAAAACTAACCTGTTTTGTGTGTCTATCAAACAATATAATTTATTAATAAACTAAATTTTAAATGAAATCAATATACACGCATAGAAAATCATTTCGGGAACGCGTCCTAATCTACAATCTTCAACAACAAGTTCAAAATATAATTGAAAAATGTAAGGTATTCAACCCCGGTCATCACTTAATACACCGTATTTTTTATACAAAATCTAGTTTTAGAAAGGATACTAATAAATTATTTATTTTTAACTGTAAAAAATTCAAAAACAGTTTGTCCGATACCGCACAAGTCATTTTAGTGAACATATCGATAATCGATCAAAAATAATTTTAAGTGAACGCAGCAATTCGGTGTGACACGTCAGTCGAGGTAGAGAACAATAGCAAAGCCGGCTGCCAGAGTATTTATCGTAAAATAAATTTTATCTTAATGGTAAGCACCTTTTTATTCATTATTCGTAGAGCGTACATCAATAGCCCGTCAATCCGTGAACGCATTTATTACATTTAATTATTGCTGAAATTATTTTTTACGACACGAAATTTCAAAGTTACCTCAAATATTTTCCTATTGACAAAGTCAGATCGCATTTAAGATGACCGCCGTATAATTAAAGCGCGCGCTTATTTGAAATCGTCATTTCGGGAACGGTCATTTCGGGAACGTTCCCGGACATGATTTTTACGTATTTTGCTTGTAGAAGATTTTGTATGTATTGTTTTCATTATTGCTTATTTAATACACATACATAGTATACCCATGTTATTAAACAAAGCTTAAATTACGTACTTTGTTTTGTTTTTGTTGATTTTATCAAACTTAGAAAAACGTTCCCGAATTGATGGTTTTCTGTATGATATCTAGTACTAAAAAATATTACTAAAAAAGTATACAATTCTGTGCGCTGCCCTGTCAAAGTTTATTTATATACAATTTTTGCAACAGTATAAACTAAAATTTATCATCATAGCTTGCAATTTTTTTTGTCATAAAAATATTTTGAAATTTGCAACCTTGGTGATTTTGAGCCATATATGTAGGTACATGGACTGTAAAATACTATTTTATTTCTTTTTTATTTACATTCGATTTTGTTGTACCAATGACACAAATAAAATAGACGACACAATATCAACATAATATTGACCAAATATATGTACATATATGTATGTATGTATGGGTATATACACATAAATATATAGCTACAACCCTACATTATAATACGTTGGTATACCTCCTACATACATACATCCTAATTTTAAACGAAGCTACTTTCAGATAAGATAACAACTTAAAGGGAGCCATGTTTAATTGATTTATTCACTTGATTCGCTTTATATTTATAGGAACACTTTTCCATTCACAACAAAATGAAGAAAAGAAAAACAAAGCCTGGTAACACCAAACACAAACTAGAAAATACCTTCCTTCAAATTAATTAAGATATAAAACCACAACAAAATTAATCTTTTCTATGATTTTTTCAAAATGTCTAAGAAAATATATACCAACCTATAAGGAAAAAAAAACAAACGCAACAGAAAATGGCGCGTTGACATTAAAAATAATTTTCAAAAAAAAAGATTCCCACAATTAAAACGAAATCGATTTTATCGGCCACATCACTTTTGTTTTCAGTAAAATTTGTTTAAGCCGCGTGGTGTACCTACTCCTAAATGATAACTACTTTCAGCTTCAGATAGAAAAAAAATGAAAGAAAGAAAAAGAAACGACTTCGACTAGTTCCTCTCTTGACCAATAATGTTTTGTGTGAACTGAAGACTGACTGAACTGAGCTGTGTATGGTTGTTGTTTTGTTTCAACAAGAAGAAATTATATTCAAAAGTTACTCTCCTAATCGCAACACAAAACTTTAATCAAATCGAAACGATTTAAATCGAAGGGCAATTCAAGAATACCTAATACATGCTTGCTACATAATATAATATGACGCCTCACATCAGAGTAGCAGTCATCATAACATCACACGTGAAACAAGAAAAATTTTAAAGGTTTTCCCTCGCCTTAACGAATATTAAAAGCTCTTTAGATATTTTCATGTCCAATTCCAATGCGATTGCACTTTTTAATCGCGCTAATTATTTTTGCCTGCTTCGAGAAGGCGAGAAGATGCTTGGTCCGTTATTGGACTTGAATTTGTATTTTGTATAACATCGTATGTAGTTTTCTTCACCCTTTCGTTCGTTCGGTTCGGTTGGTTGAAGTAGGCGGGTAGGTATAGATCTACATCTACGTCATGGCCCCACAAACTTAAGTTTTTCTTTTATTTCTTTTTTTTTTTTTGCAATACTTCTTAGAACTAAGTTAAAAATGTGAATATTCAAAAACGTTTAAAACTACATATGTACTCACTTGGTTGGCACGACGTGCTCTCCGTTCGAGTTCTATCCTCTTTTCCATTATATTTGTTATAAATTACGGGCTTCTTATGCTGAATGCTGATAAAAATGTAAAAACGCTTCTCTAATGTTGTCCGATGAAGGAAAAATGTTATTCCCGACCGCAGTGTACAGCAGAACAGGCGGCAGCAGACGAAATTAGAAAAATAAAAAGAATAAAAACAAATTAGAACAATTATTTCCACACAATCGGTTAATCGTTAATCGCTCAGTGGAGTATTTCTTTTCTTGTCTTTTTTTTTATTTAATTTTTCCTGCTTGTCGGTCGGTTTTTGCGGAGGAGCAGCAATTATGAAAGCCGCGAATTTTTTTCTTTGATTCTTCTTGTTCTCACATTGAATTATTATAAGTGGTGTGTGGAACGAGCTGGAAAAAGCAGAGGCAATCGGCACAGCAACTTACCTGCTTCCTCCTTGTGGTTTTAGAGATGTGACTGCTGAGTGGTAAAATACTGTTTCGGTATTTTTTGATTATTTATCCAGATTAATTTACTTGATAATGGGAGAGTTTTTTGATTTTATGATGGAAATAAATTTGAGTTTGTGCAATTAGTTATTTTTTTCAAACTTAATACTTGACAGTAGAGACGCAAAGAAACAGGCAAAAAGTAGACAAACTTCTGATTCTGATGTGAAGATCTGACACGGGCACGCACGAAAGAAATTGAAATTATTGTTTCGATTCGGGTTGTTTCTTTGTTGGTTGATTAATGTTTCGATTTCGTCTTTTGAGTTTAGGTTTCAGTTTCGGTTCGTCTTGGGTTTCGCTTTGGTTGGTAGAAGAAGGGTGGTTTATCTATTTGTCCTATTTACACACTGGTAATGGCAACGGGGGGACTTTTATTTTGGATTTTTCGGTTTTGATGGTTTGAGATAGGATGGTAAATGGAACAAGGAAAAATAGCGTTGGTGTAGCCAGCTTTAATTTTTTAAACATGTAACTTCCAATTGGAAATTCACTAAAATTAATATCTACTCTATGAATTATTTTGAGGGCAAGTTGTAGAAACGTAATTCAAATTAATGTCGGGTATCATGGCTCACTTTGAACTCTTTTAAGCGAATTATTTAAACACTAGAGAGTGACATTTCATTAGTGAGCCATTCGTATATTTTTTTATTTTGTTTACAGTTTAATGCATTCAGGCGAAAAAACTGTCTATTCTTGGTGACCTACTTTGGGTTCTTAGAATTTAAACTCCGTTTTCGCATTTTGCCCACTGACTTAAGATTCTTAAATAACAACTTTTTTTTTTAACGAAACCACATTTGGGTGGTCCGTCTCGTGGATTCCCAAAATGAAACATAGCCCCCCCCCCAAAAAAAAGTATGCATGGCATCACTGAAACAAAAAAGCATTCAGAAAATTTCAAAGTAAACCATTGTTGTGTGTGTTTTATGTGAAAGAGTCGAACTTTAAATATCAATTAAAAATAGAAATAAATCTTTCCTCGTCCTAAAATTGTGATAAGTAAAATTTATTCAATTCTATATACTAAATAAAACAATTCTCGTGTGTAAATTCCCCCTTCAATAAAGGAAAGTTGAGTCAAAATATGGACATGAGAATTTTATTTTTTTTTATAAAGAAACGTCAAGCAGCCTCCTAAAAAGAGTCGCATTTTAAAAAGTGCAACACGAACACCGTCGATAAATAAAAAGTAAGTTTTTAGTTCAAAATTGTATGCCTTTTCGACATTTATGCCCGACTGTATATTTATTTGATTTTTTGTGCCATTGTGTTAGTCGAGCTAGAGTGATCCTGCCAAGTTCATATTAAAACAATTAACTTGAATGAACTTTTAACTTAAGATTACAAACATTCAGTGCAAGGGTAGGTATTCTTTTCTCTTAAATGATTTTTTATTTTATTTATAAAATCATCGATAATGATATTTAAGCTGAACAACTAGGTAAGGGGCCGGTTATAGCTATCAGTAAAATCCATCAGTAAAATTTTTGTTTTGTTAGTTTTTGAACATGTTACAGATTTATTTCTAGCAAATTTACTGATTGCTATAAACGCTCATCAGTAAAACATTTCAGATTCCTCCTGTTTCAAAATTTACTGATGGATTTTACTGATAGCTATAACCGGCCCCTAAGTACATTAAAGTTGGAAAAGTCTTTCAGTATTGTTTCTTAAAGCTTTTCAAAATTTTGACAATTCTCAGACAATTCTCAGACAATTCCGTATTCTCAGAAATAAAAACAAAAATTTGTATGGTTTTATTTCGTGAGAATTCTCTATCGCACAATTTCAAAAACGGTTAAAATAAACATTCAGAGTCAATTTGATTGCTGGGTGAGAATGAATTTATATTTCATTCTCCTGCCCTGTCAATCCGTCTAAGAAAATTATCAGACATTTTGGGAATATAATTTGGCCAGTTATGCTGTCTAGTTGTTGCCTTTTTTTTAAATTTCAAAATTCGTTAGTTTATATTTATAAGGTACCTATAAGAAATGTCTGTCTTTTTAGAAAAAGGGATCAAAATTTGTCATACCTAGCTTTTGTCTGTCAAAACTTTGAGAATAGATTATTGTGATTCAATGAAAAAAAAAAAATCAAAAAATAATTGAATTCATAGGTGAGAATGAATAATGAATTTATCAATCTGACTGAGAAAATTAATATTAGAAATCTTCAAGACCGAGCCAAGGAGTCAAAATTTGCTCTGAGCCAAAATGAACCGTGTGTGGAGAAACTGAGGTGAATCGGTTTGACTCTATCGTTTGTCAAGAAGTTCTGTCTGATTACACAATTTCAGCTTAATGTCTAAAAACTATTTAACTACATATTTCAAATAATAATTGAAGGAAACAATATCTTCATGTCACTTTTCTAAACTAAGTAAATTTTAAAATAGATAGCCAGCAATGTTATTTTTCTTATATTGATCACTATTTGGATAATAATGCATACATTTTCATACACAAAAAAATCAATTTGTCAAAGTGGCTCTGGCTCCGTCGTGTATGACCAGCTTAGGAAATAAAAACTGGAAAAATGTTTGCCCACGTTCTCCATCTCTATTTAATTATAAAGTGAGAACTAGATATAAAAAAAAATAAATTTCAAGAGTTGTATTGTTGAATAGATCATCTCAGCGTCATCTACAAGTTTGTATCTATGTATATAATAATTTTGAGAAAAGTGGTATGGGAACAAATGAATGCATTAAAGAGTTCCTTCAGGAATATGAATTTGTTCGTTATGTCATTTTACATTTGTCAAATGCTTGCCCGTGTAAACAGCATAACACTGCCACCTAGTGGTGAGTAGCTTCAAGTTTAGTCATGTTTCATTTCCATTAGCTCTATTTCCGCTAAAGGTGAAATCAGAATGTGGTAGATTAAAAATTCACCATAGGAAACAAAAAGTACACTTCGGAAAGAAAGTTTTTTAAACTGCTTGGGACAAAAATTGTGGTTCTTTACAGTGGAACTGATAACACTTTTTTAATGTTTATAGGCATGACGTAATTGACGTAATTGAAGTTTGATTCAAAACGTCAAAATACGAGACTCTGAGAACAAATTAAATTTCAACAAGTGTTGGATTTCTTTAAAAACACATCTGATAATTCTTAACGTTATCTGACATCGACTAAAAGGATTTTTTTTATAACAGATCTGACCAAATTCTAAGTTCTAACAATCGTCTGTGCTTAGTTTTAATACCAAAAAAAATCTGTTGAATATATATCTGTTTAAAAAACTGTACACAGATATAGATATTGGGTACGTTCCACTGCATAAATGTCAAATATCTATGGTATGCATTAAGTTTGTATTGCAAAAAATATGTTGCATTAAGTTCATAAATACAAGTTTTATGGCGGTTTTTCCGAAGAAGGTCATAGGTACAAAGTACCTGTTTCTTTGTGTCACATGGATAGGGACAAGATATAAATTTACCTATTAGCCTGTTTTAAATCAGATAAAAGGATAATCTGATTGTTTCGGGGCTTAGTACGAGTATTTATTTGATAGAATCAAGAAGTATGGGTAGAGGTAAGGGTCTAACCAAGGAGGAAATAGGCGAAATTGGATCTTACCGGGATCTGAGCAAAACCATACGTTTTATAGCCAGCAAAATTAGAAGAAGTTCAAATGTTGTAAACAACTACCTCAATAACCCAGAGAATTATGAAAAAAAACACAAAGGAAGAGTCCAGAAAGCCACATCATTTCAGAAAAAGCGGGTGATAGTGAGAGCTGCTTCAAATTCAAGGATTTCCATTAGTAAATTCAAGGCAGAATCGGGGGTAAATGCTAGTAGATCGACTGTTGCTTGCTGATACAGAAAAGAAGGCAGACAATATACGACTCCAAAAAATGAAGAAAAAACCGCCATAGAATGCTGCACGCAAGAACCAACGTCTTAATTTTGTAACAAATCACCGTAGGTGGAATCCAGCTTGGCATTCTGATGAAAACAAAAATAATTTGGACGGACCTGATGGATATATGTAGCTGCTATTTTCATGATTTAAGAAAGGAAGAAATCTAGCTTGAGAAACGGCACAGAGGCGTTGTAATGGAATGGGGAGCAATCACTTATTACGGGAGAGTGAAGCTGGATTTTCGAAGCTCTTAAATGGCGGCAATCACTTAAAAATCCATCCTGGAACGAGCTTTTCCGCAGTTTTCTGAATTATTTGGTGGACAACTATGGACTTTCCAACAAGATAATGCACCAATACATACCGCACAGACAACAAAAGCCTGGATTCAGGGGCAAAATGTGAACCTATTACCATGGCCCCCAAATTCTTCTGACCTGAAAATCTTGGAAAACGTGTGTGGGATGGCTTTCAAGAAAAGTCTACAAAGGAGGACGGCAATACAAAAAAACGAAGAGATTATTGAAACGGTCCTGGGCCCAAATTTCGCTCAATTATCTGACAGCACTCTACCACCACAGGTTACTCGAAGTAATTCAGAAATCAGAAAGCAGCACACATTACGAAACATTAATTTAATCCATTTAATAAAACCAGTATTAACCTAAACAATAAGATATTTTGTTGTTATTATCCTTACTTTGAAGGGTCCCACATTTAAATTTAGATCTTGTCCCTATTCATGTGACATAAAGAAACAGGTACTTTGTATACGTAAGGGTTTTAAAAATAACTTCAAATAAAAAACGAATAAAGCTTTTCCTTATCCATATGTGACACGAAGTGTATGTCAAACCTGAAAGTGGAAGAGAATGCCCCAGTGGTAACTCTTTTTTACTTCCTATAAACTATTATAATCTTTTAATAGTACAGTGTTGCCACAAGTCCTCACGAAAGGGTAATAAAATAAATACAAAAAAACTTCCCAACAAAAGCTTAAAATCTGTAGGATAATCGGAACATTTTTTCGGACAACCAAAAAATATTTCCTTAAAAGAAACAAGTGGATATAATTAGGTACACACTGTTTTTCTATAGACTTAAAATGATAGTTATAATTCTTGATATAGTAAAAACGCATTGAAGTTCGGAAAAGTATCTCACTCATCTAAGACAAATATCGCAATTAGTTACATTAACCTCATAATCAAAAGGAAATTTAAATGAAATTCTTGAAAAAAGTGTAACAAAACGTAAAAAATGTTACATAGTAACATAATTTAAAAATACAGAAGAAAAGTAAATCTTTTGTTATACTTCTAATATTGTGGCAACCCTGATGCAGACGAAGATGCTATTATAAAGATATTCATGTTCGTCTTCACTTTAAATCTTGATTTCTGCATTTCTCGAATTTAAATTTGGTCTTTTCTCTGTATCTCACAAACGTTCATTTTATATATAGAATTCCTTGCAGAAATCAAATGCAGACACATAAAATTTAACCATAATGTTCTAAGTCTAGATTTTATATATAGGGATAACCACTGATATAGGGTGAACTACGATAGTTTCGTTTGTTGCGTGGCATGTGGTACCATTTTAGTATTTTTTTTTTTTTAATTTCTTAGTTATAATTATCAAATGTCAAATAGCGTACATTTCAAAATGAAACCTTTCACTTTAATCCAATTTAGCAGATCTGTCAAAATCAAAAAAAAAAAAAAAAAATGTGGACGAAATGTCACTTCACTTATCTTACCTGCATAAAGTTTTCTTAGTTTCTGACACTTCCAAATTTGACAACCTGAATCTTAACTTGGCATCATAATTCAAAAATAAAAAAATAAACTATTATTTTCATTTATAAATATTTGTTTATTTAGTGTTATTTACTTATATTAATATTTAATATTAATTTGTCATGTATTAGCAACAATTATTAACATTTAGAATCGATTTTTATTTTTAATTTGTTTTATATTTTTTGTTTGTATCCATTTTCTTTCATTTTGTAAATGTTACAAATTTCGTAATATGTTCTTATTTTTGTTTTTGTTCATTTATTTGGTTGTATCTATTAAAATATTAAACCTATAAGTTTATATCTAATTGTAAGTAAAATTGAATTTTTATTTTTGAGCTATGTATGTATTTTAATTGTATGTATTTAAGATTCTTTCTTTTATTTTTTTAATTTTGTTGTAAATCGATTTCTGTTGTCTCTTTTTTTTTTTTAATATTTATAACGCAATTATTTGATGTAAACAACAATTATATACAAACATTTCGAGATTGTTGGTTTATAATTTCACAAAAACGAAAATTAAACTTAATGTAAAAATAATTATAAACTATACATAAATATGTGTTCTTTATAACTATATAACAAAGTTGTACATATATACGAGCAATTATATACTATTTCAGTACATAATAAAAGTTGATTCATTTTATTTTGTTTTTAAATTTTTATATGCGTACCTAATTGTTTTTCAAAAATAAAAAATTAACACATATTAAAAACATTGAATTATTATTCATGTGTGTACATTTAATTTTTCAAAAATTATTTTTGAAATATTTAAAATTTTGTTTATTTTTTTAGTATAATAATTTGATTATTTTTTGGTATTTTTCTTGTTCTCTAGAAACTTACTGGTCATTTACCATGGTGATTTACAAGTTGTTTCTCTTCTTAATTGAAAACAATTGATTATGTTTTTAAAATCATTTGTTTTAATTTTGCTTATTTTTTGTTTGTTTAAATTTCAGTATTTTTATTTAACTATTTAATTCTCAGAATGTTTTTGTTTTTTATTATTGTTTTCATTGTTTTTTCTTTACTTCAATACTTTAATAAGATATTTTACAAAAATATAAACATATTTTTCTTTTTACATTCAATTTTGTTTGTGTTTTTTTTTTATAATAGTGAATAACTAATTTTATGAAGCGATTTTATATTTAATATTTTTTTATTTTTGTTACAGTTTCAATATAATATAAGTTTCAATTTTAACTCTTAAATTGCACTTAAAGCTCTCATTGTTATTATAAGCAAAGGTTTTGCATTTTTTGTTTAAAACTTTATTTTTGCTAAATAAATAAATAAACTTAATGATATTTATTTTTTTTGTAGACCAGAGATAATTTATATACTTAATAATGTGAAACCGTCTAAATACAACAATTTTTTGTTTGTTCACTTTTTTCTTAGGCACAGTTACATTTCGAAAAAAGTGTAGGTCAAAATTAAAATTATAGGAAGGCAAGCATTGATAGCTTTACTATTCGGTTTAAGTGCAGATAAAATTTTGACTTTTTTTAATACATATACATAATGTATTAGATATTTTTTTGTTTGTAAATATCTGGGAAACTGTGCGTGTTACATAGGAAAAGTTTTGTTTTCTTTTTCTTGAAACTTAACACTTATATTTTATTTTAATAATACACTCTTATACTATGTTCCTATCAATCCGACCTTAATTTAAGTATAGAAAGGCCCTTAAACTTAAATTATATTTTTTAGATTTAATCAATAAAGCAAATAAGGTAGGCAAACGCGTCGTAAAGGAAATACAACTAATTCGTGAAATAAACTAACCAAAGTAATGAACACAAGTCCAAAATGAAGACAATTTTTTTAAATTCAACAAAATTTACTTATAAAATTTACTAATTTTTTTGAGCATTCCGATAAGTTGCTTAGAAGTTGCAAGCAACTTAGGGCAACTAAGATTCTTAGTGTGTTCAAGGCCTTATTGTTAATTGTGGTCTTACATTTACTTTTTTATTTTTGAATCAGAAAACATCATTCATTCGGTAACGTAGGCTACACAGAGAAACAAATGTCAATATTGACATTTATGTACGAATGTCAAAAAATTGCTTCGAATCTATCCGTAAATCATTTATCGAGTTCAGTGATTTGCATCATTATTTTTTTTGAAAATATTATTATTATTTATTTGGTCAGTTTAAATTTCAAAGATTTCTGAGAATTTTCTCAGATGGTTTGACAGAGCAGGAAAATGAGTTATAAACACAATTCACTGTTCATTCTCACCCAGCAACCAAATTGGCTTTGTATTTCTTTTTATACTTTTTGAATGTGATATACTCGTAGCATCTCTCAGATCTTACAAATATAAACTGACCAAGTTTCTTCAAAAAGAACTTAACTTGAAGTCACAATTCAAATCTATCAATATTGTTAAACTATCGAAATGTCAAACTCCATCATTGCATACAAATACTGGACGATAAGTGTCTTTGTATTTTATTATTTTCTGCCAACCAGTGTCAGACATTGATTTTCATGAATAGTAAATAATAAATCTGTTGCATTTTTGAATGGTTTCTGAATTGCTGGAAAACTTAAATTTGAAAAAATATAGTGATTGTTTTTTGGGGTACTGCCGTGTTCATTTGTTAGGATGAATTTTCTTATATGGTAAGGTTAAATTAGTGTGAAATCGTTTTTTAAAGTCAAAATCGAATTAGAATGTTTTTCAAAGTGAATAAACATTTTTTTCGGTACGATTCTGGTGTATAAAGAAGAAGAAAAAGAGAAAATGAGAAATAAAAGTAATCACTGAAATTTATTTGTTCACCTGCTTTTACGTTAAAAAAAAATTAATTTAAAATTGAATTCAACTTTTCCTCAACTCAAAAACTTAAAATAAAAAAGTTTTTAAAAATATACTTTTTGCTTTGGAATAATTCAATTGCTTTTTTCCGTAATTTTTTTTTTAAGTTTCTTTCATTTCTTTTTGTTTTTAAGAATTTACAATCGTCACAAGGTTATTATTATTTTTGCTAAAAAATTGTGTTAAAAAATCAAAGTATTTTCTTACTAATTTTCATACTTTTTTCTAATACTCATATAAAAATTCGTTATTTAAAATAATTATGCTTTATTTTTAATATTCATTTGAACAATATTAGTTTTTGTTTTGTTATTATTATTTTTTTTTTGATTAATTGATCAATTAATTGATTGTGGCTTATTAGAAAAATAAAAGTTTTGTTTTCTGTTTAAATATATAGCAAATAACACATAAAAGATTTATATTTTGTTTTGATTGCATGGTACAAAGGTAGAAAGTAGTAGTTTCCCAAATATTATCTATTTTTGATTTTTGATTTTTGTCTTCACTTTTTTCTTTTTATGGGTTTTTATAGTAAGGATTATATTTTTTTAATATATTGATTAAATGTTTTTAATTTTTACGTTATTTTTATTGATTGAATTTTATTTTAACAATTTGTTCTTTTTTTTTTAATGTTCTGCAGTTTTGTTCAAATGGTACTTTAAAATAAACTTTAATATTTTGCACAAATGTTAAAATAAATAAAAAATAAAAGTTTTCAATAAGAGTTCGAAAAGGTATTTAATTTCCTTGCTTTTAACAGATAGACGACAGAATTAAGCTTAAAAAGACAATTATATTGTTTTTTTGGAGGAGGAAACTTCACAACAGTTTTACGTTACCAAACATGCTTTTTATGTGTGGTTAGGTTAGTAATTTTTTCAGAGTACTTAACTCCTTTTCCAATTTTGCTTCAGATAATAAAAGCTTATATAATAAAATGGTCGAGTTAACTGAGCAAAATTTTGATCGCAGCCAACTTAACTCATTTTTTGTAATATTTTGACAGTTCAGAATTACTTCAGTAGTCAGAGCACTTTTCAGATCGCTCAGAACCAACAAACAGACCCTATTATCGACTAGTGTAGACAGTTTTGTGCACAAGTTATAGAATTTGAAATTCAGGAGACTCTCGTCAACAGTCAACGCCCATAAAAGAATATTTAAGTGTGATTGAACTTATTAAATTTTTCCTTTCTCGACTTTCCAACTAAACTAATTTGTCTATGGGTAAATACACCATTTAAAGCTAATTTTGACATTACCGAGCGTAATTCAGATAAATATTGGGCGATTTTTCTAGACGTATAGGACTTCCGATAGGGATAACTGCATGCCTTAAATTTTAAACGATTTAGTACAATTTTAAAGCCATTTTTAACAATTAAATAAGCTTAAAAGATGATTTGTCTAGTTTTAAAAGATTTAATATCCTAAATTCAAAATCACGGAATGTCTACTTTGACTTTTAGCAATTTGCTAGTTCCATATGGCAATTGTATAATTAATCTAATAAGAGTAGTGGATGGAATGATCCAGTCTACAGCAGGGAATTAAAATTAATAGGTCCGTTTAAGTTTGTTTGTTTTCTATTCTAGTTTTTTAATAAAGGGAGTTAACAATTTACTAGTTAGACAAAAAAAGGAAAAGAAAGGTTTGGAATTTTGGTGTCGTTTAGTAAATTGCTAAATATTTAGAAAATTGCTACAAAGTAAAATTTTAGGCCCATAATAATTTCTCCAAACTCTGCCCGGGCTTTCGGGCTACTACTAACCGAATTTTGTATTTAACTACCAAATGACATTTTAGTTAGGGAGTAAATAAGATATTTCAATTTGGAACAAGTCCGAGAGGCTTCTCGTGTTCTTTTGAACTCAGATTCTCAAAAAAGTATTCAAAGCTTTGGTTTTTTTTTTTCGTTCAGAGGTAGGCAAATAAAAAGAACGAAAGAACGAACGCTTAACCTACACAATTTTTTTATATGAAATCCAACAGATAAATAAGAAGCTTTCTCAAACGTCAGTTTGAAACAAGAAATATGAAATAGTTTGACAAGTTATACTTAAAAGAAAAACAAATTTATTCAATGACACTTTTGTGTTCCTTTTTTAAGCTAAGAGCTACAAACATTTTTTAAAAATTATTTTGAGCGTGTTTTATGAGCTTGGGAATTAAAATGACAAATACGAGCAATAAACATATTAAAAAGTGTCAATTTAATGTTCAGCTGTGTTTCAGAAACATTTGAATGAACTGAGCACAGAACACTCAAAATGCTCGGACTCTGTTCAGAGATTTATTGTTTCGCCTGAATATATTTTACTCCATATTTGTATTTTCTGTTAAAGCGTTGGCGTTGGTTGCCTGTCATTAGTGTTGACAGTTAATATTAGACCTGTTCAAACTCCTTAAAATAAAATTTGAATGTAATAATAATTTTTAAATTAACTTATTATTTAATATATTGTTATTATCATTTCTATAAAATAAATGAAACTTATTATAAATGATTTGTTTGTTATGCTTAGTGAAACAATAAATAAGTATAATGAATTAAAGTAGAGTTTAACATACACACATAATTATACTTTGTTCCTATTATCTAATATAATTATTATATTTAATTTCAGTATAAACAAAGTCAGACATTTGCAATTATTATTTTTCAATCTTAACCAAGTTTTCTTTTTGTCAATTTGTTTTCTTGTTTTTTTTTACAAATTGACATTTTTTTCAACAATTTCTTATAAAACACCATTACAATAATTTTTGTTTCTATTTTATTTTTTTGTTGTTGTAAGTTCTCATATTAATTATTTTTTTTAATTTAATACTTAAAGGCATTTATTGCATTCTTAAAACAAATCTAACGACATTTTACTCTGTAACTTACACTCAAACTCATAAATAGGTTTTTGTTTTCTCATTGTTGTTGTTTTTGTTTTGTTTAAATTTATTTATTTAACTTCATGTAAAATACCTGTAATACACATGACTAAAGCATTTTTATTTTTAAATTTCTTTTCTTATATTTCTGTAAACATTTATTCTTATTTTAATGCTTTTAACAATTTTTTTGTTTTTTAATTATTGACTTTTTTTTTGTTTAATTAAAGATGAATCACATACTTTAAAGTTTAAATGGATCTAAACGGAACATTTAACCATTTTGTTTTAAGAGTTTTACTTTTGTTTTTCTTCTTATTTTGTTTGTGTTAATCTCATTGCTGGAAAAAAATCCTTTAAAAATACAAATTGTCATAGAGACTCCCTCATATAAATTTATACCCAATTAATGTTTTCAAAATTCACTTTAATACGTCATGACGCGACGCCGGCCGCTGAACGCTTTTGCCGGCGGCACAGCGTCGTTTGTCGACAACAACGACCGCAACGTAGAAGACGACGACAATGACGACGAACGCCGGAACTAATTTATTGAATGTCAACTGCAATTACGGTAATTCGATAAACATACACACACAACTTTGTTGTCGTCGAAGTAGCAGGAGGTAGCATATAAATCCCTTTTTTCGAGTAGGGGCATTAAGCAAAGGTATAGTGGGCAGGGCAGGCAGCATGAAGCAGGATCTCCCAGAGGATGATTTAAGGACATGTTGTGTGCACGAGTTTCTGCTTCTTTAACATTCCTGTCACACGATACGGGGATGATGTTGAAATTTGAAAAAGAATGATAGACACTGACATCGGATGTCCTTCGTAAAGGTAGGATGCAGCTTTATTTATCTACCATCATCCTGATGGTGGTCGCAGCAATGATATATCCAATTACTACCGGCTTGAATAAGGACTCACATCGTATCAAAAATTGTCAGCAGTGGATATAGTGAGGTGAGGTAGGATATAAAAATGTACATATAAGAAAAGTTCATTCGCCTGGAAGTGTGACTGAGTGCGAGGATACATGTCAACGTCGATGATGATGACGACGACGACGAGGCTTATGCCGATGCTGGGATATTATTTCATTAGCATGCCAATGAAGTTCAGCCACGATGATCCGTGGATCATCGGATCCGTAGATATAGGTACTGTATCATTCTTGTGTATACTGTCGTCAGCCTCAGCCTCAGCGCCAGGCATTTTGAATAATATTTTCAGTTGCAGCGATGACACGGATTATAGGGAGCAAACTATAATAATTGTATTCATGGTTGATGAAGCTATTCTTCACATTTCTAGTGATGTGGGGTGATGGTGGTGTCGCTTGACAGCATCGTCGTCGTCGTCGTCGTCATCGTTCTCGTCCTCATCCTCATCCTCATCCTTGTAGTGAAACCGGAAGGACATAGGCAATGACACTCTGCATCTTTCTGATTCAACATCACAAACCCACATTTGAGTACATTTATAAATACATATATGTATGTATGTATGTAGATAGAGGTGATGGAATGTGGAATTTACTATTTGCTGGTCGACATTCTATAGGCTTCTAAGTTATTATTTATAGACTTAGGTATATACTCTACTGGCAATGATGCTGCAGAATAATTTCAAACGAAATGAAATAAATTTGCGTGCAAAAAATGCATGAATCTACGTACATTTGATCCTGTTTCTATGTATGTAGTTACAAATGCTAATGTTTCACTAATCACATCGCTGAAGATCCTTTGTAAACTTTGTTATGGAATTTGTTCGGCAGCAGCACTAAGAGATGCAGCATCGGTAAAGTTTTTCGCCAATCTAGCACGATTTATGGATTCTTGCATAAGCCTTTCATTTTCCTGGCGAACTGTAAAATAGCAAAAAAAAGGATTTCTTTTTTTAATTTTTTAATATTTTCTTATATGGTGTGCATAATATACATACGTTTTCGACGTACATTATGCATGAGGAGAATATATTTAATTTTATTTTTTAAATTTAATTCAAGTTGTATGTTGCCAGCTAGTTTGAGTTTGCTGACGTTAAGGATATGTGTGAACTCGAGCAAGGATAACTGGATATAGGTACACAAAAGCAGGGGACACATGTGTGAAGGGTATAAAGTTGTTTCAAAGTGACTCATTTTTCGACATAAAATATTCAAAACAGGTGAAACGCGTGACGATATTGCTTATGAATATTTTATAAACACACTTTGCGAGATTTAAATCTTATCGTGTGAAACAAACAGTCCGTGTTTTTCTATTAGTCATATAGTTGAAACACTTGAATGGTTTATAATAAATGCCAAACATACCTAATTTAAATTGTTTTTGAAACTCAGAACTTGTTTTGGTTGGTTAAAAATAAAATTATGTAACATGAGATCCGTTCGATCGTAGGACTTCACTTCGTAGACGATTTCTGGCATAAAACATCAACTAAGATATACTTACGAGTATTTGGGAAGAATTTGAAACAACCCAGTTTTAATGTGCTAGCATTATACGTAGTTAAAAATATAATACATATTTAGTAATGAAATAGATATTTTAATATTTTGTTAACCACATTAACGTTTTTTAAAACGGTGCGTCTAAACATGAACACGTCTTAAAAGTGACAATTCTGGAGTAAAAACGAAGCAAACAAACCTTAATCTGTGGATTGGTTCTATCAATTTGAAATTTAAGAATCTCTATTACAAAATGTCATTTTATGATTTTTTGATATCTAACAAATATAATATGGGGTTATGATTACACTTACTTTCAAAGTTTCTACACAGTGCAAGCGTTAAGAAATAATTGAATGATTTAAGGGGTGTTACCGGTGAATATTAGTCATAAAGTTTTTAATAAATTGTTTTCACATATTATGTTCATTTTGAATAGCCCGCTATTTGACCTGTCAAACTGTCACTTCTCAAGTAAAAACTACGTCGTTACTAAAGCTGGAATAATACAGAAGTTGTTGAAGTAACTTATTAAAATTGTTAAAATTTATTAACAAAATAAAGAACATTTTTCAGTCACAGACTGATATCGTTAGACCCACCTCTACATTTTAAGGCTCCCCTTAAACTATACAGACTATCCAGACCTTTATTGATGTTTCAAGGCCTTTTTTTATATTTCAAGACCGGCATTAATATTTCAAAAGCTCAGTAGGTGTCGTCAGACCCTCTTGATAATTCAAGACCTTCCTTGGTATCACCAGACCTCCCTTGAAATCTCAGACCTCATTTGAAATATTCAGATATACCTTAAAATATATGGACGTTCTTGAATATTTCAAGACCTCCCCTGGTATTTCAAGACCTTCCCTAATATTTCAAGACATCAATGGGAATATCCAAATCTTTCTTAATATCTTAAAACCTTTTTCATATTTCAAGATCTCGTTTAAAATTTCAAGAGTTCCCTTGGTATCCCCAGACCCTTTGATAGTTGAAGACCTTTCTTTGTATCACCAGACCTTCCTTCGAATCTCCAGACCTCCTTTAAAATTTACAGACATTTCTTGGAATATACGGACTTCCCTTAATATTTTAAGACGTTGGCATTTTAAGACATCCGTTGACATTTTAAGACCTCCCCTAAAATGTACAGACCTCCCTCAAAACTTAAAGACCTTCATTGGAATATCGAAACCTTTCTTGATATTTTAAAACCTTTTTCATATTTCAAGACTTCCTTTAAAAGTTCAAGACATCTTTTGTTATCACCAGGTTAACCTTGTTATTTCAAGATCTCCGTTGAAATTCCAAGACTCTAAATTTTAATCTCAGGCACCCCTTACAATATCAAGACCTCCCTTGAAATCTAAAAACACCCCTTAAAATTTCAAGACCTCCAATGAAATCTACATATGTATCTCCCCCGGTATTTCAAGATCTCTGGAAGTATACAAAACTCCCTTGGTTTTTCTATTCCTACCTTGATATTTTAAGACCTCTTTTATAATCTACAGACACCCTTAAAATTTCAAGAATTCCCTTAAAATCTACAGACCTCTCCCGATATTTCAAGAACTCCGTCGAAATATACAGAACTCATTTCATTTGTCTATGCCTAATTGTAATCTCAGGCCCTTTTACAATTTCAAGACCTCCCTTAAAATCTACATATATATCTCCCCGGTATTTCAAGATCTCTCTGGAAGTATACAAAACTCCCTTGGTTTTTCTATTCCTACCTGTATATTTTAAGACCTCTCTTAAAATCTACAGACACCCCTTAAAATTTCAAGAACTCCCTTAAAATATACAGGCCTCCCTTGATTTTCGAAGTTCAATGTGAGGCCTTGAAAATGAAGGCTTACTAACGAAATATTATATGTAAAGATAATTATGTAAATGACATTTATAATCAGAGGTAAAGCATTCCACATTCTTGATGTGCGAGTGAAAAACGAATCTCTGTATTTAACAGCTAAAAAGTAAACTGAATACTGATTGGTATTCCTGAAAGTGTGAGTACAACGACTTAGACTTAGTTGACGACACTTGGTCAAAAATGTCTCCGTACAGCAGCCTAATTTTAGCGTTTTTTTGCAAAAAAAAGTACTACGAATAAATGTAAAAGCCAAAGTGGTAACATTCAAAAAGAGTAAATTTCCACTTTCCAAATTTTAAAAATTAGTATGCACTAAATAAACCGTTATGTAGATTTAAATCCGTTCGCTTAGTTGGATAGAGACAAAAAGTCTCCGTACAAATCTTATTATGAGGAAGCTGTAGGAAGTTTGATCAGAATTCCGTGAGTTTTTGGTAAGTTCAAATGTTTGTTATAGTTTTTAAAATTAATTATTTTGTTTTCTCACGAAGAAAAATTATGGGTGACCTCAATGCTTATGTTGGCAGTAATAACAACGGGCTAAGGCATGTGATGGGTGCTCACGGAGTCGGCAATTGCAATGATAATGGTGAGAGGTTCATTGACTTCTGCAACGCCAATAGCCTTGTGATTGGTGGCACTATGTTTGAGCACAAACTCTGTCATAAAATTAGCTGGGTGTCGACGGACAGGCAAGCGTCTGCCAACCAAATTGACCACTTCTCGATTAGTTGACGCTTTAGAAGCAGTCTCTTGGATGCACGAAACAGAAGAGGCGCCGGTATGGGACTTGCCCGTGACCACCACTTAATGATAGCTACCCTAAGATTGCGTACAGCTACAGTTCGAAGATCCAACGGAACAACACGAGCCGCCAAATTCAACATCGCCAGACTAAAGGATCCCACGACCCGTCAACAATTTAGGGACCACCTGTCACACGAAATGAGAACAATCAGCAGCACAGTACATGACGACATCGAACACCATTAGAATGCTGTGAAAAATGTTTTCAGCTCAGGTGCTGACAGAATAGTCAGTCGGAAAAAAGGAAGCAACAACACTTGGCTTTTAGAAGAATCTTGGGCAAGGATCAACGAACGCAAACAGTTAAGGGCTCGAATAACTGCTGCACAAGAGGATGAAAGAAACGAGCTGGAGTCCTCGTATCGCATGAAAAAGAGAGAGGTTCACCGCAGTGTGCACCGCGACGAGCGTAACTACATCAACGCATTGGCGCAAGAAGCAGAAGATGCTGCAAACAGGTGCGACAGCAGGACCGTTTACAGAATAACCAAAGAGCTGACCGGTACACACAGCTCAAGGTAACACCTGGTGAAAGAAGTAGACGGTACTGTGATAAGTTCGGTGGATGAGCAAGTCAGAAAGTGGAAAGAACACTTTTCCTCCGAGTGTTTGCAAACAACGTGCAGCCGATACCTTCTGAAGCGCCTGAAAAAACTAATCCCCGGATCCGCACAGCACCTCCCAGTAAAGATAAGATCGTTGCCGCAATTATAGCACTTAAGAACAACAAAGCGGTAGGACTTGATGGAATTCCCGCAGAACTTTTACAAGCAGCGTCAACGTCATCAAGCGAACTGCTTCATCCGCTCATAAAAGAAGCCTTGACCACCAAAAGCTTCCCCCATGAGTGGAAGAAGGGAAATATCGGCAAGCTCCCAAAAAAAGGAGATTTTACAAAGTGCGAAAACTGGAGAGGAATTTGCGTTCTACCAGCTGTTGTCAAAATAGTAGCAAAAGTTTGATGGAACGCATCAGAGGACACCTTGAGGCCACACTCAATGCCGAACAAGCAGGATTCCGCGCTGGATCCTCCTGTATTGATCATATTAACACCCTGCGGATCATTATTGAACAGTGCGTTGAATATCGATCACCACTACACCTGCTGTTCATCGACTTCGAGAAGGCCTTTGATAGCGTTAACAGGGAGTATATCTGGTTAGCTTTGCGGAGGAGAGGCATCCCAGAAAAACTAAAGCAGCATATGATGGAGCCAAGTGTCACGTTCTGCACGATGGTAGGTTGTCAGATGACTTTGAAATCCGAAGCGGAGTCAGACAGGGCTGTATTGTGTCGCCAATATTGTTTTTGTTGGTGATAAGCGATGTACTGCGCTCAGCTCTGCCAGGTAGCGGAGGGATCCAATGGACTTTGACATCCTATTTAAAGCACTTGGATTAAGCGGACGATGTTTGCTTACTCTCTCATAGGGTCATGGATCTCCATCAAATGACAACAACTGTGGAGAGAGAAGTAGAAGTTGTGGGGCTGAAAATTAATTCCGGCAAAACAAAAATGATCAGCCTCGGAACCCGACCATCCTCTCAAATAAATATTTTCTCGCAACCGGTGGAAAAAGTGAAGAGTTTTCAATACCTTGGAAGCATCGTTTCAATCGAAGGCGGAACCGAACAAGACGTCATCTGCCGCATCGGCAAAGCAAAAGCGGCGTTCGTTATGCTGTCAAAAATTTGGAGGAATAACTCTATCAGCTTAAGAATAAAGCTACAACTGTTTCGCGCAAATGTCGAATCTGTGCTACATACAATATCAAACAAAGCTGGCCTCAAATCCGTCATATTTAAGGAATGAAATAAAATTTCTCCGGAAATGACTTCCAAGCTAGTGCATTCATGGAAAAACCGATAAAGAATAAAGGAGGTTCTACAAGTTGCTATAGGCTTTTTTATCTTTTTGAATTTTGATACGAGTACATTGCTTTTCAAAGGGATCAATGGAATAATGGAGTGTACGGAAACTTTTTGGTAATGATTTTTCATTTACTTGCTGTGAATTGGTTTTAATTTTTAGTTTTTTTTTTCAATGAAACTTTATTTTTTCGCTTAAAAAATATTTATTGTGTTAATTTCTTCAGTTTTTAGTGACCTTCAAAATATTTGTTTTTAAAATATTGTTAAAATAAATATTTTATCTCGGAATCAACAAAACGAAAGCTTCTGTACGGAGTCTTTTTGGACTATGTGTAACTATTTCGACAAACCTTTGTATATAAAGACATCAGTAAAGTAATCAATAAGCGATGTAAAAGTTTCTGTCTGCGTTCCTATCGCCTATCAATTTTTTATTACCCAAATGTCAATTACTGAAGAACTTTCAAATCAATTAATTGAAGTGTATTTTTGTAAACAACAGCGAATATTCTCATCCAGTATGTTTTTTGACACCAAAAAAATTCAATGTATCCTCGAACTTTGACATAAGAAACTTTTTTCATTCATCAAAAGTTCAACAAGCCAATTTTTTAATTTTGCTAAATTAACAAAATTAAAATGTTCGCCAAAAAATAAGTGCTCAATATTTGTTTCCACGCAATTTCTATAATATTGTAATAATAAAATCAATTAAAGGTATTGGTCAACCTTTTTAAGCACCTTTCCAAACGTTTTACATCTATCGCACATCGATTGGTTTAGAGCCTAATTTGTACATAATGGAGATAATCTCGTATTGACTTTGGGATAAATATCTATTTTTGTATTTTATGTGGTAAACAAGTGTCATCTAAATATACTCATACGGGTTTAATATATAACAACATTTTTGCAAACCAAATATGGTCACCTACATACTATGTATATGTTTGTTGGTAGTGAGGGGTTATAAGCTTTATTTGCATAAAGTGAAATTGGATAAATGATTTATAGAGTTTTTTTGTGTAGTGTTCAGTTTAAATCAAATTAGTCTACTTTTCAGATTTTGATTGCAATCAATGTGTTTTTCTTTTTGGTATTTTAAGGATGTAAGGATCATGAATCCTTTTATTTTTTTGAACTCTTGTTATGTGTGCAATTTGACGCTACTAGTTGACGTTTTTTTTTTAAACTTCTTTATCAAATTCTAATCCTAGACGACACGAAATAGTGTTCTGTAATATGATTTTGGAAAAAATGAAAGAAATGAGGCATTTATGCGATATCCTTTTACTTCTATCTCTAAATCCTATCAAACGAAGCGCTAGGGACCTTCTCCTAAAGGTTTTTCCAGGGAAGGTAAGCTAGGATGTATTTTTTATTTTTTGCATGTGGTTTTGCAAACATCATCGGATAGACAGTATTTGGCGACATAAAAGGAACAAAGCTCTCCCTCCTTGCTCCTTCCGATGTTTTGTGTTGTGCTTTCGAATTTTCAAAAAGGGTTGGCTTAGGACGAACAAAGAGACTGTTATTAGATGTAGAGTTTGAGGATTTAACAATGGGCCTTAATCAGAGTATGGAAAAACATACTTTCTTTTTTCTGATCTTTGTGAAGTGTTTGTTTAAGAATGTCGGGCTTAACGCGCCTGTGGGGTTAATACTTTTTTTTTTCTTTGAATCAAAGAATGATTTCTTTTTGATGACAAAAAACAGTAATTTGCACAATTTTGATAAAAACGAGGAATGAATTCAAAAGAAGAAGTATGAGGATGCCGGGAGGTTTACATTTATGAGTTTAAATAAATCAAATCTTTTGGAAAATGTAAAGGGTTCAAAGAATATTGTATTTATCTAGGATATACGACGTACATATGTATATTATATATTAACATAATTTAAGACAGCTGTTATTGTATAAAAATTCTGATGGTGAAAATTTGATTTATGGGATTAAATAGAGTAAAAAAAAAAATGAATATCAAGGCTTTTTATTTTAATCAGCTTTAAGTATTACTTAGAAGAATGTAGTTTTGAAGGTGTCCTATTTTTTTAAAATTAATTTTATGTCCCAATTAAAATTATACATTGATTGAAAAGGTGAAACATCTTTCTCGTAAGTCGAGAAGCGAATGCTTGCACAGAGAGTAACAGCTTGGGGCAAATTGTGATTCTCTACAGTTAGAGACTTCTATCAAGAATTTGATCACACACTTAAAACAATATACACAAGTTCAACACAGAAATTAAAGACAAGAAAGCGGAATGATACAAATCCATGGGTCGACCCGGAAATCAGAGAAATATGCAAACAAAGAGATATACTCTACAAGCGATGGAAAAATAATAGAAGATGCATCAAATACAAAAATGAATACAAGATCTACAGAAATTTCGTCAGCAAAAAAATCGAAAAAATCAAAATAAACTTTTACCAAAACAAATTCCTAAAATATCGCCGTGATCCTAAAAAAACTTGGAGCCTGATAAACGATATACTTGATAGAAAGAGAACGAACTTAGATAGAGTGATCGAAAGAAATTTCGGTAGTGAAGTCAGTTCGGAAGGACTTGCAAACAAATTCGCCTCAAGCTTTGTGAAAGAAGTTGAAACTATTGTGCACACATGCAATATAAAAACATACCATAGTGAGATACCAAGCTCGAGACAGTCAATATACATATCACCAGTGACGAGTGAAGAAATTTTAACAAACTTAATGAGTATAAATATAAATAAGGCAACAGGGTCAGACAGAATAAGAGCAAAGGATATCCAATTAAATGCCCAAACATTTACACCAATTGTTGAACGCATAGTCAACCTGAGCCTCGAACATTCCCTTGTTCCCTCTGATCTCAAAATGGCTATAGTCCGACCTGTATACAAAACAGGTGCTAAAACTGACGTATTGAACTATAGACCAATCTCTATTCTTCCTATTATGGATAAGATACTTGAGCAAATAATGGCACGTCGACTTTAGAGTTACATTGACAAATTCAAAATAATAAATAATAATCAATATGGATTCGTCAAAAACAAATATACAAGCAAACTTCTAGCAGAATTCACAAATCTTATAAACTGCAATCTCAACAAAAACTACCACAATATAGTCATTTTCATAGACTTTAAGAAGGCGTTTGATATATTAAGACACAAAAACTTCTGGAAATGCTGGAAAAAATAGGTATCCGAGACTTGACCCTAAACTGGTTTAAGAGCTATATAACAAACAGAAAAATGAGAGTGAAGATTGGCAAATCAGTTAGTGAAGAAAAACATATTCAACACGGAGTTCCCAAGGATCCATCTTAGGTCCTTTACTTTACATAATATATACAAACCATATACTACACGTGTTAAAGAACAGTATAGGTTTTTCTTACGCAGATGACACTGCAATTGTTGTTAGCCACAGAAAACTTGAAACGGCTACATGCAAGGCGAATTCGACGGGGTAGTAATATGGTGCCATGATTTTGGACTCATAATAAATGTAAAAAAAACAAAACTTATGCATATCAGACCTTCACATATACCGAAAATACGAGTGAATATAAAGATCCATGAAACTTATTGTCTTCATCAAAACGCACTACAAGAGAATCTTAATACCGAAGATAACTGTAATGATTTCATTGAAAACGTAACTTACTTTAGATACTTAGGAGTCGAGCTAGACTGTTAATTCAAATGGGATCTCCATATAGCATAACTTGGTAAGAAACTTAGGAAGACAGTATACGCAATATATCACCTGAGTATGCATAGCAATTACCATATTTTAAAGCAAGTTTATTGTTCACTGGTGGAGTCTTCTCTAAGGTACGGTATTCTATATTCACTACAAAAAGCTACTTCCTGGAACTTCAACGTTTACAGAATCGCATCGTTTAAAATTCTAATAAATAACAAGAATAAAACAAATGGACCTGATACGAACTCATCAAATATGTACATATAAATCACTTTGAATTTTAAACATTAATCAATTATTCGAACTGCATATTCTCGAAGAATACTTCAACGACCAGCGCTACAACCAATCGATCATCAATACAACACAAGAAGAAGAGCTCAAGGATTTCTGCAAACTACTAGTTTTAAAAACTCTTACGGAAAACAGCAACTATCCATTACCGTTGCGAATATATTCAACAAGATGCCAAGAGAACTTCTAGGTATAAATTCTAAAGGACAAAGGAAAAAACTGATAAAGGATCATCTACTAAACACTTATTGAATCATCATCATTTCATCAACATTATCATCATCATTAAAAAAAAAATATGTGTAAAGTAAAGTAACTAAATAGAAAACCATTTTTTTTTTTCCTTTTTGTATTTTATATACATGCCAAAAATATACTAAATACTTTCAAGAATTTTTGTCACATATAAACGTTTATATAAATAAATAACCTTCTGCAGAAAAGCCTCTTTACGCTTCGCAGATACCTTTTTGTAACCAAAAATAATAATTATAATAAAATGAAATTGAATTGTGAAGTGGTGCTATCATTAGACCAATCTTTTTGGAAAATAAGGCTAGGAACAACGTTTCAGTCAACGGTGTTTTTATACATAGCCATTAATTTATAGACTTCGTTTGTGGGGAACCGAGAAAAGCCGATTTCAGCAATCTGGATTCTTCCAAGAAAACTGTGAGCTATTACCTTAAACCAACAAGTTTTTGTTCTTACAAAAATAATAATTTGATTGAATTTTTAAGAAAGAAACTTGTGCCTGGACAACCTTTTTTATATCCTAGTTTGTAAAGATGACTATTAATTAAAGGTCGAGTAATTAAGAAGTAAGGACAGGATTTAAATATTAAGCCCGGTAAAGCATTTTGCATTCGTGTAGTGCGGTTATAGAAAGACTTCCTGTACTTAACCGTTCGTCCGAAATTGGTCTCAAGGATATAAACTTATGACCATTCCTAGAAGCGGGAACTAAAGTAAATGGATATTTTAATAGAGAATTGTTTGTGATACCACCGATGCAATAATGATAGGCAAGAGACTTTGCGGAGGTGTTCAAAAAAGTAGATGTCTTTTGAATTCCGTCCAAGAGACTCAAGCGAGTTATTGAAGGACCTGCATAGATATAGGAATTATACTCGAGTTTTATACAGGCTTTATAAATTAAAGCCAAATCTAAAAATGCACATAACTAGAACTGCTTGATGCAAATACCATTCCTTTGCGATAGGAGCCAGCATTGAGTTTTCGAAACAATTCATTTTACATGACTTTTGATTCCCCATGTACAATGATGTCCACACTAGAAATCAATGAGCTTATCATACGTTGCCGTTGGTAGTCCACATCTAAAAACGAATATAAACCTGAAAATACTTTCATCAGCGAAAAAATGAAGTGGGTTAAAAAGTTCAGACAAAAGATTATTTATAAAAATAAGAAAAAGTATCGGAGACAAAACGAAGCCCTGGGCCACACCAGTGTTCATTTTGTGAATATCAGATTTGAACCCGTCCAATACTTCTTAAATTGAACGGCCCGAATAAAGGTTATTTGAAACCCAATAAGAAGAGATTCGTCCATACGAAATACAATGCATGCATTTTCGATAAGAAAGCTTGATGCCAAACTCTATCAAATACCTTTTTATATTTTATATCAAGTGGAATAATCTTACTTTTTCCAAAACGACACACAAATTTGTTCCACTAACTGGTTCGGTGAGATAAACCATGATATCAAGAATGGACCTATTGCTACTAAAGTCATACTGCTGGTTATTAAGAAGCTTTCGTTCTTCTAGACATTTCTTAAGCTGAAAATTGACCTGCATTTCCATGATATTGGAAAGGAGGGACATAAGTGCAATTGGACACTAGTTAAAGGGGGAGGAGGATTCGCCTTTTTTAGAGATAGGCAGGAGAAATGCTGTTTTTCATTCACTAGGAAATAGACCTGTAGAGTAGGACAGATGAAAAAGATATTATTGGGGTCATCAGATTTGTGTATATGACAAGAAATTTTAAAACTCTGGCTCTAAAGTAGAGTAGGAGTCATGTCATTATCTGGTGGTGCCAAATTAACAACAAATTGTGCTGCAAGCAAATTGGATTTATCAATTGAGCTTTAAAAAGGAGTGTAATTCGAAACAATGAATGAAACCCACGATGCAATTTGTAGAATTTATTACCGTAATTTCTGGTCGTACAAAAATGAAATGTATCAAATGTGTCCGTTAGAGTTCTTTCTAGCTTCTTTAAACTTATTCTTTGGCTTTATAAATCACGAAACTTACATCTTTGATCCTAAAAACCTCTTAGTGCTGCCAGAAACAATGTTTTAACATTATTTTCATGTTTTTTGGACCCAAAAAATGTTTAAATGTTTTCGAGTCCAAAATAATGTTTTTTTTTTTCAATTTCAAATAAAATATTATTATTTCTTATGATCGCTTCGTAAAAAAACATGTTTAACTTACCCTACAACCTAGAAACCATGAACACGACTTTATTTATTTCAAATAAACATAGCTAAATTGGCGCTTTGTCTCAAAAGCACAACTACATTTTTGTTTCTGTAATTTATCTTCTTGTTTGTGAATAGATGTAAATTCATCATACCAAATTTCCTCAAGAAAGGAACAATACAATGCATCAATTTAGCTTTCCACCACACACAAATGTTCTTCATTTCATTTCTCTTTTCTCTATGCCCAAAATTCACTAAACTTCTATCTTCTTTTTGCTTCGAGGCGGTCGATTTGATGGCGATATTTTTGTTTATTCCTGACAATAATTAAAGGTTTGTATGTATTTTATTTAAAATGATATTGTTCTTTTGTAAATTTTAGTTATTGCAATTTAGATACATAGTTGTCAATGGATAAATTTGTGATTCGCCATAAAACAAGCAGCTCAGGTGTGACAACGCTGAAAGCATTGGCGAAATAATTCAAATTCAAGACGATAATCAGGATGAGGCTAATAACAACGAGATTGAGGTGCCTACAAAGAAAAAGAAACCACTGTTACAAACATACGTAATTAAATGGGAAGAAATGCCTTTATATAACAATTGGATCCGGCGTAGCGACAAAGGCATACTGTTTGCTCATTGCAAAGTTTGTAATGTCCATCTCAACATTTCAACTGGAATAAAATGTTTGGAGCGCCACAGTACCACAAGGAAGCATCAAACTAATATAAAAATTGTCAAAAAAAACCAAAACATTGAAGATATGGCATGGATACGTTTGCCATTAAAAAGAAAAGTAGCAGAGGCAGAAATAAAATTATGTGTCTTGATAGCGGAGCACAACATAGCATTTAATTTCATGGAGCACCTACCATCGCTAATTAAAAGCACTTTCACAGACTCCGAAATCGCCAAAAATATTCGTTGTAGCCGTACTAAGGCCACATGTATCATACAAAATGTGATAGGAGCGCACCAATTCGACAATGTATGTTCACTTATGAGGAAGAACAAGTTTTCTGTGATCATCGACGAATCAACGGATATAAGTATCAATAAGAATCTCTGTGTTGTAATACGTATGTCCAATAATTTTAAGGTAGAAGATTTTTTTTATAACTTATTTGTATTAGAAAAAGCTGACGCTAAGACTATCTACGATGTTCTTGTAAATAGTTTTCAAAAAAGTGATATTGATTATAAGACTAATTTAATTGGTTTTGGTGCAGATGGTGCAGCAGTCATGATGGGAGTTAATTCATCCGTTCGCACGCACTTTAAAAAAGATGTACCGAATCTATTTGTTATGAAGTGCATTTGCCACTCTTTTCATCTTGTGGCTTCATATGCGTGTACAAAATTACCAAGTAGTGTGGAAGATTTGTGCCGTGATGTGTACAATTATATACAACACAGTCCAAAGAGAATTTCTATATATAAATCATTTCAGAATATTTTAAACATAAAGCCAAATAAGCTTCTTCGTTTCTGTCAAACGCGTTGGCTTTCACGCCTAGAGGTTGTGAATTCTGTTCTAACGCAATATGATGCTCTTAAGGCACTTTTTGAAGAAGAAGCAGGAACACCAGACAAACTTTTATCCTCTCGCACTATTTTGAATATGTTGAACGATCCAAGGCATTATATGTATTTGAGTTTTCTTAGTTTTGTGCTACCTTTTTTCACAAAACTCAATAAATGTATGCAAGCTGAAAAGCCAAAAATACATCAAGTTCGGTCAGAAGTTTCTTCATCAATAAAATCAATTTTAAGTTGCTATTTAAAAAAAGATTATTTAGACAAAACTGCAATTATTAGTATAGACTATATTAATCCTCGAAATCAATTACCATACAATGAAATGTATTATGGTATTAAAGTGGGTCTGTTTTTGGAAAATGTGGCAGTAGAAAACAGCATTTTACATAGTTTTCAATGTGATTGCTTGAGTTTTTTAATTGAAGCTACTAAGCAAATTTTTCTAAGATTTAATTTTAAAGACACTATCCTTAAAGACGTGGAAATTCTTTCTCCACAAAATATTTCGGAGAATAACTCCATTATTTCACTTGTTAAACATTTTCCACATTTAGTTAAAGAAGATGAACTTCAAAAAATTGACAACGAGTGGAGAGCATTGAAAAACATTGATTTGAATTTAAGTCAAGATTCTGAAGAATTTTGGAATTGCGTTAGCAAGTTAAAGCAAGCAGATGACACTCCAGCCTTTCCAAAATTATCCCGATTTGTATTTGAAATATTTTCTTTGCCACATTCTTCAGCTAATACGGAACGCATTTTCTCTGAAGTTAACATGGTAAAAACCAAATTAAGAAACAGCCTTGAGATTGATTCACTAAACGGGTTGTTACATGCTAAACATATGGTTAAGAACGAAACATGCTATGCATTTAAGGTTTCTACAGATCTTCTTGACTGGTACTACAGGAATATCTACAACAAAGAGTTCAAATAAAAAATGAAGTACTTATTTATTTCTTAAGAAATTTTTGTAAACTTAAAATGTACAAAATTTCAAAAATCTAACTAGTACCTAAGGACCTGTATTTGTATATTTATTTAAATAAATTAAGTTATTCCTTTTCAATTATTTATTTAATAGAACTCATACAGTGCCAAAAAAGTAATGTATCACTACATTTTATGTATATTTAATATTTTTAGTATCATAATTTATTTTAATGTTATTCCTTCCATTTTTGTTGTTTTAATAATAAAATACTCCTAATAATTATTTGAAAATATTTGTTTCACTTGTCACTAGCCGAGATGTGGTGTCAATTTTGTTTAAGATCTCTTTTTTTCTGGTTTAACTATTTTCCAACTAAAAAAAAAAATGTTTTTTTAGCTTAAATAATGTTTTTTATAATGTTTTTTTTTAAATTTCTGAGTGGCAGCACATTTACAGTTCGAATCAAATCAAACGTTTTTTTTTTTTTTGATCTGATGGATCTTACTCTATTCGGGCTAACATTTCTCATTCCACAAAGAATTAAGTTTGTAACCATATCTGCGCTGGAATCCACGTCACTAATAAAATAAAAATACTTTTCATATGCTCAAGTGTTATGAGTGAAATGATGGTAATTACGTGTGACAGAATATTGTCGATTTACGTGGTTTGTACTATTTGACACCACTTCATTATTATAAGTGGTTTTAATAGATTTATTGTTGATACCGCACTCATCAACCGTTTTTTTTTTCTAGCAATACGCAAGAGAACCTTTAATTGGAAAATCACCAACGTAAATTTTTTTGGAAAAAATATTAAAACATATTATATTTTCATGACCCACGAAACGTATATATGTAATGTACATATGTATGTATATTGATATAAAATTTATTATGAAAGGTATTCTGTCAAATAAATAAACGCACGTCATATAATTTTTTGTTCTAGCTATAAATTTCCAGGATTCACATGAAATTACATGTGAATTAAAATGTCACATGCCACACACAAAATTTCATTTCCTAAGAATTTTCTGATTCATCTTATATATCCTGCGACAGTAAAAAAAAGGTCTATAGGCTTTTGATGATATAGAATTACAAGTAAAATGTTATAATCAAAATAAATTGGAAGATAATATTTTGTTTTCAAAGAATCATTTTTTGTATCTTAAATAGACAGACAGATAATTGTATCTTAATAATAATTATTCTTACTTCTTAAGTAGGTATAGATGTTTTAATTAAATGTAATGCCACAAAAACATTCACACCATGTTGCTAAAGGTATAGAAGTTCAACTCAAGTCAATAGTTGCATTTTGAACTTATGCTGACGTTTCATTTCCCTTGTGAAATCAAAAGTTTCATAATCATTTTAAAATAATTCATCGCAGTTATCACACTTGTCATTTTCTGCTAGAATACCGTTACATTTGTTATGTATATAATATACAATATACATATATGTACAAAAAGGACTATTTTCCATTGTGTTCTTCTTCATGTATAAGAACTACATCATTTATAATATATTATTCTGCATTCACTTTGCATATACATAGTATGTAACTTTCACTTTAATTAAAAAACTTTTCCCTGAACTCATTAATAAAAGTTTGTTATTATTTTTTTTTGTATGTTCCTCAAAGTGAAAATATTAATAAAAAAATAAACATCACAACGTACCGCTAGACCTAGACTAGTATACCTATCCTACCAACCAACCGACCTATAAAATTCATTGCAAAACAGGATTTTAACTTTGAAACAACAACTTTACTGAACAAAAATTAATCACAACAACTGTCTGAGAAAACTATTGACTTTGCATTCTTTTTTTGTTGTTGTTTTATAAAAGTTTTTAAGTTTTATCCTTGCAAGTGTTTATTTAAAAACAAATAAAAAAAAAGTGATATTGCAATAAGATAAAAGTCCTTATCCTTTCTATTGAGTAGTCGGTTGGTAGGTTGGTTGGTTGGTTGCGTCGCGTCGTCGGTCGGATGTGGTCTCGAAAACCAGGTTTTCATCTTCCATAATTCACACACCTGCATCTTCTGCAACTATAAATTACAAGCTTCAGAGGATAACCATTATCATGGACTTTATCCACTGTTCGATTGGGAAGAGTGGGTTAAGGGATAGAGGGAGATGAGGGTGGTGGAGTAAATTGTTGGTCCAATACCTTAACTCTCCATTTCGGTTAATAGAGCATGAATTTATTGGTACTCGTATTGTTTACCACTATATGTTGAGTTGATGTAACTATACATAACTACACTGCTTTACTTATACCAACCAGCCCAAAGTACATACATACATACATACATATATAATATTATAGACTAAAAAGGACCTGGATTTAAAATAGGGAAGGAAAAATGTAATGTGGTATTATTTAGTTTTTTCCTTGTTCTTCTTCTTTTCTTGGCTTTGGGAGGCAGTTGTAAATTATCGATTTTATATGTCGGTCGGTCGGTCTTTAGGTCAGTAGGTAGGAATAGGAAGGTATATGTTTCAACTCCATTGTGTGTGGTTAAAGATACGAACCCCTCACAAAAAAGAAAATTTGAAAAGAATTAATGTTAACTTCGGTATTCTTTTCCCGCCCTGTTGGTTATATCGTACCATGGGGCATGGTTGAGAAATCACTACTGCCCCAAACGAGCATTGAGTGGAAAAATTGTGAATCACTGCTTGTAATGCTTTCTTAAACATATTTTAACCGTATACCATACCAACCTAGAAGAGAAATGCAATGACCTGCAGATGCAGGGTTACCTTAAGTTGTTTTTATTTTATTTGTTGCTCGTAAACGAATTTGAATGACTTTGAGTCCAAAATTTTCATTTAAGCTTATATCGTTATTATTATATTCGGTCCCTTCCATCTCTGACAACATTACTCGCACACAGGGATGGTTGAGAGTTGTAAGTCACTAGGCCCTGGTCCTTCATGGACTGTTGCGCCACCTAATTTATTTATTTTTATATCGTTATGGTAAGGAAAAAATTGTTTATGTTTAAGTTTTATTTTATGTAGGTCTTTAACATAAAAGAATTTTCCAATAATTGGTTTCATTTTGAAAAGCCAACTAATGGGTGATTTTTTTGAGGTTAGGATTTTCATGCATTAGTATTTGACAGATCACGCGGGATTTCAGACATGGTGTCAAAGAGAAAGATGCTCAGTATGCTTTGACATTTCATCATGAATAGACTTACTAACGAGCAACGCTTGCAAATCATTGAATTTTATTACCAAAATCAGTGTTCGGTTCGAAATGTGTTTCGCGCTTTTTTATCGACGAACTGCCCATGCATCCCAAAAAATGCACTGTTTGGTGTGGTTTGTACGCTGGTGGAATCATTGGACCGTATTTTTTCAAAGATGCTGTTGGACGCAACGTTACGGTGAATGGCGATCGCTATCGTTCAATGCTAACAAACTTTTTGTTGCCAAAAATGGAAGAACTGAACTTGGTTGACATGTGGTTTCAACAAGATGGCGCTACATGCCACACAGGTCGCGATTCTATGGCCATTTTGAGGGAAAACTTCGGAGAACAATTCATCTCAAGGAATGGACCGGTAAGTTGGCCACCAAGATCATGCGATTTGACGCCTTTAGACTATTTTTTGTGGGGCTACGTCAAGTCTAAAGTCTACACAAATAAGCCAGCAACTATTCCAGCTTTGGAAGACAACATTTCCGAAGAAATTCGGGCTATTCCGGCCGAAATGCTCGAAAAAGTTACCCAAAATTGGACTTTCCGAATGGACCACCTAAGACGCAGCCGCGGTCAACATTTAAATGAAATTATCTTCAAAAAGTAAATGTCATGGACCAATCTAACGTTTCAAATAAAGAATCGATGAGATTTTGCAAATTTTATGCGTTTTTTTTAAAAAAAAAGTTCTCAAGCTCTTAAAAAATCACCCGATACAAGGATAATAACACGAAAGGATCTTTAAAGTCTTTTCCATTTCGTTTTATGAAACCTACCAGCGAGTTGGCCTTAGGAACCAAATAATCGAAATGACCTTTAAAAGAAAGTTGGGAGTCAAGAATAACTCCTAAGTCTTTAATGCTTGAAACCCTATCTAAATCCACAGATTCAATTGCATAGTTGAATAACAAAATATGAGCTTTTCTGGAAAAACAAATCGTGTTACACTTTTTGATATTCAATTTAAGGCTATTGATGTGACACCAATTTGATAAAGAATCAATGTCAGATTGCAAAAGTTGACAATCGCCCAAATTTGAAACTTTTGAAAATATTTTCAGATCGTCAGCATATAATAAACATTCACAATAATTAAAGACCGAGACAATATTGTTAACGAACATTATGAAAAGGAGAGGACCTAGGTGGCTACCTTGAGGGACACCTGATGTACACTGAATTTCCTTTGAGTATGTATCTCCAATCTTAACTTGTTGTGTTCTACAAGATAAATATGACGATAACCAACGAAGAAAGTGAGAATGAAAACCAAAAATCTCAAGTTTGTTCAGAAGTGTTGGGTGGTTCACAGAATCAAAGGCTTTACTAAAGTCAGTGTATACTGCGTCCACTTAAGATTTTTGTTCCATAGTATTAGAGACATACGAAGTGAAATAAGTTAAATTGGTAACAGATGATCGACCGGATACAAAACCATGCTGTACTTCTGATAAATATTCACTTGTAAGAAAATCAAGCTTTATTTTCACCATGCTTTCAAACACTTTGGGAATTGCGGAGAGTTTACAAATACCCCTATAATTTTCTACATCATTTTTAGAACCTGAGAAAGTAAGAAAGTTTCCATTCATCAATAAAAATACCTTCTTGGAGGGACTTGTTAAATATGCTTAGTAAAGGAGCACAGATGGAATCACAACAATTTTTTAACACTGCCGAAGGAATGCCGTCTGGTCCAGAACTATAATTAGACTGAAGTGATTTCAGTCCGGAATTAACTTCTTTAATACTTAACTGGATCGAGCCAATATCAAACCTACTTATTATGTTGTTTAGTGAACTATTATTAAATCCTGAATGAGAATAAACGGATTTGAAATAATTAGCAAACAATTCAACTATGGAGTCTAAATCCGACGATTCAACACCTCTGAAAAACATGGTATTTGGAATCCCTATCGATTTTCTTTTAGAATTGACAAATTACCAGAACGATTTACTGTGGTTTTTGATATTACTTTCAATATTCAAGATATAAGCTCTATATAGAAACTTACTAAGAACTACAAAATCTTTACGTAATTTACTAAAATTATCATAATCCGATTGATCCGGCGATGACGAACCGAATTCCGCTGTAAGGGAGATAGAACCACTTAACCTAGGCGACGCAGATCAACAATTCCGCCTAATCGACGTCGACGAAGTGAAGATAGCTATATCTAAACTGATGTCATACAAAGCTGCTGGAGCTGACGGCATCGCTACCGAACTATTTAAAGAAGCAGGCGATTACTTGGTAGGGAGCGTGGACCAACTCATCTGCAAAATATGGTCGGAAGAAAGCATGCCCGATGAGTGGAATCTCAGCATAGTTTGTCCAATACATAAGAAAGGAGACCCTGTAAATTGCGCCAACTACAGAGGCATCAGTTTCCTTAACATTGCATAAAAGATCCTCTCTGCCGTATTATGTGAGCTTCTGAAGCAAGCCGTTCGTCAACAACCTGATAGGTCCTTACCAGTGTGGTTTCAGACCAGGAAAGTCCACTATCGACCAAATATTTACACTACGGCAGATCTTGGAAAAAACCCAGGAACTTCAAATCGATACCCACCATCTCTTAATCGATTTTAAAGCCGCGTAAGACTGCGTCTATAAGGAAGAGCTCTACAGAACAATGTCTAGTTTTGGCATCCCTGTCAAACTCATCCGTTTGTGCAGAATGACGATGGAGAATGCACGCTGCTCTATCAATGTCGGAAAAGATCTCATCGATGATTTAGACAAGGCGACGCCGACGCACTGTCATGCGACTTCTTCAATATCGTTCTGGAAAGAATTGTGCAAAACTCAACCATCAACACTAGAGGCACAATCTTCTAAAGGTCCATCCAATTACTCGGATACGCAGATGATATTAACATAATTGGAAGATGAAAGCGTGATGTCAGTGGAGCGTTTTTGAGCATTGCGACGGATGCGAAGAAGATGGGTTTAGTGGTCAATGAGGGCAAGACCAAGTATATGCTGTCATCAAAAAAGGTAATTGAACAACGAACGTCTTGGACAAAACGTCACCATGGACAGCTATAACTTTGAGGTAGTTGAGGACTTTGTCTACCTAGGCACCGCTATAAACTCAGACAACGACACCAGCGCTGAAATCAAACGAAGAATAACTCTTGAAAATCGCTGCTTCTTTGGACTTAGAAGGCAATTGAGTAGTAGAGTCCTCTCTCGAGCATCTAAAATTACCATCTATAAGACACTCATCATCCCGGTTCTCATTTATGACACTGATGCCTGGACCCTGTCAAAGAAAGATGAGAACGTCTTAGGATGCTTCGAGAGAAAAATTCTTCGGGTGATTTTTGGTCCCGTCTGCATAGATGCTGAATGGAGGAGAAGATACAACGGCGAACTGTACGGGCTATACAGCGACACTGACCTAGTTAACAGAATTAAAGTCCAACGGCTTAGGTCATGTAGAGCGAATGGACATCAACGCTCCAGCCCGGAAGGTCTTCGAATCCAATCCCGAAGGACGGCGCAATAGAGGAAGACCGCGACTCAGGTGGCGTACGCAGGTGAGTGAAGACCTCAACCAACTTGGCGTGCGAAACTGGAGACATCTAGCTTGCTGGAGACGCATGTTGGTTGAGGCCCAAGTCCGCCCTGGACTGTAGCGCCACCTTAAGTAAGTAAGTAAGTAGTTCGCAAAACTGAACCACTTTTGAGTCATCAAAAGTGAAACTGGTTGAAAAATTTGATTTCTTGCGACAAGTTAATCATGTGAAGAATGTAAACAGTGTGCGTCATTTATAATCAACTGGAAATATTTTGTTTGTAGCCCGTAGTGTTGACGAAAATTCAGTTTTTTCGACTCCAAGTCGATCTTTAAAATAAAAAATCCCACAAACAATATTACGCCGCATAAAGTCTTAGGTCTTAAGCATCTTGCACATGAGCTACGAACTGCGAACTGCGAACTGCGAACTGTGGATGTTCGCATATTTTGACTTTTCTTTCACATGAGCTTTATTTTTATTCGCAGACAGCGACGAATTGTCAACCCTTTTCTCCATATTTTCCTCAGCCATGATCTTTCACACAAAAACAACACAAGAGTGGTATAATTTTGAGGTTAAGTTGAGCGCGAACAATTTATTCGTTGCAGTGTGGATGGTATGTGGAACGCGAATAGAGTTTGACAGTTCGTAGCAACCACACTGCAATTCGTTACTACCAAATTGTTTTTACAAAATTCTCTTGTTTTAGAGAACAAAATGCAAATTTTATTATCCTAATATTAGTGTCAATTGGTTTCTTATAATTTAAATGTGTTTTTGTGTGGAATTGACTTTTTTAAAAGTGTAAAATCACGTTTGTTCGTCCATTCGCAGTTCGCAGTTCGTTGCTCATGTGCAAGGCACTTTAGGGCTTTAAAAGTTCAGTTAATAGAAGAACTGAAGCTTGCCATTCACCAGCAAAGTCGTAGTATCTGCACTGATTGAGTCCTTGAAATGCATCAAAATAATAAATCTTCCTAGAAAAATCATCTTCAGCAATTAGGCTCTATTCAACTTCAGAGGCTACTTTATAAAGCAGAATTGGGGTTTGAACAAAAGTGATCGTTGAAAAGCCTCTTATTGCGAAACTGTTACTGTAAATAAAAAGAGCTGACTAGTTGGAAGTTATTTATGTGCACGAAGTTTATTTTTCACAAAACTGTCAGCGAAGCTTAGTGTCACACAAGTTACGAAACAAACAAAATTTTACTAAAAAAAGTTTCCTGATCATGTCATTTCTGGAAGAGCTGATCACAATTAGTCACCATGATCTTGTGATTTACTTTCTTAGGAATATTTTCCTTAACGCCACATAAAAGATACGACCTAAGCCAATGCAGTACAAGAATTTTAAGATGGAATTCGTGAAGTTCTTTAGGGCATACAATCACAAATGTGGAAATTGGTCATGGAATTACATGAAAAGGATATGGTGATTCTACCGTAGCCATTTGAGTGATATCGATTTTTATTGTTAAAAAGCCCACCTCCTATCAATAAAAAAACGTCTTTTGATTTCTTATATAAAATAATCCTTTTTTTTGTCAAAATTAAACCTTTTATTGGTCAAACCTGTACTTACAATGTGAGCCCATTACAGTTGCTTTCTAAGAAAGGACTTAAATTTTCAAAAAACAAATTTAAATTAACTTTATTTTGATTAGTTCGTTTGTGATCGTGCTATTAAACTGCTTAAATATAAAAATTATAAGTTGTACACTTGGGCGTATGCGCACTTTTTTAAAAATTATTTTAGTACATTTTTACCCTGGTTTTGTTCTTACACGTCACCTGTTTTTTTTTTCACACCGACACCAACCTACGCGTGATTATGCATCCTCAAAAAGTTACCGTTTGGTGTGGGTTTTTGGCCGGCGCGGCGGCGTAATTGGTCCGTACTTTTTTGAAAACGACGTTAGTGAGGCCGTCACCGTCAGCAGCGAGTGCTACATACCGATGATAACTAATTTCTTATATCCCCAATTGAGCCATATCGACCTAAACGACATGTGGTTCCAACAGGTCGGCGCTACGTGCCACATAGCAAACGCCACGATTGACATTGACAACATCTACCCGCCCTTATTAAGAAACCCTTTATAAGTTTTCAAATAGCAATAACATTTTTCAAACCAGAAGGTACTTCACATACCGTTTATTGGTCTAAATGGTAACCCTGAAGTATCTGTAGTTGATTTGATGCATAGTTTTTTTTTCTAATGTCGAGCAGCTAGTTTAACGTTGGTACATAATATTCTTATATACATAAGTATGTATGTCATCATGTGCATTTTTCAAGGCTTTTTCCAACTAGTATGAAAATCCCTGACGAAACCATTTCAAACAAAAAAATAAAGAATCTAAAACTTTGTCCCTTGTCGTAATTTTTTTTTGTCTGCACTTAAGCTCCCCAAATCCCGAGCATAACTATAATATAGCAGTATAGTGATTCCGTTGGTTGTCTTGCGACCCGATGAGGATGACGATGACGATGACGACTGATGAAAATAATAATGAATTGTGAAAATCTTGATTTCTATAAAAAATAGAAATTGAAAAAAAGACGAACAAAAATTGCTAAGCTTTTATCAAGCACAATAAAGGAGCAAAGAGCGTAGGACGAGTGAAAAAATTGAGCTCTTGGAGAATATTTTCCACCAGAGAAAAAAAAAATAAGTATGCATCGTTTCCGTTTTGAGTAGAAATCGAAAGTATAGTTTGAAATCTGGTGGTGATGGAGTTTGGTTTTTAATAAAAAAAGAATTTAAAAGCACTCCCAGGAATTAAAAGGGAAGTAGAGATTTTGGAAGATTTTCCCTTGGAGACTTATGACCTTTCCAACAAAAAACAGCCAAAAATGCATATCTAGGAACATCATTTGTTTTTCAAAGAGCTAATGAAAAATTGAATATTCGTGAAAAACCTAAGGGACGAAAAAGTGAGCTTATGTAAAATACGAGTATAAATGGAGACTTATGTTTTTGTAAGGAAAAACTATATTTAACTTGAAGAGATGAAAACAAATTTGATTAGGGAACTTTTCTAGTATTTTAGTATTTACAGGTTTAACGATTATGTTAGGTTTAAATACCTTTTCTATAAAAAAAAATTGGCTTATGAGGAGATAAAAGTGGAGACTTTTTCAAATAATGATATTCTTCAATTTTCATCGAAACTAAACTATATTTCTCATATATGATTTTTTAGATTCTAACAAAAATGATATATTTACACTTCAGTGAAAAGAGTGGAGACTTTTTTTTAAATAATGATATTCTTAAATTCTTATCGACAATTAACGATATTTTTCCGTAAAGTTTTCCACTAAGTAATTGAGTAAAAAAAGTGGAGACATAGACATTTTTAAATAATGATCTTCTTCAACTTTAATCGAAACTTAACGACATTTTCGGTTTTGATATGGTTTTTTTGTTTCCCATCAAAAACAATGTATTTACGCTTACATTACGGTACCATTGAGTGAAGTGAGGTACTCGTACCTATCGTAAGTGTAGAAATAAGCTGTAAAATATTTAAAACAAATACTATTGAAACAACAACAAAAAAATACAAGAAAAATTCTTACTGTTGCTCATACCCGTGTAATGGACAGGTGTCTCCCTCGAAAACGTGTAAACCTTCTTCGACGTGTTTTGAACTTGCGTCGTACTCGAGTGTGTCAGCGTAACTATGACCACAAAAACGCTGGCACATACAAGGCACAGAAATACAGTCATGATAATGCAAACGATTCGTTTTCGTTTTCGATCAGAATCTTCGTCTTCGTCCGTCTCATCGCTGAGTGATTTCTTTTTCAGCTTTTTAGCCGATCCTGTAATCGAAGAACGGCGAACTGGATGTCGAAATGGTCTTAAGACCTGATCGAAGGCAGCAGCTTCTCCCATCTCGTAGGACAACGAAGTCTTCCTCTCGAAGGATGGATGTTTGTCGTCAGCCAAACGACCCGATGTTGATGCTACCAGAGGCCTAGGACTACGTTTGATGTCATCAAGCACGCTGACACCACCAGGTCCAACATCTCCGGAGACCGTGGCGAGTGGTCGGCTATTGCGGCGGTGGGGCGATAGATCAAAGTCTGGATATGCATCACTTATAAAGCTTTTGGATTTTTTCGACGTACTTAACGCCTCCCTGTATGTACGCACCCGCATGCTGGAACTGTGCGATTTCTTGGTTGCTCCCTGAGCGATCGTGGCTGGACGATGGATTTGCAGCTCGTCGAGGTTGTTTGGCGATAGGTAAAGACTGTGTGTGTGCTTGCCGCCTCGTTTGAAGTGATGCGTGTGCGGTCCCGACTGTTGGGTGGGTGATATCGAGGACGACGATGGCAGCAGGTGATGGTTATGCAGTTGTGCTTCGTGTTGTTTTTCCAGCTCCAGACTCTGGGAGCTATGTTGGCGGGCGTGTTGTTTGCGACTGCTGATGCTGGTGCTGCTCCCATGTATCGCAGCAGCCTCTTCCAGAGAGAGTCTTTGCTCCTCGATTTTAGTGTGGCTGTTACTGCGTGATCGGTTGCTTAGACTCGTGAAAAGCTCGTTCTCCAGGGAGAGATTAGTCGTACTGAACAGGGGAGGCGGTCGTGAGCTCTCGAGCATATCATCGTTCAGCGATGGATGTCGAATGGCATCTGCGTCTGTTTTCACACTAGGCCTTCGCGGTTCGTTAAAAGATCGATGGGTTCGACAGCCTCGCCGACTTGGCGATGGCGAACGACTCAAATCTTTGCCTGATGCTTGCGGGAAAAGGTAATTCCCCCGCACGCTGCTGGTGCGGCGCGACGAAGATGTCGATCCAGCGGCAGTTTGCAGCATTATCTGTTCCATTGTTGGGTCATTAGCATGGAATGAGTGCGTCTTCTTCATCTGCAATAAGGGACTCGGATGTATGTCTATCGTATCGGAACGACGGAATAAAGGCTTCTTCATCGGATGCCAGTCGTCATATTTAATGGGGCTCGTGCTGCCGGCGCCACTAACTAAATAAATATCAGGCTGGGGAAATTTAGAAAGGGGCAGAGGGAGCAGGGGTGCTGGTGGCAGGGAAGCAAGTGCTGGCGGTGGTGGTAGCGGTGGTTCTTCAAGGATCAGCGAACGATCAATGATCATTTGCGGTGCCGGTGTATAATTATCTATGGCCATTGAAATTGACCGATTGATCGACTTCAGTTTTGGCGGCTTCTTTTTTGTAGCCGGATTGTCTAGGGATGATTTGGCTTCTCTGTCCATTCTGTAGCTGTGCGGTATTCTATATTGTGCAATGATTGTGCTTTGTGGTGGGCTTTTTTTAAAAAAGTTTTTCTTTTTTTTAATAAGAGTGCTCTTTTCGTATTAATGTGTATTTTTAAACACTCATATTCATAAAAGGTGCAGAGTTGGAATATTTAGGGGATGGTTTCAGTGTGTAAAAAGGGGGAGAGCTATGTATTTGTTATCAAAGACGATGATTTAAGCAAAAGGAAGACTTTTTATTTGCTGATTTTTGTTTGTTTTTTATGTGTAAATAATATTCTTTCGTTTTGAATCAAAGTAAATTTGCAAAAATAATTAACGGTTCTCCTTGTGCGTACTTGTTGCTGGTTTCAATGTAATTGTTTTTCGTTTCATTTCACGTTCTTTAATTTAGGCGTGTATTTTTATTTTTTAACTTTTGTTTTTTCAATTGATCAGTAGTGAAATTTTTTTATTGTCATGTAATTTTTTTTTTGTTATACTAAAATGTTATATGTATATTTTATTTTTTGAAACATTCATTATCTCATCACGATGCACATCACAGTGAAAAAATCTATAAAAAAGTATAAAGTGAGAAAAAAATTAAGTAAAATGGTGCGATGGTGTTTTCTTTTGTTGCAAGAAGAGAAGAAAAAAAATTAGAGGTGTAAGATTTTTAAAGAAAAAAATTCCTCGGGCTGCAAGTTAAACCAAATATACGCTTTATGTTGTTATTAAGCTTTAGAACTTTTCGATTGTTTCCAAAAATTCAAGTACTCCGATACTTTTCTCTTCAAGAAATATTTTAATTTAGAATACCAATGGATATTTATGAGTGCATGGGTTAAAAGTCAATTTGGATATTTCATAGAAAATATTTAAATTTAAACGCCATACAATTTCAAACAGACTCTGCAAAACTTATATCACTTAACCCCCTCCCCCTCACATCCTTCAAAATGTGTGTGTTTTATTCATGTGTTTGGTACAAAATGTTTCTATGCACAGATTTTAAATATTTGAAGAGGACATTCAATTGTATAAAAATAAGAAACACACAAAATAAAAATAAAAATAAAAAAAAAAGGAAAATGAAAACAATCATAATTCTATACAACTTCACTCCAAAGTCGGGACATTCGAACCACAATTCTTCTACGAAAGGATATTTTTGTATTGTGTTTCTGCATTAGAAGTGCAGACATCTGACACTGCCAGTCTACACTCCATAATTTATTGTTACGAGTATCTATACGAAGCTATTTATATTTTGTTCTTAAAATAATAAAATACAAAAACTCAAATAAAATGTGGGTGCAGTCTTACAAATTGAAAAGAGTAAGATTGTCCAAGATATAAGTCTCATGTCATTCATATATATGTATGTGTACCTTATAAGCTCATGGTTTTCATATTTTCTTGAATTTCCAAGATGAGAGTTTCTTGAAATATTAAGGTGGTTCTTATTTATGTTTTTGCAAAATTCTATTACATAGGTTTACTTTTGTGGCAATTTTCCCAAAAGAGAAGTCTTGGGATGAACCCCACCAGTTATATAGGTTTGAAGTTAATTAAGAACTGTGTGAATTTGAGAATTGCTTTCAGAGAGAGGGCTTTGCTACTCAATTGTTTTCTTGACCCAAAGAAACAGCGGTTAGCAAGAGTTATTCTTCGTTTGATCTCAGCGCTGGTGTTGTTTCCTGCGTTTATAGCAGAGCCGAGGTAGACGAAGTCCTTGGGTACCTCAAAGTTACGTCTGTCAATGGTGACGTTTTGATCAAGACGTCGGTGTTGTAGGTCCTTTCTTGACGACAGAATGTACTTTGTTTTGCCCTCATTAACCGTTAAACCCATTTTTGCCGCCTCAATACTCACAAAAGCCCAATTGACATCACTCTGAGTTCTTCCGATTATGTCAATGTCATCAGCATACGCTAGTAATTGGACAGACTTTTGAAAGATAGTGCCCCTAGTGTTGACGTTTGAGCTTTGCACTATTATTTCAAGTACGATGTTAAAAAAATCGCATGACAGCGCATCACCTTGTCTAAAGCCTTTTTTGACATCGAAAGGTTTTGTTAAGTTGTTTCCAACCTTTATGGAGCAGCGTGAATTCTCCATGGTCATCCTGCACTAACGGACGAGTTTGGCAGGGATGCCAAAACTAGACATGGCTCTATACAGCACGTCCCTGTAGATGCTGTCATATCCCTTGAAATCGGTGAAAAGATGGTGGGTGTCGATTTGGTCTTCTTGGATTTTTTCAAGGATCTGCCGTAATGTGAATATTACGTGGAAGCGTAATACTGAGGAGGAGAGAATGAAAAAAGCACTATGTGCATTCTACACATGCAAAAAGACCTTCGTTGTACGTTGGGGTATGCGACCGCAAGTCATCCAATGGATGTACACAGCGATTGTCAGACCCATTCTTACCTATGGCTCTATTGTATGGTGGAAGGCGGTGGAAAAATCAAGCTATATCAAGAACCTGAATAAGGTACAGAGACTAGCCTATATAGGAATAACAGGGGCTCAAAGATCCACACCACAAGCTGGATTGGAAATTATCTTGGACTTCCCGGCTCTGGATGAGTTCATAAGGTGCACGGCAGCCAAAACTGCAATTCGTTTAAGAGAACAGAGTTTTTGGAGGCACAGCACTTATGGATACGGGTAAATCTTACAAAGATATGACACGATTCCAGGACTGGTGGAGACCACAGATTACATCCCCTCTTTACTAGATTTCGATAGGAAATTTTCTATTTTCATACCAGAAAGACAGGGTTGTGATCCTAATCAACTTATAAGTAAACAGGGTATCCCTTTCTACACTGACGGTTCAAAAATGGAATCAGGAACAGGTGCGGGAGTGTTTTGCCAATCTCTCAACATCAGAGTGTCATATAAACTCCCAGCTGACTGTAATGTCTTTCAGGCCGAGATCTTTGCCATTGGAAAAGCAGCTGAATTGGCACATCACGAAAAGCTAAGCTCTTCGGAGATTACTTTTTTCGTGGACAGCCAGGCTGCTATCAAAGCCTTAGCCAGTGAGACCATAAGATCAAAAGCAGTTTTAAACTGTAGGAAAGAACTAAACAAAATCTGCCACACTAACCAGGTAAAGCTCTGCTGGGTTCCCGGACATAGCAATATAGAAGGGAATGATATAGTAGATGAACTAGCCAGGAAAGGATCAGAAGCAGACACAAGTAGTAGCGACCATTCAGTTACTCGTCCCGATTGGGGTATTTAAGAGGAAGATAGACCTTAAACTAAAAGAGAAAATCAATAACTCCTGGAAATCCAGGGACGATTGCGTAATCTCTAGAAGTTTATGGCCTAACACAAATGAAAAGGAAACTCGGTATATTCTATCGCTGAGTAAAAAGAACATTAAAATCTTGATAGGTGTACTAACAGGTCATTGGCACAATGGCTAACAGGATAGGGGCATTTGCACCCGATTTTTGTAGGAGCTGTCAGGATGAGGAGGAAAAAGAAACCATTAAACACCTGCTCTGCGACTGACCGAACCTCCAAACCAGCCGACTCCGTCATTTTGGAAACAAGTTTGTTGGAGAACTGGACGATCTAGCACAGGTCTAAATGGCAAACATGAGGAAATTTATAGATAGCATAGGCTGGTTCGTTAATGAGCCAGTCTACGCTAATCGGCAAAATTGAGGAGCATCGATGCTAACTTTTACTTTTACAGGGGATCACAATGGACCAGTAGGCCCCCGTGTACGCAACAGCTTCATGCTGTGCACACCCCTTATAACCTAACCTAACCTAAGTAGTTTATAGGTAAGAGTAGGTAATTTAAGTTAGTTTTAAGTTTTATTTTAAGGTCCTAATTTTAAGTAATTTTTTATAAATATAAATATAATAAAATAAATTTTCTAAAAAATGAAAAATAAATAAAATGGAATTACAGTAAAATATATCATAGGGCCGAAAGGCATTAGAATTAAGTATTATTGTTTAACTTAGAGTGTCCGTATGGGACCAGTAAGTTAGTTGTAAGTTAGGGTTAATTAGGCTAGTCTTATGAATTTTTGTCTAGTTTTAAGATTGAATTGATAAAAAATGAATTTAAAAAAAAGACAAAAAAAATGCGTTGGACTGTCATGCCAGAGGTCTTGGGTTCGATCCCTGCCTATGCAATCTAAAGTTTTTTTTTTTCACGGGTACTGCCTCTTGCGAGGAATTGACCAATTCTCCAAGAGTAATTCTTGTTATGAAAAGTGCTTTCTCAAATTGGCCATTCCAATTCGGCTTAAAATTGTAGGTCCCGGACTGTTGCGCCACCAAATTTATTTATTTTAATTTCTTTAAAAATTCATCGTTTTTTTTAATATCAAAACGAGACCTCTTATTTTAATACACCCTGATATATAAACCTATGCGTTTAGTAATTCCCTATACCTAGTTTAAAATTTTTCATTATAGAAAAGCATTAGTCAACATTGTCTTCAAATTAATTAAATGTTCAAAATTAATGAAAAACAACACATAAAACAATATCCTTGAACCCAAACTATGAACATAAATTCACACGAACATACATAAATATGTATATATTATGAAAATAAAAACACTCTAAGAAAAGTAAAAATCATATTAAGAAAAAATTTGTAAGTATTCTCTGTTCCTTTTTCAGACATATTCGAAAACACACACGAACACACCAAAGTTCTTAAAAATCTAAGGTCTTCTCTTCTTGAATTTTTCTGTAATGGATTTTCCTTATTCAACCCAAGAAACGTTTCTGGATTAAATTAAATTAAAGAAAAAAAAACGAGTTGAGTGTAGAGAAGAGGAGACAACAACACTCAAAGCCTTGACATCTTATTTTCATGTGTCAACTTAAGATATGAACAATACTTGGTGACAAAAAAAAATGTTAAAAAAAAATGATAAATACGAGTATAAGAATCAAGTGAAAGCTTTAAGAAACCTTCACGCCATCAACAACACAGTTTACAAAGTATACCTCATCTATATTTGTGTGAAGGATGTAGGTATATGTGGAGCTTGATATGTTAAAAGTTGATTGTGATTTGTTTCCTCTCATCACAAAAGATTCTTAGATGAAGTTTATATCCCTTAAACCCCTAAAATCTAAACAGGTGAAAATGAACTTCATCAACCCTTTTTTTTCTTAGTAGTTTTGTACGGGAAACCTCCGCATTTATTCAAGATAAGATACGAAAACGCTTATGAGGAGTATGAGGAGGAGTATCATACTCCTCATAAGGACGAGTATAGCAAAGTTTAACAAAAACAAATTTTTATAAGTTATAAACACATTTTGTGGGGAATCTGTGCTTGCCTTGCTGTTGCCGTTGACGTTGCCGTTGATGCTTTAGCTGTTGCCGTTCCCGCGTTGGGCGCCAAGCGTCACCATTATAGCTAAGTGTTAAACAACACATAATCACTTTAGATAATTATGTGAATATGAATAATTATCCTGCATATACATAACGTCATCGTCCTTGTCGTCGTCGTAGTTATCCTCGTCGTCGTCATTACCGTCGTCGTTGTTCGTCTACAAAAGCATCATCATCAAGACCAAGAGTGTGAAAGCGTGAAAGTTTTTTTTTGTTTGTGCCTTGGCACACCACACCCTCAACTCGATTAACACTTTTCTGAGGGTAATGAAAATTCATTTACCTCCAAACAATAAAATCAAGAACTATGTGTGTATTGTATATATACAGTCATATGTTCTTATCCTTGCCTAGTAGATAGGTTAGGTATAGCGCATAGAAGTTATAGTCTCTTTGGGGGTGCATAGAGGAAGACGAATTTTATTTTAACTTGCTCAATTTATATGAAACATTAACTAAATCAATTTTAAAGAAAACTTTGTCCTTGCCTGGGGATGATGGAAGAGGTTTGAAAGGAAACCTAGGCCAGAGTCCTCGTATGCCCAAAACAAACATATACAGTGGTTGAAAATTAATTACAGACAATATTTTTATTTTCTTTTGAATAGGTTGTAACAATATGAAGTTTAGAGTAATATTTGTAACAATATTTTCTTGTTTAATTTTTAACTTTATTTTAACATAAACAAAATTAGAAATAATTAAATAAAATAATTATAAAATTGTATTTAGTTCGAAAATGGATACCAGGTCCTGAAATATATGTATGGGAATTTGTGTCCAGTTTTCCGTAATGTTTTTGAACAACTAAGATGCACTTTTGGATTTTGTTTTATTTAAAGCTCTCTTTACATTCCTCAAAAATTTTCTATTGGATTGAGGTCCGAATTTTGTGTAGAATGGAATTTACTGTACCATATGCAAAATGTAAATGATCAAGTCAGGTTTTTACGGCAAAACGTCAATCAGCTTTTTGAGAGGCATGTTCCTATTAAAACCCTTTTCGTTAGGCATACGGCTCCACCTTGGCTGAATAGCGACATCTCTGCTCTAATGTCACGACGAGATGCCGCCTACAGTCAATGGAGACGTTACAAAGTAGAGCACTTCCACACATTGTATTGCAGACTGCGTAATCAAGTTGTCGTAATGGTCAGAACGGCAAAAAGACTTTATTATGGAAGTAAACTTGGTTCTTTAACCTCTGGCAAAAAAATATGGGAAAACCTGCATGAAATCGGTATTGGCAAACAATCTAAAAAGCCTGTTGGTGACGTCGATTGTGATGCACTCAACAAAAAGTTTACGTCCATGTCCTTAAACGTTGCTTCACCCGTTCTTTCCCTTACTGAGGAGGAACCAACTGCTATCAACAGTTCTCTGAGTTTTATAAGAATACTAGAGGAAAACATTGTGGAGGCAATAATATCGATTAAATCTAATGCTACTGGCCTGGACCAAATGGACCCTAAGTTCTTGAGACTACTGCTTCCATATATACTGCGCTATATAACCTACATATTTAATAGCATATTGACTACCTCCGAGTTTCCTTTAGAATGGAAGAAGGCTAAGATTATTCCCATACCCAAAAAGCAAACAGGTTCTGCTACAGAATTTCGGCCGATTGCCAATTCTTCCGTTTCTTTCGAATGTGTTTGAAAAAACTATTCTGGGGCAGATCCAAAAATATCTTACAATCAACAACCTGTTAAGTACCTGTCAGTCTGGTTTTCGACCTAAGCGCAGCTGCAAATCCGCCTAACTTTTTGTAACTGATGAAATAAGAATGGCAATGGACAGTGATCATGTTACATTACTAACCCTGTTAGATTATTCAAAAGCTTTTGATACTGTTAACCACTCAATCCTTTGTAAAAAGATGCGAATTAACTTTGGGTTTTCTTTAGAGTTCTGTAAGCTTGTTTTTTCATATCTCAACGGAAGGCAACAATGCGTGGTGGCTAATGCATACTCGTCCACATTTCTCAATGTTTTGAGTGGAGTGCCACAGGGATCTATCCTTGGACCAATCCTCTTCTCGCTTTACATAAATGAGTTACCACAAGTTGCTAAACATTGTTTAATTCATCTTTATGCTGATGATGTGCAGCTCCTGATAAGTCGACCTTTTGGGGCTAAAAATGATGCCGTAGCTTTAATGAACGAGGATCTGCTCCGCATTTTACAGTGGTCAAAAAAGAACGATCTCCGCCTTAACCCTGTCAAATCAACATCCCTCCCCATCTATCGCAAAAACTTTGATCTATCGGGTTTAAACCCGTTGAAACTTGACGACAAAACCATTGAATATGTTAGCACTGCTAGAAACCTAGGAGTAGTATTCAATCGCACTCTCACTTGGGATGACCACCTTAATAGTGCCATTGGTAAAGTCTATGGAAGTATCCACCTTCTTCAAGTCACTCGAAATTTCATCCCGATCAAAACTAAACCGCTACTTGCTAAGGCCCTTATACTACCAATTGTGCTGTATGGGTGTGAAATCTTTTGTAAACTAGACTGTGTGACTAGCCGCAAATTGAATGTTGCTTATAACAATATTGCCCGCTATATTTATAATCTACGTCGTTATGATCACATATCTATTTTTGCGGTACGGATTTCTGGTTGTAGCCTAGACAGCTTAATAAACTTTCGCTCTCTGAGTTACCTGCATAAAATCATCGAAACACAACAACCTGATTATCTATACGGTAAGCTGAATTTCCCTCATTCAACAAGGTCCTTTGCTTTAATATTACCCCGATACAATTTTCTAAATACTGAGCGTCAATTTTTTATTCATATTGTACGCCTTTGGAACTCTCTGCCCATCGCTATGAGAAGAATAAGAAGCATAAGTAGATTTAAATGTTTACTTTTCAACTATTTGGCAAATAATTGATGTTTAATTTCCTTTTATTTATATAAATATGTAAATAGATGCTAAATTTCCTTTTCTTTATAAATAAATATGTAAATAGTAGGTATATAATTTTATTCAAATTCTAAATTAATGTAAAGGCTTGCAACATTTTATAAGACTCATGTCCTACCTTGTAAGCGATTTTTGAAATAAATAAAATACAAATAAAGTACAAATAAAATACAAATTTTGAGCTGACCAATCTAAAACTTCAATACTTTCTTTTTCAAACGAACACTTTACTAGATGTGAAGTGGGATCGTTATTTTGTTTAAAAATATGAGAAGCAGGCAAATTTTCAAACGCATACGGCTCTATTCCATGTACGTAGATGTAGATGTACGTTGTGGAGCAGTTTTTAATCGGACATATCTCAAGAACTTTCACAGTTATCGATTTAAAATAAATTTTATTTTACTTTCAAAAAATTAAGTATTTGTTTTTTAACTAAGGAATTGAAAAAAAAATTGTTTGACCCAAACAAAAAATGATACTACATCTAAAATAATTGCTACATCAAAGAATAACATTTTCGAAAAATTAAGGAGACAGTTTTTAAACACAAAATAAAAACCTAAAAAAAATACAATTAAAATTTGGTAAATCGCCAACAATTAAAGATATTGCCTTTAAACTTATTTTATTTTATAAAAAACAACCGTCAATACAGTTATACAATATAAGTAAAAACTGAGGTTTGATTTAAATATCTCGGGTATAATTGAAGGAAAAATAATGTTTTAAGAAATGACCAATTACTTTTTTTATAAGAAATAAAAACTTAAAAACTTAAAAACTTTCAAAAAAGGCTATTGGTTTTCGACCATACATTTCGGGAACAAAAATATATGTATGTTGAAATCAAACTTATTTTATCAAATGTGAAATATTGTTGCTAACTTTAAGTTAATTTTTTAGAATAATCTAACAGACAACTTTTTTTAACATAAGACGAAAAACTGATACAAATTGGGTTTCGACTCAATTATTTTGAGAACAAAGAAAAATATTAACTTCAAGTTTTGTATCTGATAAAAAATGTTGTTATTACTATTTGTATAAATTTTAGAAAACTCGACAAACGGGAACATTTAACTTTCCATAAGAAGTTATTGTAATGGGTCCGATTTGTCAAATTGAAAATTTTGACATTTCTCGACGTTTCAAGGTCCCTAGACTCGAAATAAAAGATTTTTAGAAAGATGTCTATGCGTATGTGTGTACGTACGTTCGTACCGTCCGTCTGTCCGTACGTTCGCGACGTTTTTTCGTTGTCCATAGCTCAAGAACCAGAAGAGATATCGAATTCAAATAAATTTTGTTATACACATAAAAAGGCAGGAAGATGCAGAAAGGGCTCTCAAAAAAATTGCGTGGGCGGTTTTTTTTTTAACATAGCAGTTTAAAAAAAGGTGAAAATTGACAGTTTTTTTTTTATAAAAAATAAAAACCTAAACAAACAAATCAATAAAAGTTGGTAAAATTGATTTTCGACTCAAATATCTTTTCAAAACTTTGAGATTTTGGCTTTAAACTACTTTTATCTTTTAAAAATGTTGTTGTCAACACTCAGTTCAATTTTGAGGAAAATCAATTTTTTTACAAAAAATAAAAACCTAAAAAAACAACAATACTAAAACTTGGTAAAATTTTACTTACGACTCAAAAAGCTTTTAAAAATTAAAAATATTGTCTTCAAACTCTTTTTATTCCACCAAAAATGTTGTTTTCGATATTCACTAGTTTTTTTTTTATAAAAATCCAACAATCGGTTTTTTCATAAAAAAATAAAATCTACAAAAAATAGTACGCAAATTTGGTAAAAATTGATGTTCGGTTCTTGATATCTCTCAAATTAATTTCATTCATCCAATTTGCAAAAATTAAAGAAATGCTACTAAAATTGGTAAAAAATTTTGTTCGACTAAAAATCTATTTAACAAAACTAGATTTTCAAACTAAATTATTTCTTTATATGAAAAATATTGTTGGTAATTTTAAAATATGTAAGAATAATTCAACTCACAACTTTTTTAACCCAACACAAAAACCTACAAACTTTTAAGCAAGAGAAATATACAGACGGGATGGGAAGTTATTAGTGTGGGTCGCATCCCAGCCTCTTTTTTTTAATGTTATAGACCCATACGTCCTTCAATTTGCACTATAGGAGCCACACATCGCCAGGAAAACGTTCCTTAAATCGTCCCATTTCCGCCCTCATCTTAAATATCTTGATTTTGTTCTTGGGGTTTAACTCTTAGTTAATTGGAATTCCTGATGCAAATCTGTTTACTTTTAAATCATCACTCCATTAGATTTTTTTTCCAAAATGAGAGCGGTTTTTTAATAAATTTTCTCTTGCAGACTCTCAACGAAATTTAAAGTTTTTTTTTTTAAACTGATTGTTTTTGACAATAATCCCCGCAAGCCACTTTCAAAAAGGCAAAATTGTGATGAAATAGCAACACGAGTACCTTGACTGAGTTGTTTTGCTTCTTATCTCTTTTCTCTTGCGATTTTTAAAACTTCTAGTTCCGGTGTAAACCTTCAATATCGTGTTTTTTTTTTGAGCATTTTAACTGGCTTGCAATGGCTCCCATATGAAAGACGCATTAAAGGTGTGCAGCTTTGTTTTTACCTATTTTGCGTACTGGAGATATAAGTTTAAATATGCAGAAAGATAAATTAAGAATTTTTTGAATCCAATATCTCAACACAATTGCATATAATTAACAAACTTGAAGAAGTTTCAAATTCACTGCCCAACAAATTTATGGCAATACATAAACTTTAAAAGAACGCTGAAGAATTTATACTAAAACGGTTCTTATCAAAGAAACGCAAAATAGTATAAAAGAACAAATAATAGTCTTAAGCTTTTTTGATTTTAAAAGAAAATTCTAGAAATATGATGTTGAAAACAAGTATTTCTGAGTTCAATAGATAGTTAAAATCAGAGTTTACATTCAAAAATGAATTCTAAACCGAATTATTCAAAAATATAACGAAATTACGTTCAAAACTTCAGATAAAGTCAAATAAAACCCCATAAGCCATCTTATAACTAATGACAAATTCGAAAACTAAGTGAGATACTAAAATGGCTTAAGCTGTATCTAAAAAACACATATTATGTAGTACTTTAAGAAAACATTGTATACTATTGTTTTGAAGAGCTTCGTTGTGTTTTACCCTAATCTTAAAAACAGCGTATTATGTAAAAAACGTGACCTAACAGAAAAATTATTAGGTGATGAAATTTCCATGGTTTCTAATTATTTTTCCACAACTGTATATAAGCACATATTTAAAATCATGGGAATGAGTAAAAATGTATGTGAAATATATGTACTACTGATGGAACAAACATACATATATTTTTCATTGCATAATTAGTTTTTTTCTTTTTTATTTCTGAGCTCACTGTTTGCACTCATCACATCCTTGTTAAATGTTGAATCTATGAATAGTAAAATATTGAGTGATACCCCCATCAGCATCAGCATTTTTTAAATTTGTATTTTATGCCAAGACCATGGAACGTTTGATTATGAAAATCCTACAAAACGATGATCATAAGTATACGTAATATATTTATTATGCGGGTTTATAATTAAAATACAAAAAAAACTTAAATCCATGTTGGATCAAAAGGCTACCCCATTAAGGATGGATAAAATAAATCTCGTCAAATCAAAGCACTTTGACGACAATGCTTACATGAATTTATGTATGTGTGTAGAGCTATGTAGGATTTAAAGATTTGTAGGTATAATTATGCTTTAGCTTCAATTTAAAATGCAAATGGCATTACAAGTAAGCGATTTTAGCTGATTATTAATACAGATCGTTAAAGTAGTAGCATTACTCGTGTATGGTAATATCTTATAAAATGCATGACTTGATGGAATTAACTTGTGGTTCAAGGCTGTAATGCATTGTTTTGCATAAATAAGGATACTGTATTAATAATATTTTGTCATTGATGCTTATTTCATTTACATACATATGTAAAAAGAAGTTTATTATTGTAAAACTCAAGAAGGCAATACATATAATGCTTATAATTTATAATTGAACTTAATGATATTTGCACAATAAACTATGAGATATAACGCGTTGACGCTCTAATGTTCAATTAACGTCAAAATATGTCCCAAATTCAACGCGTTGACGCTCTAATGTTCAAATAACGTCAAAATATATCCCAAAGATGTTACGTCGTGTAATCGTCAACGAAAATTGTTGTCAACGACTACACTGACGCTTATGTTGACACACATTTTTGAGTCAACGCGTTGAAGATTTTATCTGACTATGTTAATGCTATTGGGACACGGTTAGTCGTTTTTGGGACTGTCGGCTATTGTATTAACCGTGTCCCAACATTGACATGGCAGAATTTAACTCAGAGTCAACGCATATATAGAAATAAAGTTGGCAGACAATTTTTGTAAAAAAGAAACAATTTAATTTTAAAAATATTAAAGTTCTTGTAGGTTTTTGTGAAAAAAGTTATCAGTTTTTGTTTAAATAACTAAAAGTTAACCACAATATTTTTCATATGATAAAATAAGTTCATTTTCTTTTTTTTTGTTCCCAACATGTTTAAGTTGAAAACCAAATTTTAGTAACATTTTTTGAAGGTTTTTATTTCTTGCAAAATAATGTTTTTTAAGGAAAACAATTAGTTTCAAGTCATTCTTATTATTTTTTCCAAGATATTTGATATTTAGTAAGCATTTTTTTTTTAGTTTTTGCTGTCAATTCAATTGTTCTAAAAATATTATCAGTTTACAAAAATGTTATTCTTCGTTGCAAAAAATTGTTGGTAAAATATTCGAGGTGATGGATATTTTTTTTTTAGATATTTGGGGTCAACTGAAATGTTGATGTAGCTATGATAAAATAAAACCAGGCTACTAATTTTGTTTTAGTTCTATAGCTTCGTGAATAAGAAATAAAAACTCGAAAAATTCTGCTAAAAATTTGTAAAAATTAAAAAAAGAAAACACTGGCAATTTCCCATCCGTGCTCGTCTGTTGATTTGTCTAAAAGCTTAACAAAATTTTATTAGCAACAATTTTCAATTGAATTTGCCTAAAAAAAAATAACTAAAAGTTAGCAACAATATTCTGCATATGATAAATACGTTTGGTTTCAAAATCTGTTTTCGTTAACGAGATCTTTAGTCGAAAACCAATTTTTGCAACAAAATTCAGCACAGAATGAAATCATTTTCAAGTCAATATATATGTTGTCCGGCTGCAAGTACAGCAGCGCTTTAACTTCTCCTGAATCATAGGGCAGCAACAAGATCCTTCCACCTATCCCGATTCACCGCAACTGACCTCAGCTGTGTCCACGATTGAATACCTTGAGACCGAGCTTCTTTCAAATCTGATGACCTCCAAGTTGTTTTTGGTCTTCCAACGCGTCTATTACCATTGGACGGATTTTTTTGCTATATTGTCGTCATGGTTTGCTCAGTGTATGGCCTATCCAACGCCATTTCCGTTGCATGATGTCTATGTCTAATTTTTTCTGTCCGGTCCTATTCCACAGCTCAACGTTAGATATGATTTGCGGCCAATTTGACGTTGGATTCGAAGAGTTTCAACTTGGTGCGTAGCGATATTTTGCTAGAGTTCCAGACAGGAGAAAGGATTCTTGCGTTGTTGTACGATTCTTAAATAACAGCGACAATTTTCTCAGGGATTCCTTTCGCAATAAGCGATCTCCAGATGCATTCACGATTGACCCGATCAAACGCCTTCTCAAAATCTATAAACATTAGGTACAGCGGTGATTGGTACTCAGATGATTGTTCGAGTATGATTCGCAAGGTGTTGATGTGGTCGACGCACGATATCGGCCACTCGAGAATAATAGTTGCAATTAACTTCGGAAAAACGAACAGAACTGTGATACCACGCCAGCTATTACAGTTTTTGAGGTTTCCTTTCTTTGGTAACTTTACAATAACTCCATCTTTCCAGTCCCTTGGGTAAGTTTCATTCTCCCAGACAGCCTGCACGAGTTTAAGCAAAATACGGGAAGCTGCCTCACGGTCTGCTTTTAGGAATTCTGCGGGAATACCATCATGTCCAGGTGCTTTGTTTTTCTTTAGATGATGTATCGCATTACTTGCAGAGATGCACTTGTTGGGGGACTGGTGTCAATACCCCTAGAAGATCTGCGCATGTTGTTCAATTGTGGATTCAATTCTGCATTGTGGTCGTCATTTAGCAGCGCATAAAAGTGCTCCTTCCATCTTTGTAGCTGATCTTCTATCGTCACTAAAAGGTTGCCGTTCAAATCTAACACGGGATGGTTAGTGTTAGTTCTACTACGCTGTCCGACAATGTCCTTAGTGATACAGCTCCCTTGCGTCCCCTCTTCCAGCAGCATGTTCCGCATTTTCCGCAAGTTTGTCCACCCTTGCCTTCTTGTCACGTCTCACACACCGCTCTGTACTCGTTTCGTAGAATCAATTTCCGCTTAGCATCACTTTCTGAATTGATTCTAATTTTAAGTGTTCTTCCATATGTGATTTTGTCTCAGGTGTCTTGGGATATCCAGGAATCTCTAGCTCTTGTCTGTCTGGGTATAGTTTCAGTTCCAGCTTCCATGTAAGCACTCTTAATTATCGATAAGCCAGCATTTTGTATGTTCGATGCTTTTTCGCCGAGTGTGGTGACAAAATTACGACGTACATTAGGTCATTTAGAACGCTTGCGTTGAATCTTGATCTCCTTGCTATACCCTCTGAGCGACGCTGTACAGCAGCTGTTCGTAAGCGAAGCAAACCCAGTAGCAAGTGATGGTCACTACCTGCATCAACCTTTCTTTCGTTATACGAACATCGCACAGCGACTTCCTCCATTTTTGCTGTATAATGAAGTGATCGATTTGATTTTTGGTTCGACCATCAGGAGATTCCCAGGTGATTTTGTGGCAGGTCTTGTGCGGAAATAAAGAACCCCCAATCACAAGTTGACGAGCGTTGCAGAAGTCGACAAGCATTTCACCATTTTCGTTACGTTGACCTAAGCCATGCTTACCCATAACTCGTTCGAAGCCTACGTTATCAGAACCAATTTTGGCATTAAAGCCCCCCATGATGATAATGATATCGCCCCCTGGAACACCGTTGTACAACGAATTCAGATGAGCATAAAAAGAAGTCTTTTTGTCCGCTGAAGCCTCATTCGTTGGAGCTTCATTGATTTTTGAGCTAAACCTCGCCGTTATAATCCTCGCCGAAATCGGTTTCCAGGATATAAGACTTTTGGTAGCTTCTTTAGTCAGCATGATGCCCACACCGTTGAGTCTTGGACCTCTGTCTGTCTCCTCTTCGCCAGAGTACAACATTCTCGTTTGGCCCGATTCTGCAATATATTTAGCTCTTCCTTTCCATTTGGTTTCACTCACTCCCAGAATGCTGATGTTCTGCCTGTTATGTTATGTTTCACGCTCTATTCATTACAATGAATGAATATATTAAATGAACCGGAATGAACTGGAATTCGAAGTCATCTGTTTGAAGTTTCGATCTTATTTAGTGTCACCAAAGTAACAACATTTAAAATTGTTCCACAAAACTTTTAATTTTGTTGAAACAATTGGATGTAAAACAAAAAAAATTAAATTACTAAAGTTCTAAGTGTTAGTGATGTTAATTATTTAAAAAAATCATCAGTGACACTTTAAATTTGGGAACAAAAATTAAAATTTATTGATATGAAAAGTAAAAACACATTAAAAAATGTTGTAAAGCTAATTTAGCACTTTTAAATTTAATAAAATATTAAATTTACTTATATCTCGATTTGTTTTTGTCACAAAATTCATTACCAAAAAATGCAACTTAAAAGTTTCTTTATTTGAATCACACTTGGTCACACTTCACAATTGTCAACAAGCTACAAAAAGTAATACAGTCGTGTTAAAATAGTTTAAATTGTTTCTCAAAAATTACAATTGTTTTATTTGTGGAAAATCAAAACAGCATAAATAGAAGAAGAATTTTGGATGCATGGCTTGTTGAATATTGAAAGAAATTTTAAATGATCTTTCAAACATAAGTTAGTAGTATATTATTATCAAAGCAAATGGTGAGAGCTTTTAGAAAAATCTTACTTTTTGAAATGTGGAAATTTTGCAATTGTGAAACACTTTGTTATTTATATTTTTCTTTCATTTTATTGTTAGATGCCAAATTGTTCTTTTTTAGGTTGTCAAAACTTTTGCATAAATGAAATCGTAATTCTAAGATAAGCTTTACTTTAAATGCAATATGTTTGTCTCATATGCTCTAAAAGGGCAAACTCATTTGTTTTCAAAATGTTACACATATTTCGTATGATCAAAAATCATTAAATAAAATTTTGGAAGAAAAAATTAAAATTTATTTTTTTTTGACAAAATTCCTTTGGAAACTTTAAATATTCTCAAAAGTACATATTTCATTTAAGTTTTTTAAACAAAAGGCGGTATTTGAAAATTCTAAATAGTGTTCCCTACTTTCTACAATAAAAGAAAAACATTAAATTATTTTTATTTTTTTAATTTTGACCAATTTTGTTTATTGAATAAGTTCAGATTTTCTCAAAAGTGCCTATGTAGATTACTCTTAAGTAGAGTAAATAAATATTCAGAATTATTGAAATAAAAGCAACTTTCAAAATGTTGTATTTATGATTTATGATAATTTAAGGACTTTCGTAGAACTAAAAAGTCTCGAGATATTCTCGTAAAAACCTTTTTTTTTTACTTTTATCTTTCAATGAATTTAATTTTTTTGACTGTCTCTAAAATCTTTGACAGTTTTGAGAAGAATAATTTTGGTGCTTTTTGGAAATACCTTTTTAATCCTAGTGAAAACTGCACATTTTCCTAGTTTATTTAAGTTTATTCAATTTTTTGACTTTTTGTAACAATGTATATTAAATTTGAATGATTTTTTTATTGTTCATAAATTGGTGTATTCTTAATTTAAAATTGTCCCGAAATTTCATAAGCTTTTTTAATAACATTCAGGATGTTAGATGTCGCAGTATTTTATTTATTTTGCTCTATAATCAAGTGCCAACTACTTAGACCATGTTTTACTGGACAATATTGTTCCAGGAAAGTGTCTAAACAGTAAGTTTACCAAACTAAACATACCTACATAAGTATGTTAATCAAAATAATATTTTTTTCACATTTAAAACTCCCAACAAAATTTCAATAAGCCCAAGCCAGCTGTTGCGCAACTGCGGTTTTTTTTGTTTTAAATAGATTTTTAATTATTTAATAAAATTTCCATATCAAAAAATAACATTATTAAATTGAAATAACACAAAAATCCTTAAATGTTTTTTTTTTCAAATTCAATTCAATTCAATTCAAAACTTTTTCAATTATATGTACATCCAACATTATGTATCTCATTGAAAATGCACATTGCAAAAGCTTTTTGTTTTAATATAATTCGTATAATTAAAACCCTATTTTTAGATATTAATTATATTCATCAAATCTATTCCCCTGGAAAAGGATTTTTTGTTGTTGGTCATTGTTGTTGTCTATTTGCGTGCAATAATATACCTTAATGAGCAGTGAGCTTCATTACAAACCACGTTGGTTATAAATTAAAAATAAATATTTACGCTAATTCATATGTTTAGATACGTTTACAGAGAGGAGGGTGAAATATAATTGTTGTGGTTATGTAGATGTTTTGATGTTATAAATTGAAGTTTTGTATATTTTTATTTTGTGTTTCAGTGCAGCTACCTCTCTATATTTCCATAAGTGCATTCATAGCTATATTTTTTGTATAAATTAAACTAAGAGAAAAATAAAAATAGAACAAAATAAAATTCTAATAAATTTTGTTTAACTTTTCACTTTGAAAATGAAGTTTTTAATTTTTATAGTTTAGCCGTTGGGTAACATGAACACACGTATAATGAAAATATGTACAAAAACTTGTTTAAGACATCATTCTAAAATTATTATGCAAATTAATCATTTTCTTCTACAAGAATGAGTACAAGATACCTTCTAGGTATATCTAGTATAGATGTTGAGCGTATCTTTATATATGTATGTAGGTGTATCCATATCCTTCGTAACCATAAAGTTTCCTATATAAATTAATTCTCAAACATGGTAGACAAGAGGAAATGGGTGTCATTAGTACTTTGGATCTAAGGATGTGAAAGTTATTTTCATTGACAAAGAACCTACATAATTAATTTCCTGCAAGGAGTAGTTGGTATTGTTATACATAACCGCACAGCCTCGCAAATCTACTTTTCAGGGACGTAGTTTTTAATTTTTTTTTCGAGAAAGGCTAACGAGAAAATTAACAGTTAAATTCGTTTCATAGTTCGAATTTTTTCATATTAAAAAATTATTTGAAAGCATCTTTTACGATATTTTTAGTTTTGTTTGCACATTTTTCATTTAGCATAGAAAGGATGGTTTTCTGAAAATTAATGTCTACGATAAAAAATCTTGTCGAATTTGTGTCTTGAAGTCTGTTGGCGCTTAAAAAGGGAAACTAAGTTGACTAAGTCAACTACTTGAACTCTTTAAACTTTCTATTCTTGTCTTCGAATTCATTTTATTTTAAATGTATTTCTTCTTACTTACACTCCTACACTTGTCTTGCTAACTCTGGTGTACCCTACGGTTGCCACTTAGGTCCTCTACTTTGTATCATCTCTCCACCATCAACGATTTGAAATTGATTATGTACTAAATATTTCAATATCTCATTTTACCCTAACGACGAACAGTTTTTGAAGACTATAACGTTGTTGAAGGATTATTTCCTTATTTAACTAGACCTCGATAGTTTCTCAGACTGGTGTAAAAAGAACAGCTTAGATTTTAATATTACAAAATTTTAGTAAATTACTTTTTCATAAAAGGGTTAAAGGACTTTAAACAGTCACAATATTTTCTCCATAATCAACCCCTTCTCTGAATTGAGGTTAATCGTATGACCTTGGGCTCTATATGGGACCGAAAGCTAAATGTCCTGTTTTTTATAGACCTTTCTAACATACCTTTGTCCGTCTTCACATTGAATATGCTTTTTAAGTATGGTCCCTTCAAGGCATAAATATTTCAAGAACTGGGAGCGTTAAAATACGTTTTCTTCGATTTTCCCTTTGAGGCCAACCTTGGCATAATTCCCTGATTCTTCCTCGCCATAACAAGACCGCCTTCAATTTATTATTTAGGACTAAGGAAAAACGTGTAGACACATAGTTTACATCTTGTTCATCCATCGCCTCGTTTTAAGCTTTATCAGGTTAAAAGTTAGGATTTAGGTACTTTGTAGAAACAATTTTTTAGAAAATTGAAGCTAAGCTTGTACTATTCTATAAACAAATTAGATACAATACTGATAAGGAGCATTTGCTTAAAGCAAATGCTTCATTAAAAAAACATCAAATCAAAAAAAAAATATTGATGAAAAAGAGGAAACATTATGTACATACCTTCCTCTAATAAAAGTTGATCAAAATAGTAAAATGGAGCATATGCTCCAAGCAAATGCTTCACACTTAAAAAAAAAATATCAATCTAAAATTTATTTTACAAAAACCGTATACATACTTTTCTATAATGAAAGTAAGTAATAGAAATGGAGCATATGCTCAGAGCAAATGCTTCATAGTATAGGAGTTAATACTAATAGGTTCTAAATTGAGTACCTTCCAATTCAAAAGTTTTTTTTTCTCTGAATACTTCATTTTATTAATTGTTTTGAGTATATTTATTTTGTTTATAAAACTGGATAACTTTGTTCAAGGCCCTTAAATCCCCATTTTCTTAAAGCTACGTTCATGCACTTCAGCTGTTGCAAACATTGACATAGAAAACTTTTTTTATATATAACAAGAATTTAGTTGAATCTCAAATATTTTGTAATAAATCACTTGGGGTAAATCATTCGCAGATGCTACCTCTGTACATACATATGTATTATGTTATACAGTTGAGCATAGATCCTTTGATCATAGAGTCTTCTAATAAATCATGAAGCTTGAAAACCGCATGTCTTTTGCTGTTTGCACATACATACAAAGCAACAAACGTTTGGAATTTTATTGTTGTACGGCTTGGCTATATTTATGCAGTAATTATTAATATATAGCTAAAATATCTGTGAAAATTATAGTTAATGAGCAAACAATAATAATTGTTGATGGTGGTGTGTACATATTCTGTGAAAGATGAAAAGTTCTGGTGAATTTGACACAGTGGGTAGGTCAATGAGAAGACTTAAATATATGTTAAACATCAAACAATGGATAAACAAAAAAACATACTAAATAACAACACTACTTATAGTCTATTTGTAAATATGTACTTAAATACTTGTTGACAGAGAAAAATGGCCTTTTAATATGGATTATTTTATTATGTTTATAGGGAGGACAGTCCAATTAGAAGAGAGGTTATTTATGGTTAATTTTTCATCTTCAAATTAAAATTGAATATCCAAAGTCATAGGGCTGTATATTGTCAGGCCATGGGTCTATTTAAATTATAAGCCAGGCAGTTCTATTCTAAGAAATTTATTATTATTCTCAAATGTGTATAGGCATTCTTAAGGAATTATTTTGGATACAAAATATTTGTATTTTTCCAACAGATATTAGCTTTGAATTTTAAGTTTTTATAAAATTAAATTTTATAATTTTAGAGCTTTTAAAAAATTAAGTTTAGCCAAGAAAAATGTAAGTGTCTTCAATTAAGTAATTACATTTTCAAAAAGCAGCTTTTTTGGGCAGCTGTCACTTTAGAAGCTGCCATCTTTTGATATTTGACGCCATTACTAAAAATGGAACCCTACATGCATTAACAACGTATTGAAATTTATAATATTTAGGTACTAATCAATTATGCTGCTTGAAACACTAAAAAACGAAACAAAGGGAATTTTGCAAAAAAAATTTACTGATCGTTGTATTTCTCAAAGATGTGATTACAATTGGGATCTTGTTATTTAACATAGTCAGACTTTTGGTATATTAGCCACGTGATAGACAAGGGTTATACTTATGCTTAACAAACGATTCAAGACCTTTTTGAATGCTAATGCTTCACAAACGATTCAAGACCTTTTTGAGGAAATGTAAATGTGGAAATTTGGATGATATCATTTCCATTGCTAGTGAAATACTTTCTTCTTTGAAAAGAAATAAAAATACATTATTTTCACCTTAGAAACGCAATTTTTTTTTTCAATATCAAAATAGAACATCCTATTGGAAAGCCTATTACTTTGTTAAAAACAAAATTTTCAGATTTACGTTATCTATCTTTAAAAGCTCAAAAATTAAGCCTAATTCTTTGTGATACAGATCAAGCCTTTGAAATGAGACCTTAATTCAATAAATATACACAGTACAGTGGGAAATTTCCAAAAAAAAACCCATCCGCAGTATACCGGTTTTTTACTTGCGACATATAGGAACTGTATGGCAAGTTTTGCATTCGTGGAAAATTTCGAACATGATATTACGATGGTAGAGAAGTCGAAAAAAGTGGGTCCCGCGATTCCGTCCGGTCTGTTTTGTCTGTCTGTCCACGCTCCTACAGCCTAAACCAATGGGTCGATTGAGTTCAAACTTGGAAGTTAAGGTTTTCAGCAGATTCGCGTTAGGCGTTTTTTTCATTTTTTTTTAAGACCAAAACTAACAGTGGCCCCCATACAATTTTTTTGGTCAAAAAACGAAAATTCGAATTTTCTCAAAAACAAACCGATAGATTTTTTTAAATTTTCTCTAAAATTTTATTTTTAAACTTGGCTTCTTTTTATAAGAAAAACATATTTTTGTATTGCTCAGGAAAGGTACCGCTCATAGAACCGTTATTTTGTTTCTTAATTTTCTCAGCAACTTATCAACCGATTTCAATAATTTTTTTTCTGAATAAGCTCTTATAGTGCCTTAACAATATTTGATTATCAAAAGTGAAATTTTTTATTGTTTGGATTTTTAAAAAAATATTGAATTTTTTTTTTCAAAATTCTATATCTCAAAAACGGGTCAACATTTTTTTACGAAATTCAAATGTAGAGCGTATATTTACAATCACTAAACAACTGCATACCAAAAATATTTTTAGAACAAAATTTTATATATACAAAATTAATTTAAAAAAAAAAACCGCTCTAACGATTTTCAAAAAAAAATTTTGAAAAATCAAGGGTTTTTTGATTTATAAAATGGCATCTAAATTTTTGAAGACAAACTTACTTTTCAGGTAAAATTTTGAATCTTAAAATATTTTTTTTTAAATTATTTTAACTGTATTAAATGTAACCCCCTTCCATCTCACCAGATCAAATCCTGTGCGTGAGCCCGAAAGAGCGCATTACATTGACAAAACTTTTATTATATTCAGCCCTATCATGAATTCCATCGTAATCGGAAATTTTTACGAATCCCGAAAAACTGTATCATGAAATCCGTTCGTAGTGGAAAATCTCATACAATTTTGCATTACGAACGGATTTCATGATACAGTTTTTCGGGATTCGTAAAAATTCCGACTACGATGGAATTCATGATAGGGCTGATTACTATCTTTTATCCAAATTAGATAATGCATTTGGTACATATGTATGTATTGTTTATAACTATAACTATTGTAAATACCAATTCATTTCCGGGATGAGTTGTCCTAGGATGAGTTGTGTCTTGGGATGAATCGCGCGGTTTTTTTGACAAATCGAATAGCATTTAAATCTTTGAAGACAAACTTGTTTTAAAGGTATAATTTAAATCTTATATATGTAGGTGCTTTTTTAAACAGACTCTTTGCATACAGGAGCAAGTTTGTGCGACCCAGTCGTGCATTTTATTAATTTAAAATTTGATGCAATTGAAAATTTGTCGTAATAGTTTAAAATAAAATTGTACAAATTTATCGAAATTCAGACCAAAACTAATTTAAATGTAATAAAATTTACGATTTTAAAGATAACATGGTTAGAAAATATCAAAAGTAATAGTTTGTTTTATTTTTCCTTTCTTGTTTTCCAATTTGCAAATTGAATCCAAATGAAGTATGTATGTACTAGAATAAAGGGGTTCGTTCGTAGATTATGGCCTAAGTAAAATGCTTCTTCATGTGCATCAGATGGCGCTATCGGTGATAGATTATAATGTTGAGAACTCATGCTCAACTTTGAAACACAGATAGAGAAGGAAAGTGTAAGTATATACGATTGGAAGATCTCCCAGTATTGGTCGAACTGTCAAAAGTCTTCCAATAGCATTCAATTAGGTGACAGTTGTCAATTTACTATCGAGTGAAAATTTATAATTGGATGGCAATTTCCGATAATTTTGTATCTTCCAAATTATAATTGCCATTTTTCAAGGTTGAAAGACTTTAGAAAAAATTGGTGCACTTTTTAGAAGACAATTTTTTTGACAGATGATGGAGAATATGCAAGTTTATTTTAGAAGTGAAAACAACGGGTAGTGCAAGAACATTTAAAAACTATATAAAATACAAAATATACAAAAAATTGAAACAATAATAAAGCAGGCAATAACATTTATCTTGTAAGATTTGTTATTGCGTCCAATCCTTTCCAAATTTGTTTGTATAGTCACTTTATTATTATTTTACAAAACAGTAACTTCTTATTTCTTTCGATTTTCATAATTTTCAAAATCTTTCGAAATCCTGTGAACTTCTGTTGTTGTTTTCTAAACAAAAATTTTCTGCAAATTAAGAATTGGATGATGTTGTTTGGAAAGAACATCAATATCCAATTAATGGACAATCTTCGAACTATTTGTAAACATACTAAATTGGGTATTTCGACGTGTACAAACGATTGCAAGAATTAAGTCAATTTCTGATAGAAAATTTGCCAGATAAAATTGGGTGTTTACATGGTTGATAGAAAATTGATTAAAATGCTTTGTGAAAAATCTGCCAATATTCCAATCGTGTATACTTAGCTTTAGAATTGAATTTTTGTATATGCATCTTTTTCAGAGGACTAGACAAGAAATGGTGTTACAGTCTGTATGCAGTTTCTACAAAATTAGCAGTACTAAAAAGGAATCTAAAACATGCATACAATAGAATTAGTTAATTTGTCAGCTTATTGAAAAAACACACAAGTATAGTTAAATTATCAAAAATAAGTAGAAATAATTTGAAAAGAAGTTGAGAGTTCATATTTATTGACGCCATGATAAGTTGGACACTACTCTACGAGCACATAAATTGAGTGTCAAAATTATCAACGTCTAAGAATGCAAAAAATTGCTCTCGATACTCGAATAAAAGTCTTATCTCTATCCAAATTGGATGTTTTATTCGTTATAAATTTCTTCTATAGTATCTATGTATGTATGACTTTTCCAAAAAACACAAGTCATTATGACATTTAATTCTTATTCTAAAGGCTTATGAAATGAACTAAGGCAGTACAAAAACCTAAAAATCATCGTTGACAACAAATGTTCCTCCCACCAAAGTTTCATTCTTATTGAAAATGGTGAATTATGTTTGATATATTTTCTTTCGAATACAATCATCAATAAATTCTGTTCTTGTGACTTAGGAAAAAATATCATTACAAAACTTGCTCAAGACTTTTAAAAAGCCGCACATCATAAGTGAAAATGAATTCATATGAAGTGAAAATAAATTTATATCATAAGCAACACTAACAGTAGCAATCTTTTCCACTAAGCGTGAATTATAATGATGCACAGGCCTTGTAACATAAATTAGCCTCCAATTTCTTCAATTTTCCTTAAAATCTTTACGATTGTTGTTTTTTTTTTAATTTTTAAGTAATTCAACATTATAAATGGCAAACATTTGAAAAAATATTATGACATTTTAAATGACAGCTGAGTTTGACGGGTTTCAAGTGCTACTACGCAATTAATGACCTACTAATTTTGAGAAATAATAACACTGTTCGACAGGCTTTTGTTCCTGGCAATCAACTTGCGATTTTGAGAGCCTACATTCAAATTTCACGTAAGGTTTTTGAGATATTACTTTTTAAAATTAAGTATACATGACTTTTTGAGGCTATCTTAAATGATGAAGTGGCATTTTTTGATTAAATTTGTGATGTTTTTCCAAATATATAATTCTTTTGTTGAAATATTTATCTATAGCATTTCATAAAATCATGTTCATGTTCGAAAAAGTTGTTAGATTTCACATAATCTTAAATAAACCCTTAACCATTTGTGCTGAAACGGTTTCCATTAGAAAATTCTAAACGAATTGGAAACGATTATCATAAATAATGAAAATTTTCAGAAACTTCCCAATCATTGTAGAGTGTTTCAGGCGGAACTTTTGGCGATAAAAGAAGTCTTGTCCTGGTTCAAATGAATTTTACAGAACCTGCATGGACGAGGAAGAGGAGGAAACAGTTCTTCACCTTCTCTGTACATGCCCTGCTCTAGCTTTAAAACGCAAGAATTACCTAAGAGAATTCTTCTATAACGATTTAAACGATCTAAATCATAGCATAATCAGCCTCTCACATTTTGTAAGGGACTTAAACTGGTTTCATTGAGCTTAGGAGGAAGCCTCAAGATTCATGTGGTATCACAATGGGCCATTAAACTGGCCTTAGTGTGACCTATTCCATCACGGACAGCCACTTTAACCTAACCTAACCTAACTTTTCCAAAATCATCATACAATTTATTTTTGAGGGATGTGATGAGTTCTGATTTAAAACACCGTTTTTGTTGTCTTTAACATTTTTAAAGGGTCATATTTTAAAAACCTAATGTGATATACAAAAAAAAAAACAAATAAGTTGAAAATGATGAAAATTTCAATTAGTCTTAAAAAACTAACAATATAATTTGTAAAATTACAAAATTCCTTTTTCATTTAAATGTTCATAAATTCAAATCAAACGCATTTTTATGTTTTATTAAACATATTTTAAAAATACAAATTCCAACCTAACATTCCAATTATATTACAAAAAAGTTCACAAAATAAAAACATTCAGTACGTTCATTTTATTTCATTGTATGAAATTATTCGCTGTCTTAACTCTCATTCATAACACACAGAAAGATAACACTTCAATTTATTTCCGAAACATTTTTCATTGTCATCTTTTTCTAAAACTATACCTAAGCATAATATAGCACACACATACATGAATAAAAAGCACAAGCTATTTGCATTTGTAACGGAAATGAAAGAATAAGGCCAAAAAAGGAGTCGTAACTCAAAAGATATTCTGAAAGACTGAAACTGTACTTGGTACTTCTTTGTCCTGAAATACGTAGTAGCTATGGTACTGTGCTGGTTCAGTTATGGGTTTTGGCATTTTCTATTTTGTGTGTGAGCTGAGACCTTAGAATTGCATGCATACCATACCATCATAGTAGCAAGGATACGGATATTAAATTCCTTCTTCATAATATGTATTGTAGTGTGTGTACTGTTTTTGTGATATTTGAGTATAAGGTAAGAAGAAATATGCAATAACTTAAGTCATGGCTGTCAACGAAGCAGTGCAAGAAAGTACGTTAATATTATTTTTTTGTTTTACTGATGTCCTTTATAAGGAATGGTGTAGTGCCATTTGTAGAGATTTGGAAAAACACCTGAATTTGTTCGTACAGGTATATCTGTGCAATTATTTTTAAACGAGTAGAGCTGTACTGGTGTTGTTTTGTTTTGAAGGGTGGGTCAAATACAAGTTTATTTTTCAAAAATTGCTATAAAATTAACAAAATGAAATTTTGTCCATGTAATATGGCTTCAAGAGCAAACATTCCGATTAATTATGAACACAACGCCATTCAAGTGGTTGCCTTGTATCGCTACGCAGCAGTACCATCGAGTTCTGTTTATCCAATTTTCCAAGACAAATAAAGTCCAACGGGATCAAATCGTAGATCAGAGGATGCCAATTAACATCGTCTAAACGACTGATAACATGATTGGTTAATTTGGTAATGAAAAGATCAATTGTGGCATGGACTGTTATGGCGTAATGGCATTGCGCTTATTTGAGTAGATCTAAGGCCAGTGCTGGAAAGTGATAATTCGACCATGTAAGATAGAACTTTCTGCAGTATTCTAATGAGCTATGATACATGATATGTTGAGCTTTTGAGATTGATGTTCGTAAGCTTTCGTCTGCAGCAGCCACATTCTCATCTGTGCCCACCGTATAAATATAGGGACAATAAGTGTTGTCTACTAGAGGCTACCATTCTGCACAAAATTGAGTACAGTAGGTGCGATGGCTGTTTCATTTCGAAAATAATTTTAAGGAACGAGTTTTTAAAGCATAAAGTAATTCATTTTGTTATGCTGAGATGTGATACTGACTTTCTGTCAAGGTTTCGAGCGGAAGATAGCTGTCAGTGTCAAAACAACATTTTATTGAACAATAAACCTTAAAATGACTTACTCTACATATATATAAGAAAGCCAAAAAGTTGGACTGCCTAATTTAAACAAAAAATATAGCAGTTTTTTTTCAGTTTGATGATTATGACTTTTTTATAAATTGAAAAATACTGAAACTGTATCTGTCAGCTCAAATATTTAAGGAACATGAAATGAAATGACCTTTTTATTTTTTACGAAAATTCTCGTACTCGTGTGTCGAAATTTTTAAAAGTCTTACAAAATGTTAACGACGACATTTTGTGTAAGATAAAAAAGTCAATACCTTTTTTGGTTCTCGAGATTTTTCTTCGAAAACCAATTTTTACCAATTTTAGTAGAATTAAAAAAAAAATTGTATATCTTATGAAAACTAACGATTGTAGTTTTTTAAGAAAATTTTCTTATGTTGACAACAACATTTTGAATTGAATGAAATAATTTTGAATTTAATACCTTCATTTATGGACGAGGTATTGGAGTCAAAAGTCATCATCAATCTACAGCATTAAATCTTCAAAAGTCATATCTTAGCCCCAATGGATGGTCAAAATATATGCAATATATGTAAATGATTCGAAAAAGTTTCGAATCAACAAAATTGTTTTGATTTATATTTAGTGCAGATTGCAAATTATTAACTATTATTGAAGGAATTGAATCATCTGTGGAAAAAAAATACACATATCGTCAGCGAAAATAGGAGTCTAAAAAAGTCATGAGTGATAACAGAGAAAGAATTGGACCCAAAACAGAACCCTGTGGAACACCTGCCACACAAGTAAACATATCAGACACAAAATAGTTCAGAGATACTATAAATTTTCTTTAGTACAAAAAGGACTTTACAATTTGTATCAGGTACATGGGAAAATTTAGAGCAAACATCTAATGGATTAATCTGCCATGCCAAACAGGATAAAAATGCCTTTTCTACATCAAGCAATATCATACCTGGGGTGGATTCGGCTAAGGTGATTGTTGATAAATGACAATCAAAATAATCGAATTTGATCAATGTAAGGAAATAATAAGCACTTACAATGCCAACGCCTAGCGGTTAGCCATAATTTGATGGCAAATATTTACAATTGCTGCCCCTTGCATTGTATATTCGCTTAGTTTTTGAAATTTACCAAAAGGATTTACACATAGAGTTACTCTCTCTTATTTGGCGAATTGCTTCGAGTGAGTTCCTCTTTCTAAGCTACCAAGACATAACAAATTCACTTCTTTAGTAACCTTTGGTATTGGCTTTGTCCATCTATATATTGATTTTTTTGGTTAATGTAAAAATCAATACCATATGCTCGCATAAGGCATCTTGAAGGGAAGCAATCAGCCGAGCTTTATCTACAATATACATCATTCCTAAAAATGATTTTTAATTACACTTCAGACTATTAATCTCATTTTAAATATCGTTGCTCTCTTGGGCAATCGATTTGTATATTTACTGATTTTTATTGTATTTGTATTGATTTTATCAGTAAGTCAGCCCCTAATCAAGGGGAAGGACGCCAGTCCAGTGTTTACCATCAATCAAAAAATTTAATTTTAAGAAGGAAGTAAACCGTAGCTTCTTGCGTTCGCTCACAAGATTGAGAATTTCCTCAGTGCAGTTCTCCGCGGTGCCTTTTTCAATTATTATTAATTGCACAATATCATTTGTCATTGAGCTGCACTGATTTCTCAACTTGCTCCCCGGGAGCCCCCACGTGGAGGTTCAAGTAAACACTTCTTCCTTCCAGATTACAGTTCTGCTTATACCATAGCTTCCCTGCATCTACATAGAAGTCAGTTGAAAAAATATTTGTATTCCGAATAGTGCTACCAGACGTTTACACAAACTAGTGAAATATTTTCTTAGTTAGCGTTTTTTAATTAAAAAAACACATTCTTGTGACCGCAATTGCTTACGACATTTAAAAAAAAAAGAAATAAGAAAAGTAAGAATGTTATTAAAACACAGCCAATTTGATACTTTTATTTAAATCTTTTATACAAATCTATACTAGTATTGTAAATGCGAAAGTAACTCTGTCTGTCTGTCTGTTACTCAATCACGCCTAAACTACTGAACCAATTTGCATGAAATTTGGTACGGAGATATTTTAATACCCGAAAAAGGACATAGGCTACTTTTTACCCCGGGAAAATGACGCATTCCCATGGAAAAATTCAGGTGGGCCGATCGCTTTTACGCCTAAACTACTGAACAGATTTAAATGAAATTTGGTAAGGAGATAGTTTGAGACTTAAGAAAGAACATGAGTTACTTTTATCCTCGAGAAAACAACGCATTCCTATGGTAAAAATTACTTTCCGGGGAATCTGATCGCTTTCACTCCAAAATTCACAAAGATTTGAATAATATTTGGATAAAATTGGTATTACGGGAAAACAACGCATTCCCAACCCTTATGAAATAAGTTCTACTTCTGATAATTCTGTTTCGGTTGAGGCGCGGGGCGAGTGCGCCGGCGGGGGTTGCACGCGGTAGACGAGGAAGGTGACGGCGGCGGTAGTGCGGCGCGGGGGAGGACATCACTGATGGGTCTACCCCTGGGGTAGTACCCCAACGTGAGGGCACACGCCGTTGTCGGACGCATGCAAATTACAGAGAAATTCTGCAAATATTTTATTTGTCGTGTAAATTTAATTGTTTCTTTAATACTTAATGATTTACTCGGTTCGTCTTTGATCATTTAATTTGCCAGAAGTAGGTAGGTAGTTTTAAGTTAGTTTCTTTAGTTCACCTGCGTAATTCTTTTAATATTAATACGTGTACATTTTTTAGTATTAAAATAATAAACGGTATACAATACCTACTTAATTTCTATTTATTTTGGTTCCTTTAAGTTTGTAAGTAAAACTAAAATGTAAATAGTTACGACAGTCGTTATCATACTTACTTAATTTAAATAGAAGCTTTTAAATAATCTCCTTTTCTTTTAAATTTCTAATTAATCTTGGTTTCGTTTACGTTTAGCTTGATATTACGCTAATATGCCTGGAAAACGTAAATCTAATCCAGCGCGTAGTTCTAGCAGAGCTCGAGCTGCGAAAAAAGCTAGAAGCCAAGAGTCCGAAGAACAGACCCAAACCCGTTTGGCTTTATATGCTGAGACCCATAGGGCTCATAGAGCTTCTGAGACTGAAGAGCAGGGTCAATCACGACGTCTATTAGATGCTGAGTGCCATAGGGCTCAAAGAGCTTCTCAGACTGAAGTTCAGAGTGAAACCCGTAGATCTTTAGATGCTGAGCGTTACGCATCTCAAAGAGCCGCTGTAACTGAAGATGAACGACAGGCATGAAGGCTTTTAGAAACTGAGCGAGCACAATTCAAACATACGTACAAAAAAGTACAGCACAGGTTTTTTCATACTACTATCCAAAAAAAAACTATCTAATGCGGACGAAGTCGCGGGTAAAAGCTAGTATTTTATAAAAATCAATTAAAAATTTCACTGTGAGAACAATGAATTTTGACAATTCTAATCTGAAATTGTTTAATCGAATTGAATTGAGTTGAATCATCTTACACAGACGGAATGAAAATGATAGTCAAATTTGACTTTCAAAAATATGATGGTCAATTATCGCCTTAGGCAATTCCAACCCTGTACTTTTTTCAATACAATAATTTCTATTGATATGGTTTGTAATACGATGTACTTGATAAACAGTACTATGAGAAGGCCGAAAACCCAACTGTTCTAATTTTTTCAAAGCACTTATGTATTTATTTGGCTTGGAAAATACCCAAGTTGGAGACACGAGGTAAACAATGATTGTAAAAGTCTAAATCCTGATATTGGAAGATGTTTTAAATACACGTTTTCAGATTGTCAAAATTCACTGAATAAAATTCACTCAATAAAATGAAAACTATTTTTGTTCTTATCCAACTGGTTCTGTATAGCAGTTTTGGTAATTGGTACTTTCCAATTAGTTAGTAATAATGATCTTGAAACATCAAGAAATGTCAGAATTTTCAATTCGACAAATCGGACAGAAAAAAATAACAATTGTTGCCAATAGAAAGTCAATCAAAATTCAAACTAAAACTAAAATGGTTTCTTTATTATTTAAAACTAAAAGGCTAAAAATTGAAAAAAAGAAAAATGTCTTCGATTAAACTAAGTGAATATGATTCAAAAGTTGAAATGACCTAAATTCGAGAGAATACGTGAATTTTTATAGATTCACAAAAAAAATCAATCGGAATGGGCCAAAGCTGTTCACTGCCCTTAATTCCTCATCCCTACCCAAATGATTTCCAAAATTAAAATCAGTTGGTAGAATATTCGAATATCAAATAAATTAAAGTTCAAGTATGTTTAAAACGTCCGGCTGGAGGAGTTGGTCAAATGCAAAAGCCCACAGAATCAGCCTTCATTTTGTACAAAATCGAGGCCAACTGGCAATATATACAATCTAACCTACATATGTACCTTTAAAACCTTTATTTGTATAATCCGGATTTTTTCTGTAATTAATCTATACATAATAAATATTCAACTTCATCAATGAAATCCACTTATCAACCACTCATTTGCTTTGAATGTAAATCACCACACACATTTATCCACTTTAAAAGTACAACATCAACGAAAAAAAAGCACTGCTCGATTAGGTTAAAATAATGGAATATCTACTCGTACCTATACAACATATCCCTTTTGAAAGCTAAAACCTCTTCTGATAGATAGGCATCTATATTATAATACTTGTTGCTTTGTTTCATTTTATAAAAATATAATAAAATAAAAAAAAAATAATCCCAACGACTCCCAACGAAGGACGAAGGACGAGGATGAGATCTATAGGACGACCCACTTATCATCGTTATTTCATACTCTTCTCCATGATGTCCCAATTTAATCCTCAAATATCCAATAAATGATAAAACATTTTATGAATTTACACCTCACACACAAAGTAATCGAATATCCTTGAAATGTATAAAGTACACATCAGTGCCTCTACCGCACTCTTCACTTCGCAAAATGTGTCTGCTTACTTGTATTTGTGTTATTTTTGTTTTGTTTGTTGTTGCTTTTTCTTCCTCTCTCTCTCTCTCTCTGTAACTGTCTCTGTCTATTCTCTAACCCTCAAATTATTACCTAATAACACCAGAGGGGGTGATATTTTGTTTATTTATGTAGATTTGAATGAACTCCTCGAGGACCCAAATTGCCCTTGATTCATATTGAATAGCATTTTTTGTGTGCTCCTTTGGGTATAAATATGTATATACATATATATATATATATATGCCTTCCACCCCCTCTCCCACTGCCCTATCCTGTGGCTTTTTTTCCTTCGACTTTGACTTCGACTTCGACATTGCCATATCGCTTCAGAAGTCGGGAATGTATATATTATTTTCGTTGTGTTTCTACATTTAATTTTTTTGTATTTCTTTTCCTTATTGTCAAAGTAGTCCTCGATGACTTTTTTGTTTTTGTATTTTTTTGAAGATGGGCTAAATGACAATATGGTAGAAGAAGAAAGTCCAAAAACAAATAATATCATTTATGTGCCTTGGTCTGGGTATTTTCAAGACTATATTTTTCCTCGGTACTCGCATGATGATAATAATCGTCATCATCATCATCATCATCATCATCATCTTCATAGCATGACTTTTTTGCTCGCATGTTATGGGCCTTTATCCTTCCCATCCTTTTTTCCAAGGATAAACATAAGCAATTTCAATTTAGTACACTTTTCATCTTGCCTTTATAGTATATCTAATTCTATTGGGTGTCTTCACTCCCACTCGCATTCCCACTCTCTCTCCCTTCCTTCCTTCCTCCCTTTATTTCTCTCTCTCTCCCTCTGTCGTTTGGCTGTTTGACAGGATGTCAAAAAGGATGTTTATCCACCCGCATTTTTCAATATTTGAATAGAAAATAAAATAGTCATCGTTGTGTTGTTAGCTGAATTGACATAGGCGAGTATCATCATTGTAAAGAGAGAACAGATGCAGAAAGTTTGGAACATCTCTATTTACATATATACTCGTATCTACGTACATATATCTCATCGCGTGGATGGCACATCCTTTAAACATAAATAACAGAAAATGCTAGTTAAGACGTTGGGTTGTTGGGAGGGTGTATATATATGTACGTATAAGAGAAGGAGGTCATGCAAACAAATCAACAATACAAAAACAAAACAAAAATAAAGTTGTTGTAATCAGATTCCCATTATCCAAGTGAATGTTGGCCCCCTTGAGAAATACCCTTAGATCTTCCCACATTTTTGGCATTTTATTTTTTCTAGGGATATTTCACATCCTGTCATGTGAATGGAAAAGAATATATTTCTGACTAACATTGTTTTTTAATTTAGCTATTCACTTAGGACTTTTTCATTTCATCTCAATTTTTTTCGTTTTGTGTTCTTTGTCTTTATAAAAAGTGCCAGTGCCTTTGCCTTATTGTTCTTCGAAATTGTTCTGGCCGAAAATTTCTTATTAGAAAACAATAAGAAAATATGTTTGGTATGTTTGTTCTTCGTTATTTGGATCACAAAACAAATAAGTTTATATAGTATAACTTGAGGTCCTTGAGAGTGGTCGGCGCGGAATTGTGTATTCGCATTCAAAGTTATATGAAAAGTTTCGATGCGTTAGCTATGTATGTGGTTTTGGTATGGTGGTACTTTTTAAATTGTTTCGAAGGAACTTATGAAATTCATGAGCAACGATATTATTTGCTGACTGAATTGAAATTTTTACTATGATGAACTATTAACTCGTATTTATTGCAATTCTTAGGATTATCTTATACAAAATACGATAGCAAGTAATTTAATCTTCAAATAAATTTGGTTTGGATTTTGTAAGACATTGAGTTTTCATATAAAGTCATTTAATTGTAATCTTAAATCAATATTAAATTTTCAATCAATATTCCAGAGTCCAGCTGTTGTAAAATATGTGCAGTTCAAAAACGAAATGGATTTAGCGGTTATTGAGGGTAAAATAAATTACATGCTGTCATCTAGAAAGAACCTACAAAACCGACGTGACGCCTCGGTCAAAACAGACGTAACTTTGAGCTTAGGTTAATAGTGTTTGTCCTTGGCCTAATGGCCCATTGTGATACAACATGAAGTTTGAGGCTTCCTCCTAAGCTCAATGAAACCAGTTTGAGTCCCTTACAAAACGTTAGAGGCTGATTATGCTTATATGATTTAGATCGTTTAGATCGTTATAGAAGAGCGTTTTTGAGCTAGAGCAGAGCATGTACAGAGAAGGTGAAGAACTGTTTCCTCCTCTTCCTCGTCCATACAGCTTCTGCAAAAGTCATTTATACAGTGTCCGGTTATGACACCTATTGCCGAGCTTAAATGCGATCTGCTTAGATATAGCAAGCACCTTGATCGCTTTCAATCTAATGTAGGCCAAATGTTTTTTGTGACCTGAAACGTGGTGATTTTGTTCCACCTGGTGTTTGACTTCTTCATAGCGTCTTGCATTAGCAATAGTTTACAAGTAGCGATTGGTATGCCAGCATTTGCCAAAAGTGGTAGGATGGGCTGCACTCTACCGTTCCTGACGAGTTCATCTGCCTTACAGTTACCTGGAATGTATCTATGGCCCGGCACCCAGCATAGGTGAATATTAAACTGTTGTTGTGACTGTTATGGAGTCTGTAGAGACAGAATCCAGAGATTTGATAGCGGCCTGACTATCTGAGAAGATACGGATATCAGATATTGATATCACGTTTTCTTTAAGCCAAGACAAGACTTCTTTTATCGCCAAAAGTTCCGCCTGGAACACGCTACAATGATTGGGAAGGCGGAATGAGAGACTTAAATTCAGTCGTTCAGAGTACACACCTCCACCAAACCCTTCATTTGTTTTTTAACCATCAGTATAAAAATGGATTGACTCGTCTTCCAGGAATGCCCTATCCTCCCAGAAAGATTTGGAAGGAATAGAAATCTGGAAGTTTCTGTCGAATTGAAGTTGGGGGATGGTGCAGTCTGTGTGCTTTGATTCTAAATACATACTTAAGAATACCGGAGTGTCCAATGTTGTTGTTAATCCATTGCGACGAAGCTTTGAGGCGAATAGCAGAGCATGCAGCTATTTGTTTGCTAAATATATCAAGAGGTGTTAGGTTTTAGTAAGGTGTCCAGTGCCGCAGATGGGGTCGTGCGGTACTTTGAGGTAGTAAAGGACTTTGTCTACCTAGGCTGCGCTATGAACACAGAAAACAACACCAGCGCAGCGCTGAGATCGAACGAAGAATTACTCTTTCTATAAGCGCTGTTTCTTTGGGCTAAGAAAGCAATTGAGTAGCAAAGCCCGCTCTCGAGCAACGAAAGTGTCGCTTTATAAGACCTCATCATCCCCGTCCATCTATGCGGTGCAGAAGCATGGATCATGACAAAAGCGGATAAAAGCAGCTTGGGTCGTTTCGAGAGAAAAGTTCTTCGCTTGATCTATTATCCCGTATGCATCGAAGGGGAATGGAGGAGAAGATGGAACGACGAGCTGTACGGGCTGTACAGCGACGTAGACTTTGCCAAAAGGATAAGAATCCTACGATGGCTGGGTCACGAAAAGCGTATGGAAACCAATGCTCGGTCCCGAAAGTTTTCGAATCCACGCCAACAGAACAGTACAATAGAGGAAGACCACGGATAAGGTGGCGCTCACAAGTGGAAAGTGACCTCACCTAACTTGGAGTGCGCAACTGGCGACATCTAGCTTGTGACTGAGCTAGATGGGGAAGTTTGTTTGATGAGGACCTACTTCACACAGGACTGTAACGCCACCTTAATTAAGTAAGTAAGTTCAAAAACAAACAAATGCTTTAATTGAAGGTAAACTAGCAGTGCTATAATACAATAATAAAAATTAACTTCATTAGCTTTAGTGGTGAGACTTTGTTTCTTGTTAAACAAAAAATGTTTATTGAACTTTTATAGAAAGAAAAACTTAATTTAAATAGAAATAAGAGGAAATTAATTTTGCGATCGATATTCCTTATTAGTCTCAAGATATCTGAGAAGAAAGTCGATACAGTCCATCTGTCTGTCAATTGAGTATAACTTGAGAATAAACATTTTAAGCAGATAGAAAATTCAAATTATCTCAAAAACTATTTTAATAAAATTGTCCCAAGAATGAACGCCCAGAATACCTTTTTTCGTCATTCATATCTCAAGAACCGGTATAGATATTGACTTCAAATTGAAATACATTGTAACGTTATACCAAATTTTTATGAATTCGAAAAAATTAACAAGCGGTTTATTTTACACTAGCGGACCGTCCCGGCTTCACACGGCTAGACATAAATAGGTACACATAATGTAGCTTTCTAATGAAAAAAGAATTATTAAAATCGGTCCACTACTTTTTGAGTTTATTCGTTACATACAAAAATACTAATCTTTCCTCTTTATAATATTAGTGTAGAAAACAAAAAAGCTGAACAAAAAATATTTGTAACTTCGAATACTTCACGAACGAAAAATTAAACACCTCCAATAATAATTGTATGCATCAAAGAATCACGTTTTCGACATCTGTTAATTATTGAAAAAAATCAAAAAAAAAAAACTAATGAAAGTTGGTAAAAATTGACTTTCGACTTAAATTGATTTTCTCGAAAATAAAGGAAAGTATTGATTTCGAGATTATTTACTTCCATGTAAAATAGTTGTTAGTTAGTTTTTTTTTTTAAACAACCAAATGACAACCTTTTTTACAAAAAAAAAACAAAATCTGTAAAAAATTCAAACTTTTTAATCTTACACAAAATTTTGTTATCAATATTTTGTAAAATTGTTAGAAATATCGAGAGACGGTCACAAATAGGAAGTTATCAGCCATCTCAGCCTTTTTTTTATAAATCAAGAAAACCGAAAGTTTTAAGAAAATAAAATCATATTAATTTTGAAAATGCCAACAACAACATTTTGATGTTAAAAAAAACGACTATATTTGTATGCCATTAAAAATGCAGAACAATATTAGCCCAATGACTACCAATGCTAAAATTCCAGAAATATATTCCTTCTATAAAATTTTCCATGACACATATGAAGCTTTTTGTCCCCGATAACTTCACGAATTCTATCTTAAAGATCTTGAATCGATTGTAGAGCTTAAGTATAAACCATATTTTTGAAGTGCTTTAAAATAAATAAGTCTTATGGTGTTCAAGATCTCGGTGAAAATGATTTTTCGATGAAAATCCGGATAATTTTAGAGCATTTCGAGGATCCAATCAGCTATGACCGAAAAGATACGAAATGGAAAAAATATAGTGATAACTCAACTTAACTTAGAAAAAAAATTAATTCGTACTTGAAACTCTTAATGAACAGATTTCGCGTCTAGAACTTGATATGACTCTTAAAACTGCGAAAGGTACAACTCCAGGTGAAGACAAGATAACCTATAAAATGGTTGAAAAATGCTCCGATAACCTAAAAGACACACTCTGCTTGTTATACAACAACATTTTAATAACTGGTGTTTTTCCACACGACTGGAAAAAGGCTCAGTTCAAGCCAATTCCTAAAAAAAAAAACAACAATCGCCACAGCTTCGATGAGTACCAACCTATCGCACTGCTTTCCATTCTCTCCAAAATTTTTGAAAAAATTATCGCGAGACGGATATGTTGGTTTGCAGAAAAAAAGGCACATTCAGGACAACACGCTTTTAGACAGAACAAAGGAGAACATATACTTGTTCACTTGCTCGAGCACAAACTCGCAGAAAATCTTTCTAAAACCAAACATACGTACGAGTAGTCTAGTTATGTCATCGGACCTACAAAAAGCTTTTAATCGCGTCATCATGATTCGGGTCCTTACATAAATGTCACAATGTTGAGTCCCCTTTCGGATAGTCAAACTTATCGCGTCCTTTATGACTTCAAGAACATTCCGAGTTAATATTACACTAAGAGATGATCGAAAAGGTCAACCCTGATCATATCTTTTATACAGATGCTGCACACAAAGATAATAACTCATCTTTTGCCGTAGTCGAGTGGGAACAGCATTCCCAAACCTCTTCGGTCTGGCAAGGACTACTACCTAATGAAGCAGGCAGCTATATTGCTGAACTAGCAGCAATTCAAAGAGCTATTTCAATTGCGAAAACTTATTTGGGACGAAGGATAATGCTGACAGATAACCCAATGGCGGATCAAGGGGGGGGGGTCGTAGGGGTCATGGGAGATAATTTGTTTGTTTTTTCGTAGGAATTCCCTTCAATTCAAACTTAATCCTATTGCTAAAACTATAGTGACCAAAAAAACCGACGGAAAAATATAATTCCACTAATCACAATAAGTACACAAATTGGTCAATAAATGAACTCAATCGTATTGCGTTATTTTATATTCTATTTTATTTTATATTTTACTTCCTTAAACTTTGTTACTAAAATTACTACTTTTAACTGAAGACTGTACCAAGAACATAATATGAATCGGATATTCATCCCTATTTCAAAAACACAGCACAAATTCATCAACTTTTGACCAATGTACGATCCAGGGGAGGGTCATATGAGCCATAAGGCTTATACAGTTAAATTGTATAAGTAAAGATTTCATTTAAAGATTTGTTAGTAATTTAACGACATTCACCAAAAAGTGGTTTGCTGTCAAAAACAACTAAAATTTTTGTTTTCCCTGAATTTAGAATTTGAAAAAACTTAAGTCATTATTTTCATAAAATTTGTTTCTAAGAAAAAGAGCAAATATTCAGGTTCTTAAGAAGAAACCTTGAATAAGAGATTATGAATTTTATATTAAGTTGCCTTTAAATTCCTAAAACTAGCCTTCAATTTTATTTAACATTTTTTTTGACACACGTAAATAGTGAATATTGAAGTGATTTTTACTTGCGACACATAGGAACTATGCATATAGCAAGTTTTGCATTAGAAAAAATTTCGAACTAGAGCTTTTAATCAAACATTACATTACGACGGTAGAGAAGTCGAAAAAAGTGGGTATCCCGATTTCGTCTGTCTGTCTGTCTTCCCTAGCCACTACAGTCCAAACAATTGTGTTGATTTAAATTTAGGTTTTCAGCTGATTAGCGTAAGGCGTTTTTTTTATTTGTTTAATACTAACAATAACAGCAGTCCCCATACAAATTGTTTTGTTAAAATATGTGATTTTTTTTAAAACTTTCTCTAAATTTTGTGTTCTTAATTTAGCTTCTTTCTACAAGAAACCTTTATTTTGTTTTTAAGTTTTCTCAAGAACTAATGGACCGATTTCAATAATCTTCTCTTTCTGTGCAAGCTCTTTTTGATGATCAAATGATCAAATTGATGATGATTTTTTATGATCAAAAATTTATTTTTTTTTGATCTTTTAAAAAATATTAATTTTGTTTACATAACACGATATCTCAGGAAGGGGTCAACATTAAATGTACATATATTTATAAGCTCATTTCAAATTTAAAATGATTTTCGAAAAAAAATAAGTTAATCTAGATTTTTTGAGAAATAAAATGGCTTTTAAATTTTTGAGAAAAACTTATTTTGCAGGTACATTTTTAAATCTTAAAATATAGAAAATATTTTTAAACAGACTCTTTGCAAGAAATAAGCAAGTTCTAGCGACCCAGTCATGCATTTTATTCATTTCAAAATTGGTTTTCTGTTGAATACAAAAGGTCTTAAAAGATCTTAAAAAATTAAATGAGTTCACTTTTGAAGTGAATTTGCTCTGGATGCTCTATAACTAATATTTAAACACGAATTTCAATAATATAAATGTGCCAAAAACAGCAACAGCAATTAGTTAAACTAATGGCTAATTGAAAAACATAATAAACGGGTCATATCTATTGATATACAAGCTTTGAATCTCTTGAGATTTGAAGTGAAAAGAGATTCTGAAACGTGTAATTTCCGAGTCCCCCACAAACGTTTCTTCCCAACTTATTTGTTTACCTTATTTTGTTTTAATTTAATTTTTTAGAGAAATTATGTACTTAAATACACTTAAATATATATATGTATATCCTGGAAGTTTTCGTTTATAAATCCTATTTTTAAATCAGGTCAAAAACATAAAATTGAGAATTATCGTGCAATCACCAAACTTTCTGCTATACCGAAGCTTTTTGAGTTGATTGTAAAAAACAAAATTTATTTTCATGTTAAAGAATTTATTTCTCCATGTCAACATGGATTCGTGAGTGGTAGATCTACTACAACTAATTTGTCGCTTTTTACTCAACATTTGTCAAATGCCTTGGAATCTGGTTTTCAGGTTGATGTAATTTATACTGATTTTCAGAAAGCTTTTCATAGTATTTGTATACCACTTCTTGTTCAAAAACTCAATAAAAAACGGTTTCCATTCAACTTTTCTCAAATGGATCTCAAGCTATTTGGTTAATAGAAAACAAGTTGTGAAAATTTTGAACTCGCTGTCAACAAAAACAATATATGTACCATCTGGTGTTCCACAAGGGAGCCATCTTGGTCCATTGTTGTTTTTGATTTTCATAAATGAATTACCATTATACTTGAATTTTACAAATGGTCTATTATTTGCGGATGATTTTAAAATATTTGCAACTGTTAAGAGTATCAATGATTGTATATTAATACAGAATGATATTGATACTATAAACGATTGGTGTAAAAATAATCATCTTTCGCCTAACATCAATAAATGTAGTTGTATGTCTTTTTCTCGATGTCATACCATTATTAATTATAATTATAATATTTCCAACGTCGTCTTATGTAGAGTTTCGGAGATTAAGGACCTCGGTGTAATTTTCAATGACAAATTAAATTTCTCTGGGCATATGGATTATGTTATTACTAAAGCGAATTCAATGTTGGGTTTTCTTAAAAGAAATTGTGCCGAATTTACGAATCCATATGCAATAAAATCCGTCTATATGTCTCTTGTACGTCCTCATTTGGAATATGCTTCAGTTGTATGGGATCCTCATTATACAGTTTCAAAAAATCGTATTGAGAAAGTTCAAAAGTCTTTTACAAAATTTGTAGTTCGACAACTTAAATGGAATTTAGATTCAATGCCTTGTTATTCTACAAGATACGCTTTAATTGGTCTGAACTCTTTAGAAAATCGGCGAATTGTTAATTGTGTAATGTTTGTTCATGATATATTGTCTTACCATATAAAATGCTCCGATTTACTTAATCTATTAAATTTGTATGTTCCTCAAAGATATATAAGATCAAGACAATTGTTTTATATACCATATCATAGATTTAATTATGGTTTAAATGAACCAATTTCAAGATGCATGAAATCATTTAATGAATTTGAATTATATTTAGATATAAGCCTAGAAAGGAATGTTATTAAGCAATATTTAAATGATAAATTAATTAATTAGTATTAAGTTAAAAGCAATCTGTAAGAGTTAACTCGATAGATGAAGTAAATAAATAAATAAATCCAAGAACCCAACATTTTTCTCTCTACAATTTTTAAGTTTTGTTGTCTCGTTTAAGATTAAAATACGAGTAAGCAGATTGATAGCGTTAGTAATAATACACGAAGACTTCCGAAAATTAAGTTCGAAAAAACTACGTTAAAAGAAGCCCGACATTTCTTCATATGCTGAATTTTGAATTTTTGTAGCGTTCTTCGCATTAAAAGAAATGGAAAGAAGAAAAGTATATTTTATTTTTGGAAAAAGATACGTTTCAAAGCAATTTCTTACACTTCTGATTGCACCAAAAACCGACTAAACTATTACACTTGCTGGTTTACATTTATTTTTCATGATTTTCATGATTTAAATCATTTTATTAAAAATAAACTATTACGTTTTAGCTCTTAAATATGGAATACTTAGAAAACTGTTGGAATTTTGGAATGCTTTCATATGTAAGGAGTCATCCAAATTAAATAGTTAGACCATACCTCGCTGGACAACAGTGTTTTAAAATAATTTGATAACTAAAGTTGTCACTTTAGCAATTGAAATGTGTAAGTGTAAAGTTAATATTCACATTAAGTTATTTAAATTTTGTTAGCCTCCTTTACAAAACATTAAAGAACATTTTTAAGCGGTGAGTAAAAACTCATCTAAGTGTGTGAACCCCCCCTGGTTGAAAGTCTGGATCCGCCCTTGAGATAACCTTGGGATATTAAAAGGCCTTAAAAATGAGACAAATCGATGCCCTACTCTGGAACAATTAAGATGTACAATGACGTAAACCATAGTATACTAGCATGGGTACCAGGACATTCTGGTATCAAAGGCAATGAAATGACGGATGATGCAGCCAAAGATGCTACTAAATTTCCACTTGTTAATGATTCGCCAAATTTCTATCAATTGACTCGCCAAATCTATTTCCAGGAGCTAAAGATGGAGCTTGGAGTTAATTGGAACAACAGCAATACTTTTCTTCGTACACATAATCTACATCACCATCGCATTCCATATAATAGGCAACAATTGATAATTGCATAAAGATACTCCGAATCAGAGTTGGAAACACTATTTTTACGACCAAACAACTATACAATAATGAACTCCCAACATTGTGTGAAGCCTGTTATGAAGTTCTATCAACTCATCACATATTTGTAGAATATCCTTTATCACCTTGTAAATTTATTTGTAAATTATTTGATTAAATAAATAAATAAATACTTAGTTTTAGTTTCACGACATGTGAGCTTCACCATTTTTGTAATAAATTTTACAATTTTAATGCGTTGTTAAAGCGTGTATATTTCCTGTAAAAAGCTTTTAAAGTGAGAGCTGCACAATTAATAGGCTAATCAAAATGAAACCTCTTACTGGAAAACCTTTTTTAGTTTTTAAAGAAAGTTACAAAAAGAAGTAACTTTTGCTTCAACATCCTCAAAATATAAGATACAACTTCTTTTGCGTGTTTTAAAGTTCATAAGTGATTTTTCATACGACAAGACGATGATGTCGAAAATGTATGTACATTCATTGTTTTCCTTTGACTTAATAATATGACATTTTATGTATAAAAAATTTATAATATTCATTTGTTTGCATCAGAAAAGTCTATAAAAATGCAAAGTCAAAAAATATTTCTTTGAATTTTAATCTACATCAAATAAAGTAAAACTTTCCATTTGAATACACCGGAATGAGATTAAATGTCACATTTCATTTTTGAAATTTAACTTTCTGCACATCATAGCTGAAAAAAAGAGTATAAAAAGAATTGAAAAACAAAACCAATGACTTGGAAAATAATTTCAAAATTAGAAAAGCTTGCTTCTTATTTTCTTTGTTTTTCTGCTTACAAACAAATTGGAATCAAATTGACTAAGAAGCTTTACATTGAACTCTTTGAATGAGTGCATAGTTCAGCCATTAAATTGAAGGATTTTCTGTATTAGTTGTTCAATAAGTCCTTTTTGGTCTTGGTCGCGTGCTATTGTACAATGTAACCTCTTTTGAATTCAATGAAGTCCATTCAATGTGGCATGGACTTCATGGCGACAATAGTATACTGAATATTAAATTATTATTATCTAGAGTATTGACCGTTGAACTAATGATATGCAAACATCTTTTGCATAATAGCCACAGTCATCTCTTTTGATTCTGATGAACTTTCGCTGATGGACATCAAAAACTATACTATATTTTTAAATATATGTACAAATGTATTCTCTTTTTGCAATAAGTACATCCTCGAATTACTTGCCACTAGTAATTATGGAATTTCAAATATTCAGTAGAAATTTATAAATGAAATTCATTTAAGGCACTCTGGCGTATACGTAACTTTTTGTTTTTGTTGAATTGTTATTCATTTAACATTCTGTGCGGTCCTTGATCAAGTCAAATTAAGCAAACGACAATTAACAATCATGGCAGAAATAATTGAATTAAAATTTCAATTACTTAACTCAGCTGCATGGCATATTCAACGACACTCAAATTTATATTTGTCACGCAAACCTACTCGTAAATTTAATTGTTTAATATGAGTTGAGTTGAGTTGAGTTCTATGAGAGCCATTTGCTATTTGTTTTATAAATCAGTCTATGTTTTTTTCTATGTCATAGCTATGTATGTAGAACTATACACGTATGATGTTTTCTATTCAATATAAGCCTCCGAGGTGATATTTTTATATGAAGCTTTATGTAACATAGCCATTTGAAGAAGTTGTAAAACCCTATATGCACGACTTTCTCTATTCTCTATATACAGAATATGTCTACTTCACTTTTTTTTTTCTAACACATGTATATATTTATTCATGCCCCAGGTGCGGTAGTGAGATATTGGTAGAAAGAAAAAAAGAAAAGCAATTTTATAGGTTTCACCTCATTATTCACATTACTTCTATTGAAGAAATTCATGGGAAAAATTGTAATATTTCTACAAGATTTGCAAAAGTGACATATTCGAAATGTCCCTAACCCACATTAAGGTATTTACGACTTGATTTACTTTTTCCTTCTTCTGATTTATGTACATAAGTAATATTTGTCGTATATACATATATTTAGTACAAGAGTGGTCAACGTAGGCTGTAAAAATTGCATAATAAGATTTTGAAAGGAAATTCATACGAAAAATACACCTGCTATGGATTTGGGTGTTTATGTTTCTTTTTGTTTGGATGGAGCTTCTGTTTTTTTTTATAATTTACAGGCTCTCAAGGGGTTATTTAGTACCCTTTATATGTTTATATTTAAACACAGTGCGAGCGTTAGGAAAATAGGGTAGGATTTAAGAGGAGATACCGGTGCACATTGGTTTTAAAGTTCTGAACATCAAAATGGGAGGGAAAAACAGAGTTGGACAAAGCATTCCACATTCTCGATGTGCGATTTAAGAAAGACTCTCTATACTTGACAGTACGCCCGAAATTGAACTCAAGGGTAAACTGATGAGCATTCCTCGAAGTGCGAGTATTACGGCTGAATCGTTTAAGGGGTGGAATGCAACTGGCTAATTCGACAGAACATTGTTTGTAAAAATATCGATAAAACAACGAAAGGCATGAAACATTGCGGCGGTGTTCTATCGATGTAAATGATTCCATTATAGTTCTATCGCCTATCATTTTAAAGCCCTTTTTTTAAATTCTATCCAAGAGATTTAAACTTGTTTTAGGGGCACCTGCCCAGATATGCGAATTATATTCAAGCTTTGGACGGATGAACGCTTTGTAAATTACAGCCAGATCAGAAGGGGTGACAAATTTCTTGCACCGTCGGAGAAATCCTAAACACCTGGCAGCATTTTTGGCAATGTCAAATATGTGATCATTCCATAAAAGGTGATCTGTGATACACATACCGAGTACTGACAGTTGATTAGTTTCCTGGATGCAAGTGCCACTCATAGAAAGCGGCATCAGGTGTGAGTATGAGTTACGACAGGAGACAGCATTGAGTTTTTGAAGCATTAAATTCCACACGATTTTTGATTCCCCATTGAACAATGCTGTAAAGATCAGAATTTAATGAGCTTATCATACGCTGCCGTTGAAGTTCCACATCCGAAGGACAAGGATGTGAATCTAGAAAAGAATATGAAAAGCTGAGAGTATTGTCGTCGGCGAAACAGTTTAATGGATTAGAAGTGGCAGACAGAAGATCATTTATGAATATAAGAAAGAGAGTCGGAGACAAAACGGAGCCCTGGGGAACACCAGCATTTATTTTGTGAATTTCAGACTTGAAACTATCCAATACAACTTGTATTGAACGGTTAGAAAGGTAATTTCTAATCCAACGAAGAAGAGATTCATCAATACCAAAAGCACGCATTTTCGATAAGAGAGCTTGATGCCAAACTCTATCAAATGCTTTTGAAATATCAAGTGCAATAATCTTACTTTCTCCAAAACGATGTAAAGATATGTTCCACTGTTCGGTGAGATAAACCATGAGATCACCAGTGGACCTATTGCTACGAAAGCCATACTTTCGGTCATTAAGAAGCTTCCGTTCTTCAAGATATTTCTTAAGGTGGTAATTAATCAGCGTTTCCATGACCTTGGAAAGAAGGGACGTTAGTGCTATTGGACGATAGTTGGAGGGGAAGGAGGATTCGCCTTTTTTAGGGTCTGGCAGAACAAATGCTCTTTTTCATCCGCTCGGAAAGAGACCTGTAGAGTAGGAAAGATGGAAAAGTTTACGCAGTGGTTTTGCCAGCGTTGAAGAACACTTCTTCAGAACAATTGGGGAGATACTATCCGGGCCAGCGGATTTGTGTATGTCAAGGTCTTTCAGTACTCTTGCAGCTGCACGAGTGCGAAATAAGATTCGTCCCATGGAATCATTTACGCTCTCAAGAACAGGAGGACTAATGACACTTTCCGGTAGCGTCGAATTAACAGCAAACTGTGCTGCAAGCAAATTGGGTTTATCGATCGCGCTCACATAGGGAGTGTCATTGTGGACGAGCGTTGGAACCGAGGATGACGTGGTGTTTCGTACGTTTTTTACAAATGACCAGAAATTTTTACTACCTTTGGGACATTGTAGTATTTTTTGCCTTAATTTCTGATCATGCAAAAATTTGGTTCGTCGAATATGACCGTTGCAGGTCTTTCTAGCTTGTTTGAACTTATTCCGGTTTTCTTCAGTGGGGTTGGTCTTATAACAACGGAAACTTACATCTCTGAACCTAATAACTTCTTTACAGCTCGAATCAAACCACGAGTTCTCTTTGGGTTTGATTTCTCCCTATTCGGGATACAATTTCTCATTCCACAAAGAATTAAATTTGTAATCATCTGCGCTGGAATCAACGTCACTATCGAGGAAGCATAGTGACCAGTTAAAGTTCCTGAAAAATTCATTGAGACCGTCCCAGTTGGCATTCTCATATTGCCAAACGGTTCTCTTAGGAGTTTTTTCTTTAACTGGGTTTTTTTGACATGAGAAATTTGCAGATATGATACAATGGTCTGATGTGCCTAGAGGCGGTAATACACTGATTGTGTATTTATTAGGGTCAGAGGTAAGAAACAAGTCTAGGGTGTTGTCGGATTGACCTGCAACGTCAGGGATTCGAGTTGGCTCATCGACAAGCTGAGTTAATTGATTTAACTCAGCAAAGATCTCAACAAACCTTTCTTCCGGTGTTGACTGGCCAGAATAACGAAGCCAAGAAGAATTGTGTACATTGAAATCGTCCACAATGACGATTTCAGTGTGAGGATAATGGGCAACAATTCTTTGAATGGAGTCAGACAGAGCATAAAATTCGTTAAAAGTTGAATTTCTGTCCAGATTTGGACTTACATATGTATTGCTAGAGTTGCCATATTTCTATAATTTGAGTACAATATAATAGAAGCTGTTAACAAAAATTTGTAACATAGCCTTTTAAATTGATGTATACACCACCGGACTTATTTAATAAATCAATATTAATGGAACAAAAACATTTTAATGTGTGGAGTTGTTTTAAATTAATATTTGTTTTTGATTCTGATGAACTCTGTGCATCGAATTATCGTATTTCTGTATACTTTTTATTTAATAACAACATCCTTGAACAACTCCTCGTTATCATCAAAAATTATAAAATTTTAAATAAATTCCAAACGCATTTAGCACCAATTTACAAATGGTATTTATTTAGTCGACTGTGGCGTATACGTAATATTTTTTTAAAATTGTTATTTATTCACTCATTCTGCATGGTATTTGATTAAGTGCAATTAGATAAATGACTATTAAAATTTGTGGCAGAAATAATTAAACATATTAAAATATCAATTACTTATCAAAGTTAAATTCCAAATATTTGTTAAAAGTGTTTATTGTATGTATTTTTCCAATACAAGGTTTCATGTTGATACTTTTAGAAAACGAGTATTTTTTAAGGGAAATCAATAAATAAATATTTTGTTGTAAAGAGGAAGGTATAAAATTATAAATAAAATATAGTGTTAGTCAAATGGTCAAAGTTGCAACAATTTCACTGGAAGGTGCTTCACGACTACTCAAAGTGATTTAGTTTTGCGAACTGTGACCTTTTTGTAGTGAATTTAAAAAATTTGAATGCTTTTTTCAACCACATTTGTTGTAAGTTTTTAGAAAGATATAAATAGTTCATTTTTCAAATGTAATAAGATGATACCTTCAAAAGTTACAGCTATCCAAATAGAGGTAAATTCAAAATGAAACCTCTTATTGGAAAATCATTTATTTATACAGAAACAGAATCATTTTGACCTTATTTGTTGTCAATAAATTTCTAACTGATATAATAGTTTTTAGAAGATTAAACGAAATATTGATTGATCCATATTTTTCAAGAAAGTAAGGAGCTTTGCTTTCGCTCCTAAGCTTTTAAGTCATAATCCTTATTTCATGCAGAATATTATAATCAGTTTTCTCTTGAGATGAAGATTTGATGAATCCTACAGAGAGCAGATATTTGTTCTTTATTCACTTCACTTTTCTTGAATTTTAAATTCCTTGAATAACTTTTATTTTTGTTAATCTAGATACCAAAAGTGTCTCTGTATAAACTTTTTTTTAAAGAGTACTCTTTGTTGTAGTTTATGTGAAGCTAACAATTTTTTGTTTCTTTTAGATTGTGGCACACTATTATCCCAAATATGCACCAAGCAAGCTGTATTTCTGGAGGACATATGAGCACAAGTAAGTGTTCAATTTACAAAGCTAGAAATTTATCCACAATGTCTTCCATATTACGTACAAATAATTCAAATCAGAACCTAGTTTTGTGACTATTTTTATGTCTCCCTATACTGAGATGGAATTTTCTCTTTTTAAGCCATATATTTGTTCTAAAAACATAAATTCCACTTTTAAAATCAAATTTGGCTTAAAAAAAGAAAACCATTTTCCATCTCAGTAAAGTTACACGTAAAAATAGCCTCCAAACCAAGTCCCAATTAGCTCTGCTGACGTCCAACGACCAACTCACGTGCCAGTTAGGGCACCTTATTCCACTGGGGTGACAAAATTAGAAAATAAATGTTCATGTTTTGAAGGCTCACAAAGTGATGACTATTGATTTTTTCGTTTAAATTCCACGTGCCTCATTTAGATACCTTAACAAACCTATTTATGTATATAAAAAAAAAGTTACTTAGTGATTTCTCAGGAGTTTAAATTATTTTAAAATTGAATTCCTTTTCTTGCCATTTTTTTAAGCACAAAGGAAAAAATCCTATTTGTTTCAAAAAATATAATCTCTCAACTTTTTTGTTTTTTTTGTTTTTTTTTTTTTTTTGTTTTACTTATTTCCTCTATTCCTCTTTTATCACACCACTATTTTATTTTAAACTTTCAACTCTGCAACAAGTACCTTAAAATGAAAAAAAAAAACAAAATAAAGAACAGTATTTACGTTGGTCTTTTTTTGTGACTTTTTAGTGTCACATAAATTCTAAATGGCTTTGATTTAATAAAAATTGCTTTCAGTTCAAATAAAATATGTACATACAGCTTAAGCTTATAAAAGTCGTTAGGGACGTCATGTGGACTTGTCACGTTTAAAACGTAAACGACGATAGAATAAATAAATACAAATACAAAGAACAAAAAAAGGCTCTTAAAAATTCAGTACACTTATTTTATGACTAAAAACATAAACAAACATACTCCCTATGTTCCCGTGAAATAATAATAATAAAAAAACAACATTTTATACACGTACTTTTAAATTGAAACATTGATGTAAAAAAAGATTTAAAAGAAATTAATATCAAAATGTTAAAAGAGTATGAGCAAATCTTTGTTGATACTTGAGAGTCATGGGCAATTCGTGACCATCAAGAATGATTTTGATGTCATTAGGTTCTTATATTGCATGGTTTAGAATTTTCATTAATATTAAAAGGTGTCTCAAAGTAAGCTCAAGATTTAAAACAAGTGAATAATAATTTGCTCTTTGAAATATTTTTTGTTGTTCATTTAAAATGTATGTGTTAATCTTTAAACTATCTTACAGTAAGACAGTTAGGGTTATAAGGCTTGAGAATTCTTATAGAATAACCCGCTTTTGAAAAAAAACTGTCATTTTTAAAGCAGTTATATATTGACATTTAATAAAATGGAAGGATACATGATTCAACAAGCCAAAGAAATTGTTAAAATTTTTCTGATTTGTTTTCCATTATTACTAATAACCTATTTTACATTTAACTATTAAATAAACATTTACTGATTTGTTTTAAAAAAATACTTCTTTTATGTATCAAAATAAATCCTCTCTGTATTTTGACATTCGAATATTTTATACAGGGTGCGCCACCTGAATTTATTTTATTTCAGGATTCAATGAAGCCGCCATTTTTCATCTGATTTTGACAGATAAAAACTATATTGAAACGTCATCAGAGCTTTTAGCTGTTAGTTGATACACACCGAAAGAACGCTATGAAAACATAGCGATTTTTCAGTTGTGAAAGCCTTTCGATGTCTTCAATAAGGCAGTTCGTTGTTTTGTCGAGAATGCCCGCGGAACCACAAAAGATCAAACTTAGGTCAAACTACCGATTCAATTTAATAACATATTATGCATGTAAATTTAAACAAAATTATAAAATGCTTCGCTAACACAAAAGCAAGTGCGTTTGCAACTACTTTAGGCAATTTTAAATATGGCGGCTAAGCACTTTTTTACAGAAAAATAAATTAAATTGACATACAAAATGTAAACAATCGCTTTTTTTGTAAGTAAAATTCTCTCTGTAGTCGAATCGGTTGTCAGTTTTATTGTGAGATCTTATTACGGAGCTTTCGTTCGATATCGATTGTTTTATAATTTTTCGTTATTGAACGTTTCTGGATGATTAAAGAGCAAGTTATCTCCTTCTTGCAAAACTTAGATACGACGAAAGCAAGGAAGCACTTGGAGTTCATAACAAAAGAGTGCAATGTACTAGCTTTGACGTTTCTAAAAGCTGTTCTCAAATATTTAAATAAGCTTAAAATCCAGTTGCAAGGAAATGGGAAATTAATATGTGACTTAATACATAGCGTGTCCGCTTTTCGTCGTAAGCTGGATGTTTTCGAAAAAGATTACTAAAAAACAATGTATTGATTTCCCAACAATTCTTGAATATAAAAAGAAGAACTCTGAAGAAGAAGACATTGCAGTGTTTTCAAACTTTCTATTTGATCTTAAAAACGAATTTGCTGAAAGGTTCCAAGATTTTGCAGAGATTGGGAAGCTATCTCAATTCTTTAAATTGCGTTATGAAGTCACTGCTGTAGCAGAATGGACTGAAGTGCCTGCGAAATTATTCAATCTTTCAAAAGCTTCATTACAATTAGAATTAATTGACCTTCAAGAAGAAATTTCCCTGCAAATGTTTAAAACTGCATCCACTGAAGAATTTCGGGGTAAGCATGTTCCAGGAAAATATCAAAATTGCAAAAAACTAGCTATTGACTTGGCTACTATGTTTGACTCGACATATATGTATATGTGAATCGTCTTTCTCCAAAATGAATTTTTTGAAGAACAAATATCGTTCGAGATTATCAGACGCCCACCTTGATGACAATCTTCGCATTTGCTGCTCCCCGCGTGAACCAAGCTATAAAAATTGGCTCAAGGCTATCGTTGTAATTTTTTTCATTAATTTTATTATATATTACAGTTACTTAAATGAAGCAAAATAAGAACTACAAAACTTTTTTAGTTTTTTTTTTTTCTGGACCGCGATTAAAATGTTTTCAAGCGTATCTGGACCCCACTTAAAATTACTTGCCGACCCCTAACCCATCAGGGAGTTTAATATAATTTTGGAGCACTTTGTTCGCTCTTGAATGCAGAACTGTTTGAAAAATTCCTGTTTTTCACATCATTTTTCCAAAAAATCGTGATTTGTAGTGGCATCCCCATTCCCCTTAACAGACTTTTGTCAGTGGGGTTATTTATTAAGTACACCAGACAGCCAAAGAACATTTGCCAACACAGAGCTAATATACGAGTCCAAATAGCTGTGATATAAGGCTTGAAATGCTGGCTAATGTTTTGCAGAATGCCCGTAAAAGATCTGCTTTTTGACGATGTTATATTCTAGAACTAATAAGCTAGTTAAGTTAGGAATAAAATATCTTAAACAATCTTGTTTATTTGTGGAAAACGGCAGAAAATTGCTGAGCTTTCCAAATGTATAACACACATTGCAATGTTATTTTTTTTTCAAATAATCGACTTGGAATAAGGAAAGCCAAGGTATGTATACATTATTCATATGCTTTTTTTTATCAATTGAAAAAAGTATATTTCCATATCCGAAAATATCATTTCATTTGAAACTTGAAAAACTATTTTTAAATTTATTAACTTCCCGTGAGAAGTTATTTCAATCGGACACATTTTTGTTACATTGAACATTTATTTTTCGTCGGGATAGTCTCTTAAACCGAAAGAGACATTGACTTAAAAAAATTTTGCAGTTCACCGACATCAGTTTTTACAAATTTTGCTTAGTATTTTTTGTAAATTTGTGTTGGTTAGTGAGGTATTTGGGCTCAACCAAAGTTTTCAGTTTTCTTTTTTAAATTGCCATAAAAAAAACTACCAATTCATTTTTTTTGAAAGTTCTTTCTGCATTTTTCAATGTTATTATTTGTAAAACGAAATTAATTTGAAGTCGATATCTTTACTGGTTTCTGAGATATACTCGTAGAAGTTAAAAATATGCATTTCAATTACTTGATATAAATTTCAATTACTTGTAATTGTAATTAAAAACTGAACTTACTAAAAACATGTAATTAAAAAATTGTTCTTAAGGGAAAGCACTTTGAAATTTCAGCCAAGGTAATTAATTTTCTTTTATATTAATTCAAAACAATACACATTTTTGTATATTGATTACTGGAAAATGTAATCATTACTGATTTTTTGATCATTACTTCAATTAAGCCTTTTTAATTACATGTAATCAGCAATTGAAATTCCTCAATTCCATTTTGAAATAATTAAAAAAGTTTGTGAAGATTTTAATAAAAAAAAAGTTATAGAAATCGGTCCTATTTGTCACATTTATAAATATTTTTGGTATGCAGTTTTTTAGTGCTTGTAAATACCCATTTCATTTGAATTTCTTTAAAAAATGTTGACCTGTTTTTGAGATATCGATGTTTGGAAAAAATTGCATATGATTTTAAAATTAAAAAAGTATACATTTTTGTTGTTCGGAAAAAAATGTTTAAATCGGTTTATGAGTTCCTGGGCAGACTTAAAAACAAAATAAAGGTCCTTAGTAAAAAATTAATAATTTAGTTCACCCCAAATATCTCACGAACCAAAAATGCTACCAACTTAGTGTATTATTTTTATAAATTAAAAATTCGAAGTTTCTTAAATGAAAATTTGGCTTACTACAAACAAATTAACTAACTTCGATTAAGAAGTCATTAGTGTGGCTCCGCATCCAAGCTTCCTTTTCTTTTTTTCTTTTTTTGAAAAAGAATGTTACCTTTTCAAAAATGTCAATTAAATGATTTATCTGAAGTACTTTCACACATAGTCAAAAGATGATACCTAAATTCAAAAAAGAAAACACATTCATTTCAATCAATTAATTCAACCTCGAATTTCATTGATTTATAAGCAAATCAATCAATCAATCTAAATCCACTGACCTAGTAGTAATTTTGCCTGTTGAATATATAGAGAAACAAAAACATATATAAATAATTTTTGTGTCAATGACGAGATCTTTTTTTATGATAACATATTGAATTGATTGATTAACATCCTAAACTTGTTCTAATTTATTGACATACGTTTATCTACGTATAAGACTATTTTATAAGGCTTTCTAGGGAATATTTTGAAGGCAGATCAAAACAAAATACGAACTAATAATGGAATATCGAATATTCTAAAATAATATCGTCTGAAATCATAGTACAGTTTTTTTTTTATTGAAATTGAATTGTATTACATTATATCCACTCAAAAATAAAACTCCAATTAGCGAATAAATTTTATACACTTTGATGTATTTTTGCAGCCACAGCCTGAATCAATATCAAGCTGAAACTTTTGCAATTAACAATTTGAATGTTTTTGGAATCATTTTTAAATAATAAAATGTTTGTACCCTTAAATGTATTTACACATCAGTAACTGGTACAATCAAAAAAATACCTTCAAAAACTGTCGATATTGAATTGTTTGCATTGAAACATTCATTTATTTACTGTACACATTTCTCGAACTCGTGCATTGAATTGAACTTTGAATGAACAAAAACTTGTATTGATATCGGAAAAAAAAGAACAGAAAAATCTATGGCAGAAAAATCATTAATAACTGTGCTGTTTCCAGAAATATATGTATATAAAACAAAAAATAGAAGAATCAGAGATAGAGAGAGCAAAGAATGAAAATAAAAATCTACTCCAGATATAGAAAATTATATACGAGAAAATCCCCAACAGAACCTTGAAGCTAAGTTTAATAAATTTGGGAGAAAATAAACCCCTCATGACCGAAAATCCATAATTTTTCATTTATTATGATTGGAAATGAATTTCATTTTTTAAAAATAATAAAATATGACAACCATCTTTCGACTAAACACACATCATACATTATTCAGTTTTGTGATTTAAAGAAAGTAATTCACCTTAGAAATATAAATACTATGAGTACATTTATATAAAAACGGCTTTTGAAAATTAATTGAATTTTAATGTTTTTTTTTCTAATATTACATAACGCAGACAGTGAAATGAGAAAATAATCAGTAGTTGAGTGGATAAGCTTAATAGACATTATAATATCATACAAAAGAGTATTTTTACAGGTTTTTGTAATTATTGTTGTTTTTTTTTTTCGAAAATCTTTGAATTTTCTCATTTTAAACTGTTTTTTTTTCAACCAAAGTTAGAGTGCAGTATCTGGTAAGTTGAAAAAACAACGTTAACATTATACAAAAATCAATGGCGCATTTTAAAGCAAATTCATTGGGAACATTTTCAGGGCTAATAAAAAATGATTTAAAATGTGAAAATGCCAAAATTAATCTCGGGTTTCTTTAAAAATAATCTATATATATAAAAATCAATGCCACTTTTCGTTGTAATGTTATAACTCAACAATGCCTTTACCGATTTGGCTAATTTTGGTCTTGAATTATTCGTGGAAGTGCAGAGAGGGTTGTACGTAGAGAAAATTAAAAAAAAATCTTGAAAAAGTGTAAAATCAACATCTTTCTATACTCCCATATACAAACAATTTGTACTAATACTTAAAAGCCAATTTGAACCTTTGGCAAAACAATCGAAGGCAAAAAAGTGACGTTAGTTCTGTCAAACAAATTTTATGTCATCATATGTCATTTCATTTTATCAACGATAATTATTGCTTTGTTGTGTTTATATTTTCCAAAATATTGTTGAGTTATTGCTTTGTGTTTATATTTTCCAAAATATTGTTAAGTTGTTGAGTGAAGGTAAAATGCCACGAGCAAGACGACCAAACATAGGCCGGCGAACGCGTAATGCAAATCAAGTGGCATTATTAAGACGATCTCAGACTACAGATGAACGCGCAAAAGCTAATGCATTACCTGTATAAAATATTGAAATTGAATATTCAACATAAACATGTATGTGACACAATCATGCAAGCCGTTTCCAATAATGCAGGTGGATTATATTTCTTGGATGCACCTAGTGGTACAGGCAAAACTTTCGTTGTATCATTGATTTTAGGGACTATTCGATCGGAACAGATAATTGCATTGGCACTTGCATCTTCAGGAATTGCTGCTACATTATTAGAAGGTGGTCGGACCGCACACTTTGCATTAAAATTGCCATTGAATGTACAGGTGATTGAAACTCCAACTTGCAATATTTCGAGAAATTCTGCTATGGCAAAAGTTCTGCGATTAAGGTCAATTATTTTATGGGATGAGTGCACAATGGCGAATAAAAAACAATAGAAGCATTTAATCGAACAATGCAAGATTTACCCGGTAATCAACAGCTTTTTGGTGCTGCTCTGATATTGCTGTCAGGGGACTTTCGTCAAACATTGCCTGTCATTCCTCGATCAACTCCTGCTGATGAAATAAACGCCTGTTTGAAGTCATCAGTTCTTTGGAAATATGTACGAAAATTGACACTGAACATTAATATGCGTATTCACCTACATAATGATGCAACTGCCCATGAGTTTTCAAAACAATTGTTAGAAATTGGTGATGGCAAAATACCAATCGACAGTACCAACGGATTGATCACTTTACCGAACAATTTTTGAACAATTGCGATTTTTGTACAATAGATGAGTTGATTGAATGTGTTCTTCCGAATATTCTTCAGAATTACAGAAATCATGATTGGTTGAGAGAACGCGCCATTTTAGCACCGAAGAACATTCATATCAATGCCATTAATTTTCAAATTCCAGCGAAACTGCCAGGTGTAGTCACGACACATAAATCAATTGACAGTGTTATGAATCAAGATGGGGCAATGAATTATCCAATTGAATTTTTAAATTCATTGGAACCGGCTGGTATACCACCGCATTGCTTGAATCTAAAAATTAGTTCTTTGATTATATTATTGCGAAATATTAATCCACCAAAACTGTGTAATGGTACCAGATTGGCAGTGAAAAAGTTATTGCCAAATTTGATTGAACTACAATCTTAACAGGTAAATCAAAAGGAGAAGTGTGTTTGATACCGCGTATCCCTATGATTCCAACTGATATGCCATTTGAATTAAAAAGATTACAATATCCTGTGCGTTTATCATTTGCGATGTCCATAAATAAGGCCCAAGGGCAAACACTTCACGTTTGTGTGAAAAACAAAAAATATTGTTTATCCAACTGTTTTAGACTAACCCATATAGACCCACCATAGTAAAAGTATCCAATTCTTTTTTTACTCTTTGCTGATAAATATAATATAAACAATATATAATTTTGTCATTTAGACTTTTAAATAGCTAGCAATTTAAATTTTTTTGTTTGAATAAATGAACTTAATAATCATTTTTTTCTATTACTATGCCTTATACGTAGCGAAGCACGTACCGGGCCGCTAGTTTTGTATATATTTACTTATTTTTATTTAATATTCAACTAACAAATTCCTTCACTTTAGCTGTAGAATAGAGCATAAGTTAAGGGCAAGTTTTTGAACTGTTAAAAACATTGAACACACATTTTAAGTGGTAGAAGATGGAAACAAATCTAGTTCCACCATTTTGTATGTTATATTGACATTGACAGCTGTTTCTCATTTGAAGTCTTCACAGTCAATATCATATCCTTCGTGTAATACAAATTAATTGACTTATTCTGAGAAAAACATGTTTGATGGTGGCACCGAACATACTCGTACAAAAAATTAGGTGGCGCAACAGTCCATTGAGAACTAGAGCCTAGTGACTTACAATAGTCAACCATTCCTGTGTTGGCAAGGATAGAGTTGACCTAAAGTTTTAAGCCGAGTCCGAACGGCTAATTTTTGAAATCACTTTTCATGACAAGAATTAGTCTTGAAGGATTTGTCAATTCCTCGCAAGAGGCAGTACCCGTGAAAAAACTTTAGATGGCACAGGCAGGGATTGAACCCAAAGCCTCTGGCATGACAGTCCAACGCATAGATAGATTATGGTGTTAAATGTTACATCTTAGTCTTAGTCTTAGTCTTAGTCTTAGTCTTAGTCTTAGTCTTAGTCTTAGTCTTAGTCTTAGTCTTAGTCTTAGTCTTAGTCTTAGTCTTAGTCTTAGTCTTAGTCTTAGTCTTAGTCTTAGTCTTAGTCTTAGTCTTAGTCTTAGTCTTAGTCTTAGTCTTAGTCTTAGTCTTAGTCTTAGTCTTAGTCTTAGTCTTAGTCTTAGTCTTAGTCTTAGTCTTAGTCTTAGTCTTAGTCTTAGTCTTAGTCTTAGTCTTAGTCTTAGTCTTAGTCTTAGTCTTAGTCTTAGTCTTAGTCTTAGTCTTAGTCTTAGTCTTAGTCTTAGTCTTAGTCTTAGTCTTAGTCTTAGTCTTAGTCTTAGTCTTAGTCTTAGTCTTAGTCTTAGTCTTAGTCTTAGTCTTAGTCTTAGTCTTAGTCTTAGTCTTAGTCTTAGTCTTAGTCTTAGTCTTAGTCTTAGTCTTAGTCTTAGTCTTAGTCTTAGTCGTTTTTTTGTAATTTTGTAACAAAATGGGAATGTTTGATTTAAATAAAATTCATAAATTCATATTCAGAACGTTAATAACAACATAACACGTTTTATGTAATCTTCTCAAGGATTTGAAATGAGTATCATGTTCACAATATTTTGTTAGTGACGTTGACAAGAAAGAAATATAGTCGTATGAAAACGTTCAAAACTAAAGCAAGGAAATAAACGACAGGAAATATTTCATTTCATTTTTGGGAAATGAGACTCACACTGACTTTATTTCCGCTTTATTATTAAACCTGCATCAGGTTAGTTATTATCATATTTCGATATACTTGAGAACAGTAAAAAAAGAAATGCATGATTTTATCAGAATTTGATTTTATTCTGTTTCCAAAATGAAATACTGTTCTTTGTTGTTGTTGTACAACCCGAAATACTTTTTTCTCATTTCATACTTGTTTCCTTCTTAAAAACTTGATAACCCCTGCGCACTTTTAAGAAAAAAATACAAAAAGTCATAAAAATGACATTTTCAAAGCATCAGGCAGACAGGATCTGAATAAAATATCAAAAATTCCCCACATATTACAGCGGGTTCTTAAATAAAAATATACATCCCTTGCCTTCTAAAAGTTGGACTTTACAGTATTTTTCTCTTCCAAAAATTTTAATACTATTTACAAAAAAAAAATGTAAAAAATTAAGACCTACCTTGTGTAAAAAAATGTACCCATTAGGACACAAACATCTTGGTGTATTATGTTCTTGAGCAACTCAAGAGAGAAATCATTGGTGCAAACAAGAATTAATTCATCAAAAAAGTTCATTTGCACAACGAAAATAAAAAGAAAGAAAAATCACTCATGCATACGTTATGAAAGACGACACAGGAGAAGCACGAAACCTAAAAAGGATATTATGTACTTTGCAGGATAGGTAAGGTAAGGTACACCAAAACTCCTTCCTCCGTGTGTACCATTCCAATCAGTAAAATATGATGTGAATCCGAAAGAACACACCGACATTTTGATGCTGGTGAAAATCAGTCAGGGAAAAAGGATTATTTAAAAGGATGGAATTAAAATGAAAGTTCCTTTTTGTCGTTGGTAGTTTTGCAAAAATCATCAAGTGTAGTTGTTAGCAACTGATTTTTGGAAAAATCATTGCAGATGACTGGGGTTTGGTTTATTTTTCTTCCTTTTGTTTTTTTCTTTGGGAGGGTAACAAGCATTAAGAATGATTTGAAAGTTTGAAATTTTTGTTGTTTTGGAAAATTCATCGAGTTGCTTTGGTCTATTCCTTTTCCATTTTTACTTTTTAAAGGATACCCAATGAGCCTTGGTAGTATAATCATAAGCTTTGTACATATACTCGTACGTATTATTTAAAGTGAGAACATTTAATTTAATGTTGGTACTCAATTTGGACGTAGGTACCTATGGTTTTGGTTTGGCTTGAAATTTAATGTTCGAGAACAATTTTGAAAAATGAGAATCATAATGAAGGTAATATGATGATGATGGTGGTTTCCTTTTCTTTTTATTATGTGAGTTATTTCCTTTGAGCTCATTAAAAGTTTGGTAACGTAACTGTAATGAAAAATGAATATTATACTCTTGAAAAATTATTATTATTATTTGAATATTGTTTTATATTCTTATTTTTTGGAAATTCTATATTCCTACACAGGATTTCTACAAAATATGGATTTAAATATAAATCAAAGGAGATACATAAATTCAAAATGCTTACACGCTTACACACGATGTTAACAAATCTTCAAAGAGTATATTTTTTGGTTGTTTTACAGTCTATTTGGATTCAACAGAAAAATTGTATGGATGGTTTAGAGTCGGTATAATAATGGGTGTTTTTAGGGCACATATTATATTTTCTTTTAGAATGAAATGCAACAAAATTTAATGCAATGACTAAAATTATTGCATTTAACTATTAAAATAAAGGGTGATTTTTTAGCTATTACCTTTTTGGCAACACTGGCTTAAACAGCTGACGCACGTTTCGTGTTTTGTTCCACTCTCAAACATCTTCAGTTTGGTCTATAATTTAACCATGAATCTTTTTACAAACGAACAACGCTTGCAAATTATTGAATTTTATTATCAAAATGCGTGCTCTGTTAAGAAAGTTCTTCGCGCGCTTCTTCCGAAAAATTGTATTCAGCGACGAAGCTCATTTTTGGCTCAAAATAAGCAGAATTGTCGATTTTGGAGTGAATATCAGCCAGAACATTGCAAGAGCTATTAATGTATCCAGAAAAAGTCACAGTTTGGTGCGGTTTATAGGCTGGTGGCATCATTGGACCGTATTTCTTCAAAGATGATGCGAATCGTAACGTAATTGTGAGATGATATCCAACTTTTTTTTGCTCAAAATGTAACCGCTTGACTTGCATGGCATGTGGTTTGAACAAGACGGTGCCACATGCCACACAGCACGCGCAACAATTCTATTGAGAAGCGAGTTCGGTGAACATTTTATTTCACGTTCAGGACCGGTCAATTGGCCACCTAGATCGTGCGATTTAACGCCTTTAGACTATTTTTTGTGGGGCTATGTTAAAGCTCATGTCTATACAGACAAGCCCGCTTCAATTGACGCTTTGGAAGACAACATTGAAGCATTATTTTGTGAGATACTGTCTGAAATGTTGGAAAGAGTATGCCAAATTTGGACTAAGCGGATGGACCATTTGAGCCGCAGTCAAGGTCAACATTTGCATGAAATAATCTTCAAACATTAAATTATATGGACCGTTCTATCGATTCAAATAAAGATTTCATGCATTTTTTTGAATTGTATGTGTTTTTTTTTTAAACTTTCCTACAACTTTACAAAAATCACCCTTTATGTTTTAAGCATATAGATTCCTTGGTTGCTATTTATGAATGTAATATTAGTCGAGCTACTTTGTCGAGCATATCCGTTCTTATTTATTAAAAGTTTTTCAAATATTTTAATTTTTCAATCGTTTCTGGTTTATCAGAAAAGACAAGAAATTAAATGTAATTCGACAACAGTAGTCCAAATAATAACACGAATAAAGTGCTTCATTCCTGAAGTGATTCCATTTGAGAAAAAATATTTGAGATTTTCTAAAACTAGGTACTTTAATTTTTTTTTTTTCAAAATAATGCCGACTCCATATAAATTAAGGTTGAAATTATATTTCGATCAAAAACTCGAGAATTTTGAGATCTAACGGTATTTATATTATGAATTCTCCCCAAAGCTTAATTTGATTTATTTGCGGAATCGTGGAAGTAATAGGAATGGAATAGAAAAAACTTCCTCCAAAAATCAATACTTGTAATCTAGCTACAAAAGACATGTTAGTTCATATAAAATGATTTACTGCATATTTACTTTTCCTACTGTATTAATTTTTGTGAGGTATGCTGAAATCGGATAAAGATCTTTTCTGAGTTGATGCCTTCTTGCGAATAAATAAGGTTGAAACACATTGACAAATCCGGTTATAAAAAAGTTTCTACTCGTAGATAGGAATATAAACACTCCATTACACCCTCTTTGAGGAAATCAAATTAAGATAATATCTTGCGAATTTGTAGTTAGATATCCTAATTGTGCTTCAAAGAAAAGGACATCTCAATAAAATGGTTTGTTTCAATTATCTGAATTAGCCGTGTTTTGTTGGTAAGTAAATACGCTACATCTCAGAATTTAAGACGGTAAGCAACAATTGACTTATAAACAAAAATGTGTCAGTAGCCAGTAAAAACAAATATTTTAGTGAAGATAGAATTTTGAATGACGAAATGTATGAGGTAATTAGATGGTGTAAAAACAAATTAAAAAAAGAGGCTGGGATGCGACCCACACTGATAACTTTCCATCCCGTCTGTCGATTTGTCTTGCTTAAAAGTTTGTAGGTTTTCGTGTTGGGTTAAGAAATTGTCAGTTGAATAATTATTCTTAAAAATTTTAAAATTACCAACAATATTTTCCATATAAAGAAATAGTTTAGTTTGAAAATCTAGTTTTGTTAAATAGAGTTTTATTCGAAAACAAATTTTTACCAAGTAGCATTTCTTAAATTTTTACAAATTCGATGAATGATATTAATTTGAGAGATATCAAGAACCGATTTATCAATTTTTACCAAATTTGCGTACTATTTCTTGTAGATTTTATTTTTGTATGAAAAAACTGATTGTTGGATTTTTATAAAAAAAACTGCTGAATATCGAAAACAATATTTTCTATGAAATAAAAAAAGTTTGAAGACAATATTTTTAATTTTTGAAAAGCTTTTTGATTGGAAAGTACATTTTTACCAAGTTTTAGTATTGTTTTTTTTTAGGTTTTTATTTTTTGTAAAAAAACTGTCGAATTAGATTTTTCTCAAAATTTTACTAAATGTTGACAACAATATTTGTTAAAAGATAAAAGTAGTTTAAAGCCAATATCTTAAAGTTTTGAAAAGGTATTTGAGTCCAAAATCAATTTTTACCAACTTTTATTAATTTTTTTAGGTGTTTATTGTTTGTAAAAAAAAACTGTCAATTTGATTTTTCTCAAAATTTTTTCAGAATGTTGAAAACAATATTTCTTATAAGTGAAAATTAGTTGTAAGTCATAATCTCAAAGTTTTGGAAAGATATTTGTGTGGAAATTCAATTTTTATCAACTTTTGTTAAATTCTCTTTAAAATTTTCAATTTTTGTAAAAAACTGTCAATTCGATTTTTCTCAAAATTTTACCGAATGTTGACAACAATATTTTTTGAAAGATAAAAGTAGTTTAAACCCAATATATCAAAGTTTTGAAAAGATATTTGAGTCGAAAATCATTTTTTACCAACTTTTATTAAATTTTTTTAGGTTTTTATTTTTTGTGAAAAAAACCTTCAATTCGATTTTTCTCAACATTTTTCAGAATGTTGAAAACAATATTTTGTATAAGATAAAATAAGTTTGAAGCCTCAATCTCAAGTTTTTGAAAAGATATTTGAGTCGAAATTCAGTTTTTACCAACTTTCAATAAAGTTTTTTTTAGGTTTTTATTTTTTATAAAAAACTGTCAATTCGCTATACAATATATAATATAAAATTTAATTCAAGTCTCTAGCGTTATTGGTTCATGAGATATTTAGGGTTAGCCAAAATTTTCACCTTTTTTTTAAACTGCTATGGTAAAAAAACACCAACGCAATTTTCTTGAGAGCCCTTTCTGCATTATTATCTGTAGGTATAACAAAATTTATTTGAAGTCGATATCTCTTCTGGTTCTTGAGCTATGGACAACGAAAAAAACGTACGTACACACGCATGCACAGACATCTTTCTAAAAATCTTTTATTTCGACTCTAGGGACCTTGAAACGTCGACAAATGTCAAAATTTTCAATTCGACAAATCGGAACCATTACAATTACTTCCCATGGGAAGTTAAAAAAGAGGCTGGGATGCGACCCACACTGATAACTTTCCATTCCGTCAGTCGATTAGTCTTGCTTAAAAGGCTTGTAGGTTTTCGTGTTTTGTTAAAAAAAAGTTGTCAGTTGAATTTTTCTAAAAAATTGACTGAAACTTACCAACAATATTTTTCATACTCGTATGATAAAATAGTATAATTTCAAAATCAATTTTTGTTAACTAAATTTTTACTCGACAACCAATTTTTACTAGCTTTTAGTATTGTATTTTTTTTTGGTTTTTATTTTTTGTAAAAAAACTGTCAATTCGATTTTTTCAAAATTAAACCAAATGTTGCCAACAATATTTTTTATAAGATAAAATTAGTTTGAAGCCAATATCTCAAAGTTTTGAAAAGATATTTGAGTCGAAAATAATTTTTACCAACTTTTAGTAATGTTTTTTTTTTTAAGGTTTTTATTTTTTATAAAAAAAAAACAAATGTCAAAAACGTTTTTCTTCGTTGCAAAATATTATTTTGGACAATTATTTTTTGTTTCCGTTTTTTTTTTGATTTATAAAAAAAAACCGTATATTGGATTTTTTCCCAAAAATATTTTTGTTTGGTCATATGACGTTAAAATATATAAAATAAAATTTAATTCAAGTCTCTGCATTATTGGTTCGTTAGATATTTCGGGTTAAAAAATGTTCATCTTTTTTAAAATTGCTACATTAAAAAAACCACCAATTCAATTTTCTCAAGAGTCCTTTTTGCATCTTTCTGCATTATTATCTGTATAACAAAATTTATTTGATGTCAATATCTTTGCTGCTATGGACGGCGGGCGAAAAAACGAAAATACAGTTACAGAACAATGTTTTACCATTAGATTTCCAATTTGGTTTTAAATTACTTTTTAATTGAAAGGACAAAGAGAACCCCTTACGTTCTTATTCAAACTTTCTCTAAAAACAGGAAAATTTCCCAGTATATGGAAGTAGTCATTTCTAACACCAATTTTCAAGAGAGAAAACAAGGCGGATATAAGCAACTATAGGCCCATTGCAAAGCTTTCTTGCATTCCTAAAGTGTTTGAACAAATTGTTTGTTAAAGTGTAGCATTTTTTAGTAAGAATCTCATTTGCGAACAGCAACACGGTTTTGTGAAAAAAAGATTAACCGTTACAAATCTTCTTACATTCTCAAACATACTCGTATGTTCAAACGCTTTAGAACAAGGTTATGAAGTTGACTGTGTATACACTGACTTTTCTAAAGCTTTTGACCAACTTAGCCACGGAATTATTTAATTTAAACCTAAAGCTCTTGGTTTTCCACCATTTTTCTTAGCTTAGATCAAATCATACCTTGAAAACAGATCCTATGAGGTAAAATTTAGAAATTGTCATTCTGAACCTTTTGTTGCTTAATTTGGTGTTCCCCAGGGAAACCATCTTGGCCCTTTTCTGTTTATCATGTCTATCGTCATGTCTACGCTCAAGTGAAGTACTCATTTTTGCTGACGACATGAAGATTTTTAAGATAATAAAGTCCACCCAAGATCGCATCCTTTTACAAGCTGATATTGATAGTTTTACATTTTGGTGTGCAAAAATAGCCTTACCCTCAACCCTTTTAAATGCTAGACGATAACTTTTACTAAAAAACGAATCGCTAGTGTATTTGATTATTGTATATCAAAGCAAAAACTCGGTCGCGTCTCCACATTTAAAGAATTAGGTATTCATTTCTGTTCAAACTTAGAATTTACACATCACATTAATTTTATTGTTAATAAAGCAAGTTCTATGCTTGGTTTTATAAAACGCTGGGCAAAGGAGTTCAATGATCCCTATGGTACTCTTTCTTTGTATGATTGCCATGTTCGTCCTCATCTTGAATATGCTTCGCAGGTATGGACTCCCTATTACGAAATTCATAATAAACGTATTGAATCAATTCAATATAATTTCATTCGCTTTGCCCTAAAGGGTCTTCCTTGGGATGATCCTTATGATCTGCCTCCCTGTGAACATCGTATTCAGCTTCTTCAAATGCAATCTCTCCATCAAAGGCGTGTTAATAATGACTTAATATATCTTCATCAACTCATTAATGGTGAAATTGATGCACCTTATTTGCTATCTTGTGTACATTTGAATTACCGAAGCGGAACTCATCACCTGCGTACATTTGATTTTATACATATTGACTTCCATAGAACTAACTATGGGAAGAATGAAGCTTTAAGTCGAATGAGCATTTTATATAACTTAAACTGTTCATCGATAGATTTAAATTTAAATAAGGTGGGATTAAAATCATTGTTTAGAACCAGTGCTCCACTATCGTAAACGTCTTTATTTTATTTTTTTTTGTACTGTAATAATTCATGTTAAATGTTAATAATTATTAACTTCCCATAGGAAGTTATTGTAATGGGTCCGATTTGTCAAATTGAAAATTTTGACATTTCTCGACGTTTCAAGGTCCCTAGAGTCGAAATAAAAGATTTTTAGAGAGATGTCTGTGCGTGCTTGTGTAGGTTCGTTTGTACGTCCGAACGTCCGTACGTTCGCGACGTTTTTTTCGTTGTCCATAGCTCAAGAACCAGAAGAGGTATCGACTTCAAATAAATTTTGTTATACAGATAATAAGGCAGAAAGATGCAGAAAGGGCTCTCAAGAAAATTGCGTGGGTGGTTTTTTTACCATAGCAGTTTAAAAAAAGGTGAAAATTTTGGTTAACCCTTAATATCTTACGAACCAAAAATGCTAGAGACTTGAATTAAATTTTATATAATATATTGTAACGTGATACCAAACAAGTATATTTTTTGAAAAAAATCCAGTTAACAGTTTTTTTTATAAATCAAAAAAACTGAAAAAAAAAATTTGTCACCTCGAAAATTTTACGAATACAAAATGATTTTATCTCCAAAACAATTTTGTGCAACGAAGAATAATGTTTTTGACATCTGGTAAAATTTTGAGAAAAATCGAATTGATAGTTTTTTTATAAAAAATAAAAACCTAAAAAAAACATTACTCAAAGTTGGTAAAAATTGAATTTCGACTCTTTTTATCTTTCAAAAAATATTGTTGTCAACATTCAGTAAAATTTTGAAAAAAAATCGAATTGATAGTTTTCTTACAAAAAATAAAATCTTAAAAGAAAATTTAACAAAAGTTGGTAAAAATAGATTTTCGACTCAAATATCTTTTCAAAAATTTTGAGATTATGGCTTCCAACGAATTTTAACTTATAAGAATTATTGTTTTCAACATTCGGAAAAATTTTGAGAAAAATCGAATTGACAGTTTTTTTACAAAAAATAAAAACCTAAACAAAAAAATTAATAAAAGTTGGTAAAAATTGATTTTCGACTCAAATATCTTATTAAAAATTTGAGATATTAAGTTTTAACTACTTTTATCTTTTGAAAAATAATGTTGTCAACATGCAGTAAAATTTTGAGAAAAATCGAATTGACAGTTTTTTTACAAAAAAATAAAAACCTAACAAAAAAACAATACTAAAACTTGGTAAAAATTTACTTTCGACCCAAATAGCTTTTTAAAAATTAAAAATATTGTCTTCAAACTTTTTTTATTTCACAGAAAATATTGTTTTCGATATTCAGTGGTTTTTTATAAAAATCCAACAGTCCATTTTTTCATAAAAAAATAAAATCTACAAGAAATAGTACGCAAATTTGGTAAAAATTGATGTTCGGTTCTTGATATCTCTCAAATTAATTTAATTCATCTAATTAGTAAAAATTTAAGAAATGCTACTAAAATTGGTGAAAATTTGTTTTCCACTAAAAATCTATTTAACAAAACTAGATTTTCAAACTAAACTATTTCTTTATATGAAAAATATTGTTGGTAATTTTAAAATTTTTAAGAATAATTCAACTGACAACTTTTTTAACCCAACACGAAAACCTACAAACTTTGAAGCAAGACAAATCGACAGACGGGATGGGAAGTTTTCAGTGTGAGTCGCATCCCAGCCTCTTTTTATGTTTTGTATTTTGTGCGTGTGTTATGTTATAATTGTATTATTTTCTTACTAACAACTAACACATGCACTTATGATGAGCCTCTGATCGTAGTTTGACGCTTGCTATAAGCTTACTACTTTCTAAAAATTCTAAAGTGTAAAAAAAAGTTACCGTTTGGTGTGGAGCGAGCGCTACACAACGATGATAACTAATTTCTTCCTATGGCCCAAATTGAACCATATGAACCTAGACGACATGTGGTTCCAGCAAGACGGCCGGCGCGGCGCTACGTACAACACAGCAAACGCCCCCATTGACATTTTCATCATCTATCCGCCCTTATTGAAAAACCCTATATATTGATTTAAACTATATATCCATCAAAAACCTTATAAAAAGTATAATTTGATTACCTTGTTGACTAGTGATGTGAATGAGCAATTTCTAACTCGAACTTTGAACTACCGCTGAAATGCAGTTCAATGTTCGGTATGACAAAATCCACTTCTTTGTCACCCAGTTTTAATTTACAAAAAATTAAAAAATACAAGGTTTTTTGATTGCGTAGCCCAGTGTGTTGAAAAAATAAAATGGTGGCTTTGGTGATGTTGAAACATTAAATTTTCAGATGCACTCAATTGGATTTTTTTTAAAAAACATTTTATACAATGGTTACATTAATAAGATACAAAAAGGGAATTTCAATTATGAAATATATATTTTTCCAATATATACGAGTAAGTACATATTATTCAACTTTTTAATATCAGACGTTCAAAAAAAAAATTGCGCCTACCTTTATTTTCCTGACATTGTTACCTTACACGTTGACGTTATACGAATATTTGCCTTATTTTACAAAAACAAAAATACACAGGTTTTTCAGCTGAGGCTGATTTGCTCGGCTCGGTTTGCTCTGTGGCACATTGAGATGTTGAGAAGAATTTATGAGATGACAGTCACAAATGGAATGCATATAGTATAGCTATATACCGTTATTTTGTGTTTTGTTCTGATGTTCGAGAGGGCAAAGAGGATAAAGTTTGACGGTAGATTGATGAAAAAATATGATATTGGCATCAGATGCAAGCGGAAAAAAGAATAAATTAATGGAGTTTGGTAAAAGAGAACAAAACACCGACAAAAAGAAAACTGTCAAATTGACTTTGCATCCTCTCGTTCTCGACTAGAGTCCCTGAGTGCACTTAGTAAAATGAATAAGGGACAAAATTCAAGGATTTATGGTTTTGAATTTATGTACATATGTTCAACGAGTACCGTTATAACCAAAACACAGACATTTTTTTTCTTCTTTTAGAAAAAAAAAATTGAGTGTTTAATCAAGTGTAAAATATGTTTGTCTTTAGCTTGAGTTGAACTCAAATATTATTTAGGGTCATATAGGCAAAGTAAAGAAATATTAAAAAGTAATAAAGGAAAAAAAGAAGTATTTTTTTAAGCTTTTATCATCGTTTTTTGATCTGGAACATTTCTTTTTTTTGTATTAATTTGATGAATAGGACAGGAATTTGTTTCATGTGGAAAATTGTGGATTTAATCAAAATGATGGAGAACTCTGAAAAGATGGGGTTCCTCATACTATTTAAAAACGCTCTGTGCATTTGTGGATTAAATGTGTTTTTTGAGTTAGGAAATAAGTTTCTGGAATTTATTGTTTGAATGAGAATTGAAATTCCCTCCCTCCCTCTTTCCCCCTGAATTATTGCTAGAAAAAAATAGAAGAGATAAAACAGTTTATTGGAAATTTTAGTAATTTTTCAACATGTCGTTTTCCAGTCAGAAATGGTCGAATCGAAGTTTCTAGAACGCATTTTGAAGCCTTTAATAATTATTAAAAAAAAAATATATATCTTTTTCTATGGAGGGTGACGATAACGTTAACAAACAAAATGAGCAAAATTTTGGGTTCGGTAAACGTGAACGTTATTGTTGAGCAGGCGGCAATGCATCCACAGAGTATCAGTTTAGTTCAGATAGTGGAGTGGTGGAATCCTTGGAGCTTTTTTAATTGAAAATGAGACTGGGAACAACCTTTCGGTTAACACTGGGCGTTAGAGACTACATTAATCTGTCTGTCTGTTCTCGCCCAACATCCTTAACCATTGGCTCGATTGATTTCAAACTTGGAAATTAAGATTTGAGTTGGGTGTTTTTTCATTTTTTAAGACCGACATCTTTGATAAGAAATTGCGAATTCGAATTTTCTTAAAAACGGTCCCATAGTTTCTTAAAGTTTTTGTATTGCCAAATTGTTTTTAATTTTATCTCTGGAACTAATCTGATCTGATTGAATTTTTCTTCCTAAAAAAGTTTATAATCTATCTTACCAATTAGCTTGTTCTTTCTTTTAAACTATTTAGAAAATCTGTGAAAAAGACATTGGTCATTTTTCAAAAAAAAAAAAAATCTTTTTCAATCAGATGCTTTAAATTGACTGACCATGCTTCGTAACTATTGGTGCTGTTGAAGTTTTACAAAGTGAAAGTGATTGTTAATCTAGTAAACAAAAAAAAATAGTACTATTAAATTGAGTTTACATCGTCGCGGGGTCAATGGGTTAAATATTTGTCTAAATATTGAGACAAATTTGCACGACGGACGGTGCATCAAACGAAATTTAGGCACAATTCAATGGATTTGAAAGTGCTTGATTTTTGAAAGTTTATATGCCATTAAAGAAAAAATTGTAATCTTGTTTCAAATTCATATTTTGGTTGCTATTGCGTAAGAGCTGTGTCTGTCGTGAAGTTTGTTTTTTTAGTTTTGCATGAAATAATTTTACAATTCACTTGCACTTTTTTAAAATCTGAGTTTAATATATACACTTATACAGTCCACATGAACATTTTTGAAAATACTTTTTACATTTTTCTAAATGTGCTACTCGTATCTGTTGTTGCTACCTACTTCCTTAAGATGTTAAGAAAAGATTTTTTAAAAGAATTATTTAAACAAAACCAGCAGTTTTTTTTTCTTCAATATTTTTTTGATTCAGCTGAATACGTACAAAAACTAAAATTGTTATGGGATTGAATTAAAAACAGATTTTGGTAAGTTTGGTGGTGGGTACTTCCCACTTTACCTTAAATCATTTCGTAAATAAGTTCCGGTATGAATCCATAGCGTTTTGATATAGTTCAACGAACATTTAAAACACTGCTAAGGCTTGTAAATCTACCGATTGGTCTAAAAATTTTAAATCAGTGATTGAATTTTACTGATAACACTAAAAGTGCTCATTTAAACTATCCAGTACTTCAAAACGCTCATAAACAACAAATTAATTATCGTTGTACCTATTCAGTTGACTCAAAAAACTTCTACTCTAAGAATGAAATACCTTACAAGTGGACGAAAACAATGTTAAAGAGCTACATACATATATACTTAAGTTGATAAATTGATTAAACATTTTATGAGAAACGTAGAATTGTATTTGTAAGTATTGCTTCAAAATCACTAACGGATGTTCCATCATAAGCTTCTATGGAAAAACCTTCTAGCAGTTTTGCTGAATTTGATGAAAAAGATGAATATTCGTTTATTGATACTGCGGAAAAACTTCCATCATCGAATTCACATGAATGAAAGACCAAAAATATTGGTTATTACAGAGTCTTACAATAAATTAATTTAAAAATGAAGAAAACCTTTAATAATATAAGAAATAAATTGAGGGAAGCGTTTGGCCAAGAGTTCGAGAATAGCAAGATACGCTATTCTACCATCCCAATTTTTTCAGATAGATTGACTTTTTGTTATATTCACTTATTAATGTTTAAAGTAATAATTTAATACATATACAAAATGTCTGATTTTGTTTATTGGACTTTTAAAAAATAGTATCGTTTTTTCAGACTTTGTTAACGAATTTCAAATGAAACAATTGCATACCAAAAATATTTCTAAGAAAAATGAAAAAAAAAATTATTTTTACAAAATCAATCTTGAACATAAATTTATTTCGCAAGCATATTTTCAAATCTTAAAATATAAAGGTTCTATTTTTAAACAAACTCTTTCGATATAAAGGGTGATTTTTTAAAAGATATAGGAAACACATAAAATTCAGAAAAATGCATGAAATCGGTATTTGAATCGATAGTACGGTCCATATAATTTAAGGTTTAAAGATTATTTCTTGCAAATGTTGACCTTGACTGCGCTCCAAATGGTCCATTCGCTTAGTCCAATTTTGGCATACTCTTTCCAACATTTCGGCCGGTATCTCACGAATAAATGCTTCAATGTTGTCTTCCAATGCCTCAATTGAAGCGGGCTTGTCTGTATAGATATGAGCTTTAACATAGCCTCACAAAAAATAGTCTAAAGGCGTTAAATCGCACGATCTAGGCGGCCAATTGACCGGTCCCGAACGTGAAATAAAATGTTCACTGAACTCGTCTTTCAATAAGTTCATTGTTGCTCGTGCTGTGTGGCATGTGGCACCGTCTTGTTCAAACCACATAACATGCAAGTCAAGCTCTTGTATTTTGGGCAAAAAAAAGTTGGATATCATCTCACGGTAGCGCTCACCATTCACAGTTACGTTACGATTCGCATCATCTTTGAAGTAGTACGGTCCAATGATGCCACCAGCCAATAAACCGCACCCAAACTGTGACTTTTTCTGGATACATTAGTAGCTGTTGCAATGCTTCTGGATGATATTTACTCCAAAACCGACAATTCTGCTTATTAACGTACCCATTGAGCCAAAAATGAGCTTCGTCACTGAATACAATTTTTCGGTAAAAGAGTGGATCTTCGGCCAACTTTCCAAGAGCCCATTCACCAAAAACTTTACTTTGAAGTAAGTCGTTCAGCTTCCGCAAAATTTTCCACGTTGTTGAGTAACAGAGGCCCAATTTCTGCGAACGGTAACGAATCGATAATTGATGGTCATCATTAACACTGGCCGATACAGCTACGATATTTTCTTCAGTTCGCAGTGTTCGCACTTTACGTAAGCGTGTTGGTGGTTGAATGTCCAACAATGTAAATTTGGTGCGAAATATAGTTACAATAGCCCGAATAGCCGCTTCAGTGGGTCGATTAAACTGAACATAAAATGGAAGAAGAGCGCGATGAACTTTCTTAACAGAGCACGCAAGCATTGTAAGTCGTTAAATTATAGACCAAACTGAAGATGTTTGACAGTGAAACAAAACACGAAACGTGCGTCAGTAGTTTAAACCAGTGTTGCCAAAAAGCTAAAAAAAAACAGCCTTTAGAGGCAAGTTCGTGTGACCCAGTTGTGTATTTTATTTTGTACTGAAATGAATTCATCTAGATATTTTGAACACAAAATTTTCAAATCGTTTTATCAGCCGTCTTTTCAATATCAATTCGTCGTCTTAAATATTTTCTCTTTTCGCATTCTTTTTGTGGAAACAATGAAGAATTGATGTTATTCCAAAAACACGAAAACAATTCAAGTATACTTAAGATCAATATCATCCAGTCAATCCTTAAGCTCCCAGTCCACACCATCTTCAAGGTCTTGGAAAACAGGAGTAACAGAATTTTCTACTGCAAAAGCATCCACTTAAACGACGACGCACGTTGTATTCCATAATTAATGGGAATGTTAAGCATTGCTAAAAACTTATGTGCTTGCAGGAGAAATCGGTGTAAGTGTTCTGAGGTTCATATAACTACTACCATCGTTCCTCCGTCCATAGAGTTTGCAGAGTTAAGTTAAAGCTTAGCTATGCATTTGATAGATGTACTACACATGTCTTAATTAAAAGATACGAAAAGTTCCGAGCTCAAAATAAAAATACCCCCGTACCACTCACTGTATTAAGGATTGTTTTGTCTTTTAATACAATGCTCGCATGAAGGATCTTTATTTTTCATGAGACTTATACCACCTTTAGTAAACCATTGTGCTCAAACACAACTGCATAACAATGTGGATTTCTTTTTAATCGATTATTTACTATCTCCAGCCACGGCATCAACAATAACGTTGCATGTGAAAATGAATCCATGAAGAAATAATGGATGAAAATAAAAAAGGACGAAAACAAAAAATTAAAAACAGCATAAAAACGAAGGAAATAAAAAAGTTTTCATAAGAGTTGAGAGCTATTAGCGTTTGTGCGATAAAAAACACGCTACACACACACAGTTGCCATTTTTTCACTTCATTTCTGTTGCAACTTTTTTGTATTGTATTTTGTTGCAAAAGTTTTCCATTCAATGCCAATCGCTCGTTCGTTGAATTGAGATTCGGATAAAGGATTCTGGCCAAAATGCAAAGTATCGAATCGACCACCACCAATAACCGACGATGACGATGACGATGATGCTGACACTGACGCTAACGTGCGTCGTCGTCGACGACTGACTATCCTTATCCTCATTGAAGGATCAGCTCCAGAGCTGATTGTATGACTATATGGACATGGGAACGGGAAGTGGAACGAACAAAATCTCTCGAGTACTTTAATTCAACTCAGAAAATCGGTAAAAAAAAACAAAAATCGCGCTGAATTTCTTTTTCACTTAACACAATGGCGGCGCAATATCGCTTGGATTTGCCATGTATGATGGTTGGTGCAATATATGCATGCATGCAATGTGAAAAACAAAAGATTTTCCTTTTTTTATTTTTAATTGATGGCATCGATATGCTAATGTGAAATAGGTGTCTATGGGAATCGATGGTTCCATTTACAAAAGAGCCATTTCAGTGTTATCGTATAGACAGTTATGGTCATATAATTTAACCACTGGGAGTTTAAGCTATCAATTTTTTGTTGAAAATTCAGACATTCATTGGAAAATTAGTATTTTAATTTTTTGATATTCATTATTCATATATTTTTAAACATAGTGTAGGATTGAAATGCAGATGATTTCAAAAACTCAAGTGGACACATATATTTGTATATAATTTATGTTTTTTTTGATCATAAAATATTTTTGATAATTTTTGAGAACGTTAAAAACATTACAAATTTCCAACAATTATACTGGTTTTCCATTTAAAATGTTAATAGCTTCCTCCAAATTAACTATTTCAACAATAAAACAGCTTTTTCGGAACTCTTTAAGAATTGGGAAAATACCAATGAAATGAAATACATCTTTGAGTTCCTTGCGGTTGCATAGAAGAAGAACGTTTTTCAAACCGATGACGCTTCAGCTTTACTCAGAAAGGTATAATTTACCAAATTTCCTGCTTTTTTCAGCAAGTTATCAAATTTCACCATGAACACATCGATATTTTCGTCGGCTAATATTGACAACGTACATGGACATTCGATTGACAGTTTTGTCCACCTTTTTTCACAAGTTCCTTCTAAATTGATAACTTGGGGTGAGTACCTACTAGTCACGGCCACTAGTCACGGAATCCTTTCGTCGCCCCTTGTGAATGCAGTTTAAGTGTGTCCAGAAAGAGTGGTCCTATATTCTTATTTCGAGATGTAGCAGATAATTTGGCAACGTATTTGGCAGCCTAAAAGAACTTTTACGGTAGGGAGAAACTTTCATACAGCTTCCCATGCTTGTGCTATATAAAATAGAATTGCCATTGCGGAATCTCGAAATTTTCTTTATTTTGTATTTCTTAGAATGTAGAATGCACATAAAACACATATCACACTTTGCTTCCGATAATTTGGATTGTAGATTTTTATCTAGGTTCAAGTTAGGAGCAAACAAAATTTCCCGATACGTATACTCCTTTACAATTTTTATTGGTGTCTCCTCAACTAGAAACATTATGTTATCCGCAAACTGAAGGCCTGAAATATTCTTTTCTTCTATAGCAATACGACCTTGCACCGAATCAGTTGTGCCATTTATGTATTAAAACAAAGAGAACGCATTCTTCCTCAAATTTATCCTAACCCAAATGACTGAAATAACTTTAGTTCACATTCCATATTTACAAAAGTTTGTAAAAAATAGTTTTCTGGGGAATTAAATCGAACGCTGTCCAAAAATATACAACAAAACATAAAGCTTTTCCCTTTACTCATAAATATAAATGTCGACAATATTAATTTATTAAAAAAACAAATCTGATCAACTGTCGAGTAATTTTTCCTAAACCCATCTTTAAATTCATTTATATTTATATCTATTATATAAAACAGAGCCACGAAGCATTGCAGCTTTATTGAAATTTAATGGATTTTCAACATTACCTTTTCTTATATAGTGGAAGGATAACTTTTGGAAACTCGTGGAGACGTCATCATTGTCAACTGTTTTGTTCTACCTACTCCAATTTCTACCTCTTCTGAAAAATAGGCGCATCCAGATACTTATCAATTATTAAAGTGTTGCAAATTGAAGCGATGATGGTGCCATTTGAGTTTTGTCAAGCAAATTTGAAAAATGGATTTTTAAGTGTTCAATGTGCGGTACTGTAGCAGTTGAAATCCTTTTTCCACTCAAAAAGGTAATCTTTTCAGAACTCCATATTGAGTTTTTCAATTTGTTTAGCATTACGATGTTGCCGTTATTGGTTTTTAGCGTTACTTAGCTTATTGAAGTTTTTATTAGCTGTTGTATAGACGATTCTAAAATTGATGTTGTTAGTCAATGTTAATAATTTGAAGTACGCTAAGGATGAGTTTCTAGCTCTCAGCACTGTCGAACTACTTTTGATTATTTCTTAAAACCTTCTTAGCCGATGTATTCATGGGTGCTGCTTTCTTGTCCATGATAAGATTAGCTGAAACGTTCAATCTTATTTGGGTTTCGAGGTCTCTGTGTCGATTTGTTCTCTATAAATGTTTTTTTCCAATGAAGCTTTAGAAGAATTATAAGATCTGATTCATTTGTTTCAATACGAAATATTCTTGTTCACACCGAGAATTCCTAACTTAAACTTGAGAAAAACCGAAGATTTAGGTTCCTTTCGTTCGTTTTTTGGCTTAATTATATGACCACAACTGTGTGTGGAAAATGGCATATGTTATATGTGTGTATGTGAAAATGTGGGTAGACATACATTATGGTAGTTGTCGGAATGAAAAATCGCACGAATGTATTGGAAAGGAGCCCATTTATCAAAACAATAGAATGAATTTCGCAATTTCGGAAACTGCTGTTATTCTTTTTTTGTTTTCACTTTTTTTTTGCAAATCTAAAAAGCAAATCGTAAGGATTAAAAAAATGCAATGAAAACCGATAAATTGAAAAGAAAACAAATACATATGTAAATATAAGGTTTTAGTTGAAATAGATTTCAATGTGATGATAACTTTAAAAATTGTAGAGAGAAGAGATTAGAAGATTAAAAGAGTTTTAAAGAGATTGTTTTATTGGTTTTCCTTTTTTAAACAAAACAAATATTAAAAGCAAAAATGTTAAACAATTTGGACAAAAAAGTGAGATTGGCTAAAAGCCAAAAATAAAATGCAGGCTAAAGTTCACTTTGAGACACTTTAATTTTGATCAAAATCTCAAATAGTTTTTTTTTAAAAGGAGTACTTACATAAGTATTTTTTCTGACGTGGGAAAATTATTTATTTTGTATGTGAGAATTTATAAGATGAACGCGTTAAAAACCATTTAATATATTCCAAATTTGAGAGACTTTTTCGAAAAAAAAACTTGGTGAACTCGCAATAGAAACGTTATTTGGTTTTACATTTTCTCAGGAACTAATAAACCGATTTAAATAATTTTTCTAAACAAGCTCTTACAATGAATTAGGTGGCACAACAGTTTGTAGAAAACCAGGGTCTAGTGCCTTAATACTCTCAATCATTCATGTGTGCGAGTATAATATCAAGGATGGAGTTGATCTACAGTTTTTATGCCGAATCCGAACGGTAAAATTGAGAAAGCAATCTCATCACAAAAATAAATCTTGGATGATTTTTCATTTTCTCGCAAGATGCAGTATAGTATGATCAGCCTTATTTCCGAACATATAAAGGGTTTTTCAATAAGGGCGGGTAGATGTTGAAATGGAATAAAACAAGCTGTGTGTGAAGTATTAACAAAATTATTTTTTTATTTGAAAGGCGCATGCATGCCATTAAATGTGGAATAGGACATCATTCAAATGGCCGGCTAGGTTTCTTACGGTGGCACGGATCCGATTGGTCCAATTGTCAATGACTCTTCCGCAGATCCGGCTGAATTTGAGCGATGGCCTGTATTATGTTCACCTTTAGGGCATCGGTCGATTATGTTTCTGTTTTTGTGTTTCTTGAACGTACGGGTGTTGGCTGATTATTTACAGAACTGGTCGTCTTAAATTTGGCACACCAAACGTTGAAGAGTCGACTGTGAAGGGCCACTACGTCTACCGTAAAATGGGCGCAATGCGTGCAACGTTTGCGTTAACGAACACTCATTTTGATAATAAAGTTTTATCATTGTAACGTGCTATTCAATCGTGTAACTTGCCATGATGATTTGGCATAAACAACTGAATAATAAACAAAAGATTTGACAGATGTCACCAAACAAAATGGCTCCAAAATCTACCAGCGCAAATTGAAAATCCTTTATAAGGTCCAATCACACCGCCAGTTTTTGGATTCATAACACCCAAACTATTTAGAAAAATTCCTAAAATGTAAAACTATCAGTTTATTTTAAGTGATCCAACTATTGATTCAATCACTTTTAGAACTTAACTTTCCCGCTAGTAAATTATCTGCAAAATAACTTATACATTTTTGTTTTATCCTTTCAATTTAGGTTTTTTTTCTTCAAGGCACATAACTTGATTTATAGGCTATCAAGTCGTCAGGAGTCTAGGAATTTATCAATCTTTCCAAAAATGCTATGAAAATTTCTATTTTGAAGTATTTAACTAAATATTACAGCAAAATCATTCTTAATCAATTCATTAATCTATTACCAACCAGCCAGTGAAGTCATTAATCAATAAGTCTATAGTCTGAAATATCAAGAATTTAACTTTATATCTACAATACACTTTTGTAGTAACATTACACATATATTTCAAAAGTTAATTACACCAGGTGCAAATATTCCCAAAGCAATCAAAATTCCAATAACCATCTTTTATGTTTCGAACTCTTAACCACTAAAACAAACATATTAAAAATACCACCAATCGTACGAGTATATTTGCACATTTTCGATTTTCGTTCAACATCACTGATTCTGCAAAACCATAAATGTATTTATGACATATATTATGTCCAAAATGAAATTTCAAATCATTTATTGCATCAATAACTCCTATACCTACCGCATAGTTAAACGCGAAATTATCAAATGTAAATGATATATGCCAATACCTATTCCTCCTGCCTCACAGCTCACAAAATTAATGTTTATGTTGAATAATATAATTTTCAAATAAAGTGGTAACTTTGGCATGTAGGACCTTGGGTTAAGTGGTGGGGTTGTGGTGTTTTTTTTTTTCGAAAGCCCATCATTAAAAATGAAAACTTAAACGTCTGGCCATTAAATGATATGTTCGTCAATCAATTTTAGCAAAATATGTTCGAAAATTCAGAACCACGCTGTGGTGGTAATATAGTATTCCAATACCAATACTCTGATTCTGTGTATCAAAAGTTTTCTATTTGAAATTATTGAAGTTGGAAACTTTTTTATATTCAGTCATAAAATACTCGTACAATTTTCGAATGAAAGTTTGTGCGTATTGCTGTAGAAATTTGTTGTTTAGATGCATATGTATGTGGAAAAGAATAAATATTGATAAAATAATTCAGCCTATAAATAAATTTAACAGAAATACAAAATAGAAGTTTTTGTCATCCGTTTAAATATTCATTAATGAATTCAAATTAATGATGATAAATCTGTGGAAAAGCAACAAAAATATCGTATCATAATAAAATATATAAAATGAGCACAATTTAAAAAATTCTTAAATAAAAAACATAAGATTTAAAATATTGACGTGAACTTTAATTTTGAAAAATGTTTTCATAAATGCTATGAATAATTATTATTGGAAAAGTTTGCAACTATGATTAAAGTCTTAGATGTTTTTTATCGAAATATTCGAGACGTTCACGTTGAGCCAATTTAATAGTATTTTTGTAGTTTCTTTTTTTTGACAAAAATCAAATAATTTAATTTCATAAAAACCAAAATGACCAACATGGCTACAGTTACATTTCAATATTTTATTTTCATGAAATTTCATGAAATTTCCTAGTTATCATCAATAACTTCACAGATTCCGTTTTTAAAGTTTTAAATCAATTTTGAGTTATTGGAAGAAGAAGAAAGTGTGAAGGCGTTAAATCACAATACTGTTAGAATTGCACAAGCCTCATTTTCGAATAAGTAAGGTCACTTCATACCAATCAAGCGCAAACTATGAAACGTTGAGGATGATTTTTCGATTAACGTACGGATCGTTTTGATGCAAAGTCAAGGATCCAATTAGAGATTTACTGGCTTAAATTGTTATATTAACTGAACTTCCAAACCCTTAAGGCTTAAGTCTTTATGCAAAATACTGTTTAATGTCGTTAGTAAAATGCTTAATTTCAAATATTAACGAGAACCTAAATGTTCTTCATCAATACGGGCTACAGAAGCAACATTCATAATTTTACTTAAACGACTTCGTTTCGTGACTTCACATCTCATTAACTTGTTCAAACAGATCAAATTTTTCTAGAAATTTCACATATGTATGTCAACCGAGGAGGTTTGAAAATTCTAACAATATCAATTTGTTGTTGGTCCGTATACCGTTTCATTCTAAGTAATGGCGTAATTTTTACTTGTACAATTTCAAAAGATAAAAAACTCTTAATTTCGACTTTGCTGCCGGATGTGGAACGTTAGCATCCTTAAGAAAGAAGACAATCTGGATTGCTCCAAATACAGAGGCATAAGTCTCCTAAACATCATTTAAAAGATCTTATCTGCCGTATTATGTGAACGTTTTAAGACGTTCGTAAATGTTCTGATCGGTCCACATCAGTGTGGCTTTAGACCACGAAAGCCCACCATTGACCAAATATTCACAATTAGGCAGATATTGGGAAAAAACCCAGGAACTTCAAGGCCGATTATGACAGTATCAATAGAGAAGAACTTTACAGAGCAATGCCTAGTTTTGGCACCCCCGTCAAACTTGTCCGTTTGTGTAGAATATTGATGGATAAAACGCGCTGCTCCATCATAGGTTGAAAAAGATCTTACCGATGCTTTTGTTTTCAACAACGGCCTAGACAAGGCGATGCATTGGCATTCGATACTCTTCAACATCGTTTTGGAAAGAATTGTTCAAAACTCAAGAAAGTTCATCGCGTGCTTCTTGTGTTCAGCGACGAAGCTCATTTTTGGCTCAATGGGTACGTAAATAAGCAGAATTGTCGATTTTGGAGTGAATTTCAGCCAGAATAATTGCAAGAGCTACCAATGCATCCAGAAAAAGTCACAGCGGTTAGAGTCTTGTGACGTGTACGGCGGCGTAGTAAGGTGACCATACTGTACAAGCATATTCCAGGACTGGTCTCACAAATGAAACAAAAAGTTAATTTAAAACATATGGATCACGGAAATCACGGCCAAATCTCTTAATGAAACCCAGAACTCTATTAGCTTTTTTAACTATGAAGTTAATATGTTCATAAAATGTTAGTTTCGAATCTAAGACAACACCGCATATGGTTTCGGAGAAAAATACCAGATCGAGTGTTTTTCCAAAACGGTTCTTCATACTGTTGAGTTGACTTAAGCCACATGAAGACATACCATCTGTTAATAAAAGCTCATCTGAAGATGATGCGTTTATTGAAACGTAGAAGTTATCATCGTCAATTTGAATCCAATTGAGATTGGGTAAATTAAAATCACCAACAACCAGTACTTCATCGTCAGGTTCCAAAAGGATATAAATACTTTCAATACAGTTGTTTAGTTTTTCATAAACCTCGTTCTTGGAGCTTGGAGGTATATATGCTGATACAATAAATAAATGTCCTGTTGCCATTTTAATTTTCAAGCATAGTATTTCGATGTCAGTTGATCGAAAGTCGTCAATCAGGTAACCAGTGAAAGTATTGTTGATAGCGACACGAATTCCGCCACCAACGGCATTTGAATTGTCTGAGTTATTACGATCACGTCGAAAGACTTGATAAGAGAAGTCAAATAGCTCAGAGTCCGAGAGTTGTTAAGCCATGTTTCCGTCAATATTATGATATCGTGAGGAATTTTGTAAACCATTTTGGTTTTTGTCCGAAGTGCATTTACGTTTTGGTAGTAGATTAATACCTTTTTAAGCTGCTTTGACGGTGGTTCAGCGTTGCCCGATGCTGACGAAAAGAGTTGTTCGTCTTATTCATAAATTCATGAACTATTACTCCTTTAGGCCAAAGAGATGGTGAATTTAAAAAATGGAAATTGAGTCAGGTGCACGTATTTTAAAGGACGAATACTTAGTATGGTTACGATGTCAAATTTTCTCAACATTTAACATAAATGGGGAACTCAGATTTTCGGACAAGTGATTTTTTATGTCAAGTGCATTTGTAGACGATGCAAGTTTAGAAAGAAACAATATTTTTTGCCCTTCAACAACCTTTAGTCTGGATACAATTGAAGTGAAGTATTTACGTTGGTGATTTTTGGTAAGAATATGTTTTTCGACAAAAAAGAATCCACATTTAGTTGGGTCGTTGAAGGAGATGGTGAGAGATTAACAACATTAGGTGCTCATATCAGTGGTAATGATAAAGAAGAAATAGATAACGAAGCAGGAACATTGTTGTTAGAGTTGAAAGGAAGACAACATTGAAGCATTTATTCGTGAGATACCGGCCGAAATGTTGGAAAGAAGAGTATGCCAAAATCGGACTAAGCGGATGGACCATTTGAGGCGCAGTCTATAGGTCAACATTTGCATGAAATAATCTTCAAACATTAAATTTTATGGACCGTACTATCGATTCAAATACCGATTTCATGCATTTTTCTGAATTTTATGTGTTTTTTTTTGTTCCTTGAACAACTTTCCTATAGCTTTTAAAAAATAATCCTTTATAAAATGCTGTCAGAAAAAAAATTAAATCATCATAATTTTAATTAATCGCACACTAGTGAACAATTATAAAGCAGTAATATTTCCATACAATAAGTTTAAGAGTTTTTAGTATTAGCGATTTAATAATATCGTTTTACCTAAGGCGTGATTGTTAGTACGAAGAACTAACATGCTAGTAGTCTTCTGTTCATTACCTACCTGAGCCACCTACAGTTTTTTTTCATGGGTGCTGCCTCTTTCGGGAAATTGACAAATCGTGCAACACTTATTCTTGTCGTGAAAAGTGCTTTCTTAAATGATACAAAACTGTTAGTCCCTTCCATCCCTGAAATGACTTGCACACAGAAATGGTTGAGAGTTTTAAGTCACTAAGCCCTAGTTCTCTCCGGACTGTTGCGCCACCTAATTTTGTTTGTAAGTTATAATAGCTTCAAGAGAACATTGAACCTCAAAATGACTAACTCATTGCTTATTGAAGGCAAAGTCTTAAGTCATAAATTATTCCATTAGTAAAAAACATTGTTTATATAACATGTTTGTATAATTTATATTTTATAAAGTCAATGTTGCAGTAAGAACAAACATAGAAAACAGAACGGCTTCAACTAATTAAAATATTACCCGCTTTTTGTGAATGTTAGAATGGATATGAAAACCTATATTATTAGAAACTCAAGTGAATATGAAATGATACAAATGTGTGTATGAATATTTGAAGCATAATAAGTAGCTCTCTTTTTTTTTTTTTTTTTTTTTTTTTTTTTTTTTTTTTCTTTCAAAAACGAACTTTGAAACCCAATTGAATGCAACTGTAATACCATTAATGCAAATGAACAAACATTTTCCCATGTATTATGCTAAATATAGAATTTTGTCTCATTAATATTATCAAACGCACCTATTATGTACACATTTTGTACATTACGACATTAGTCAAAATATATACTACGAGTAAAATGTGAATATTTTTTCCCTTTTAGGAGGCAAAATGTACATACATATACATATGTGCATTTTATACGTGCTTACCAAATATCCCTTTCGTAAAATTTTAATCAAAACTGTAAAAAAAACCCTTTACGCCCGAAGCTCTCTAAAAAGAGCCAAGAGGAATGTCACAATAAATCAAATAAATCAGTCATCTATCTCCACGCTACCACATAATATCCTATTTCAATTTAGCACCAGCCTTAGCTCTAGCTTTAGCGCATGAGTTTGAAGTACTACGCGAGGGTACATTATCCCTCTACCCTGAGGATAGACCGATTGTCAAACATTCTTTCCCGACCTACTATTAGATTTGTGGAAATATTTTAAAACTTTCACAATTTCAGAATTTATCCGCGCCCGGGACCGGGACCGGGTGCCGGTTTTCATTTCCATTACTTTAGCAAACTGTGCGAGATCTAGAGGAAACAGATGTGCTGCTTCTGTTTCTGTTGCCTGTGTTGCCTTATTTTTACATTCAACTAAAACCATGTACATACGTGTGTATGTATGAATGTGTGCGTGTCATCCTGTGTGTATGAGTGTTTGTTTTGTCCGTGATGCTGTGGGACAACGTTTCTATAACAACGGAATATAAAAATAAATACAGTTCTATAGCAGTGTGTAGCGAATACTGTGTATTCGCATTGTTTGGTGTTGCACTCTGTTGTTGACACTGACAAGTAAATGTTGCCAACACAAAGCACTTTGTAATTTTGTTTGTTTACTTTCAAAAACTTTGAATAGTTCTGTCAAAAATTAATATGCAAAACTGACCTAAATTTGACCGAAGTAAACAAATAAAAAAAGGGGTTGGATTAAAAAAAAAACTGGAAAATTTGTCGGAACTTTTTTATGTTTATGATGAAAATGTTTATGTAACATTTTTGACAGTTCAATTTAAAGAAACTCATTTCGACTCAATAATAAGGAATAATTGGTATTATATATTAATTTCTAGCATTTTTTAACTTAACACAATAGCAACAATTCTTCCAATATTGAAATTTGTACTTTGACAGTTAATATAGGGTTTATGTTTTTGAAACTATAACTGACAAATTGTCTGTATTTATTCAATGTGTTTTGACACTATTAATGGATTTACCATTCTTAAAAGCATTTTGTTTTCAAATTGAGTTTTCTGTTCCAATGCTTCACTTAAATTTCGACCAACTTCCATAAAAGAACATAGTGGCAAGACAATCCAAGGTTGTCCTATTTGCGTAGCTCAGAAGAACTTTGCAAAGAAGGTAAAGGTAAATGACGTTTGTTCGTTTAATTTTGACTCTGGAGCATTTGAAAATTCAACCCATTTCTGAATGAATGGGTGTACGTCAATAATTATACCATACCAATACACATGAGATCCAAGAGCCTGCAAAGCATATTGAAAAATCACTTTTTGTGTGAATTTTTAGCTGGCTGTGTTATTTTTCCATATTTCTATGAGAACGACGAATGAATGTTTGCCAAACCATTACTCTCAAATATGATTCCCGAAACGGAAAAAGAAATTAAGAGAGGATTTTTGATTTTTAGCGTTTTTAACGGAAATCTTTGGACATGCAATAACCAAGACTTATTGCACTTTTTTTAAATATCAAATTATTTATAAAAATGTGATTTTAAGAATTTTTGTTAAAGAGAAATCAATCACAATAGTTAAAAATAAAGTTGGATCATATTTAAATAAAAATATCTTAGTTTTTTTTTCCGTAGTACCCGTGGCATGATGGTTAGTGCGTTGGACTGTAATGCGAGAGTCTTGGGTTCGATCCCTGTTTGTGCCAACTAAAGTTTTTTTTCACGGGTTCTGCCTCTTGCGAGGAATTGACAAATTCTATAAGAGTAATTCTGGTTGATTTTCCAAATTAGCCGTTCGGATTCAGAATATAAACTGTAGGTCCCCTCCATCCCTGATGTAATTACCCACACACACCCGTTAAAAAACTCAATTCCAACTTAAAAATATAATTTTTAAAAATTAAAATTTATATTAAATAATTTTGTTCGTGATTCCCAGTTGGTAATACTGTCATTTGATACCTGTCAAGCTCAGCTGTCATGTGAAGTTTTATAATATTAGGAAAACAATGTCTAAAAATGATAAAAAACTAACATATCAGTAAAACTATTGTAAAAGAGAGGAAGCGTTGCTAATGCGGCATAAACGCCTGTGCATCATTATTACGCACGCTCAATTTCAAATATTAAAGGCGAAAACGTAATTGTTGCGATTTTGTCGATTTTTCAGTGTTCGCATCAATTGATTGTGCGTAATACACTTTCTTTTTGGTTTTCGATTTAAGATCATGACCAAAGTCTTTATTGTATGAGAAGTTTCCTGGTCGTGTTCTAAAACGTTTTGGCGATGTCAATTGACAAAAACTTTATGTGATTTGACAACTTTAGATTTTGTCTGTGGGATAAAGCAAAATTCCATGTTTTCGAGAATAATCTTCAAATTCAAGACGACGCATCAAAAATCAACATTCCCCAAGTTGGTGGAGATACAGTACTGTGCAAAACATTTGCAACTAGAAGCTTCAACATTTTTCATTAAAAAAAAATTGTTTACAAAATCAAACAGCAACATTCTTTCTTTAGTTTTCTAAACTTTTTTGATATTACGTTATAATTGTTGGAAACAAATTAACACTCTTCACTCAAACGAAAAATAAAATAACTAAATACTTTAATAGTTGGTAAAATTATTGTGCAAAACATTTGCAACTTAGACCTCACAACTAAATTTCAAACTATTTTCTTACTTCAAGGCAAGGAAATGTTAACATTTAATTGGCTACCCTTTTTTATAACAGCTGAATATCTATAAAGTTATTAATAACCTCTTTTGTAATGTCATTCCACTGCCTCTGAATTCCACTTTCGTGCTTAAAAATGTTGCTCCCAATTCTTCTCTTCACAATTTACCACAAGTTCTCTATTGGGTTTAGGTCTGGGGATTCGATTGGCCAAGGTAAAACATCAATCTTTTTTTCTGTAAATCGTTTTGTGGCCAGTTTCGACTTGTGTTTGGGATCATTGTCGTGTTGGAACGTCCATTTCCCAATGGGCGTGTTACAAAGGGTGTTCACATAGTCTTCAGACCTCATTATGCCCTCCATTTGTCGAATTGGCCCGATTCCTTGGCCAGAGAAGCAGCCCAAGACCAAAATTGAACCACCTCCACGTTTGACCGTTCCTTTAGTGTATTTTGAATTTAGCCTCGCACCTCTTGGCCTCCTGACATATTGTTTTTCATCCGATCCGCCCATATTGAACTTCGATTTGTCAAAAAACAAGACCGCTTCCCATTTTTGGGGAGTTTTTGCAAAAGACAAACGAGATTTCACATTTTTTTTTAATAACTGGCTCTTTTGCTATCTGAAAACCACGCAATCTGGCCTGCAGTGTGCGGCGTCTGATAGTTGAGGGGTCAATGGGTAACTTAAGTTCAATTTTTGCTTCCCTGGATTTCTTCTTCGGAATAAATTTGTTATTTTTCAATCAACTTTTGCTGTGGTGCTTCAAAATCTTCACCTTCCACTGTTGATGATTCTAAAAAAATCGTCCATTTGTGAATGGAATATTTCTTTGAATTTTATTTTTGTGATGCTGCTTTTTTGAAATCACTCAAAATTCTGGATTTTTTATGAATATTTATTTTCCGCCATTTTTAAAACATTTTTTTTTTCAATTTAAAAAGAATTTATCTTAAAATACCGTTTTATCGATCAAAGTGTCTGCTAATACTAACTAAACAAATCAAGCTACACTTATAAACTTACCAACCTCAAAATAAATCAGATTATCAAAACGAGACGAAAAAATAAATGGCCACTAGTTGCAAATGTTTTGAACAGCTGAAATCATTATTGTTTTTGTAAAAGCAGCGCATTTGTAGAATTTGCTTGTGGATCAGTGCTTTCAGACTATGAACAATTCAAATCAGAACAAATTTTATATATAAGAATGTTCATTTTTTTGATAGGCGGTGATAGTTGTAAAAGTTTTGCACAGTACTGTACCTTCTGCAATGTGCAAAACAGTAGTTAAAAATCACCTCTAACTTAACGAAGATGATGATTTAAAATTTAAGAAATTAAAATTTACAATAAATTAAAATTCTCATACTTTAATACTTTAGAAACGGAAAAGTGAATGACCCTGTTTAAAGATAGATAAGCCGTAACCATGCCATTTTGAAATGACAAAAACGCTGTAATACATTATCAATATCTGGCTCCATCTTCAGCTACATAAGCTCACTAGCTCACATAGCTTTTTTTTTGACAGTTTTATTTTTTTTTATTTTGACAGTTAATGATTACATTCAGCCTTTCAAACCAAATGAATGCATTCAGCTAAGATGATAAATATATAATTTATTAATGATAATAATTCTTTTAGTTAAAATTATAAAACACTGAATAAACACCATAGTTGGTAACAGTGATATCCCTATAGCCAAAATCTATAGATAGTTACAACGAGGATATCCTTGTTGTTTATTTTTGTACTCAATATTCATGCAATACGGTTGGTTGGATAAAAGGAGCAACACTATCCATATGGCTTTGCAAGCTTTGCATTTTTCTATACTTTTGTATTTCATTTTTATTTCTTGTTTTTCTTTTTTCATTATATGTATTACTATCACCCGGAAAGGCTATGGTTCTTGTGCATTGACAGAGAGCCTCATACTTGAGTTCGTGTCTTTTAGGGAGACACAAAACATAACAAAAAGAAGGAAGAATTAAATGAACTGGGACATGGGATGTGACATGTGAGTGATACTTGCATATCTATGTAAATATTGAAACGAAGGTTTGGCGTTTGGGCATGGGTATCCACAATCACAATCCTTTTACCGCACTTGCACTGTGGGTGTTGGTAAGGGTGAGGGAAGTTTTAAAAGTTAATACATATACGTAAAATGTAAATAACAAACATACAGTAAAGTCAGTTAGGGTTATACATAGGAGTATGTTTATGTACATATATATGGACGAGTTTACTGATGAATCCAATGACTTGCCCTTTATGAAATAGGGACAGGACATCCAGGAAGTGATGCAGCTACTTTTATTATTATTAACATTATAACAGTGCATAGTGTATTTGTTAATGACATAACAGGCGATGATACTTCCGGTTGTGTGTATAACGGTGAATAACGACAAGTTTAAAATGCAACAGGCCAAACGAGACGAACGACGACATCGGTTACAGAAAAAAGGATAATATTAAAGAGGACAAGCTATGAGCACTGAGCAGAAACTGGGTGATTGTTACGAGGGAAATGTATATTTATACTGGTTTCGAGATCTTCCGCTGTGCAGAGCAGTATAATGATAATAGACAGGAGTAGTATAGCGCATCAGGATGTGGTGGTTTCTTTCTTTTTAGTGTCCATTATGTACTTGAGTTGAGGTTATATCCTACCTATGTAACTATGAATACCTATACCCAGTATTTGTTTTATGCCAATTATAATGTTGTCAAGGTTATAGAAGCGTGAATATTTCTATATGAAATTGAGGTTATTCTTATTTAAGAATGGAAATGTGTAGCCAGTTCTATTGTAGAAGTGAAATTCTATATTGTGGATTGAAATCGAGAGTTAATTAAAACTTAAATAAACTTAAATTGTAAACCTAGAAATTTTGATACCGATGGCAGATGAATTCTTTATATTCCGGTAAACAATAATGGATTTGTTTTGTTTGAAGTTTGTTTAAGTTTCTTAGAAATTCTTAGTTTTATTAAAGTTGGAGTTTTGGAGTTAAACGGAAAAGTTAAACATTTGTTTTGTTCATTTTTTTTTGTTTTCAAAGTATGAAAGTTAAATTAGTCAAAGTTGTGAAAAATTTGCATGTGTACATATTTTCCTAAAATTTTTTATTCAGAACTTAAAACATTGTATTTCTCGTATTGATAAATATTCTCTTTTTATCCATTTTAAGAAGAAGTGTTTCCATTTTTGAATAACATTTTTTTTTGTTAAATAGAGATTTGATATAGCCCATGCAGACTACATCATTGGGCTTGTTGAGTTCAAACATTTTTTGCAGTCTCATTTTATGGTTTTGATTTCCCTGCTAAACTTGTCTTTTTCTCCGATGCTTTTGATATCAAAAAAAGTTTAAGACAAGGTAGTGCACTGTTATACGACTTCTTCAACATCGTTTTGGAAAGAGTTTCAAAAGTCAATCGTCAACACTAGAGGTCTAATATGTAAGAGACTTCATCTCTTACGATCATTTCCTTAATTAAGATTATTTAAAAGAATATATATTTCAAACACATGGCAACCCATTTACGATATCATGCACTTGCATAAATTTAAAGAGACAAGCTTTTCGAAATATTGTTATGTTTTATAAAACATATGTTGTTATGTATTTTAAGAGTAATCTCTCAGCTTATGATAACAGAACTATCGAATGATATTCTTATGTTCTTACTATGTATTTATTTGGTTTTTACTGTTTTTGCTTCTTCTAAGCTTTCAAACAATGATATGTATGGTTTTTACTGTTTTTGCTTCTTCTAAGCTTTCAAACAATGGTATGTAAATTTAGTCTGAATAAAGATTTTGAACGATTAACATGTTTTTTTTTATGTAAAGTCTGCAGGTTAGTTTTAATTTTGCTTGTTTTTATATACGCTTTTGCATGCTTGCTTTTATAAAATAATAATTTTAATTGAAGAACGCTTACAATCTATCAGAAGTGAGATAAAGTCCTCGCCTTTAATTGAATCGTGATTGCATGTTTTAACGATTAATTAATGTTTAAATTTTTTTGAATTCTTGCACGTAAAATTATTTTTAATTATGAATGCAAATGCACAAGCTTTGAATTTTTTGCAAACTGCAAAGGTGCAAAAACTTAAAGAAAAGCTAGCTGAGATGAATTTGGCTACTCATGGTACAAAGACTACGCTTAAGGCTCGTTTAAACGAAGCCATCGAATCGCTTGAGCCTGATCAGGTGGAAATATTTTTCCCTGAGGCTGATGAAGAAGGTGAGACAAGTGGTGATGACGAGTCGGTAAATGATGATGATGCTGTGTCGCAGCGTCTAGAGAGGCTTCGAGAATTAGTGAAGAAAAAGGAAGAAATTGTTGCGTTGGAAAAACGTTTGGCTGAACTCAATGCTAACAGCCCTGTCCGTGAGTTTCCGCGTACTGGTTCTTTTCACTCGTCACGTGACATCGAAGATTCATTGCCTTTGTTCAGTGGTGATGATAATTACCCCATTATTAAGTGGATTCAGAACGTCGAGGACGCAATGGTCACTTACCACTTGACTGAGTCTGAATCTTTCATTTATTTTAAACGACTCCTCAAAGGTACCGCTAGGTTGTTCTTGCGGTCAAGGACGTTTCGTTCATGGCAAGAACTAAAAGTTGCTTTGATGTCCGAATTTCATCATCACACAACCGCAACAGACGTCCACAATACGTTGCGAAGTCGAAAGAAACGCAGAGACGAAAATTACCAGCAGTACGTATTGGCCATGCAGGAGATTTCTTCATCTGCAGAAATTGACGAGCAGGACTTGATTGCGTATATAATCAAGGGAATCCCAGATTCATTATTTAACAAGCAGCTTATGTTAACTGCAAATACCATCGCTGAGCTAAAGGGAATTCTACGCAAGTATGAAAAAATGAAGTCAGAAATGCAACCATCAACATCCTTTTACAACAGACCTGTACCCAATTCCAAACCTTTGCCACGTGCCGAAACAAAGGTTAAATGCTACAACTGTAATGAAGCTGGGCACATGTCAAACAACTGTCCTAAGCCTCCACGAGAAAAAGGTTCTTGTTTCCGTTGTGGACAAAAGGGGCACATCGTTACCAATTGCCCACAAAAATCTTCGGTTCTGGTTGTCCAGAATGAAAATTTTTCTAATGAAACTCCAATTTCAACTTTGATGACCGATTTTCATGGAGTCTTGGAGTATGAGCTTGCTTCTGCGAATCGTGAGGCCGAAATTTTTGGAGTTCGCATGAACATCATGACAATCATTGATACTGGAAGTCCAATAAGCTTTATCCAGCAACAATATGTACCACCATTTTTAATGACGTCACTTGAGCCATCGCCTTGCAGTTTTGTTGGTATTAATAATTCCAAATTGGATATCTTAGGTAATTTATTATGTAAAGTAAAATTTTATGCTAATTATGTTAGTTTTTGTATATATGTTGTGAGTGACAAAACAATGAACGATCCGATCATATTAGGTCGAGATTTTTTAAGAAAAACAAATATTAAGTTAATGATTGGAAATTCTAACACTAAATTAGTAAACGAAAGACCTGAGGTTAAAGAACAAGACAAAATTGAAAATGTTATTAATTACGAATTAATTGAAGATTTGAATAATGAATTTTATGATGAAGATTCTAACGGAAATTTTGAAGATTTAGATTTTGACGAACAAATTTTAAAAATTGATTTATGTAATAACCGCGACGAAACTCGTTCTTTAAAAATTAATGAAAAGTTATGTTATGATGATAAGATGAAATTAGAACGTTTAGTTTTCGGGAGTTTTACGACTAACGCGAAGTATTCGGATAACAGTTATGAAATGAAGATAGTTTTGACTAATCCTAACAGTTTTTTCAATTGCGCTCCTAGACGTCTACCATATGCACATAAGATTGAGTTGCAGAAAGTTTTAGACGAATTGCTTAAAAATAACATTATTCGTGAGAGTAACTCACCGTTTGCGTCTCCGATAGTGTTGACAAAAAAAAAGACAGGTGAAGTTCGACTTTGTGTTGATTACCGCCATTTAAACAAAGTCACGGTCAAGGATAATTTTCCGTTACCTCTTATAGAAGATCATCTTGACCGTTTGAGAAACAAAAAATTCTTCTCGTTACTCGATCTTAAAAGCGGTTTTCATCACGTGAAAATGGACGAAGATTCAATTAAATTTACATCTTTTGTAACACCTATGGGCCAATTCGAGTACCTTCGTATGCCATTCGGGCTTAAAAACGCCCCTGCCGTGTTTCAGCGCTACATTAACAAAATTTTCAAAAATCTAATTAGCTCTGGCAAACTTTTAATTTACATAGACGATTTGTTAGTCGCTACGGAAACAAAAGAGGAACATTTTCTAGTCTTGAAAGAGGTTTTAGATGTTGTCTCAGAATATAGTTTACAGCTACGCCTAGACAAGTGTATTTTTATGTATGAGCAAATAAAATATTTAGGGTATGAGGTTTCTTCAAACGGAATAGGTCCAAATGTTGACGGCTTAAGAGCCGTAGCCGATTTTCCTATACCCACAAATGAAAAGAAATTACACTCGTTTTTGGGTTTGTGTTCATATTTTCGAAAATTCATTAAGGATTTTTCTTTGTTGGCTAAGCCACTTAACGATTTATTGAAAAAAGACACAAAGTTCATGTTTGGTGAAAAAGAATTAATTACTTTCAACACATTGAAGCAAACACTTCTTGATGCTCCGATTCTGAGTATATACAACCCTACCGCTGAGACAGAGCTTCACTGTGACGCCAGCAGTTTAGGTTTTGGTGCGGTACTACTACAGCGTCAAGATGACAAAAAGCTTCATCCCATATTTTTTTTTTCTAAAAGATCCACGGATCAGGAATCAAGATACCACTCTTACGAGTTGGAAACTCTTGCAATTGTATATGCGCTTCGAAGATTTCGAATTTATCTTACAGGGATCCGGTTTAAAATTGTCACTGATTGTAGGTCATTGACTCAAACCCTAAGTAAAAAAACTTTAAATCCTAAAATTTCTCGTTGGGCTTTGGAGCTCCAGGATTTCGATTACGTCATTGAGCACCGAGACAGTAAAAGAATGGGTCACGTTGACGCTTTAAGTAGGTGTCATAACATTTAAATTGTTGAGCCTGAATCTTTCGAGCATGCGCTTGCTGCATCGCAGCAAAAAGATCCAATTATAAGAAGGTTAGTTGAAATGCTTGAAAAAAGGGAAAGTTCGTCATATGAACTCATAAACGGACTAGTCTACCGTAAAATTAGCAAGCAAATATTGTTTTATGTTCCAGCTTCAATGGAAAGAAATGTTATTCAAACCCACCATGAAGGTCTATGTCACCTTGGTGTTGAAAAATGTTTCAATTTTTTAAAGAAAACATACTGGTTTCCTAATATGAAACACAAAATCAAACAATTTATAAGTAATTGCTTAAAGTGTCTGCATTTCTCTCCACCTTCTGGGAAAAAGGAGGCAGTCTTACACAACATACCTAAGGGAGACAAACCATTCGAAACTCTCCACATTGATCATTATGGTCCATTACCACCCTCTGCTACGAATAACAAAAAACATATACTTGTAATAGTTGACGGATTTTCAAAATATACAAAACTGTACGCAGTTAAAAGTACCAAGACTAGGGAAACAATTCAATGCCTTCAATCTTATTTTAGATTTTATAGTAAGCCAGCACGTATCATTTCAGATAGAGGTAGTTGTTTCACCTCTATCGAATTTTCAGATTTTTGCCATAAGTACAGCATTCAGCACATTAAGGTGGCCACGAGCTCGCCTCAATCCAACGGCCAAGTGGAACGCATTAATAGGTGCCTTACCCCTATGCTTTCCAAAGAAAGTCAAAGTGATTCAAGTAGTTGGATGAAATTTTTACAAAAAGTTGAGTTTGCTCTAAACAACACAAACAACAAAAGCACTGGTGAATGTCCAAGTATGTTACTTTTTGGTGTTTGCCAAAAAGGTGAAGTTATGGACAATTTGAAAGAATACCTAAATGAAAATATTTTACAGAAAGAATCTAGAAATTTAAAAGAGTTACGCGAAAAAGCAAAGGAAAGAACCGTTGAAAGTCAAAACCGAAACAAAATCAATTTTGATAAGCGCCACAAAAAACCGTTGCAATACAAAGTCGGCGATTATGTATTGATTAAAAATGTCGTGAATACTCCAGGACTAAATAAAAAGTTCATTGCAAAATATAAAGGTCCCTATGAGGTTAAAAAAGTCCTGCCTAATGATCGTTACCTTATTAAAGACTTAGAAAACACCCAGATATCTCGTGTCCCGTATGAAGGCGTATGTTGTCCTGAAAACATGAAGCCTTATATTCAAACATAAATCAAATTTGCAAGTCAATATCTAATATCGATTAATTTTCTATTTTTTTGTTGTAGATTTATTTTATTATTATTATTATTGTAAGCTCTTACCAAAATATAAATTTTTAAAATAATATCACATTAAAAAATAAAATAAAAAAAAAAAAACGATTTTTATACCATATCATCGTATCTTAACAAAAGATAAACAAAAATATACGAATTCGAAAATATAACAAAAAAAAATGTAAAAAAAAAAAATAAAACAAGATTTTAATTTTCAATATTAAATCTGATGTAACTTTAATAAATCAAAATTTATTTTAAAAGTATTCAAGCTCAAATAAGAATATGATATTAACAATTCTAATGTTATTATGCTAAAAGAAAATGTATTTTAAATGTATTATTATAATTCAAATCAAAAGAAACATTATTAATATGTAATTTCAATTTAAAAATGTATTTTAAAAATAGTGCATTTCATGGAATCGTAAATCGAGGACGATTTATTGTCAGGATGGTCGAGCTGTAAGAGACTTCATCTCTTACGATCATTTCCTTAATTAAGATTATTTAAAAGAATATATATTTCAAACACATGGCAACCCATTTACGATATCATGCACTTGCATAAATTTAAAGAGACAAGCTTTTCGAAATATTGTTATGTTTTATAAAACATATGTTGTTATGTATTTTAAGAGTAATCTCTCAGCTTATGATAACAGAACTATCGAATGATATTCTTATGTTCTTACTATGTATTTATTTGGTTTTTACTGTTTTTGCTTCTTCTAAGCTTTCAAACAATGATATGTATGGTTTTTACTGTTTTTGCTTCTTCTAAGCTTTCAAACAATGGTATGTAAATTTAGTCTGAATAAAGATTTTGAACGATTAACATGTTTTTTTTTATGTAAAGTCTGCATGTTAGTTTTAATTTTGCTTGTTTTTATATACGCTTTTGCATGCTTGCTTTTATAAAATAATAATTTTAATTGAAGAACGCTTACAAATATTCCAAAGGTATGTCGAATTACTTGGATACGCCGATAATATTAACATAATTGGAAGATTAAAGCGTGATGTTAGTGGACCGTTTTTTGAGCATTGCAACGAAAGCGGAGAAAATAGATTAAGTGATCAATGAGGGCAAGAAAAAGTATACAAAATAAATAAGTTAGGTGGCGCAAAAGTCCGTTGAGAACTAGGGACTAGTGACTTACAAACTCTCAACCATGTCTGTTTGCGAGTACTGTTATCAGCGATGGAGGGGACCTACAGTTTTAAGCCGAATCCTTTGTTTTTCATTTTCCTTTTTTCCTTTTTTTTTCTTATTCCATGTTTTTTTAATTTTTTTTTATTATTATTTTTTTTTGTAATTATTTTTTTTTGTGTCACCATGCCTATTCTACTTAAAACTAAACCCTAAAACTATAAAACGAGAATGTAAGCCGGCCAAGGCTTAAAACCCCATCCCGACTACCCACTATCAAGTGCCGATTGAAGCCACCAAAACTGGTTCTCCTGCTTCACCCTATCAGTTCGGTCCCGTTCGGACACAGCCCTACTGAAACGAAGGAGCTCTGCTCCGCCTTGTGCTATGACGTCCCAATTGTACAGGAGTCGCATATCCATGGTTCGTCGTCTTACGTGGTAGATTAGCGGAAATCTATCTAAAAAGAGGAATGCCTCTGGTGGAATGAAGCCGCTCAAGCGTGCACTTTCAAAATACTCGTCGTTCGGAAAGAACTAAAGAATTAAATTGTTGGTCGAAGACATAGCTCTTGCAATGTGACCTCGAACGAGTTTGATCACGAAATTGTCAATTCTGTTGATTCGAGCCCCGTTAGTCCAATGCACTAACCACCATGCCACGGGTACTACAAAAGAAAAAGTATATGCTGTCATCAAAAAAGGACATTGAATGACGATGTTTTGAACAAAACTTCAAAATGGACAGCTATAACTTTGAGGTAGTTAGAAACCCCTATTAATTTAGAAAATGACACCAGCGCTGAAATCAAATGGAGAATAACTGTTACAAATCGCTTATAAGCATATACTTAGTAAAGTCCTCTCTTGGGCAACTAAAGTCGCCTTCTATAACACACTCATGAACCCGGTTCTCATTTATAGCGCTGAGGTTTGGACCTTGTCAAAATAGGATTCTTCGAGAGAAAATTCTTTATGTAATTTTCCAATCTTGATGGACGCCGCGCCGCCGCGCCGCCGCGACGGCGCAGTAGAGTTGGATCACGAATCAGGTGGCCCATGAGGAGAAGGTTGGGTTTGGTTAGGTTATTATTATTATTATTATTATTATTATTATTATTATTATTATTATTGCTAATATGATTTAGATCGTTTAAATCGTTATAAAAGAATTCTCCTTGGTAATTTTTGGCTTTTTTGAGCTAGCGCAGGGCATGTACAGAGAAGGTAAGGACTGTTTCCTCCTCTTCCTCGTCCATACAGCTTCTGCAAAAGTGGGTGGTGGGAGAAGACCTCAATAAATTTGGAGAGTGAAACTGACCACTAGCTAGGGACCGAGCTGGCTGGAGACACAGATTCGTCCCGGACTCAATCACTTCGTGAAGTCAAGTAAGCAGATTCACTTTAGGCGTTTTTTTTTCGTTTCGTTAGACCAAATCGATGGATTCATATAGAACTTTCCGTAAACTTTTTAAAGTGGGCTTCTTTCAATATAAATAACATATTTTTGTGTTGTTCAGAATGGTACTCTTATAAAACTATTATTTTGTTTTTTTTTTTCAGGATTCAAGAACTAATGAACCAAATTATTTTCTTTCTGAATATTTTTTTATGACCAAAAATGTCTAATTTTATTTGGAATTTGAAAAAAAATATTGGCTTTTTTTTCAAAATTCTATATCTCAAAAATGGGCCACCATTCAGTAAGGACATTCAAACATAAAACGTATATTTATGAGGACTAAATAATTGCATACCAAAAATATTTCTAAAGAATTGAAAAATTTTATATATAAATATACAAAAATTATTTGATAAAAATCACTATTTATTTTCATTCATTAAACTAAGAACATTTTTTCTCAGAAATTAATCGGAATTAAACATTTTTGAAAATAAAAGTATTTTCCTTATAAAATATAAAAATATACGAATTACTTTGAATAAAACTATTTTCTGTGAGTCTTTTTCCAAATACTCAGTATGTTTTTTATGTACAAATCGACCTATTGTTAAAAAACTTCCTCATTTATAAGGTTGTGTTAAATTACTTCAAGGTTTACATCAATACTTGGTCATTTGATGCAAAAATTTGTTTGTAATATTTTCCATTGTTTAAATTTCTAGTGTTCTTTCTCAAAATCTATTTGAGGTGAAATGAATTTTAAAAATTTTGTATCAATAAATTTGGGATATATTTTTTAAAATTTTTTTTTGTTTGATAAAAACCCAATATTTCCTTGTTTAAAACTATTTAGAAGCCAATATAATTTTTTCTTGTTAAAGTATTTGAGATATAAATTATTTCTAGCAATTTTTTGATTACAAAGAAGGGTCAAATGATTTGTTATTCGAATTCTTTCCAATTCCCTTTAGTTGTATTATTAATTGGGAAGGATATATTTTTGTGAAATTTAATTTAATTGTATTATTAATTGGGAAGCATTATATTTTTGTGAAATGTTTGAAGTTAACCAAAATTATAGCTTTTTTCTTACGTTACATTTAAAAAAACCACTAACAATTTTTTTTAAAGTCCTTTTACACATTTGGATGTGTTACGTCTTTTGTGTAACTTTGACAGCAAAATTTGAATGAAGTAAATCTTTTTAAAATGATGAACTTAGATTCATAAACTTTGGAGAATTGTAAAAATATTAAATTTTCCAAATCTAAAAAAGAAAAAACAATTTATAAAAATAGGATTTCAAAACTCAGCACTTTTATCCTTTTAACAATTTTGAACTTTGCAGCTTGAAGAACAAAATATCCCTTGATAATTTTGCCACAGAGAAACACTTTTCGCTTAAGATTTCTTTTCTACTATGCATTCTCATTTGTTAGCTTATAAGCCCCGCAATGTGTCTTCATCTAAAGACCATCCTTACACAAAATGTAGATTGACGTTAACTTTACCCCAAGGACAACAAAATCGCTAAAATTCTCTACCACCCCATCATCATCACAGTAGGTTGCATAATTCGTTGTAAATTTTATATAAAATATATCACTGTACTTGATATTGAGCCCTTTTGTGTGGTCTTATAATGTAAGTGCCCCTCTAAAGATGTCAAGGTGGATTAGAGGGTGTTGAATCAAACAAACTCTAATGTCATTCAAAGAAAACAACAACAAAAAAAATCAGAAGAAGAAGAAGAAGAAGAAAAAATAGAAAAGATTAATGTATGCAAAGAACATTCCTTTGCCATTGAAAAGGAAAAAGGATGTGTGTGCTAAAAGTATTGTATTAAACGACCTTGGAAATGTGAAGGACTCTTCAATTTTCCATCTTTTTACCATACCATGGAGGGCAACACATACAAAAATAAAATATCACAAACGTGAATCTGATTGATTTTGTGATATGTTGACAGATATCTTGAAAATAACAACTGCTTGTAACTTGACATCCGTGACTTTAAGGATTAACGATGAATGTACTGTATCTTTTTAAAGATTTACATTTGAATAAAGTGGATTTCATACTTTGTGTCTGGTTATACATTTTATTGTACATAATTGATTGATGTGTGGAGTATGTTTGTATAGGAGTTTATTTTTGTATCCTGTGGATATTCTGAATGACTTCTTTATTTTTAAAATGTTTAAATCCGTATTCAGGTAACAAAATCAACATACATATTTCGTTGTTTAATACTTTCATATGAGATTATTGTTGGGTTATTTGCTCGCTGGGTAAATTACTGAATCAACATTGAGTGTAAACTAAAGATAGTGAAAACCTAAAAATAATGTCCAAAACGTTTTATATAAAAATATTTAAATTATAAAGTTTTTAATTTTTTTAGTTCTTTTTAAACCTTTTCTGGATCAAATTTTTCGCAACATGTTTTAACTTTTCTGATAAAACATCTCTGCTACAAAAAGATTGTAAAGTTCAATTTTCAATGGCTTAAGGGCGAGTTATTCAGAAATAAAGTTGAAAACTTACAAGTCTTGAAGAATTTTATACATATGACGCAGAAGCTCTAAATTCAAAAATATCTTACATCGTTTGATTAGGAATCAAAATATTTTCTGTTTAAAAACTAATTTTTTTTTCTTTGTATTTTCCATCGTATGGATATACAAACAGTTTTGTTAATATTTTATGTGAATTTAGACTATTTTAAGTCTGAAGATCACAATTCACACTCATTCCTTAAACATTTTTGAACTTCAGTACTTTACCTACATACAAAACGGTACAGTTTTATATGCCCTTAAAAAATGCATGGTAAAAGGTTGTCCAATAAGAAGTTTCATTTTGAATAACGCCTTATTGGGGAATCTGTCATTTGTGATGCTGCCATCATTTGACATGTGTTAATTAAAATACCATTTATAAAAATGCAATTTTACACACTTCAGTAGAGCATCGAATTTGATAAATTCACTACAAACATGCTAAACATTCTGCAGTCACAAACTAAAGAATTTTTGGGTCTTCGTGAAGCAGTTTCTTGGCCGACATGAATGAAACTAAAGGACGCCTTTGATGTGGAGAATGTATATTTTAAATGAGATGGCGTTATTGGCGTTCTTCAAGAATAAACAATGATATTTCTCGATTGAGATCTTGTGATTTAACACATTGAGACTTTTTTACTTTTAGCTACATGCAAGATAAGGTCCATGCTAATGAACCAGAATCAATTCAAGACGTTAACTTAAAGTTATCGAGGACATACTGTTGCAAATTGTACAGAAGGAGAATTTAATGAAAAGGATATGATACTGCAGCAATGGCCATTGCTGCCATTTGTAGTGGTATTTGTATTTTAAGTTCAAGAATTCTTATTTGAGCACAATTTACATCTCTAGCCTGGTGTGTCAGCAATTTACTAAAGTTTTTTAAATATAGTTTTTGAAGAAAACTTTTTAATATGTTTACAGATTTTTTTAACGATATTTCAAAGGAATAAGCTCCAAAAGCCAGCTTATCCAGGTAAAAATGCCCCAATTCAATCTTAAAATCTGCACCCTTGAAAACAATTTTAGTAGTATTGTGAAGTACAGATATTTGTTTTTGAGCTGTACTAAGCGAATGTGGAGTGCCTTACCACGTTCTCCCATTTCTGTTATTGCAATGCTCACGAATTTAAAAGTATTATACACTGATATCGCCTTTTTATTGTACACAGATATCCGCTTTTTACTTGCGGCACATAGGAACTATGTGGCATGAATTGCATTCATACAAAATTCCATTTGTCTGTCTGTTTACCCTGTCTGCCCTGTAGCCACGTCAATTGAGTTCAAACTTTGAAATTAAGATTTTAAATAGCAGTAGTCCCAATACAAAATTTGATAATACATTAAAAACGAGTCAATGTTTTTTGACGAAAATTAAATTTAAAACGTATATTTATAAGCACTAAATAACGACCTATTAAATATATTGAAAGAAAAATGGACAGATTTTATATATGGTGATATGCCATAACGGTTATCGAATAACGGCTGCTTTAATGAAATTTTGTAAAATTATTTAAATTATTTTTTAGGAACGTTTTTGATTTCTGCTTATTTTTGTTTTAAATAATTTAATTTAAATCAAACTCGTCCTTAAAATTCAATCTTGACTTTTTGTTGATTTTTTATTTCAAATATTTTGTGAAATCCAAGTAGTTGTTGAAAGTGATCGTGGTCCAAAAAAGGATCAAAATCAAATTTGTCAAGATTAGGCCTTCTGAAGTAGGTACGTGAAATGAGTGATTTCAAGAAACATTCGATTTGAGTCGAACATTCAATGCATTAATCATTAAAATTATAACGGTAACATATTAAATTAAGGATATTACTAAAATAATTGCCTGCAGAAATGTAGAATCAACTCTGCAGAGCTTCTAATTTATGAATTTCATCGTAAAGTTTAAATATAATATCTTCCATTTTTAATTTACCTACCAACTTGATTATATTTCAAAAAACAAATCATTTCAATGTTTTAGCCAAATTCATGAAAATGTATTTAAAACTGTTTACTAAACTAAAACACCGAACAGAGTTTTTCTTTTTCTTTTTAATTCAAAACTCTTCTAATCTACTCTACGGGTAGAAATTTGGTTGCTATTTTGTTGGAAATGAAGTAAACTTTCAACAAATTAATTACAAATTGGTTGTTGAATCAAATTCCAGTTAAATGAATTGTGTATAGGTAATTACTTGATAAAGTTTTCCCAGAAGGTAATTTTAACTTTTCTGCTTTCTGTGCGTAACCAAAAAAAACAAAATAAGAGAAACTTTTTCAAAGCTATACAAATTCCTGATAACTGTTTGTCGAAAACACCTCCTAATTTCTGGGCTAGTTCTGTTTATCTCCAAACACCTGACTGCAAGAAACTTTATCAATTATCACTATCAGTAGATAACATACATATACCACTATACATGTATTCCTATGTTAACGTCTATAAAAAGGACATAACGCAAAGTAACAATATGCACTGTAAATACCAACGACTGTATCTAATCCAATGGTGAAATGAACCCTGAGGAATTTAATTGCAACTAGCAGCTTTTACTTTTGTATAGTCTATTGCTCGGCACTAGATTTGCCTAAGCAACAGGATTAAAGGAATTGAGTGTTTTTTCTGCCTTTGCGTTGATAGAAATCGTGTGTAGATACATATGTAGGTACATATGTATATAAGCTTTAATTCAACCCAAAACGGATACTACAGAACAAACAACACCACAACAACACAAAAGTCGAAAACAATGCGAATGTACGCTAAAACACACAACAGTTTCGAAAAGCAGAAAAAGGACCATGTCCCTGAACGAACCTTGCATGGAAGTCGAAATGATTTTGAATTGAAAATAGCAACAAAAAATAAAAATAAAATGAGAATCAAACTTTTTTGTTCGCCTCTAGTTTGTAATTTTGTTCCTCAACACACAATCGCCGCACACTCCTTCTCATCCTAGAATCCAAACCCATTGGGATTAAAGAAAAGGAAAAACAAATGTAGAAATCCCAGGGTTGTTGAGATTGCTGAACATCCAGCATCCTTTTCGAGTATCAGACACTGTTTCGTATGTTAAAAAATAAAATGAATGTTTGCTGAACGCTGTACCTACTCAATTTCTACACTCATGGACTCTTGGGTGCTTTTCATGTTGTTGTATGGATGCGTATGGATGAGTTTAATTATTTTCCACCCATCTAATGGTTTTGTTTAAATTTTCTTTTTATAGACTAAACATAAAAAAAGGAATCTTTTGCTTAAACCCGATATCATTTTAATGAATACCCCTTTCTGATATCTAATTGCAAAAAAAAAACAACACATATTTGTGCCCACAATATTTGTAAAATAATGTATCGAAATAAAAGCACATATTGGAAATGATTTTTCGTACTTTGTGTAGGCCGCCGTGAAACCAATTTGCAACTTTGTAGAGTACTTTTCTGTCTATGCGGAATTCCGTACACCAAGTTACCAAGTTACCTAATATTCGAACATTGTTTTCACAATTTCGAAAACATTCGAATTTCCTTTTTGTCCGAAAGCAGACATAATTTCCGTGAATCGTTCTTTTCATCTACAGCTTCAGACCGATCCACATCCAAGGTAAATTTGTCTCCTGCCTTGTAATCTATTGATTTTCGATCCTACAACCTTCTTTTTCTATATATATATATTAGAGACTTAACAAAAGTCATCATCATCTTTCTTAACAACCGTGAAATCTCCTAGAAAAGAAAATTAAGAATTTCCATAGTTTTACTTAAATAAACTTAGGATTTTCATAATTTATTTGGCATCAAGTATTTGAAACCAAAATACCAAAAATCTTCCAACAAGGAAGTACGAAAATTGCTAATAAAAGCTCAATCAGGTAATTCATAATCGCCTACGAGTAAATAAAAAAATTCTTATAAAATTTGCTTATAGAATTTTGTTCTTAACTTCTTTCTTCTCAGACATAATCTCAAAGCAAGCGAGATTCTGGAGACCCATCAACGGAGCTTTGTGGAGAGTCTTACTGTCCACATCGCTCCTAATCAAGAACTTTCACTAAGCAAATCTGAACAATCAGTCAGTGTCGGAATTTGGTCGGGTTACATTCCCGAAAACAAAAGTTAAAACCAACGTGCTACATACAAAGCAAACCCAACCATAATCCCAATCAAAAATCAAAAAAAAAAAAATGTTCTAAAAATCAGTTTATATTTTATTAAAAAGTGTTAAATATAAAATAAAAGAAAACATATAATAGTAATTATAATAGTTTAAAAGTTTAAAATAAAGGAAAAGAAAGATAATAATAAAAAAAAAAAAAAAATAAGAAAATGAATTAAAAGAAAGGAAAAGAAAAATTAAATTATTGCTTAAAAGTTTTTTTTTATGAAACAGTTTATATTAATTAATAAAAGTGTACAGTGAAAGAAAAAAATAGAGAGGAAGAAAAGAATTTAAAACAAAATATTTAAAATTGTAATGACGTAGCCTAATCGTAATAAAAGCGCGCGAAAATTTCGTTCAAGATTAAAATAAATAAATTGTTCACAGCTTAAGTACAAAAGAAACAAAGAGAAGAGAATATACGAGTGACGTCAAAAAGCTGTTGTGCACATCAACTTCAGGATGTCGGTAAGTCTTCATTTTAAATTTAAAAAAAAACAAAAAAACCTTATTTATTTTAAATTTGAACGGACCAGATAAATGCATCTATAAGATTCAAATTCCAAGTTCCAAGATAATTTCCAATGAAATCCAAAAGAAAATAAATTAAGAAATAGAAAATTTACTCTTTTATATTCAAAGTGAGTGTGAGTGAAAAAGGTGTAAGAGAAATTGCGAGTGCAATACCTTAATAGAAAGTGATCATATCGCATGAAAGTTTTTTCACTCTAGCTCAAATTTGCCTAGATCTTGACCTACCTCAAGTTTTCGAGTAATTATGTATGAAAGTTCATTGCACTTGCCTATTGAATGGACCAATATGAAATTGGAACATTTTGTTTTATTTTTCTTTCTTCGATTTTCTTTGAGCTATTTTGTTTTCATACCAAAACATTAATAAATAAATTCAAATGATTAATATTTTAATTATATAACATTTTTTTTTTGAAATCTAAAATTAAATAAAACCAAAAATGATTATTAAATCTTATATGTAAGTATTAAATAAATCCAAGAATTATATTTTGAATCTAACATGAAAATTAAGTTTTTTATTGTCTCTGATTGAGATCATTATTATGAACAGGAAGTAAGTTTTTTTTCATTAGTGCTGAGGGCGAAGGGATGTGATGCTGCCAAACGAAGGTGATTTAACTTTTAGTGAATTGTATTAAAATACATTCATAAACATTAGGGTTATCGAAAAATTAATTGAGTGGCTCGATAATTTTGAGTTGTTTTGTTTTCTTTTGTTATAAGAAATAAGACTAGGGGAGGGATACACTCGGAACCCTTCAAAACACCTTTGGGGTTTCCAGAAAAGTGCAAGTTATTATTTCCAAACATAATTTAAATTACATTTAGTCAGTTTTTTTCTTTTGAGTCGGCATGTATAATAAATGTGCGGTTGTTCAGCGATTAGTACAAGAACCCACCCCAACGACGAGCTAGGCCATAATTGCAAGCATGCCAAACCGTACTACATCGATCTGAACACTTATTATCTGTCCGCGATTGTTTTAGAGGGATCCTGTGGACTTCAGAGCAGTCCGGTAAAGTAAAAGATATATAAGTCCAGCTAAATCCGTTACAACTTCGAAAAAAAGCTGATTGGTTTTGTTTGTACTAAAAAAGCGGGTATCAATTTTGTGTAATATTTTTTGAAGGAATATTTTTTGAACAAACGCATTTCTCAAAAAAGGCTTTATTTGTATGGCATCGTCAAATGAAAAAAGGGAAGAACATGAGGAAGCCAATGTAAGAATGAATACTTAAGCTACTAAAGTTTTTATTGGACTTAATCAGTGAATCAGAATCAGAATCAGAATGATGAACTAATTCATCTGAAAAAAAGTTTCCCCGGTTCCATGTATGGAGGAATTGCAGGCAGTTATGAAAAAAGCTTGCCCACAGCAACCACACTTCGTAAAGCCCAAAATCCACAATGAAAAATGGTTTGACGAGGAATGTGAAATCGCTAAAAAATCGTTCGTTTTCGTTTCTCACTTTATTTCGAGCTCACAATAATATTAGCTTTAAAAGATGGTACGTTGAAGCAAATAAAAAATATAAAGCATTGTGCTCGAGAAAAAAGGAAGATTATGGTAAAAGTCTGGTAAATTTATTATCCGAAGCTAGATCTACCACAGAGTTTTGGAAGGCAATGAAGTTTATAAATGGAGCTAAGTCTTCAATTGGAAACAATCTTAATGCTGCGGATTTAAAAAACTACTTTGAATCATTGCTAAATACGGAATGATTGAGTTAATTTATTGACCAATTTGTGTAATTATTGTGATTAGTGGAAATATAGCTTTCCGTCGGCTTTTTTGGTCGCTGTAATTTTCGCAATGAAACAATTAAGTTACATTAACTTTCCCAGCGTTTCGGCAGGGATTGCTACTAAATTTTACTAAGTGAATCCATGTATAGTCAGGGAGAGCACAGAGAGTAGCCGAAGAGTCAATACCAATTATTTTTTTAATGTCAGTTGAGTTAGAATTTTTTTTTTTGTAGATTGAACTTCGGTCCATTCAGAAGTATTTTTGAATACACCAGGTTGTTCTGATATGATGGAATTAAGTTCGGATGTTAAAGTAGATAATTTTGTAACACTTTGAGCTATTTCAGACTCTTCAGGTATATTAAGGGGGGAAGGTGGACTATTTTTTGTATTTGGTTCAATATAATAAGTGGTTAAACAGAAAGATCGTGAAAATTATTGATGAAGGTAGAGAGGTTTATATTCACACAAGAATTGCATTTCCACAATAAATTACGATTGATTTATAATTTATGAATATCATCATAATAATAATGACTGTGGTGGAAATTTTTGTGGAAATGACGACCGCAGAAAAAACCGCACTCGACTGATTCGTAACTTTAAGATCTTTTTATAGCTAGATTGCAATTAGCACAACACTAAGACATTTTGAAAATCAATCTACAACCGTCTCAGGAAGAAGTTAGTCGAAGACTGATTGGTGGGATAAATGTAACTGGCTACATTGATAGAGCATAGTTTATGAAGAAGTTCATGAAGAACCATTCATCATTCTGTGTGCGAGTAATGTTGTCAGAGATGGAAGGGACCTACAGTTTATATGCCGAATCCGAACGGCTAATTTGAGAATGCACTTTTCATGACAAGAATTACTCTTGGAGGATTTGTCAATTCCTCGCAGCAGGCAGTACCCGTGAAAAAAGTTAGGTGGCACAGACAGGGATTGAACCCAAGACCCCTTGCATGACAGTCCAACGCACTAACCATCACGCTACGGGTACTAAGTGTGCGCTTATTATAAAAAAAAGCAATGATAAGCATGAGATCTAGCAAATGTGTCAATAAGAGTGAACGATCGTCTATTATTTTTAGAGTTTTTTTTTTCAATTCTATCCAAAAGACTCAAGTATGTACATATGTTATATATAAAAATTAAAATCTGATACAAATCTGAGAGTACTGTCATCAGCCAAACCATGAAGTGGGTTAGAAGTTTCAGATAAAGTTTCTGCGTTTCCACTGCAAGTATTCATTTTCTGCAAGGTTAAGTAAAATTCTATTTAATTTTTTTTAAAGAACGGAATATTTTTATTTATCAGAAATACATTTTTCGCATTGAACTGTCGATCCTTGTCGAAAAAAATTATTGTTGTACTTGATATTTAAAAAGCTTTTGATATAGATTTTGTTATTGTTTACTATTATATGAGTCTCTTATATAACTATTTTTTTAGTGCTTTTCATAGTTGATATCAAATGGCTGCCTCGGTTGACTTAGCCGTAACGCATTCTTTTAATCCAACATTCCAACGCTTGTTTGCCGGACTGTAGGTTTTTGATTGCTTTAACGCCTTAGGCCTTAAGTGTTTGAATAGTTTCCGAATTGTTGAAGAAATATCGGCCCTTTCGGTTTCTTACAAAAAAATGTGCAAATGGGCCAAATCGTTGCTTTCTAGTTACCAATTGTCATTGACGAATGGGCTGATAACATAAATTGGGTAAACAATTATGCCATGGGCTGTGTGGCATGGATTGCATGCCCTCTTGAATAAAGAAAAAGGTGTTTTAAATTCAGCAATAAAAAGTTGGCTAATATTGGGTCCGTAGTGCTGACGCTTAATCGAAACATTGCCCCAGCCTCATTTTCGAAGAATAAGTGTCCAATGATTTTTTATATTTAGCGCAAACTCAAAAGGTTTAAATACCTTTAAAATGGCAGAGAAAAAGTGTGAGCATTAGTAAAAGGGAAAGAAGTTGGAAAGGAGATGTTGGTGTACATTGGTTTTGATTTCTTAAACATTGCAATGACAGGGAAAGTGTGGTAAGCCATTTCACATTCACTTAGTACGGCTAAAGCACAAATATCAGTACGACCTTAGTTGGACTCAAAGGTAAGCTGCGGGAATTCCTAGAAGCATGAGAATTAGGGTGGAACTTTAAGCGGAGGAATGCAACTGGCTGTTTAAATAAGGTTAAAAAAGGGTAAGGCCAGAAACATTACTTTGATGTTGACGTAATTAATTTTATTATGTTATTATCACCAATCATTTTAACCAAGAAGCTTAAGTTAGTTACTGGAGAATCTGTCCAGAAATGGGAGTTTTACTCAAGCTTTGGACGGTTATATGTTTTATAGATTTTAGCCAGATCAGAAGGGCAGAAACATTTCTTGCATCGTCTTAGAAAACTCAAACATCTTGAGGTATTTTTGGTAACATAGCTTATATGTTATCGTTTGACTAAAGGTAATTAGTGATGCACAATTCATATACCGAGAACATCAAGAAATTCAGTTTCATGGATGGAAATTCCACCTATGGATTATGGTTTTTAACGATTCAAGTTATACCATCACTTCACAGTCCCCACCAAACTGGCAATCTCTAAAAACACATTGGCTTCGACAATACCCGTGAAGATGGCTGAATTTTGTTTTTTAACATAACCACCGAAATGAATCTTCAAATAAAATTTGCTGTCAAATTCAAGATGTTCTAAGGCTTAAACTTCAAATGAACCTTGTAAGAGAATTATCCAAGATCTTTGTAAAGAATTCTCCTTTGGCTATAGTGTGTGAAATACTATTTTTTTTTTAGATCGAGGGCAAGTTGATATTTGTATATTGCACAAATTTCTATGCAGCAGTAAAGGTGGGTGATTTATTTCTACAAAAAAACGCACTATTTTGGTTACATAGCATTCATTTTGGTAATCGTTTTTAACCATGTTTTTCAAGAGAAACGCTACTCTTTTCTTTCCGGGAGGGTGTGGCACTGACTTTCAAACATTTCATTTAAAAAGAAAATATCTGCATTCTGAAAAAAAAGTCAAACCCACTTATTACGTAAACTGGTTTGACAGTAATTCCTATCGAATGTTCTATGTCCCTTAAAAAAACACCCGATGTATGATAGGAACTTTTGCATTAACAGTGTTTATTGTCACCCTTAGCGCACATTTTGACCAAAGTTCTGATCTTTGCTGTACACGAAACCAATGCTTGACCTATTGAGCAATTTGGAAATACATTCTAACCAAGAATTAAAAAAAGTACGTATACGCCTAAGTGCACCACATTGTTATCGTTTGTCTTATCAAGAAACGAATGCTTTTCATTTAGTGTATAAGAACTTGCATTGAAAAAAGTGAAGAAAAGGAAGAGCCCGTACGTAAGAAAACGTTTTTTAATGGGATTAATCATCGTCATTATTTGAATGGGAAAATATTTCAAAGTTATTGATTTCGATATCAAATTTACTTCAGATGGTAATTAATATAATTGAAGAACGAAACGATGGAAACAAAGCCTACACATTTCTGTCTAAAACACGATACCATTTAAAACTAAATTTCTGTTTTAATTGTTTAAAAAACTTTAAAAAGTTAATAAATTAATATTCTTTATTGAATATTCTAGAATCTAGATGCTTCTTGTTCGATTTTCATGAACAGAAAACAAATTACATTTTATGTCTCGAATAGTTTTCTTACTGCATTTGTAAATACATATTTCTCATAGTAAGAAGCTTTATTATACTTTACTTCCGCCTTTAAGAATTTTCCTTTGAATTAAAAAAAGGGAACATCGGAAACTGTTGTAGGTAACCATCGGATACTATAGTTCCGTCCGCACGTATTTGGATGGTGACTTATTAGAAATCTGGTTTCCTCTACACAGTTGAACTGCCAAATAAATCGACTATGTACTAATCGATGCAAGGCACGTATAGGTATACAACGTTTAAGACGTGCGTAAATTCAAAACGCGAGGAGTATCGTAACGGAAGGAAACCAATTGGTACTCTTAACGCTACTAAAATAAAATAATGTTACAGTACCACAATTTTATTAAAGAGAAAATATTGAAAATTGAAAACAGTAACTTCTAAATTTAAATATGTCATCCACATTATGAATAAGTAACAAAACGTCTATAAAAATGATCCCATTTCAAAGACCATGAATATATAATATTGATGTTGAGAGATAAAAAGAAGGAAATGAGATCAAACCTTAAGTTTAAGTCTATAGGTACAGGACCTCAACAATAAATACTGATGGCAGTTATATTTCACGACACGTCTGTGACAAGCGATTCTAGATAAGTCGACATCAATCTCTGAAGCTAGAGGCTCTAGTAATTTGGTACCCGTACCGTGGAATTTAAATATTATTATGGCCAATCAAGCTAGTAAAAACTATCGTGCTAAAACTTAAATCACCCTCAACATTTCACCATCAAAATCAAAGAAAAGGTATCTTATTTATTATTTATCAAAGAAAAGGTATCTTATTTATTATTTATGTAGATTCATAAAAGTTCAAATTTATTATTACTCGTATCTGCCCGCAAGCTCGTCAAAGCTTCTATATTTTCTTCAAGAACTTAATGAAGCTAGAAAGATAGTTGTGCTATTGCTAATAAAAATTCTGTCATTTCATTATTGTAAATATACCCATACCAAACTTTGTAGAAATAATGATATTCTACGTTGCTGATGACATAAAACTATCTTTGGTCTGTTCTATACTCAACCATCAACGAAGTCATTAATTTCAAAGGCAAGCTCTCGCAAGCAGGCAGGAGGTGGGCGCGGTGCCCCAGGTTACAAAAAGTTAATTTCATAATAAATCGGATTCTTTTGTACGAGTATAGCTGAGAATTTTGTGTAATGAGATTTGTGAAAAGTTATGCGGTTGCTCTGTCTCCCAGCTGTGGTGCAGCAATATTCCTTTCATTGACAATTTCTTGCATATAAATAAAAAAGATACAAAAATAATAATAAAAATATCCAACCAGACATAAGACATTTTATCCTTAAGATACTATAGCCCCCAACTACTCGTAATTCTGATGCACTTTATACTCGTACTTTAAAAAAAAAACTCTTACAAAAACTAAAAAGAAGAGCATCCCCATAAGCAAAAGAGAAGCACAAGGATAAAATATTAATCATGTTTGTCTGCAAGAAAATGGACAGTAGTGGTTGTGACCGGCCCTTATTCTACGCCATCTCATCTCCATGCCATTGCCATCCACTGCCACTATCATCATCATCGTTTTCGTCTTCGTTGTCGTCGTTCTCTATTCACCATCCCTACGAGTACACCACAACTTTGAAGTGTCCTTTTTATGTTTGATTTTGTTTGTCAACTAAAGCACATTGAAAAATGCGCGTGTCATGAATTTTAATTTTTCTCTCCTCATCCTTACCTTATGTAGGTATAGTATATGTCTTCTCTTAGATTCTTTTTTATTTTGTTTTGCCTCCAATCTGTGTTTGCTCACATTCTTGTTTTTTATTTTTGCATTTTTCCTTTGTTTACTCTCATTTTTATTGTTTTTAAGTTGGCTCTTGTCCTTTTTGCATCTGAATGATGGTATTCCTTATAATATATTAAGAAGAAAATGATGGAAAGAAAAAACTAGGAAAATACTCCTTCATTTTTCTGTGTGCCGTGCCTGTGCATTGTCTTCATTTGAACGTCAACAGTTTTCTTTTATATGTACGCGTAAGTACTTATATATTGCATAAATTTAGTTTTTTTTTCTGTGTTGTCATTATGCTTGATATCTGCTTTGGCATCCTGTTTTAATTTTAATTTTTTATCAAGTCATCATCAGGACCAAGTCTAGGTTCCTTGGCGCCTTGACTGGTGCTTCAATTCCAGAAATTAAAAGTGAACGGCTGAATTTCAGTAGAACACAAGATAGATTTTCAATCTAATATAGTTTCACTCTAATTCATTCACAGACTGACTGATTGACTAACTGACATACTGACTAACTGACTAATTTACTGACTGATTAATTAATTGACTTACTTACTGACTGATTTACTGACTGACTAACTGGCTGCCTGACTAACTAAGAGACTGACTGACTAACTCACTGATTGGTTGATTTCCTGATTGACTAACTGAGTAACTAAATTTTCAGCGATTGGATGACTGTTTATCTGAATGACTGAATTCTTACTGATTCAATGACTGCTTGACTGATTGAAGGAACTGGAATGACTAAATTCTGGACTGATTGGCTGATTGACTGACTATTTAACTGACTGACTGATTTACTGATGAAGTTACTGACTGACAGGCTGACTGACAACCTGACGAACTGATTTCAGACTGACTGTTTTACTGATTGAATAACTGATTGACTGACCTACTGACCTACTGACTGATTTACTGACTCACTGACAAGCTGACTGATTAAATGACTGAATGATTTCTGACTGACTGTCGTACTTGATTGACTAACTGATTGACTGACCTACTGACTGACTGAATGTGTGACTGACTGACTGTCTAACTGACTGGTTGACTAAACAACTGACTGATTAACTGACTAACTGATTTGCTAACTGACTGATGACTGACTGATTGATCGGCTGATCGGTTGATAGACTGACTATTGACTGACTCAGAGGCTCACCTATCACTCAACCATAAACTCCTTGCGAACAGAGTGTATCGTATCTTCCAGACGGCACTGTTTTGCCTAAGGTCCTTAGAATTATTGCAGCTTCTCATTTCTAATTTATTTATCTCTCAAAGCAAATTAATAAATTCCATTACTTTAAGTTAATTAGCATTAGGTTGCAAGTTGGAAGTTGCAATGATTCTCTATAGCCCATACTTCAGGCATCTACCAAGGGGTTATCATTTTAAAAGAAAAAAAAGGAAAATTATAACTATGTTATTGCTTTTATAAAGAATCCACCTCTCTACATACATACATAGATACTTAATTAACGTTTCTATCCTTTGCGAGCTTCTAAGCTTTTGCAATTCCCATAGAATGATATGTATTTTACCTTGATCTGATTGACGATGGCACTCATACTTTTAGTTTGCTAGCATATTTGATTGAACTTTGATCCTAAAAACATTTCCACTTCAGAAAAGAAATTAAAAAAAAAAAAGAAAAAACCTAAGAAAAAAACCATTTCCTTTTCTCCCTCTTAGTTTTCTTTCAATCAATTTTTAAACATGAGTTTGATTTTTTATTCAGGCACATTCTTGAGTGATTTTACAGATATACGAGTTCGAGTACGAGTAAAAGACAAAATAAACCTCAACTATCAAGTTTTAAAAAACCAATCGAACCAACTCACCGACCACCACCACCAACTTTAAGGACATGTTGCGAATTTTAAATCAGGCAAACATGTGTCCTATTATATGCATGTATAGGTACAAGTATAGTATTTGTATATTGTTCCTAAACCACAGCATGGTGTATTCTCTTTTATTGTTTATTTTTGGTTAAGTTCCTGGCAGACCACGATAAGTGTCTAGAAACTATGTGATTTTAAAAATAGAACTACACGTGTTGTGTGAATTGTTGGAAACATCATCAAGAATTTAGTAATACAAATAAAACTTTAGGGCCTTATAAACGTTAGAGAGTGAAAAGTTTTCAAGTGTTAACAGAAAATGTTGGTATAATAGATTATTTTGTACCATATGTATATTATTTAAATTCATTTTATTAAAATACAAACAAAAAGTTCCACATACGCCACGTGTACCCTCAATAATTTTATTATTATTTTATTTTTATTTTATTATTGTTTTACTTTATAGTACGAGTATGAACACGAGTGCATATAGTTGATAGTCTAGGTACATATTTTATTTAAATTAATAAATTTCGATTTTTCACAACTTATGCTAAAAAACTCTATGTGGTCACGTCATGCGAAAATTAGAGTGAATTTTTAATTTTCATATCGACGCGGTTGAGCTTTTTAGGGGCAATTTTTGTTTGGCCTTCCCACTAAGAAATTTAATACATTTTAGTTTGAATAATAATAAAAATAGAATGCAATTCTGCATCGTACGTACCTGATCGTTTTATTCAACTACCTAAACATATTATGTTTATGTTTCTGGAAAACAATTAAAGTTTATAAATAAACTGCTTCAACAACTTTTGAAATCGTAGTATTAATGGAAAAATGGTATTTTATAATTAATAATTTAATGAGAATGAAGTACTTTTCAGTTTTTCTGAGTTGAGTTTTTTATGATGTTTTAGAAAAAAAAAAATCAAAAATTTCGGGGTTTTATCACTTTTGGTTATGAAGTGTTTGGCACACGAGATTGAAATCTTGATTTACGAGTATCAATAAGTCTAACACTATAAAAAGTCACTAACAATAAAATTTCAAAACGATGGTATAAAATCTGCCAACTGGCTATTCTCAGCTTCAGTTAGAAAATATTAGAATATTTTACAATCGTTAATGTTACAAGATTTGACAATACTATATACTTAACCTTATTTCAAAAATTGTAACGTCTATACAATATTTGTTTTGATACATGATTTTTATTTTGTTTAATATTTGTTCGAAAATAAAGATTTTAAAAATTTCCATTGGAGAAAATGTCAAACTCAATAAAATGTATTGTTCTGATTTCAGTATTAATGCCCTAGGCTTTCGATTTTGCTGTACCATAAAATACCTATTCGACAAAACTTAGCTTAGCTTTTTTGTAAAGAAATCAATTGGTATCGGTTCGAGTACTAACAAATACTAGACCCTGGTATAGTAAGCAGGGCCTAGAACGAGTCCCAACAAATACTAAGTTCCAAATTGATAGGACTAAGTTGAAACCGTTTTGAGTAAAAATAAGAGTCCGCTAAATAACTTTTTTTTTTGAAAATGAAACGTAGCGCCAAATCAAATTCCCAAATAGTGCTATCAGTCGCCAGTCTAGTCGAGGAACAGTGTTGTGTCACACTATTAATAAGAACGTTTTATAAATGGTGATTTTTTAGCTATTATCTTTTTGGCAACACTGGTTTAAACAGCTGACGCACGTTCACTGTCAAACATCTTCAGGTTGGTTTAAAATTTAACCATGAATCGTCTTACAAATGAACAACGCTTGCAAATTATTGAATTTTATTGTCAAAATGTGTGCTCTGTTAAGAAAGTTCATCGCGCGCTTGTTCTGAAAAATTGTGTTCAGTGACAAAGCTCATTTTTGGTTCAATGAGTTCGTAAGTAAGCAGAATTGTCGATTTTGGAGTGGATATCAGCCAGAAGCATTGCAAGAGCTATCAATGCATCCAGAAAAAGTCACAGTTTGGTGCGGTTTATGGGCTGGTGGCATCATTGGACCGTACTTCTTCAAAGATGATGCGAGTAACTGTGAATAGTGAGCGCTACCGTGAGATGATATCCAACTTTTTTTTTGTCCAAAATGCAAGAGCTTGACTTGCATGACATGTGGTTTCAACAAGACGGTGCCACATGCCACACAGCACGCGCAACAATGGACCTATTGAGAGGCGATTTCGGTGAACATTTTATTTCACGTTCGGGACCGGTCAATTGGCCGCCTAGATCGTATGATTTAACGCCTTTAGACTATTTTTTGTGGGGCTATGTTAAAGCTCATGTCTATACAGAAAAGAGGCTGGGATGCGACCCACACTGATAACTTCCTATCCCTTCTGTCGATTTGTCTTGCTTAAAAGTTCGTCTATATTTATCAATTTTTACCAAATTTGCATACTATTTTTTCTAGATTTTATTTTTTTATGAAAAAACGGACTGTTGGATTTTTATAAAAAAAATTACTGAATACCGAAAAAAATATTTTCTGTGAAATAAAATAAGTTTGAAGCCAATATTTAAAATTTTTGAAAAGCTTTTTGAGTCGAAAGTAAATTTTTACCAAGTTTTAGCATTGTTTTTTTTAGGTTTTTATTTTTTGTAAAAAAAGCTGTCAATTCGATTTTTCTCAACATTTTTTCGAATGTTGAAAACAATATTTCTTATAAGTAAAAATTAGTTAGAAGCCATTACCTATCTCAAATTTTTGAAAAGATATTTTAGTCGAAAATCAATTTTTACAAACTTTTGTTAATTTTTTTTTCGGTTTTTAATTTTGTTTAAAAAAACTGATAATTCGATTTTTTTCAAAATTTTACTGAATGTTGGAAACAATATTTCTTATAAGATAAAATAAGTTTGAAGCCTTAGTCTCAAGTTTTTGAAAAGATATTTGAGTCGAAATTCAATTTTTCGCAACTTTGAGTAATGTTTTTTTTAGGTTTTTATTTTTTATAAAAAAAACTGTCAATTAGATTTTTCTCAAAATTTTATCAGATGTCAAAAACATTATTCTTTGTTGCACAAAATTTATTATTATTTGAAGTCGATATCTCTTCTGGTTCTTGAGCTATGGAAGACGACGTACAGACGTAACGGACGTACGGACGTACGAATGTACGTACTAACGCACGCAAAGACATCTTTCTAAAAATCTTTTATTTCGACTCTAGGGACCTTGAAACGTCGAGAAATGTCAAAATTTTCAATTTGACAAATCGGACCCATTACAATAACTTCCTATGGGAAGTTAACAAGCCCGCTTCAATTGACGCATTGGAAGACAACATTGAAGCATTTATTCGTGAGATACCGGCCGAATTGTTGGAAAGAGTATGCCAACATTGTACTAAGCGGATGGACCATTTGAGGAGCAGTCAAGGTCAACATTTGCATGAAATAATCTTTAAACATTAAATTATATGGAACGTGCTATCGATTCCAATAAAGATTTTATGCATTTTTCTGAATTGCATGTGTTTTTTTTTTGAAAAACTTTCTTATAGCTTTTAAAAAATTACCCTTTATTTCTTTTTTTGGAAAGGAAAACGATTTTCATTTCAATTTATATCCTTCAATTCAATTTATAAGAAAAGTTCATTAGAATTTTTTTTTTAATGTTTACAATTATTAAACCCCTCAATTTATTATTGAAAATGGATTGAATTAAAAAAACAAACTTCGTATAATGGATTTGATTTAAATTTCATAATTCAATTTTGTGTATCTGCAAATTTATTGAATTTTTGTTTAAATTAAAAGTGATTATTAAAAATAAAGAAATCAAAAAGAAATAAATTAGTTGGCAATGTTTAAGAATATCCCTAAAGAAACAGCAGCACATATTGCCGTTCAGAATTTAAGCTTTGATCAATTTATTATTTATTACACGACGTGATTTGATCTGAAAGTAATTAGGAGCATTTCCTTAAATCAATTTTTATACAATATACAAACATATTAAAAGTTATCAAAAAGGATCGATGTTGGAATTCAAACGAAAAATTTAAATTTTGAATATTCAAGGAAAATGTGTTACAAAGTTGATTCAAATTTGCTATTTTCTGGATTCTAATCAAAATATTCTAATATTTATATTTGTGTAATCTTGCACAAAAAAATCCCCCCTCCGGAATGACTTAGCAAAAATAAAAATCTCTCGTTTTTCATTTCACCACAGACACACTAATAACATACAAAATTTATTCTTAATTTTTTTATATAAAAGCAAACAATTAATTTCTTTTTCCCTTTTGGGGGTTTCTATTTTCTAATTTTCAATTTTTGTTTTTATTTTTGTTATCATATCGTCGTTGATACTTACGAAGAAAAACAAAGATAAATTTGAAAGATGATGGAATAATAAAAAATTATTAATTCGATTTTGTATTTGAATAATCTTTTATAAATATAATGGAAAAGTAATTTGTTATTATTTCAAACCCAAGGGTTTGTTGTTTATTCTGTTGTTCTTGTTGAATTATAAACTAGGATATTTTCGATGTTTTAATTCAAGCCCAATAAATGAATTAACCCTCAAAAAGGATTAATTGAATACTTATAAGGGGGTTAATTATTTTAAAAGGTTCTTTGTATTTCCTTTATGTATAAATATAGAATATTTTAAATATTTTGCTTAATTTGATTGGTGGGGGGGGGGGGGTTGGACAGCAAAAAAACATTAAATTGCTTTTAGCGGGTCAAAAGAGATTGATTACAAAGTTTTTGGAAAACTTGAAACAAATTTTAGGGTTTGTTTTATCAGAGGGAAGGGGAATATATTTATTTAATAGAATTAAACGATTAATATTGAGACAAAAACGTACTACGTTTCGTTCTAAATATTTGTCATTCAACTTTTCTTGACAGAGCTTTTTTCGATGAGTGACAGTTTCAGTTTAAAATATATGCGTCTAAACAAAGGCTTTTTTCCAATATTAGGTTTCGTTGTGAATAGCCAGCTATTTGGGCAGCTGTCACTTTTGAAGCTGTCAGTTTTTGACATTAAATTAAAAATCAAACAACACGTGCTTCAAAAATGTTTTAGTAGTGAAGAGTCAGTATTGTTGCCGAAAAATTAGGTTTATCAATACTTCATCGATCTTTGGAATAAGCTATTCCTCAAACATTATTAAACCGAATTTTGCTTTAAGAACGTAAGGTTTTTTGAAAGTTCAGTTTACAAATTAACTTAAGCCCTTTATTCACCAGCAACATCGTATCTGTGCTGATTTAGGCCTTGCAATGTATCAAAACGATCTGCAACTTAATCACTCCTGAGCTATGAGTAATGGTTTCTTTTGGGTAGAATTAGAAGATATGGACTTCGTTTAGAAAGATGGCGCTTTGTTTCACGCAATCAACGAAACATTTGCAAAATTTATAAGAACATTTTCTTGACAGTGTTATTCCTCGAAGAGGATCTTGTGATCTTTTTAAAGACACGTGATAGATGCGTTCAGTGCAAATGCTTAAGATTTAAGTCCCAAACGATGGAATTCCATAAGTTCGCGAGAACATACAGACGCAAATGTGTACATTGGTCAAGTAAAATTTCAAGAACAATTTCATTAATTTCATTTTCAACACCATGGCTAAAATTTGACTGCTATATTTTTCCACTGCTTTTTTTTTTTTTTTTTTTTTAAATTCATTTTTTTATTCATTTAAACTTAACTCTACTTACATGCTAGACAAAATGGGAAACTAGCCTAATTAATTCTACTTAAATATAACTTACTGGCCCTAATCGGGCGCTCTAAGAAATTCATGATTCTTAAAATTAATGCCTTTCGGCCTACGAACTAAGATTGTTTTATTTATTTCAATTTATGTTTTTTTTTTTTTTAGAAAAGTTTAAAAACTAAAATCTTTATCATTTTGTGGGGTTTTTACTTACATACTAAAGTCCTTAAAATAAAACTTAAAATTACCTAATCTACCTACAAACTACTTAAAACTAGAACAACCACAGCGGCAAAACAACTATGTCCTTCTATTTGTAATTCCATCAAGGATTTTTATATTGTCTGTGATATGTGTTTGCATTTTTTTTTTTTTTTTTTTTTGATTTCTTTTTTTTTTTGTATTTTATGAGATTTTGTTTTTTTTTTATTTTTTTTTTTATTTTATTGTGCCACCATTCCTGCTCTACTTAAACCTAAAACTTAAGACTAAAACAAGTATGTAAGCCGGCCAAGGCAAAAATACCCCATCCCGGATTACCCATTATCAGTTGCAGTTTGAAGCCACCAAAACTGGTTCTCCTGCTTCACCCTATCAATGCGGTCCTTTTCGGACACAGCCCTACTGAACCGAAGCAGCTCCGCTCCATCACGAGCGAGGATTCCCCGTTCATACAGGAGCCGCCGCACAGTGGGGCAGCTCCATACATGGTGATGATAAAAAGGTCACCTTGCAAAATTAAAGCAACGGGATTATAAAGTTCGCTCTCTTAAAGTTAACAGAAAATCTGATATGAAGAGTGTGTTTTTTTTTTTTTATGTCTCGTTGTCAAGGTTAGACAGCCCCTCAAAGTAGACTTTTAATGTGCAAAAATCGCTTATTTAAAAAGTGCTAAAAAAGATTAACTTTAGTTTTATTCATAAAATCAAAATTAAGATCGGAAAAAAGTTTCAAAAAATGTCACACCTAGATAAAGGTATGTAGATTATGATTGAAGTTTAAAAATATAAAAAAAAGAAATCTTTATGTTGAAATAATTGAAATGAAAAGAAGAAATTTTGTTAAGGCTTTTTTTTACTTTTCACTTCATATCTTCTGTTGGGGCAAAAGTCAAGCAGGTCTGAAAGTGGGAAAAGTTTCAGGAACAATATACCTATACTACCAAAAAAACAAAAGTGCTTGACTTTTGCCCCAAATATTTGTTTTCAATTTTTTAAAATAAAGTTATAGTATTTAAAAAGCTGAAAAATTGTTTACTTCTATTTATAAATTTATTTTACAACATTTTAGGAACAATATTCAATTTCTGATAGCTAAATTTTATTATAAAATTGTTTTTAAGTGCTTCAATTTTTTTTTTTTTTTTTAATTATCTCAAAATTGTTATACCAATAGTCCTTCTTTTCAATACAATTTCTCTTCTCCTTTTCTGTTCTAAATTGCAAGTTAACAATATTTTTGAACTTTTCAAACAATTATTTAAATGAAAAAAGGTTGTGAAAAATTTTTACTTTACCAAAAAAATATTATGCTTTCCATTTTATTTACAATTTTGAGCCTTAAATAAAAAAAATTAAGTAAATTGACATCTACACTAAATTAAATGTTATTTTGCCTACTCCTTACTTTTTTGAAAACCATTTCTCATTTTGCACTTTGCAACTTGTTTTTAGGTTCTGAAGACCAAAATTTCCAATGCTCAAGAAAAATATTGGTCGAAATTTATTTTTTGAGCAAGCAAGCAAACATTGATCAAAAGTTCTCAGATGTTGACTCCTACATAAAAAATAAAAGTTTTTGTAGCCCAAGTCACATCACTAATTTAAAGGTAGCTTTAAAACATTTTAAATCCCAGTTCATAATTAAAAGGGATCGCTCACACCGAATGAAAAAACGTTTTTTTTCGTCTGAAAAAAGTTGGCTCAGTAAAAACTTTTCGTTCAAAAAATATCTCCCATCCGTTGGACGCCCTGCACTTGATTTTGCCAACAGTAGAGAGCAGACAAAACGAAAGCGCACGGCATGCAGAGTTACGAAATACTGTTCCAACATCTGAACTTGTTTTTGCAGCTCAAATGAGCTTACGAGCGTCTGGTCAAAAACAAGAAGCTGATTTGGTCAAAGAAGCAACATCATCCCCAGATTTTTTGAACAAATTGCAAAACTGTAATAAGTTAAAAAAATGTCTACTTTAGAAGCTTTGTCAATGATGATGGAAGCTAAACTGTCTCGACATCAATACAATGTCATAAGAAGTTAGCCTAGTATTTCGACAACACTAAATTACAACATAATTGTGTACTCAAATGTTTCTTACCCAAGGTTACGTTGCTTAAATACGAATTCGAAACTACTAAATTCCAACAAATCCCATTTTTGAAATATCTTAATCTGAATATGCAAGAAATCTTGTATTATATTAAAATAATATGTCCCGCAGAGTAGGTTTATTAAAATCACTTCAAAACAGGATTTTGATTGAATTTAGAAGGGTCGCAGACATGTTATTTTCAAGTGCTTTTAGATCTCACGACAACTTTTGCGTTCAAAAATTATACTGAGATCTAAATCTCAAAAGAATTTAAAAATATTTTTTGTTGACATTTTTAATATTGTTATTTCTCAAAAACGTAAAGAGATTGTTTTAGAATATCTCAGAAACGTGCTGTGCTGGAATTTTTAAGCTTCGGATTCTAATTCAGAATACTAAAATTCTTCAAAAAAGTGATCATAGGTTAGAAAAAAATTATTTTTTTAAACAAGTAGAATTCGTCAATTAAAACTTTTAAAATAAGCGATTCCAGGTTAATTCATACAATATTCCCGAAATTTAAAACTGTACCAGAGGTTTCAATAAACTACTACCTTTGTCATAAAAACACAAACAGCCATCATAATAGCATTTTTACCTTAAAAAATAATTGATATCATTAAATGGCCATTTCTGCCCCACTGTGCGCCGGTCTACGGTTTTTCGCCTGACGTGGTAGATAAGCGGTACTGCCAATCTATCCTGTATCATGCCGCACTGGTCTAGATAGAGGAATGCCTCTGGTGGGATAAAGCCACTCAAGCGTGCATTGTCGAAGTAGTTGTCGTTCGGATAGAACGGACCGAAAATCAAATTGTTGGTCGAAGTCATAGCCCTCGCAATGTGACCCCGAACAAGTTTTATCACGAAATTGTCAACTCTATTGATTCGAGCCTCGTTGTATAGAACCTCGTTTGAATAATAATGCAGATAAGAAGATTCCGGTGTCCGATACAAACCGAGACAGCGCCGAAGACACTGTCTCTCGAACACCCGAAACTTCTCCATTTGGGAAGGGGCAATGTTGAACCACACTGGACAACCATAAACAATCATTGGCCGTATGAGGGCCATGTAGCAAATTACCTTCACTCTGGGGTCAAGCCGACTGCTGTAAAACAGCCGTTTCGTCAGAGCGAAGGCTCCTCTGGCCTTTTTCCACTATTTTTCCACTGTTTATGGCATAGCCTTTTCTTTAAAATGAAATAAAAAATCATTAATTTCGCATACAAAATACGTGGTAATTTTGATTTAATGAAATGTGAGCCAATAATTCAGCTTGTATGGCAACTTTAATCATAAAACCCTATTCCCAAAGTAAATCAAAACCAGTAGGTACCAAGACTCATCCTTAAAATTTCTTAAGTTCAATTGAGTTATATATTGTAATATTAATGATATCCTTTAAGAGGCTACTAACATAGATACAGAAATAACCATAGAATTTTCTTAAACCCTTTAATAACCTTTACATCGTTTAGCCTTTTCTGTGAACTTTGATCGCACAGATAAATTCTAGCTCACTTTATAAAACAAACTACCAATTCCCTTAGAAAACCTTTTGCGTTACGGTATTAAAATTCAATTCATCATTTTTTCGATATTTTCTCAGGAAAATTATCATTAGGTAATTAATTTAAAATGAAATACAATCTTTTTTCAGTGAAGTTTTTTTTTTTCATCTATTTCCTTTCCTCAGCTTATTTTACCTAAGCACTTTCCCTTAGGTCAGAAAGTATTTATAAATATTTTCACCTCCGCATCTTCTACCCTTAGCAAAAGAAAAGAAAGAAGAGGGATACTTTGGGTCAATGGGCCGTGGAATGGAGTCGTTTTTCACGACCTTAACTTGTAATTGCAATTCAATTAAGACTAAGGTATTTTAAGACTATTAACTTATTTTGAACGAGGTACCTAGGTATGCAAGTGAGAAGGAGAACTATACTCAACTTTATGCTCAGTAAAGTTAAATTAAAAGAAGAGAGAAATAAATAAAAAAAAATAACTTTTATTTACCTGAAGTGGGTTTTGAGGGGTTTCATGTTGAAGTTGATAAAACTAAAAAAAAAACTTTAAACCTTTATATGTTATACAGAGGCAGAGGTTGTAGTAGCGGCATGAATAAATAGAAATGAGGTGGTTTTTCAAGCGTCAAAAATGCTTGTTCATATATTAATGTAAGAGTATGTAATTATAGGTAGGTACCTATAATTATGTCTTTGGTTGTAGGTACATATACTAGAATGAAGGGGGTTTGAGTGTATGTAATTTTATTATTTTTTCAAAACATTCTATACTCGAAAGTGCACTTTCTGGAATGGGTATGGAAATAAGTTTTCTTTTGAATGCTTTAAATGTCTGTGGTATAGTTTTAACTTGCACATTGTCTTTATTTTCTAGAAAAAGGTTTTAATGGCGTATTTAAGACAAAAGGTGCTTATTAGGGATTGAAATTAAAAGTCTTTAGAATAGAGCTCTTGGTAACAACATAATCGGGGTGACTATATAATTACTATATTCTGTAATAGGTTTTTATTATTGAATTGAAAATGTTGACATTACTCAACGTTTCAAGGAGTAGAAATAAAAAAAGGAACAAACAGAAGAAATATACTTGAGAGAGGACTTTTTGGTATGGTTCCTCTACGCTCATGCGAGCTAGGTTTCTAGCCCACCAGAGTCTAGCAAGCTTAATTTTTGTCACCATATCCATTAAGATTGCATGCAGCTTGTGATTGTACAGTCTCCGGAATCGTCCTTACTCCCACAAGAGGCCAACAATTCTATGTAAGAACTTCCTTTCGAAAGCGACTAAGAGGTCGGTGTGCCTTTCACTAATAACCCAGGTCTTGGAAATCTATATGGATCCTGTCAGAAACATCGTTCTGTACAGAAGCAGCTTAGAAGTTATGGTAAAATTTCTAGATTTAAAAAGCTTCGACAGACCATAGTCTCTGTTGGCTTTAAGCAGCGATCCGCGTATTTCTTCTTCTATGTTCTTATCGGCTTCTTCTATTGGCCCAAGAAAATTATAGGCTTTCACTACTTCAAATTCATGCTCCTTTAAATCGATTGTTTGATCAAATGTTCTTCTCGCAGTCGACGCCATCATGTACTTTGTTTCCTTTACTACTCCTACTCGACCTGGATGAAGGAATCGTGTATAGCTTTTTCGGTTCTTTCGATAATGTCAAATTAGTCTGCGTAAGCCAGTATCTGTGGCAAGACATGGCTACGACGATGGTCCCTCTTGTTGGCGTGCCAGAGTCACGGATTGCTTTCTCCAATGTCAGGTTGAAGTGGGTGCAGAACAAACCATCTTCTTGTCGGATGCCATTGTAGTGTGGATTCTTAGGCCGCGGCCACGCAGTAAGCGGCTGAGCGGCTGAGCGGAAAAAAAAATATAAAACATATGAAATCACATAGAAGCGGCCACGCTATGAGCGAGCGGCGAAACAAAATTCTGAGCGGCTAAAGCTTAGTGTACACGATTGCCAGGTCTGACAATCATTGTCAGATCTGCAAACGTCTGACAATGTGTGAAAATGAGCTGACAATGAGCTGAAAATTTTAATTTGTGTGTACACGGTTTGCAGATATCTACAAACATCTGCAAATCTGTTGCCAAATATTTGTCTGACAATGTCGACAAACTAATTTGGCCAAATAGCTAGCAATAGATTTGCAAGCATTTGTAGATTTTCTGCCAACCGTGTACACACCAAATCAAATTTTGGATCTGCAAATTTATTTTCAGCTCATTGTCACACATCGCATCAGTCAGAAAATTTGTCTGCCAATGAATAAATTTGCAAATGCTCCTCAAACGGCATCTGCAAATTTATTCATTGTCAGACGTTTGCAGAAACGTCAGAAAATGAAAAAAAATTGGTGATCTCCCAATGAATTTTGTGTACACACGATTGTCACATCTGCAAATTAATTTGTCTTCAAAATGATTGATGAACAAATTTTTCTGCAAATCAATTTGGTATGTAGACGGTTGTCAGCTTGCGTGTACACGATTGCCAGATATCTACAAATTAATTGGCAGATATTTGTCAGCAAATTAGGAGCCAAACCATTTGTCTGCAAATTAATTTGGTGTGTACACGATTGTCAGCCATTCGAGACAAATTTTTCAATGACAGATCTGGCAATATTTGCAGATCTGGCAATCGTGTACACTTAGCTTAAGTGGCGCCGCTTAGCAACCAAACCTGTTTTAATTTTATGAGCGGCAAGAAGTAAAGATGGTTAAAGTAAACATTGAGTTGTTAATTTCGTGTATGCAATCTCGACTTTAACTAATAATCGCTCAAAAGCAGTCGCTCAGTGCCTGGCCATACGTCGCTTAAAATTGCCTCTCAGCCGCTTGCCGCTCAGCCGCTCAGCTGCTTAGCCGCTCAGCCGCTTACTGCGTGGGCGAGGCCTTAGGGTTTCTAAATGCCAGTGTTTTGCTAGTAAGGATGTGTTTAATTTTGAATTAAACTTTTTTTACGAAATATTAATAGTGTTTTTTCATATTTAATGAACCTTATGAAAAATATGGAACTTCAAACCAAAACTTGTAAAATGTCTGAACAATTAAGAATCTAACTTTTTAGACAAAAAAAGTCTTACAGTCCATTTTTACGACTTAATTACTTAATTACTAGAGTGAAAAAAAGTCAACTTTGAGTGACTAATGAATTTGAATCTTACAATTCTTAAAATATTTATTTCAAAATTGTTCTTATTCTCTTTTTGAAATTTGCGATACATATGAACTACTCGTATATGGCAAGTATTTTATTCCTGAAAAGAAATAAAAATTGAGATTTTAATAAAACACGATATAACGATGGTGAAGAAGTTGAACAAAATTGGTCTGTTCTTACCTCTACAGCCTTAACCATTGTGTCCACTGAGTTCAAATTTGGAAATTAATATTTTTGAGATGATTTGCGTTAGGTCATAATAACATTTCCCATACAAATTTTAGGTCAAAAGTACAAAATGTGGGTTTTCTCAAAAACGGCAAGATAGATTTTTATGAAATTTTCTCTTATTTTTTCTTCATAACTATAAAAACATAATTTTGTATTTCTCCGTAAAACCGGTATTTAAGTTTTAAATTGTAGGCATTAAATGTTTGTTGTAAGTGCTCTTGCACAACCGACTGTTCTCTTTTCACATTACAGCTCTGTAAATAGAAACAGAAACAATCTCAATCGTATGATCCTCCCGCTATTAAATTGTAATATATACATTCCGTAATAATGAGTCTTCAAGCATAGCTCTCGAAGCTGTTTAAGCGTTCTTCTCTAATAAACTGTCATAAAGCAAACATCGTCTTTTTTTATGCTCGGTCGAAAGCCATCCTACAAAATTTTCTCAGAAATTAATGAAATTAATAATTGTCTCTCAAAAATGGGGCAACATTTTTTTAATGTAATTCAAATACTGAACTTAAATTTATAAGCTTAGTTTACCAAAAATGTTACCAAGAAAATTGAAAAAATGTATATATCTACACTAATATTATAAATAGGAAAGATTTGTATATTTGTATGTAACGAATAAACTCAAAAAGTACTGGACCGATTTTAATAATTCTTTTTTCATTAGAAAGCTACATTATCTGTACCTATTTATGTCTATCCGTGCGAAGCCGGGACGGGCCGCTAGTAGATACATAAAATTATTTAGTTTTGAAAAAAAACCGCTCAAAATTTTTTTTGAAAAATAAATTAATAAATTATGGTTTTTGAAACATTTCAAATGCTATTAAAATTTTTGAACATAAACTTTTTTTCAGGTACATACATACATACGTTTATCGTTTCGACTCAATCGTAATTTTAGTTATTTCACCCTTTGACTCTCTCGCGTATACGTAAAGGCTCGGGTAGCTCTTGGCGGCCATTTTGTTTTGGTGACATCTGTTAAATCTTTTGTTTATTATTCAGTTGTTTATGCCAAATCTTTACGGCAAGTTACACGATTGAACAGCACGTTCAAATCATAAAACTTTGTTATCAAAATGAGTGTTCGTTGGCGGCCCTTCACAGTCGACTCTTCAACGTTGAGAACTGGTTCAGTAAACAATCAGCCAACACGCGTACGTTCAAGGAACGCAAGATCGGCCGAAAACATCACCGCCTTCCGTGAAAATGTACAGCAGAACCCGAGGCAGTTTATTCCTCACCGTGCACAAGAACTCGGGCTTTCGCAGACTTCAACATGGCGAATTTCGCATCGGGACTACACCCGTGTCCCGTACAACATCCAACTAACCCAGGAGCTCAAAGTTCGTGACCATAGACAACGCCGTTTGTTGGTTGCCTGGGCTTTGAATCGTTTGGAAGATGACCCCAATTTTGGGCGAAAAATCATCTTTACGACGAGGCGCATTTTTGGATGAATGGCTGTGTTATGGGACGACACCAACCCACGCAAAGTTTGCCAGGTGATAACGCATCCTCAAAAAGTTACTGTTTGGTGTGGATTTTGGGCCGGCGGCGGCGGCGTAATTGGTCCGTACTTTTTTAAAAACAACTTTAGTGAGGCGGTCACCGTCAATAGCGAGCGCTACATAACGATGATAACTAACTTCTTATGACCCAAGACGATATGTGCAACACACCAAACCCCACAATTGACAATTTGCATGAACGATTTAATGGTAAGGTAATCTCTCGCAGGGGTCACCAATGTCATGTGATTTGACCCCGCTAGACTTTTTCCTGTGGGGTTTCTTGAAGTCGCAGGTCTATGCAAATAAACCAAAATGGACCGATGCCCTAAAGGTGAACATACCACAGGCCATCGCTCAAATTCAGCCGGATCTATGTATGCGGAAGAGTCATTGAAAATTGGACTACTCGGATCCGTGCCACCGTAAGAAGCCGAGGCGGGCATTTGAATGATGTCATATTCCACACATAGCCATACATGCGCTTTTTATATACAAAAATAATTTTGTTAATACCTCACACACAGCTTGTTAATTTTATTCTACTTCAACATCTACCCGCCCTTTTTGAAAAACCTTTTATAAGTGTAAAGTTTTAAGGAAAATTTAACAACATTTTTTGAATTATTTCTAATAAAATTTTAAAAAATCATTGATATAAAATGCAAAACGATGGTTAAGCGAAACATTAATATTTTGGAATTAAATTTGTTTGATCAAAAAATTGAAATTATACCTTGTTAACTTCCCAAAAGAAGTTTTTGTAATCAGTCCGATTTTTCGAACTAAAAATGTTGACATTGCTTGATATTTCAAGATGCCTAGAATCTAAATCAAAGCTTTTTATCGGAATATGTTTTTTTGTCGGCGATATTTCAAAAAACGACTTCATCAACTTCAAATAAATTTCGTTTTACAGAAAATAACATCATAAGATGCAGAAAAGACTTTCAAAAAATTAAGAGGGCCGCCTACCTTTGCGTTTTGAAAAAATCGATTTTTTTTGTGCATATTTCTAATGTAGACATAATTAAAAATATGCTCTGTGAAGGATTTGATCGAAATAATGCTGGTTTACGAGGTTATCGATGTACGATTGTGTATGCGTGTGCGTCGAAAGTTGCTGATCTTGAACGCCAAAATGATGAGGAAATGGAGCTATACGGTCCTGGCATAGCCGATTGAATTGTAAGTTCTATCAATCGTGTTTAATTGTAACTTTTATCTTTAAACGCGTTTTCCCAAAAGAAGTATTTTTTCAAAACGATTTTGTCGAAACTATAGAAGATATCCTAAATCTGTAAAGCGTTACTTATTGACAAAACATCTCGCTAGGTTTAGACACAAGCTTCTTCAAATTTTTACAGTCTTTAAGATTGAAAAACATGGTCTAAAAACTTTTTTCAAATCGCTGCCATTTTGTGAATTTTTCAAATATTCAAAAAAGCTTGCGCCTAGACTTAATCAACGAAGGTAGACGACCCCCTTAAGTGGGTTGGTGTTTTGCAATATAATAAAAGGTGACAAAATTGGTTGACCTAAAATATTTTTCGATTAAATTAAATATTATACTTTGTGACCTGGTAGCAAATTGGTTTAATTAATAAAAATTATTTATAAATGAGATAAACTGAAAAAATAAAATATTTCTTTCATAAAAAGGATATTACCTTCCAAATAATTGTATGCATCGAAGAATAAGGTGTTTGATCTCTGATAAAATTTTTAGAAAAAAATATTTAACAGTTTTCTTTGAAGAAATACTATACTAAGCGTTGTTAACAAATTTTGACGGGAATGTCTTCGCAAAAATTAAAGCAATTGTCTTCAAACCAATTCTATATTATAAAAATCTTGTTTTTGACATTTTAAAATAATTTTAGAAACATTGACAATTTTTTCAAAAAAATTACTATCCAAAATTGTTAAAAATTGGTTTTCAACTTGAATATTAGTAGTACCCGTGGCATGATGGTTAGTGCGTTGGACTGTCTTGGGTTCGATCCTATGCCATCTAAAGTTTTTTTTTGCGGGTACTGCCTCTTTCGAGTAATTGACAAATTCTCCAAGAGTGATTCTTTTCATGAATAGTGCTTTCTCAAGTTAGCCATTCGCATTCGGCTTAAAACTGTAGGTCCCCTCCATCCCTGACAACAGTACTCGCACACAGGAATGGTTGAGAGTTGTATGTAAGTCACTGGACCCTAGTTCTCAATCTCAACGGACTGTTGCGCCACCCAATTTGTTTTTATTTAACTTGAATATTGAAGGTATGACATCATTTTTTCTTTATTTTACAAAAACTATTGTTATTAATAGAAGGTAAATTTCTTAGTAATGTCCAACTGGCACCAGTTTTTAAAAATTGGGTTTCAAACTAAAATTAAAGAAAAATTATTGTATATTATGCAAAATATTTGTAAGTAATTTTTTTTTAGAAAAAAACCCATTTGACAAATTTTTGTTTACAAAAAACGAAAACCTTTAAAAAATACTAAAAACTGATAAACAAATTGTTTCCGACTCAAGTATCTTGGAAACAATGATATTGACTTTAAACTATTTTTTATGTGAAGCAAAATTTTGTTATTATTATTTTGTGTAAAACTTTTATAAATTCCGACAGACGAACATGAATGGGAAGAAGTAACCAATTTGTCTTTTATTTTAAATTTTTAATCTAAAATGTATACATTTTTCCATCAAGATCAGCTCTTATTTCCTCTAATAGCCTTTAAGACATTTGGACGAAAAGCGATCCCTGTGCTATACCCTGAACACATCAACAAGATAAAAAAAATAATATGAAGCCAGCCACAGCATCCTATTTTACGACAATATTTTTTACAATTAATCCGAATCTTTGTTTCTTCTAAATATAAGAAAATCATAATACCAGGAAAATTTGAAAGTTGTTCATTTTATTGCATCTTTGAGAAGGAATTTGTATTTGACCAACCCTTCCTTTTGCAAGTAAATAGCTCCAAGATAAGACCATTTTTCTTATTTACATCTCGATTATCCCTATAAAAACTATCTTTCTATAAAACAAAGATTCAAGTTATAAAAATATCCTCAAGTAAACACAATACACTTAACCACACTTCTTATAGAATTTCCATCCATTCAAATTGTTCATTGTTCTGTGTGAAACACAATACCTAGTCTATGATAACATTTTTTTTTTAAATAATAATATCAAATTCTTGAAGCCTTCACCTAGTCCCTGATCACGTAAATATTTGGTTTGTACATCGCTATTTTGTAAGCACTGCAATTTTATAACCACACTATTCCTAACTGGCTTCTCAAAAATTACTCAAATTTCCTCTTAGTAGATAAAAACTATCTACCTATCTAAAGTCCTTTGCAGTGTGCAGTGCAGTTCAGGGTATACGTGTACATAACTACAAAATATTAATACTTTTGCTTCTTTTTTTTTTCTATACGGTCTTAAATCTAATAACAAGGCGAACGCAACGTAACAATTTCCCTAAAGCAGTAGCGCCACGAACATCGTTCACAGAATATTTAATGGAAACATTCCTTTCCGACTATAACGTGAGGCTGAGGTTTTTCGCTTCTCTCTTCTATAGAGTCAGTCCTTTTGCGCATACATGAGCTCCTCATAACCATGCCATTATACTATATATGTATGTATGGGTATATCCGAAGGTATGCATGAAAATGGGTTTGGGGAGTAATGTTTGGAAGAAAGGCTACTAGCATGGTTACTAGCCACTTGTATGTGTTGTGCAGCTACTATATGTTCAATGTTCATAGCTACCTAACATTTTCCGCTCAACTTAATGAGTCCTCCCTGCCATCGCTTCGCTTCGCATCGCATCGCTAACATAATCACCGTCGTCGTTGCCTGCCATCATCAGAGCCAATGCCACCAATTCTGCTTTGTAAGTCATATGCGGAGGTAATGGGCGTATAAAGCTAATATTTGCTTGCATCCTTGTTAAGGTATTCAAATTTCGTCCTCATAGAAGTAAAGGACCTGCATTACTGGAAATTTTGCGCCTTCTCTTCTATAGCTCTCGTCTCGTCCCAACAGCCCCAACAGCGACACCAACAGACCATATTGTAAAATTTTCTAGAGTGATCAGCACATAAATTTAAAAAAGATTACAATTTTATACTGGCTTAGTGGCTTACAAAAGATGCCAAGTGTAAATTGCCCAACTCCCAGTCCTAACAAAACGTGCATTCATGTGCATCCATTCGAATTTATACTAATACATATACAATTCATATATACATAGTTAAATGGCAGCAATAAAATAAACAAACATTAGTTTGTTGGAGAAGACAAACAGTAATGACACATTCACACATCCTCTTCTTGTTCTTAGTCTTCTTCTGCATCCTTAAACAAGGAAGTATCAGCCAAAATATGAGTCTCTTGAGGGGGAGACAGTTTGGGATCTATACATACGAGTACTCCTTTCCCTAATGGAATTACTGCCGTTGTGTGTCACTTCCAGGAGGATTAGTAAGCCTTCTCCTAAGTAGAGTTAAGAAAGTTCTTGTCGAACTTAGATAAACAAAATGGTTTGGGGCCGTGTAAAGTATACCCAGTACATTTATATATTTATATGGTTTAAGAGGACGACACACGTAGGTATAGGTATTCTGTTTATCCATCTAGCCATTTAGTTGAATTTTGTTAAAATGATGTGTCAGTTGTGAGGGAATGAGGACGACAGACTTTCTTATATGTCAAGGATTTAACAGCAAGTTTGTGTTTTTTAGATTTGCGAATCCTGAAATAATCCGATTATTGAGGATATAGAATTGGAAGACGAAGGAAATAACAAGATGAAGTTATTTATCATATCATAAAATTGGGAATGAAGGACACGTGTTAATCAAGTGGAGAGTTTTCAATTACCTTTAAGGGGTGGGCCAAAGAAGAGCTTGTTTTTTAAAATGCAATAAATTTGGCAATTCAATTTCCTTCAAAGTCGTTCAAGTGTCCCAGGCTTTTCGGTAATATATTTTATTGACAACTCGATTTGAGAATTTTGTGAGTAAAAGTTGGATTGTATCGATGGCTTGGCGGGCTATCCATAGCTTCAATATCAGTAAAAATGAAATATACGACTTGGTCACTTGGTATCCACAGAGTCTGGTTTTTATGGCTGGTCAACAAACTTCACACAAAAGTTATAAAATAGAGATATTTTTGTATCTATTGAAATTTAAAAAAATATTTCAATCTTTTTATTCATTCCCAAAAAAAAATCAAAAATAAAATAAGGGTTCGGTTGGGCAGTTTCGATTTTTGACCAAGACATTTGTACTGTTATTTTTTGCCTAATCTGCTAAAAAAATTAACTTCCCAGTTTGAACTCAAGGCTTTAGGGGCGAGAAAAGACAGACGAAATCGTCGTACGCACTATTTTTAGACTTCTCTACCATCGTACTGTCATGTTTGATTAAAATCTCGATTTCGAAATTTTTTACGTATGCATTACTTGCCATATACATTCATACATACATACATAGTATAGTGGTTCTTATGTGTAGTTAGTAAAAGATTTAATCTATTTTCTATGTGAAGCATTTACTCATCGCAAAAAACATGGGGTTTTTGATCAACTTGTCAGTTAACAAAGCTGACAAGTTAAAAATGAGTCTCCTCAGAAACGATGATTTTTTCGCCAAACTCCTTAAACAACAGAACAGATCTGTGAAAGTTGTACCTTTTGAACGAATTGCCCGAGATCAGTGGTAAAGTTTCTTGTCTCAGCATATTAACCGTTATTTTAAAGGATTATGCTCTATAGAAATGGCCAATTGCATTCCTACCCTCAAGCAATTCAACCCTGATACTCGCGTTTTCAGGAATGATCGTCAGTTTATCTTCGAGCCCAACTTCGGTCGTACTGTTAAGTACAGAGATTTTTTCTTTAGCCATACTACACGAATGTGGAATTGTTTTACCGCACTATGTCTTTCCTAGGCATTGTAGTATTCAAAAATTCAAAATCACCTAATTTCAAACACTCTCTCCCTTTCCTAATGCTCAGACTGTGTCTTGACATAATTCAGATTATCAAAAGTTCTCTTGACTGTGCGCTTAAGAAAATATTTCTCCAAAAATGTTGAGCTATGGCATGAATTTAGTTTTAAACTCTCGGCTACAGAACTCGAGACAAGCTGCTAGGTGTGTTGAAAGTTTAAAAATTAATTTTAGGATTTTTGTTGTGAAATATTTCCGTGCCACTTTTCTTTATCATTATCATTTTTCCGCTGAGCCTGGCCACTACTGTACCAAGACTTAACTGCTTTTAATCTAGTCAGTCAACCCCACAGTTTGTACCAACTTTCACTTTAATTTTCGATTTGAGGTCAGGGAGTCAACTTCACCGTATGTTGTACGTTTAGCAATTTATTATGTGTCAAGAGAATTAACGATTGTTTACTTTTACAAAACGAATGTGGGGATTAAATAAAGAACTATCTCTAAAATTTGTTTTCCATAAGTTTATAACTTTTTCAGGAAATTTTTGACAAACTTGCTTAGTTTTTGGGCTTCTCAATTAATAAATAAGTTTTCAAAATTTACGATGATGATTTTGTCCGTGCGGTTAAAATCCGTAGAAACATGTAGACCCCTGATGATGATGAATAATGTAAAAATAACTGGAATTTCAAACCACCGCGAATTAAGCAATTTCAACCTCTTATCTGTGCGGAGGCATAAGCACGTATAGCTTGTTGTTGCTGGTATTATTGGGAGATATCAGAAAGTAATGAACAGCTTGTCGACGATGCGTCGATGTCCGCCGCATACAACAAATACGATCAGCAGTCAAAGTGTTATGGCTGAATCACAAACACGCTTCAGCTTCGGCTTCGTCTGCGTTACGGTGGGCCTGCTTCGAGGTGGCTTTGAATGACATTTCTATTATTTCATCTCCCCAAAGAGCAAATATTTTATTTGTTGACATTTTTTTACAGCTGTTGAGCTGTCAGACAAAGCAAATGTTCAGATAATTGAACTAGAGCTTCCGTTTGGAGTCACATTACGTTACATTACTTTCTTTTCCTTACGATTGTCAAACGAAACGTGAGGTCGAAGTTCCATTGTGATAGCATGCATTGAATTCCTATGGCTGAATTCGTAAACGTCAGACGAAGCCAAAGCTGAAACGTGTTTGTGATTCAGCCATTAATCAATGGTTCACTGTATACGGATTTAACGTGTGTGAAACAGTCCTAAAGTGACTCATTTTGTACCGGCGGATATGTGACTGACTTTTCTTACTTTTTTCTTTTAAGTATGAGCTAAAATAGGTTGGGTACCCTAGCCCCAAAGCAAAAATCTCCAAAACAAAATCCCCATAACAAAATCCCCAAAACATAATCCCCAAATCAAAAATCTCCGAACCCAAAATCCCTAAAACCAAAATCCCCAAATCCAGAATTATGTTTGGCGCCAAACATAATTTCTTAGATATACTCGAAATATGGTGAATCTGTGCTTAAGGATTTTGATTTTGGGAATAATTCAAAACAAAGTTAAGTTGTGTTTTTCTCTTTATTCTCTTTTTTATTATATACACTTTTTACTAAACAAAAACATAAGTAATTAATGCTATATATGTATTTCAAAATTAAGGCATACATTTTGAAATCATGGTGTTAAATAAACATTATATGAAATAAATGTTTTAGCATAGTGATATGTTATATGATATAAATTTTAAAAAATCAAGTTTTTCAATTTCTGACCGCCTTGCAATGGCAGATTTTAACTTTTTGTATGTTTTCACGCTCGATTTTTTCAATTGACGTTTCTCACCGCTGCTTATTTTCTCAATTGTAGTAAGAACATCTATCATTTCCTTTGATAAATCCCTTATGAGTGCATATAATCCCGAGTTTTTTTTCCTACAATGCACTTGAGGCGGCGGCGGCGATGCCAGGCTTCTACTGTATTTTGTGTGCGAGGGAAATTATGTTTAAGACAATCGGCAAATGACCAAAACTCGGGTGGTTCATATTTTCTTTTTGATTCTTCCAGATAATTGCTTTTGAACCAGGAGCAAAGTTTTGAAAAGTCGCTGTCGTCCGAACTTTTTCTTAGCTCCGAAAAGTAAGCTGGTATCTCCGCTGGTAGTACAAATGCCAAACTTTTTAGCATTCTAACCAATAAACTAAATTTTTTATTTTTCCCGTACTTTGTTTGAAGTCTTTGTGTTTGTACCATCCTCCAGATAATTTGCCCGAAGTAAAACAAACACCCTTGGAAGGTGGCAGAGGGAAAAAATGGTTTTGCAGCAATGTATGTATATAGTTTTTTCGAAGTCTGAAACAATTCTTATGGGGTTAAGGTTTATCTTTCTTTCTATGGCAACATTTATTAATTCTTGGAAGAATTCTGTATAAGCCTGCAAGGATTTTTTGCTAATAATGCAAAAAACTAGAGGTACAACCTGTCCATTGAAGAGACCATGAATGCAAAACATCTGACGCATAATGGATGGCATCACATAAAACTTTCCATCCATAAGCCAACATTGGAATTCTCCCAAAGCTTTGAGTGAGGCCTTAGTTCCAAAAATTATATTTTTGTCCCCATCAAATATTTTTTCGCTTAAGACAAAAAGTTCGCCTTCTAAATTCATAAGCTCATCGGGAATATTTTTGTCATCATGATGGCGGATACGTTTAACTTTCCTTTTTTGAACAGTTTTAGACTGCAAGTATACATGGCACTCTGGTTCACATTCGACAATACCTACTTTCCCGAACTATTTGAGATGGCTGCAATGATGTGGAACTTGCCGGTTTTTTTAATTTAATGTTGGCTTTAGAAATAGGAAGTTTTTAAGCTGAGGAATTGTGGTTATGGACTAACGGAAATTTGAGACATTCGTGATTTTCATTTATTTTCCTTGTCACTACTGTGCTTTCACAAAAAAGTTCTTTGCGTTTCGCACAACACCACCTAAATTCACTTTGTTTGTTTTTAGAATGCAGATGGTATTTACTAATCATAACCATCAATAAATAATTTTTCCTTGCCGTTGTTTGATTTTAAGACATTTATATCCATTTTAACACTGATCTTAAATTGGTTAATTATGCGCAAAATACACGGTAGAACTGAAACGAGAACAGTTTTAATTTATTTCTTCAAACTATTTCTAGCGGTACTTTCAGAGGCATATTGCGCATTGTTGTCGTCAACAAGATAATTTTTTGCATCTGAACTCGATATGCAGTTTAACATTGTTGTTATACTCTCCGGTAAAAAAAAACCGCAAAGCTACGAAGGCAAATGCAAATCATGATGAGTGGAGTCATGAGTTCGGACTATTGATCAAAAATCGAAGCAGATCCAAAATTTCCAAAGTATAGATTAAGGTATTAAAAAAAAGGTGTGAAATTTATAAAAAAATGTTTCCTAGTTAAAATTAGTTTTTCAAAAAAGAGCCAATTTATTACTCAATAATATAATTCCAAATGGAATTTAAAACCAATAATAAACTCGAAAACACATATTATCAAATTAATACCAAATATACGAAAGTCTAAAAACGAAGAAAATGAATTCATCAGATCTTAATTACTGATATTGTAAGTTTGTTGGAAACATTAGTGCCGTCTTTTGGTCATATGCTGTAGTTTGCCTTATGTATTTACTTGAATTGATTGACTTTTTTTTTTTCAAAGAAGAAATAAAAGTAAATCTCTACTTCGATCGAAGTAAAGAACGAACCCTGGAGATGTCTGTTCTCATCAGTAAAAGCAGTTTATGCTTTTAACCTTGATAAAGAGTTTAACATTGTTGTTAAAATAATTCTTAAGAAAAAGCACAATATATCACCAAGGCCTACAAACAAATGATGAAAACCAGCAGGCATTAACATTGGCGGAGTTTAAACATTTTAGATTTGGGGATTTCGTTTATGGATTATGTTCATGGGGATTTATAGATCCTGGGGATTTTGTTTTTGGAGATTTTGTACTTGAGGATAACGAATTTGTGGATTTTTAAAAGTTTGGGGATTTTTGTGATTGGAGATGTTGCACTTGGGCATTATGTCGCGTCGGTATCCCAGCTAAAATATCCGCTGGTGCATGCTGTATTTCTTGTTGAGTGAAGCTTGAGAAACGTCAGACGTAAATGATTCTACTCCGCTGTGAAGTACGTATATATTTGTATATATTTTGTAATCAAACATTTTCAAAGCTTAAAGGTAAATGAGGAATCTGTTAAACAGGACTGTTATGTTTATTGAAGCCCGATTGTCTTAGATATTGGTTTTCGAAACTGAGAGAATCATATTGTCTTTGATATCCTTACAAATTTTTAAAAAGAGTACTAATTATAAGCTTGGTAGAAAGTGCACCTCGTTAAAATTTACTCAAGTCAAGTCAAGTCAACGTGCTGTGCCATATTCAATCTGAATTTGTATATAATCTCTCAAGGAAGACATATGTACAGGAGTATTAATGTTGTTTGCAAATTTTGAAGTCCTGGATTTACATCTTTAGATAGATAAGTGTAATTCCAGTTACAAACAATTAAAATATAAATCTAAATATTCTATCCACACGGCAAAATGTATATCTACATAAAGACCAGAATATCTTCTCTATATTATTACCAAGACCTTAATTTTCTGTCAATCATCGTCATCCTCATTACCATCATCATCATCATCATCGTCGTCATCGTCTTTGCCTTGTTGACATTCAGTATTTTCAAAAGTTCAAACAGGGAATTTATCAAACAAAAGGTGTATAGAATTTGGAAATATACTTTGCACAAATGTTAGGGTGGCCTTTTCTATATTAAAAAGAGAATTTTGTTGGTCTAAAATTTTTGTACATAGAAAAATGTTAAGTGAAAATTTACTACTACCATTTTCTTAAAACTTATTCACCTTTTTTCAATTACGTAGTTGATTAGTTTAGAAGATCCAAATTTGGGAAAATATTCAAAATATGCTTAAACAATCTTGAGTTGATTTTAAAAGCTTCTATAAAGTAATTATACTTTGCCACTGTCAGTTTTAATGGTTGATTTTCGGATACTGGACTTTTCGTGTTTTCCCAAAAAGCTATGGAATATCGGTTTCCATGATGTGATTTTGAATTTTCGAGAAAAGTTTAAAATGCTTTAACATACTTCATTTTTATCAAATCTATTAGAAACGTTTTTTTTAACTTGAATAAAATAAAACGAAATTGTTTCTTACTAATATTTTTCATAAATTGTATGACCAGTAAAAATATAAAATTTAATTTCGGAATTTTAAGAATAAAAACAAAAGTTATTGCACCTTTTCTTTACTTAAATACCACCCTAATGTACTGAAATTAGGTACTTATCAGGTTAGGTAAATTAAAAAGACCTCATAATAAATATATGTGTATGTGTATGTATCTGTTGGACGTCGTCGTCGTTGTAATGGTATGAATAGAGCATTTAATGTAAGGATATGCTATAAGGATATTATAAATATAAGTAAAGTGATTTAAATCATGAGTCCGATTTTCAAACGACTTATTAACATTTCATGGAATGAATGTTTATAATTAAGACTGTCAGATCCTTGTCAGTTTTTTTTTTTTTTTTTTGAGAAAGGTATAAACATAATTGTAAGGGATTTTTATTGTAATTCAAGTGTCACTTTAATTTACAAATGGAAAATAATCTCTGATAAGCTATAGAATTATTTCTGTTGATAAACATACATTTTTGTTATGTACAACAGAAAACGATACCTTTTTTCATATTTTTTTTAGCTTCCCGGTTTAGTTTAAGCTGAAATCAATTCAAAGTCAAACTTCGTTAATATTTTTGTGTTCCGTTTAGTCAGATTTAACATATTTTTGAAGGATTGAGATAGTTAAATAGTGTTAGATAGATTTAGTGTTTTCCGATAAGAAGTTTCTTTTTGATATTCGGAAAAAGGAATATATTTCAAGGGAACTCAATAGAATTTATTTCATTGCAAAGAAGAAAACAGTACAAGCCAAATGACAGCTACTACCAATTCGCACATTCGAGAGATTCATCTTTAAGGTCTTGAATGTATTCTCAACTCCGTTTCTATATCGCCAATTGCTATAATAGTTCACGAATTTAAACATAAATAATTCAGCACAAAAATTACATCCTATTACCTTTTCCACAATATAAATACAATGCCACATTATCTAGGAAGCAAATTTAAAACAATATTAACCTATTATCGAAATGAAAATGGGCTAAGAACGAAAATCAATAAGGTCTTCTAAAATATAAATTATATTCCTCACGACAAAATCATTTTAAAAGAAACTTCATGGGTACAGAACTCTTCGATTCGAATTCTTTAATGTTAGGCAAAAAGGTCTTAAGTCAGAAACTGGTCACACAAACTCAATGAACTTAAGACGTTAGTATCAAAACAAATACGAATGTTTCACTTCTATTGTGTAAAGACTAAAGAAATACCATATTTATTTATTTAAAAAAGAGACTAGGATGCGACCCACACTGATAACTTCTTATCCCGTCTGTCGATTTGTCTTGCATACAAGTTTGTATATATGTATCAATTTTTACCAAATTTGCTTCCTTTCTTTTGTAGATTTTATTTTTTTTATGAAAAAATGGCCTGTTGGATTTTTATAAAAAAATTACTGAATATCAAAAACAATATTTTCTCTAAAATAAAATAAGTTTGAAGCAAATATTTTTAATTTTTGAAAAGCTTTTTGAGTCGAAAGTAAATTTTTACCAAGTTTTAGCATTGTTTTTTTTAGGTTTTTATTTTTTGTAAAAAACTGTCAATTCGATTTTTCTCAAAATTTTTTCCTAATGTTGAAAACAATATTTCTTATAAGGTTAAATTAGCTTGAAGCCAATATCTCAAAGGTTTGGAAAGATATTTGAGTCGAAAATCAATTTTTACTCACTTTTATTAATTTTTTTTTTAGGTTTTTATTTTTTGTAAAAAAAAATGTCACCTCGATTTTTTTCAAAATTTTTCAGAATGTTGAAAACAATATTTCTTATAAGATAAAATAAGTTTGAAGCCTTAACCTCAAGTTTTTGAAAAGATATTTGAGTCGAAATTCAATTTTTCCCAACTTTGAGTAATGTTTTTTAGGTTTTTATTTTTATAAAAAAAACTGTCAATTAGATTTTTCTCAAAATTTTATCACATGTCAAAAATATTATTTTTCGTTGCACAAAATTGTTTTGGAGATAAAATCATATTTTGGTCGTAAAATTTTGGAGGTGACAGTTTTTTTTTCAGTTTTTTTGATTTAGGTATAAAAAAAACCGTTAATTGGATTTTTTTTCCAAAAATATACTTGTTTTGTATTACGTTACAATATATAATATAAAATTTAATTCATGTCTCTAGCGTCATTGGTTCATGAGATATTTAGGTTTAACCAAAATTTGCACCTTTTTTTTAAACTGCTATGGTGAAAAAAACCACCCACGCAATTTTCTTGAGAACCCTTTCTGCATCTTTCTGCCTTATTATCTGAATAACAAAATTTATTTGAAGTCGATATCTCTTCTGGTTCTGGCGAACGTACAAACGTACGGACGTACGTACACACGCACGCACAGACATCTTTCTAAAAAAATTTTAATTCGACTCTAGGGGCCTTGAAACTACGAGAAATGTCAAAATTTTCAATTTGACAAATATATATATTTTTTTAAATAAGCCAAAATAAGAAAAATAATTCTAAAGAAAATTTAATAAAAATCAAATCAAAAGCAAATTCGAATTTTCGGTTTTTTTACCAAAAAATTTGTATGGGGACTATTGTTGTTTTTAGTCTTACAAAAATGAAAATGAATGAAAAGCCTAACGCGAATTTTCAACTTGGGCTATAGGGGCGAGGACAGCCCTACAGACAGACGGACGGAATCGGGTGACCCACTTTTTAGACTATTATACATGTAATGTCACGTTTGATAAAAATCTCGAGGTAGAAATTTTGTACGAATGCAATACTTGCCATATATGTAGTTCCTATATGTCGAAAACTTTCTTTCCATACACTCAATCCCCATTCAATAATGCTAAACAATTAGCATTGGAAAGAAAGCTTTTTTTAAAGTGTTATCTAAATTGAGATACATTTCCATGTAAGATTGCACAAATCACAGAAAACAATTTGGATTGAAATCATTTATGGGGGGTCTGTAAGTAAGCTGAAGCATTTCTACGTGAGCTTTAAAGATTCAACTTATCTCATTAACAGTGAGCTCGTTTTGAAAATAATTTTCATTCGCCAGACTTAGTTTAAGGTTCTTGAAAACTGTTTTCGAAGCAGAATCTTTTTCTCGGTTAAGGAACGACTAATAGGTCGTTTGTTTCGGAATGAATCTATTTATATCTTGGAAGCATAAAGTCAACTGATAGTAATGTTCCAAAGCCCAATCACACCACTCTCTTAAAGGAGAATATCTTTCAAAGCGTCTCATACAATTTTCAAAGTGTAAAGACAGAGTTAAAAAGTGAAAAGTTAAAGTGTTTCAAAAATTTAAAATACTACTTTGAAATTAATTCATATTTTGAAAATTTGCAAAATAAACTTCAGATTGTGTTAATTAAGATCAAATATGCATAGAAACAAATTTCTGAATCAATATCTAACATGGTATCTTCAACACATCAAGATAGATAAGGATATCCTTCTTGAGAAAAAAAATTCCGAGGCTATGTCTGAACAATTTTGTGCCCAGCAAATACTGTTCGAGAGAAATTCATAAATGATAATATTCGAAACTCCATGAATTACTCTGCAGAAGCTTGCTTTGCCCATTCCGTCCGTAGATGCAACACCGTGTTTTTGGGCTCCATTCCCAGCTCAATTTAGTAAACACTAAAGTTAATACAAGAGACTTAAGCACACATACCTTTGGCTATTGAATTGTAGTTTATTTCCAATTGTAGACTCTCTTTTATAAAATCATTTACGTTATCAAAGTTTTTCACTACTCTTTGGTGACTATAATTTACTTTTTCATTTTCCAAATATTCTTCAAAACGATTCATTTTTAATTTTTTAAAATACATTACAACAGCTTTTCAAAAGAAACAATTTTTTGCTATAAACTAAATTAAGATGAATCAACGCGTTAACCCCACAATTCATGCTCATGGTAAGTTTATTTATTTTTTAATAGTTTTCTACAACTTTGCAAAACAAACTCTTATTTGCAAATACAAATTTCTCTTTGCATATTACAATAAAACTTTTCAAAATTCTAAACATAATTTGCAAAGTTTATTCTTTGCTGAAACAAAAAAAACAAATCCTACGAAGTCTAAAAATACGCTTAAAGAAATATCATTGTACGGATCAACAAATTCTTTACATCCATAAACTCCGTTGCCTTAACACAGAGAGCTTTTCATAGTTGCATCGAAAGTCTAAATTTATTCGACGGATCTATAGATTAGTTTATGAAAAAGTTTGATCACAAACAATTTAAAGACGCTTTCACAGCCTTTGTTTTTCAAATAAAGGCAAAAATTTGAATTTGTGTCATAATAAGACCCAGATATTTGAACTCCGATGCTACTTCGATATTAGAGCCATTCAGATTTTAGTTTCGAAAAGTGCTCTTCTTTCGATTCTGAGATATAAATACAATTATTTTCGACTTATGTATGTGAGTGTGTTAATTTTAAGATCTCATGAACCGCAATGTTTTGGAAGCTTATTAATTATCGGTTATCGGGTTATCTGTTAAAATCGTAAGGTCATTTGCATATACTCGTATGTAAAAGAATTTTGATTAAGACGTCTCCAAAAAAGAACACTATCTTCAATATCGTTGATTAAAGGGGATAAAATCAAAGCTCACTGCACTTTAATTTTAATAAGCAGTATTTTTACACTTTTCTGGTCAGAAAACGCAAGAAAGGTTGGTGACAATCTCTATCCTCAACGCGTCACTATTTGGATTGAATAACGCTACCAAGCTGCAATCGTAACTGTTGCGTTTGTTTTTAATTTTCTTTTATAAATGGATATTATAAATAAATTATACTTCGGATACTTTCCTCTATACAAGGAAATACAAATTTATTGCTAATATCAAATATGAAACCTCTTGTTGGAAAATACTAAATAAGAAGAGAGATTAAAAATACTCTAAAATGCCCTATATTCAAATATGTAAGTACATGTTTCTAGTTAATATTATTATCATTGTAACATGTAGATTGAATCTAACGGTCATAAGCTAAAGCAATATTTTATGTTCTGCCATTTTTATCCGGAAACGCTTGTTGGAATTACAAATAGAAGGACATAGTTGTTTTGCCGCTGTGGTTGTTCTAGTTTTAAGTAGTTTGTAGGTAGATTAGGTAATTTTAAGTTTTATTTTAAGGACTTTAGTATGTAAGTAAAAACCCCAAAAAATGATAAAGATTTTAGTTTTTAAACTTTTCTAAAAAAAAAAAAAACATAAATTGAAATAAATAAAACAATCTTAGTTCGTAGGCCGAAAGGCATTAATTTTAAGAATCATGAATTTCTTAGAGCGCCCGATTAGGGCCAGTAAGTTATATTTAAGTAGAATTAATTAGGCTAGTTTCCCATTTTGTCTAGCATGTAAGTAGAGTTAAGTTTAAATGAATAAAAAAAAATGAATTTAAAAAAAAAAAAAAAAAAAAAAAAACGCTTGTTGGAATTATGTAAATAATTAATTTCTTTAATAACTTTACAAAACTCAATTTATGTGAATGTGTGTTGTATATTCATACCCTTCAAAACTCTAAAATACAAATAGCTAGTTTTATTTTAAAATTTCACATTTTACAGAAGATTTTAACAAAAATAAAAATAAATAAACAAACCCTCCTTAATCATGTAAAAGCTGAAGCAATAAGAAAACAAGAGTTTCAAACAATAAATAAAAACAAAAGTAAAGAATCTTTTTCCTTCGACTTGTTGTATAGTAAATAAATTAAAATTCTTTTTACGAAACAAAAGAAAAGAAAAAGGACGATATACATAAGACAGAAGAAACAAAAATTACCAAAAAATAAAAAAAGGAAAGAACACGGTCAAAGCAATAATTCGTTTCGAACTGAACTCAACTCTTAACGCATTTAGAACTTTACACAAAAGATTAATTGTTTTATGCCACAAAACAGTTCGTCCTTTTTCGTCCTTTTTGTCCAATTCAGCCCAGCTCCAAGCTCCAAGCTCCAGCTCAACACCATCATCATGTTAACTTCATAAAACGGATGTTTGCAAGACTACGTTCTGCTTTTGCCTTATGGCCGACGATTAGTATAAATGGCCAGTAGTAGATAAGATATAGGATGATAACGGATATAGCTTAGCTACATGGCAGGTTTGGTCTCTACTTTATCTGTCCTCTTTATCTCAATTTTGCAGCTCTCTTTTTCGCTGGTGTAATGTTGGTACAATTGTTTAGATAAATAATGAAACAGAAATTAAACAGCAATTTTCCAGTGGGCTACAATACGACTACTGGTATACAAGTATGCAAATTTCAAGACTATATTCGGCACCAAAAAAGGACTCCTCTGTATGTACAAGCTCCATCTTGGAAGGTTAGAGAATTGGTCTATAGAGAGATTGGGCGCTCCGTTAGCAGACAGATAAAGTTTTCTAATTTAATTTTCATTTCCTTGTACAAACATTTAATAAGACACACCATCTAGTCCTTATAAGAGTGTTAATGTATGTGTGTAAGGTGGGAAGGATTTGTTAACATTGCAAAGGAGCATTCCAAAGGTTAGACGGGCGAATGAATCAAATGTGAATGTTGAAGACTCTTAACAGTTTTGTCGGAATGACTAAAAATAGTTTGAGGGGGTGCTTTCGGCTGATAATTATAAGGGAGCGAAACGGTTCGGTTCGGTTCGATTCGTCATGTTCATCGACGACGACAATGTCGCCGGTTGTCTTGTCAGTCGTATGGATGTCAGAAATAGCTTCCCGTTTTATCCATAATTGGATTACTCTGTGAAAGGAATTTAAATAGATACTGATGGCTTTCCAACGCCACAGCCAGCGACGCTACCGCCGCCGCCGCGCCGCCGATAGAGAACGAACCAATGATTTTGATTCCTGTAAGTTAATCTAAGTATATTATTTAACCTTCTCCACATCTACCTCCATCCATCAACCAGCCGCTTCCATTCATAAAATTCTCGCGAACGGAATGCTAAGAGTGTTATAGAGCCATTCCTAGAATTTTAATGGTTAAGATTCTGGATCTGTAATTTATCTATAAAGTTCTAAAACGGTGTCGATTTGGTTTGAAATTTCTGCAAAGTTCAGGATTTTTATATATATATGTATTGTGTATGGCGACTTAGCGGAAGCGGTAGTGGAGGCGACGACACGACGACGACTATGGATAAAAAGTTGAGTTACGTAACTTTCGATTTATTTTCAATCCTAGAAATCACTTCTTCTTATAGAACTTATACACTCTCGTATTTTCTGGATAATGGTCTATCTTCTGCAGGAAAAGCTTAAACAAAAGAAAAAATATCCCAGGATGGGGGATTCGAAAGTTCACAAAATTAACATTTACATTAACGGTTCTTCTTGATTCTGTTTTAGGATTTAATTGTTTTTGTTTTTGTTATAAGAAAAAACAAATAGGAAAAAACACCAACACTGTTGGAAGTGACGGTTTATAAATATCTATGCTTGTTTTAAGAAAAAGTTTTTCAAAATGTTCACCTGCTGTTCACGTTTAAAGGACTAATTATTTTCTTATTATTTATGGTAATTGGCTTGGTGGCGCCTTTTGAAAATTTAGCAGTGGCAGAAAAATTTTGTTTTGCTTAAGAAAAAACAATATAGGTTATATCTACTTGTACTATTATTAAATGAGATTAAAACAAGCTGTCAGATTATATGTTTGTATTTCGATGTTTTCAGAAGATTAAGCTTAAATATAGTATAATAGGAAAAAGGATTTTAATTATTGTGTCTGAAGCTGTGAAACATTTCTTTCATTAATTAAGCCATGACAGTATCAGTTTCACTATCAGTATACTTTGTTCATAAATTCTTTGTGAATGATGGTGACAGAAATAGAACTGAAACACTCTAGAAAATTTTAATTTTTAGTAAATTACGTGCCATCAGCTTTCCTGAAAAACCTGCTATGTAAAATTATTTGAACAATCTAGAGAAGATGTTAATGAATAGCTAAGTGTGATTATTTTTGATAAGCAAATAAATATATCAATTTACAAATCTCATTACTATTTCAATTTCTATTTTTAATACCTATTCATTATATAATGAATTATACTAATAATTCATATTAGTAAGCACCGTGGCATGATAGTTAGTACGTTGGACCTGGAAAACAGAGTCTTACTTAATCACTTTTACCTTCGAAATGAAATGACACAATGGCGATCTGAGAACCACGGTTTCATGCGGTTCAATGACGATTCCTTGGCATATGCCATAATCGCCAAGCAAACGGGACCAAGTCCCTTGTTAGTGACGAAGATCGACAGAAGGGATGGGAAATTATCTGTGTGGGTCGCATCCCAGCCTCTTTTTTTGTTTTGAAAATTTCTCAAGAAAAAATCAACCGATTTCAATACATTTTTTTTCTGCACAAAATCTTATACTGTCTCAATAATATTTGACGTTGAGAAATGTCATTGTTTTTATTATATTACATTTTTTTTTGAATTTCGATATCTCGAAAATGGGTCATCATTTTTGTATGTAAATTACATTTCAAACGTATGTACATATGTTAATAAGCTCTAAATAACTGCATACTAAACATATTTTTAAACTAAAATTTAAAAATTGTATGTATAATAAATACCTAATAGGGCCCATACACTACGCAAACACGTTTGTTCAAACGTGTGCTTGAGCAAACATAGTTTCGCCACACACTACACAAACATGTTTGAGAGATATTACTTTTTACACACCACAATACCGGTAAACTTTTATAAAGTTCAATAAATACAGTCCAAAAAATTTGTTCCTCTTGTTTATTCATGTTAACTCTATGAAAATTGGCATCAATTTGAGCTAAATTCAATACACACCACACTAACATGTTTGTGCAGGCACGGAAAATTCAAATTTTGTTGATTTTGTTCAAACCGCTTGGGCAAACACGCTTCATTGCTACACACTACTCAAACAGTTTGCACAAACATTTTTACACAAACAAAATACATTCGTTTGCTCAAACAGTTTGTGTAGTGTATGGGCCCTATTAGGAGCAATTTTATGTCATTCTCTTTTGAGACGCTGTAACGATTTTCAAATCAAAATTTTGAGAGTTTTTTTTTTGAGAATCAAATGGCATTTAAATTGTTAAAATCTATTTTTTTGCACGTACATTTTTAAATCTTAAAATACAGAAAATATTTTTAAACAGTCTAATTGGATATATTAGCAAGTTTGTGGGACCCAGTTGTGTATTTTATTTTGTTTGATTTTGGTTTTGTTTTATTTCGTATTAACCGTGACGTGATGGTAAGTGCGTAGTACTGTCATACCAGAGGACCCTGCCTGTGACACCTTGAAATAAGAAGTTTTTTCCCGGGTACTGCTTCTTGCGAGGAATTGACAAATACTCCAAGAGTAATTCTTGTCATGAAAAGTGCTTTCTTAAATTAGCCGTTCGGAATCCCCTTAAAAACTTTAGGTCCCCCCTATCCTTGACAACATTACTCGAAGGCAGGAATGGTTGAGAGATTTAAGTCGCTAGGCCCTAGTTCTTGACGAATTGTTGCGCCACCTAATTTATTTTATTTTATTAATTTTGTCGTTTACTGCCGTAGTTTTTCTTCCAAAATCTTTTTAATGTTTAGATTTCAAACCGGCAGATAGAGTATATTATGCTAAGCTTGTACATTTTTTTAAGTTCTCTGTGCAAAAGTATTTATGCAAAAATAAAGATACAAAAATGCAAGTAGCCTTCTCTAATTCGAAAATGGGCCTTATCACAAAAGATGATTTTTCGATGAAAGTCCGGATTATTTTGATACGTTTCAAAAACCCAATCAGTGCAGAATTGACTTTGCTGGTGATCGGCTCAAATTCTTATGTTAACTAAACTTTAAAAGACTTAACACCTGCATTTGCATTTAAAATACGTTGTAATTTCGTTTATTAAGAAACGTCAAACCTTGGTGTTTATATACCCTATGGGCTACAGCAAAATAATTTTAATGTTGTATTTTTAGTAGCTAAAATTTTTCTACCAGTGTTTCAATTGCTGGTCTGGAAAATCTAAGAGTTCTTTAGGCTTTCAAATTTTCACTTCAAAATTAACATCTGAGGCTAGACGAGCAAAATAAAACTTCTATCTACTTCAGTACTGCAACATTGTATGACACTAAATAATTATGTACATATGTTAATTTTAAGTTTTTTGTAATTTACATTATAAGAACTAAATTTGGGACAAAATTATTTATCTGTTCTAAGGACATTAAATTTTCAAGAAATAATTCCTATAACTTTGAAAAAAAAACACTTAAATATTTTTTGAAACATTTTGATATCTCATAATGTTTCAAAATTATTTTTAAAATGTTGGTAGTTTTGATTCTTAAAAATCTGTCCTCTTGGCGAGGTCTCATTTGGATCAATATTTGTTGGCAGTCAAATAAAAAGACGTTCAAAACAAACATAAAAATGAAACATACAAAATACAAAAATTCGCATTTTTAAGGACTCTTGATTTTTCATGGAATTTCATGTGAGTAGACATTTTTTTTCAATTTTAAAGTACATATTTTTAACTTCCCATAGGAAGTTATTGTAATGGTCCGATTTGTCAAACTGAAAATTTTGACATTTCTCGACGTTTCAAGGTCCCTAGAGTCGAAATAAAAGATTTTTAGAAACATGTCTGTGCGTGCGTGTGTACGTACGTTCGTACGTCCGTACGTTCGCAACGTTTTTTCGTCGTCCATAGCTCAAGAACCAGAAGAGATATCGACTTCAAATAAATTTTGTTATAGAGATAATAAAGCAGGAAGATGCAGAAAGGGCTCTCAAGAAAATTTAAAAAAAAAGGTGAACATTTTGGTTAACCCTAAATGTCTCACGAATCAATAACGCTAGAGACTTGAATTAAATTTTATATTATATATTGTAACGTGATACAAAACAAGCATATTTTTAGAAAAAAATCCAATTAACGCTTTTTTTATAAATCAAAAAAACTGAACAAAAAAATTGTCGCCTCGAAAATTTTACGACTAAAATATGATTTCATCTCCAAAACAATTTTGTGCAACGAAGAATAATGTTTTTGACATTATAAAGTATAAAGTATTTGAAGCTGCAGCGGAGAGTATTCTTTTATACGGCGCGGCGCCCAAGTTTGGGGATGTAAAAAGTTTCTCACAGTGGAGAAACTACTAACTTACTACGTGAAAAGAGTATTTCGTCTGTCATTGATAACACCAAACTATGTTATTATGCTAGAGACAGGACTTCCACCTCTATTCGTCAAAACCCTTAAACTGCAAGCGGACCTATACTGAAAGTTTTCAAGATGCCTGATTCCCGACTGGTCAAGAAAGTAGCTCTTAAAGTAGTTCAAAATCAAAATAGCTGGTACAGGGAGTGGAATTGCCTCACCGAAGGATTTAACGTGGAGTTCAATTTAAACGTTGGAAGCATATCGAGTTGCAAGGATATCTTATATGATGTGATTGCGAAAGTAGATGAAAAATGTAGAGAAGATTATGTAGCTGAAGCTTCCGAGTCCTTATTTAGAACAATTTATAGAAGGCTGAACCACAAACTTGCTGAAAGAAACTACTTCAGTGATGCAAATAGTGTGAACGAGATTTCAACAATGGTTAGACTCCGAAGCGAACTTATAAGCCTGAATTTCATGCCACATAGACCCGAATTACCATTGGAGTGCAGTATGTGCAATCTTAGAGAAAGAGAAGACGTTATTCATTTCGTTGGAAAATGCCCTACTTTAAAGGAAACAAGAAGGAGCTTTTTTGGAAGTGACTTCTTATCGGATGAACAAGTTGTTGCCTTGCTGAATGAGATGAATGTCGGCAATTTGTACAAGTATTGCAAAATCGCGTTAAGTTATAGATCTGGAATTATGAACGAAGATTTCTGATTTATCAAACAATAATCCACTTAAATTAATTCAAACTTAAAGTTGAGAAAAAAAAATAATTTAAAATTAACTTCTTTTTTAAATCCACATAAATAATTATAAAAGGTTATTACAATATTTGTATAATTTATGTTAATTGTCAATCTAGCAGACGGCAAATGCCATGTCATAATAATTTTTTTGTATATATATGTATGTATGTAAAAACATGATTTGTAAAATGTATTTATAATATTCTAATAAAAAAATCTATCTAATCTAAAAATCTCTAATCTGTTTTTGAAATCTGATAAAATTTTGAGAAAAATCTAATTGACAGTTTTTTTTTATAAAAAATAAAAACCAAAAAAAAAAAATAATAAAAGTTGTTAAAAATTGATTTTCTACTCAAATATCTTTTCAATACTTTGAGATATTGGATTTAAACTACTTTAATCTTTCAAAAAATATTGTTGTCAATATTGAGTAAAATGTTGAAAAAAAAATAACTTTAAGATAATTTTAACTTATAAGAAGTATTGTTTTCAACATTAGGACAAATTTTGAGAAAAATCGAATTGACAGTTTTTCTTACAAGAAATAAAAACTGAAAAAAAAAACAATACTTAAACTAGGTAAAAATTTACTTTCGACTCAAATAGCTTTTAAAAATTACAAATATTGGCTTTAAACTTATTTTATTTCACAGAAAATATTGTTTTCGATATTCAGTAATTTTTTTTTTATAAAAAACCAACATTCCGTTTTTTTATAAAAAAATAAAATCTACAAAAAATAGTACGCAAATTGATACATATAGACAAACTTTTAAGCAAGACAAATCGACAGACGGGATGGGAAGTTATCAGTGTGGGTCGCATCCCAGCCTCTTTTTTTGTACTACTTTTGAACCAAAAAGGATACATCCAACGTATCGCTTATTCTAAAACTGAAATCTAATATTTGAATTAAAATTTTATTCAATCCTAAAAATGATATCACATCACATATGTATGTACATAATTATGTACTTTCCTCTACATGTTTCAATGTTTTAAAATCTAAGTTAAAACATTCTATTGATTAACTCGCTGTAAAAAAAATCTCTCAATTTCTTTTTTAAATCAAAATCAAATTCAAAGGATATTTTTTCCAGAGATTATTTTAATTAAATTCAACGGATATTAAAAGTATACTTTGAACGTGCCTTTCTACGTGCTTAATCCAGTAAAAGTATGACTTATTTTTCTATTTAAAAAGGATTCAAAAGTGGATATAAGAGATGTACCATCTACCCTATATAGGTATTCCCTGCGTCATCGTACACCTTTGTACCTAACGCGTAGTCGTCGTCGTCCTTGTCCTCGTCGTGCTCCTTCCAGGGAACATGTCACCGTTATTATTTTGTTTTATTTTCTTTTAAATGCGAAGAAATCTCAGAGTGAGCCAATATTCCTTTTAACTACTTAGAAAGATAAGATAGAAAAGCAAACCAAAACAAAAAGAAAAATTCATCCCACGTCTATCGAATGAAATTTAAGATTATTTATTTTTTGTCTTTTGTTTATATCTTTACCTAACTTTTTATATAGCAAAACCATGTCCGTTAAGATATTTTTCTGTTTCTGTTTGCGTTGAACTTATGTAGGTTCTCGTATTACCTACCTGTGACTTGACTTGCCTTTCCATTTCCTACGGCGGTGTAGGTGTATTCCGTATGTTTTTGGTTTTTTATTTGTTTTTTTTTCTTTTACAAGAAATTAAGCTTTTTATCTGGAAATGTCACGAACAGAACATTTGAAACAGAAATCAGTCAACAAAATAATATCATATTACGAAATCAAGGATTCAATTGTCTTATTCAAACAAATGTGAGAAGAGATTTTCTTACATAGAACTTGGGTTTTCTTTTCTTTCATTCTGACTTCTAAGCGAAGGTACATACTCGTACGAGTATATTGCTTTTCTTTAAAATAAAAATGATGGAAATAAGTAGAAAATCATCTTAGCCGATTTCAAAAAGAAATCTAATCTATAGTATTTTGAGAAAAAAACTGGAAATTGAGAAGACTAAATCTGTGCTAATATGACAAATGCGCATTCTAGTGTAAAATTAGTTTCATTACGTTTTGATATTAAAAAGGATTTCGAAAGCGCTCATCATCATCCCATATGGGAGAATACGAGTACTTTAGGCTTCAGAAAAAGTTACGACTAGGAAACTTAAAGGAAAAAATGTATTTTGATTACAGTGGTCAACAAGGAATGGAGTAATAAGTAATAAAATAAGTAATTTGTAAGTGGATTTTAAAAACTCTTTAGACACCATGATTTTCAAACATAAACAACAACTATGGATTGAAAAACATAAATAAAGGAACACCATTCCGTGAGGTTTTGATGCCAAAAACTTTTTATAATAGGTATGTCGCTTTCTCGTATAGAGATGGTAAACAAAATTAGGAGACCATTTTGGCTATTGAAAAAACCACAAACCACAAAAACTCTATTTTGGAGAAATCTGCAAAGCTGCAATTACAAGTGGCACGGTTTATTTTAAGAAATAATAAAATGTCGCTATTCGTTCTAATAATTTTTCGAAACCATATATTATGATGTTTGAAGCTATGTTAATTCATAACGTAGTTTTTTTTTCAATAAAATTCAAATACAATCCATGTCTTATTTATTTTTCAAAAAAACCTCAACGGTTGTTAGCAGCTGGTTCTTAAAAAGTTTTGGAAATATATTGACAAAAATATTAAAACATTGTTGAAAATTTGGATTTTTCAATTTCAGAATATAACTAAAATCGTAGTTTGGATTCGGAATCAACACCAAACATTAACTCTTAAACGCATTTTTCAAAACCATGATTTTTGAAAGTTTTATATGAAGATCTTTAAATCATCTTATAATTTCTTAGAATTTCCGAAAACTAACTAAGATACTAAAATAATTCGAACTATATCTGAGAGATATAGATTTGTACTTACTATCAATTCTTTTTAAGGACTTCTCAAAACCATCGTATCTTATTTTTCAAAAACCTTGTGTACGTACTTTTGTACGTCCGCACGTCCGTACGTTCACAAAGTTTTTTCGTCGTCCATAGCTTAAGACCCAGTTATATTTTGTTATACAGATAATAATGCAGAAAGGACTCTCAAAAAAATTGAGTGGGTGGCAATTTAAAAAAAGGTGAACATTTTGGTTAACCCCAAATATCTCATGAACCAATAACGCTAGTGACTTGAATTAAATTTTATACTATATATTGCAACGTGATACCAAACTAGTATATTTTTGGAAAAAATTACAACTAACAATTTTTTTATAAATCAAAAAACCTGAAAAAAATATTTGTCAAAATGATATTATCTCCAAAACAATTTTGTGCAACGAAGAATAACGTTTTCAACATCTGGTAAAATTTCCAGAAAAATCGAATTCACAGTTTTTTTTTACAAAAAATTAAATACCTAAACAAAATTAACAAAAGTTGGTAAAAATTTATTTTCGACTTAAATATCTTTTCAAAACGTTGAGAAATTGGCTTCAAAATAATTTTATTTTATAAAAAATATTGTTTTCAACCATTTAGAAAAAATTTGAGAAAAATAGAATTGACAGTTTTTTTTTACAAAAAATAAAAAAAGTTGGTAAAAATAGTAAGCAAATTTGGTAAAAATTGATATTCGGTTCTCGATATCTCGTGAAAAATAGAAGATATAAACTTCAAATTAGTTTCATTCATCTAATTTATATTTGTTTATATAAGTAATAAAAACTTTTAATGAATGGTACTAAAATTAAAATCAGTTGAAAAGTAAATAATGATATGATGTGCTCGGAAAGTGTAAAAGCGATTCGTACATGTTTGCCTCATAAAATCAGTTGGTACTAAAATTGGTAAAAATAGGTTAACGATTAAAAATTTCGAAATCAAACTATTTCATCATATGCAAAATATTTCTGTTTTTTTTTTTTTTTTTTAATTTTTTAGAATAATTTATCTGACAACTTTTTTAACAAAACACGAAAACCCTACAAACTTTTAAGCAAGACAAATCGACAGACAGGATGGGAAGTTATCAGTGTGGGTCGCATCCCAGCCTCTTTTTTAACTTGAAATGAAAAAATAATATTTCTTAAATGTCTGGGTAAAAGTCTTATTAAAAAGATTGAAATTATAAAAATATTTAACATGGCGCAACTGTCCGATTAGAACTTGGGTTTAGTGACTTAAAAATCCCATCCCAACTAATCTTGTGTGCTTGTAAAGTTGTAAGGGATGGTGGGGATCTACAGTCTTAAACCGAATCCGAACGGCTAATTTAAGAAAGCACTTTTCATGACAAGAATAACTCTTGGAAGATTTGTCAATTCCTCGCAAGAGGCAGTACCAGTGTTACAAACAGGGATCGAACCCAAGACCTCTGGCATCCCTATGCACTAACCATCACTCCACGGGTGCATTTCATAATAAATTCAGTCATTATTTTTCTATTGTGCATTGTGCAAGTAAGGTGAAGTGATGAAGAAATTTTTAAGACCTGAAATATCATAAATATAATTTCGAAAGGAAGTCTCCTTTCCCCTTTTAACAAATAAGTTGTCAAAAAGAAAAGAATTTTATGTAGATTGCGAATTGTATTTTTATTGAATAAAACTTAGTTCTTTTACTCTAATAAAATTGTGGAATATTAATAATATATTAAAAGAAGTATTACAATGGACAAGCCATTGCTTTCGATAACTTAGCTTCCCGGTATTTCATAGTTTTAGAGAGATGAGTTCTTTCTTAAAGTATGAGCGGACTTAGGATGAGCTTAGTCAGGGGATAAACGTTTTTGTGGGATGTTTGGATGCAGTCCATGTCAGTCCATGCCTCAGGGACACCTCATACCGGAAACAAAAATTCATCCCAAAATTATTGGTTTGTGTCTTTAAGTGTTTTGTTAAAGTAGATGACATTTTCTAAAATTTGTACATATTAAAATTCCCTTGTGGATAAAAACAAAGTTTGTGATGTAAACACAAAATTATGTCTATTTAAAGCTTATTGTAAAAAAGGATGTAGGTATTTTAAGATAATATATGTAAGTAGGCAGAAACAACCCAATTTTGACAATTTAGAGTGAGAGTGTTTCTTAGGAAGGTGGTATGTGGCAAGTTCCAGATGGAAAAAATAATTTGTGGAAAAGCTATTAGAGTGGAAATATTCCTGAAAATAGCAATAACAGAAAACGTTTGAATACTGAAGAAACGGTTCTGTTAACTTTCTAAAGAGCAAGACAGACTGAGACTAACTACAGAAAACTTGAGACATGTAATTCATTTTGAGCTTTAAAACAAAATTGTACTGCGCAAGTTCCCACATGGGAACGCCTGTACTTAAATAATTTGTCAATTAATAATATCATTACAAGTTCCTTAACAAAATATAAAAAGCCTATATATATTTTTGTTCACGAATATTTTTGTCACGAATCCCTGCTTCATTGGATTAATAATTACCTTTCGGATCGTTCAATACAAGTAGTATTGGATGGGTTCAAGTCTGAAAACCACAACACAAATGCTGGTGTGCCCCAGGGCTCTGTTCTATCTCCAACACTCTTTCTCATTTTTATTAATGATCTCCTGTCTGCAATTTCTAATCCAATACATTGTTTCGCTGACGATAGTACTCTCAGATTTTCATATTCGTTTTTAGACTCACATCCCTCTTCTTCGGATGTGGAACTGCAACGACAAAATATGATAAGCTCATTAAATTCCGACCTAAATAGCATTGTTCAATGGGGATTAAAAACCGCGTGGAATTTGATGCTTCGAAAACGCAATGCTCTCTTGTATCGTTAAAGCGAGATATACATCTATTGCCATTATCCATGGATGGCACTTGCATCAATGAGATTGAACACCTCGATATTCTCGGTATGTGTGTCACCAACCACCTCTTGTGGAACGATCACATACGCGATGTCGCCAAAAATTCCGCAAGGTGTTTGGGTTTCTTTAGGCGATGCAAGAAATATTTCACCCCTTCTGATTTGGCTGTTATCTACAAGACTTATATGTCCAAAGCTTGAGTATAACTCGCATCTCTGGGCTGGTGCCCCTGCAACTTACTTAAGCCCCTTGGATAGTATTGAACGTAGAGCATTTAAATTGATAGATGATAACATCGTCATAAGTTCATTTATTTCGCTTGAACATCGTCGTAAGGTCTCTTGTCTGACCATTTTTTACAGTTATTTTAACGGTTTATGCTCTAGTGAAATAGGCAGCTGCATTCCTCCCCTTAAACAGATCAACCGTAATACTCGCGCTTCTAGGAATAGGAATGCTAATCAGTATACCCTCGAGCCCAACTTCGGCCGTACTGTCAAATACAGAGATTCGTTCTTTAGCCGTACTACGCGAATGTGGAATGCCTTACCACACTCAGTCTTTCCTAGTCATTGCAATATTCAGGAATTCAAAACCAATGTGCACCGACATCTCCTTTTAAACCCTCTCTCCTCTTCCTAGTGCTCACACTGTGCCTCTGCATAATATAGGGTAGTAATATCCCCTTGAGTGTGTGCTTATTATATAATAAAAAAAAATTGTTTAAATGAAAAACAGAAGTAAAAATATGTGACAGCAATTTTTGCATGACAAGGGATCATACAAACATTTTAGTACCAAAAAAAACACTATGTGTCCGCATTATCGTCAATTCTGTGACTACCTTAATATTAACAAACTCTATATTTAATTAACGGTTTTTTTAACCCAATAAAGTTTTTAATTTTAGTTTCAAACCACCTTTGAATAAATTTAAAAAAAACAACAGCAACTAGATACAAATTTTTCGCAATTGCAATTTTCTGCTTCCAATCATTAACACAATACAATTTTATAACGTTATTTATTAAACTTTTAGACAATAACAACAAAATATGTATGTATATAGTTATTTTTGAATTTTGTTTTAAGAATACAAATGTATTTTTATTTTGATTTTACTACACGATATTGACGTCAGAACAATTTTATTTGTTTATAACACCGGAATCGAATAATACAAAATAGTTGCCTCAATGAATTTAAATAATTAGTATAAACACATTTTTTGTTTGCTTTGTTTTTGTTTATTGTTTATATTGAAAAATATTGGCCTCTGTATTATTTCATTCACCTTCATATCCCACCTATACTCGTACCACACTTGCCTCGTGGGCTTTATTATTTTCCCATCATTAATATTGAAAATGCTATTACTTCCATTTTGTTTCACAAAGTATTCAAACGTAATCCATAATAAAAACAATTAATAAATTAAATTAAACAAAAAAAGTAGATAAACAAAAATTTAAAAGAAAATAATAAAAATCTTATTTTAAATTTTATGTATTTGCTATACCTATTTTCCCGGAGATATTCGTTATTCAAAAACCATCCAATATCCGGTAGGAGAAGAGTAATCCATCCCCTTTCCCCCCTTTTGACACTATGTAAAACATTTTTGGATGAATATTAATTTTGGTTATAAAATAAAAATATAATAGAATATCCGTTTGAAAATGCACCATTTTTCGCATTAAAAATTTATCATCCCAATATTGTGTAGCATATGCCCGCAATGGAGTGCGTAGCTTAGCGGGTAAGCCCTGGTGTCACCGAATGTGTGTTGCCACACATATTGCTTCATTAATAAATTGTCATATCCCCACAAAGACTTTTAACACCCACCCTAAGAATTATAAGGGATGAGTGAGATATCAATATCCTTTCCGGTGCGGAGCGGTGCCGCGGCCGTGGCTGTTGGTGGTGGTGTTGAATTCTAAAAGCCAATAAGCTATATGGCCAAATGTAGCAGATCAATATAAAGGACTAACAAAAAAAAAAAAAAACAGCACTTCCTCGTGTGTACGTGCCATATAAAAAGTTCAACCAAAAATGTATAAAAAGACGAAAAAGAAAAAAATTTCAAAAGCCAAACTGGAAAAGTAATTTCATTACAAAAGAATTTTCAGATGGAAAATTCTTTGGCACCCGAAATTGTACGCGCAGTGGCGCGGGTTCCGTACTAAAAGAGAATTTAAATAGAACAATGTTGCGGCTAATTAAATATAAAACCATCTGTCGTTCTTTCGAAAACTGTGATTTTTCATTTTTTTTTTGTAGTTGGTTCAAGGATAATTTTGAAAAATTGAGAAATGGAAAAATAAGAAATGCTCGAAAAGAATTTAACATACAATTCTTATTTTTTTCTTTTTTTTAGGGATAAAATGTTGGATTTTACCCAAGGGAGTACCAATAAGAATACCTATACCTAACCCACACACATTCATACACGTAAATTGAATAAGAATTATTTGAAAATTGAATTTTATCTTAGAAAATGTTTGCGGCAGGATTAAATATTTTTGAACTTTCCATATTCAACCATTTTTGTGTAAGTATACTTTATTCCTGAAACTGAAATTCCATAAGAGTCGTAGAAACTCAATTTTGTATAGTCAAAAGCATGAAATCTGAAATATAGTGAAAAGTAAAATACTAAAAATGTAAGTTGATTTATGTTCATATTTTTCGAGAAGTGGAAAATTTTGAAAGTAATTCCTCATTTTGGTTAACGTTACTTATTTACCTAAATGCAAATATCTATCTTCCTGTACTTCTACCATGAAATAAGTGCACAGGGTGAGCTACCCTAGTGCCATAGATTATTTTAGCACTGTTAACTGTTTCCCTTTCGAATTGTTGACAGAAAGTCAGTATCGTTCTTCCGCGGAACGAAAAAAGTCGCTTTACACTTGAACAGCTTTATGGAAATTTTGAAAATTAATTTCCAAAGTAAGTGCTGTGTAGTCCAAACACTGGGTTTTCTTTAAATAGAAGTTTTTGATAACGATTTTCGGTAAAAACCATCTTTTCTGTAAAGGTACATTTTCATCTCGGCGGGTAAGAGCTGCCCGCTTGCTATGGTAGAGATTAGGCGTTATAGAGCCTTGTTTATCAAAATTTTTCACACAAATTAAAGGCATAGATTTAGACGAATTCTGTTTCATGGATCTCTAGTTCAGTAGGCATATCACGCCACGACACATAGCCCATACCACAATCGATGTTTTGCTGACGAAATTAATTCTTGGATATGCACTGATAAGGATTTTTGTGGAATACTCAAAAAACCAGCATTTTGTACAAACAAATGATATTAAAGTACAACAGTGGTTTTGAAATCTAGAAATCTATTTTTTAATTCTAAATTATTTAGGAATTTCAATAGTTTTTGAAAAAATTTTCATAAAAACTCAAAATTTGGATAACAAAATTTAAGAAAAATGAAAGTAACTAATTTTTTTTCGAAAATGGTAAATAAAATGCTTTTTAATATTTTTGTATCTTAAATTGCTGCTACCTTTTAAACATAGCTAAACATGCTTGTTTTCGATACTTCTATAAAAAAATGTTATCAGTGTTGAAATTGAAAATTAAATATACTTGTTTTGTTCGTTTATAATACTTTGCTATGTAACTAGAATTTTAATTTCTAACGAAAAGTAACTTGAATTATTTATATTTTAATTTCTAAAGAAAAATAAAGATTCGATATTATTATTTTTAAATATCTTAAACACAAAGGACGTGTTTTTCATCAATCAGGTTATGGAACCCTAGTTATCGTACTTCTCTTCTCCCGTAAGATGTATTGAGCACTATACATTCTTGATGTACCACTGAAAAAAGAATATCCGTACTTAACAGTAAGTGTGTAATTGGAATCAAACATTAACCTACTCAAAATGCAAGGTATAAGGTTGAATTCTGATGCGGGGAATAGAATTAGCTGTTTCACTATTGTTTATATAAATATATTGCGTAGGTGCTTAAAAATTACAAATTTTTCAGTTTTACAGCAATTATCTGTCATTGTGTCTAAGAAACCTGGTTGACGTTTGGTTATTTGGGGCAGGTGTTCCGGTATGAGAATTGTATTCTTTTTTAGACGAATAAAGACTATAGAATAAATTTATTCCAATGTGCAATTATACTAGTAATTATTTAAAGAAACAAAAACGGTAAAATATTTTTAAAAACATTACCTGCTGTTTTTTTACAGATTCTCTATTGTTGTTTTTCTGAAAATTGAAATTGAATTAATACAAGAGGACTTCCTTTGAAGTAGATGTTTCTGTTCCTTTATACATATATGTACATGCATTGGAAACAAATTATTCCTTTAGTCACAATTGATTGGTGAAATTATTATAATAAACGGCAAAAATGTTTGAAAATGAATTCAAGTTGATTTATGTTTCTTTTATTTATGTTCAAAAAATAAGTACATTTGTATGTAAATTCTATAAAAGACCTGATTTTCAATTGAATGAAAAGCACTTGACTTTTTTTTCCATATGGATTCGCTTTTTTTGTATGCATAAATCGGAAAAAATAAATAAATTGAATGTAAGGAGTAAATACCTATACCTATACCTACCAACCTCCTTATCCTATACCCTACATCCCAACATATGAAAGGGGAGGGAAAACAAAATCGATGACTTATTGATATAATAATATGGAAATTTGATATTTATTTGAGGTAAATTCAACTGAAGGATATTTATAATATTTGAATGAAAGAAGGTATTTCCTTTATAGAGAGAAGTTGAATTTTGAAAACATATTTAACAAAAGAAAGATACTTTTTAGAAATATAAAATAAAAAAAAAAAGAATGAAATGAAAATATAACAGGAATTTTTCAGCTTCTTTTTAGTTATTGGCTCATTCAAATTCAAATACATTTTCTTATGAAATTTTTTGGAAACAAAAATAAATATGTTGCATGCCATGGTATTTTGAACTTTTACTAAATTAAATCAACGATAAACATAAAGTTAAAATGAGGGTGGAGTGCGACCTACTTTGATAAAATTGCATTAGTGCTCCTTTTAAACTTGCACCTTATATTTGTTTTTGTTTCTTATAAAGGTCAACTTTACCTACATTTAAAGAGTTTCGAAAAATATGCTAGAAATATTGCTTGAAATTTTAGCTGTTCTTGAGATATTCAAATTTGTTACGTTTTTAATATGTTAAGCGTCTTAATTCATTCCGTGGAGGATTTATGCTGACTTCTCTATCGAGATTTCAAGTAGGAAATAGCTGTCAGTGTCAAATGAAATCACTAAATGGCCACCATTTTGAAACTTGAATTGTGATTTCATCCATTTTTGTGTGGTGTTTTTGAACAATATTCATACGCATCTTAATATCATTTTCAAACTCTTTTATGAGGAAAGAATTTAAAAAAGAGGCGACCCTCACTGATAACTTCCCATCCCGTTTTTGTGGTTTGTTAAAAAAGTTGTCTGTTGAATTATTCTAAAAAAATTAAAAATTACCAACAATATTTTGCATAATTATGATGAAATAGTTTTTAATTCAAAATCTATTTTTGCTAACGAGATTTTTAGTCGAAAACCAATACCAATTTTAATAGCATTTCTTAAAAGTTTTTATTTCTTATATAAACAAATATACAAATTGGATGAATGAAATAAATTTGAAGTCAATATCTTCTATTGGTCATCATCAATTTTAAACAATTTTGCGTACTATTTTTTGTAGATTTTATTTTTTTATAAAAAAAACAGACTTTTGGATTTTTATACAAAATTTACTGAATATCGAAAACAATATTTTCTGTGAGATAAAATTGGTTTGAGGCTCATATTTTTAATTTTAGAAAATATATTTGAGTCGAAAGTAAATTTTTACTAAGTTTTAGTATTGTTTTTTAAGTTTTTATTTTTTGTAAAAAAAACTGTCAAATCGATTTTTCTCAAAATTGTACCGGATGTTAAAAACAGTATTTCTTAAAGCCATAATCTCAAATTTTTGAAAGATATTTGAGACGAAAATCAATTTTTACCAACTTTTAGCATTGTTTATTTTTAGGTTTTTATTTTTTATATAAAAAATGTCTATTCGATTTTTCTCAAAATTTTACTGAATGTTGAAAACAATATGATCTTAAATTTTTGAAAAGATATTTGAGTCGAAAATTAATTTTTGTCAACTTTTATTAATTTTTGTTTAGCTTTATTATTTTGTTGTAAAAAAATACTGTCAATTCGAATTTTCTGAAAATTTTACCAAATGTTGAAAACAGTTTTTTTTTTTATACAAAAAAATAAGTTTGAAGCCATAATCTCAAATTTTTGAAAAGATATTTGAGTCGAAAATCAATTTTTACCAACTTTATTGATTTTTGTTTAGGTTTTTATTTTTTGTAAAAAAACTGTCAATTAGATTTTTCTCAACATTTTATCGAATGTTGAAAACAGGATTTCTTATTAGAAAAAATTTAAAGCCATAATTTTAAATTTTTGAAAAGATATTGGAGTCGAAAATCAATTTTTACCAACTTTTATTGATTTTTTTAGGTTTTTATTTCTTGTAAAAAAACTGTCAATCGGATTTTTCTCAAAATTTTACCTGATATCAAAAACGTTATTTCTCTTTGCATAAAACTATTTTGGAGATAAAATTATGTTTTGTTTGTAAAATATTCGAGGCGAAAAATATTTTTTTCAGTTTTTTGATTTATAAAAAGAAACCATTAATTGGATTTTTTTCCAAAAATATTCTTGTTTGGCATCACGTTACAATATATATAATAGAAAATTAGATTCAAGTCTGTAGCATTATTGGTTCGTGAGATATTTTGGGTAAACCAACATTTTCACCTTTTTTTTTTAAATGCAACAACAACATTTATTTAAAGTCGAGCTATGGATGACGAAAAAAAACTTCGCGAACGTACGGACGTACGAAAGTACGTACACACGCACGCACAGACATCTCTCCAAAAGTACTCTAGGTACCTTGAAACTCCGAGAGATGTCAAAATTTTCAATTCGACATATCGGACTGATTACAATAACTTCCTATGGGAAGTTAAAAATAAAATTTTATTTGTCAAAGCAAATATTGTGTTTTTTGGTAAATGTTTCATCATCATTTTTTTTTATAATAAGCACACACTCAAGGGGATATTACTACCCTTATTATGCAGAGGCACAGTGTGAGCACTAGGAAGAGGAGAGAGGGTTTAAGGGAGATGTCGGTGCACATTGGTTTTGAATTCCTGAATATTGCAATGACTAAAATGACAGAGTGTGGTAAGGCATTCCACATTCGCGTAGTACGGCTAAAGAACGAATCTCTGTATTTGACAGTACGGCCGAAGTTGAACTCGAGGGTATACTGATGAGCATTCCTTGAAGCGCGAGTATTACGGTTGAACTGTTTAAGGGGAGGAATGCAGCTGGCTATTTCACTAGAGCATAAACCGTTAAAATAACGGTAAAAAAGGGTGAGACAAGAAACCTTACGACGATGTTCAAGCGAAGTAAATGAACTTATCATTTTAAAATCGTAGCTAATGTAAAATTTGACGGTTTATGACTTTAAGATAAATATCAATCCAATTGTTTCTTATAAAAATTAAAGCTCAATTAAAAATAATCCTACTTTGATCTTTATTCTCGAATATATCTCAACCAACTAAAATACAGAAAAAAACTGAAAATTTGATTGAATATTTAGAATTATTTAAAGTTCTTTAAATACAAACATTTCCTTGTAACAAGAAATATAATTTTAAATTTTTTTAGCGAACACCAATTGAAAGTTAAGAGTGGTGGCTGAATTCCAGTTTCTTTTTTTTTAACATACTTTTTCAGTGTGCAAATTTATTAAAAATAAAATATTGAGCCCTTCACGCCAATTTATCCCAAGCGACATTTTCAATAAAAAGGACAATTTAATTATTAAAATTATAGAGCGTTGAAGGTTTTGTCATGTCTTAACTTAAGCATAATAAATAATTTTAAATACTGACTATTGGGTACAAGTTGTTTCAAGGACCAGTAGTTAGCTTTTGATTTGTCGTTTACGATTAAATTTATTTTGGCGCTTTCGAAAAATTGGCAGGAAGGGCTCTACATTTATTTTTTTAAAATTCACAACAACAATTTTTAAATATTTTCATTTTTTACATGAAGTTGTCAAAAAGTAATTCTAAATTATTTTTTAAACATCTACACCAATCTAGACTTTCGTTTTTTTTTTTACAGAGCAGTTGATTTAAGTGGCAACATGTTCCACGTCTCACGTGTCACATGAATTCGTTTCGCCACCAGCTAAATTTCATTGTGCTCAAGTTATGTTAAACATTAATGGAGATGGCACATTTATGAGTTTTTATTATCATTATTTCATTTCATTTTATTTTTATTTCAGTGGCAATAAACAGATGATTTACTCCATGCAACTTAGGTTTAAATAATTGACATAAATGCTTATGTTCAACAATAAACATGTAAGACAAGTGAAGCTGCTTCAGCAAATGGACACAAATGAATGTAAATCTTTCGTGAAGTAGTCCTTGAGGGACTCTCCTTTTTTTGTACTTGGACACTTAATTCTAGTAAAATATTTTGTCAAATTCTTAATATTATATTCGAGTCTTGTGAGAAAGAAAAGAATCAATAAACATTCAATATAATTCTCACTTCAAACGAGAGTACTATACGAGTATAGGATCTATCGTATAAAATTGCTTATTCATGACTGCGTTCTCAATGTTCAATATAAATAAATTGAGTTTTATTGAATGTCATAATATATTTTTTTAGCTGTCAAATAATATTATAATATATGAACATTGAACATACTTAAGTGTCTTCTATGATTATTATTACTTGCTCTCGTTTGTTCACTTGTCCAGAATTATCAGTTTCTTTACAAATATTTTATATTTTTTCCTAATATTAAACTTGACAGTTCTTGGATTAAAATTATTTGACAATAGGTGAGACAAGATTCGTATTCAAATTAAATACACATTTTTCCCAGAATCGTATAAGTCTTCTAGGTATTTTTTTTACATGTATGTCGGTAAATATTGAACACAATAATGGGGAGTATAAAATTTAATAATAAAACAGTATTGAAATGCCTTTTTGGAAAACATTTTCAAAACAAATTGTTCGTAGGAATTTTAAGCTAATAATACAGAATCATAGAAAAGATTCAAGTAGAAAATTCACAAAATCACATTCATGAAAATAAAATCTCTTTTAACCCTCTTTCAAAAAACAAAACAACAAAACTGAAATGTAATACTAGTGGCATGTATTTTTTGAAATACCATCCATAAAGTGACAAGGCCAAACATAGAGATTAGAGCCTATGAAGTGTGAAGGCATGTCACATGATTTTCGAATATAATGGAGTTACATATTTGCATGAAGTGATTTGAGGTACTTTTGTCTAAGACTCATTGGCTTCTATTCGAATATTGGTTACACTACATAAGCATTGATTATTTAAGACATGACGTTAAGTTTTCGTCTTAGGAGATGAATGCAACTCAAGCCCAATTAATTTACTATCCATTTAATCAAATATCTTCATTAAGAAAAGGAAATCTATAAAATTTTATATGTATACAAATATTAAACATTTCACTGTTTTAAATGGCAATATTATATTCAATGGAGAGTGAACAACATACAAGTGCGTCCTGAAATAGTTCAATTTTTGTTTAACATTTCTATCTTTAAAGATTATGCAATTAAAAATTTGAATTTGAGCTGCTTTTTGTCGAAATGTGATCGATAAGTTAAAGCAATAAAATAGTACTATTAAAATATTTAAATATTAACAACAATTTTTATGTGGAATGAAACATCTTTGAAATAAGTATTTTTCTTTATTTTAAAAATTTGTAAGTCAACATTAAAATTTTAACAAAATATTAAAAACAAAAGTTTGTGTAAAATGTATGATAAAACTTTGAAAATTTGTTTGTGCTCAAACAATTAAATAAGTTAAAAATCTATTTTAACCAGTTCTTACTTGTTTTTTGTAGGTTTTCGGTTCTTGTAAAATAAAACGCAAGACTGGGTTGTTGGAACTTACTCATGTATCCAATCAGCCTGTTCAAGAAAATTTCTTGTATTTAAAGATTTAATAATGTTTTTGCAAAAAAATTCCTGTCCCTAAAAAGCAAACAGTCACTGCTACAGAATATCGGCCCATTGCTATTCTTTCCATTGCCCATTGCGTTTCTTTCAAAGGCGTTTGGAAAGACTATTTTGAAGCAGATACAAAAATACCTAACAATCAACAACCTGTTAAGTTCCTGTCAATCTGGTTTTCGTCCAAAGCGCAGCTGCAAATCAGCCATACTTTTCGTGACTGATGAAATAGGAATCGCAATGGACAATGATTATATGACACTGCTAACGCTTCTAGACTTTTCAAAGGCCTTTGACACTGTTAGCCATCCAATTCTGTGTAAGAAGCTGCGGAGAAATTTTGGTTTTTCCTTAGAATCCTGTAAGCTTGTTCATTCGTATCTTAGCGGAAGACAACAATGCGTGGTGACAAGCGAACGTTCTTCTTCCTTTCTCAATGTCTTAGCTGGAGTGCCTCAGGGATCTATCCTCGGACCAATCCTCTTCTCACTATATGTAAACGAGCTTCCACATGTTGTTAAAAATTGTCTGATTCATCTTTATACTGATTTTGTACAGCTCCTTATAAGTCGACCCACCCTTTGTACCAAAAAATTAGGCCATAGATTTAATGAATGAGGACCTGCTCCTCATTCTACAGTGGTCCAAAAAGAACCATCTTTGCTTAAATCCTCTCAAATCAACTGCTCCTCCGATCTATCGCAAAACCTTTGATTTTTCGGTCCTAAACCCCTTAAAGCTTGAAGGCGAATTCATTGACTATGTCAGTACTGCCAGAAATTGAGGGATAATCTCAATCGTACCCTTACATGGAACGACCACCTTAATAGTGCCATTGGAAAAGTCTATGGTAGTCTTCGTTCTCTTCAGTTCACTCGAAGTTTCATCCCTACAAAAACTAAATTGCTACTTGCCAAAATTCTTTTACTACCTTTGATGTTATATGCATGTGAAGTTTTCTGCAACTTGGACTCTGCCACCAGCCGCAAATTAAATGTTGCATATAATAACATTACCCGCTACGTCTATAATCTGCGACGGTATGACCACATATCGAACTTTGCACAACGTATATCTGGCTGTAGTCTTGACAGTTTACTAAACTTCCGATCGATGAGCTATCTGCATGAAATCATTCAAACTCAACAACCGGATTATCTGCATAACAGGCTGAACTTCCCTAGTTAATCAAGGTCTTTTGTCCTTATACAACCTCGATTTAAATAGGTTTAAATCTTTAGTTTTTAATTATTTGGCAAATCGTTGATAATATTTATTAGGTAAGTTCTCATCTTTCTCATTTTTCTTTTTATTATATATTTGTAAATAGAACCTCTCTTTTTTCTCTTTTTCTTTTTTATTTAAAATTCAAATTAATTAAAGGCTGCAAAACTTTATAAGACTCATGTCCTACTTTGTAAGCGATTTTGAAATAAATAAATACAAATACAAATTAAACGATTTTAATTTCTCAAAAAAAACGTTAATTTTTCCATTTTTTTTTTTAATCGTTAGAACTTGTTTTTTAATTGATTTTTTATATTTCAAATTTTTCAATTTTAGTTTAAAAATATTTTTGGTATGCAGTAATTTAGAACTTATTAATAAACGTTTTACATTTCAATTTCATAAAAAAAATGATGATTCGTTTTCAAGATATCGAATTTCGAAAAAAAAATTAATATTTTTTTTTTAATCAAAAATAAAATCAATGAAATTTTTGATCGTCAAATATTATTGAGACAGAGCTTGTGCAGAAAAAAATGTATTGAAATCGATTGATTAGTTCTTGAGAAACCTAAAAATTAAATAACGGTTCTATGGGAAAATACAAACACATATTTTTTATATTGAAAAAACTAAATTAAGAAAAAAATTGAAGAAAACGTTAAAAAAAATCTATCGGCTTGTTTTTGAGAAAATTCAAATTTTCGATTTTTGACCAACAAATTTGTATGTTAATTTTAGTTTAAAAAAAAATGAAAAAATGGTTTTACGCGATATGGCTCAACATTTTAATTTACAAATTTGAAGTCGATCGACCCATGCTTTGAGCTGTAGGGACCAGCTGAACCCAATGAATTTTTTTGAAAATCCTTTATTAATATCTTGAAGTTATTGTCAATATGTCTGTTGGTTTTTAATATATGACTGACGAAAAAAGGCGCCTCCAATATAAAAAACAAAAGTTCTTGGGAAATTGGACTGAAATAAAATGCTTGATTGGGTCCTACGAATTACCTCCAAAGAGTCATTTAAAAAACATTATCTATATTTAAGATATGAAAGAAAACCTGCAAAGTTTTTTTAAATGCAATTCCTCAAAAATAAAATTAAATTATTAAATTTTACTGTCGAAAATCGTTAGAGCGATTTTTTCTTAAATTAATATTTTATGTATACGATTTTTAAACTTTTTGTTAGAAATATTTTTGGGATGTGATCATTTATTGCTTATATGTTTATTTTTTGCATTTGAATTTCGTTAAAAGGACGTTGATCTATTTCTAGTTATTGAATTTTGAAAAAAAATAAAATAAAATTAGATATTTCTTATCAGGATATATAATTCAGACAGCGTAAGGAAAAAAAAAATGACTAAGAAAATTTAAAAAATAAATAACGGTTGTATGGGGTTAGGTTAGGTTAGGTTAGGTTAGGTTAGGTTAAAGTGGCTGTCTATGATGGAATAGGATACACTTAGGCCAGTTTAATGGCCCATTGTGATACCACATGATTCTTGAGGTTTCCTCCTAAGCTCAATGAAACAGTTTGAGTCCCTTACGAAACGTGAGAGGCTGATTATGCTAATATGATTTAGATCGTTTAGATCGTTATAGAATATTATAGAATAGGTAATTCTTGCGTTTTTGAGCTAGAGCAGGGCCTGTACAGAGAAGGTGAAGAACTGTTTCCTCCTCTTCCTCGTCCATACAGCTTCTGCAAAAGTCATTTGAGAATACGCCTAGCCGCGTGGCGTGCTTTCCTGTTAGACAGTGCCCAGTTATGACAACTATTATCGTGCTTATATGCGATCTGCTTAGAGATAGCAAGCACCTTGATCGCTTTAAATCATAGTGTTGTCCAAATGTTTTTTGTGACCTGACACGCGGTGATGTTGTTCCACCTGGTGTTTGCCTTCTTCTTAGCGATTGGTATGCCAGCATTTGCCAAACGAATGGGCTGTACTGTACCGTTCCTGGCGAATTCATCTGCCTTACAGTTACATGGAATGTCTCTATGTCCCGGAATGGCACCCAGCAAAGGTGAATATTAAAGTGTTGTGCAATCTCCATTAGAGATGATCGACAGTTATGGACTGTTATATAGTTTGTAGAGACAGAGTCCAAAGATTTGATAGCGGCCTGACTATCTGAGAAAATATACGGATACCAGATGTTGATATCACGTTTTCTTTAAGCCAGGACAAGACTTCTTTTATCGACAAAAGTTCCGCCTGGAACACGCTACAATGATTGGGAAGGCGGAATGAGAGACTTAATTTCAGTCATTCAGAACACCCCCACCAACCGCTTGTTTTGTTTTTGATTCATCTGTATAAAAGTGGATTTACTCGTCTTCCATGAATGCCCCATCCTCCCAGAAAGATCTGGAAGGTATAGAAATCTTAAAGTTTCTATCGAATTGCAGTTTGGGGATGGTGTAGTCTGTGTGCTTTGGAATTTATTCTAAATATCTAATAATTACGGAGTGGCCAATGTTGTTGTTAATCCACTGCGACGAAGCTTTGAGGCAAATAGCAGTTTGCTAAATATATGTATCAAGAGGTGTTAGGTAGAGCAAGGTGTCCAGTGCCGCAGATGGAGTCGTGCGAAGCGATCCGCTTATATTTACATAGGCAAGCTGAACGTTGGACTTTATTTAATTTCTCGCAGTCCACCATACTGCCACACCGTACATTAAAATCGGTCTAATTACCGATGTGTATAGCCAATGCGTGATTCTGGGTTGTAAGCCCCATTTATTACCGATGGCTTTTTTGCAAGAAAAGTTAGCTACAGTAGCTTTTTTGACTCTTTCCTGTACGTTGCGTTTCCAATTTAGTTTTTTATCCAAGACAAGACCCAGGTATTTAGCCTCGTCTGAGAACTTTAATTGAATTCCTTTAATATAGGGAGGGTTGACAAATGGAATTTTGTATCTCCTCGAAAATAAGACTAAATCAGTTTTGTGTGGGTTAACACCCAGTCCACACCGATCAGCCCAAAGTATTAGTCTGTCTAAGGCATTTTGTAAGAGTTATTTTAACGTGTTAAGATGCTTTCCTGAAACTGCTATAGCAACGTCGTCCGCATAGGCTATCACTCTGAAACCCTCCGCATCCAGACTAGTTAAGATTTCATTTACAACTAGGTTCCAGAGGAGAGGGGATAGAACACCACCTTGCGGTGTCCCTCTACTAACGAATCGTCTGCCAGAAGAGTTTCCCAGTTTTGAGTTAATTATTCTGCTAGTCAACATTAAATGAATTAACTCCCCAAGCGAACTCTCTATGTTTAAAGATGTTAGTGCAGATGTGTCCACGTTGTTAAAGGCGTATGATGGAGGGAGTATTCGATGGTACGTACCAAGGTGTGTAACGCTGTTTCCACCGATTTACCTTTACAGTAGGCATGTTGAGAAGAAGACAGAAGTCTTGTATCAACACTTGCAATTAAATGGATATCAATCAATCTTTCCAAGGTCTTAAGCAGGAATGATGATAGACTTAAAGGTCGTAGATCTTTAGGATTAACTTGCGAGCATTTACCTGCTTTGAATATAAAAACAACTTTAATTTCTCTCCATGCCGAGGGAATACGGACCAGGTATAGACGGCTGGTAAAAATTGCCTCAAGGATTTGTGCAATTATGTCTGAAGTTTTTTGTTGTTCGGCTGGTATTATGGGGACTATAATATGTTTTGTCTTAAAAAAACTTACCTTTTTTATCGACTTGATTAAAATCATGAGTTCTAAATCTAAGGAACGCAATTCTTGCTATATAGTTCCTATTGTTTAAAAGTTGATATATACATACATATAAATATATGATACTCACTCTCATATGTTTCTCTTAACAACTCAAGGCCATGTTTCATGTATTAATATTTGTCAAAAATATACCCAAATACAGTTTCTCGTCATTTATCTCAATTTTAACTTATAGAATTTTAACAAAAACAAAAACCATAATCAAAATTAAAACTTAATCAATGATTTTCAAACTTCAATACAAAACACAAACAAAATTAATTTCATTTCCTCCCTTTTTCGCACAACACACTAATATGCCAAAATTCAAGACATTAACTAATAACTTCGAATAGGGTTGAAAATTAATGCTCATCCATAAAAGCAAAAACCTTACGTTAATCTTTTATATCATGATATTTTATTTTATCTAAAGCTCTTTCTTCTTTATTAGAAAATTGTTTCAAAATATAAACTTTTACTCTGTGAAACATTCAATTCTCATTTCTGAGCGACAACAAAATTATTAAACCGCTATATTATAACTATAAGACTGTATACACATATTTTCAGTACAAATAATTCTACCCTTGTTTTTTGTTGTTGTTTTTGTTTTTCATTAGTTGCCATAAGTGTTAAACTTTATCATCATCTGTAGGATTAAGACTCAGAAACCTTAAGGGAAAAAAGGGAGAAACAAGGAGAATTATGAAACTAATTGGTTAAGCTTGTTACATCTTTTGGAATCGAGTTAATACATTTTATTATAATCTTGTTTAGTTCAAAATGCTTATTTTTTGTTTAAAAAAACAACAATAAATAAAAGAAAAACAATGAAAACTAATTTAAGTTATTATTACATAGTACCATAAGTAAATGGCTACACAATAGTGCACTTATGTGCACTTTGTAGGGGCTTTTAATAGTAATAAATTAATATGCCTATGGGAAGCTCCTTGAAAAGATTTATCGATACATTTTGGATCTCTGTTTATAACAAATCTTATGTTTAGGTTCAATTAAAAAAGATTTATATTTGCCTAATGTGAGGTCGTTAACAAGATACATACATACGTATTCACATTACTATAAGAATGTTTCTCGAATTTATGCATTGGTTTTTGAACATATTTAAATTTAAAGGAGAGTTGTGTATTTTCAATGATTCGAATGAAATTAATGAGATAAGCGAAAATTTAAACAAAACATTATTGCGCTACAAATGGCTGGAATTACATGTTTCACGGACGCCAATTCGATCTTCAGATTTTTTTTTTATTTGTGGCATTGAATCGTTAGTTCGTTCATATTAAAATTTGTCCGCCGGTGAGTATCCAAGCTTGACTAAGTAGCGTACGGACCCTAATCACTAAAAGGCAACATTCGATGCACTGTTGATGAAATTAGACCAGGCATGCTTAAAAAAGAGCACTATAAATCAAACGAGCTTGAACGTCTCAATAACGACTTCGAGAACAATTTCATAAATTGAAAAATATAAGGTCGGAATCTTATACAATAAAATGTGTTCTTTTCGAAGGAGTTCTTCGATTTTTATTTGTTTTTGTTTATTTAAAAAAACACATTAAGTTTTTTTTTTTGAAATTTCAAGAAGAACAAGCTTAAAGTCAAATATTTCATAAGTTTTTGAATAAAGTTATTTGCTGTTATACGTTTTTGTAAAGGTTGTGTTTTCTTCTTTTCAAAATAGTAATTTTCTTTTAGATTCACATGCCTTCTTCCGTCCACCATGTCGGACAAATTAAAGAACACTTTGGGATTTCACCAATTTGGTCAGCATTCAGAAGATGTTCAGGAAGCAAAACTATGCAAGAAAATGCTTTAATTTCAAGTTTGAGAAAAACGGGACAAAATGAAAGAATTGTGTGATGAAGCTTAATATTGATATTACAAATAGAGGATTAGTTATGTATTTGTGCTTCTGGAACCTTCCACAAGCTGCACTATTGGAAAAATTACAAAGTATTGTATTAAAGGGTCAAAACTGTTTTGACTATATTTGTTTGGATTGTTAGGAGATCTTAGGGACTTGCTTTTTAAAAGTGCCTTCTAGGCAAAATATTCGAAACTATGCAAACACTAGCTACAATTAATTTTTGCAATATATTTTTCAAAAATCTTCTTTTGAATTGTGCCATGTGTCTTATACGTATGTACATTATTTCAATTTGTCTTTCTTCCCAGATTCATTTTCTTCAATACAACCACTATATATTGCTTCTCAATAAAACTTAAAATATTATTTGTACATAGTTCTCAAAAGATTTCTGATTTCAAATATGGATTTTTTATTCAAAGGCATAACAAATAAGAGTGGAAACTCAACAAAATAAATTTCTTCTTGTTACTTCATTATTATCTGTTTTGATTTTTAAATTAAAACTCATAACAAACTTCAATTTATTCAATTTTCTAGTACAAAATGTTTGGTTTTTGGATCTAAAGAAAGATTGAAGTCAAAAAACTCTTAATATACAAATTACGTTATTTATGTACTTTAAAGAACAATCTTGTGTCGAAAATCATACATTAATTTAATAAAATTTTCTTTTCTTTTAAAAAGTAATAAAATAAATAAATAAAGCAACCCGTCTATATAAAAATTTCAAATTTCCTTTTTTACTGAAATTAAATCCACTCAATCTTAATTAAAGATTCTTAGGAGTTCGTATGGCCGTACGTTCGGGAGACCATTTTCAGTCTGCCATATGTGAAGAATTGGTGGAGACATCAACTTACAGATAATAACATCAAAGACGCAGAAAGATCTTTAAAAAAATTTAGCACGTGTTTTTTTTTCTCGAAACAATAACGGTAGCTGGTTTAATAAAATTTTATATTATAATTTCGTGAAGTGATAACAATTTGGTATAAATTCCAAAAATAATTCAACTAACATTATTTTGTCACCTCGAATATTTTGTGTACAAAAAACTATTTTTTTTCTCAAAAATAATTTCATGCATAATAGAACAAAGTTTTTCAAATCTTTTAAAATTTTTATAAAAATCAAAGATACCTTTAAAAAAATAAAAAAAGAGAGAGGCTGGGATGCGACCCACACTGATAACTTCCCATCCCGTCAGTCGATTTGTCTGTGCACTGTTGGATTTTTATACAAAAATTTCTGAATATCGAAAACAATGTTTTCTGTCAAATATAATAATAATATTTTAAATTTTTGAAAAGCTATTTGAGTCGAAAGTAAATTTTTACCAAATTTTAGTATTGTTTTTTTTTTAGGTTTTTATTTTTTGTAAAAAAAAACTGTCAATTCGATTTTTCTTCAAAATTTTACTCAATGTTGACAATAATACTTTTTGAAAGATAAAAGTAGCTTAAAGCCAATATCTCAAATTTTTGAAAAGATATTTGCGTCGAAAATCAATTTTTACCAACTTTTATTATTTTTTTTTAGGTTTTTATTTTTTGTAAAAAAACTGTCAATTCGATTTTTTTAAAAATTTTACCGAATGTTGAAAACAATATTTCTTATAAAATAAGTTTAAAGCCTTACTCTCTCTTTTGAAAAGATATTTGAGTCGAAATTCGGTTTTTACCAACTTTGAGTAATATTTTTTTTAGGTTTTTATTTTTTATAAAAAAAAAAAACTGTCAATTAGATTTTTTTCAAAATTTTACCGAATGTTGAAAACAATATTTCTTATAAAACAAAATAAGTTTAAAGCCTTAATCTCAAGTTTTTGAAAAGATATTTGAGTCGAAATTCGGTTTTTACCAACTTTGAGTAATATTTTTTTTAGGTTTTTATTTTTTATAAAAAAAAAACTGTAAATTAGATTTTTTTCAAAATTTTACCGAATGTTGAAAACAATATTTCTTATAAAACAAAATAAGTTTAAAGCCTTAATCTCAAGTTTTTGAAAAGATATTTGAGTCGAAATTCGGTTTTTACCAACTTTGAGTAATATTTTTTTTAGGTTTTTATTTTTTATAAAAAAAAAACTGTAAATTAGATTTTTTTCAAAATTTTACCGAATGTTGAAAACAATATTTCTTATAAAACAAAATAAGTTTAAAGCCTTAATCTCAAATTTTTGAAAAGATATTTGAGTCGAAATTCAGTTTTTACCAACTTTGAGTAATATTTTTTTTAGGTTTTTGTTTTTTATAAAAAAACTGTCGATTAGATTTTTTTTCAAAATTTTACAAGATTTCAAAAACATTATTCTTCGTCGCACAAAATTGTTTTGGAGATGAAATCATATTTTAGTCGTAAAATTTTCGAGGTGACACATTTTTTTTCCATTTTTTTTGTTTATAAAAAAAACCGTTAATTGGATTTTTTTCCAAAAATATACTTGTTTGGTATCACTTTACAATATACTCGTATAATATTAAATTTAATTCAAGTCTCTAGCGTCATTGGTTCATGAGATATTTAGAGTTAACCAAAATTTCACCTTTTTTTTAAACTGCTATGGTATGAACGTACGAACGTACGTTCACACGCACGCACAGACATCTTTCTAAAAATCTTTTATTTCGACTCTAGGGCCCTTGAAACGTCGAGAAATGTCAAAATTTTAATTTGAACGGACCCATTACAATAAGTTCCAATGGGAAGTTAATAAAAACTTAAACAAATTAGTAATAAAAGTTAAAAATAGATTTTTGACTCGAGTATCTTATCAAAAATTAAAGATATTGGCTTCAAATAATTCTATTTAAAAAAGACACTATTTTTAACATTTTGTTTTATAAAAAATAAAATTCTTCATTAAATATAGCACAAAGTTTGTAAAAATTGATTTTCCAAACGAATATTTTGAGATAAGATGAAAGTACTGATTTCAAAATTATTTCATTGTATGCTAAATTTTGTTTTTAACATAACACTCGTATAATAATCAAATCAGTATTTTTGTTTTATAAGATGTAAAAACCTTTGAAAAATGCTGCTAAAATTGGTAAAAATTGTTTTTTGAAAAATGTCGAGAAAGAAAACAGACATTAAAACCTAACTTTTGTTATCATATGTAAAATATTTTTGCTACATTTTTGTTATTGTTTTAGAAAAATTTAATTAAAACTAAAATCTACAAAAAACATAAAAAAAATGGTTTTCGACTCACGTATTATGAGAACAAAAAAAGATATTTACTTCAAAGTTTTGTATCTCAAAAAAAAATATTGTTACTAATATTTTGTTAAAATTTTAGAAAAATCGATAGACGGGCATGGATGGGAAGTTATCAGTGTGGTTGGTATCTTAGCCACTTTTTAATTTTTATTTTAAAACAAAAATGTTTTATACATTTTAAAAAAAACTTTGCAGTACAAAAATACTTTCGAGTTTAACTTTATAAGAAAAGTTTCATGTCCTTTTTAACTTTAATGTCAATATTGTGTAGTTTTGTGAAAAGTTTTCACCAGTATATAGAATTGAATAGCACATCCGGATAAATGACTAACACCACTTCCATGAAGGTTTTCCCTTACATAGAATTGGGCTGTATAACATTGATAAAGTTCTCAATTTTATGCCTTGAATGCATATCAAATTGGTGAGCTTATTTGAATTTTCCCCGGAAATCTAAAAAGGAGAATTTTCAATTCAGGAAATGTTAAATCGCATGAATTTGGTAACCAATTCTAAACTATCAAAAAGAGCAAAAATTACCACACAACCGGGAACAGGAGTATAATGAACAATGCAATTTGAAATTAACTCTTTCTGAGTCGTAATGCATGCTATTTGGCTATTTATTTGAATTTCCACAGAACTATAATAATTATCATCATACGGAGCAGTTTAAAATACATATTATAGAGAAGGAATAAATATTCCAGGATTTGAAATATGATTTATCTTCGAAAACATAAATACAATCTATAAAGCTGTTAAAAATAAATTTAGAAATTTACAAATTAATGATAGTGTTTTATATAGAAATATTTCTAGCTCTCTTAACTTAAATTTTCAAACGGGATTGTTTCGGCAAAATAAGCTGGAATATCTATGAAACAACATAAACTTTAAGACAATTTGTACTTAAACCGATCAATCATTGGCGCATTTAAAAAACTTTTCATACTTTTAACCCAATGAAATAAATTAAGAAATATAATAAATAAAATGTTACGTATACGCCATAGTGTCCTTTTATGATTTAAACTTCAAAAAACAATATTAAAACAAAAAAGTAGCATTCACTGCTCAATTAGCTTTAAAAATAAATTATTAAATATTTTGTTATAATTTCTGTGTAAAAAACAAAACATTCTAGCTCAAAAGCGAAAACAAAACTTTCATAAGCACACACATATTTTAAATTTAAAGCAAAGGCGTATATCAAACAAACTGTGTGCAAAAACATTCTCTTGGGATACATTTTAAGGATTCTTTTTATGCTGCTGTTGCTGTTCCTTAGGGCACAATTTAGTCCTCGAACCACACCCATATCATATAAAGGATTTAAGCTCACTCAGTAACATTACTTCAAATTTCCACAAGAACTATTCGAAAAATGTCTTTGTTGAAAAGAACAAAGTATCTAACATTAGTAACAATTTTTCAGTTCCTTTGCTTCGTTTTTTTTTTATTCCTGCTACCTACTTTTTTCCTTTTGTGTGTTTTATTTTCTTTCATTTTGAGACGTTAACTATGACCAAAGCAACACAACGAACGTCAATAAATAGAGTTAAAAAGTTTGGTCGGTCTGGAAAACACACTTGGAGATTTTTTGGACTTTGTTTTTTAACACATGTTACATAGTTGGGTGGGGCTTTCATTCCGATAGAGATGGGATTAGTTTTGTGCATTTCCATTGTTGAACTAATAAATTCGTTTCTTTCGCTAGCTCCACACACCACACTAAACCGCATGACGGCGACAAGACTCCTTGGAATTGGACTTGGACTTGGAGATAGTTCATAGGATTTTATTTTAATTTAGTTGTATGTCTTTACTTGAAAGTTATGTGTGCTCTTTGGTTTAAGTTAATGATCTTTATCTTCTGTGGACGTAAGTGAGATAAAAAATCCAATTTGTCCTGACCCTAAATATCCCGAATATGGAATGTTTGTCATTTAGAAGTCTTTGAGCTTGAGAAGGGTTAGAGATGGGTTTGAAAGTTTTGTCAATTAAAGGATATGTTGATATGTTTTGTAAGAAAACAAAAACTTGCTGAATATGTTGTAAAAATTGAATATTAAGCGAATTTATTAAAAAAGAAGAACGTACTTTAATTTGTGTTCTTAAATAACCTCTATACAGGTAATTTACTTAAGAAGTTTCGTTATTAGAGTAGAGTAGACTAACACAATAACAATTTATAACCATTACATGGTCTAATGTTTCAATTACATCACCTTATTCAATTTGCGAAAAAACAACCACCATTAAATCCACACCCACACACAAAACCCCAAAACAAAACAAAATCTCCATTTACAAAAAGACAAATAGTCGAAACCGCAAATCCAACAAAACGGATATTTGCAATTTTCCCTCAAGACCAATTTACACAAAAAAAGGTAAAAACAAAAAATAAATAAGCTCACACATTTACAAAAACAATTCAACTTCAAAACTCAGGACATCGTGCCATATCCTGAGGCTCTTACACTAAAACTGAACTCTAAAATTTATGATCGTAATAAACCGAAACAATAACACACAAAAAAAGAAAGAAAAGAATGAACAACGAAAAAAATCGAAGTCGGTGGCATTTCGACTTGATGACGATGAGGTTGACGAAACCGCCACCACTGACGATTGCCCTCTCATAAACCTATACCTTACAGGTAAGACCCTAAAATTAATGGTCGGTCTTTTGTTAGTCTCAGCAACACTCATTTGTATGCACAGGGACTTGTTGATGTGATGTGGGGGAGGAAAATCCAGCTTTCCGAAAATCGTTTCAAATTAATTGAAATTCACACAGCAGTGAAATTGCTTTGAACAAAATTGATTAACTTCATCATTGTGCGTAGAACGAGTCACCTAATATTGAAAATGTTTTTGAAACTTTCGAATAATAATAATGCGACAACACTGGAGGCAGATGAAGTGTATAATTTTTTAGTGAAAGTGGTGTATTTTTTAGAGTATTTACGTTTTTGAAAATACACTTTTCTAAATTTTGAGCAAAAAGTCACTTTCAAAAATGTACTCGTATGTTGTGATCGCAATTTGGATGAAACAAATATGTAGGTTAATCTATAATCACCACAAGTGGAGAAAACCATAGGTTTCTAAGACATTTTAAGTCGAAAAATAATGGCAATTTTTTCAATATCGCTTCCTATTGGTTTTGGTTTTATAAGTTTTGCGACTTAAAATAGCCTCAGGAACCCATAGTTGTCTATTGTGCTGTTAACCGAGGAACCCAGTGTAACTTTCTTAAGACTTAGAAATCTTTGTATGTCAATTGATTTAAAAAATTCGAAAAAAGTATAAGTATTGCTCTTCGTTACACAAAAGCAGAACTTTATATCTATTTATCAGCAACATGTGGAAGGTGGTCCGCTTGCGGCCCTCGAAAGTTCGATCCTTTTAGCCCAATTTTTAAGATATACAATTTTAAAAAGACATCTCTAAACAAGAATTTATTAATTTTTCAACAATTCTTTAATGCAAGAGGAAAAGACCTTTAAAAGACCTTGCGTTGTTTTTAAAACGCTTATCCTATCTTAAAAATGAATTTGGTGTTAGATTACAAAACTTTGCACAGATGGGTAGGCTGCTGACAAAGAAGTGCCCGTAATGTCGATATTATTGCTGCCGCTGAGGCTTCAGTTGCAGAAAGCCAAAATGTGTCTCGCACGCGGTCGTTCTCAAACGTTGGGCATCTCTGTGACGTCTTCGTTGTGGCGAATTTTGCGAAAAGATCTTGGCCTTCATCCCTACAAGATTAAATTGACGCGAGAAGTGAAGCCGCTTGATCACCAGAAGCGTCGTATGTTCGTGAATTTAACTTGAAAATGATTCGGATTTTCACCGAAAAATCATCTTTAGCGATGAGGCTCATTTCTGGCTGAATGGCTTCGTCAATAAACAAAATATGCGGTATTGGTCAGGCAGCAATATACACGTACTCCACGAGGCATCATTACATCCCGAAAAAATACGGTTTGGTGTGGTTTATGGACCGGCGCGGGTGGCGTCATTGGGTCGTACTTCTTAAGTGATGATCAAGACTGGCACGTTACTGTGAGTGGGGATCGCTACCGTTCAATGACAACGGAATATTTTTGGCCCCAATTGGATGATATGGACTTAGAGGACATGTGGTTCCAACAGGACGGCGCGGCAGTACCACAAGCTACACAGCGAATGTCACAATCAATTTGTTGGAAATCAAGTTTGGAGAACGTGTTATCTCACGAAATGGTCCAGTCGCTTAGTTGCCTCGGTCGTGCGATTTGATGCCATTAGACTATTTGCTGTGGGGTTACGTCAAGTCTATGGTCTATGCCAACAAGCCAACCACGATTGATGACCTTCGTACGAATATCGAACGTGAAATTGCAGCAGGATCGGCTGATTTATGCCTGAAAACCATCGAAAATCGGGTTCAGCTTCTGGACTTCTGCAAGCGTGCCCGTGGTGGGCATGCAAAAAAAATCGAGTTCCAGGCATAATGGCATCAAACGTACTTTCACAGGAATAAAGAATTTCATTGATATACAAAACCGTTTTTGTTTTATTTAAAAAAAAACTTTTGTAGCGCTCTTATTGAAAAACTCGATATATGGAAATAATCTTTCTCAAAAATGAATTTTTTAAAAAAACTAATATCATTTGAGACTATCGGATACCAACTTGGACTACAATAAGCAATGAATGTTCTACGCGTGAACCAAACTGTAAAAACTGGCTCAAGACCATCGTTGTAATTTCTGACATTAATTTTATCTATTGCGTATTGTAAAATTTCTTAAATGAAGTTGAAAATATTATGAGTTTATTTTTCCTGGATATTGACAACATTTTTTAACTAATTAAAGGTCTTGAACTATCTATGTTTAATTTCTGAAAAGACAGTGGGTGGATATAAAATTTTGTATGACCAATTCACAAATTTGAAGCTGTTTTTTCGATAACTTCACGAATTTGATTTCGAAGGTCTTGAATAGACTGTGGAACATTACCATATACCCAATGTTTTACATAGTTCCAAAGAAAAAAGTCTTAATGTAATAAATTCAATTGATTTCGGTGGACAATTGTGATCTTGTAAAATTACAATTATTTTGTTGCTCGTGTAACACGTATACACGTTTTTGAAAATGAACATCGCTTACTTCAACATTGTCATTGTCATTAATATATTTATTTTTTTTTTTTTTTTTTTTTTTTTTTTTTTTCGCAGGAAGGTGAGAAATCTTCAGAGACACTATAAGCCCGATGCTTATAGTAGTGTCAGATTTTTACTGACTAAAACTCACCTCCCTTATCTTCTATATTATTACTACAACTAAGTCCAGCTTAACAAGTAGTTTTAGCGTCATTTTGTTCGCGTTTTGTCAGGAAGCTCCCCAACGAGAGGACCTGAAGATTCCACAAAATTCGAGTGGAGAGATTAATTTGTTTGCGCTAGATCAGAAGGTCTTGTTCGGTGCAGACGCCGAAAAACGAACGCCTCGCTAACAGATTGTTGGATTAAGTTATTACTATGATTTCTAAGTCGTGATCTTAGCTCTGTAGCAAATTTTTTAATTTCGTTTTCTACATATTTTATATTTAAATCTCTATGTAAGTCGCTATTTCTTACATACCATGGAGCATTTACTATTATTTTAAGTACTTTGTTTTGGTATGTTTGCAAAATTTGTATATTTCTTTCGTTGGTACAACCCCAAAGTTGTATACCGTACGTCCAAACTGGTTTCAGTACTTGCTTATAAATAAGAAGCTTGTTATAAACGCTTAGATTGGAATATCTTCCAATAAGCCATGTCAATTCGCGGAGTTTATTTTCGAGTTCATCGCGTTTCTTTTTTACATGAACTTTCCATTTAAGTTTCGCGTCTAGAGTCATGCCTAGATACTTCGCTTCATTAGCGTATGGAATTTGCACAGAATTTATATAAATAGGTAAGTTATATACTTTTTTATACGTAAAATTTGTGTGCGTCGATTTCGTTTCATTAAGAGCAATTCGCCATTTCTTTGTCCAATCTGAAATGCTATTTAATGCCTTTTGAAGCTTAGAGGTTGCCGTTTCTATTGAATCCGATATTGCGAGTACAGCTGTATCATCGGCAAAAGTGCCTAAAGTTGTGCCTTCTGTTTGGGGTATATCTCGGGTATAAAGAACAAACAAAATCGGTCCAAGGACGCTACCCTGGGGAACCCCAGCGTTTATTTCTTTAAACTCCGAATACTCCGTTCCTTGCTTAACTCGAAAGAATCTATTTTCTAGGTACGATTCAAGAATGTTATATATTTGCTCTGGAAAGACTTTTAATTTATATTTTAGCCCGTCATGCCAAACTTTGTCAAAAGCTTGAGAAACGTCAAGAAATGCAGTTGAGCAAATCTTTTTTTCTTCAAATGCTTTTTCAATTTCGTTAGTTATTCGGTAAACCTGATCAATTGTCGAGTGATTATTCCGGAAACCGAATTGGTGGTCGGGAATTAAACGTTTTTCTTCAATAATTGGTAGCATTCGTTTAAGAAGCAATTTTTCAAATATTTTAGATATAATTGGTAAGAGAGAAATTGGTCTATACGATTTTTTCTCATTCGGTGGCTTACCCGGTTTGGGGATCATTATTACTTCGGCGACTTTCCATTGCGTGGGTACGTAAGCAAGTCTTAAAGCAGCGTTAGTGAGCTGTAAGAGCTTAACCATTGCTTTTTTAGGCAACTCTTTGAGGACACGACCGTTAATCAGGTCGTAGCCAGGAGCTTTATTATTTTTCTGCCGTTTTATTTCCTGGACAAGTTCAGTCAAAGTAATATTCCTGATAGAAAAATTGTCCGGCGCTGGTTGGAGCTCTCCGTCATTAGTCAGAAGCTCTTGACCATCGAAAGGTTTGAACGTTTCCTCAAGGTGCTTAGCAAATAAATCCGCCTTTTCCTTATCAGTTTTTGCCCATTCAGAATTATTTTTTCGAATAGGTGCCGACATTATTTGAGGCTTTTTAATACCTTTTATCGTCTTCCAAAGAGAATAATTCGTTTTTTTGTCTGCCGTTAGGCTTTCAAGATAGGCAGAATTCTCGCTGTTTTTAAAATCTCGTAACAAATTTTTAATCTTGTTTGATAAAAAGTTGACGACACTTTTATGCTGAGGAGCACGTGATTGCTGCCATACTTTTCGAGCTTTTCGTTTTTCGCGTATCAATTCTTTTATATCTTCTGGAATTTTTTCTTCGTATTGCCTTGACTTTTTACTACAGATCGGAGTATTATTCCAAGCTGCTTCTTGAACAATATTTATAAATTTTTCTGTTTCATCTTCTAACTCAAACGGAGTTTGCAAAGAGACGTTCAGTATAATTCTATTTTCGCAATCTTCTTTGAATTTATCCCAATTTGTGTTATTATTTGTTAAAATTAGGGGCTTTTCTTTTTCGATTACGTTACTGTTTATTGTTAAGATAACGGCCGAGTGATCCGTAGAAAAATCGAAGTTATCATCTACTGTCATATATTTTCTGTTCATTCCTCTTGCGATGAAAAGTCAACAAGATCGGGTGTTTTCGCTGTATCGGTTGGCCAATACGTTGGTTTTCCTGACGAGAAAAATTCAACGTTACATTCAATACCCGCTTTGTAGAGTTGTCTACCCTTCGTCGAAATGCAACGTGATCCCCAAAATGAATGTTTCGAATTGAAGTGGCCGCCAATAATAAATTTTGGACCTAAAGCGTTGAAAAGATCTTTAAAATTGTTTTTGTCTATCTTGGACCGAGCAGGACAGTAAATAGACGCAATATTAAATAATACGTGTCTAACTTTTATGCTAACGGAAGTAACTTGCATTGTATCGAGCTCGATATTTATCTCAAACGAATGATTGATATTTTCTCTGATAAATACGGAAGAACCACCCCTTGCTCTTTCGGATGGATGGCATGCGTGGTAAGCCGAATAACCTTTAATACTTGAATTTGAGTCTTTTTTCAAATGAGTTTCAGAGATCAAACAAATATCTATTCTTTCGTTAAGTAGAACCGTTTCTAGTTCTTCGATTTTTGCGGTAAGTCCGTTCGCGTTCCATGTTATTATTTTGAGTTGTTGGGACAACTGATCCATGTTTACGGTAAATTTGGTGTTTTAAGAGCCGCCGACTCAAATTTGTCCAATTTCTCAAGAATAATTGTGTTAATTCTCCCTTGTTCTTCTAATCGTTCAAGTATAAGGGAAAATACATTTTGAACGGAGTCAGGTTTAATAGTTTTAGGTTTTTCGGGCGCCGTGACTTGAGCGTACGTGTTCGTCTTTTTTGTTTTTATGTTTTCTGAGGGTAAAACGTTTTCATTATTTTTCCCGTCCGTTTTACTCGACGCTTGAGTATTAGTCTTGGTTTTTAATTTTAATTCTTTGTTTTGCTTTGAGGTATTTTTTTTAGTTTTCTTACTAAATTCTTCGCGCCTCTTTAACATTTCCTTTGCGACCTCACAGCCACGGTAATTTGCTGGATGATTACCTTTGCAATTCGCGCATGTAGCCGGAGTTTCTTTTTTAAGACGGCATACATCAGTCATGTGCTTTCCCGCGCATTTAACGCAAACGGGGTCCTTCTGACAATAAGCTGCTGTATGGTTAAAACCTTGACATCGCTTGCACTGAGGAATAAGGCGTTTGTTCTTTCTTAGTGGTTCGATTTTTACAACAATATTCATTATAGTTTTAATATTATAAACATTGTCTACATTTTCATTTTTATCGAAACTTAGAATAAAAAGCGGAAGAGCGCGTTTTATATAAGCGGTTTCGATTCCTTTTTCTCGCTTCAAAAGATTTGTTGCGTCAAGAATCTTAAATCCTTTGGTTTTTAAGTCCGAAAGGATGTCTTCTTTTAAACAAGAGGGATGAAGTCCTCTAGCAACTACACGTAGAGGTCTTTCTTCTTTAATTGAATAACTATACCATTCAATTTTTTCATCGCTGAGTTTTTTCGACAGTTTTCTATAAGAATCTGAATCATTTACGTTAATTTTCCACGTATTATTGTGAGTGGATGTAGCTTTGAAATTCTTTTGCGCCGTTTCTTTTAGAATAGGAAGAATTTTGTTATAATCCGCTTGACCAACGATGTTTATCGGTGGAGGAAGTTTCTTATTCGCAGAAAACTGATCTTTCCGTGTAATTTTATTTGGTTTTAGCTGATTTTGAAACTTAGGCGAATTTTCAGCCTTCCGTTTTTTACTAGGTCTACTTTTTTCAGTTTCCCGAGCAAGTTCATCTTCATCAGTTTCATATTCGTGCCGATCTCGATGTTGTGGACTTAGAGTATTTACTTTCATGTTTTCAGAAGTTTTTAACATCTTGTTCTCTTCACGAAGACTTTCGACTTCTTTTTTAAGCTCTTCGTAGAGTCTTATCATTTCGTTCAGCTTCTTTTGCAGTTCACAATTGTCCTGCTCAAAACTGTTTGTTTTCGGTGAGTCGCTTTTAGTGCCTTTTGGCACAACCGGTGGACTCTTTCTGCCGGTAACTCTCGGTACAGATGGAGGTGATCGAGGGACCTTATGCGCTTTCGCGAAAGGATTTATCAAATGCAATAAATGGCTCTCCCCAGAATCCGTAGAGCCTGCCTCCGAAGAGGATGGATTTGCCAGAGAAACTGGCTTTCCACCTGGGGTAATTAATCTATTTGTTTTTTCCATTGCATATTTTGTATACTTATGTAGTTCTCAGTATACGGAGATTGGATTTTAGTCGCCTTTTACGACAAGCATACCTTACTTCGGGTAAATTCTTAACCCCTACCCGAAGGGGTTAAATATATTTATGAATAAGTAATTTCCAATCCCATCGCTGCACCTGGCCCAAAAAACCACACCAAATTGTGACGTATTGAAGATCGATTGGCTTTTTAACAATCATTCATCGATTTTCAAAAGCCCTGAATGAGATAATTCCGCTTATTACATAGATTCATAGGTGAAGATTTCCCACACTTGGTTATAATTCTCTACGTCACTAGTTCGAAGGGTCTTTACGACGCAACCACCCACGGTGCTTTGGTTTTTCAAAGCGTGACTGCAAAATGTTTACTATTTTTGTAATTATTTTAAAAAATTTCAATATGTTTTTAGTGCAAGTATTGTTTTATTCTTAGTAACGCCGTAGTTTGAGTTTTTAAATGTCAAAAGACGACTGCCTTACAAGTGACAGCTTCCCAAATAAATTACTACTTAAAATGAAACCTCTTGTTAGAATTAAAAATGAAAATACATGTTGATTATATCTAAGGTTATTTTTGTACACGAAAGTAATTCTTAAAATAAACTTGAAGACGTCAAGAAAAACCATAACCCTCAATTCTACCTTGGATAAGTCACAAGCAACTCGTTTATTTAAGGAACTTATTTAAAATAAGTTTTGTTTTATTGAAAACGTCATCAAAGTTTTTATTTTTGTTCGGATATTTTTAGTTCTTTCAAAAACATAAACTTTCACAGGAGTATTTTGTTTGTATATTCTACATGCACACAAGGGACTGCGAAGACCCTTATATTAAGGAGCGAAAGAATATAAATATGCACATTCGTGTAGTGCGGCTAAAAAAAGAAACTATGTTTCCTTTTATAAAGAAAAAATTATAAAAATCTTTTCGATTTGAAATAATATCGAAATGAAGTCGTTCACTTGATCAAAACCTAAATTTTGTCTGAATTCATGCAAACAGCTAAAATATTTAAATACAACTATTTTTTGTATAGTTTAATTCAAAATCTAAATAAATCAGTTCAAAAACCGTTGTCGTTGATTAAAACGAACGAACATTTTTATCAATGCCTGCATCACATATAGAATAAATCATTTCCTGCAAAATGTTAAACACCCGGATATAGCCATACCCTGCTGCACGCCGCGCTGCCGCCCCGCCGCCGCCGCGCCGTACGGTTGCTTGTGCTTATATGTATCTCCTTAAATTCACACTGTTAAAGGATTATAGTATAATGCTTCTACATTTATCCCTATATTTTTGTGACATCCGTTGTGTGGTTACTTTGTCAACAACAACAACAACAAAAAGAGCTAAAAGCATTGCTCTTTATATACCTACGAGTGTATGTACATATATTGTATATTTTATATTTGCCATTTAAGATTCTTTAAGTCGTCCTCGGTTGTTGCTGTCATGTTCAACAAAACAAAAAACCTTGTAATACTTTTGGTTTATGTGTTCTTCTATGTACGTCTTTGTTTGTTTGTTATATGATGGTATTTGTATTTTCTTCCTTATTGTATCCTTAAACAAGGCAAAAATCAAGAAATAATATTTGAACTTGAAATTGACCACAAATTTTTCATCCCCATTCAAAAAAAAAAAGAAAAATAGTTTAAACGACCTGTAAAAGGCTGGTACCTAAATAAATCTTAAAGGTATACCCCACCCCAATATCCTCATCCTCATCGTCCTTCGCCAGATATATGAGAAAGCTTTTACAAAAATCTATAAAAACTGTCGTTCCATATCCTGAAGTTTGTTGATGATGGGAGGCAAATGGTTCAAATATACTATATACAGCTGTTTGTGGACCGTACCATCAAATTGACCATCACATGGCATTATTAAATAGACCACAAAATGATGTCGCATAGTTATTATGACAGAAGACCACTACGTATCGTACCAGTACCTTATCGTCGTATCGGCACTTTCGTGGGCACGGTAGTCGGTTGGTAACGGTACCGCACTTTCCGCAATAATTTCACGGAAATCCATTACAGCCAAATGGGATTGTTATCCTTCACCACTTCTCTTGTAAATAGAAAGAAAAAATATGTTGATGATGGCAACAGATGCATTTAGTGCACGAAATAAAACTATGAATGACCCATGAACAGAACAGCTACACCGAACACACAAATACTCACTCCATTTCGAAGCTGAGCTGATGATAGTACAAAAAGGATAGATAGATAGTTATAGTTGTTTGGTATAGATGTCGCCTTTTAATAAAAAATACATCATAATGGCCGTATTCTATGAAAGTATTCGTATCTATGTATGTAATAGTTGCAAAAGTCTGTTTGTGATTGTGAGAGCTGGAGCTATGAGAGAAATGAATTTCTTCAGGCGTATACTTTTATACTCTGACAAGATTCATAATTAAAGTTGTTGATGTTATAGTGGTACGAGTGTATAGAGTGGATGCTATGGTTGAAGTCCTTGGCGATTGTCGATTGGGCATAGTGATAGTTCCTTGAAGGTAGAAGCAGTTTTATTTTTTTTTTTTTGCATTCAATTTTGCATCAGTCTCTGTGAATAGATTAACAAGGCATAGTCACTGTCACTCATCAGTTGTTGGCCTATTATAGGCTTTTAAAAGGTTTTTTTTTTTTTTTTTCAAACCACAAACAGAAATAATGTCATTAAGAATAACATAATTAGGCTTGGAGCTGAAGGTCAATTCACTTAGAATTACTCTGTAGTTTGTGCTCGTAAGATTTTTTCAATTGACTTCTATTTAATTATTAGAAATTGAATAATGTTTTTTCAATTTTTTTTAAAGAACGTTTTGAACTTGGTTTTTTAAGTATTATGATGATTAGGATTAGTTTTAAATTTATACTGTGGCCTGTTAAAAGCAAGTTTTACAAAAAAAACTAACAAAACTAGTTTAATTGGATATTTTTAAACATCACTCAATTAGCAACAAAAAAAAAAATTAAAAAAATAATAATTGATAATTTCGTAGATATGATATGATATGAATGGCATTGAACTTAAAATATATATAAATGCTTTAAAGAGAAAGTGCTAACAAAAATATCGGTAAATAGTAAAACAAAAAATAAAATGGGATCCAAATCACATTGGTAACTTCCAATTTGTACCCCATCAAAGTTGGAAAAAATTGTTTTTGTAAGCCAAATTGTCTTTTGAAGAACTTCAAAAAATATTCTTAAAATCTTAATATACATATAAAAATCCGTGTCATATAAATTGGCCAAAAAATGAAATTTCTCATCAATCGCCCGGTTTAACTTAACTTCAACTCAAGACAATGTTCCGGATTCATTTAAGATTTTACAAATTCCAAGTACACATGCTTCTGCTGATTCCCGATAATGCTGTTCCATCTGTTCCTCAAAGAACGCTAAGTAAAAGTATTGATAGTTTATCATATTATTACCAAAATGTTGGTGGTCTAAGAACTACATAGATTAGATAATATATTTCTTGCTTTTTCCTCTTTAACTTATGACATTATAATTTTAACAGAAGCTTGGTTATCTGATAATCATTTAACAACTGAATGTTTTCAAAATAATTATACTGTTTTTAGAAAAGACAGATGTTATTTAAAGACAGGTATGGAAAGAGGTGGTGGAGTTCTGATTGCGGTCTGTGCCACTCTGGCATGTAGGCTAATTAAATTAGAATCAAACTCCACTATTTCAGACCTTGATATTGATCAACTTATTGTTTGTATAAAAACAGGTGAATCTGAATTATTTGTTTTTGTACAGTCACAGACTTTTTTGGCCAATATAATTTAATCCAAATCAATTCGCAGTTTAATAGTCTTAATCGAATTCTTGATTTGAATTTTGTTGATAATGATTTTCATATTTGTATCGATAAGTGTAATTTCCCAGTTATTGCAAATTCAATTCATCATACAGCTATTGATGGAAATATTCACTTCTATCAATATATTAAGAAAGTAACTAACGATCAAAATATTTCATATGAGTTTCGAAAATTATGTTTTGTCTTTTTCTTGGAATAACATTTTTTGTTCATCTGAATTATATAGCGTGTACTCTAGTTTTGTAAGCGTTTTGATGGGGGCAGTTGATAATTTTGTGGCTAAAAAAATATCCTAAAAATAATTCTTGTCCTATCTGGTATAATGGGAGGTTGACCCATCTCAAAAACAGAAAAAATAAAGCATACAAATTATATTAATCTGATAAAAATAATTCTGAGAATTCGATATTCTCAATAAATTCTTATATCGAAATTACATTTTTTCTATTAAATGTGACCTCAAATTAAATGCCAATCGTTTTTGGAATTTTATAAACTCAAGGCGTAAATCGAGCGGATTACCTAGTTGTATGAGGTATCAAAATACAATTACTAGTGATATACCTACAATTTGTAATTTATTCGCGGACTATTTTCAATCGGTTTACTCTTTAGATACTCCTCCTATCCAGAAACTACCTTATATGAGTAGATTGGTAAATATAGGTTCTTTAGTTTTTAGTCCTTTTGAAGTAGAAGAGGTTTTATATAAATTGGATGGTAATAAAAGTGAAGGGCCTGATGGGATTCCTGCTATTTTGTTAAAAAAAATGTGGTATTGCAATAGCTCAACCACTTTCGTGGATTTTTAATCTTTCAATAGCCAAAGGGCAATTCTTAGATTGCTGGAAGGTTTCATTCTTATCGCCAATTTTCAAATCGGGCTCGAAGCAGGATGTAACCAATTACAGACCCATTTGTAAGATTTCTTGCATTCCAAAACTATTTGAAAAGTTAACTGTGTTATTTCAGAACCATATTTCGGTTTCTCAACATGGGTTTGTAGCAGGGAAATCAACCGCAACAAATTTAGCAATAATAAGCAATAACATTATTACAAACATGGAAAAAGGGTTGCAAACAGATGTTATTTTTACAGATTTTGCAAAGGCATTTGACAGGGTTAACCATCAAATATTAATAACCAAACTAACTTCTCTAGGTATTCATTCTTTCTTACTAAAGTGGCTTGAATCATATTTAGCTGGTAGAATTCAAATAGTAAAAGTCGATAGCTCGCTCTCAAAATATATCTCGGTCCCATCTGGTGTTCCACAAGGAAGCCATTTGGGTCCATTATTATTCTTGTTGTTTGTAAATGATATACCTGATATTTTTCATAATTCAAACTGCCTTCTTTTCGCGGATGATCTCAAATTTATCGTTAGATTTCTTGTCAAGCCGACTACTGTGCTCTTCTTTTGGAAGATCTGTCTGGCTCGATAATTGGTGCAAGCTAAATCACCTACTTTTAAATGCTTCTAAATGTCAAGTCTTGTCGTGTTTTCGAAATTCTAATCCCATAGTGTTTGATTATACTATCAACCATGTTAATTTAGAGCGTGTAACAAGAAAGAAGGATCTAGGAGTAATCTTAGATACAAAACTTTCCTTCTTACCGCACTATGATTATATCATAAACAGAGCAAATCAAATGCTTGGTTTCTTAAAAAGAAACACCAATCAATTCTCAGATTCATATACCTTAAAATCTCTGTACAATTCACTGGTAAGGTCAGTTCTTGAATACTGTAGCATTATTTGGAACCCTTATTACAATAATTCAATAGACAGAATTGAAAAAGTTCAGAAACATTTTACAAGGTATGCATTTTATAAGCTAAACTGGATGATTGTAAGGCCTTCTTATTATACGCGATGCTTATTATTTGTAATGCAATCTCTTTATGATCGTAGGGCTTATTTTTCGGTAATGTTTATAAGAGACATCGTAACATTTCATATCAATTGTCCTCCTCTACGAAGACTAGTTAACTGTGTAAATGCACCCTCTAGAACTATACGCTACCGGTTTCATTTTTATGAGCAGTTTCATTGTATAAATTATGGCAGGAATGAACCCATTACGCGTTGCACAAGAGAAGTGAATTTAATTTGCAATAGGATTGATTTTAATCTTGATGTTTCGAGAGATTCATTTAAAAAATATGTTTTAAATAATATTTAAACTTCAACCTCCTAAAAATGTTAAGACTTAATCTTTTTTTTTATCATTAAGTTGTATTTATTAATTGTAAATTATAAATAAAAAATGTTATTTATAGTAATTTTTATATTAGTATATTTCCACCAACAATTATATTAGATTTTGTATTAGTATCTAGTTTATACGATTGTAATCTGATTGATAAAAACTAAAACTAAAACTATGTTCCCAGTGAACTCTTCACCAAGTCAACCGATTTCGATAAAAGTTGACATTTTATGTGTAATTTGGTCTAACTTGAGATATAGGATAGTTTATATTTCGATTAATGGTCTTAATAATTTATAATTAACAATAAACTGATTGTCAATGTTGATGTTTGTTATTTATCGTAAGTGTCATAAGTCTTAGGCTATATTTAGTACTAGATTACTATAGAAATCTTTAATATCTGTACCTATTTGTGTCTACCCGTGCGAAGGCGGGACGGGCCGCTAGTAATATATATATATAAAATCTAAAACTTAAACTAGACTGTTGAAAAATAATAATTTGTAGTTCATAATTTTTATATTATCATTTGGTGAATAAATACAAGAGTGAAATTTATTATAGATTTCAATTAACTGATTTAAGGGGCTATGTACACCATAGTTTGATCTGCTAAAATTAGTATTCAATGGTTTCTGGAGTCTTATACTTGAACGACTAAAACTAAAGTTTAAACTACCAAGAACTGATGATGATGAAATTTTTCCGTTTATTATTCCAACAATAAAACAAAACTGCAAGTATGTACATCCTATGATTTTTCAAGAAGGAAGATTTATGAGAGAAAGTCTTTGAGAATAAGGCGGTAATGTATAGAAATCATGAGGCCACGGAAGGGATCGTAGACAAAAACGCAAACATCTTTTCTGAATGGCTTCGAGTCTTGTGACGTGTACGGCGCGGCGGCGTAGTAAGGTGACCATACTGTACAAGCATATTGCAGGACTGGTCTCACAAATGAAACAAAAAGTAATTTTAAAACATATGGATCAAGGAAATTACTATAGAAATCTTTAGAAATTCCTATTAAAACCAACCAAAGGTGTAAAAAAATTAGCCATAAAATGTCTTTCATCGCATATGCTGCGAAGAGTATTAATGATAGGACAAAAAATGTTTTCTAATTTAGTGATTCATGGTCGTTTTAATTAGCATGCTTATAACTTAAATATCTGTACCTATTTATGTCTACCCGTTCGAAGCCGGGACGGAAAACTCAAAACATTAAGTTGTTATGTTTTATTTTTTGTTTACTATAGCAATTGAAAAAAAGAGAAACATTTGGTTGATCTCAACCAATAACGCTTGCGATTTTAATTAGGGGACAGTTATAGCTATCATTGAAATCGATCCGGAAAACTGTTTGAATTGATATTTGACTGTGTTTCCCTTTGATTAGAAATGAAAACTATACTGATCGATCGGAAATCAAACAAAGAATTTTTTTGAGAAAAAGAAGTGTAATTGAGAATTTACTTTTCTCTAAAAATTTATTTTTCTATTTTCCGGACGGAAGTTCATGTTTTGAAAGTACCATATCTCGAAGAGATTTGATTTATTGAATTCGTTAAACAAACAAACGTTCGAACTAAAGACTAATATTACATTTATTCTTAGATTTATAGATTTACAATGCTTTAAGCAATTTGCAAAAAAAAGCTAAACTGAAGTTTTGAAAAAATGTACTTTAAATGTTTTACTTTTAATATAGTCGCTTACTTATATTCCAAAAAGTAATACTTGTTGTAACCTGAAATCAATTGTTTGAGGGGACTGTCCTATATCTGCTTGATATTGGACGTAAAGGAACCTGTCTTTTAATACTTGAACGCTATAAATAAAGTTTAATTGTTCCAAAATTGATGGTGTTATGACTGACCCATTGATTAATTTTATAATAAAGCACAGCTGAATGTACTCTCTGTGTTTAGAAAGCGATTGAAGATTTTTATGAGCGTGAGCCTATGATTATATGGTGGAAGTTCGAGCCTATTGGACCATGGGAAGAAACGGAGGCAGAAGCGCATGAATCTTCTTTGTACTTCTTCTATTCTGTTTATATGGACTGAATAAAAGGGAGCCCATATTATGCAGCCATATTCCAATATTGGTCTTACAAGTGATATATAAAGAAGTTTAAGAATATAAGGGTCGCAAAAATCATTTAGATCATCTTGTAGGTGTAAACAGTCGTCATGTGGGTCAATACGTTTGAAAATTTTAATGTCATCAGCGTAAATTAAAACAGATGATTGTTTTATAATAGAAGGGAAGTCGTTAACGTACAAAATAAACAGTAAAGGTCCTTAGTGGCTACCTTGTGGTACGTCAGAGTTGGTATACAAATATGATGACCGCTCATTCCTAAAAACTACGCTGTATGATCTATTATATAAGTACGACGAAACCCAACTAACAAATTTATCGTTAAAGCCTTGGGATTTAAGTTTGGAAGTTAATGTTTTATGGCACAATAATTTATCAAAGGCCTTACTGAAGTCTGTGAAGACACAGTCAACTTGTTTCCGTTTTTCAAACGAATCTAAACAAAAAGAACTGAAATGAAAGAGGTTAGTAACTGTTGACTTATTTTGAACAAAACCATGTTGACTGTCACAAATTATAGATACAATTAAACAATATGACTTTACAAATAATGGACTCAAATAACTTAGGGATGACGGACAGTTTTGCAATGGGACGATAATTTTTTATTTCATTTTTACTACCCTTTTTATGTATCGGTGTTATGTACGAACTCTTCCAAATTTCAGGAAAAATTGAAGATTTGAGCGATTTATTAAAAAGAATATGAAGAGCATAGGATAAATAGGATGCGCATTTTTTTAAAATATAAGAAGGTACACCATCTGGACCAGGGCTATAACAAACGTCAAGTTCTGAAGCTTTGCGATCGATATCATCTTCAGAGATCTAAAGACTAATTGAATTCAAATGAGAGATATTTTGTGAGAGGGCCAACAACTCAGGCGTTTGACAGGAGTTCGCTACTTCGAAAGCATCTTTGAAAAAATTAGCAAACATATTTGAAATTTTTTAGAGTCATGGCTAAGTTCGTTGTTGAAAGACATTCATTTTCCTGAACAATTGATACTTTTATGTTCAAAAGTGAAACGAATCGTTCCACTGATTTGTGTTCCAAATTCACACAATCCCAATGACAGATTTCTGTCAGTAAAATTTTTTCGGTGGATTTCAATCAGGAATTTTTTTCAATGACAGAAATTTCTAATGGTCGCTATAAACGACCTGTCAAAAAAATTCCAATGTTTGTTTTCAGTTATGAAAACCAATGATAGCTATAACTGGCGCATTATACATTGTGACGTGACACCAAATTGGTATAAGTTGGAAAAAAACAATCAAATAACAATTTATGAATAAAAATGTGTGAATAAAAAATATTTGTCACCTTGAATATTTTGCAAACAAAAATATTACATCAAAAATAATTGTATGTATCAAAGAATAAGGTTTTTAACATCTGTACAATTTTTAGAAAAATCTTAGTGACATTTTTTTTAATAAGAAAACAAAAATCTACAAAGAAAATACTACACAATATTGGTATAAACTTTCTGAACTGAATTCAAAATTGTTTCATGCTATGCAAAATTTTGTTCGTATGCATGTCCTTAGAAAATTCCCATCTGTTTTTTTTTCTATTATTATTATTATTATTATTATTATTATTATTATTATTATTATTATTATTATTATTATTATTATTACAAGGTTTTATTGCCTTAAGTATTTAATTACATTTGAGTTAATTTAATTATTCATATCCATGTCTTAAAACATTTTAGGTGAAAAAAATTATAACAACTTAACACTTAATACATAAATAGAAATATTTTTTTTGAAGTTCAAAATTATTAGTTTTAAATTGAACATAAATTTAAAATTAAAATAAAATAAAATAAAATAAAATAAAACAAAATAATTAATTAAAAGTTATAAATGTTGGTTCCTGGCATAAGCCTCCCCCAAGGCTGGCCATGTATTTCTATTTTTAGCTTCGTTGTACCAATTTGTGGTTATTTGTGATAGATGGTAACTCCATCTTTTATTGGGTTGCACTGCTGGTCTATTGGTCTCCAATTTTGTTGTAATTTTTGTCTATCTTTGGCCCTGAAGTCTAGATACATGTCCTGCCCAGCTCCATTTCAGCCTTCTTGTTCTAATTATGACGTCAATAGTTCTATTTCGAATACCTTTATTTCGTACCCTTTGACTTGGTCGTATGTTCAGAATTTTTCTTTCCATTTTGATCTGAAATATTCTTAGCTGGTCAAGTGTTTTTGCAGTCAAGCTCATTATTTGTTGGCCGTAAGTAAGGATCGGTAGAATCGCAGAGGCGAAGACATATGTATATTTCATTGTTTCTGCACTTTGGTCCAATTGTAAAATATGTTTAAAGCTCCAGAATTGTTTCCAGCTATTGGTGATGCATCTGTTAATTTCTTTATTTTCTTGGTCCTTAAATGATTTTAGCTGTCCCAAATACTACAGACTCAATTTTTTCTTCGTCCAACGTTATATCGTAATTTGTCATGACTTTAGTTTTCAATTTGTTCATTTAAATGAAGTCCATAATTTTTACTCAAGCTGATTCATTGTTTGCAAGTGGTCTATTGTTGAAAATCCTTCTCTAAATCCAGCTTCTTTCCTTTTTTGTGTATTAATGTTATCGTTGTTTCTTTCCATTGTTCAGGGATTTGTTTTGTTTATAATGTTTCGTTAAATACGTTTGTTAAAATGTTGGAAAGGGAGTTTTTCCCATAAATTAACATTTCTGATGAAATTCCTTCATTACCGGTACATTTGTCTATGTTCACATCGTCTATGGTCATTTGGATAGTTTATTCGCTGAACTAAGGGGTTTGTGGAGGTATTGAATCTACTCGTATGTTGTCTATTGTATCTTCTTCTGTGACATTTTAAGTTGAGGTGACAAATTTTTCAAAAAATTTGTTTGCGTTTTCATTGATTTTTGTTTCGGTTTTCATAACAGCTGTGTTTTTGTCCTTCATACTTTTAAATCCTTTCTTGTTTATTATTTAAGTACGTATGTTTTTGCTTTTCTAATTGATTTTGTTCGTCTGATTGTATCTTTTACAAAGTTTTCTTTAAATTCGGGAATATCTTTCGTTATTTTATATTTTATAGTTTTTCTGAGTTCACTATCTCTATTTTTCTTGGTTAAATATTTGTGGTTTTGTTCTTAAGGTTTTTCTTCTGAAAATAAGAGCTTTGGTTTCGTCAAATATTTTTTCTTTGGTAGTCTTTGTATTCATGATTGACATTTTTGCTGAGGTCTTTATAATATTTTCTAGACTGTCATATTTGTTTCTTAAGATCAATATTCGTGTTTGACTGTCCTAAAAGCTGATTGATCTTTGTCTTTATATTTTCGTTATAGGTAATTATTTTTTGATCCGGAACTATGAGCAATGTCTTATGGTCAATTTTTTATCTCCATTCTCAATAGTCTGTGATCGCTGTCAAAATGTATATTATTAAGAGCAGATATGTCTTGGATGGTTTCAATTTTCTTTGTGAGTTTTTAGTCTTTCCGTTTAGCGAGATTCAGGTCCATTTTCTGATATCTTTCTTTTTGAAGAATGAATTCTCGAATTTCAAATTCATTTCACTTAGCCACTTGATGAGTCTATTCCATCTTTCATTTCTTGATCCATATCCATGAGGTCCTTCTTTAGTCAGTCTTTTTTTTATAAGAAATAAGAATTTACAAAAAATGCTACTAAAATTAATAAAAATTGGTTTTTGAACTTAAAATATCGGGAACAAAAACTGGTAATACTGAATTAAGTATTATGAGAACAAAAATAAGATGATGACTCTAAATTTTTGTATCTTACACAAAATGTTCTTTTTCATAATTTCTAAACTTTTATACAAATTGATAGACGGGCACAAATGAAAAGTTGTGAGTGTTGGCTGCATCGCAGCCTCTTATTTAGTATTGCATCTTGATGATATTATTTATAGGACCATATTTATCTTATGTTGAAAACTCTGCTGATTCTTAAAGAAACTTACGTACACTATAAAAGCAGACAAAGATATTTCTTTTATAATCATGTTTTAGGATCCCCAAAAACGTCGAAGGAAGCCAGAGCTTTCAATTAGACAAAGTGAACCGATTAGAATATTTTTCAAAAGGAAGTTAAAAAGTGTGAAATGATCACCATTTTATCTCCTAAATGAACAAACTATACATGAATTGAGACCAGATACGAGTAGAAGCCTCTCCGTACCCTTTCATGACAAAGCATCCCAACTTAATTTTAGGGGATGATACAGTTTAAAAATATACAAGTACATAAACCTTTATTTATTGTATAACAGCTTATATTTTCTTTAAGAGTATTTAAAGCTTGTGTTTACTAAGTACATATGTATATGAATTATGTATATTTTTCATTTGTAAATAGATACGATTATTCTTTTTAGTTTTAAGTTTTAATTTTAAGTCTTAGATAAAAGTTAAAAAGGTGAAAATCCAAAGCTGAGATTGTGCGTCGGGAGCAAGTGGACACTTCAATAATAATTTAATTTAATTAATTAATAATTAATTTACCTGACATATCTTTAAGTCAACCGAATTGTTAAATTTCGTTTATAAGCAACAAAAATGTACTAATTTATTAATGTCTCAATAAAAGTTACTTACTTACTTAGTATGAAATTCCCTTTTTGAAGGCTTTTTAAAAGATTAATGTTGCCAAGTTTGTGTGGTAGTCAACTGGTAATCATTTGATTGGTTGATTTTTAAATTCAGAATACCTAAGAAAATATGTATTTGAGATTTTTTCTTTAATCTTGTTTTGTGGTGCATGTATTTTGTTGCACCATTAAAATTATTAGTAGTAGTACATGTGGCATGATGGTAAGTGCGTTGGAAAATTATGCCAGAGGTCTTGGGTTCGATCCCTGCTTACGTCATCTAAAGTTTTCTTTACGGGTACTGCCTCTTCTCCAAGAGTATTGCTTGTCATGAAAAGTGCTTTCTCAAATTTGCCGTTCGGATTCGGCTTAAAACTGTAGGTCCCCTCCATCCCTTACAACAGTACTCGCACACAGAAATGGTTAAGAGTTGTAAGTCACTAGGCCTTAGTTCTCAATGGACTGTTGCGCCACAAAATTTATTTATTTATTTATTAAAATTATTAAAACCTTTTTCGATTACTAAACAGGATTACACATTTCTCCAAGAGTTCTACCACAATCTATTTCCATTTAGAATTATTAAATTCAAAACTTTGACATTTCTAGACGTTTTAAGGTTGCAAGAATTTAAATCTATCGTTTTAAGAAAGTAGTTTGAGTTCGCAGTGTGATTGTCTATCCTAATAACTTTATCAATCTTTCATAGAACGTCAAAAGTGAGCAGAGAAAACAATGTCAAATACTCGTAATTTGTTATACGGGCAATAGAAATTTAAAAATATACAGGGGAAAACCTTTAGTTGATTCAAATACATATGTATCTCAAAAACAAAATCAATCAGTTTTACATTATATGTACAGAATTTAAAATTGAAATTTTCGAATCGAAGTAATAACTTGTGATGGGTTCTATATTTGAATACGGAATTATTTATAGGTTACAAAGAATGGAAAGTAACGTTTTTAATTACTGCTACAAGTTTCTCCAAACAAACGTTTTTTGTGCAAATATGCATTTAAAAATTCTAAAAATGTTAGTACCTACTAAAAATTGGTAAAAACTGATTTCCTTGTAATCTTTTCGAAAAATTATATTGGGTTAAAGATTATATATCAAGTTGCTTCTGGAAATAGTAGGTCCCAAATATTGGTAAATATAGTTATTCAGCTTTCAACAACGCGAGAAGTCTTGGTTATAGTCTTTGTCTCATCTCGATTTCATGCGTTTCTGTCGAATTTCATTGAAAAGTATTCCGCTTATAAAAGGTACCCAGTAGCTACATACATATATCAACGAAAGCATGGATAAATCTAATTTCCTGAATATTTGAGTAGTACTCGTGGCGTGGTGGTTAGTGTGTAGGGCTTTAATCCCTGCCTGTGCCACCTTAATTTAAAAAAAAAAAAAACGTTTTTACGGGTACTGCCTCTTGCGAGGAATTGAAAAATCATCCAAGAGTAATTCTTGTCATGAAAAGTGCTTTCTCAAATTAGCCGTTCGGATTCATTTTAAAATTGTAGGTCCCTTCCATCCCTGAAAACATTACTCGCGCACAGGAATGGTTGAGAGTTGTAAGTCACTAGTCCCTAGTTCTCAACGGACTGTTGCGCCACCTAATTTAATTTATTTAAATATTTTAATCTTTTTTTTCACGGTTTTGAAACATTAATATTAGAATAAGTTAAAACATTAAACCCTATACACGATTTATGAAACTAAATCTAGGTACATATTATATGAGGTGATATTTCATATTAAACTATTTACAAGTAAAAAGACGAAGTCGAAATGTTTGTAAATTTAAATGAATTTTTATTAAAACTTTTGCAGTGGTTCATAACACCATTTCTTATAATAAATTAGCGGAAATCAATACGAGAGCTAAGACTCGAAAAGACTTTCTCGTCTCGGTTTTTTATGTTGACTGCTATGTATCGAATATACTTGTATCCAATTTAGAACAAATAAAAATTACTAAAACTGTTAAAAATTATTTTTTAACTCAAATACCTTTTTAACGAACAAAATTATATTCGCATTTAAAATCAACTGACAGATTTTTTTCAAAAGTAAACATAATTTAGAAAATGCTACTAATTTTATTGTAAATACCGTACTTTATTTTAAAATGTATTATTTAAACTATATGGGCCATTAGAAAAAAACTATCAGGAGTATTTCACCTATAAATTATTTCTCCAAACTAGTTTTAAACACTTTGGGAGTGATTGATTCTTTTATAGCCTTCAAGGTAATGTTAATTTCTGTCCGTCTGTCTGTCTGTCTGTCTATCTTCATTGACTAATTTTATTGCTTTCTACTTTAGTTTTTGTACATTTGAAACATACTTCTTTAAGGATTTTAATAATTAAGAAGTTTAAATCATGTTTAAAAAAGGATGCGAAACAGAATAAATGACAAATGTTTTACTACAGCTTTTTGGAACCTTAGTCAAAAGCATAGAACACTGTTTCTCAAAAAACTGCAACTCAACATTTACTACAAATATTTTAATTAAAATCCTCAACGGTCCTTACGAGAGTACAAAATCGTTACCATAACCATATTTAATTACGGAAGCCATTACTTTTCGAACTTCCATCCTAGCAATGATCATTGTAGACAATTTACTTGGTAGTAAAATTGAGATTGTAATTGCCACTAGGTACTAGAAATACGACTATATCCTGACAATTATTTGCCTCTTGCTTTGAAATCCATTATTATACAACAGGTTAATCGCACTATTCCCAAGAGCAAGTAGGTAGCATACGCTTCGATTACCTCCATCTTGTTGTTTTCTCATTTTAGAAAACTTAAACTCAACTGCAAACTGCAATTGACCAATGCTAAAGCTTAACACAATTTCTTCTTATTTTGAAAAGCAAAAGCTCTTACTCTATATAAATACTTTCCACTAATGAGCACACAAAAGATATCCGCCTCTGAGACTTCAAAATGACAAAAAGAAGGATTCCAATTCAACTACACCTGAACTTTCAAAACTATCTAAAAGGTACTTGTATACATTTAGATAAGTAGATAAAAAGATAGACAAGTTGGTGCAATAAAGGCAAGCCAAATGAAGGAAATGACTTCCAGAGTCCTTATAATATGGCTTCGAAATTCTTTTCTGCTTGCTTGCGTTCAATGAGCAAAGGATTGGATATAGTATATACTACACTTCCTCTTTTTGTGTTTAAGATAGAAGGATCGTACAATACTACGTTACGTAGGTATATACTGTATAAGTATAATATATACAGAAAAATGGAAGTTGTCCTTGTTAACGTGTCAGTGCAACGGAGAATATTTTTTGGATTAAAAAGTTTTTGAAAAACTGCAAGCAAAGAAAAAAACCATATTACGAGTATATCTTATACAATCTCTTATAGTTGCTTGAAAGTTATATAAAAATTGCCAAAGATACAAGAAATAAAAGGTAATCCTCAGCAGCAAAAAAGGAGACAAAACTAAAAAAAAAAAAATGAAAGGAAGAGTAATGTTCATGGCAGGCATGAAAAATGCCTTCAGCCCAGAGATGGTCTCATTTCGGAGCGTTTGTATATTTTCTCGTGACCTGGCTGCTTGTGTTATGTGCAGAGAAAAAACCGTCCGCCTTGCCAGATAATAAATCCCAAGAATTCCTAGATTAAAGCTTTTCTTTTTTTTAAACAAACAGATTCATCCTTCTCTTCGCATGGGCATGATGGGATGTCATTTAAGTGGTGTTAAGGGCGCCTCTAGAGGTAACACATTTTCAAGTTGTTAGCTTTGCTTTGTATGAGTTTTTTTTGTTGTTGTTTTTGTTTTTGTGTTTCGTGTTTTCATTTCACTCTAATTTGTGTGTATGGTTTGTGAATTGTGTTTTGTATTCGAGTGAAGAGTCCTTCGAGGATCATCATATCATTTGAAAGTGTGGTTTTTTTGTTTTTTATTTTTTTTTTTAAATTGTTTGTGTTCGTTGTGGGACAGTAGGTGAGTCGGTGGCGGTGGTGGTGGCAGGCGGTGTAGTGGTAGCGTGGGGCAGCAGGATATTTAGAAAATTTTATTCAAGAATTTAACCCAAAAACAAATATATAGATAAATAAATAAATGTCATGCATTTATGTATAGCAACATTAAATGGAAGAATGTTTGTTTGTGTCATGTGTTAGACACAGACAAAATCAGCAACAGAGCATAGCATAGCCAGATCTCGCACATATGACTTCAGTCGAAAACTAACAATAAGATTTGTTTTGTAGCTTAAGTCCTTAAGTGCTTCTGGCTGGCACTCAAAAACTAACCACAAAACTACTTCTGTATAGATGAGTGTATTGTTATTCTTGTTTTCGAGTAGGTAAACCTACACTTCTTCAACATGAGCATGTTGTGGTGACCATTATATACTTTTTTGAATAAAAAATAATAGTTATAGGTACCTAAATAAAAGGTAAATTTATATATTAGAATGAATTGAAATCAAGACCAAAAGTTTTCAACTTGCGACTTGTAAGAACTATATGCCAAAAGTATTGCATTCGTAAAAAAATCGAACTCGAGCTTTTAATCAGACATATCATAACGAAGGTAGAGAAATCGAAAAACGTAGGTCTCCTGATTCCGTTCAAAGTTGGAAGTTATGGTTTTAATCATATTCACTGAAGGCGTTTTTTAAATTTTATTTTAAAAATCAAAATTACCAGGAGTCCCGTACAAATTTGTTAATCAAAAATGCGAATTTTCTTGCAAAAAAAGTTAAAGTTCTTAAAAATTTCGTTTCTTAACTTACCTTCTTTCAATAAAAAAATGTATTTTTGTATTGCTTAAGAAGGCTATTTGAGAAATTTTAAAACATTTTTTTTTAAATTCGATATCTCGAAAACAGGTCAGTATTTGTTTACAAAAAATCAAACATAAAACTTTCTAATTAGCTCCATACAAAAAATATTTTTAAAGTGAAATTGAAATATTTTATATATAATTTAATTTAAAAACAACGCTCAAATGATTTTCAAAAAAGAAAGTGAAAAATCAAGGTTTGCTTGAGAAATCAAACGGCATATACATTTTTGAATATATTCTTAAAACTTAAATTATAGGTACTATTTTTAAACAGCCTCTTTTAATACACGAGCATGTTCGTGCAGCCCAGTCTTGAATTTTATTTTTTCACTACTCGGACTAAATTGTTCGGGGTGAGATTTTAATTAAAAATTTCAATACAAAGTACGCACAATTCTTGATTTTTAATTCAATTTTGTCTGATGGTGTGTTTTAAATTTATTAACTAGTTTTGAGATGTCCTTATCCAAAAAAGGATCATCTTAATCAGTTCAAACAGTTTTGGGTTTTTACGAAAATAGCGCGCGGATGCATGAACAATATTGAACAAAATTTCCATGGTAGTTGGTTACTTTTTGTTGAAAAGGGTTTTCGATTTTGCTATTTTCTAAAGACACAATTATGATCTCTTCTTTAAGAAACAACATGGTCAGGAAACTTTTTTTTTTTTTTGCAAAATTGCGATTGTTTCAGTGCTTATCAAGAAGTATCATCTTTTTGAAAATAAACCATAATAGATGCACCATAATAATTTTCGTGCCCAAAATCCCCAATACTTCTTATTGGATTCGATTATTCTGTTTATTGGCATTTTGTATGCCCGAAATTGGGAATTTTTGTATGCATTTTTAGAACCCAATTAGCAAATGCTGGTTATCTACCAGCTTGAGTTCTTAAATTAGCCGAACTTTGAAAGCATTATAAGACCTACATAAGTCTTCATGTTCAATAGGATGTAATGTCATTTTTGGACTACTTTATTTCAAAGATTGACAAAAAACAAAAACGAATTTGGGTTTTCGTTGACACAACTTAAAAACTTACAAATGGCGTAATTTTTTTTGTCACATGTCAATAAACCACAGCTTCAACAAAAGAATTCCCAAAAAGTTGTCTTTTTAAAAACCTCTTATTAGAATACTCTTTGGACTAAAAAGTAATTATTTTAAAATTTAAACCTTTTCTAAGACCTACATCCAATTTAGGATTTAATTTAGAGATAAATTTAGTTTGAGAAAAATGATACTTTGGACTTTATTACCATCTTAATTTATTATAATTATTTATAATTTAATATAAATGTATATTTTTCAACAATTTTACAGTTGAATTGAAACATTAAGTCTTGATCATTTAAAAAAAAATATCCAAGGAGACTTTAATGAAAGCTACATATGTATATTAGTCTTGAGAAATTTGATTTTCTTATTTAAAAAAAAACAACATTTATTTGCCTTTCAGATTATTAAATGTCCCATATCTCTGCTGGTTTTTGAGTTATGGAGGACGGGAAAACTATTTCGATTGTACAAACAAACGAACGCTCTTTAAAAACGATTGTTTTTGATTCTATTGACCTTGAAATGTAGAGAAATTATAAGATTCAATTCAACAAATCGGACGGATTAAAATAGAAAGCAATGATAATTTCAAAAAATGTCAGGTATTTATGAAAGCTTTATTAAAAAAAGTTTAAATGTTCTTAAAAAGTTTGTTCTACTCTGAGTGAATGCTCCTTTTTTAGTGATATTCTGTAAATTATAAGCGTCTAGTATTTGGTGAACCAGAAGACTAAAGTCCTTAATGCCGTGTTTGTACCTAAAAAAAAAAAACTTTAAAAAAGGTTTAAAAGTCGTTTGGCAGCACCTTTTTTACGTGTCAAAAAGATCCTTAGGAATCGACTTAGTGTAAGGGAACTCGTCCTGATTCCTTGATAAACCTTTTTTCTGAGAAAAACTTGACATAGCCCAAACACACAGATGGTCACTCTATAACAAAAGAAGATAAATACTTGTGGAAGTTGCATCAGGACCTCACATTTGTATATAAACATTTATTTAAATGCAGTTTAAATTAGTTGTTGTCCTGATGAGCAATGATGCAACAACAAATCTAGAACAACGAATGTAAAATTTCATGTGTATATCGTCATAGCAGACTCCATGAACAAATTGACATGTTATATTATTTTGAAAGCTTAACCCTTGGGCAAGGATTAAATTTAGATCTGACATAAAAGTCATATTATGGACATACATACGATACATTCAGTTGTATATTTCTCTTTAGAATATAAAGACTGTTTTATCATTATAAGGATTAAATTTTCATACATATTTGTTTATCAAAATTTAAAATAAATCAGATTATAAATACATACATATACATTACTCATTCGTATATAATGGACAAAATAAATGTAAATGTACCTACTACTTATGTACATTAAATCATTGTTGACTATAATAAGGAGAGTATTTTTGATTTGCTTTGATGTGTTTGTGTATAAATAATATGGTTTTGGGCTGACGCAGGACAAACAACATCAGTACATTTATAGCCATATAATTTATAATAGGTTTGATAAGCTACTTTCGGAATTATTATTGAAGTTATTTTTGTCTTGGAGGCAAAAAGATCAAAAAGATTTTTCTTTTTTACAATACTCATACTTAGTGTTTATTATTTTAAATTATTACATTGTTTACCAAATAAGTATAAATAATTTAAAAGTTTGTACTTATGGAAATTTGCATTGAAATGAGAGCCTACTCTATTCGTAGTAACAATTTATTATTTCGTTGAACTAAAAAAAATAAATAATTTTATATATTTCAGCACAAAAATGTTTTAGTATATAATTTTTTGAATGGAATTTTATGCAAGAAAAACATTATAAAAGTGTCGCAAAATTAATGAGTATTAAACGTATAGATGTTTCTGTTAATTTCAAATCCTTTTTAAATCCAAAATAAGATTGTTTTTAAAATAAAGGTTGATTTTTTAGCTATTATCTTTTTGGCAATATTGGTTTAAACAGCTGACGCACGTTTCGTGTTTGGTTTTACTGTCAAACATCTTCAGTTTGGTCTATAATTTAAATATAAATCGTCTTACAAACGAACAACGCTTGCAAATTATTGAATTTTATTATCAAAATGCGTGCTTCATTGCGCACTTCTTCCATTTTATGGTCAGTTTAATCGAACCACTGAAGCGGCTATTCGGGCTATTGTGACTAAATTTCGCACCAAATTTACATTGTTGGGCATTAAACCACCAACACGCTTACGTAGAGTGCGAACACTGCGAACTGAAGAAAATATCGCAGCTGTATCGAACAGTGTTAATGATGACCACCAATTATCGATTCGTCGCCGTTCGCAGAAATTGGGCCTCTGTTACTCAACAACGTAGAAAGTAAATAAGCAAAATTGTCGATTTTGGAGTGAAAATCAGCCAGAAGCATTGCAAGAGCTACCAATGCATTCACAAAAAGTCACAGTTTGGTGCGGTTTATGGGCATTGGACCGTACATTTTCAAAAATGATGCGAATCGTTACGTAACTGTGAATGGTGAGAGCTACCGTGAGATAATATTCAACTTTTTTTTTGGCCAAAATGCAAGAGCTTGACTTGCATGGCATGTGGGTTCAACAAGACGGTGCCATATGCCACACAGCACGCGCAACAATAGACTTATTGAGAGGCGAACATTTTATTTTACGTTCGGCACCGGTCAATTGGCCGCCTAGATCGCAATGTTGGAAAGAGTATGCCAAAATTGGATAAGCGGATGGACCATTTGAGGCGCAGTCAAGGTGAACATCAAGCATGAAATAATCTTCAAACATTAGATTATATTTTTCTGAATTTTATGTGTTTTTTTTTTCTTTAATTTTCTTATAGCTTTTAAAAAATCACCCTTTAATTTATAATGTTTGAAATGAAGAAGCTCAAATCAAATATTTTTAAAAAAGAGTCTTTATATCTCATTGAAAGTTTATACCTTCTGGATACCTGCTTTCTTTGACATCATTTCGAATTTGAACAGATATTGTTTTACAGATAATATCATCAAGATATGCAGAAATGCCTTTCAACAAAAATATGCCGGCGTTTGTATCGGGTGATTTTTTAAGAGCTTGAGAACTTTTTTTTAAAAAAAAACGCATAAAATTTGCAAAATCTCATCGATTCTTTATTTGAAACGTTAGATTGGTCCATGACATTTACTTTTTGAAGATAATTTCATGTAAATGTTGACCGCGGCTGCGTCTTAGGTGGTCCATTCGGAAAGTCCAATTTTGGGTAACTTTTTCGAGCATTTCGGCCGGAATAGCCCGAATTTCTTCGGAAATGTTGTCTTCCAAAGCTGGAATAGTTGCTGGCTTATTTGTGTAGACTTTAGACTTGACGTAGCCCCACAAAAAATAGTCTAAAGGCGTCAAATCGCATGATCTTGGTGGCCAACTTACCGGTCCATTTCTTGAGATGAATTGTTCTCCGAAGTTTTCCCTCAAAATGGCCATAGAATCGCGAGCTGTGTGGCATGTAGCGCCATCTTGTTGAAACCACATGTCAACCAAGTTCAGTTCTTCCATTTTTGGCAACAAAAAGTTTGTAAGCATTGAACGATAGCGATCGCCATTCACCGTAACGTTGCGTCCAACAGCATCTTTGAAAAAATACGGTCCAATGATTCCACCAGCGTACAAACCACACCAAACAGTACATTTTTCGGGATGCATGGGCAGTTCTTGAACGGCTTCTGGTTGCTCTTCACTCCAAATGCGGCAATTTTGCTTATTTACGTAGCCATTCAACCAGAAATGAGCCTCATCGCTGAACAAAATTTGTCGGACGTAAAGCGCGAAACACATTTCGAACCGAACACTGATTTTGGTAATAAAATTCAATGATTTGCAAGCGTTGCTCGTTAGTAAGTCTATTCATGATGAAATGTCAAAGCATACTGAGCATCTTTCTCTTTGACACCATGTCTGAAATCCCGCGTGATCTGTCAAATACTAATATCATTGCCCACCAGAGGTCTTGCGGCAAAGCTACTTTGGATTAGTTGAATCTCACCTTAGATATGGTATACTTGCGTGGGGAAGGGCGCCTCAACTTACCTGCCTCGAAAATGTACACCTAAAATTACAAAAAATTATATATCGGGCTACATTAGGACAACAATATAACAGGCGGCCAATCGATAATGATGTCAAATTGCTAAGTATACTGCAGATGTACAAACTAGAAGTGATATCTAATTTTCATGACGATAACACACACAAACCTGCTACCCAGCAAATTTTCAACACCAGAAGAAGAAACCAAAAGCAATATGAAATACCGAGATACTGGAATGAATATGGACGAAAACGATACGAAGTAGCAATCCCAACAGTATTTAACGAGCTTCCCCTAGAATTTCGGACTTTGTCAAAAAAGCTATTGCTGAAAAAAGTTAAATTTTTTTATTTCAGTCAAACTTAAAAAAAAAAAAAAAAAAAAAAAAAATTAGTAAGAACTCAAAACAAAACCTATAAACTTTTGTACACAGTCTTCTGCAGACAAGCCCATAAGGCTTTGCAGATACCAAAATATTGTAAAAGCTTTGAAATATAAATAAAATTTAATTAAATTTAAAAAAAAAAAAAAAAAAAAAAAATACTAATGCATGAAAATCCTAACCTCAAAAAAATCACCCATTATTATAGGAATTTGAAATACACCTACACTAGTCAAGAATTCTATCGATTTTAATTTTAAAATTTTACTCTACACATCAAGATAATATGTATAATAGGTAAAAATTAAATTAATAAATAAATTAAAAATTGATTCTAGACTCAAATATTTCGAGAAATTCTTTAATAATTGACAATTTGGCATGCATACAAAAAAAAAAAAAAAAAAAAAACAATTAAAAACTATTAATTGAGAATTTGAGTTTCATTTTTAATTTAAGACTGAAGTGAAGACAAATCTCCTCGTTTCTAAACCAACATTTTTTTAATTCTGTTAAACAACAGATGATTTTTTGGCCTTAATACAAATCCGACCTTAAAAATACTGATTCACGTCAGTTTTTTGAGATATTATCTTTTTAAAATTAAAAAAAACACGACTTTTAGAGGCTATCTAAATTTATGAAGTATTCATATTCATTTCTTCAATATTCAGCTGAAATATTTTATTTATTTTATTTAATATTCGAAAAATCTTCATAAGTTGTTAGATTTCACCTGGCTTAAACAAATCTGAAAAAAGAGGCTGGGATACGACCCATACTAATAACTTCTCATCCCGTCTATCGATTTGTCTTCCTAAAAAGTTTGTCTATATGTATCAATTTTTACCAAATTTGCGTACTATTTTTTGTAGATTTTATTTCTTTTTATGAAAAAACGGACTGTTGGATTTTTATAAAAAATATTACTGAATATCGAAAACAATATTGTCTGTGAAATAAAATAAGTTTGAAGGCAATATTTGTGATTTTTAAAAAGCTATTTGAGTCGAAAGTAAATTTTTACCTAATTTTAGTATTGTTTTTTTTTTAGGATTTTATTTTTTGGAAAAAAGTAAAAAAAAAAGTCAATTTTAATCGAATGTTGAAAACAATATTTCTTATAAGTTAAAATTAGTTAGAAGCCACTATCTCAAATTTTTGAAAAGATATTTGAGTTGAAAATCAATTTTTACCAACTATGAGTAATGGTTTTTTTAGGATTTTATTTTTTATAAAAAAACTGTCAATTAGATTTTTCTCAAAATTTTTTCAGATGTCAAAAACATTATTGTTTGTTGCACAAAATTGTTTTAGAGATGAAATCATATTTTAGTCGTAAAATTTTCGAGGTGACACATTTTTTTTCACTTTTTTTGATTTAAAAAAAAACCGTTAATTAGATTTTTTTCCAAAAATATATTTTTTTTTGTATCAAGTTACACGTTACAATATATAATATAAAATTTAATTCAAATCTCTGGCGTCATTGGTTCATGAGATATTTAGGTTTAATCAAAATTTTTACCTTTTTTTTAAGCTGTTATGTTAAAAAAAAACCACCTACGCAATTTTCTTGAGAGCCCTTTCTGTCTTATTATCTGTATAACAAAATTTATTTGAAGTCGATAACTCTTCTGGTTCTTGAGCTATGGATGACGAAAAAAACGTCGCGAACGTACGGACATACAGACGTACGGACGTACACACGCACGCACAGACATCTTTCTAAAAATCTTTTATTTCGACTCTAGGGACCTTTAAACGTCGAGAAATGTCAAAATTTTCAATTTGACAAATCGGACCCATTACAATAACTTCCTATGGGAAGTTAATAAACGCTAAACCATTTATGCTTCAAAGATTTTCAACACAAAAAGATAAAACGGATTGAAAGTAAGTTCTTTTTCTAGTAACGAATCTATTATATCAAGTTTTTGAAATATATTAAAAAAAAACACGCAAATAATGTTGAAAACCAGTATTTTTAAAACTTGAGCAAATACATAGTTAAAATTAAAGTTTATATTCGAAATCAGCACTGAAAATTAAGCTTAAAATGTATTTTTTCAAATTAAAAATTTTCTCAAAACTTAATATAGAGTCAAATAAAAACTCATAACTAATGAGAATTTTCAGAAACTAAGGAAGATACTAAATTGATTTAAATTGTATCTAGAAGACAAAGATTTAATCATACAATTTATCGTTAAAAGATATTTTGAGTTTTAACTTAGCCTTGAAAAGTCTGTTTTTGGTTGCTTTTAGCATTTTTAAAGGGACATATTTTAAAAATCTCATGTGATAGAAAAAATGTATAAACGAGATTTAAAAAAACATAGTCTGGAATGAAAAAAATATGCTATTTTGTTGACCAGTGTAATTTGTCACATTTTAAAATGAATAAAGTGACGACAAGTAGAAGTAGACAATGCAATTTTAACACTAAATATTACTTTTTAAATTTAGAAAACATTTCGTAAAATGGTTTAAATCATAAATTCGCTATATCATACTCTGTACTTTTCAAAGGTGGCACAAGGTAGCCATTTAGGCCCTATTATCTTTATTTTGTTTGTAAACGATTTACCGTCTGTGTTGAAGCACTCTAAGTGCATCATTTACGCCGACGACGATGTAAATGTTTTCAAAATTGTTTTAAGTACTTAAGATTGTGAAGAATTGCAATGTTATATTCACTCGTTTTTTCATTGACGTGTATTCAGAACTGCCAGCTACGTAAAGTTGATACGAAAAATCTTTCTGTAATTATTTTCAATTGTTTGTTTGACGGAGTATCATTATCTCTTGTAAATAATATGTCTGTCCTTGATGTGTCTTTGATTGTAACTTAAAATTATCACAACATATAAACTTAATGATTATAGTAAAGCTTATTCAATGCTAAGAATAAAAACAATTCTTGAGTTTTGAGAGCAGATGTTTTTATTTATGTTTTAAGTTTATTTTTAAATTAATGAATGCAAATATTGATTTAGATTTTGTGTCAACTTTTATATTTCCCAACGAAACCTCAAGAATGTAACCGATTTTATACCAAACTTTTGGAGTAATAATATTATGAACAATGTTCTTATTTCAATAGCATGTTAGTTTTAATGTCAAATAAATCAACTTGTTTCACCTCTACGGTTATACGAGTATTATCAAGTTAATTGAAATCAAATTTTTTTTGCTCCACGTGATAGAGCGATGCATGGTAAGATAAGATGTCATTAATAAAAGCTATCGCATAAATGTAATGTTTGTCATTTTGGGTATATAAACAACAAGCCCTCTGGTTAGATCAGTATTTATATTTCGACAGACATATAAATGCTGCTCTAACCATTGCCAGAGGAGCCTTCGCTCTGACGAAACGGCTGTTTTTTAGCAGTCGGCTTGACCCCAGAGTGAAGGTAATTTGCTACATGGCCCTCATACGGCCGATGATCGTTTATGGTTTTCCTGTGTGGTTTAACGTTGCCCCTTCCCAGATGGAGAAGTTTCGGGTGTTCGAGCGACATTGTTTACGACGCTGTACCGGCTTTATCGAGCAGCCGAATCTTCTTACGTGCATTACTATTCCAACGAGGTCCTATACAACGGGGCTCGAATCAACAGAATTGACAATTTCGTGATAAAACTCGTTCGAGGTCACATTGCAAGAGCTATGTCTTCGAGCAACAATTTAATTTTCGGGGCGTTCTATCCGAACGACGAGTATTTTGAAAGTGCACGCTTGAGCGGCTTTATTCCACCAGAGGCATTCCTCTTTTTAGATAGATGCGGTCTGATACAGGATAGATTGGCAGTTCCGCTAATCTACCACGTCAGACGACGAACCGTGGATAGGATAGGCGACTCCTGTACAATCGGGACGTCATGGCACAAGGCGGAGCAGAGCTCCTTCGGTTCAGTAGGACTGGTGGCTTTAATCGGCACTTGATAGTGGGTAGTCTGGATGGGGTTTTAAGCCTTGGCCGGCTTACATTCTTGTTTTATAGTTTTAGGGTTTAGTTTTAAGTAGAATAGGCATAGTGACACAAAAAAAAATACAAAAAAATGAATACAAAAAAGAAAAATACAAAAAATACAAAAACAAAATTAAAATAAAAAAAAAGAAAAAAAAAAACATGGAATAAAAAAAAAACGTTAGATAGTTAGATTTGCTGCTGTGGTTGTTCTAGTTTTAAGTAGTTTATAGGTATATAGGTATATAGTTTATATATAGTTTATAGGTATAGTTTTAGTTAGCTTTAAGTTTTATATTAAGGACCAGATTTAAGTAGTTTTTAAGTAAAAATAAAAAAGGATATTGATATTATTAACTTCCCATAGAAAGTTATTGTAATGGGTCCGATTTGACAAATTGAAAATTTTGACATTTCTCGACGTTTCAAGGTCCCTAGAGTCGAAATAAAAGATTTTTAGAAAGATGTCTGTGCGTGCGTGTGTACGTACGTTCGCGACGTTTTTTTCGTCGTCCATAGCTCAAGAACCAGAAGAGATATCGACTTCAAATAAATTTTGTTATACAGATAATAAGGCAGAAAGATGCAGAAAGGGCTCTCAAGAAAATTGCGTGGGTGGTTTTTTTACCATAGCAGTTTAAAAAAAGGTGACAATTTTAGTTAACCCTAAATATCTCATGAACCAATGACGCTAGAGACTTGAATTAAATTTTGTATTTTATATTGTACCGTGATACAAGACAATTATATTTTATGAAAAAAATTCAATTAACGGTTTTTTTTATAAATCAAAAAAACTGAAAAAAAAATTTGTCACTTCGAAAATTTTACGACTAAAATATGATTTCATCTCCAAAACAATTTTGTGCAACGAAGAATAATGTTTTTGACATCTGATAAAATTTTGAGAAAAATCGAATTGACAGTTTTTTTACAAAAAATAATAACCTAAAAAAAAATAAAAAAAAGTTTTTAAATATTGAGTTTTGACTCAAATATCTTTTCAAAACTTTGAGATATTGGCTTTAAACTACTTTTATTTTTCAAAAAATATTGGTTTCAACATTCAGTAAAATTTTGAAAAAAATAGAATTGACAGTTTTTTTACAAAAAATTAAAAACCGAAAAAAAAAATTAACAAAAGTTGGTAAAAATTGATTTTCGACTCAAATATCTTTTCAAAAATTTGAGATTATGGCTTCTAACTAATTTTAGCTTATAAGAAATATTGTTTTCAACAGTAGGACAAATTTTGAAAAAAATCGAATTGATAGTTTTTTTACAAAAAATAATAACCTAAAAAAAAAATAACAAAAAAGTTGGTAAAAATTGAGTTTTGACTCAAATATCTTTTCAAGACTTTGAGATATTGGCTTTAAACTACTTTTATCTTTCAAAAAATATTGTTGTCAACATTCAGTAATATTTTGAAAAAAATAGAATTGACAGTTTTTTTACAAAAAATTAAAAACCGAAAAAAAAAATTAACAAAAGTTGGTAAAAATTGATTTTCGACTTAAATATCTTTTCAAAAATTTGAGGTTATGGCTTCTTACTAATTTTAACTTATAAGAAATATTGTTTTCAATATTCGGACAAAATTTGAGAAAAATCGAATTGACAGTTTTTTTTACAAAAAATAAAAACCTAAACAAAAAAATTAATAAAAGTTGGTAAAAATTGATTTTCGGCTCAAATAGCTTTTCAAAAATTAAAAATATTGTCTTCAAACTTATTTTATTTTACAGAAAATATTGTTTTTTATATTCAATAATTTTTTTATAAAAATCCAACAGTCCGTTTTTTCATAAAAAAAAATAAAATCTACAAAAAATAGAACGCAAATTTGGTAAGAATTGATACATTTCGACAAACTTTTAAGCAAGACAAATCGATAGACGGGATGGGAAGTTATCAGTGTGGGTCGCATCCCAGCCTCTTTTCTTTTTTTGAAATTTTCTAATGAATAAAAAAATAAATAAAATGGAATTACAGTAAAATAGATCTTAGGGCCGAAAGGCATTAGTATTAAGTGTTATTGTTTAACTTAGAGTGTTCGTATGGGACCAGTAAGTTGGTTGTAAGTTATGGTTAATTAGGCTAGTTTTATGAATTTTTGTCTAGCTTTAAGATAGATTTAAGATGGAATTTATAAAAATGAATTAAAAAAAAAAAAAAAACAACAAGCCCTGATAATTGTTAAATTTAAAGAAAAAAATTTCCTCCGTAGAGAATCCCAATTACAAAGGAACAAATGGCCTTCTCAATACTTATCGTGTTGATTTGGAGCCTGATTAATATTTTTAGTTCGTTTCTTTTTCGAATCTTAAATCCAAAAAAAGTGTATTTAATTTGGAGGTAGTTTCAAAAAACTTGTATTTTAAAAATTACAGAAATTATAAAAATGAACAGAATATTAAAAACTTAAAAATTGTTGAAATTAATTTGTTGGTGTCTACGATCAATTTAAAGTAAGTATACTAAATTGATCTACACATCCTAAGCTACTATCTTAACTAAGCCACTTCAGAACAGTGTTATTATTATTATCATCAAGTCAAACTAACTAAAACATGCTTTGCAGGATATTCCTGTTAGACAAAATAAAAAACAAAAACATGTCTAAAAGTTGCAGAACACACGTTTCAATTTTGGAACAATTAAAGCATTATTTTCAATGAGACTACCTATAAACAGAACATAAAGACAACATTGAAACCAACATCATTCATCAGACTAACTCAAAGGAATATTCATATCCATGGCAATTGCACAAACAAAGGATCATTATAATGAATAGATATAGTACATTTCCCTATATGTCAATGCAATATGTGTACGAGTTGATGTTTGTGTTGCTACGTGCACTGTGGACTCTATGTAGAGTACCGTTTTCAAAGGAAAAGAAATTTCAAATGGGTTTTCAAAGCATTAAAATGCATCTTTGTACATTGATAGGTCTGTTCTGTATATTATATTCTTTGAATGCCGAACGGATCAAAATATCGAATGTAAATAGCAATTAACTTGGTTAAGATAAGATTTGACAAAACATTGAGCTTTGATGACTTGATTGCATTTTATACACAAAATCCATTTATACACAAAATGATATAAAAGATTTTAATTAAAATGTAATTTATTGCATACGACACAAGTTAGACAGATTTTTCACTGTAAAAAAAGGAATTTTACTGAAACACATGTCTTTATTTACATACACTAAAATTAATTGGTCGTATGTTAAACTTTACAATATTATGTCTACTGAAACTATTAAAGTCGACTTTTCTCTTCTCGTTTCCAGTTCCACAAATATCATACTTTCATCAAATTTTAAAATTTTACATTACAGTAAACGAACAATATAAATATCATGAGACAAGAAAATTAGCTCATCTTGTCAAACTCGAAAAATGTCAATCTCTTGATTTTTCTTGTGAAAAGTTAAAAACCGTATAGAAATAGGATACAGATATACAACAACAAAAACTAAAGTTTTTAAATGATTCCTTTTTAATTTAAGCTGTTTATGACTTCACATATTCATTTTTGAATTCAAATGTCATCCAGAAGCTATAAATTAAAACTTAAATTTGTCAAATGTTGCGTTTTCGTTAAGAACCTTAGTATACATTCAGCCCCGTCGAGAGAGGGGGGAACCCCCCCCCCTGGGCAAGGGATTTTCTAGGGGCCCGTAAAATTGAAAGCAATGAGGAGTGTTTTTTTTTCAATATAGGTACTCTAACTAACCAGTAAGTTGGTTGGTGGCCCGAAAATTTAAAATCATTTATGCTTTCGCAATCGGGCCCCTGTTTGCATGTTATCTACCAATCTTTCAGTCACAAGCTTGCCGATCTGAGCCGCCCCTGATTATTATTGGCGTACATTTGTGTTTATATTTAATGACAAATTGGGCAACTCTGAACTATTTAAAGAAATTTATAACAAATTGTTTCGCTTTTCTTACTATATTTAACGTAAATTTCAAATTTATTTTATTTTGAACATTTTTAAAATCAAAATAAGAGGCCCGGCATTTTAAAACAAAACACAAATATTTACTTCGGTTTCTGTTTTTATAAAGTTTCTTTTCTTCTATTTTTGTTTCTGCTGGAAACGAAATTTTTGATTCGGTTTCGGGGGACCGGAAAATCATACGCAAACGTTTTTCAATTGTGGTTTCCGTAATATTAATTAATTAATATTTTGAATAAATTGTTTACTGAAGATTTGAAGGATATCAACTCACTTCAAAGTGTGCATATTAAACCAGCCATACAAAAATAGCAAGGAATTCTATATAGAATATTGGACACCATTTTCTTCCTTGGCGAAAGGGGACTAGGTATACGAGGCGATAGCAATCTTATTGGAGAGCCAAGTAATGGACATGTTTTGGGCATTTTGGAATTAACTAGTCATTATGACCCCTTACGTCAGGAGCACTTGGAAAAAGTAAGAATTTCACAACAAGAGCATAAACTTTTCTAAGTCCACTACCTTTCCGTTGAGATTCAAAATGAGTTCATTAAAATTTGTGCCCAACGTGTGAATTCAGCTATTTTGAAGGAAAGAGAAAACAAATAATTCGCTATAATTGTCGATGCAACACCCGATTTAAGTGATGTGGAAAAAACTCATTTATTTTACGATATCTGCGCTTTGAAGAAAATGTGTTCACCATCGAAGAACGGTTTTTGGAATTTGTCGATTGCAACAAAAAAAAACTGTCCCCGCAATAGCTGATTTGATCTGCGAAACATTGGCAAAGAACGGAATCCCTTTAGAAGACTGTTGTGCACAAGGCTATATATATATATATATATACAAGACAATGGAAGCAATATGAAAGGACAGTATAATGGTGCACAAAGTCATATTTTAAACAAAACTCCGAATGCCGTGTATTCACCATGTGCAGCTCACAGCCTTAACTTGCGTGGAGTCGACTCAGCGGAATGTTGTACTGCGGCAATCACATTTTTTGGTGTTGTTCAAAAGTGTTTCAACTTGTTTAGCAGCAGTGCTCAACGTTGGGAAATTCTTAAGAAAAATGTGCCCGGATCCCTTCACAAACTTTCCGATACAAGATGGTCAGCTAGAATTGAGGCAGTGAAACCGTTTGTAAATCATCTGAAAAACCTTAGAACATCATCAACTGCTGAAGCTCGAAGAGATGTAAATGGCGTTTGAAAATATATGCACAAATTTGAATGCGTCCTGATGTCTTCGATTTGGTGCAAGGTTTTTAGCGCTATAAATGAAAGAAGTTTCCTTCTTCGAGCCAGAAACAGTGCTATTGATGTTGAAATTCAAGATCTCGACAACTTGATCTTCGATTTGAACATTATTCAAAACGGATGAGATCAATTTTTATCTGAATGCAAAGCAGCTGCTACTGGATTGGGGGATGTTCCAGAATCGTTCCCATCGAACCGAAAAAGGTAATTAAAGATACATTTTGGAGATAATCGAGGAGCCGGAGAGCAAGTTGAAGCAGACGAAGAAATTAATTTCAAGAGAAACACTTTTTACGTCATAGTTGATTCAATTATATGTGGAATTTATCGTCGGTTCGATACGATGAAAAATTTTAATGCTACATTTTCATTTGTATGACAGTTTTCAACAATGGACGAACGTGAGATTAAAAACTCCGCTACAAGGTTCATCCAAAAGTATAACTCACATGTGTCCCAAGAGTTGAAAGAAGAAAAAAATCATCTAAAACACTATTATGAAGCCAATTTTAAAGCAGAACTTCCGCCATTGAGTTTGCTCAATGCTATTTATTCCCAGAACTTGGAGACGATTTTCCCCAACATTTTTGTGTTGATCTCCGTGACCATACATGTAACCGAAGCTAGTGCCGAAAGTTCATTTAGCGTCCTTGTCAGAACAAAGAAGTTTCATCGTTCGTGCTCATCACAAGATCGTGTTTCCAGACTTGCTACACTATGCATCGAAGCACCTTTGGCAAGGAAATTGAATTTCTATGCTATTATAAGTTGTTTTGCTGCTCAGAAAGCTAAAGCTAGGAAAGCTCGTTTGCCAAAAGAAAATATTTCATTGAATGCAAACTGACTCTAATAAAACATTGTAATAATATTTTAATATTAAGAAAAACAATAAAGAGCATTTAATGTAATACTTTTAAAATACTTAGTTTTTTTTTTAAGACAAATTTCAAATACTTTTACTTCGCTTTATTTTATTTCCATAGTAGGTAATAGATCTTCATGCTATTTTTTTTTATAGTTAATCGACCGTATTATCAGTTACTAACTGTTGTTGGCAATATGGAATTGAATGTACCTACATATGATTCTGTTCGGATTCTGATCTAATCGCATGTAGAATTATTTTCTATCCATCCTCCATTTCAACTAAACTGGACGATACCCGCAAAAAATGATTATTTCCGTTTATTCCAACCAATTTCGCTATTCGTAATTGAAATTAGAACGTACCATATCAGTAGGCATAAAATTTAAAAAAAAATGGTAAATTTATCCGCCCCGGGCCCGGAATTCCTCTCGACGGCCCTGTATACATTAATGGAAGGTTTTAGTTTTCCATTAATTAAGTTTTTCGAAAATAATTTTAAAAGAATTAACTTTTCTCATAGAACCATTTTTTTAATTTTAATTTTCACGTAATATCTTTTTAAATTTTGATAAAAAATAGATCCAGTAGGTTATATCAGATTGTTGAAAAATTTAACAGTAGATACAAGTTCAAATATAAGTTTTTATTAAAATTGTTTTTTTTTTTTTTTGTGACGAAAAATAGAAAATAAAGCTGAGATGCTGTTATGTTCTTTGTAATAAAACATGTCTGGTAAAGAATTTAGAAAAGTGTGTAGCTGAAAATTTCAAATTTATTCTGTTTCCTTTCCAGAGAACATTAAACCTATTCTGTTTGTTTCTAATGCCAAAAACTATGTTCTTGGTGTTATAAAATTTTTATGAGGGCAATATAATTGCCAGCCTGTAAAATATTCGAGCTAACAATTTATTAACTTCTCATAATGAAGTTATTGTAATCTTTAGGATTTTTCGAAATGATTTTTTTTTTACATTTCTCAACACTTCAAGGTTCCTTGAACCTTAAGGTTTTTAGAGAGATGTATGGAATGTACTCGCTTATGTTCGGGAACCTTTTTTTTGTTGGCCATATCTGAAAAACAGTCAGAGATATCGAAGGTGAAAAATTTCGGTAAACACAAATATTTCTCGAACCAACAATTAACGGTTTTTTTTTAATCAAAAATACTAAAACAAATATTTGTCACCTCGAATATTTTTCAAAAACAATAATATTACATCCAAAATAATTTAATAAATCAAAGAATAGCGTTTTTGACATCTAGATGTAAAATAGCAATTAACCTGATTATGATAAGATTAGACAAAACATTGAACTTTGATGACTTGTTTGCATTTTATACACAAAATCCATTTATATACAAAATGGTATAAAAGTTTTTAATTAAAATGTAATTTCTTGCATAAAATACAAGAAATACAAGTTAGCCAGATTTTCACTGTAAAGAAAGAAATTTTACAGAAGGTACACATGTCTGTATTTACACACACTGAAATAAAAATGGTCGCATGTTAACCATTACGATATTATATCTAGTGAAACTATTGAAGTCGACTTTTCTCTTCCCGTTTCCAAGTCAACCAATATGTGACTTTTATCAGATTCTAGGATTAAGTAAATTTAAAACAAATTATTCCCATTCGTATGACTTTTTCCAGGATTGGTCATGAGACAAAAACATTCGCTAGTCTCGTCAAATTCGAAAAGTGTCAATCTCAGTCCCAATATCTTGATTTTTCTTGTGAAAAGTTGAAAACCGTATACCTAGGAATAGGACACAGATATGAAATAAAAAATAAAGTTATTGAAACGTTCCTATTTTTAATTTAATTAGTTCATGATTTAAGATATTTATTTTTGAATTCAAATCTCATCCAGAAACTATAAAACCTTTCCGAAGTAAAACTTAAATTTGCCAAATTTGTGAGGAAAAATAGAGAAGAAGCTGAGATGTGACCTATGATGATAACGTCCTCATTTGCAAATGTTCATCTTTGTAATAATAAAAATGTGTTTTGTCATTTTTAGAACATAGAAAAATGTGTAGCTAAAAATGTAAGTTTAAACTAACTAAAAACTAAACTTATACTGTTTATTGCTAATGCCATAAACTATCTTCTTGGTGCTATAAAATTATTTTAAGGACGTTATAATTTTCTGTTTGTAAAATATTATGGGGTAAGCAATATATTAACTTCCCATTATAGGAAGTTATTGTAATCGCTTGAATTTGTTGGATTAAAAATTTTGACATTTCGCGACATTTTAAGGTCCCTAGAATCTAAATAAAAGGTTCTTATAGACAAGTATGTGTGGGCGTGGTACAAACCCGGGAACTGTTTTTCGTCGGCCGTATCTTAAGAACCATCAGCGAAATCGATTTCAATTAAAAGTTGTCAAAGTGAAACAATAGAAACAAATATTATAATTTAAAGGAATAACTATTTAATTAAATATTTAAATTTAATTTGCTTTTTATAATATTTTAGCGGCGCGGCGTTTCAGAAGTAAAAAAAATAAATGTTATTAATTTACTGAAAGAAGAACACTTTTTTTCAGATTTTTTAAAAGAAAACATATTTAAAAAAATATATTTTCAATTAAGTCCGCTGGAAGCGAAATACTACTATTTTTTCACATTAAATTGGTTAAAACAATCATCTTAGCTCATCCATTCATAGAAAACCTTCTGATAACAAACTAAAAATTATTTAGAAATATATTTTACCCGTTTTTTTGTAGAATAAGTTTTCTCTCTCTTACTTTTGAGATATTTTTTCTGAAATTAATTATTATTATTTATCTGAAATTTCATTTATGTAATACAAATATTTCAAGACACTCCGAGACATTACCAAAATGATTTTTCAAAACCTGTTTATTAAAAAAAACTCCCGGGAGAGTCATACAATGGCATACATTTGGACGAACTTAATTTTTGAATTAAACCTTATTTCTGTGATTTTGAAGCAAGTTTTATTCGCAAAATTCAATAATAATAAAGTTGATATGAATTCATCATCGGAACTGACACATACTTCCCAAAATGTGTCTTTTTTATCAGTCAAAACCTACACGATGTAAATTTCAAGCTAACGTGGGAAAGGAATCTACTTTTTTTGTTGTTGATTATGTTTATTTTATTTTGTTTGTTTCCGATGAAATTTTTAAAAGTTTTTGTTTATTAAAAAACTGACAAAAATGAAAATGATATAAAATAAAATTTAAAACAACTGCACATGAATAAATTATATTTGATAAAAAGTAGCGATGTTAAAATACATATTTTAATTTTAAGATTTGGTGAATTTTAATTTATGTTTTGTTTATCCAGTGATGTAAAAAAATGATATTTTCCTTTAATTGCTTTTCAAAGAAGACAAAGCAGACATAATTATCCTTAAAAATTGTATTGGTACATCTGTGTTATGTATTTTATATATAATTTAAAAACCACACCCACTTTTTTCGAATTGTTTTTAATATAAATTTGATTTAAATTGAATAAATTTATATTCGTTGTTTATCTAAAAATGGTTTAACTTGCAGCTGGAATTTAGTTAGATTTAAAGAAAAAAAAAATATGTGTATAAACTTATTAAATATAAGAAAAATAATTAAGAGAATTATTAAAAGAAAATTATAGGTTTTCAATTCATGCAGTTTTGGATGGATCTTACGTTGTTTTTTGTTTTTAATCTTCCTTGAAGTCAATCGTTCATTTATATATCCAAATTTATGTTTCTTATTTTTTTCTTCTTGTAAATGCTTATTATATTTTGTTTCTTCTTTCAGAATATATACAAATATATATAGATGTACATACGAATAAATATATATATATACATATATGTAGTTTCCCCAATACGTTTACAAAAACAACTACGCACTTATACAAAAAACACTTGCAACACTTATTTTATAATATAATTTTTGATTATATAATATTTAATTTTTTCATATTATTATTTTTCATCAAAAAACACTAAACATAAATATTTTCTTGTTTTAGTTTGATTATTTTTTTATATTAAATTATTTTTTCTTATAATTATCATTAAAAATTTTGATTAGATTTATAAATAGTTATTTTATTTTAATTAAATTTTTTGTTAAATACACAGTAACAACACTTAAAACTGATTAACGATAAAAATGTCCTTTCTACACTTTTTTAGTTTTTTTTTTTTTAATTTTAAATATTTACAATATTTAAAAAATTAAATAAAAAACAATTCATTTAGAACCTTGATTGTTACGAAACCATATGAATATTCTTTATCATTTAATTTGCTTTTTAATTAATATTTTTGTTAATATAAGACTTGGTTAGTTTAGTTGTTTTGTTGCATTCAAAAAAATAAATTATCTAAAAGTCCTTTAAAAACATTGTATAAATAAATTCGATTGGAATAACGGTTATATAACACAAATGGGACTTTTTAATATTTTTTCACACCCGTTATCAAAAAAAAAACACAACAACAACAACAAAGTAGGGAAAAAGCGCAACACATCCTTTTTCGTTGCCTACTTTTTTTTTCAAAAACTACTCCCACTCAAAAACGTTTTGTGTTACATAAAATCGGAATTTCTTCTTTATTTTTTTTTGACGCTCATTAATGTTTCGGAGTGGACATCACACAGGTATTTAGGTGTGATTATTTAATTTTCTTATCAAACAAACAAATATCCGTCCACAACACCACTATTTCCGTTTCCCGTGAGCAGCCATTCGAATGGATTTGAAAATTCAACAAAAGAAAAATGAAATCAATATGAAAACAACAGAGATTCGCGTGACCAGCAAAAACGGGAGTATAAATCAGTAATGACAATAATAAAAAAAAAAAAAACACGAATGTAAGAACGCGCGTTATTTGTGTGTCGGAGAATGGAGGTGTGTTCTTTTGTTGATGTGTGTGCGACGGCAGTTAACCGTTTGAAAATTTGTGAATAAGGAACATAACCGAAGCGTGGGAAAAATTCAACTGAAAAATGGAAAATTATCCATGAGGAAGCAACACGTTGGATGGACTGCAATACAACCGTACCGTGCCACCTTTCACCGAGCCGATGCTGTGTGCGCGCCAGAGAGAGTATAAAACTATACAGTATACACGAGTCCGAGGGGGTTGTAGATGGAAGTAGGGTAGACGTAGAAGTAAGTACGTCGTCGTCGTGTGTTTTATTTTTGTTTTTGAAGCTTTTGCTCCAGATGTAACATTTAGTTAAGCAATAGGAAAGGGAAAGCAGATGACAGACCTAGAATCTCAAAATCTCAAAATCTCAAAACCCAGCAGCATCCACTCCACTACAATATGCGTGCATATGAGTTGGCGCATAAGCACTCAAAATTTTAGTGAGCTTTTTTGAGTGAAAGCACAAGAGAATTGAGCGAGGCATGCTGTAGTTGTTGCGCTGCTCGTGGTATTTTCTTTTGAGTGAGTGTTGTGTTATGTTATGTTCAATGATTCTTGCACAAGACCAAACTGCCATCTATGTATGTCAATTTGGTAAATAAGAAATGACAATAAAAATAAAAATTGGTGTTTTTGAAATTGAAACATCTCTCAGGATTGTCTAGTGCAGTCCAATAAGGGAAGGGAAAGTTTAATTATTTTTATTTTGTAGGTAGGTAAGGTACGTCCTTAAGATATACAAATTTCAATATCAAGAAGTTGAGAATGTTTCAATTACAAATAGGTAAAAGATTTTTCTTTGAGGATTTTTAAGGCAGGTTGATAAGAACGTCTAGTTTCCATTTTTTAGAATACCGCAGAACATTTTTTGACTGATGGTTCGTATTTATATACATATGTTTGCACACAAGTTGAATATTTAAGATTTTGCAGTAAGACAATTAAACGTCTGTCGCTTTTGAATTTGCCATTTTTTCTAATTTGACAAGTAAATACTACCCCATTACTACTAAAAATCGAATACGTAATTCACTAGAAAAACCGCAATAATAAAACTTTTACAACAATCTGAGCTGTTACGAAAAGTAAGTGATAGAAGCGAAGAATCGCAACAGTGGGCGTTGGGCTTTGCTCAAGCAGAACTAATAATATATGTTTGTTGATTGCTCTTCAATCTTTGTAATCCATTGTTCCAAAAAAGACAATCGTTTTTAGCATAAACACTTGAATCAAACACCAGCAAAGTTCTTGAAATGCATATATGTAAATATGATCGGAATTTTCATCGGAAATTTACTGTATTGCTTTTTACCTACAATTGTATGGGACTCTGAATGCTGAAATGTTTCTTCATCTTCAAGGTGTCACTTCACTGTTTGGTGAGTTTCTTTGTAAAGAAGTTGTGGATTTGAGTTTACTTATTCGAAAATGAGGCAAGTGCAACTTTTACTGTAAGTGGATTGCGCTACCGACCTATGATAAGATACCTAAAATACTCTTGCAGACACGGGCCACTGAAAAAACATTAGGTAGTATTTAAAAAAAAAAATTAAAGGTGATAGTATAAGCTTTAAAATGACATAAAATATTGTACTTTTTCTTGCCCTCAGATACCAATAATATTTTATGATTGTATATACAGTCAAACTTCTTTATAACGAACCTTCAAGGGAACACAAAATTGCTTCGTTATAAAGAAGTGTTATACAAAATTCGTTATACAGACATTTTTTTTTTAACACTGCAAGTGTACTTTTATATTTTCAAAAAAAAGTATACAAAAAAACTCATTTTAAAGAAACGTATGTCTTTTTATTTTTTAATTAAAAACATATCAATTTTCGATTGCACATGAACAATTTATCCAGATTAAAAAAAAATTAGCTTTTTGTTTGATAATAGAGTTCGAGAGTGGTAAATTCCTTTTCCTGTTTATCTGCACCAATTTTAACATTGCTTTATCCACATTACCATATTTTGTTTTTCTTAGTTTTTTTGGCTTCTGTTTGAACTTTCTTCGGCAAACTTTAAAATTTTGCATTCATTCTTTAAAATTGTCGACAATGTAGGTACTAAACGATACACCAAATTTTTCTGCAACATCTTTTTTCTTTTCTCCCCATTTAACTTTTTCTATCATCGATAACTTCTCTGATAGCGAAATAGCTTTCGACATTTTGGCAACAATTCTCGAGCTTAAAATGCCATCTCAAACAATCGACCTTTTGATATGCGTAACATTTCTACTACACATCCATGCATACACACATTCACCTTAAGAAAATTCTTCCCAAAACGGGGAGTTCCTTTTTAAAATAAGGAATACAAATCGTAGTAAACTTTGTTTCCAAATAGCTTTCGGGCCACGAAATTAGTTCCTTATAAAGAGAATTTCGCTATAGAGAATTTCGTTATAAAGAACCTAATTCGTATGGGATATTTCTTAAGGGGAAGGGGACAAAAATGAAATTCGCTACAGAGAGAATTACGTTATAAAGAAGTTCGTTATAAAGAAGTTTGACTGTATATAGTATAAAAAGTTCCTATTAGGGGTAACTGATCCTTATAAAAGGTTATCTACCTGACCCATCCATATTATGGAGCCATCTTACGTCAACCTTTAGACATCGCCGTCAACAACAAACAAGAATTTTCCCTGAAAATAGACACAACAAGTGATAAAGCTTCTCAAATGGTCACTATATTACCATAAGGCCAGAGTCAGATAGAAGTCGCCTGATGGCTGAACATGAGCCAGTCTGCTGTTCTTAGATTTTACCGTCGTTAACAAGAAACTGGCAAAATATCTTCGAATACATGGTTTCGGGAGAAATAGGTATATGTACATATACATACATCCGAGCGACATGACCGATGCTGAGAAATCGGTCCGCCATTGATCCTCAAGTCCAACAATAGCTTAGGGAAACGCGAGGAGTGGCTGGTCAGTGACCGGACTGTCAAAAAACTTAAGACAGCTAAAAAGTCCAGCTACTGGCCCCAAATTGAACCCAACGAACCAAGCAGCCCGTCTACGATTTACCAAAGAAGGACTGACTAATAAAGGGACAGCGTGTGCTTGTATTGCAGCGATAGAAGAAGACGTGTCTGCAGAAGCCCTTAAAAAAGTTGCATACACAAAATGTGGCTTTTAGAGGAGTTTCCTAGATGGTTTGGACGGACCTTTGAAACGAAGCAAAAACTAAGTTGGTTATTATTGAAATTGGCGATGGTGTGAATGAATTTACGGCAAAATGATAAATAGGCAAACATTTAGAGGATCACGTCGTTCCACATTCAAGTTTCATCGGCAAAAACTTCGTCCTAATACAGGTCAATGCTCGTAAAAAACTGCAGGTTCCATACTGCAGTATTTAAAGCATGTCGAAATTGCCGCTAAGGATTGGTCAGCGCGTAACCTGTTTATTTATGGGATCAACTTAAGAGAAATACTGCATCAGCCACGAAATTTGTCCTCAAAACTGGACTCACTTAAGAAAGGGAGGGCATCAAACAAGATTAAGTAAAAAATGATTCGACCAATGAATGAATCAGCTATTGAAAGCTTAATTTCAAATAAGTTATTTTTTGTTTGACGAATTTAAGCTTGTATTTCCTTTGCTGAAATACCAGTGGCATGATGGTTAGTGCGTTGGACTGTCATGCCAGAGGTATTGGGTTCGATCCCTGCCTATGCCATCTAAAGTTTTTTTCACGGGTACTGACTGCCTCTTGTGAGGAATTGACAAATTCTTCAAGGGTAGGTAATTCTTTTCATGAAAAAGTGCTTTCTAAAATTAGCCGTTCGGATTCGGCATATAAACCGTATGTCCTCTCCATCCCTGCAATTGCTCGCACACAGGAATGGTTGAGAGTTGTAAGTCACTAGGCCCTGGTTCTCTACGGACTGTTGCGCCACCTAATTTATTTATTTATTTTCTTTGCTGTTATTTATTACTCTTTTGTATTGTTTAAGATCCCTTCTCGGTTGATATTTTTTTGTATTAACACAATAGCTCCAATTTACAACATAGATCATTTGTTCCAAAGCTAAATCTGATAGCTTTAAGATGCTCAAGTCAGAAAAAGAAGGGACGTTACATATTTTTGTTAGAGACTTTTAACCGCAAGCGTGCGACTTAAGTCGAAATATTTGCTTACGAGTGTCACGTAAGAGATGAGGTATATAAAAATTATCCACAGTCGATTCAAGACAGTGGCAAAAAAAATATCCATTGATTTCTATTAAAAATACTAATGTTTTCAAATATCATAATATAACTTCTTGGAAATACTGTACAAAATATTGTGTTTAACATTTACAAAAAAACAAAAACAAAATCGTTCCAAAATTATTACTGAATTAATTTAACGTCAAAAATATCTCGATAAAAAATAACTTTTTTAGCTTCAATTATTATTATTGATTGGGTAGTTTTCGTAGTTATTTTATGTCAATATAATTTATATTTATAGTAAGAGCCGTATATCAGCCACTTTTTAAAACCATTTTGATTCCGTTTTAATCACACATTCGCAATAATATTTAGAATTACTAAACACCTTTCAAGTTTTTGCTCAAAAGTCTAAATTAATATGTAAATTTTTTACTTTTTAACGTCTAACGCAATTTTTTTTGTCACTTAGGACCATCAATTTCAAGGCTAATTGAACTCAATATTTCAGTATTGGATATCTTGTGGGCTTTTTTACAATTTCATTACAAATCAAGGATCACATAAAACTTAAATCTTAAGTAATGTTAAAATTTATGTATATGTTTAAAATAAGAACAAAATTTAAAACAAAGTTTAAAGGGAGTAGTTCCCAGTCTTCAATGGGTAGGTACAAAGTACATATACCTTTCCTACATTCTAAAATATTTTTAAAAATACCATTACAAAAATGAAACAAAATAAATTCTTTAATATATGCAATAATACATATGTATATCTGCACAACATCGTCAAAGAAAATAAGTAGCTACTCGTTCCTACAGAAAAAAGAGTGCTCATTTCGTGCGATGACAAATACAAGTACACCACACTCCATAGCTTGTCCGCCTTGAGCATAATTTCTCGTTCTATGCTCAAGTAGGTAGCTACAGAATAAAAAAGGATATATATATGTATATAAAAAACAACAACAAACTTCAAAAGCAATAGCAGTAGCAACAGCAACAACAACAACAACACAGCAATAACATCAGCGAAAAATGACGAACAACATCACAGGAGCATTCCAACGAGCATACCGGTCCAAAAATACTTTTTCCTTTTTTTTTAACTTTGGTTTTGGAAACTCCCCAGTCCTGGCCTGATGATGTTGATAACATGAAACCAACTTATCGGTAAGAATGTTCCAGCCTCGGGGCTAGTGCTCTATACCTCTATTAACAAACATTTTAGCTGGTTGAGTTGCTGTACTCCTTCTTCTTCTACAAGCGCCGCGCTGCCGGCCGCTCCGCGCCAAGCCATGGCCATCGTACGCCACCAATGCCGCTTGCCTAGAAAAATGTGTAGCTGAGCTGAAATTGAGTGTTTCTGTTCTGTCAAAAATATTTTATGATATTTCTTCCCCCCATGAACTCTCGACAAAATATTTGCCACCCTGTCCTATTCTTCGACCTCTATCATTATTTTCACAGAGAGAACGTTTTAATTTTGGTTCTAAAACGGCGGCTGCGGTAGCGGCATCATCATAGTCGTAGTCGTCGTCGACATGGTTGGAAAATCCACGCATAAACGAACTTTGGATTGTGAACGAGGACAACGACAACGACGACCACGATGATGACGATGATGACGACGACAGGTATGGTGTTTCATTGCCATAAAGCATCAAACAGTGGAGGTCAAAGTTGATGATATGGTGACAACTACTGCCTGAAGGTGCAAGTTGATAAAACAAAATTTTCCTCTGTCATACTCGCGTATAGTGGAAAGTGTGTCATAAGTTTTCCACGCGTTTAACAAAAGCAATTTTGTATTGTATTTGTTTTGTTTGCAAATGGAAGACTGATGCATAAGGCAAAGGCTTTACATACACTCCGAACAGGAACGCTGAAGGCTTGAAGGTATAATTGAACAAAAAAATCTAAAAAAGCATCTTTGCAAAATATGCATTGTTGCTTTTAGTTCAATTTTATTAAAATAACTGACAGCTAACTATTTGTTATATTTTTTAATAACACATATAATATTACTATTAATTTTTTTGTCTGGCAACACTAAACACAGTATAGCAATCTTCAACTATTGAAGATGTCCTTCTCCTGATACGGTTTTATTTTTATTGTCATAGGGAGAAATTAAGCGAAAGCATATATGTATGTAGGAGCTGAAGATTTAAATCAGTTCTTGAACGATTATTAGCTTGTCTAATTTAACAATTGTGGTCTAACTCAGGACTTGAGGGATGGTTCGCCAAAGAAAAGACATAAATAAATAAATTAGGTGGCGCAACAGTCCATGAAGAACCAGGGTCTAGTGACTTACAACTCTCAACTATTCCTGTGTGCGAGTAATGTTTTCAGGGATGGAGGGGACCTACAGTTTATATGCCGAATCCGAACGACTAATTTGAGAAAGCACTTTTCATGACAAGAATTACTCTTGGAGGATTTGTCAGTTCCTCGCAAGAGGCAGTACCCGTGAAAAAAGTTAGGTGGCACAGGCAGGGATTGAACCCAAGACCCCTTGCATGACAGTCCAACGCACTAACCATCACGCTACGGGTACTACCAAAGAAAAGACAGGATATTCAAATAATTTTAATCTGCTTTCACTAAATCCTAATCACTGATACAACTAATTATATAGAATCAAAATGTTAGCGTACGTACATCACCGCTAATTGTATCCTAGGGCTAAGCACCTAGAGTTAGCCATCTTTATTCATAATTTCCTGAGGCACTATATTATGAACTTATCAGTCGTGTGTATTCGTCAATACATAGAAGCATTAGGAAGAAAATGCGCCATTAAGCAAGACGCTATAGTTAACATTTTATAGCGCCATTTATATCTATTAAAATTTCAGCAGTTCATTTTGAGGCGAATTAATGGAAAATTATAGCGATTATTTTTATACTCAATTAAATGAGCGACAAGACATCCATTATTAATCCATACTAAATATTATTCTTGTGATAAGATAGTTTATTATGAACAATTTAAAAATAAAAAAATAATTTTCACTTTCTGAAAATAATGTCTAGGTCATTAAGTTTTCATTTTGCATTTAAGTATCGGGTGATTTTTTTGAGGTTAGGATTTTCATGCATTAGTATTTGTCAGATCACGCGGGATTTCAGACATGGTGTCAAAGAGAAAGATGCTCAGTATGCTTTGACATTTCATCACGAATAGACTTACTAACGAGCAACGCTTGCAAATCATTGAGTTTTATTACCAAAATCAGTGTTCGGTTCGAAATGTGAAAATCCGCTTTTTTATCGACAAATTTTGTTCAGCGATGAGGCTCATTTCTGGTTGAATGGCTACGTAAATAAGCAAAATTGCCGCATTTGGAGTGAAGAGCAACCAGAAGCCGTTCAAGAACTGCCCATGCATCCCGAAAAATGCACTGTTTGGTGTGGTTTGTACGCTGGTGGAATCATTGGACCGTATTTTTTCAAAGATGCTGTTGGACGCAACGTTACGGTGAATGGCGATCGCTATCGTTCAATGCTAACAAACTTTTTGTTGCCAAAAATGGAAGAACTGAACTTGGTTGACATGTGGTTTCAACAAGATGGCGCTACATGCCACACAGCTGGCGATTCTATGGCCATTTTGAGGGAAAACTTCGGAGAACAATTCATCTCAAGGAATGGACCGGTAAGTTGGCCACCAAGATCATGCGATTTGACGCCTTTAGACTATTTTTTGTGGGGCTACGTCAAGTCTAAAGTCTACACAAATAAGCCAGCAACTATTCCAGCTTTGGAAGACAACATTTCCGAAGAAATTCGGGCTATTCCGGCCGAAATGCTCGAAAAAGTTACCCAAAATTGGACTTTCCGAATGGACCACCTAAGACGCAGCCGCGGTCAACATTTAAATGAAATTATCTTCAAAAAGTAAATGTCATGGACCAATCTAACGTTTCAAATAAAGAATCGATGAGATTTTGCAAATTTTATGCGTTTTTTAAAAAAAAAAGTTCTCAAGCTCTTAAAAAATCACCCGATATAATGGATTTGGGTTTTTAAACGACTTTAAATTCGTAGTTGAAATTTTGGAGGTAAGCATCATTTTGTTTGAATTCTCAAATGCTTTGGAATATTTTGGATTCCTGAAATACAAACAAATTGAAAATTTGTTCAAAATTGATATTAAAAACGTTGAAAAATGTTGTTAAAAAAATTTCAGTTAAAGTTTAAACAAATAAGAAAATTGTCTTCAAGGTCTTTTTTCACATTTTTCAATAAAGCCCAATTGTTCGCACGTTCGGGTCACCTTTTTTGTCGGCCATTTTGCAAAAACCAACAGAGATATTGACTTCAAATAAATGTCGTAAAAGTTTCTACTTTTTTCAACTACAGACATTTTTTAAAAATGTAAAATTGATCCCAAATATTAATTAAATTTTATTTCACTTATTGTGGTGTCATAGAATTTAAATGAAGTATAAACTTTAAATTAAAGAAAAACTGAACAAAATTACATGTCAGCTAGAATAGTTTACGAAAAATAAATGATCTTAAATCCAAAATATCTGTGTCAAATTTTTAAAAAACCTACAAAACGTACTAAAAATATGTAAAAATTGATTTTCGACTCAAATATCTTCAAGACAAGGACAGATATTAACTTAAAATTCGTATGAACATTAAATAAAATTTCTTAAATGTTTCTCTTAAAAATTCGTTAAACTTCTCAAGAAATTACCAAATTTTCACTTGATTTATGGTAAAATTTATTTACCACTAACAATTAGGCTTTAAAAAAATATTCTTTACAGAATTTTAAGTGCATCAATTTTAAGATATCATTGTATGTTATGATTTATTTTCTGACCAATTTTAAACTTGTAAGAGTTTCAAGAATAAGAATTTCTCTACTTTTTAAAATAAATATAAAAGTTGTTGGAACAACTTCCAAAACTAAGTTTACATTTTTTTGGAACTGGCAAGGCTTTATCATTTATCAAATTCAGACAGAAATTATAGAGCTTTAATTTTTGTAGGTTCCTTTCAAGTTTAAATTTGGAACATACATAGGTATTACAGATTTAGTTAAAAACAGTTAATTGTTGGCTTGGCATCGACTTCCTTTAAAACTATTTTAACACAAGAATGGTTACTTCTTTTATTTGTTAAAATTTGTCGAATTGTAAATTTTGACATTATTATTGACTTTAGCATCCTGATGATGTTCTACGTCCGGGATACTTTTGTTTTTTATCCTTATTTCAAAAACGGTTAAAAATATGGTATTGAAAAAAAGTTTCTTTGGAGATTGTACTAACATCAATATGTACAGAAATTATTCAGGCAAAATTAAATTGGTGGTTTTCTTTGATACATTCCCTCAATAACTAGTGAGCAATACAATTTCAATACTGACAAATTTCAGACGACTGTCAAGTTAGCACTACAATTTTCGAAATTTAAAAAACTGAGTATGCAGGTAATTGTAGCTTTTTTGTTGTAAATTAGTTGTGGAAAAAAAATTGTAGCTCGACGATTTTTCAAAAAAGTGGTATGTAGTGCTAGGTTGATATCAAGTTAGCACTACACTTTTTGATTTTGTTAAAACTAAGTACGCAATTAGTTGATAATTATTTGTTGTAAATTAGTTGTGGAAAGAAAAAAATTCCAAATTTTTTTTTTACTTTGATTTTTTTAAAAAAGGGGGTATTTAGTGAGTGCGTGAAGTTAGCCCCCCTTTTTCGATTTTCCAATTTTGGAAAGTTGTTCCGGTTTGTTCCGCATTATTCCAATAATTGAAAAACACCCAAAAATAGGGGTCTTAGACCCGAAAAACTGTTTTCGAACATCTATTTTTTGAAAATTGTACCACGTTGTTTTGAACATTGTTCCAAATTTTTAGATCTCTATGATTAAAGTTTTAAAAGATAAAGGCAAAATTTAAAAACAATTCTAGCCCCCCTTTTTTCGAAATTCTAACTTTTTATATTTTTTTTTAGATTCTAAAAAGTGTTCTTACCATTGTTCGAAAAACTAAGAGTCGTGAAATGTATATTTTAAAACATATTGCCCCGATTTTTTTTTTAATGCAAAATACGTCTATTAATTTTTTTTAAATCCTACATTTTAATTAAACATGCTTATTCATGTACATGTACAGGAACCAAAACTTGGCTTATAAACTATTATTTATGCTAATGGTCGAACTTTCAAAAAAATCTCAATATCTTTTAATTTTGTAAACATTATTTTAGCTCCCCTTTTTCAAAAATCAAAAATTAAAAAAATGTTCCAAGTGAAACCATATTTCCTCCAGTTCGTGTTCAAATTTCATCCAAAACTGTAATCGAATAAAGCTAAAGGTGCATACAAACGAAAAAAATAATATATCCCCTCCCTAGTGCCCCCCTTTGAAAGAATTTAAAATTTTAAGCCAAAGCTTTATTCTTTCAGCAAAGACCAAAAGGTCTTTAAGATTCCGACCTTATAAAGGGTGTCCCAAAATTAACGCAAGAAATCTTGCGTTAATTTTGGGACACCCTATATAATAAATAATGATTATGAAAATATTCAAAAAAAAAACATCCCCAACCCCCCTCTATAAAAACCCACATTTAAAAAATAGTTTTATATGCATAATCACTCAGATCAAACAAATACATTTTGGAATATCCTTGTTTTATGCCTGGACTCACGGTGTCAAGTTAGCACTACATACTCCCTTTTTTTAAAAAATCAAAGTAAAAAAAATTTTTGGAATTATTTTCTTTCCACAACTAATTTTAAACAAAAAAGCTACAATTAATTGCATCGTTACATTTTGGAATATCCTTGATTTATGCTTGGACTCACGGTGTCAAGTTAGCACTACATACCAAAGTAAACAAAATTTTTGGAATTTTTTTCTTTCCACAACTAATTTACAACAAATAATATTTAAATGAAATTTTCTTGTTGTATGTTTTGATTAAAATTTGTTCGAATATTTTTTTAAGAATATGTTTAGAATATTTACACTGAAGTATTAATTTAAAAATACACGTTATAATCTCGATAAGTATGTATGTTGAAACAATTCTTTTTGTATTTAGTTCAATATCAATCTCATTTGAAAAATTTTTTTCAGGAGCTTGGGTTTTTGGAATTTAGGAACTTCAGAACTTTGGCTTTTTGGGATTGTGGAATTTCGGCAGGTAAGATTTTTAGGATTTAGAATTTTTGGGATTTCGTGTTTTCAGTTTCCTAGATTGGGTCCGTCTCCCTATGGGAACTTATCAATGTGAGTTGCATTCCAGCTTTTTTTTTTTAAATAGGTTTTTAGTTATAAGTTTTTCACAAATTTGATTAAGATGTCAAAAGTTTTTTAATTTTCTCATAAGTAAATATTTTTTAACCTTTAATTATTGGAACTAAAATTTGGAAGTAAACTAAAATATGACCATGTAAGTAGCTCGAAATGTGGGAAGAAGCGAGACACTGAATTTTGACATTTTGCTAAATAGCTATTTAAAAACCGTTTAACGAACTATCTTCTACCATTAGTGTTTTAATTTCACTTTTTTGGAATTATATTAACATCTTAAGTCCTAAATTTGAAATTTATGTGGAACTTATTTATCTTCGCATATATTTTCGAATCCAAAACTTACCAAAAAGCCTTAAAAATAGAGAAAAATGCAGAGAAAAATGCAGAGAAAAACGGAATCACTTAGGGTCATATGCAAAAAGATGAGTTCAAGCTCTTTACTCACTTTTCTGAGAACTTTCTTAAAGTGGTATGTACAAAAAAATACAGAGAACGAGATCGATCTCAAGCTGTGAGTTTGAACTCAAAGTGTTGAGATTGAGATCGATCTCTCGACGAAAGCTCTATGTGAGAAAGTGCTCGTTTTGATATGCAAAAAGATGAACAAAAGCTCGATTGCATGGGATCGATCTCACAAATTGTTGAGGATGGGTTTTCTCTTATATTCTATCTAACTACTAACTATCAAAATGGCCGAGTTTCTGAATAATTTAGTTACAAATCGTGTTTATAAAAATAGAAGATGTCCAATTGGTGAAGATTTTCGAAACAGATGTGCAATTATTGACATAAATGAGTTTTTGGGCCAAACCCTGGAAACACGCGGTGGTGCTTTGACTCATCAAAAAAAATGAGGATTTTTCTGCGTTATGTAGAAGATCGTGGATTTCAAAGCGGTTTTGTTGAAGATATTAGTGTCAATCAATCAACGAAATCTAGGGTGGTACAGCAAGTCGCAACAAAAATTGCAAGCCATGCAACTGATTGGATCATATTCCCACACACTACTGAAGAAATAGAAGAATAAGCGCAAAGGTTATGGAGTAGGAAGTATGAGTTTCCTTACGCCATTGGTGCTCTGGATTGTACACATGTGGGTATAATGAAACCAATCTATCACCACGAGGAGTACGTCAACCGCAAAGGATTTTAAGCATAGCATCCCTTTTTCTTGCCTTTAAAACTGGTAACTGCGACTTCTCCAATAAAACTTTATTTAGTTTTAGTTCTTTTACTAGAAATTCACTATAAGATGGTCAGCATTATTGTTTTTAATTACACTTTCATTTTCGCTTTCAGAAGACATTTTCCTTTTTAACTCGACTGACCGCACAGAAACTACTATTTGAACTAGTGCAAGTGCATACAAATAGCTTTGAGATCGTTCTTATATCACTGAGTCAGAACTGTAGAGAGTGAACTCGTTTTTTTGCATATGAAACTAAGTCCGAGTCTGCTCGATAGATCTCACATACGAGTTCAAGCTCGTCAGCTGTGACGCTGAGAACTTTCTCATCTTTTAGCATATGACCCTTATTGCGTATTTGTACATTCACTGAAATTTAGTAGGTTCAATTTCTTTTTTTTAACTCCCTATAGGAAGTTCTTGTAATCGGTCCGATTTGTCGAATTGAACATTTTGACATTTATCGACGTTTCAAGGTCCCTAGCGTCGAAATAAAAGATTTTTTTAGAGAGATGTATGTGCGTGCGTTTGTACGTAAGTTAGCGACGTTTTTTTCGTCGTCCATAGTGATACCAAACAAATATAATTTTGGAAAAAAAAAAATCCAATTAACGGTTTTTTTTATAAATCAAAAAAACTGAAAAAAAAACATTTACCACTTCGAAAATCTTACGAACAAAAAATGATTTATCTCTAAAACAATTCTGTGCAACTAAAAATAATGTTACATCTGGTAACATTTTGAGAAAAATCGAATTGACAATTCTTAAAAAAGCATTGGTAAATATTGATTTCCGACTCAAATATCTTTTCAAAACTTTGAGATATTGTCTTTAAACTAATTTTATCTTTTAAAAAATATTATTGTCAATATTCAGTAAGATTTTGAGAAAAATCGAATTGACAGTTTTTTTAACAAAAAATAAAATCCTAAAGAAAGCATTACTAAAAGCTCGTACAAATTTATTTTTAAATCAAAATATCATTTCAAAAATTTGAGATATAGGCTTCAAATTAATTTTATTTTATTAAAAAATATTTTAAACATTCGGTATAATTATGAAAAAAGTCGAATTGACAGTTTTCTTACAAAAATAAAAACCTAAAAAAAAACAATACTAAAACTTAGTAAAAAATTACTTTCGAATCAAATATCTTTTCAAAAATATCAAAATATTGGCTTCAAACTTATTTTATCTCACAGAAAATATTGTTTTTTCATAAAAAAAATAAAATCTACGAAAAATAGTATACGCAAATTTGTTAAAAATTGATGTTCGGTTCTCGATATCTCATGAACAATAGATAATAATTTTATTCATCCAATTTATATTTGTTTATAAAAGAAATAAAAAACTTTTTTGAAATGCTACTAATATTGGTAAAAATTGGTTTCGACTAAAAATCTCGTTAAAAAAAATAGATTTCGAAATCAAACTATTTTGGTTATTAGTATTTGGTTATTTTTAAATTTGTAAGAATAATTCAACTGACAACTTTTTTAACAAACTCGAACAATTACGAACTTTTAAGCAAGACGAATCGACAGACGGGATGGAAAGTTATCAGTGTGGGTCGCATCCCAGCCTCTTCTTTTTTATAAACCGTTTAGTAAATTATGGTTGGGGCTCATAAACTGTTTGGGTCATAATACAGTATTTGAAGTACTGTCTATCAAACAATTTCATATGATAAAAATTATGTACAATCAAAGTTCCCCAGGACAAAATTCTTTATGAATGAAATTCTGGCTAATCAAAATTCTGCATTTTAAAATGGTTCAAATAGTCTGAAAAAGAAAATCGTTTTCATGATGTAAAAAAGTGTTCACTTCAACTACAAGATTTTTTGAGCCAATTTACAGCTTTTGAAGTACAGAATTTCTAAAACAGGATGTTTTTGAGAACATAGTATTATAACTTTAGCAAACCATTACAAGACAATAACATGTATCAATATTCTTGGAATCAAAATAAAACCTAATGATGGCTAAGGCTTGAGAATAAAGTTAGTTGAAAAAAGTTTATATAAAATAAATAAATTAGGTGGCGCAACAGTCCGTAAAGAACCAGAGCCTAGTGACCTAGTGACTTACAACTCTCAACCATTCCTGTGAGTGAGTAATTGCAGGGATGGAGGGGACCTACAGTTTATATGCTGAATCCGAACGGCTTATTTGAGAAAGCACTTTTTCATGACAAGTATTACTCTTGGAAAATTTTGTAATTCCTCGCAAGAGGCAGTACCCGTGAAAAAAACTTTAGGTGACACATCATCTCCCCTAAAACATGTAATTAAAATTACTTATTTCAAGGTAATTGGAGATTTATCTTCCTTTGACTAAAGGATCCTATAAAGGGTATAAATGTCGATAGATAACAGATTATTACACTAAAAGAAACAATATTAATGATTCATAGGTTGATAATTACGTATAATGATTAATGAAAGTTCTCTTTTTTTTCTGATTTTTTCTTTGGCGATAAAACCGAAAATCCATAAATCAAAATGAGTTGTTCAACAAAATGAGTTGTTTTATCATCATATAACGAACAACTCGTTAAATTGCCAATAATTACAAATATGTGTATGTATTCGAATGTGGGTTGTAAAAAGTATCGCAATGACAAGGACTTGTTGTTCTTAAAAAGTTAAAGTTACATCATAATATAAAAAAGTATTAATAATGTTTGTATGAAAATTTGTACACGTTAACAGAACGGAGAAACCTTATCAAAGAGGAAAATGCTACGATACAAGCTTACCTTATTGAATCCAGTACGCCATATACCTACCTATTTATAATTCTGATTAAAAATACCTGAAGCTACTTATAAAATCATCAATTTCGCAAGGTCTTCCAGGATTATACACAAGGAAATTCGGTTAAATCCACTATCAAAAAAAATTCAACACACATTTTAAAAGGCAATTCATTCGAAAATTTGAAATGAATTTAATTATCAATAGATTTTCACTTTGGAAAATCAATTTGAATCAACATGTTTGTTGTAATTTATAAACCAATTTTGAAAATTAAACCTTCTGGCTTATAGGCATTTTTCATCCATCCTATCGATGCATTAAACTCTATAACATATTCAATCTGATGTATTGTATTATAGGTACCCATGAACTATCTAACTACAACTATAACCCCTATTCAACTAAACTAAAGCCGTCCATGAATTATTATGTCACAGTGTCAATCTACAAGGATACAACACAACACAGGGCAGGACCCCATTGTTATTCTCTGTTGAAATTTCAAAAATCATTTTCTGTTCTTTTAGGTATGTGACGTTAAACAGAACAGAGTTCAAGTTTCTATACGAGTATACTCTCTAGTCGTATAGGTATAGTCCCATCATCAGCTATGCAATGAAGGCAATCATATTGAAAGGTCCTAGGCTGAGTTTAAGCCTGACGACGACGACGATGACGATGTTATAGCTTATAGGCAAACTACATTATACCTACAGCAGATCACAATAATAGCACATAAGAGTGAGCTGCACGTGGGAAGGGATTCGGGAAAAAGAAAACCTATTTACATGTCATTTTTCGAGGGCATCACTGAAAGGATTCGAGATCGAGGTGCTGCCTCCTGTATTAGCTGACGCTGAAGCAACAGCACCAGCAACAGGCAACAATTCAGGCAAAAACACATCCATACATCCACACTTTACAGAAGAATGATTTAATATTTTACGAGAATCTCAATGTCTGAGTCTGAGGTTATGTTGCTGCGGCCGGCAGAGCGAGCTAGAGATTCCCTTATATTTGGCTGTATCAATATACCATAAGCCTAGGACATTTCGCTGCAAAGCATTTTCTACTTGTCCTTCATCATTATAACATTTTGTGCTATGGAGAATGCAAGTGACTTCAAAAGATGCATAGATGAGTGATTATTGCTCACATTGCTGGAGAATAATGCACAAAATGCACACAAACAGAAGAAAGATCCTTGCTATACACTTGCAATTTTAACCGCACAAGAGTTGAAGAAAATTCCCTTATCCCCATCATCATCATCATTCGTTTGCTACGTAGTTATGCACAAAAGCGTTTCTAACTCGATTGCAAGTTACAACCCCTCTTGTCGTCATCGTACCGCACCGCACTCCATCTTTCTTTGGTTTATCCCTCTGGATGTCATTTCATCCTATTTAATGTCATTTCAACCCGCAGCGCCACCTCGCCTGCTCATAAACATTGCGTTACGTTGCGTTGTTGGTATATGTAACTATTCATATGTACTGTTTGTGGTTTTAAAGTAATGGTAGGAATTTGTGTTGTTGCACTAAGGACACTGAAGAAGCAGTGAAACATGAGAGGCAAGTACATATACAAAACATACTTTGAATGCGTTCATTTATAAATCTGCAGGCTGTGCAGAGCAGAGTCCTTCTGCTATAGCCGTTATGCCGACATTATATAAACAAAAAGGATACGCGGGAATGTGTGTGCAGGGTGCATGATGTTCCTGTTGCGCTGCTTTACTTTGTCTTAATTAAAATTTAATATCTTTTTGAATAATCTTTCAGGGTTTTTTTTTGCACAAAGAAATGGAAAATGAATATTACATCGTGTTGTGAATGGAAACGGTTTTAGTTTAGTCCTTTGACAGGAAAAGGCAGAAGAGAAAAGACAAAAGAGAGACGACGAAGTCTTCGTCGTTGGCGTTGTCGTCCTATCCTTGTGTCAGTGTGTATGCAACTTAAGTGTATGCTTAGGCTTTGTTTGTGATTTAACAACAACAAAAAAAACTCTAAAATGGTCATAAAAATGGATAAAAGAATTTTTGATTTTTTTTTTTTTTTTGAGAGAAATTCTATTTAACAGTTTTTCTTTTTCTTTTTTTTTGTTGTTGATAATACAAAAGAGGGATGAATAAAAGCCAACAAAATATGAGGGCAGACAAAATAAGAGCACCATCGCACTCGTAAAGAATTTGGTATTGTTTATGAAGACGACAAATTTAGTAGGCCAGTCATGTTGTTGGCAGCTTAAGTGATTTTTGTTTGTGATACGAGTATGAATTAAATAATAATAACAAACAAATCTTGCACAATAAAACAGCAAACAACAAATTTTCAAAGGAAACTGATATAACATGAGATATAAAGAGTACCTATATGTAGTATGTAGGCAAGGTAGACACATACATACCTTTATACAATTTAAAGGACGTATGTACCTAACTGTTAAATTTATGCGTCTGGTGGGTGTAGGTAGGTACATTTAAAATGTATTTAAGTGTACAGCGTGGGCTATCTAGTGGTTTTTTTGAAATCTCGTAATTGGTTGTTTTGACACTGACAGCTGTTTCCGGCTCAAAATTTTGACAGAAAGCAGTATAATATCTCGGTGGATCGAACATAAGTCACTTTAGGCTTGAACTTATATCCAAGAGAGTGCCCAAGCAGTGAGTTTTTTGAAACGAAAGTTTTCGCCGAAATAAAGCTTGTGCAAAAAGTTCACGAGACTGGACATGGACAACACTTATGGTGACCGTCGTAGTACGATGCACGTGGACGAGAATTCAATTGCAAGTTCCGATTGACTCAGCAATTAAAGGCTCAAGAATGATTCGATGTTTAGAACTTAGATCAGCTTGCATTTGATTACAATTTTGGTCGAAAAATCATTTATCAGCGGAAAAACAGCTGAAAACAATTCAAGCACAATATTAATATGAATGTTTGCCCTTACCAAAAAACCCATAGTACGTTAAACAAAAAATATTTCATTAATTTTACTGCATTTTAAAAAAGAAACTTGTATTTGGCCCACCTTTTAGTCAGTAAAGATCAAGTTAAGGCTTTTCTAGACATATCAAATGAAGAGAAATACTCACATGTCAAATTAAATGGATTAAAAGAATTTCCATGCGACTGCCAAATTATTTTAAGCTGAATAATTTTAATAATTTACTCCCACCTACGTATAAAATAACTAAATTTAGCTCACTGTAATCATATAAGGATTTCAGGATTTTAGTATTTAAAACAAATCCTTAAAATATTCATGAATTAACACATGTACCAAAACGTGTATATATGTAAGAACTGCCAAGTGTGCAAAGTTTGGATGGGATGAAATTTAATATTCGGTTTTCACACTACGAGTGATTTTTGCGTGATTTTGTATATGCATTTTTTCTTGATGGTTTTATATTCTTATGAACGTATATGTAGGTATGTGCCATAGCGTGAAAAAGGTTCTTGTTAAAGAGTGCCAAATCTGTCAAGAATTTTATCGTAATCGGAAACTTTTCAGAATAACAAAAAACTATAAGCAAATGTGTCATAAACCATCTGTAAGCTTTTGATTTGTCGTTAACGTTAATTTTGTCGTTTACTCCAATTTGACGGAAAGGGCTCGATGTATATACAAAAAAATGAAATACAAAATTTTATATCTTGCCAAATCAATAATTCGAGAACATCAATGGTGAAACATGAGAAACAATCTAGTTTTTGTGTTTCCTGTCAAATACAATAAAAAGAATACTAAGGCTAATTACAATACTAAGCTATAGCTTTGATTGGTTTTCATCATTGAAACCAATCATTGGAATTTTTATAAAACGTCGAATCATGATTGCAATCAATCGTTTAAGGTTAAAATTGATGAATCAAAGTGAAAGTGACAAAGAAAATGAAACGCCTTCAGTGGAACGGTTTTGTTCCGAATCATAAAATCAAAAATTGACTGATCATTGCAAGCGATTTCATATGCCAAAACTTTTAAATTTTATAAAGAATTTTCTTAAGTAACTTATTAAGTTCAAATTTAACCTTTTTAATAGCTTAATTATAATAATTTTGGTATGGTTCAGTTATGTTTGGGACAAAATATGGGCGGCACAGCGGTCAATTAACATCGCCACCGCGTGAGATAACACTCATTCTCTCGCAAAAGAGCCATTGTTTTGTTAGCTGTGTGGCAAGTGGCACCATCCTGATGAAACCATATATCGTCTACATCCATATCTTCCAAATCGGGCTATAAAAAGTTCGTTATCATCTCTTCTATGATCAGCCTCATTTTTTTCAAAATACGGCCGGATGATGCCACTAGCCTATAAACAGCACCAAACAGTCACTCTTTGTGGACGCATTGGGTTTTCGACAATGGCTCTTAGATTATCATTCGCCCAAATGCGGCAATTCTGCTTATTGACGAATCTACTGAGGTAAAAATATGCCTCATCACTGAAGATTATTTTCTTCAAAAATTGACCATCCATTTTGCCATTTCTTGCCATCATTTTGACCATTGACAACGCTTGAAATGGTTAAGAGTAAATTGCACCTTGTAAGCTTGTAAATGGAAGTCTTGATGCATAATGTTTATCAACGACGAGCGTGAGAGATGCGAATTTTGGGCATGGTGACGAGTTGAGGTGGATAGGCTCTTCAGCCAAATGAAATGCACATTTAACATCGGCCATTAAAATTTCACCACAATTTATTATATAGCAAAAATAATAAATTACAAAGAGAGTAAATAAACCGATTTGTTAACATTGTTTTATTTTCTATATTGAAATAGTGTCCATTAATATACCTAATGGTAAAAAAATGCAATATGCAAACACAGTTTTACGAAGAAACATCAATGTGTTGACAGCTTAATTTTTATTGAGTTCTAGCTTTTTCCAGTTTTCAAATTTTTCTATTAACTTTCCTTCATTGAAAGAATTCATTTCGAAAAATTGTATGAAGTATGTATACGAAAAGTCTTAAAACTTAGGGCGTGGGCACAATTTATTGCGTTGAATTAAACTTTTGTTTAAGATCAACTTCATTATAACTGCATAACGTTGCAATTTTTATCAAGTTAAACGTAATTCCAGGTCAATGCTCATAAAAACATAGTCATTTTCATTCATTTTTAAATCTGAAGATGGTATTTAAAAACATTAATATGAACACTTTCAATTTGTTTCACTTTTGTTTTTTTTTTTTTGTTGTTTAGACTTAAACATAAAACTTAAATAAACATACTCGTACTAATATGACTTGTATTTTCCCATGTTCATAAAAAAAACATAAATTCAAAAGTTATTAAACATGTTTTTTTGGTTAGTTTATTAAATTTGATAAAACACTTAAAATATTTTAATTTTAATTGATAATAACAAAAACAATAAAAGCCTTAAAATTAAAGATAGTGTTACGATTGCATTGTTTTTCAACACACCCATGAATTTATCAAAGCAATTTGATTGGGTGGATGACTAAATGCGAGAGCATATGGGTTTTGTGTGATTTTACCCACACTCTCTCACAAATCTACTTCGGAACTTGCAAGCAAACCAAAATGACAGCTGAAATGTATTATCTTTTTAATTGAGTATTTTTGTGCTTTAGTAAGAAGTAGGCGAAGTGAACGTGTTGCAATTTTTTCCAATAGCTAACGAGTATTTGAAAAAAAGAACAAATTCGGACTTTTGATATTCTTATTCACCGAACAAGAACCAAGTGGAAACCATAACAAGTGACACAAGTGCAAATTGCAATAAATTAATTCCGATTGGATGTGAAATGAATAATTTATAGTAACCATAGAAAAAAGATGCGAGATCGTTCATCACTGTGTCACGTTCATTAATTTCAACATGGCCAGAGGCAATTAAAATTATTCCCACTATGGGCGAGTTCGCTTTTTAATCAATTTTATTTATCAAGAACTTAAATGCCTTCTGTTAATAAATTATTATCAAGATTCATTTAAAAATAATTCTTTAATCAACAAAAAGATAATAAAATTTCCAAATGGTATTATGTATATAAATTTGTGAGATTAACCTTTATAATAAAACTCTATAGTGAAAAGTCCAAAATTGAAAATGTCAAAAAAGGAAACACTTTGATTGGTAAGTTAATGTTATTTGATCAAATTTATTGTCAGAAAGAAAATGAAATTTTTAACCAATTTATTGGATAATTGAACGATTTTCTTTATATACAAATTAGAGATATATAATATAGGTTTTATTTTGATGTTAAAACGAGTATTTTCAAAAGTAATCAATAAATGTTTATTAACTTCCCATAGGAAGTTGTTGTAATCGGTCATATTTGTCGAATTGAAAATTTTGACATTTATCGACGAAATAAAAGATTTTTAGAGAGATGTCTGTGCGTGCGTGTGTTCTTACGTTCGTTGGTACGACCGTACGTTCTGGAAGTTTTTTTCGTCGTCCATAGCTCAAGAACCAGTAGAGATATCGATTTCGAATACATTTTTTTATACAGATAATAATGCAGAAAGATGTAGAAAGGGCTTTCAAGAAAATTGAGTGGGTGTTTTTTTTTACCATAGCAATTTTGAAATAAAATGCACGACTGGGTCGCACGAACTTGCTCCTGTATGCAAAGGATCTGTTTAAAAAAGTAGATACCTATACAAGATTTAAAAATATACCTGTCAAATAAGTTTGCCTTCAAAGATATACATAAATGCCATTTGATTTGTCAAAAAAAACTCCATTTTTAAATTTTTTTGTTTAAAAATCATTAGACCGGTTTTATTTAAATTAATTTTTTTATAAATACAAATTACATATCCATTTTTTGCTTAAAAATATTTTTGTTATGTAGTTGTTTAGTGATTGTAAGTATAGCAAATAGTGCGCTTACGGCGGAGGGACATTTTTTTGTCGGGAAGATAAATTTAGTCTGGACGAATAATCATCATACGAGGTGTGGCAATTAAGATCCGGGAATTTAGTTATAATTTAAAAAGTGGCGACACTTTTCATTTGTTATCATCTGTCTAAGAAGGGGGATCTTCCTTTTAGTTAGAGTTCAAAGTTGAAGTATATAGCACGTTTGGTTTGCGTTTTATGCGTATTTTTTGCAAGTAACTTTTTTAGTGGCGTAGTGAAAATGTGTGACGTACATTACAAGCAACGTGTTGTGATTTTATTTTTAGTGAAATCTGGCGAAAAACCCTCGGAAATCCTCAGAAAATTGCAGGTTGTCTATGGAGACGATAGCATTTCAAAAACGCGTGTGTTTGAATGGGCGAAGCGGTTCAAGGAAGGGCGTGAATCGGTGGAAGACGATCCACGTGAAGGAGGTCCCGTTACCTCTCGTACCGACGCGAATGTTGATCGTTTGCGCATGTTGATCACGTCTGACCGTGCGTCGCCTAAGCATTCGTGCATTGTTTGGAGAGGCTACGGGCACGTGTTTTTCGTGTGCGACCCGAACTGGCCAAGGATGGCTGGATCTTGCATCACGATAAAGCACCGGCCCATTCCTCGTTCGTTGTGCAAGAGTTTTTGGCAAAAAAAGACATCCCAACGTTGCCTCATCCACCCTATAGCCCCGATATTGCTCCCTGCGACTTTTTTCTATTCCCCAAGATGAGTCGCACCTCAAGGGAACTCATCATGGTGGCGGCGTACAGAAGGTCCAAGAAGCTCTAACCGTTGTGCTAAACGGGCTAACTTCAGAGGAGAATTTTCCGTAGACTATGCGAATTGTATTTTATTGAATATTAATTTATAACTTGTTGAAAAAGCTTAACTTTTTATTATAATAAATATATGAAATACTCGGAAAATATTATGTTAAGGGAAATGGTTTGTGTATTTGAATGAACTTATCGAATACACACCATTTTTTGTGGGTAAGCTAGTTTCCAGGTATTTCCTTTGTAATGGGTGATTTTTTTGAGGTTAGGATTTTCATGCATTAGTATTTGACAGATAACGCGGGATTTCAGACATGGTGTCAAAGAGAAAGATGCTCAGTATGCTTTGACATTTCATCATGAATAGACTTACTAACGAGCAACGCTTGCAAATCATTGAATTTTATTACCAAAATCAGTGTTCGGTTCGAAATGTGTTTCGCGCTTTTTTATCGACAAATTTTGTTCAGCGATGAGGCTCATTTCTGGTTGAATGGCTACGTAAATAAGCAAAATTGCCGCATTTGGAGTGAAGAGCAACCAGAAGCCGTTCAAGAACTGCCCATGCATCCCGAAAAATGCACTGTTTGGTGTGGTTTGTACGCTGGTGGAATCATTGGACCGTATTTTTTCAAAGATGCTGTTGGACGCAACGTTACGGTGAATGGCGATCGCTATCGTTCAATGCTAACAAACTTTTTGTTGCCAAAAATGGAAGAACTGAACTTGGTTGACATGTGGTTTCAACAAGATGGCGCTACATGCCACACAGCTCGCGATTCTATGGCCATTTTGAGGGAAAACTTCGGAGAACAATTCATCTCAATGAATGGACCTGTAAGTTGGCCACCAAGATCATGCGATTTGACGCCTTTAGAATATTTTTTGTGGGGCTACGTCAAGTCTAAAGTCTACACAAATAAGCCAGCAACTATTCCACTTTGGAAGACAACATTTCCGAAGAAATTCGGGATATTCCGGCCGAAATGCTCGAAAAAGTTACCCAAAATTGGACTTTCCGAATGGACCACCTAAGACGCAGCCGCGGTCAACATTTAAATGAAATTATCTTCAAAAAGTAAATGTCATGGACCAATCTAACGTTTAAAATAAAGAATCGATGAGATTTTGCAAATTTTATGCGTTTTTTTTTTTAAAAAAGTTCTCAAGCTCTTAAAAAATCACCCGATATATACAAAGGCGCTATTTATCCCAAGACACAACTCATCGTAGGACAACTCATCCCGAAAATGAAAAATACTTTTGTTAGCATACTTAACGAAAACAATTGTTTGTGAATTCAACCAGTTCGTTCAAAGATTTTTTCTTTGGATAGCTTTATTTTAATTTCATATTAGAAGAACCAGGAGGAAGAACATGTATAATTAAATTGTTAAGCCTATTGGTTGTGTAGTTAGGTAGGTGTCTAAAAAGAATAAAGAATAGTTAGTTGGCGTGGTCAGCTTTATGCGGATAGATAGATAAAGACATGTTTATGATGATAATGAAGGAATGTTATTGGTAGGCAGAAGGTACTTACTACAATTCAATCACATTCCTTCTTTCCTACCGTTTTTTTCTGCTCCCTTTCTCTAACTTGTGCTAAGTATTAATTCTTTTATATAGGCGAAGACGAAGATAATACTTCTTGATAGACACTTTAAAATAGATTGTTGATCAAATATATGATATTCTTTAATCCGATGCAGTAGCGCTTCACGGCCATCGTTGGTATTTACAATAGTTAAAGTTATAAAAATACATACAAATGTACCAAATGCATTAATTTGGATAAAAGATAGGAATGTAATTAAAATTTTGTCAAAATAATGCGCACTTTCGGGCTCATGCACAGGATTTGATCTGGTGAGATGGGAGGGGGTTACATTTAATACAGTTAAAATAATTAAAAAAAAAACTATTTTAAGATTCAAAATTTTACCTGAAAAATAAGTTTGTCTTCATATAATCAAATATTGTTAAAAGTTCTTTCAAAAAAAATTATTGAAATCGGTTCATAAGTTGCTGAGAAAATTAAAACAAAATAACGGTTCAATGAGCGGTACCTTTCCAGAGCAATACAAACATATGTTTTTCTTACTAAAAAAAGCCAAGTTAAAACATACAATTTTAGAGAAAATTAAAAAAATCTATCGGTTTATTTTTGAGAAAATTCGAATTTTCGTTTTTTGACCAATAAATTGTAGGGGGCCACTGTTAGTTTTGATCTTAAAAAAAAATGAAAAAAACTCCTAACGCAAATCTGCTCAAAACCTTAACTGCCAAGTTTGAACTCAATCGACCCAATGGTTTAGGCTGTAGGAGCGTGGACAGACAGACAGGCAGAAAAAGCCGGACAGAATCGCGGGACCCACTTTTTTCTTTCTCTACCAGCGTATAACCATGTTTGATTAAAATCTCGAGTTCGAAATTTTTTTACGAATGCAAAACTTGCCATATACATACATATGTAGTTCCTATATGTCGCAAGTAAAAAAGGTGACAATTTTGTTTAACAATAAATATCTTACGAACTCTAGAGACTTGAATTAAAATGTATATTATATATTGTAACGTGATACCAAAGAAATATATTTTTGGAAAAAAACCAATTAACGGTTTTTTTTTAAATAAAAAAACTGAAACAAAATATTTGTCACCTAAAAAACAGTACGAACAAAAAATTATTTTGTCTCCAAAATAATTCTGTGCAACAAAGAATAACGTTTTTGACATCTGGTAACATTTTAAGAAAAATCGAATTGACAGTTTTCTTACAAAAAAAAAGAGGCTGGGATGCGACCCACACTGATAACTTCCCATCCCGTCTGTCGATTTGTCTTGCTTAAAAGTTTTTCTATATGTATCAATTTTTACCAAATTTGCGTACTATATTTTGTATATTTTATTTTTTATGAAAAAATGGACTGTTGGATTTTTATAAAAAAAATAATGAATATCGAAAAAAGTATTTTCTGTGAAATAAAATAAGTTTGAAGCCAAAATTTTTAATTTTTGAAATATTTGAGTCGAGAGTAAGTTTTTACAAAGTTTTAGTATTGTTTTTTTTAGGTTTTTATTTTTTGTTCGATTTTTCTCAAAATTTTATCGAATTTTGAAAACAATATTTCTTATAAGATAAAATTAGTTTGAAGCCAATGTTTTAAAGTTTTGAAAAGATATTTACGTCGAAAAACAATTTTTACCAACTTTTGTTAATTTTTGTTTAGGTTTTTAATTTTTTGTACAAAAACTGTCAACTCGATTTTTTTCAAAATTTTACTGAATGTTGACAACAATATTTTTTGAAAGATAAAAGTAGTTTAAAGCCAATATCTCAAAGTTTTGAAATGATATTTGAGTCGAAAATTAATTTTTAACAACTTTTATAATTTTTTTTAGGTTTTTATTTTTGATAAAAAAACTGTCAATTCGATTTTTCTCAACATTTTTCACAATGTTGAAAACAGTATTCCTTATAAGATAAAATAAGTTTGAAACCTTTATCTCAAGCTTTTGAAAAGATATTTGAGTCGAAAATCAATTTTTACCAACTTTGAGTAATGTTTTTTTTTTTAGGTTTTTATTTTTTATAAAAAAAAAAACTTTGAATTAGATTTTTCTCAAAATTTTATCAGATGTCAAAAACATTATCTTTCGTTGTACAAAATTGTTTTGGAGATGAAATCATATTTTAGTCGTAAAATTTTCGAGGTGACAAATTTTTTTGTCAGTTTTTTTTTGATTTATAAAAAACCGTTAATTGCTTTTTTTTCCCAAAAATATACCTGTTTTTTATCACGTTACAATATATAATATTAAGTTTAATTCAAGTCTCTAGCGTCATTGGTTCATGAGATATTTAGGTTTAAACAAAATTTTCACCTTTTTTTTAAACTGCTATAGTTAAAAAAGCACCCACGCAATTTTCTTGAGAGCCCTTTCTGCATTTTTCTGCCTTATTATCTGTATAACAAAATTTATTTGAAGTCGATATCTCCACTGGTTCTTGAGCTATGGACGACGAAAAAACATCGCGAACGGACGTACGAACGTACGTACACACGCACGCACAGACATCTTTCTAAAAATCTTTTATTTCGATTCTAGGGACCTTGAAACGTCGAGAAATGTCAAAAATTTCAATTTGACAAATCGGACCCATTACAAAAAAATATTTCATCATATTCAAAATATTTTTGGTAATTTTTAAATTTTTAAGAATAATTCAACTGACAAATTTTTTGACAAAGCACGAAAATCTACAAACTTTTAAGCAAGACAAATCGACAGACGGGATGGGAAGTTATCAGTGCAAGTCTCAACCCAGCCTCTTTTCAATTTATAAATAGGAAAAAACAAATTCTCAATCGAAAATTTAAAAATACTATAATCGAAGGTAGTCAAAAAGTTTTTGTATAGTTGAAAAATCATTGTAAGACACATTTTAAGTCTCAGCCAATCCTTTACGTAAGTCGTTTTTGGACGATGACATTATTAAACCAAACAGTAAGGAATAAATTGGCATCTCTGGTGATGAAGACTTCATATTATAATAAAGTGCCAAACAAGAAAAAACTTCTCTTGATTGGACTTAAAATATCACGTGAAATAAAAAGAGTGTGTTTTAGCATTTTGTTTTTCAAAGTACTTATACAATTTTTAAAGGTATGAATTTATAAAATGTTACGAACATTTTAAAGCTTATCATTATTTCATTCAGTTATTTTAAGGTAGGAACCTACCTATTTTTTAATTACTGAAAACAATTAAAATTACTTTCTTTTAATTGTTTTTGTTGAGTATGGGTTTAAGGTGTACCTTATATTTAAACGGAGGGATTTGTTCATAGAGAACTAGAAAGAACAACAACAAAAAAAATACCTACAAATAAATCTCAAAAATCAGTTTTATTTTTTGTGTTTCAAGCAACGCCATTTTCCAGTCATTAAAATCACTGCGTGAATTTCTCACTCTAAACTAAGCAGCAGCATTTTGTTCCTCCCCTTCTGACTAAGCTAATTACTTCCGGTTGCAAAAAGCTTCATTTTATTTTTAATTTGCAATTCATTCACCATCATTGTGTGGCAAAGGAAAAGGCGGCAAATCCTTATATTATACCCGCACTCATAGGTATATACCTATACATATTTTTATTTATATATAGATAGAGGTACATACGTACTATATACATTAGTAGGTGGGTAGATATAGGTTTGTGGCAAAAAAGTTGGTAAAAAGGTTTCATAAGGGTGCCTTGTAAAATAGAGTTCCTAAATAGAGAAAGGTATACGTATAAAATAGAGCCTTTGTTTTGGTTGTGATTTGGGACTTGGGACTTGGGAGACTTCATCATAACCACTGGCAAATTATAACGGTTGGTTAGAGTTTTGGTTTAGTTTGTTAAGTTGCGGGCTTTGTGATGAATTCATTCAAGGGGTACTTATGTAACTTTTTTGTTGTTTTTAAAGAATTACCAAAATATTTATAATTTTTATGCTTAGAGATTTTATTTATGTGTCATGTTGGTATTCTAAGCAATTTAAACAAAATACGGGTGATGAATAATAAGTTTTCTCTTTGTTTTAGGTACACTGATTACACTGAGTGACAAATGTAACAGGAACGATGTGTTCCAAAAATCACAACATCAACCAAAGATGTTTTGGAATTATGGGTCAGTTTCTTTTCTTATGGTAAGTTCATACTTTTATCTCTTTAAATTCAATAGGAGTATATACAGTTCTATGTATGTGCCAATAGATAGATTTACATAAGTATAAAAATCCAATATTGTTAAGTTTATAATAATGTGTCATATTTAAACAATAATAATGAGTAGGTAAATAATTTTATAAAGTTTCCTGAAAAATTCAAATAAATAGGTTTACTAATTTCTTGAAGCATTGCTGCGCAAATAACTTGGTACTTTTACTATAGTTTTAAAGCTTAATATGCTTTCCTTTTAGTTGAATATAAAAAAATAGGACTCATATTTTTAAGTTTTAAGAAATGTATCGAAACAACACATTCTTCCTAAATAGCCCAGCCCTGTTAAAATATAAATTTGTTCTTCCAATGGTCATTATAATTGATACAGACATTTAAAACTTCATTATTATGAACTGTGCAAAAAGTCCCCAAATGCATGACAAATCTATTTAAGTTTTTTGAATTTATTTTGTTCTTGTAAATGTTGTTTAGTAGAACTTTAAAATGGAATAAAACAAAGATGATTTTGTTTTTTAAATTGACATGAAATTTAATTTATTCGAAAGATACTTTTTCTAGCATTTCTAACATTATTAATATAATTTCTGGCATTTGACCGACAGGACTGGTTTGGAATTAGTCTAATCTGGAGGTTGAATTTTTGATGAATTTTTTAAAAATATTTTTGGCCATAAATCGTCAATACCTCGGCGAATTATGTCCTCGTAACTCCACAGAAAATAATCAAGCGGCTTTAAATCAGACAATTTTGGGGGCCAATTCACTGGCCCGTAAAGTGATTGCAGTTGGCTATAATCCTTCCAAAAAACGATAAAAACGCTGAGACAAGAAGCTTAACGATGGTGTTCAAGCGACGCAAATGACACAAAGACGATGTCACATCATGAATCAATTTGGGGAGCGTATCGGAATCCCGCTTTTTAAAATCGCGTTTTTAAAAAATACCGAAAAAAAGTTTTATAATCCCGTCTACTAAAATACCGATTTTTTGAAATCCCGTCTTTTAAAATCCCGCTTATTCAAAATCCCAATCAATTACAATCCCGCTTTTTAAAATCCCGTAAAATTCCGACAATCCCGTCTTTTTTACAAAATACGTGCATTAAACTGAATAACAATAGGAGTCAAAGGTTTGAATGTTAAATTACTTGACTAATATATAATAACTACAAATAAAACTAATATATGTTAAATAACTAGCGGCCCGGTACGTGCTTCGCTACGTATAAGGCATAGTTATAAAACAAAATTATTATTAAGTTCATTTATTCAAACAAAAAAATATTTTAAATTGCTAGCTATTTAAAAGTCCAAATGATATATTGTTTATATTATATTTATCAGCAAAGAGTAAAAAATAAAAAAGAATTGGGTACTCTTACTATGGTAGGTCTATATGGGTTAGTCTAAAACAGTTGGATAAACAATATTTTTTGTTTTTCCATTTTGAGCATGAATAAATAAACAGTGGGGGTACCGACTGCGACTCTGGAACAGGCAACATAAAGTTGGCCATGTGAAAAACATGATTCCTCCAAATTGATACCACAAACGTGAAGTGTTTGCTTGGGCCTTTTTGATGCCTCATCTTGATTCATAGCACTGTCAATTGATTTATATGTCTTGACTACACCTGGCAGTTTCGCTTGAATTTGAAAATTAATGGCATTGATATGAATATTCTTCGGTGCAAAAATGGCGCGTTCTCTCAACCAATAATGATTTCTGTAATTCTGAAGAATATTCGGAAAAACACATTCAATCAACTCATCAATAGATTGCGCAATTGTACAAAAATTGTTAAGTAAAATAATCAATCCGTTGGTTCTGTCGATTGGTATTTTGCCATCACCAATTTCTAACAATTGTTTTGAAAACTCATGGCAGTTGCATCATTATGTAGGTGTATACGCATATTAATGTTCAGTATCAATTTTCTTACATGTCCCAAAGAACTGATTACTTCAAACAGGCGTTTATTTCATCAGCAGGAATTGATCGAGGAATGACAGGCAATGTTTGACGAAAGTCCCCTGACAGCTATATCAGAGCACCACCAAAAAGCTGTTGATTACTGCGTAAATCTTGCATTGTTCGATTAAATGCTTCTACTGATTTTTTATTCGCCATTGTGCACTCATCCCATAAAATAATTGACGTTAATCGCAGAACTTTTGCCATAGCAGAATTTCCCGAAATATTGCAAGTTGGAGTTTCAATCACCTGTACATGCAATGACAATTTTAATGCAGAGTGTGCGGTCCGACCACCTTCTAATAATGTAGCAGCAATTCCCGAAGATGCAAGTGCCAATGCAATTTTCTGTTCCGATCGAATAGTCGCTAAAATCAATGGTACAACGAAAGTTTTGCCTGTACCAACAGGTGCACCCAAGAAATATAATCCACCTGCGTTATTGGAAACAGATTGCATGATTGTGTCATATATGTACATGTTTTTGTTGAATTTGGAATCTCTAATAATTTTAGTAGCACCAAAAGAAGTCATTTGAAAAGCCGAATTGTATTGTTGAATATTACTCAAAAACTGCTTCGACGTTTGAGATGTCCCAAAAATAAATGAATACAATGGTTTGGGCGGAGTTTCTAATGTTGGCAATCTCACATTAGCACATTAGCACAACACATGCCGAGCTTTCACCTTGAAAGTTAGCCGCATCACAATGTGGACATATTGCGTCCATCATTCCAATGTATCCGTACATACTATAATCAATCTGACTATTGTAATTAAAAGCAGCACGCAGCATTTCATCCAAAACAGCACGATGTATTCGTGTTCCCTGTGCAAGACCAAGTACAGGTACAGGGTCAATAGATCTATTCTGTGGAGTACGTTCACGCTGCGATGCATTAGCTTGTGCGCGTTCATCTGTAGTCTGAGATCGTCTTAATAATGCCACTTGATTTGCATTACGCGTTTGCTGGCCTATGTTTGGTCGTCTTGCTCCTGGCATTTTACCTTCACTCAACAACTCAACAATATTTTGGAAAAAATAAACACAAAGCAATAACTCAGCAATATTTTGGAAAATATAAACACAACAAAGCTATAATTATCGCTGATAAAATGAAATGACATATGATGACATTAAATTTGTTTGACAGAACTAACGTCACTTTTTTATCTTCTATTGTTTTGCCAAAGGCTCAAATTGGCTTTTAAGTATTAGTACAAATTGTTTGTATATGGGAGTATAGAAAGATGTTGATTTAACACCTTTTCAAGATTTTTTTTCAAATTTTCTCTACGTACAAACCTTCTCTGGACTTCCACGAATAATTCAAGACCAAAATTATCCCAATCGGTAAAGGCATTGTTGAGTTATAACATTACAACGAAAAGTGGCATTGATTTTTATATATATAGATATCGTAATTTGTTTTTTTACAATATTTTTTGTTTACAATATTAATTCTTTCACAAATAAAATGGATCCCGCAGCAAATCTACCTCTCGATAACGGTCTTACTACTATCGTTAACTTTGTTAATTTTGCTTTACTTTATATTTTTATTTTTTGATATGTTATATTTGTTAAAGCTTACAATAAAATGAATTAAGAAAAATACCTCATTTTTTAATTTGTTTTAATTTTTTATAATTTGCAATCAAAACTAGTTGTTTAATTTTAAAAAATCGCGCGATAATAAAAAACGGGATTATAAGAAACGGGATTACAAAAAGCGGGATTATAAAAAATCGGGATTATAAAAGCAGGATTATAAAAGACGGGATTTAAAAAAACGGGAATATAAAAACCAGGATATCGAACCCAATCCATCAATTTGCATGCTCTACGTCCAATACTGTCCAAAAGACTTAAGTTTTAGATGTACCACACATAGATGTGAGCTTTGAACATATATTATATAAGTCTTATAGATAATAGCCAGATCAGAAGGGGAGAAAAAGAACTTGTTGCATAGCCTTAGGAAACCCAAAAATAGTGCGGCATTTTTGGCGACATTGCGTATGTGATCGTTCCATAACAGGTGGTTGAAGATACACATACCGGGAATTTTAAGCTTTTCAGTCTCCCTAATTTGATAAAGCCTAATATTTTTCGAATATGTTCCATTCGATAAAAGCAAAGAACGTAGATTTGTAGAAATAAATATGGTCTAACAAAACTGTCTAGATAACATTTGTAAGAAGTAAAAAGTGAATGAGTTGAATACGAAAATGACGAAATTTTTGAAATTTGGAGTGTTGATTTTTAGAAAGACAGAAATATTGTTAAGAAACAAGATATCAAATATTTTTCAACAGCATTGCCATTTGAGAGTAAAGATGAAAAATAGATTTTTTTACTTTCTTATTTTAAGGCAAAAATATAAAACTTGTGTTGTTTCAAAATAAATAAATTGGGTGGCGCAATAGTCCGTTGAGAACTAGGACCTAGTGACTAATAACTCTCAACCATTCCTGTATTTGAATTCTGTTGCCTGGGATGGAGGGGATCTACAGTTTTTAGCCGAATCCAAACGGCTAATTTGAGAAAGCACTTTTCATGACAAGAATTACTCTTAGAGAATTTGTCAATTCCTCGCAAGAGGCAGTACCCGTGAAAAAAATTAGGGGTACCCGTGAAAAAAACTTAGGCAGGGATTGAACTCAAGACCTCTGGCATGACAGTAAAACGCACTAAACATCATGCCACGGGTACAACATTTGTGTTGTCTAAAAGAAAAAAAAAACACTTGATCAACAATTTATTACCTAAAGTTATCAAAGTACCGTTTACGTACAATATCCGAAAAATCGTTATATTTGACATTTTACCTGTTTTGAAACCGCTATAAATTCTTAACACTTGCTTGTAGAAAAAAAAGTTATTGAAGATATTTGGTGGTACATCTCGTGATCTTCAAAGTTAAGCTTACAGATTTTGAGTAGTATTTATTTGTTAAGAATAACAGCCTTAAAGCTTTTTTTTTTGAAAAAAAACCTTACTTAATTTGTATGCTCACACCGGATTTTTAAGGAATTTTTGTCACTTGAATAATGATTTTCGCAGAATCTGTACCAATTTTTCATCGATATAAGAATTCTTCCGAAATTTCAAGGATTCTATGCCTATTTTGACTGAACTGGATTAACCGAATATTACGTAGTTTATACGTAAAGTGTAAACAGGTTGAAAACATTTTGAGAAAATGTCATCCATATTTATGTTATGTTGTTTAAATCGAAGACTGCTCTACCAATGGTCATTAGTCAAACTTCTGATATACCTACCCTATTTCCTGTGGTTATAATAATAAATCTGTTAAAACGGTTATAAGATTTGATTTTATATAAGATTTGATATCCTAAATTCAAGATTGATGCAAACGAAACAAGATCCAGCTTTACTTTCAAACTCTAGGCGACTATTTTTCTATCGCTCATATATCAATAATGGAAACTTTTTAATTAAATTTGCATCAGTGTCATATAATAGGAATCACTTAGTACCTTATAAATTGAAAATACGGAAATAATATCAAGTGTTTTTTAAAGGTACCTATAAAACTTCAGATAGGGCTAAGTTTCAAAATAATGACTCCTTTTCTTTGACAAATCACCAAAACTGATTATGCTTATTTATTTAAAAAATATTCGTTCTGTTCTCCAAATTTGTAGTACTTCGTCAGGTCAGCGATGAGGCTTATATTTCTCTTGGCGGGTGTTTATTGTTTAAACAAACAGATTGTTTTTTTTTTCATTTTTAAAAATGACCAAAATTCTGATTGAAACCTAGAGACACCATTAATCCTAAAAATATACGCTATAATAAAATTATTAGTGCTTATTTCATTCCTCATTAAAAATATTTTTAAGAAGAAATAGTTTGTCTAGCCACACAAAGAAGAAATAAAGCTTTGAATTACCCACCTCCTTCTAGTGATTTAACATCCTTACAATAATGTTTGTGGCAAATTTCTAGTCTGGTTGCTAAAAAACATTACCAATTTATTATTAAGAAGCCAACATTCGACGCATTATTACGAAAAAAGATCGGAAATGATCACTCTAAAAAAATGGTGAAAAAATAGAACGACATCATGGCGGGCGTTCTTAAATGGCATTCGTGGAGGTTATATGAAAGAATTTATGTTTAAACATTAAATATTAAATTTGTTTCAATTTCATTGAATTTGTTGTATTGCCTCTAAAAAAAACCCAAAATCCACTTCTTTTCCCATTCACAAAATAACACTTTATCCAATAAACCGAAAATAATTCATCCCTGGAGTATACTTATTTATATTCACATTAAGATGTGTAGATTTCATAAAATTACTCAAACAAATTAATTGAATTTTTTCTCAATTTGTTTCTAGAAACAATCTTGTATAACTTACCTACCCTAAAAACATACATAGACATAACACCTTTAACATTATTTTCAATCCCGACCTCAAAGAAACTTAATTTTGTACACAATACACGATGCACACGTTTGTTTTTATTTCTTTTCTTCTTTTTAATCTGATACGAGAGAATATCAAAACATTAGCTCAACCATTGCCAACTTCCGTTCACCATATTAACTTCCGGTTGAGTATGTTACAATGGAAATTGTCTTTGGTTCCGTTCTGGATCACCTTTGGGAGAATCATGATTCAAGATATAGAGATAGAACGGAAAATACATACATAGCTACAAGAAAATATACACAGAGAACAGTTACAGATGAGTTTATAAAATAAATCAACAAGCTCCTTGCATGAAACTGTGTTGAGTAAGGGAAGGGTTCAATTCATATAGAAATATTTGTATATTTTGATACTTGTTGATAAAATGTTATTATCTTTCTGTTCTTAACAGTCCTGGAAATGTGTTAACTTTAGGTACAACGTGTATTTATCTCACTGGAAAAAAGCTTTTTCTCTCACGAAAGCTCTGGGCTTCGTTGATTTTGCGCTCAGATATTAAGCTTTCCCCCATTAAAAAGTTAATTTAAATTAAATTTCATTGCATATTTTTGGGATTTTCTAAACGTAAAGCTCTTTCTTGTAAACTTTCTTCTCCTTCAAAAGCTTATTTTTCCAACAACGACATTCACAGTATCCTTTAGTAAGCCTTAGGGAAGTTTTTTTTGTTGTATTCAATGTGAACGAGTTTTGAATAAATAATAAAAAAGCCTGTAAGTAATTTTTTTTAATGAAAACTACAGAGAAACAAAATAAACAAACAAAAACAGAAAAAAGCTTAAAAAAAGTATAAGTAAGCAGGGGACTGTTATCCTTTACCTTTTTTTTTGCCAAATACTGGGGAAGTATTACCCAGGAGCAGTAAGCAGGGCAGAGTAGTGTGCTACTGCACTTCAAAAATAAAAACAGAAGAAAAAAGCCGGCGGGAGTTTACTTGCGTGCTTTTGTTTTTGACTGGAATGTAGGTCAGTTTGTTGAGATACTTGAGGCATAACTAAACTAAACTACTACTACGAGATTCCATCCTTGAGAATACCTACTTCCTTTCCCACGCCCCAACTGCCCCCTCTCTTTTTCCCTCTTTCATCTGTAAATTGTGTCGTCGTGATGAGTATTTTCTCTGATGCATGGGGTTGGATTTTGTATGTTTGTTTTCTTGCAAGTTATAGCTACATAGATAGATCCTACGTATCTTTCTCGATTATGTTGTGTTGCAAGAGATGTCATTTTGAAGATCTTTGGTTTGTTTACATTTTTTTGGTAAAAATAAAAAAAGAAAACAAAAATTCTTGGGGGAAAATATTAACGGCGCATTGGAAAACATTTTCCATATTTTTGTTTATACAATTTGCATTTGCTACAAGATGTGTATAAATTTGTTTAATCTGCTACTGCGGCAACATACAACTTGTTTGATTATTTTTAGTTGGAATTTCGTTATTTAAAAAAAATAACATCAACATCGATATGAATCAGAAAAACTTACCCATGTCATCGATGATAGGTGCCATTCGTAGTGTGATACCAACTAGCATGAGGCACATTATGAGTAGGAGGAATGCTGTGGCTATGATAGTCCATCGAGCTCTTTGCGGAAGATCATCGGGATCAATTACCTTCAATCAAAATGAAAACATTTAATTATTGTACGTTTTAAATTTGTACATACCTTCATAAGTATTATGTTTTAAATTAACATACCTTAACCGTTTGTGTGTCTAAATCATGAACAAGGATTTTTGGTTTTTTATGACGATGTCGCTTTTTGTGTTTATGATGTCTGAAATATTTAATTGATAGTTAAAGAATAGAAATAAATTTTTACATTTAAAAGAAATTTACAAACAAAAGTCGAAAATTGAATGACATTTATTGACAAGAAGTCAATTTCAATTGGCTCCAAATCTTTTATACATAAATAAATGGGTATAAGGTAAAAGATATATAAAATTCCCTTCATGGTCGATAAGATTTTCATGGATGAAAGATTCAAATGGAATGTTGAATGTCAATTTAGATAAACATGAAATAATCAATCATCATGACTTTAACAAAATGATGTTTTGTTCCATGTAATACATTTGTAAATTAAAACCATATAAATACATATGTATGTACCTACATATAAATGTAGGTATATGAAGGTACCTATTTAAGATTAACAAAATGTGTTTAGGATGGCGTTTTATTATGGCTAAGATAAATGCTGTTGTTGTCAATAGAATAAGCAGTGGAATGAAAATTGTTTATGTAAGAATTTTGTAGATTTTTTTCATTGTGACTTTATTTAGTGTATGGATGTTTTGATGACTTTGAATGAAGGAAAATAGAACATATTTGTGTATAACTCTTCCGTTCATTTTAGGTTCTGAATTCAAATAAAATAATAGATGATTTAAATAATAATAATAATGCAAAAACTATCATATGCGTGATCTAGCATATCGATGCTGGAAACGTTTCCGTATTAACGAACTCAGTGAGTTGTACAAATCATTACGAAATAAAGTATAGTTCAAGAGGTTAGACGTGCAAAAGTACAGTTCTACTCTAACTGTCTAGATTTACGATCCGATGGTCATAAATTCCGCCAGCTAGGAATATGCAAACAAAGAAATAATTTTCCAGCTGCAATGAATATAAATGAGCTAAACAGTATATTTGCTTCTACACCTTTAACAACTCCAAGAGATCATGTATTTCTCAATACCATACCAGAGTCTCTTTTCGACTATATTCTAAACACTAACCTACTCGTAAGTAACGTTGGTAATGAGCCAACCTTTATTACTAAAAATCGACAAGAAGTTTTAGATATAACTCTTGTCTCCGAATTCATTAATAATAATATTTTGAACTGGAAGGTATCTAAAGATCACTCCTTTTCTGATCATAGATACATCCAGTTTGAATTTATAAATGAACCACCTTGCCAACCGATCTTTCGAAATCTAAAAAGAACAAATTGGCCAAAATACAAGAGAACGTTAAATAGTTTAGTAAAACCTGAACTCTTTAATACTCCCTGCAACATAGAAGATCTTGACGACAAATTCAATAATCTAACATTAGCCCTAAACAAAGCTCTAGATACTTCATGCCCTCTTATACAAGTAAGAGGAAAAAGAAGCTACACTGGTGGAACTCAGGGCTGGATCCACTTCGAAAAGAATGCAGAAAACTCTTTAACAGAGTGAAAGCTTCTAGAGACATGTCTGACTGGGATTCATATAAAGAATCACTGAAGATATTTAAAAAAAAACTGAGGAAAACCAAACGATCGTCCTGGAGAAACTTTTGTAGCAACGTGGAAGATTGCTTCGAAGCATCCAGGTTGCGCAAAATCCTCTCCAAAAATCCAATCATGCCAAGCTGCTTGAAAAACGCCTCCGGCCTCTGGACCAATTCAAGCGAAGAATCGCTCAACTTGCTACTAGACGTTCACTTTCCTGGTAGCTCTAATATTATTAATAACATTGCACTTAATAATGGTGGCAATACATTACATCCCCCACAAGGTCTAGTCACTAGGGAAAAACTCAAATGGGCTATCAACAGCTTTAAGCCATATAAATCTGCTGGTCCGGATGGTGTAATTCCAGCCGAACTGCAAGAAAATGCAAGTTTTCTAATACCCATCCTAGAAAACATCTTCAAGGGATGCCTTAAATTGGCATACATCCCGATGTCTTGGAGACAAGTTAAAGTTGTTTTTATTCCAAAAGCTGGAAAATCCAGCCACGTTAACCCTAAAGACCTAAGACCTATCAGCTTATCATCATTCCTTCTCAAAACTTTGAACGTTTGATCGATATCCACTTAAGGGCAAGTATTGATAAGTCCCTCCTTTCAAAGGCTCAACACGCCTACAACAAAGGGAAATCAGTTGAAACGGCTCTACACAGTATAGTACGTACAATCGAATATTCCCTCCATCATAAAGAGTACAACTTAGTTGCCTTCTTAGATATAAAAGGTGCATTTAACAATATCGACACATCTGCAATTGCACGTGTATTGACATCTCTGAAGGTAGATAAGTCGATCAGCGAATTGATTAATCAGATGCTGATAAGCAGGATTATCAATTCAAAACTGGACGATTTTAATGCACAAAGGGGTGTCAGCAGAGGTACGCCACAAGTTGGTACGATCAGAGGCTCATCATAAGTGCATTGCATGTGTTAGTTGTTAGTAAAAAAAATAATACAATTATAGCCTAACACACGCACAAAATACAAAACATAATTAACATTTAACTATTACAGAACAAAAAATAAATTACTAATTACTCTAGAAAGAGAGGGATACAGAGTGTTTGCCTATGCGGACGATGTTGCTATTGCAGTAACGGGTAAACATCCCAATATACTAAAAGAACTCTTACAAAACGCTTAAAATAAGCTCACCAGATGTGCAAATCAGTGTGGACTAGGCGTTAACTCACAAAAAAACGACCTTGTCCTCTTCACAAGGAAATACAAAGTCCCACTCATTGACCCTCCCCTCATAAACGGTGTACCACTTAAATTCTCTGAAAAAGCAAAATACTTGGATCTCATTTTGGATAAGAAATTAAGTTGGGAACCTAATATTCAAGAGAGAATAAACAAGGCCACAGTAGCCCTGTTCTCCTGTAAAAAGGCCATTGGTAATAAATGGGGCCTACAGCCCCGCATTACACACTGGCTATACATCTCGGTCATAAGACCGATCCTTACTTATGGAGTAGCGGTATGGTGGACGGCGCTAGATACAGCGACAAATCGCGATAAACTCAGCAAAGTCCAACGAACAGCCTGCCTGTGTATGGGAGGAGCACTTCGCTCCACCCCCTCCGCTTCACTAGATGTTCTGTTCCATCTAATAACTCTGGACATTTTCAGCAAGCAAACGGCCGCTAATACTGCCATACGGCTTCAAGCCTCCTCTCTGTGGATCAATAATGGAATTGGCCACACCACTATTTTGAACTCGTTCAGAACTATAAACAGTAATATTGACTACACCATACCCCATCCTCAGTTTAATAACTATAGCTTCAAAGTGACTATACCTCCCAGGTCTTCTTGGGAGAATACATCATTTTTGAACGATGGTTCTATAAACTTTTATACAGACGGATCAAAAACGGAGGATGGGGTTGGTGGAGGCGTATACTCAGATAGACTAAATTTAAATCTCTCCTTTCGTCTACCCGATCATTGTAGCGTGTTCCAAGCTGAAATCCTGGCTATAAAAGAAGTCCTATCCTGGCTAAGAGAAAACGTTATATCAACTAATGATATACGCATCTTCTCGGATAGCCAAGCCGCGCTAAAGTCCCTAGACTCAGTCTCCACAAATTCATTAACAGCCCTAAATTGTCGATCATCTCTTACGGAGATGGCTACACAGTTCAACATTCACCTTTTCTGGGTGCCGGGCCATAGAGACATTCCAGGAAATTGCAAAGCTGACGAACTTGCAAAAAGCGGAACAACTTTACCTCTGCTGGCTCACAATGCTAGCATAGGTATCCCCTTAGCTACATGTAAGCTCATGCTAAAGCAAGATACCATAGAGAAAACAAACTTCAGGTGGAATAACACCACCACCTGTGTCGCAACTAAACTAATTTGGCCTATTCTTAGCGCCAGGCGCTCAAAACAATTAATCTCTCTGAGTAGATTGCACATTAGCTACGTTATAGGTGTCCTGACTGGGCACTACTTAATAGGAAGGCATGCTATTCGACTTGGAGCCCCTGCAAATGATTTTTGTAGGAGTTGCATGGACGAAGAAGAAGAGGAGACAATCTCTCATCTTCTGTGCACATGCCCTGCCTTATCACACAGACGTAGAATCCACCTTGGAGACTACTACTTTAACGATACCAGCGATTTAAAAAATTCAGACATTACTTGTTTCCTACGCTTCATTCGAAGCTCCAATTGGTTCAACGAGTTAAGCTGATTAACTGATCCATGTGGTATCACAACGGACCATACTTTGGTCTAAGTGTGTTGGACGTCCCAACCAACAGCCACTTTAACCTAACCTAACCTAACCATACCACGACCTTCTACAGACACTTTGTTCAGTTTCGATTATATAAAGTCCAATGCCACTGGTGCTGATGATTTGAATCCAATTTTCATTAAAGCTATTCCTCCATAAATACAATTCTTACCACTGGCATTTTCCGCATCAATGGAAATAAGCAAAAATAATTTCTATCCCCAAAAACTCGTTTAGTAATGAACTTAGACCGATTTCAATAGTTCCTTTTCTATCTAAAGTCTGTGAAAAGATAATGCAAAAACAATTAAGCTACTTCAACAGTCGCAATAACCTTTTAGTCGATGTTCAATCAGGTTTTCGTTCACACCATAGCTGTATAACTCCACTAACTAAAATAATCGAAGACATAAGGACTGAACTCGACCTACTAGAATTTTCGAAATCATTCGACATTTTGAATCACTCGATACTTCTGAATAAACTGCGTCACAGATTCAACATATCCTCAGAAGCTATTAAACTGCTTTCTTCCTTTTTGAATAATAGAAAGCAAGCCGTTTTCTTAAATGAAAATCTCTCCGATTTTCTTCCGATTGAACAATTAGTTCCTCAAGGATCAATTCTATCCCCCCTTCGATTTTTATGTGAATGAAATCCGTTTCATATTATACGAGTATATTATATTCATTTATGCCGATGACATTCAAATTTACAAAAGCTGTCCTTTGGGTTTAATTGACGACTGCGTTTTCACCCTGAACCAAGAACTATAAAAGATATCCTACTGGGCGTCTTGCAATGGGTTGATTGCCAACGCAAGCAAATGCAAATGCCTGGTTATATCAAGAAAATAATCAGATTTAACATACTTTCCTTCCATAATTCTGAACGAGAACCCATTAGAATTCGTTAATTCCAGTAAAAATCTAGGTGTAATCTTCAATAGAACATTGACCTGGAATAATTACATCAACCAATTGATAGGTAAAACTTATGAAACGTTTAGAACGCTGTGGACCGCTCAAAACATCACTCCATTTAAAACTACACTAATGCTAGCAAGGGCTCTAGTAATACCTGTTCTTACTCATGGATGCAAATTTTTTACAGCTGCGATTCCACCAGCTAAAATAAACTAAACACAGCTTTAATAGTATCATTCGATACATCTTTGGGTTAAGAAGGTACGACCATGTTCACATTTGCAAGAGATTTCGCTTTATATGCCTTCAAATGACTTCATGAAGCTTCGAACATTGATACTTTTTTTTTAAAATCTTGAAAACACGTCAACCAGCTTATCTCCTTAAAAAAATCAGAATGTCGACATCGAACAGATCGACATCGGTAATTTTGCCACGCTTTTCGTATTCGACCCCGGAAAAGTAATTTTTCATCGCTGCATGTCGCCTCTGGAACTCACTTCCCACCACTCATCTGCGGGATATAAGTGATATGCACATTTTTCAAAAAAGTATTAAAATCTTCTTTTCTAACCAAAGCAACTAACTTAGTCTAGCTTATCTTCTCTTCTTGACTCTTACTATATTTTTCTCTTTTTTTTTCTTCTTCTATTTCTATCATTTTCTTGTTTCCAAGTCAATTTTTTGTTAAATTTTATTTTAGTTTTATTATATTTTATATTATTAACTTCCCATAGGAAGTTTTTGTAATGGGTCCGATTTGTCAAATTGAAAATGTTGACATTTCTCGACGTTTCAAGGTCCCTAGAGTCAAAATAAAAGATTTTTAGAAAGATGTCTGTGTGACGTTTTTTTCGTCGTCCATAGCTCAAGAACCAGAAGAGCTATCGACTTCAAATAAATTTTGTTATACAGATAATAAGGCAGAAAGATGCAGAAATTGTTCTCAGGAAAATTGCGTGGGTGGTTTTTTTACCATAGCAGTTTAATAAAAAGGTGAACATTTTGGTTAATCCTAAATATCTCAAGAACCAATCACGCTAGAGACTTGAATGAAATTGTATATTATATATTGTAACGTGATACCAAACAAGTATATTTTTGGAAAAAGTTCCAATTAACGGTTTTTTTAAATCAAAAAACTTAAAAAAAAATTTGTCACCTCGAAAATTTTACGACCAAAATATGATTTCATCTCCAAAACAATTTTGTGCAACGAAGAATAATGTTTTTGACATCTGATAAAATTTTGAAAAAAAATTTAATTGACAGTTTTTTTTATAAAAAATAAAAACCTAAAAAAAACATTACTCAAAGTTAGGAAAAATTGATTTTCAACTCAAATATCTTTTCAAAACTTTGAGATATTTGCTTTAAACTACTTTTATCTTTTAAAAAATATTATTGTGGTCATTCAGTAAAATTTTGAGAAAAATCGAATTCACAGTTTTTTTTACAAAAAATAAAAACCTTACAAAAAAACAATACTAAAACTTGGTAAAAATGTACTTTCGACTCAAAAAGCTTTTCAAAAATTAAAAATATTGTCTTCAAACTTTTTTTATTTCACAGAAAATATTGTTTTCGATATTCAGTAAAATTTCGTAAAAATTGATGTTCGGTTCTTGATATCTCTCAAATTAATTTCATTCATCCAATTTGTAAAAAATTAAGAAATGCTACTTTAATTGGTAAAAATTTGTTTTCGACTAAACATCTATTTAACAAAACTAGATTTTCAAACTAAACTATTGCTTTATAAGAAAAATATTGTTGGTAATTTTAAAATTTTTAAGAATAATTCAACTAACAACTTTTTTAACCCAACCCTACAAACTTTTATACAAGACAAATCGACAGTCGGGATGGGAAGTTATCAGTGTTGGTTGCATCCCAGCCTCTTTTTTTTATTTTGAATTGTTGTGACTTACATTGTTATTTAAGTCATAGGCTCTCACAAATTTATAACATATCTGTTATCTTATTGTGCAAGCTTTATAAATAAATAAACTGAAACTGAAATTAGGTTCTCTAATAAGAGGTTTCATTTTATTATTCAAAAATCGAGTTTTTAATACGAGAAATCGTATAACCACGGCTACACGGTTGTAGAACCATAGCAATTTCATCAAATTTTTCATGACAAATTAGCACCTTTGCGTCTGTATTTGCTAGATAACTTTACGGTTTTCATACAAAGGTCTTGACTTGATTGTGAACATATCAATATCACGTGGTGCAAAAGTCAAAGTCTTTAGGTGTTAGATTAAAAAATTTCGACGCCTCACATCTTCGAGAAATAACTAGATAAGGAAACTTGTGAGCAAAATTAAGATCGTTTTGTTGCATGCGTGGAAAGTAGGGCAACAGATTCTACATATATTGATAATTCTATTTTCCAATTCCAACAATACAAAATTATAAGGTAATTACAGGTCGGTACACGATCCATTCATCGTAACACTTGCACCAGCCAAATGCAACAATTCTCTTTCATGCAAATTCCGAATGAGTTGTATGCATTTCAAGCATCTAATCAAAGAATACGTAGTTGTTGTTAATCGAATGGCTTGAGATCTTTTGATAGCTGATCTAAAAAAGCCCATGTCGTTATATACGATACGGCCCAATGTCATATGCAATAGTCCTAATTTAGAGTGAAGATAAACGAGGAATCGACAAACCTGGGATTTCGTTAAAACCGTGTGTTAAAAAAAGGTTTGATTTTTTACATCATACACTTGTCACCGAAGCTCATTTTTGTCCACCACTTTTAATATTGTTTTTGCATTTTAGTAGTGAATTTTAATTTCGATTCATTGCTGAAGCATTTATTGTTCTGTTTTTAGTAATATCATATTTTTAACTTGCCAAATAATAGAAACCTCTAAAATTGACCCCAATTGGCTTACAGAAAGGAAACCTCCTATTGGAAGACCCTTTAGTTTTTTTTTTTTTTAAATCATAGGTATCTATGTACTGCTCAGTGAACTAGATTAACGTATCATTCATAAAGAGAAAACTGGAAAAAAGTTCATTACAACTGAAAAATTGCGTATACGCCCAGGTGTGCCATTATATATTTTGCTCCACAAACATAGAATTAATAAATTACCCTATCAAAGTTCAAACACTTGAGTCCAACATTTGTTATTTTGTTTTCATATATCTCAACTAACGACTGAGCTCCACGAGTTGAAAATAATTGGTTTTCAAGGCTTTGATATACATATTAGAATATTTATATATTTGTCTACGTTAAATGAGTTTTGTGTTTGTAACGACGATCTGTTGATATGTTTTTCATTGGAAGTTAATTTCCAGTTACATACATACGAGTATGTATGTATAAATATTAAATAACATATTATTTTTGAGGTAAGGTCATATTTTTAATTGATAATGACTCGAAGTTAAATAATTTCAGAGAAAAAGTGAATTTTGATTTCATTTTCAACAATTTTTTAATATTTCCAAAACAAATAAACAAAATTGTTTATTTTTCTATATTAAATTAGTAAAAAAGCTTTTAAAAAGATAAAAGCTTTTAAATGGAAAAAAGTAAGAAATTGTCATTTAATTAATTTCAAAAAGTATGAAATCATAATCAAATAATAATCTGGGTGTATTTTACGAATTTGTTTACCCTTAATTGATAGAAAAAAGCCCAAATCCCCCTAAAATTTTTTTTAGATTATTTTTTATTTAATGGAGGTGTAGAGAAAAATTTGTTAAACCACTGTGATACATATTGTTGCTCTCATAAGCAGACTTCGTAACTCCACATTAAAAACGACATTTTAAATCGACTTTCTGGAACATTTTTTTCATTGTTACTAAATTTCTTATATAAAGTTTAACACTCAATAAAGTTAATAAACTAACAAACTAACAAACTTCATAAGTCAAAGAATTTTGAAATTAATACAAAAATATTTAAACCCGGCGCTCTCGTTTTCTGGTGAAATGTTGTAATTTCTGAGTTATGAGGTTTGCAATTTGTAGAAATTCCGGAGTAGTAAAACTTTAAATTTGTTACTCAAAATGATGTAAGTTTACAGTCTCTGAGTAATATATTATTTTAAAGAAGGTTTTCCGAATTCTGATTCAGACGAAGAATCTTCTGAAAAAGTCCCTCCTGGCTCAAACTTTTTTTTTGAAAAACAAAACATTTTTCCTCAAATGAGCGCATTAACAAAGATTACAAAATTGCATAGTCACATGAAATACAAGCTTTCGAAACAGTTTTATTTTTTTTAAATAAATTTAATTTTATTTTGTTTATACTGTTGATTTGCTATTTACGTATATTTTTGTTATTAAAAATTTGTATTTTTTATACATTTCGTATGGTTGTATTTCGAAAAAATATTGAAAACACAAAGACGAGATTGGGCTCAAAATGAAGAAAATTTGAAATCGTAGACTGTTTGGTGTTTTGCCGATTTCTTGCCATGTTGCGTTCAGACCTCAAAATCAAAAACCTGGATTATTTACAATACCAACGTCATAAAAACCCAGAAAAAAAATCGACCTACCGGATTTACAGAAACGACTCTTTCTTTATAGAGAAAAGTTCCCAATTTTCTTAAAGACTAAAATATATTTTTAGATTTATTATTGAAAAAGACATTGTTAACTTAAAAAAAATTGTTGTTTTGAACTTTTAGACTTAAAATTATAAACAATAGCAACATTTTTTTAAAAAGTTACTGCAGGATTAGATTTCTGGCTTTTCTGAAAATTTGCCACCCTCACCTAACAAAGTTGATATAGACTTCCCAGAATTATTAGATTATCCAGAATTATGGTATATCAAGTTATTTTAATCGGTCCGATTTGTCGAATTGAAAATGTTGGCATTTCTTGACGTTTCAAGGTCAAGCGTTATACAAATAATAAAGCAAAAAGATGCAGAAATGACTTTTAAAAAAATTGCGTGGGTGTTTTTTTTACCAAAGCAAAAGGTGCAAATTTTGGTTAACCCTAAATAACTGACGAACCAATAACGCTAGAGACTTGAAGTAAATTTTTTATTATATATTGTACCGTAATACCAAACAAATATATTTTCCGCAAAAAATCCAATTAACGGTTTTTTTATAAATCAAAAAACTGAAAACAAATATTTGTCACCACGAATATTTTACGAACAAAAAATAATTGTATCTCCAAAATTATTTTGTGCAACGAAGAACAACGTTTTTAACATCTGGTAAAATTTTGAGAAAAATCGAATTGACACTTTTTCTACAAAAAAATAAAAACCTAAACAAAAATTAATAAAAGTTGGCAAATATTGATTTTCGACTTAAATATCTTTTCGAGACTTTGAGATATTGGCTTTAAATTTATTTTATTTTATAAAAAAATATTGTTTTCATCATTCGTTACTATTTAAAAAAAAAATCAAATTGATGTTTTTTTTATTAAAAATATAAACCTAAAAAAAAAACATTACTTAAAGTTGGTAAAAATTCATTTTCTACTTTTATGCCTTCAAACTAATTTTATCTTCTAAGAAATATTGTTTTCCATATTCGGTAGAATTTAGAAAAAAATTCGAATTGACAGTTTTCTTACAAAAAGTAAAAACCTAAAAAAAAACAATACCAAATCTTGGTAAAAATTTACTTTCGACTCAAATATCTTTTCAATAAATAAAATTATTGACTTCAAGCTAATTTTATCTCACAGAAAATATTGTTTTCAACATTTTTGTTTATATATATAATATGTATGTACATATATATATATGTATTTGTTTATATAAAAAATAAAAACTGCAGAAATGCTACTAAGATTGTTAAAAATTGGTTTCGACTAAAAATCTCCATATCAAAAATAAATTTTGAAATGAAACTATTTCATTAGATATATGCGGAATATTGGTGGTAGTTTTCAAATGTTTAAGAATAATTCAACTGACAACTTTTTTAACAAAACACGAAAACCTACAAACTTTTAAGCAAGACAAATCGACAGAAGGGATGGGAAGTTATCAGTGTGGGTCGCATCCCAGCCTCTTTTTGTCATTTTAGTATTACAATGTACAAACATTTATTTTAGTTAATATTTGACCAGAATAGAATAGAATAGAATTGACTTTATTTACATACAAAATTCAGTTATACAATAAATAATTACAAGTCTTTTAAGACCTAGTTTTAAAAACGTCGGTCAGATTGACAGAATATGAATTCTGATTAGAAGCTCTCTGTAAGAATTCTTTTCCTGTAAGCCATTGCGCATTGGATAATATATATAAAATATATAATAAGATTTGACCAACTGTGTTCTGAAAACCTTTACATTTATAGACACAACTTTGGGCTCAAATTGTAGTTAGTGAATTTACCTTAAATCGTAAAACATGATTGTATTTAAAAAAATCTACCTTAGGGTAAAAGATACCAATAAAATTTGGTGAATACGAGTATTTTCGTTTCGTAGCAATTTCAATTGTAACCATTTATGTCTAGTTTGCTCAATGATATTCAGTGATTAGTTCACCTAAAATTTTACATGAATAAATAAATAAATAAATTTAACATTGCTCACTATACAGTGTGCACCTAGTAGCTTACAAGACTTCTCAACCATTTGTGTATCCCTGCTAAAGAGAGGATTTCTAAGTTCGCTTTCATTGAAATCCAAAAACTTATTCAATTTTAAAGAGCACTTGGGAATCTTCTGAATTTTAATCAGCTTAAAAACAATAGCTTCACAAATTTATTCTGTGGATAGACAGAGAGGATAGACAAGACCGAATTACGGTACAGGTCACACTTTTCCTTATTTTCTATCCATTGTATGTGTTGTGTATACCTAATGATTCGATTTTATAACGACTTCAAAACTTGTCCTTTTGTAAATAGGTCCTGATAGAATTGAATGTTTACCATTTCCTCTAATTTAAGGATCAACACAATACTTAACACGAAATCAATACCTACCTTTTAAACAGAAAGCCGTAGGTACAAGAAATCGTCGTGAAATGTGAAAACAATAAAAAAGAAAATCAATTGACATTATAAGAAACTTCGAGGCAATTTCTTTAAAACTTTTAAATAAAGTTGAATGAAAATAATGCTCATTCTCCTTAACTATATATTAAACTACACTCAGGTTGTTGTTGTTGTTCAAAAACTTTACTTATTAAATGGAATTAAGATTGATTTCGTTCCACCTTTAATTCTAACTATATTGCATCCCAGACAATGTCCCGCACGGCAAGACTTGGCACGGACCAAAAAATCTCTTTTGCAATTTATTGGATTCCTTTGTCCCAAACCCACTTTTTGAAAACAACACAAAACATTAATAAAAAGGAAAACGTTTAATTATCTCAACTTGACAGGAGAGAAAGAGATGATAGGTATTCCACCAAAGGACTAAGTGAAGACATTAACAATGAACACGAGGACGAGCGACGAGCTCCGACGACAACGCAATGAGGCCATTTAATTCCAAATCTTTTGTTCAACATAATTGGAGTGAAAACAAATCCTACATCTACAACTTCTGAAACTACCCTCTCTAAGCCCTCTAAATGGCTGTGCAAAAGTCAAAATATTATCTGCAGACAAATGTATATAAACATGCTCTAAGGATTTTAGGGAGGATGTGTAATTGAAGGAACTGAGTAACTTACCGATGTTTGCGATTGCGACTGCTTGGAACTATCTCCTGAAGGTCGTCGTTCTTGTCCGATTCCACTTGGAGCGTCATGTCGTAAACAAAATCCTCATTGTAATGGAATTGACTGTGCGTCCAAAAACACATGTAAGAGAATGATATAATAATTAGGTGTGTCTGCAATTAAATTACACATCCTATACAACAACGCACGGAGCATCGGTACGGCTACGACCGACAGCGGGTGGTTGTATTTGCGGGTGAGCTTATGGGTACTTACATGGGCTGATTTGGAGGCATACTTAGGATGCAATGCTGTAAGCCACTCGGGGAGGGATAAACCAATACCGGATCTGAGCATCTGTGGTGGCGTTCTGTAAAGAGTTAACCAAAGTTATTATTCATTTGCAATTTACACACACTCACATAAAAAGGACGAGAAATACAGCGATATAATATCTATTGTCTGGTATTTTTGAAATGCAATGTACCAACTGATGTGTGGTTGATTTAACAAATGAAAATGAGTTTTTGTAGGTATCGTGCACAATTATATAGTAGCCTTGAGTTAATGCTTTGTTTTCGTTTTTGTTTTTGTTATATTTTAATCGGACAAATGAAATGGTTTGTTTATTTGTAAAAATTAATATTTATAAATGAAATTAAAATAAGTATCTACTAAGAGATGTATTTTACATATACATACATACATACATTAGTACATGTGTATCAATTAAAATTACTTGAGTATTATTTTTATTTAATATATAAATTCATGCATATGTATTATGTATTTATGCTGTAACCTATATCGCAGCTGTTATTTGTATGACCTTTGTGATAGCTGACCTATTGGTATTTCTCATTTGTGATACTTATAAAGTTTATTTAAAATGGCTGGCAACGCTGCTGCGAAAGTGTAAAGTTGAACTAAGACATCGCTCTTGAGAAATATTTAAAAATAAAACCTAATATCCAGTTTTTAAATTTAAAAAGTGCCTAAATTGATTTATAAAGAAAGCTTATTCCAATAATCGACCACTGTCAAGGTAATATAAGCATATTTTTGCATAAAATAAGTATTTATCTTAAAATCTAGTCACATGTCTGATAAACGAAAAATCGTCGAAACCTCACCAGAAGAAAATTGTTATCAAGAAAATACACCAAATTACCACAAAATCTTAAAACGCACCACCCACAACATGTCTATGTCTGATTCGGATTTACAAAAAATTAAATCAATTGTTGTATCTTCTCTACAAACTGAGCTGACATTGGCAATTGCTAACCTAGCTACCAAAGAAGACCTGGGTAAGCTTAACAACGAAATAAGCTTCTTGCGAAAACAAAATGATGAATTGTCTTCAAAAGTTAAGCAATTTGAACTGAGATGTAGCTCTCTGGAAGAAGAACTCGAATCACAAAGTCGTGAAATAAGAAACAAAAACTTAATAATTTCAATTCCCAAAGAAGACTCTCATACAAATCCAGAAGAAAAAATTCGAACTGTCACTCGGCTTCTACTTGGTAATGCTTGTACACAACAGTTTTCAGATTCCGTAAAAATAAGTGAAAATATAAATACAATCAAAATGAAGGTAAATACCGGCTCAAGTGAAATTACTTTGAAAATGCTTAAAAATGCGTACAAGCTGAAAGACACAGGTGTCTTTCTGCAACGCGATCTTTCCAAGAAAATGCAACTAAAACAACGTATTCTTTTACACTACAGGAAAATAATAAAAAAATTTAAACCAAATAGTTTGGTTCAAATAAAAAACAACTCCATTTTATTTGAAAACAAATCATTTTATTTAAATAATAATAACAATCTTATATATAACACTGATAATACTGAAACCGATGGAGAACACGAACTACAAAAAATGTTAGGTGACATTAACTTTAATGCTGTCAAAAAAATTAACCTGTCAAATGATCGTCAGAATCAAAACGACAGTACTAGATCAATAACAACTAATCGTCGACCAAGGATGCCACTTGTGCAAAATAGTAATAGTATGAGGAATTGAGATATAACCGCCGCCGTCAGCTCATTTAGTATTAATGTTTGTAAAATATTGTCATATAATGTATCAGGGCTTAATAATAAGATTATGTTTATAGATTTCTTTAATTTTATTAAAACCTTTGAAATATTCTTCATCTTTGAAACACATGTTCTAATTGAAAATTTAAGTAAATTTACCAAATATTTTAACGGATATAAACTTTTTTGGATTCCGGCAACCAAAACATCATGAGGTCGTGCAAGCGGTGGATGTCTGTATGGAATACAAACATCAAAACTGGAGTTCTATAATTTTGTGGAAATCCAAGATAACATTGTCGTTAAGCTTTTAAAAAAACCTAATATGTTTATTGTTCCTTTTTATATAAATTGCAACAAATGGACCGAAGACTTTGGCAGACTGAGCAATTTAATGTGTGATCTATCGAGCAAAAACGTAATGTTGGTTGGTGATTTCAATGCTAGAATAAGTGATAACCAAGTTACAACCCAAATGACTATATCTAACTCAGCACTATCAAATTATTATAATAGAACATCTAAGGATAATATTTACAATCAAAACGGAGTGAGATTATTAGAAATGCTACAAATGTATGATAGTATTATTTTAAATGGATGCACGGAAGGTGACACCGAAGGGCATTTCACTTTTGTTGGTGGCCAAGGCAAATCGGTGATTGATTACTGCATGGTAAATAACGATTGGATCCCTCTTATATACAAATTTGAAGTTTTGAGTAAACAATTTTCTGATCATATGCCATTAGCAATCGAATGGAAATCTTACTTTGAACCACAACAGAGATCCCTTAGTCTGATGCCCCGATTAAAATGGAAAACCCCAAATTTAGAAATATATCAACACTATTTAGATGATTACCTTTCGCACACCCCTCCAACTAATTTGTCAACATCCGCACTCACAACTCAATTAACAGAATCCATAAGATGTTCTGCAATTAACCCGACTCCAAAAAAAACGAATTCTTTTGCTCAAAAATGGTTTGATACAGAATGTCTTAAAGCCAGAAAAAAATCATTCGCACTATTGAAAGCCTTCCGCAGATGTTCTTGTGATCAAATTCGAAAATGGTACATACAAGCGAATGAGAAGTATAAGAAAATCTGCTTCATTAAGAAAGCCAATTTTGAATCCATGCAAGCCCAATCACTCAGCCAAATCAAAAACACAAAACAGTTCTGGAAAATAGCAAAAGAAATTAACGGTTCACTCAACTCTATAGGGTTAAGTGTTTCTGCAGATGATCTATCTGAATATTTCAAAAATCTTCTTCAAATGAACCCAACATCTACTTTCTCATACGCACAGCCGCTCGTCTGTGATGATATATTAGACGCAGTTATATCAGTCAATGAAATACAACTCGTTCTCCAAAGAGCCAAGGACGGAAAAGCCCCAGGTGAAGATGGGATACCCTACGAATATTTTAAAAATGCAACCCCTACTTTTTATAACCATCTACATACACTTTTTAATAAGATTTTTGATAATGCTGATGTGCCGTCCTCTTTTAAAAAATTGATAATTTTTCCAATCCATAAGAAAGGTGATCTAAATGTAGTTGAAAACTACCGAGGCATATCCTTCATGAATGTCATTGCGAAGATATTTTGTGGTGTTCTCATTAACAGGCTTGAAAATTGGGTGGATGTAAACAACATTCTTACAGAGTTTCAAGCAGGCTTTAGAAAGAACTATTCGACGGTTGACCACATATTTACTTTAACTTCAATAGTAAAAGCATTTCAAGCCAGAAACAAAAAAGTATACACATTGTTTGTTGATTTTAAAGCTGCATTTGATTTGGTGAATCGAAATGCTTTATTTTTCAAACTTTCCCAACTTGGAGTGTCGACAAAATTCATCCAAATAATACGTTGTTTGTACACAGATACTGAAGTTGCAGTCTGGGATGGCAAAACATATTCAAAACCATTTAAAACATTTACTGGAGTAAAGCAGGGATGTCTACTCAGCGCTCTTCTATTTGCTCTTTTTATTAATGATATAGCTACGCACATTCCAGGAGGTGTCCGAATTGCGGGTATTGTAATAAATGTATTACTCTACGCTGATGACCTTCTTTTATTATCCGAATCAGCAGACACCCTGCAATTGATGGTAAATCGTCTTACAGACTATTGTGTCAAGTGGGGTCTAGTCATCAACACAGACAAAACGAAAGTAATGGTCTTTTCGCGTTCCAATCGGAGTGAAGTTAGGAACACATGGATACTTAATGGAAGTCGTTTAGAAATATCGAAAGAATACAAGTATTTGGGAGTTTTGATAAATCCAACCCTGGATTATAGCAAGCACCTTACAGAAAAAGCAAAAACTTCACAAAGCTTAATTAATTGTACTTGGAGGAAGATTTTCTCTAACGATCACATAAACCTTTCAACAAAATATAATATTTTCAATGCAGTCGTGAAATCTTCGCTTTGTTATGCGGCACAAATATGGGGTATGCAAGAATACGAAGAAATTGAAAAGTTTCAAAGAAATTTCTTAAAGAAAATATTCAATATTCCCTTAAACACACCAAACTATGCTATTTATTTGGAAACAGGCCTGCAAAAACTTTTTACTTTAAGTCTAAAGTTACAGGCTGATTATTTAATTAAAGTGCTTGGTCTACGGGAAACTCGGTTATGTAAGTTAATGATGCTCTACGAAATTCGGAATAAGGACTGGTGGATGAGGACATGGGAAAACATTGCTGCTTCCTGTGGAGAAGTTGTGCAGATCAATCTCAACAATATTGTTCAGGTGAAAACGAAGTTCTACGAAATCATCCAAAAACTTGAAGAATCTAACCGAAATCAGATGATTGAAAATGCCCGTCAATCGGAGAGCAGATTACTCTATAGCCAGCTTAATTATAACTTGTGTGAAAAGAACTACTTCCAAGATTCTTTCTCCTATAAAGATATTTCCCTAATTTTTAAATCAAGATGCGAACTTCTACATTTAAATGGAAAACCATACAACAGAAACTTTGACCAATTTTGCAATTTATGTAACTTGAGAGCTAAAGAAGATTGCTTTCATTTCATCAGTGTGTGTCCAATTTATAACCAGCAAAGAAGAGTATGCTTTGGTAAACCATCCCTATCAGTACAGGAAACAATTGAAATTTTAAATGGATCAGATTGGGCGAACCTTGTCAAAATTGTCAGAGCTAGCTACCACTACAGAATGCTTATAATAACGGAATATACATAAATCATATAATGAAATTATTTATACAATCAAATCATACCTTTTTTACTTTTTTTTTAATTTTATACCATTATACAGATGTACTTGTTCAATTGTATACTTAAATATTTTAAAGTTACCAGTCGAGCTGACGGCGAAGCCAATGCTTAAAAAATTCATAAAAGCTTTTATAAAATTTGTAATGATTACTTACAATAAATGAATATTTTGAATTGAATTGAATTGAATATTTAAAATGTTTCATTTGCAATTATTTAATTCCTTAAGTATTAATGAAAAGTGAGTATAGAAATTTGATATAATTTAATATTTCATTAAAAAGCAGGTATTCAAAAATACCATATTTTTATATTCTGAATTTACTTTATTCGTTGGTTTTTAAATTTTGAAATACAACATAGAAATGAATTTCTGATAAAAATTTTGTTTTAAGTATTTAGTTTAGACATGGGCTCTGAATAGTTTCGAACCTTATAAATCTCCAGGTCCAGATCAAATCGTACCAGCTGAGCTACAACTTACCATTGACATAACCTTGTGCTTGTCCATCATTGAGATGATCTTTAAAAGTTGTCTAGATCTGGTCTATATACCTCAGCGATGGAGAGAAGTAAAGGTAGTATTCATTCCCAAGGCGGGCAAATGCTCGCATGTCAACCCTAAAGATCTAAGACCTATTAGCCTATCATCATTCATTCTCAAAACTCTGGAACGATTGATTGATATCCATGTACGTAATAGCATTGATAAGAGACTATCGATGTCTCAGCATGCTTACTGCAAAGGGAAATCGGTAGAAACAGCCTTATACACTCTGGTAAGAACTATCGAATACTCCCTTGAGCAAAAGGAATATACTATGGTGGCCTTCCGGGATATTGAGGGCGCTTTCAACAACGTTGACACATCCACGATCACTTCTGCTATGACGACCCTAAACGTCGAATACTCACTCTGTGAGTTGATTAATCTAATGCTAAAAAGCAGGATCATCAACTCTAAGATGGGGGATTTTTGTACGAAAAGGTCTGTCAGTAGAGGCACTCCACAAGGTGGTGTTCTGTCCCCTCTCCTGTGGAACATAGTGGTAGACGAGCTACTAATATCCCTTGAGAGGGAAGGCTACAGAGTGGTTGCGTATGTCGATGATGTTGCTATCGCTGTCACAGGAGAACATCCTAATACACTAAGAGACCTCCTCCAAAACGCACTCAATATGCTCACTAGATGGGCAGATCACTGCGGACTTAGTATTAATCCTCAAAAAACAGACCTTGTCCTTTTTACGCGGAAATACAAGATCCCAGAAATTGTACCTCCTTCAATAAAAGGTGTACCACTAATTTTTACCAAAGGAGCCAAATATCTTGGTCTGATATTGGACAAAAAATTAAGTTAGAAATCTAATATTCAGGAAAGAGTTAAAAAAGCTACAGTAGCTCTTTTCCTTTGCAAGAAAGCCATAGGAAGCAAATGGGGTTTCCAACCTCGCATAACCTATTGGCTATAAACATCGGTCATCCGACCAATACTTATATGAACGGGGTTGCAGTATGGGCATTGAGAACCACACCCTCCTCCATCTGACACCCCTCGACATCTTCAACAAACAAGTGGCAGCGAGTACAGCTATAAGACTCAACGCCTCATCTCAATGGACCAACAACAATGTGGGGCACTCCATCATTTTGAACCTCTTTGGTTCTATACCAAAGTACATAGACTACACTATTCCAAAACCCCAATTTGGAAAAACTTCCAGGTATCCATTCCATCCAGAGATGAATGGGAAGACAAAAAACTCCTGGATGACAAAAGCATTCATTTTTATACAGATGGATCCAATACAAATGAGGGAGTTGGTAGTGGTGTGTACTCAGAAAAGCTTAATCTAAGCATCTCATTCCGCCTCCCTATTCATTGTAGCGTCTTCCAAGCGGAAATTTTAGCGATCAAAGAGGTTCTCTCCTGGCTAAGAGAAAACGTGGTATCAACTTCTGATATCCGCATCTTCTCTGACAGAAAGGCTGCTATCAAGTCTCTTGACGGCGTCTCAACCAAATCTCTAACGGCCCTCGATTGTCGATCGTCTCTTATGGAGCTGGCGCAGCAATTTAACATTCACCTATGCTGGGTGCCGGGCCACAGAGATATCACGGGAAATTGTAGAGCTAAAATGGAACCGTCATGCCTATTTCACCTGAAAGGGAGGAGATAGGTATACCGATAGCTACATGTAAACTTATGCTAAAAGAAACAGCTTTTGCGATGCAAACTCTAGGTGGCACAATTTACCAACATGCGCAGCCACAAAACTCATATGGCCTTCACTGGACCTAAAGCGCTCTAAAGACTTGTTATCTCAAAGCAAACTTCATATTAGCTCCCTAATAGGTGTCCTTAAGGGACACTGTCTTATAGGCAGACACGCAATACGACTTGGTGTAGCCTCAAATGACTTCTGCAGGAGCTGTATGGACGAAGAAGAAGAGGAAACAATCTCTCACCTCCTCTGCACTTGCCTTTGCTCTTTCACTAAGACGCAATCTTCATCTGGGAGAATACTCTATTGATAATCCCAGTGAACTAGCTAAAAAGGATATCAAATATCTTCTTCGCTTTATAAAAAGCTCAAAATGGTACGACTAGTAGGAAGTAATTCTCTAGATTCATGTGGTATCACAATGGGCCTTTTCTTTTGGCCTAAGTGTGTGGATTTAGAATCCGAAGCCACTTTTACCTAACCTAATCTAACCTAACCTATTTAGTTTGGACTTTGCTCTTAAGCGTCTAAAACAATATCATTTAAATGGATTTGAAGATTTTGAGGTTATTTATAAACATTTTTTTTTGGAATTTCAAGCGGTACTCCGGCCATAATCTTTATACCAATTGGTGTCTCTAAAATTTGGAATTAAAAAAATAGAAAAAACCATAATGTGGCATGTTGCTCAGTTTTGTATGAGCCAAAAAGTAGATCAAATAATGATCACCAAACGCTAGCTAAAAGGGAGGTGTACGAACTGCGCGATATCGATAAACTCGGTTTATCGGCACAAGTTTTACGACATCAGGAACATCGTTTCGTACAAATTACAATTTTTGTACATAATACATTTTAATTACTTTTAATGTTTTTTTGTTTGTCAAGCATTATGCAATATCGTAAATAGTTAACAACAAACTTACAAAGGGTGTTTTATTAGACGTGTAGTTTTAAATACTACCGGCTTCATTTTTGAAGAAATATGGACCAATTATTTCCTCCCCTGCTCATAGAGCACACCAAATAGTAACTTTGTGAGGATGTCAGGACGGCCGGCGGCGGCGGCCGGGCGGCTCAACAATAGCGTGTCGATTATGACCACTTCAAATACGACAAGCGATGCGCTTGATGATCGTTCAGCTTCGATTTTTGAATTACTTGTATTTTGTTGGACCACAAATTAAGATCCTTACTCAATATCTTCAAACAAAGAAAAAAAAAAAACGGTTGGACACAGCTCCAAGACAACTCATTTGGGTCTTATTTGATGTTCTGCTGCATTATTAACTAGAGTAAACGTAGTGCAAAAGGTTGTACCCGTGGCATGATGGTTAGTGCGTTGGACTGTCATGCCAGAGGTCTTGGGTTCAATCCCTGCCTGTGCCATCTAAAGTTTTTTCACGGGTACTGCCTCTTGCGAGGAATTGACAAATTCTCCAAGAGTAATTCTTGTTATGAAAAGTGCTTTCTCAAATTAGCCGTTCGGATTCGGCTTAAAACTGTAGATCCCGCACACAGGAATGGTTGAGAGTTGTAAGTCACTAGTTCCTAGTTATCAACGGACTGTTGCGCTACCTAATTTATTTATTTATAAACGTATTGCGAAACCGATCCATTGTTGGTCGGATTATCGACTCTGCTGGGCGATTATGTTGATCGAATATTGGACGCAGCGCGCAGTGCATCGTGCAAACCGGACCATTATTAATTTGGGCAATTTGAAAACGTGATTCAGGAGTTAGTCTTTATTTAATATGAGGTGGTGAACCAAGTTGAGCATAAATCAAGTGACAGCTGTCAAAAGGACTTAATCCGAAAAAAGTATTGCCAGATTAAAAACAACGCATCTCAAAAACATCCGTTGTTATGATATTTCGAGTTGGAAAAATGTCAATTTCAGCGTAATTGATTTGAAACCCCTTACCCAATACAATACAATACAATATAGTATAATAATTTCTCTGTTAAAGAAGAAAAGATCCCAGTTAAATTAGACACTGAAATCCTAAGACCTGGTGGAGTCCTGATTTGTGGATGTGTTTTAAAAGCCAATTAGTGTTGTATTAGTTCAAAATAAAAAACTGTGTTTAATTGTTTTATCCGAGATATTTCGTTCCCACTTTGAATATACACAAAATTTATTAAAAATCAACGGAAACACTTTTACCTAATAAACTATAACTTTTCTGAAAGAGGAACTTTAATTCTTTTATAAATTTCATAAAATAGAATTTGAATTCCATCAGCATAAAAAGACAATGTTAAAGCTTTTATAGTGAAAGGTTTGTTTTTCTGTTTTCGTATTTATGCTCACCCTTGCGAAAAAAAAACTTTTCAAACTTCTGCTTTTGAAAATAATAAAAGTTTAAGTTGAGGGCAACGCCGTTCGGTTACTTCGGATTTTTTTCAAATCAACATTTACTGACGAAAAATAACAGAAAAGTCTAGAAGTTCCCAATAAATATGTAGTTTTGATTTTATGTAACTGCTGTTTTTTTAGACTTGTGGTTTTCAATCTGGCAATACTTTTTTTGGAGTTGGTCTTTTTGTTATTGTCATTTAATATATGCTTAGTTTGGTTTTTCATTTTATAATAAATAGACTTACTCTCTTGAACAACATTTTCAAATCGTGAAAATTTGTTTCCAAAATAATAATTCGGTTAGCATGACGCATAACTTTTTGAGTTCAAAATCATGTCGACATAATCATGGTTAGTGCGTAATAGTGTCATCTTGGGTTCAATCCCTGCCTGTGTCACCCAAACGTCTTTTTCAAGGGTACTGCCTCTTGTGAGGCATAAGAAATGCTTTCTTAAATTAGTTGTTCGGATTCCACATAAAACAGTAGGGCCCCTCTATACCTTATATGACTGGCACATGGAATTGTTGAAAGTTGAAAGTCACTAGGCCCTAGTTCTCGACGGACTGTTGCGCCAACTTATTAACTTCCCAAAGGAAGTTATTGTAATCAATCCAAATTGAAAATTTTGACATTTCTCGATGTTTCAAGGTCAAGAGTCGAAATAAAAGATTTTTAGAAAGATGTCTGTGCGTGCGTGTGTACGTTACGTACGTGCGTACGTTCACGACGGTGTTTTCGTCATCCATAGCTCAAGAACCAGGAGAGACATCGACTTCAAATAAATTTTGTTATACAGATAATAATGCAGAAAGATGCAGAATAGGCCTCTCAAGAAAATTGTGTGGTGATTTTTTTACCATAGCAGTTTAAAAAAAAGGTGAACATTTTGGTTAACCCTAATATCTCACGAACCAATAATGCTAGTGACTTGAATAAAATTTTATTTTATATATTGTAACGTTATACCGAACAAATATATTTTTGGAAAAAAATCCAATTAACGGTTTTTTTTAATAAATCAACAAAACTCAAAAAAAAAATATTTGTCACCTCGAAAATTGTACAAACAAAAAATGATTTTATCTTCAAAACAATTTTGTGCAACGAAGAACAACGTTTTTAACATCTGGTAAAATTTTGAGAAACATCGAATTGACAGTAAAAAAAAAAAAAAACCTTAAAAAAACATTATTCAAAGTTGGTAAAAATTGAGATATTCCCTTTAAACTAATTTTATTTTTAAAAAATATTGTTGTTAACAATCAGTTACATTTTGAGAAAAATCGAATTGACAGTTTTTTTACACAAAATTAAAAAAAAATAATTTAATTTAATTAAATTAAAAAAATTAACAAAAGTTGGTAAAAATTAGTTTTTGACTTAAATATCTCATTAAAACTTTGAGATATTGGCCTTAAACTAATTTTATCTCATGAAAAATATTGCATTAGGTACTAAAAGTTCGTAAAAAAATGATTTTCGACTAAAATATCTTTTCAAAAATTAAAAACATTGGCTTCAAACTTATTTTATCTCACAGAAAATATTGTTTTCGACATACAGTAATTTTTTTTATTAAAATCCAACCTTCAGTTTTTTCATAAAAAATTAAAATCTACAAAAACTAGTTTGCAAAATTGTTTAAAATTGATGATGAAAAATAGAAGATATTGACTTCAAATTTATTTCATTCATCCAATTTGTGTTTGTTCATATAAGAAATAAAAACTTTTAAGAAATGCTACTAAAATTGGGAAAAATTGGTTGACGCCTAAAAACCTCGTTAGCAAAAATAGATTTTAAAATCGAACTATTTCATCATACCTATGCAAAATATTGTTGGTTATTTTTAAATTTTTTAGAATAATTCAACTGATATTGTTTTTAACAAAACACGAAAACCTACAAACCTTTTAAGCAAGACAAGTTTACAAACGGGATGGGAAGATATCAGTGTGGGTCACATCCCAGTCTTTTTTATTTTTTATTTAATCGTCAAGCAGAGTCGGTACTTTGATGCTGTGGAGCAAAGTATCAAAAAAGACCCAAATGGAGCTGTGCCCTATAGAAGATGTTGGGGAAGGATCTTGGTTTGCGGGATTAAGAAATTTAAAATCGTGCTAGAATTGAGCCTCTCGGATGGAATTCAGTTTTTTTGAAATATAAAGACAAACCTTTATTTTTATAATTAGTCTAAATTCATGGCAGTAACATTAAATTATATGAGTTTTATTTCTTCTTGTGAACCACACTTCTTAAAAAACGTACTTTAGTAAAACCAAATAACGTGATTTTAAAATATTTACTCCTATTATGGTCATAATATTGACAGGAGTTACCAAAATATGGGTTTTCCAATAAGAAGTTTCTTTTTGAGTAGAGCGCTTTTTGGGTAGCTGTCAATTTGAAGCTGTCATCTATTGTCATTTGACAATTAAAAACGTTGTTATTACTAAAAAATTAACAATACACGCTTCAAAACACATAGCAATTCTTAAAATTCACAAGAAAAGCGTTAAAAACATTTAAAAAATGTAGGTGCTGTATCACGACGAAAACCCTCTCTGATCTTTGTCTTTGATCTTAAGGCTTTTAACAAGCAGTCAAAAAAAGAAAGAAATGGGTAAAAATGATCCCAATTTTCATCGAAAAATCATGAAGAATTTTTTATCTCGGAGGTTATGTTTAAAAACAGAAATATCTCCTTTGAGACAATGACAATTCGAACATGATTATTGAAGAGTTAGTGCATCTGCAATGACAATCTTATAACAAAGATTCCGTGACCGTGACTGTGTTATTTCCCTAAAAGTGTTCATAACTGGTGCATTGGCTGTCATATGACAGTTGACTGATGTCGCTTTTAATTGTTAATGGCATATCTTCCTCTTTACAATTAAATAAACATCAATTATTTTGTCTGAAAAATTACTAGTTTTATTTTTAATACCGAAATGAAACCTTTTATTGGAAACCATCCATATCCAACTTCAAAGCCACCATCTGTTATTCTCATGCTTTGAATGTTAGCCTTGAAATACTCGTAAATAAAAACTATTCTTAAAACTGCTTCGTTTATATTCTAACCTACATAAACTAATTTTAAACTATCATATTTCAAACCTATGGCCCTCAATTTATCAATACAGAAGCTATTTTCTTTTGGGAAATTATGCAATGAATCCATAAATGAATTTGGATTATTTAAAATAAATTGGTGCTGAAACAAAAGGCTTAGACTGGAAATTTATTGCCCTTTTTTGTGTGTTCTCCCACAGAATTGCAATCAAAAGCAGTACATTATTTTCAATTTATCATGGTGTCCCCAAAGACATCAAAAATCCATTAGTTTTAACAAAAACGCATAAAGTCAAACTATGGAAAAACGGTTTAACTTATATTTAATGGTGCATCCACTTTTTTTGCCACTGAAAAGTGTATACTAATCCACAACTCTTGACATGCGGATCAGAACTTTGTGTTTTAAGAGAAAAAACCCTCAACTTTGGACAAGTAAATCATATTTCACTTAAAATCAAACAGAATTGTGGTGAGTAAATGTCAAAATTCCCATTGTAAATAAAAAAGAAGGAAGAACAAAGAGACGAATTCTCAACAGTAAAATAAATCATACAAATTAAAACAAATACTCGTAAAATTGAAGCAACATATTTGTAAACTTAAAAATGATACACGTAATTCAAAAACTGTTTAAAATCTCTACCAAAAATTTATGAATTTTGCTTTCCAAAATCTCCTGCTGAGTTGAGAATAGAGAATTCAGAAAAACACAGAGGAATTCCCATCAATTTACGTTGGAGCTCAATTTGTAATGTACTTTTAAAATAGAGATTCTTTTTTCTAGTTCACATCACGAATGTAGAATTTTTTACTTAACACGAAAAATTTGAGACCAAAGTGATAATTTTAAACTTTTTAAACTTGTAGTTTTACAATTTAAGTGTCTAAATAAAAAATCAAAAGTATGATAAGATATTTTTAAGGCGTTATAAAATGTACCGTAATCTAGAACTCCAAGCTAAGGTGTTTCGATCATGGTTTGAATCTTCTTTTCATTCTTCGGTTCCTATTGCTTTTATTTCTACAAAATTTCTTAAAATAATTGGATTTAAAATTTTGTGATAAATTTCGTTTTAAAATTAAAATCAAACTATTTAGCCGGCGAAATTCACCTTTAGTTTGATCAAGGGTAACACTTATTCGTAGATAGTCGTACGAACGTAGCTAGTTTAGAATAAAAAAAAATATACCGCACAAATGTAAAAGAAAAAAGACTTACTGTATTTTCTCTTGCGCTTCCGGTACTCATCATCGCTTCCGCTCTGTCCCGATGGCCAGCTTGGCTTATAACGTTTCTCCTTGTCACGAGATTTGGTTGCACAGCAACCGGTCGGTGCAACACTGGACCCAGTCGATGTCGAGGTCATTCGATGCAACTTTGCTGTGTCGCTCGGTAGCATTGCACTCGGTACAATGGCCGACGACGACGATGGTGCCGGAACAAAGTCTTTCACTTCCGCTTTCACATAAACCACATTTCCACCACCATTGCTATTGATTGCATCGCCCGACATAACTGCATTGCCATTTTTTGATACCAATTCAATAGCACTGCTTGCTGTTGTGGAGGTTGGTATTGGTGCTGTGGCATAATGAATAGACGAAGTCGCTTCTGCTGCGGATGCGGCTGCTGCAGTAGTTGCAGTTGCATTTGTTGTCGTTGTAATCACAGGAAAATAATTCGACGTTGTCGTATATGCTACAAAGGACTCTCGGCCTGGTGCTAATATTTGATTAACTGTATTACGATTGTTACTATCTAAACGGCTACTAAGTGATTGCTTATTTAAATTATCTTTGCTCGATATAATTAAGAGACTGGTGCTTTTTGATCTTCTGCCCGAGTGGTCCTTTGATGAGTTGGCAATGAGGGCTTCTTCGGCCTCGTTGAGGAGTGTGCTCACCGTCAGATTCGCACTGTCCTCCGACGTGTTCTGGCGGGAAATTAGAAGTTTTTCGTGCTCTGTTCGTCCCGTTTCTGTGTCGTTCGAAAATGATACTTGATGTGTGACGCCCCTATTCTGGGTGGTTTGAGTGTGGGCAGCGGAGAACTTGGACACTCTGTTCGATATGGTTGGCTTTATGTGCCGTGGCAGAACCGGACTGCATTGGGCACTAATTGACTTGGCTTCTAAAATTCGCAGCCTCTTCGCGCGTCTCTTGTCGAAGATCAAGGAAGCGCTGTCTAAACAACTAGGATTCACTGTTATCTCTGGACACACACCACCGCCGCCGGTTGCCCCGAATCCGCTCACGCTTACCGTGCAGCGCGAACTGGGGAAAGATAGACTCTCAATGCTATCCCGTATAGAAGTGAGGCTATCGTCAGCCATTGTGGAAGTGTTGTGTTCATCGACCGCATTGCTATTGCTACATATTGAAATGGCATCTATGCTTTGGTCCACCGTTGTGGTGTCGTTGAGTGAAATTGGTGCTACTTGGTCCGCTATCGATGCTGCTTCATCGTCGTAGGCGAGTCGTGCGTCATGGTGGTGGGTGAGGACCTCCACGACAAGATTCCTCACTCCATTTTTCTCCGAAAGACTCAAACTGTCATTGTAGGCGTTGCTTGATAGGCTGTCATCGCCTGGGGGAATTTGCGGTAGCACTTTGATGGTAGCGTTCTTCCCCCGCCTCATCGAGGCATCGGCTTCCGGATGATGATGTCTTTTGCTGCTCGCCTTTGAATATGTTGTTTCATCGTGAATGTGACAGTCGGAAAGTTTCGAAGTCACATTGATTTCAAAATCATCTGCTAGAGAAGAACCCTTCTCTACGTCGAGCTCCTCAGCTGATGGGGATTTCCGGCCACCACTCCCACTACCACTCCCACCACCACCACCACCTCCACCCGGTGCACTGCTTCCGAATAACTTCTTGCTAAAAAGGATCCGCCCGAACGACTTGCGCTTTTGTCGTTTGGCACGCTTTCGTTCCTCACAGTCACGTTTCATTGCCAATACTTTGTTCTCGATGAGCGTGGTGAAGATTGCCTCGTACGTTAGGGCTTTGCCCAGGTCCTCTTCCATGGTGTCGTTTGTGCATACCGCTTTATCGGATTTCATCATTGCCACATGCATTGTAGTATGTTGTCGCTCCTCTGCATAGCTTACTTTCTTTGCCAGGATGTGTACCTAAGCTTTTGTCTATACACGCTCATGAATTTAATACTATAACGTTGCCATCCTTGCTGGCTTCCAATTGCTTTTTGTTGTTTTTTTTCGTGTCAACATTATTCGCATTGAGATGGCAATCGTTTGGAGTGACTTGCTGCTGCATCCACTTCTGATGTTTCTACTGTTGCTGCTTTTGCTGCTGTGGCAGGAGGGATTACTGCTATGAGGAGTTGCATTTATTGTAGATTGTTGGGAATGGTCTTTCTTTGTTTCGACAATGCTGTCAGCACTCTTGACACAGTATTCTGAAAAAAAAGAAAAGAAAACAAAAGTAGAGCCAATGCAAATATATGTACATAATAATTGGTTGCAAGGATGAGTGACTATGTTTTTTTTTTGTATTTTTGTAGTCCTTGTTGATGAAAAGGAATCGTTTGTTTTGTGATGATCATTGTGATCAATAGTTGAAGAAGTTCTATTTTTGAATATTTTTCAATCTTGAATGGTGACTGGCGGTGGTGGTGGTTTTAAAGTGAACACAAAACAATGGTTTTAAAGGAGCAACTTGTACTTGCAGATGAAGCAAGCATTTCGAAAGTGAGAATTGTCTTGTCAATAGGTAAGAAAAAAAGGAATTCATTTGATTGCATTACGTGCTATGATACGATTTACAATTCCTAGGAATTATATAGTTTTAGACAGTATAGCAAATAACAAAGTTTTTCACGTTCAGATAGATAGTTTTAAGCAGTCATTGAGTTAAGAGCATCTCATTTAAACTCATTGGAAAAATAAGGTAATCGAAAACGCATGTAAATTTTGTGATTTTTAAGACATTCTTAAATTTTTTGTTGGAGTAAGAAGTCAAATCTTAAATAATACTCTATTGATTTAAAAATGTTACATTTTAGTATATTGAACTATGAACTATAAAGAAAAAAAGAGGCTGGGATTGGACCCACACTGATAACTTCCCATCCCGTCTATCGATTTGTCTTGCTTAAAAGTTTGTCTAAATGTATCAATTCTTACCAAATTTGCGTTCTATTTTTTGTAGATTTTATTTTTTTTTTATGAAAAAACGGACTGTTGGATTTTTATAAAAAAATTATTGAATATAAAAAACAATATTTTCTGTAAAATAAAATAAGTTTGAAGCCAATATTTTTAATTTTTGAAAAGCTATTTGAGACGAAAATCAATTTATACCAACTTTTATTAATTTTTTTGTTTAGGTTTTTATTTTTTGTAAAAAAAACTGTCAATTCGATTTTTCTCAAAATTTGTCCTAATATTGAAAACAATATTAGTTAGAAGCCATAACCTCAAATTTTTGAAAAGATATTTAAGTCGAAAATCAATTTTTACCAACTTTTGTTAATTTTTTTTTTTCGGTTTTTAATTTTTTGTAAAAAAACTGTCAATTCTATTTTTTTTCAAAATATTACTGAATGTTGAAAACAATATTTTTTGAAAGATAAAAGTAGTTTAAAGCCAATATCTCAAAGTCTTGAAAAGATATTTGAGTCAAAACTCAATTTTTACCAACTTTTTTTTTATTTTTTTTTAGGTTATTATTTTTTGTAAAAAAACTGTCAATTCGATTTTTCTCAAAATTTTTCCTACTGTTGAAAACAATATTTCTTATAAGTTAAAATTAGTTAGAAGCCATAATCTCAAATTTTTGAAAAGATATTTAAGTCGAAAATCAATTTTTACCAACTTTTGTTAATTTTTTGTTTCGGTTTTTAATTTTTTGTAAAAAAACTGTCAATTCTATTTTTTTCAAAATTTTACTGAATGTTGAAACCAATATTTTTTGAAAGATAAAAGTAGTTTAAAGCCAATATCTCAAAGTTTTGAAAAGATATTTGAGTCAAAACTCAATTTTTACCAACTTTTTTTTATTTTTTTTTAGGTTATTATTTTTTGTAAAAAAACTGTCAATTCGATTTTTCTCAAAATTTTATCAGATGTCAAAAACATTATTCTTCATTGCACAAAATTGTTTTGGAAATGAAATCATATTTTAGTCGTACAATTTTCGAAGTGACAAATTTTTTTTTCAGTTTTTTTGATTTATAAAAAAAACCGTTAATTGAATTTTTTTCCGAAAATATAATTGTTTTGTATCACGTTACAATATATAATATAAAATTTAATTCAAGTCTCTAGCGTTATTGATTCGTGAGATATTTAGTGTTAACCAAAATTTGCACCTTTTTTTTAAACTGCTATGGTAAAAAAACCACCCACGCAATTTTCTTGAGAGCCCTTTCTGCATCTTTCTGCTTTATTATCTGTATAACAAAATTTATTTGAAGTCGATATCTCTTCTGGTTCTTGAGCTATGGACGACGAAAAAAACGTACAGACATCTTTCTAAAAATCTTTTATTTCGACTCTAGGGACCTTGAAACGTCGAGAAATGTCAAAATTTTCAATTTGTCAAATCGGACCCATTACAATAACTTCCTATGGGAAGTTAATAAAATGCAAGTTTTAGTAATTTTGTATGTTTTTTAGCTTTCATTAGGTTTTTAATAATGTGCACTACCACCAGCCTTCATAATAACTTGAATAATTCTATCTTTTAAGGATTTATAAAGAGATTTCAAGTAGACCAGAGAAATCTCACTCCATGGCAATTTGATACCATGAATTAGTGCTTCCTTGTCATAGTATTGCTTCCCTCCCTCATGTACCTTACGTGTAAGCTAGCCCCACACATTTTCAATTATGTTAAGGTCCGAGGAAATAGAGTGGTCAAGGCAGCAAGTGGAAGTTTTGATTCGCAATAAGGGATTTTACTTCTCGGACTGTGTGTATGGGAGCGTTTTCCTACTGAAAAAGCCATGGAATTGGTCTAAAAAGCTTCGTAATATTGGGGAATACTTATTCCAGTAAGGCTTTGTATGTTTTCCTAGTCATTTGGTATCTTGGACTACCAAGTCTATAGTGCCATACAATAAAATTGAACCCCAGACCATAACGCCTCTTTCTTTGCTACGGTGACGGTTTAAAAACCACTACTCTCTCCTCAGGTCATGGAAATAATTATTGTAACCATCTGGCCCGTCTAGGTTAAATTTTTTCGTCGAAAAAAATAACCTACCAAACACAAGCGTTCCTTCTTCCTTGTGTCATTAAGTGGTGGTTTTTTCTTAAGCTTCAGGCTTTAATCGTGCATTTAACAGTGGATAAGCTGGCCTTAACATTAGCTTTCTCCCCAGTTTTACCTGCCGATAAAGCAGAATTAAACGTTCTTCTAAGGATACTTCGCATTTCGCGAGGTCTTAAGGCAGAGGAAGTGTTTTTTATAATGTTTCAAATTAGACAATGGTTTTTTAAATAATTGCTGACACAATGATCACTTCGATTTTTTTTTGTCGGGCTATAGCAAAGCATTAAAGACTTTTAGAGCAATAAACATCTATTCTTGCCCTTTCCTCCACTGTCAAACATTTGTTTTTGCCCATTTCTGTTAACACTCAATCAAGAACATTTAATTTATAAGTTATACCGTTTTTCCGAAAAAAAATGTATGCACTTCCCAAAACAACGTTGATTTATTCACTGCTTCTAATCTAATGACCCGATTTATTTTCGTATATTCTTGACTCAATTAACAATTTGTCCTAAAAGTTCCGTAAACAAAATCTCCCCTATACCCAAATTTTATATTTTGTTGTTTACAAAATAGTCCCTCATTTACCATAATTGTTTTTTTTTCTAATCCATCATGTAACGGGAGAAAAATCGATTTTACTTCTCGAAAATGTCTGCTTCTAACCTTATTACCCGCAGTGTATATTGAAATTTTAGATAATTGTATTTTCCGAAAATAGAAGTTGCGTATCTCAACGTGACGCTAGACACTCTCGTGACTTTGATTCTGAATATGGTTTCAACAGGTGCTATTTTGCAGTAGAGGTTGCTGAAAATTCGTATGTTGAGTTTACAACATATCGAAATATGAATATAATAAAAATATTTAGGTATTTTTTTTTTTCAAAATCATGAAACTGAGCTTATTTTTACTTAAGACATATAGGAACTATGTATACGTCAAGTATTGCATTAGTAAAAAAATCGAACGCGAGATTTTAATTAAAAAAAATGACATTACGATTTTAGAAAATTCGAAAAAAGTTGTTTCCCCCTTCCGCCCGTGTCTGTCTGTCTGTCACTTGAACTCAAACTTGCAAGTTAAGGCTTTAATTAGATTTTCTTTCGACGTTTTTTTTTCTCACAAACGGGTCAGTATTTTTGTAACGAAAATTAGTCGCAAAACTTATAAGCTCTAGAAAACTGCATACTGAAAATATTTTTAAACTAAAATTTTATATATACAAAATTATTAAAAGAAAAAAAAAAACGCTCTTAAGATTTTTGAAAAAAATTAATAAATCTAGGATTTTTTGATGAAATAAATGACATTGAAATTTTTTAAGACAAACTTAACTTATTGGTAAATTTTGTTATTTTTAATTTTTAAATATATTAGGTATGTTCTGTTTCTAAACAGAGTCTTTGGATACTTTAGCAAGTTCATGCGATCCTGTCTAGCATTTTATTTCAAGATCATGAAATTAAACATATTTTTTTATTTTGAGAATCATAAACAGTGGTAAACTTCAAAAACTAATTTAAACAATTCATGTTTTTTTTTTTTGGTTTTAAAAAGAAACCAATGCTTTGTCAATAGGGTGTCCATTTGTAACCTTAAAGAATTGAAAATATTTTCAGAAATAAAGCAAAAAAAAAATTAAACTTTAATTTGTTGACAGTATGAAATAGAAATTATTTATTTATTAATAAGAGATTGAACTCAAAAAACGGGTACTAATTATCTGTGAAAAATTTGTTTTTTTAAAGAAAAACCTTAAAAAAAAAACATTTTGTTGGAATTTTGACCAAATTTGATGAACACAAATATTTTTCAAATTAGTAAAATTTTATCAAAACAAAGAACGTAAGTATAGGTTGCTTGTTTAAAAAACAATAATTTATTATCAACATAGAAGGTATAAAACAATTTTTAACAGCATTGATATTTTAGAGTCAAGATACAAAATGGATTTTTTAACTTTGCCCATTTTATGAAAAAATAGAAACCAAATTTTTTTTACTGAAAAAACGGCCGATTTCTTGACGTAGTTCTAAAATAATAATAGCATTTCTCTTCGGAACTTTATTTTAAGAATATTTTAAACATTAATGTCCGATTTCATAAACAAACACTGAAAGCACTTTTATTTAAAAGCTTTTTAAATTTTATCAGGCCTTTAATTTTTTTCAGTTTCACCAAGCTTCAAATGGGAAATTTCAGGGATATTTTTGTTAAAATAGAGTTCTCTTCACAACCCTGTAAAAATAAAACCCCTTTTTTCTTTCTATTAAGCGATTTGTGTGAGAAAAAGTGAGAAAGCATTATATGTTGAAATAAATGACCAGAATCGCAAAATACAACAATGTAAACTTCTTCAAAATCAAAAATCGTGTGTCGTTCAAAAATAAAATATGAAAATCTTCTTCAGATGAAGATGACCAATCTAATATTCTAATTAAAAATTAAAATCATAAAAATGATATTGTAAATGCAATGTTGAATTTGTTTAGGTATCTATTCATTCTGTATCTTCAAGTATTGAGAACACAAATTTTACAAAACAAAACATCAGCTGTCAATCTTTCATATTAATTTTTAAATGACACTTTTAAAATTTAATGAGCCAAAAATTGGCATTTAGTTTTAAAAGGTGTTTAAAAGCTTGTTTACTTTAAAAACGCTTGGTGAAACCAAAATATCCCATTTTACAGTTTAAAATCCTGTTAAATGTATAAAAGCTGTTTATGAAATTGGGCGTAAATCTTTTAATATTTGTAGAACTCGAATTGGCATTTAGTTTTAAAAGGTGTTTAAAAGCTTGTTTACTTTAAAAACGCTTGGTGAAACCAAAATATCCCATTTTACAGTTTAAAATCCTGTTAAATGTATAAAAGCTGTTTATGAAATTGGGCGTAAATCTTTTAATATTTGTAGAACTCGAATTGAAGCCATTTTTAAGCTTTCGATATCATTTGAGTGGAACTGAGTTAAAACGCCTTTTTTGCAATTTTTTCTATCACACCGTGGCTCTGACTCAAAATTCTGACATTTTACGAACAAAATTAAAAACATCTGTCGGTTTTCTTTGAAGCGGGCAATTATTTTAGAATTTAGTTTAGATATCCTCACTTTTGGCTAAAGAAAAATTGTATTTTAATGAATTTCGTTTAAGATTAGTGTTTTCTTAAATTATTCTTTTTAACTTCCTATAGGAAGTTATTGTCATCGGCCCATAATTGAAGAATTAAAAATTTCTCATTTCTCGACGTTTCAAGGTCCCTAGAATAAAATAAAATATTTGTTCTCATAAAAAAATATTATTTTCGACATTCAGTCATTTTTTTATAAAAATCCAACAGTCAATTTTTTCATAAGAATTAAAATCTACATACAAAAAATAGTACTCAAAACTCGCGAATAAATGAAGATATTAACTTAGAAATGATTTCAATCAGTCCTAATCCAATCTTTATTTGTTTATAAAGGGTGATTTTTTAGCTATTATCTTTTTGCCAACACTGGTTTAAACAGCTGTTTAAACCAGTGTTTTGTTTCACTGTAAAACATCTTCAGTTTGGTCTATAATTTAACCATGAATCGTCTTACAAACGAACAACGCTTGAAAATTATTGAATTTCATTATCAAAATGCGTGCTCTGTTAAAAAAAAGTTCATCGCACGCTTCTTCCATTTTATGGTCAGTTTAATCGAACTACTGAAGCGGCTATTCGGGCTATTGTGACTAAATTTCGCACCAAATTTACATTGTTGGACATTTAACCACCAACACGCTTACGTAGAGTGCGAACTGAAGAAAATATCGCAGCTGTATCGCCAGTGTTAATGATGACCATCAATTCTCGATTCGTCGCCGTTCGCAGCAATTGAGCCTCTGTTACTCAACAACGTGGAACATTTTTGCGGAAGGGTTTAGGTGTGATGCCTTTCAAAATACAGCTGGTGCAAGAATTCAAGCCGAACGACCTACTGCAACGTAAAATTTTTGGTGAAGATCCACTTTTTTACCGAAAAATTGTATTCAGCGACGAAGCTCATTTTTGTCTCAATGGGTACGTAAATAAGCAGAATTTTCGATTTTGGAGTGAATATCAGCCAGAAGAGCTACCAATGCATCCAGAAAAAGTCACAGTTTGGTGTGGTTTATGGGCTGGTGACATCATTGGACCGTACTTCTTCAAAGATGATGCGAATCGTAACGCAACTGTGAATGGTGAGCGCTACCGTGAGATGATATCCAACTTCTTGTTGCCCAAAATGCAAGAGCTTGACATGTGGTTTCAACAAGACGGTGCCACATGCCACACAGCACGCGCAACAATGGACTTATTGAGTAAACGAGTTCGGTGAACATTTTATTTCACGTTCGGTACCGGTCAATTGGCCGCCTAGATCGTGCGATTTAAGGTCTTTAGACTATTTTTTGTGGGGCTATGTTAAAGCTCATGTCTATACAGACAAGCCCGCTTCAATTGACGCATTGGAAGACAACATTGAAGCATATATTCGTGAGATACCGGCTGAAATATTGGAAAGAGTATGCCAAAATTGGACTAAGCGGAAGGACCATTTGAGGCGCATTCAAGGTCAACATTTACATGAAATAATCTTCAAACATTAAATTATATGGACCGTACTATCGATTCAAATAAAGATTTCATACGTTTTTCTGAATTTTATGTGTTTTTGTTTGAAAAGCTTTCCTATAGCTTTTAAAAAATCAACCTATATAAGAAATAAAAACTTTCAAATTCTACCAAAAATTTGTAAAAATTGAGTTTCGACTATAAAATTTGTATTTTAACATAAGCAACATTTTTTAAAAAAAGTAATATGTCAACTTTTTTATTAAAACACAAAAACCTACAGAAACAACACAAAACTGATAGGAAGTGGTTTTCGACTCAGAAAAAGATATTGACTTCAAATTATTTATCTCACGCAAAATATAGTTATGAATATTTTTTTAAAGTTTTAAGGAAGACAAATCGGGACGGGATGGGAAATTATCAGTGTAGCTCGCATCCCAACCTCTTTTTGATATGTACAATCACGACATCGTGTGTTATGTAGATTCAGTCAAAAGATTGTTGTCAGGATGAAAAATGCAACAAATATTGATACAAGTTTAATATTTTTAAATATTTCTTCGGATGCACATAATGTCAAAACGAGTTTCTTTTTTGTTCTAAATACAGATGTATCTTCACTTTTATTTGGTCATGTTGTCGATAGGAATATTGACCAATTTAGATTGGATGTTATTTCTCGACTTACACTTTATGAAACTATCAGAGTCCACAACATTTTAAATTTAAATGTTTGACTTTTTGGCAAACTGTCTATGTTCATACATGTATTTCCAAAACAAAATATTATTATTGCACAGACCTTGTGGTTTGAAATTTAATCCAAACCGGAATGAATCTTAAAATTAGGAAGTAAAAACATTGCTGAACCGATTTCTAATATCCTATTAAGTTTTAATCTATCTAAAGAAGAACATGAAACAAGTCGATATTTTCTACATTTGACATTTTTTGAAACCTTTGTAACTTCTAAAAGTTTGCTCGTCGAAAAAAGTTATTTTTAAAATAGATCCCATGATCTATTAAGTCTAGCTATAGGGGAATTTCGACAAAGAGAACATGTTCTCTTTTAAAGAGATACACACTCTATTTCTCAGTGACTATTACTTACTTACTTAAGGTGGTGCTAAATATTACGTTCCCCCAATTTGATGTAAGAAATAACAAGCATACTAAACATTTGGAATAGGGACGCTAATACAATAAGTAACGTTAAATGGGCGTCCGGGTAGGTCATCTACTGGGTTTTTTTTTTAAATCAAAGGTTGCAACTGACTTTTCCGCTAAAAATCTTGATATGTAGACAATATCAAACCTCTTCGGAACAAAATGAATCGCTTTACGCGATGGGTTTAATTGAATACTTATTTCCAAAACTATGTGCCAAAAGAGTGTGTTGTTCAAAAAGAAGTAATGACTAAAAAGATGCATCCACAGCTCCAACTGTACGTGAGTTTGTGCAAAAAGTTCATGAAACCAATAAGCTACAGTATAAAAATTGCATATTCCCCTTCGTCATCTTCCGGTTCAAATAGATGAGAATTGATCTCAACAGCTCAACACTAGTCGGGGGTCGGAGGAGAAGTCTTATGTCTAAGAACTTCGAATTCTTCGCTAACAAGTTGCAATTGACTTAGTATTTGAAGGCACATGACTATCTGCTTCGTTATCGCTTCGCAGTAGTTTGACACTTAGAAGAGCTTGAACGCGTCAATGGTTTTGTGTGGAAAATCACTTTTTCTTTCTTTTTCTAAAAGTGACGTTTGGATTCCCATTATAGAAATGAGACTGGAACTGGTTGGGGGCTTTGCGTTCTAGATAAATGTTTTGTTTACGGAAATTGGAAAAATTAACTTAGAAAACTTTGTTGAAAACCGTAAACGACCGATATAAATTTGTGTGTCAAGAACTTGAGGCAAATATCATCCAAGCAATGTGTGAAATTATCAACAAGGCCTTGAAAAATTCAACTTTTGAATTTTTGTTCTTACTGTATTAAATTAAACTTAGCCATAATACAAGAAAAAAGAACTTTCATTTGGCTCACGCTTTACGTACAAGGAGAAATTTAAAATCAACCGAATTATTCTCTTATTTCAAAACATTTGAATTGAAAAAAACTTTTTCTAACCAGATAATAATCGTTTAATTTCAAAACAACTCCGCTTAAGTAAATAATCGAATACATTGTTAATGTTTTAAAACATCTAAAAATATTCTAATCACAATCAAAAAGTTTTATAAATTGTTTTTTGAGGTGATTTTTTGTTGAATCGAAAATTTTTTGGACTCAAATCGTTTAAAGGGGATTTAAAGTTAGTTCGTTGGATATGAAAGCTCTACTTATTTGCATACATTTGTTTACGTCTTATTTGTTGCACATAAGCGAATGCGACTGTAAAAGCTGAATACATAGAGCACAAGTTAAAAAAGGAAGAACGTATTCTATTTGAATAATGGACTGTCAAGCCCATTTGTTATCTCGGGTTTATATAATTGAATGACATTAAAAACTCAAACTTTGTGCTGTTTCACTCAGCAAAAAGGTCAAACGGCAATAAAATGTTGTTGGAGAAATCCTATCTCTGGATTATAGGTCATGATATTGGAATTATTTTCGTCAAAACCAATGAATGGAAAAATTAAGAATAAAAAATGGTTATAAAATACAAAAAACAAAAACTAGAAACCCATCAGAGAATTGACGCATAACAACGATTACACAAAATTCCAAATTGACTTTACAGTTTATGCATCCCTTCACAAAAAAAAGGATACAAACATTATAAATTATTATTATCCTCTTAAATCAATCAAGTATGTTTGTCAATTTGAAATGACCAATAAATCCATCCTGAGTGTATATGGAGTGGAAATAGGAATCCTTTCCAAATGAGCTATAAGCCCTTTTATGGTATACCTGTTAAACCTATATAAACCAACCTAGGTATAGAAATGTCTGGTGCTTGATTATTATTATCATTTTATTAGTTACTAGGATAAACCTATTTGGTATTGAAGCTCTACATACATATATGAAAATAATCAAAATAATCTTGTGTTCACTGGCCTTGGGGATTGAAGCAGAAGGAATTATGCTTAGACAAAACCATTTGTAGCAAAAATTAAATTCAACAATAAAAATCACTAAACAAGGCGTTAAAATCAAAGGTTATTGCCTTTGAATGATCATCTGACTTTCTTACGTCCATATATAAAAATCATTATGAAAAATATTTTCGTCATAAAATTGATGCACAGCAATCACATTATTCTCGTAGACGAATCGAACAGAAGTTATGAAAAGTAAACAGTTAAACAAACCACAGTCGGAGTTTTACTTTTACTGCTTATTTTTATGGACCAGTGCCAGTGCCATAAACCAAAACGCACTTTTCTCTCTCACTGCAAAGCCAATAAAAGTCTCCAAACAAACCATATCGCCAGTCGAAAGTCGCAACCCACAAATAATAAAATAAGAAAAATGAATTCCACTCACAACCCTACACAAGGAGCAACTCCTTGAAAGGACGAATAAAGCTGCCGTTGTTGTAGGTGAAGGTGGGTGGTGTTGGGTGGTGTTAGATGGTTATGGTTTTACTCTTTTATGGTCATAGTACAAATAAATGGAAGGGGTGGTGGGTTTTGGGAGCTTTTGAGTGGGTCGATGATAATGGGTTTGACGGTAGATGAGGTAGCCTGAACTTGTTGCTGTAGAACGTTCGCCGTTGTCGTAGTCGTTGTTGGTTGACAACTTGCCAATAAAGCCAGCTACCTACTTGGCTATTCAAGCCCGCCTGTTGAGCTTGTTGTAATGATGTATTAAATTAGTTACCTAGATACTTGATATAGCTACAAGAATAGAAATGATAATATTGTGGTGTGTGCGGAAATGGTTTTAAGAAGAGAGAACGAGAAAATGAGAGAGTAAGGAAGAACGCGCAACAGCTAGCTATGTTGAAAATTTTTGTTATGTTTGGGAGAATTCCTACCGGAAGTTGCTTGGATAAGTTTTTGTATGAATGTCATGGGGATAAAAGAGTCTTTTGTACTTAAAGTTGGCTATGGCGATGATATGAGATTATGGGTGGAATTTGTCTTAAGTGAATGTGGTTGGAAATTTTAACAAAATTTTGATCATTAAATGAAACTCGCATTATGGGTTATGTTGTTTTGTTTTTGTATGGTAAATAGTTGTGCCCCTCAAAAAAGAAAAACTTTCAATTAAATGATGGTTTTGGTTATACGTAAAACCAAATTGAATTTGTAATAGTCAAAGTTTATTTCATTTAATTCAGTAAAAAGTCCTTCTCAAATGGGTAAAAATTACAACAAAAAGTTCAATCATTGTACTCATCTTATCTACATATTGTATGAGAATTCTACGAAAACAGCATGTTTGGGTGATTATACAAAAGTTGGGTAACTCGATGTCATCAACCAGTATATACAAAGTCTGATTATATTTTATTGAGATTGCAATTTATTTTAAAACAATGGAAAGACCTTTATTTAGTCACCCAATTTAAGTTCTTCATTTTGAATACAAGTTATTAAAAAAACACAATTAGTTCTTAAAACGTCAGTCCTCTGGCATGTCACAACCCTGAAAACCAACCATTAAGTGAATGCCTATTAAACATTATCATTGATTTGAGAAAATATAGTTTAATATATACTACAACTTTCATAATGCAATGTTCTCCACTTTATTTAAAAAAAATAAGAAATTTTGTGTTCAGTTTTATTCGTCAGTTTCTTGTGTGTTATTTAAATTTAAAATTCGTGCGAAATATCGCTGACTCAACGTCAAATCCCACTTTGAATTTTAATGTTGTAAATAAAGTTAGTTGCGGGTCGCACAATTTGACGGCCACCATAACTGTACCAGAGTTTGGGTTATGTTTGTTGTCTATACACGTGCTTAGCCAGTCAACACGTCAGTTTTATGGTGAGTCGTTATTTTTTTGTTAATCTAAAGTTTATTTTTATTTATTCGTATTAGACTTTGATTTGTTAAAATATAGTTTGTTGATATTTGAAATTACAAAAAAAAAAAACATTAGTCCAGATTATAATCTCAAATTTCGTCTTTTTCGTCAGTAGTGTGGCGTCAGTTCTGTGTCAGGTAAATTGTTATTGTTCTTATTTTTAATTGTTACTAAGTGATTTGAAGTGATCATTATTAAATCCTAAGAGATTTTTACTAATTTGTATTAAATTTCGTTATAATACTTTCAAAACTGTGTATACTCGTCAGTCCTCTGGCAGTCAAATTTTGAAATTTTTAAATATCTTACAATGTACTCAAAAAAATGACTGGCCCGATTGGTAACAATATATTTATTAGATTAGCTATCATATACACCCGAATTTATAGAAGTTTGATTTAAAAACTATCGTAAACAAAATATCCTCAAAAGTTACCCAACTTTTGTATAATCACCCTTATAACAAACAAGTGTCTTATACAGGCTTAAAGGGATCAAGGATAAACCTATGCTGTCATCAAAAAAAGCTTAGTAATTTTGTATATAATATTCAAAGTTCTTAGGTAAAAGTTATTTTCTTTTACTTATTGCATCTTTTCATATTTTTTTTGTTGACAAAATTATCTCTCACAGCTGTGATACTCACTGATTGTGTGTTAATTTAACAACATGATAAGAAAACCTTGACAAAATATGAACAAATTTAATATGTAAATATTATATTACAAAATTTAAATATCCCTACACACAAAAACACACCTAATCCAGTCCTTAATCCTTGTTAAATTACTTTTTCCACTTAGCAAAAGAAAATTTTTCTAACCACGACCATCACACTGACCAAAAAACATAATAATGTGAAAAATAACTATTAAATATTAGCACACTTTCCCCAGAAGTCCCTATATTAACTTTTAGTCAAAAAGTCAATTACTTTTTCAAAAAAGTAAAAAAGAAACGAAAAAAGAAGAGAAAAAAGCAGACTTTATTATATAGCATCTAAGCATGAGATGAAGTTTTTACCACCAGGAGGAAACCAACTAGAGACTATTGATTTTTTGTTCTTGTTTAAGCTACATGAAGCTTGTGTTCTGTAGTTTCTCAGTTTTGTTGAAAGAGCAAGATTAACATTTAAAGGTGATACTTTATAATGTTTAAATAAGAGACATCATATGGTCGAACGAAGTGGTTCTAACTTTGGAACTTCAATGTTTGTTAAAATTCTGCATAGAAAAGTTTACATGTTGTTCGATGATCGGATGTTAACATAAAACATTCTAAACACTTTAGATTTTGTGGGTCAGGTTGAGTTTAGTAGATTTAAATTTAGACCTTTTTTGTATCGTTTGTATAATAATTAATTGTTAATTTACAACATTTTTACTATTGTCGAAGTAATCAAACAATTTTAGATCAGAAGGACTCCAGTGGGCAATCAGACAACTAGCTCGCGTGAGCGAATAGGCAAAAGCCCGGAAAGTCCTTTGTATTACATTTTATGGTAGACGTAGCAGCTAATGCTTGTGTAAAGGAGATGGCGTGGACTACGAAGTCTTAAGCCATGGTTCGCGCCAATCGATGGTGGTGATCGGGATGAATGCACCGGATCCCGATTGTCGAGCCGATGATAATGATAATGACTATCCAGGTCAACTTCACCGAAAAGTCTTTTTTACAAGTGAACGTCTATTTTATCGTTAGCGATAAATTTAGATATTTTTAACTTCCCATAGGAAGTTATTGTAATTGGTCCGAATTGTCAAATTGAAAATTTTGACATTTCTCGACGTTTCAAGGTCCCTAGAGTCGAAATAAAAGATTTTTGGAGAGATGTCTGTGCATGCGTGTGAATGTACGTTCGCAAGTTCGTACGTTCTCGAAGTTTTTTTCGTCATCCATAGCTCAAGAACCAGTAGAGATATCCACTTTAAATAAATTTTGATATACCGATAATAATGCAAGAAAGATGTAGGAAGGAATCTCAAACAAATTGAGTGGGTGGTTTTTTTACTATCACAAATTAAAAAAAGGTGAAAATATTGGTTAACCCAAAACATCTCACGAACCGGCAAGAGTACGATAACTTAGGCGACAAGATATTATAACGGAATTTTTTAGAACAGTTAAAAATAAGCATTTTTTACTATGGGAGGGGGGTCTATCTCCCCCCGTTTAGGCAGGAGGGGCAATTTAAAAAAATTATTACTTAAAATGGAACAAAATTCTTAAAAAATAACGGTGATACTTACAATTAAGTTGTATACATTTTTTTAAAGCCAACATTCTGCTCTATTAGCCAGTTTTTAAATCAAGTCAAAACTTTGCGTAGTTTTTGAAAAATTTAATTTTAAACTCAAAATTTGAGTAAAAAAGTTAAAAAAAGGTTTAAAGTGTAACTTTTTCAATACTTTAAAATTATCTACCATTGTTTTTATTTCAGAATTTATTACTCTTATTTGTTTTTGATCAAAAACTGAAAACTAGATGATTTTATGTCTTTTAGTTTTTGAGAAAATTGAAAATAAAAATTTAATTTTAAACTCAAAATTTGAGTAAAAAAAGTTAAAAAAAGGTTTAAAGTGTAACTTTTTCAATACTTCAAGATTATCTACCATTGTTTTTATTTCAGAATTTATTGCTCTCCAGTACTAATCGGCTCTCTGAACTGATAAAACGTTCTCTCTGTGCGGTACATTCTAAGAAGCAAAATTCAAAAGCGAAATCGATCTCCATCTCATGCTGAAGACTTTATGTCTTTACGCAATAAAAATCGAAAAATGAATTCTGATGATATGAATAGGTGTGGGTATTATACACCCTTGCAATGTCATCCAGATACGGATATTGATTGTGAAGATGAAGTTATATCAACTCCAATTAAAAAAATTAAAGTCCCTTCCATTTGTGTTTTGCAACAATCCTCTGTAAATGTGCATTCATTATTTCGTGAAGCCAAAATTGACAACTATTCAATTAAAAAAATTTCGATTGGTATTAAAATTATTTGTGGGACAAACGAAGTTCATAAATGTGTTTGCGATTTGTTAAAAACAAAAAACTGGCAATTTTTTACACATGATCTTCCATCTGCAAAACTATTTAAAGTGGTTCTCTTTGGCCTGGATGAAGTTCCAATTGACACTCTAAAAAATGAACTTATCTCCCTAGGCTTAAAATGTGTAAACATAAAAATAATTAAAAAACAATACGATCAATATTTAGATGTATTTTATATCGTTTTTCTTGAGAGTGGTTCAACTAAACTTGTCGACCTTAAAAAAAACATAAAGAACATATTTAAAACTCAAATCAAGTGGGACTTTGCAAAAAGACAAAAGCAAAAAGTCACTCAGTGTTACAATTGCCAAATGTTCGGGCATGGTGAAAAAAATTGCCATATAAAGCCACATTGTGCTATCTGCTCTGAGAACCATGAAACAATAAAATGCAATTCAAAAAATATCAAATGTGCAAATTGCAATGAAACCCATAAAGCCAATGACCCCATTTGTATAGGCCGAAAAAAATTCTTTGAAATGAAAGAGAGACTCTCATTTAAAAACAAACGTCAACATCCAGCTGTGATTCAAAGAGCACATCAACCTCAAGCATACTCACTGAATACATCAGAATTTCCCCCACTCAGTCATCGGAATAGAGTTGTTATTGCTGATTCTGTTGTCCCTCCACCAGTGATCACTCCAATTGAAAAAAATGCTTGGACTCCAGCATCGATGAACAACAACAACAAAGGCAATGATCTTTTCTCTATGGAAGAAGTCAATCAGCTGACAGCAGAAATGATAACGCTCTTAGGTAAATGTAATTCTAAGGCAGATCAATTCAATGTTATTGCACAATTAGCTATAAAATATTTATATAACTCAAAATGAGTAGTTTATCATTAAAAATAATATGTTGGAACGCTAGAAGCGTTCGATGCAAATCAATTGAGTTTTTTGCTTTTTTAAGCAAATATAACGTAGATGTAGGTTTAGTTTCTGAAACTTGGTTACGTTTTAATGATAAGTTATCAAATAAGGATTATTATTGTTATCGTCTAGATAGAGATGAGAGTAGGGGTGGTGGTGTTGCCATCGTAGTTAAAAAAACAATACGACATAAAGTTTTGCCAATTGTTGATACTAAAATTATACAAAATGTTGGTATTGAGATACCTTTTGCCAACGGATCATCAATAAAAATTTATTCTGCTTATTTTCCAGGTAGAACTGCTACACCTCAAAAACGTTTTGATTTTAATAATGATCTGAGAAAATTAATAAGCATACAGGACTTGTTCTTAATAGGCGGTGATTTTAATAGCAGAAATAGAAACTGGGGGTGTTTAAGAGCTAACACATGGGGTAATATTCTTGCTAATTTAAATCAGAGACACTCGTTTGATATTTTGTACCCACCTCACCCAACTTATTATCCTTCAAATAATCGATCCAATCCCTCGACTTTAGATCTTTTTCTTACCAATATGCCAGGGATTTTCAGTCAACCTATGGTAATTAATGAACTAAGTTCAGATCATCTGCCTGTCACAACGGGGGTTTTCGAATCCCCTGTACCTCAAATTAATGAAGTCTATGACTTCAAAAATGCAAATTGGCGTAGCTATAAGAAAAAATTAAACATTAAACTACGACATATGCCTAACTTTCTGACAGGAGATTTCAATGAAAATGATATTGACGAAAGTATATCTTTCTTTACAACTTCAGTTATTGAAAGCGTTAATGAATCCGTACCAAAGAAAACTATACGAGGAGGTAATCCAATTCAACTACCTGGCAATATTATTGAAATGATTAAAGTTAGGAACAGATTAAGGACTAGATGGATGAGAAATAGGGATCTTGACCTGCTCTCAGAAGTTAAAATTCTCAATGCCTTAATTAAAGATTCTATAAATACTTTTAAAAATAACTGTTGGAATCGTAAATTACAAGACTTAGAAGTTTCTAGTAAACCCTTCTGGAATATTGTAAAAGTAATAAATAAAAAGAAACCGTTTATTCCCGCTCTAAAAGTTGGTAATTCGTTAATGGTTACAAGTTCCGAAAAAGCAAACGCTTTAGCGCATACTTTTCATGCAAACCATCTAGTGTCTAATTGTAATACAACAGTTGAATCTGCAGTCAATACATCCATACGTTTAATAGATACAAGTTTAATTGAAGAAAATAATAATGTTGTTTGTCCGAATGACATACAAACTATGTTGTCAACACTAAAAACTAGAAAGGCAATAGGATTTGACAATCTTAAAAATATATATTTAAAAAATCTTCCAAAATCTGGTATAGTATTTTTAACAAAATTGTTTAATTGTTGTTTTAAACGAGGATATTTCCCATCACAATGGAAAACTGCAAAAATAATACCTATCCTAAAGCCAGGTAAGCAAGCCAGTGATTCACTTAGCTATAGGCCAATTAGTCTCCTTAGTTCACTAAGCAAATGCTTTGAAAAAATTATCAAAATAAAATTGCTATCTCAAATCAACCAAAACAGCTTATTGCCTCCCGAACAATTTGGGTTCAGAGCTTTTCACAGTACTGTACATCAGGTTCACAGAATAACGAAAGATGTAAAAAGTAATTTAGCGATAGGAAGAAGTACTGGAATGGTCCTACTAGACATTGAAAAGGCATTTGATACAGTTTGGCATAATGGCCTTATACACAAACTATTAATAATGAACTTTCCAATGTATCTTATTAAGATAATAAAGTCTTTTCTTAATTCAAGGAAATTCAAGGTTTTTGTCAACAATAGTTTGTCCGAAATGTATAATATTGAGGCTGGTGTTCCTCAAGGATCAGTTCTTGGTCCGATCTTATACATTTTATTCACATCTGATTTTCCCAGTCTAAGATACTGTGAAAAGGGAATTTTTGCAGACGATACCTGTATTTATGCATCAGATTCAGTTGGTTCCGTAATAGAAACCAACCTGCAATTTGATTTAAATACAATACAAAAGTATTTCAATGAAGGGAAGATAAAATTAAATGCTTCTAAGACGCAGGCAATCTTTTTTACACGAAAAAGAAAAGCATGCCTCTTACCAAGCACCAATCTTCAAATTGGTGGTTCTACTCTAAACTGGGAAAAAAGTGCTAAATATCTAGGAATTCATCTTGATGAAAAACTCACTTTTGGACTACATATACAACAAATAATTAAAAAAGTTAATCTAACTATTAAAATTCTTTACCCATTCATAAATCGACGGTCCAAACTAAGCACCAAAAATAAACTCATAATTTTCAAATCCATATTCCAAGCTATTATGTTTTATGGGTCACCAGCTTGGGGAAAATGTGCAAAAACACACATTAAAAGACTTCAAATAAGCCAAAATAAATTATTGAAGATGATGTTAAATCTACCGTGGCATTTTTCCACTTATGAATTGCACACTATAACAAATATTGATTTTGTGCAGGCAAGAATTCATAAATTATATGAAAAATACAAATTCTCTTGTGAATCTTCTGATAATTCACTTATATCAAATTTGATATTATAACAGATGTACGAGTATATGTACTTGTATTTATTACAGTCAGCTTTATATTTATTAAAAACCTATCTGTTTTTTGATAAATTTGTTTGCTTAATTATTGATTATATAATTATTTTTCTCTTTTTAAGTTATGTGCAGTTCTATTTATGTATATGTATCTGTACATTTATTTTACTTGTTTTTCTCTTTAATTGTTAAATTATTTATTTGACTATTTATTTATTTATGTACTTATTTATTAAATTGTGAATTTATTTAATTGTTAGTTATTTCTTTATATATTTATTCATTTATTCATTTATTTATTTATTTATTTATTTATTTATTTATTTATTTATTTATTTATTTATTTATTTATTTATTTATTTATTTATTTATTTATTTATTTATTTATTTATTTATTTATTTATTTATTTATTTATTTATTTATTTATTTATATATATTTTTTTATATATATTTATTTATTTAATAATTTATTAATTTAATAATTTGTTTATTTATTTAATTATTTATTTATTTATTTCTTAAGTGATACTAACTGTGATATTATTTTTAGTTGACTATAAGACTGATTTGGTAATTATTGATCTGATCATACATACTATTTATTGTAAAATAACTACTGGTACATATATCTTGATTGAGATATATTTGTCTAATAATTTACCTACCCCCCTTCTCTCATCTCTTCTAAGACGATAATTTATTGTATTACCTATGTATTATTATTCTTATTATTTTGAATGAAGGTTTTGTTGTAGTTTTTCCTTCGAATTAATTTAAATTTCAATCGAAACCTATATTAAAAAAATAATGTTAATTGTCATTAGTAAGGTAGTTTATAACCATATCTATGTAAATTGTGCAATTCTGCCATATTTAATAATGTATTTATATTTTGCTACAATAAAAATGGAAAAAAAAAAAAAAAAAAAAAAAGAATTTATTGCTCTTATTTGTTTTAGATCAAAACTGGACACTAGATGATTTTATGTCTTTTAGTTTTTGAGAAAATTGAAAATAAAAATTTAATTTTAAATTCAAAATTTGAGTAAAAAAAGTTAAAAAAAGATTTAAAGTGTAACTTTTTCAATACTTCAAGATTATCTACCATTGTTTTTATTTCAGAATTTATTGCTCTTGTTTGTTTTTGATCAAAAACTGAAAACTAGATGATTTTATGTCTTTTAGTTTTTGAGAAAATTGAAAATAACCACAACTACTATTTTAATTTAATTCTTTTTTTTTGCTTGAGTGGTCTTATTTTGATAGTAATAATGGTATTTGCGTATGCGTAATGCGTGTTTGGGTGTATGCAACAGTAAGGTGTGCGCGAGTTTGGGTGTATGCAACAGTGGCATCTGTAAGGGGGGGCATGCTGCCCCCTGCAACCCCCCTGCTTGGGCACACTATAGGATTTGGGGTGGGTGCAAGTTGGAGTGTGTGCAAGGTGGGGAGGGTGCAAGATGGGGTGCATGCAAAGTTTCTTTTGCATTTAAATAAGCTGGATTTAAGAAAAATTAATTTACCCTAGGTATATCTTAATCCATATTCGATTATTACTATCAAAATAAGACTACGTTAATACTTAAGCAAGGAAAAAGTAATTTAATTAAAATATTTTGTTTTGGTAATTTTCAATTTTCTCAAGAACTAGAAGACATCAAGTCATCTAGTTTTCAGTTTTTGATCAAAAACAAATAAGAGCAATGAATTCTAAAAAAAAAAAATAGTAGATAATCTGAAAGTTTTGAAAAATTACACTTTAAACCTTTTTTTTAACTTTTTTTTGCACAAATTTTGACTTTAAAACAATTTTTTTCAAAAACTATGCATAGTTTTGACTTGATTTAAAAACAAGCTAATAGACAAAAGTGTTGGCTTTAAAAAAAGGTATAACACTTAATTGAGGGTATTACCGTTATTTTTTAATTATTTTTTTCCATTTAATGTACATATTTTTTTTAACTGCCCCTACCGCCTAAACGGGGGGAGATAGAAAATAGTAAAAAATGCTTGTTTTTAACTGTTCCATACAAATCCGTCATTAAACTTTGTCGCCTAAGTTATCGTACTCTCCCCCACGAACCAATAACGATAGCGACTTGAATTACATTTTAAATTATATATTGTAATATGATACCAAACAAATATATTTTTGAAAAAAAAAAATCCTATTAACGTTTTTTTTATAAATCAAAAAAATTGAAAAAAAAAATATTTGTCTCCTCGAATATTTTATGAACAAACAATGATTTTATCTCCAAAATAATTTTGTGCAACGAAAAATAACGTTTTTGACATCTGGTAGAATTTTTTCAATTTAAGAAAAGAATTTGATTTTTTCAACAAGTTTTTGTATAGGCAATATATTATTATCAATACTGAATAAAATATAAAACATATGTAATTCGAAATCTTTTTGGATATTTTTGAATTGTAAAAGAAATTGTTCATCTTTTCTCTAAAGAATGGAATTTAGATCCAATGATATTCAGTCCTCATATGACATATTTGCTTCATTTTTTCAAGCTTCTTATAATTGTGATACTTTAACAAATATCAGCAGCTTGTATCCTGATGTAACTCCTTTGATTGATTTTAAACTACAAAGCTTTTCAGAACAGGATGTTTTGGATAGCTTAAGAGAAATTTATGTTTCAAAAAAATCTGGCTTTGATATGATTCCTCATATTCTTTTGTCAAAATTTTCGTATTCACTTTGTAGTGTTTTGACCCTTATTTTTAAGACACTTTTACAAACTGGTGTTTTTCTTAAAGAATTGAAAATATCTTATATAGAAACCATTTATGAGAGTGGTCTTAAGCACTTAGTGAAGAACTGTAGACCAATATCAAAACTTTCAGTTATTCCAAAACTTTTTGAAATATTGTCACCCAAAGACTTTATTTTGCTGTCAATAATTTCTTGTCTCAAAAACAACATGGTTTTGTAAAGGGTATATCAACGTGTACTAATTTAAGCCTATTTGTAAATTATTGTTATAATCATGTTGAAAAGGGGAGACAAGTTGATATTCTGTGTATTGATTTCTCCTAAAAAAGCTGAAGATGTAAGGATTGAATGCTTCATTTTTACAGTGGTTAGATTCATATCTGTCTGATAGAAAACAAGCTGTTAAAATAGATGATTGTGTTTCATATCTTATAGATGTGGTGTCGGGTCTTCCACAAGGTGGTCATTTGGATCCACTTCTTTTTATAATCTTTATAAATGATTAACCTTCTATTTTAAAATTTTGTAACAGCCTGATGTACGCTGATGATGTGAAAGTATATTAATGCAGTAAACAAATACTATATATATATAATAAACAAAAATGTCAAAACCAATATTTTCTGTGACATAATTTTTGAAAATATATTTGAGTCGAAAGTAAATTTTTACCAAGTTTTGGTATTGTTTTTTTTTTGGGTTTTTATTTGTTGTAAAAAAAAACTGCCAATTCCATTTTTCTCAAAGTTTTACCAGGTGTCAAAAACGTTATTCTTCGTTGCATAAAATTATTTTGGAGATAAAATAATTTTTTGTTCGTAAAATATTCGAGGTGACAAAAATTTGTTTTCAGTTTTTTGATTTGTAAAAAACCGTTATAGTTGGATTTGTTTTTCAAAAATATACTTGTTTGGTATCACGTCATAATATGTAATATACAATTTAATTCAAGTCGGTAGCGTTATTGGTTCGGGAGATATTTTGGGTTAATTAAAATGTTCACCTTTTTTTTAAATTTAAAATTGGGTGGCGCAACAGTCCGTTGAGAACTAAGGCCTAGTGACTTACAACTCTCAACCATTCCTGTGTGCGAGTACTGTTGTCAGGAATGGAGGGGACCTACAGTTTAAAGCCGAATCCGAACGGATAATTTGAGAAAGCACTTTTCATGACAAGAATTACTCTTGGAGAATTTGCCAATTCCTCGTAAGAGGCAGTACCCGTGAAAAAACTTTGGATGGCATAGGCAGGAATCGAACCCAAGAGCTCTGGCATGACAGTCCTACACACTAACCATCATGCCACGGGTACTACATCTTTTTTTTTTTTTAAATTGCTATGGTAAAAAAAAAACACCCACTCAATATTTTGAGAGTCGTTTCTGCATCTTTCTGGATTATTTTCTGTATAACAAAATTTATTTGAAGTCGATATCTGTATTTATTTTTGAGCTATGGAAGACGAAAAAAGCTTCCCGAACGTACGTACACACATACGCACAGACTATCTAAAAATCTTTATTTAGAATCTAGGGACCTTGAAACGTCGAAAAATGTCAAAATTTTCAATTCAACAAATCGGACCGATTACAATAACTTCCTATAGGAAGTGCACAAAATTGTCGAATTTGAAACTTTACTTATACACATTAAATCCAAGAAAATACAATGCACTTAAGAAAATTTTCTCTTTTTATGTAAATTTTTGGCAGGTGACATTCAAAGGATCAAATCTTCTTCTGACGTTGGTAACGTCTATAGGACAATCATTACCAACTTATCTTTTTCTAAATTAAACCAGGGACAAACGGTCACAAAATTAAACATTTCAAATTATTTTAAAAATGTTATATTCCCTACAAAACGATAAAGCTATAGAAAAGAAAAAAAAGAAAAAATGTTAACGATATCTCAAAAATGCTCTTATTTAAATTTAAAGAAAGTAACTGCTTTATCTACAATTTCAAGATCCTTTTACTCGTTTACATTTATGCTACAAGTTCGCACTGTTAGTTAAATTAATTAAAAGTCTAGTCTCCACGAAAGCTTGTATTTAATTGAGTTCATTCACGTACTAGTCTTTAATCATAAAAGCAGGTTCTTGCATTCTTGCCATTATTCTATTCAAAACATTAGAAAGTTAAGATGAACTAATAACCTAAAGGAAATTGAATCAATCGTCAGGAAATTGTGGTGCATGTACTATTTTTGTTTTTATGTACATACCTTCAAATTCAAATATAATAAACCTCTAATAGTTGGCCAAAAATATCGATGAAGTTAAATGAAATCGATTCTTAATTTCCGGTGTTTTTTTTTTTCTTTCTTTTTCAAACATTTCGAGAAAATTGATTGTCATTCCGGTATAATGGCGATTCCAAGTTGAAATATTATTCACCTCACAACAACAACAACAAAAACTAGAACTAAATTACCTGTCACCATAATCAAAAGCTTTTTTTTTAATATTTTGGTGATGGAAATATCGAAATAAAAACCAAATTCATGCATCCTTTAATATGATTGAACGTTTTAGGAATTTTTTTAATCAAAAATGAAGCCAAAAATGATAGGATTGAAAAACAATTTAAATCTTCTTCATCATAAACATAGAATAGGACATAGCTACTCATATCATATAGAAGACATCAAAGCTTAAGAGCTTATCGAGTTCAATTGAATATACTTTTCCCAATAACACTGCCACACAATTCATTTTCGTTTTTTGTTTGGCATCTAACAAAACACTCCTGAATAATATACGGCCGGAAGTACGATGGTTTCTATAGGTATTCAAAAAAATTCAATTGAATTCTCTTTGGTTGTTTGTGCCATGCCTTGTTTTGCTTTTGGACCAAAATATTCAAATGGAACTATTGGGCTATATCATTTTATTTGTTTCACTTTTGTATTCATATACATTTTATATATAGAATATGAATACATTAAAGGCTTGTCTAGGATTTTGTTGGCATAGAATATGAATTAAAATTTGAAGCACGCAATCCTTCATCAGACTATAATGAGTTTCAATGGATGTGGATATACAAAAGGCTGAAAAGATCATCACTATATGTGATGTATAAAGGCGAAGAAAAAGTGAATTTCACTAGCATTTTTTGATATTTGACTTAGAAGCAACATTAAAATCCTATTTGTGAGTAGATTTGTTTATTTTTTTTTTAAACAAATTTAATTTTGATTGCAAAATAAATATGAACTTTAAACAGTAATTTATTATTTCATCCATTTTCTAACCGCCAAATTATCGTTAAGGACAACAAAATTGTATCAAAATTGACACTCCAAGAATGTACTGTTGAGCCTTAAAACCATTGCCAAAAGTCAGGATTAGTTACACGGTTTGGTTTGATGGCTTGAAGCTGTAGAACAAAAATTCCAAAGTTGAAAATTCATTTTATCAGCTTTTTCCAATTGGTTAAAAATGATATTCCTCTTAGCAAGAGGAAATGGTGAAATAATTGTATGAGTTCGAAATCATTATATAAACAGTTTAAGCTCCTTTTTAATGTAAAAAATGTCAAGTGCAGTAAAAAATGTTATTGAAGAACAAATACGAAATAGAATCACCACTGATAAAAGGTGAAGCGACATAGGGTAGATATTTTACTTTTAGTTGAGTTATAGATCGTATAGTAGTATTCAACATACAAAACGCTATGAGGTCATTTAAAAAATTAAAATGAAGTTTCATATTTCTATAGAATTTCTTTTAATATATTTGAAAAAAATCTTGATACTTTAGACTTTTTCGATTAATTTGACGAATAAAAAATGTGTCCCAACTCCGTTTTGATTGTAGATGCACTACCTATTGGAATAAAACCTAAAAAGTATATTGTCAAGTCTACAGGTGCAACATTAAAATCGGACTTCCCAATCTGGTTTTGAATGTTTAATAGTAAAAGGTTTTAAAAGTAAACATATTAAAAGTATAGTTTTTTTTTGTAAACTGAATTGAGTTAGTTTTTTAAATTAAAAGAAAGAAGGCATAATCTGTATTATGGTTAATTATTTTGCAAAAAGTTAGAATTAATAAAAAATATTGCAGTTTATATACACGATAGCATTTTACTCAGACCATAACCTACGAACGAGCACCTTCCATTTTGGAAAACATGAAAACAAATGAAATATAAGTTATTCTTGATATTTTTTTAGCATATCCGCTTTAAAATTGTCCATTTATAAAGTAAAAATCAGTTCTAGGCAATACGTCTCTAAGTTTTTTAAAAGTTTGTTTTGTTCTGATATATATTCATTTGTATCAACCTTAAGCGGTTGGTTGTTTTGGGCAATTTCTTAATGCACTTTATATTAAATCAACAAAAAAAACGATGCTAAGATATACATTTTCCAGGTTTTACAGGAAAAGATATTTTTGTTTTTATTTTATTTCAATTTCGAAGACACTGTGGCGGATTTTTTTCCTGTCGAAATAAAGGGTGTCCCAAAATTAACGCAAGATTTGAATTTGCCGCCATTTGTGCAGTGAAGTGTTGGCAACCCTGAAAAAAAGCAATTTGACAGCTAACAGTATAGCGTTATTAAAAATGGAGCGTTACACGAGAAAACAACGTGTCTTCATTATTAAAGAATATTTCAAAAATAGTGAAAGCTTGGCGGCTGCAGTTCGAAAATTTCATACAAAATTAGGTCGGAATAGTGTTTTAACTTGATGGCTTTGTCAATCGCCAAAATTTCCGCATTTGGGGTTCGGAGAACCCACATGTGATTGTCGAAAAACAAATGCATCCACAACGCGTGACTGTATGGTATGGATTTTGGGCTGGAGGCATAATTGGGCCATATTTTTTTGAAAATGATGCTGGTCAAGCAGTGATTGTTACTGGTGCTCGATATCGCGACATGATTACACAGTTCTTTCTGACAAAATTGGATGATATTGATGTGTCCAATATGTGGTTTCAACAAGACGGTGCCACATGTCATACAGCTCGTGATACAATTCAATTACTGCATGAGACATTTTCAGGTCGTGTATACTCTCTCGTTTCGGTGATCAAAATTGGCCTCCTCGATCGTGTGATTTAACACCATTAGACTTCTTTTTATGGGGTTATTTGAAATCACAAGTCTATGTCAACAAGCCCACAACCACCCGTGCATTAAAGGAAGAGATTCAACGCTGCATCAACGAAATTCAGCCACATTTATGCAGAATGGTCATGGAAAATTTCAACAAAAGAGTGCACATGTGCATGCAAAGCCGTGGAGGCCATTTGTCCGATGTGTTATTCCATACATAACCCTATCCTATCCTTTACGAGTCAATAAAAATATAACTATCAAAAGACTAAAAACGGCGTTTTCTATTTAATTCAAATCTTGCGTTAATTTTGGGACACCCTTTACTTAATTTTTGTTTAATAATAACGATTTTCCGAGGACTAAAGAATGAAAAATTTAAAAACAAATTCTACAAATTCGAGTAGAGAAATTCGACACTGGCAACTCAATAAAAATGGTGTGTACATCCATCTTTTGTAACCACCTTGAAATGGGTGATTTTTTTGAGGTTATGATTTTCATGCATTAGTATTTGACAGATCACGCGGGATTTCAGACATGGTGTCAAAGAGAAAGATGCTCAGTATGCTTTGACATTTCATCATGAATAGACTTACTAACACGAGCAACGCTTGCAAATCATTGAATTTTATTACCAAAATCAGTGTTCGGTTCGAAATGTAATTCGCGCTTTACGTCCGATTTATGGTCTACATAATCGACCAAGTGAGCAAACAATTAATGCGATTGTGACCAAGTTTCGCACTCAGTTTACTTTATTGGACATTAAACCAACCACACGAATGCGTACAGTGCGTACAGAAGAGAATATTGCGTCTGTTTCTGAGAGTGTTGCTGAAGACCGTGAAATGTCGATTCGTCGCCGTTCGCAGCAATTGGGTTTGTGTTATTCGACCACATGGAAGATTTTACGCAAAGATCTTGGTGTAAAACCGTATAAAATACAGCTCGTGCAAGAACTGAAGCCGAACGATCTGCCACAACGTCGAATTTTCAGTGAATGGGCCCTAGAAAAGTTGGCAGAAAATCCGCTTTTTTATCGACAAATTTTGTTCAGCGATGAGGCTCATTTCTGGTTGAATGGCTACGTAAATAAGCAAAATTGCCGCATTTGGAGTGAAGAGCAACCAGAAACCGTTCAAGAACTGCCCATGCATCCCGAAAAATGCACTGTTTGGTGTGGTTTGTACGCTGGTGGAATCATTGGACCGTATTTTTTCAAAGATGCTGTTGGACGCAACGTTACGGTGAATGGCGATCGCTATCGTTCAATGCTAACAAACTTTTTGTTGCCAAAAATGGAAGAACTGAACTTGGTTGACATGTGGTTTCAACAAGATGGCGCTACATGCCACACAGCTCGCGATTCTATGGCCATTTTGAGGGAAAACTTCGGAGAACAATTCATCTCAAGGAATGAACCGGTAAGTTGGCCACCAAGATCATGCGATTTGACGCCTTTAGACTATTTTTTGTGGGGCTACGTCAAGTCTAAAGTCTACACAAATAAGCCAGCAACTATTCCAGCTTTGGAAGACAACATTTCCGAAGAAATTCGGGCTATTCCGGCCGAAATGCTCGAAAAAGTTACCCAAAATTGGACTTTCCGAATGGACCACCTAAGACGCAGCCGCGGTCAACATTTAAATGAAATTATCTTCAAAAAGTAAATGTCATGGACCAATCTAACGTTTCAAATAAAGAATCGATGAGATTTTGCAAATTTTATGCGTTTTTTTTTAAAAAAGTTCTCAAGCTCTTAAAAAATCTCCCGATATGTATACTTAAGACATATGGCAACATATTGCTTTGGCTTTAAGAGATTTACCGTGTACAACAGATTACAAAATATTGTTGTTTTGTCAAATTATAAGTTTTATCAGTACGAAGATTTGGCAATTTGTCATATTGATGCCAGACTTTGAAAGGGGATCTGCCCAGAGCGATAGCCAAATGATCCCGTCGATCTCACACTTCGATAGTGATATTAATATCCAACGAAATACATATAAATAATAAATTTGATAATTAAAATTTTTCATCATTTACAATTTGCGGTTAATTTTGCATTGTTACTAATTTCCCTAAAATTTTTTCATTCGAGCTATATTACTTCATTATGCAGGAATTAGTGACTGCATTCTTTTTACTTGCGACATATAGGAACTATAATGCAAGTTTTGCATTCGTGCAAAATTTTAAACTCGAGATTTTAATCAAACATGACATTATGGAGAAGTAAAAAAATGTGGGTCCCCCGATTTTGTATGTCTGTCCTCGGCCTTAGAGCTCAAACTTTTTATTCGATTGAGTTCAAACTTGGTAGCTAAGGTTTCAACCCGATTCGCGTTAGACGTTTTTTTTTTTTATTTTTTTAATACGAATAATTACAGCAGTGACAAATTTTTGGCAAAAAACCGAAAATTCAAATTTTCTCAAAAACAAACCGATTGTTTTTTTTTTTTAAATTTTCTCTAAGAATTGATTTTTTTTATTTTGCTTTTTTCAACAAAAAATTGCTCCAGAAGGGTACCACCCAAAGAACCCTTATTTTGTTTTTACATTTTTTTCAATAATTTAATTTTCAATAATAATTAATAATATTATCTGATGATAAAAAAAGTCAAATTTAACTTTTTGGAATTTGTTTGTTTTGTTTTTAAAATTCGATATGCCAGAAAGGGGTCAACATTTTTTAACGAAATCCAAATCAGAAATGCATATTTATAAGCGTCATAAAAATATTTTTAATAAATAAAGAATAAAAAATGATTTTATCACCAAAACAATTTTATGCAAAGAAAAATAACGTTTTCAACATCTGGTAAAATTTTAAGAAAAAGCGAATTGACAGTTTTTTTATAAAAAATAAAAACCTAAAAAAACATTAATCAAAGTTGGTAAAAATTGATTTTCGACTCAAATATCTTTTCGAAAATATAAGATAATGGCTTCTTACTAATTTTAACTTATAAGAAATATTATTTTCAACATTCGGAAAAATTTTGAGAAAAATCGAATTGACAGTTTTTTTACAAAAAAATAAAAACTTAACAAACAAAATAATAAAAGTTGGTAAAAATTGATTTTCGACTCAAATATTTTTTCAAAAATTCGAGATATTGACTTTAAACTACTTTTATCTTATAAGAAATATTGCTATCAACATTAAGTAAAATTTTGAGAAAAATCGAATTGACAATTTTTTTTAAAAAATATAAGAACTTAAAAGAAAATTTAACAAAAGTTGGTAAAAATTAATTTTCGGCTCAAATATCTTTTCAAAAATTTGAGATTATAGCTTCCAACTAATTTTAACTTATAAGAAATATTGTGTTCAACATTCGGAAAAATTTTGAGAAAAATCAAATTGACAGTTTTTTTTTACAAAAAAAATAAAACCTTAACAAAAAAATTAATAAAAGTTGATACGTATATTGGCTTTAAACTACTTTTATTTTGTAAAAAATATTGTTGTCTACATTCAGTAAAATTTTGAGAAAAATCTAATTGACAGGTTTTTTACAAAAAATAAGAACCTAACAAAAAAACAATACTAAAACTTGGTAAAAATTTACTTACGACTCAAATAGCTTTTCAAAAATTAAAAATATTGTCTTCAAACTGTTTTTATTTCACAGAAATATTTGTTTTCGATATTCAGTATTTTTTTTTTTATAAAAATCCAACAATCCGTTTTTTTCATAAAAAAAAATAAAATCTACAAAAAATAGTACGCAAATTTGGTAAAAATTGATGTCCGGTTCTTGATATCTCTCAAATTAATTTCATTCATCCAATTTGAAAAAATTTAAGAAATGCTACTTAAATTGGTAAAAATTTGTTTTCGACTAAAAATCTATTTAATGAATTTTCAAACTAAACTATTTCTTTATATGAAAAATATTGTTGGTAATTTTAAAATTGTTAAGAATAATTCAACTTTTTTAACCCAACACGAAAACCTACAAACTTTTAAGCAAGACAAATCGACAGACGGGATGGGAAGTTATCAGTGTGGGTCGCATCCCAGCCTCTTTTTTTACTAAGGACTTGATACTCGTACTAACGTTATTTTCTACCTTACTGCAGAAAATTTATAAAATATATAAAATATAATTCCCAAGAATATCGTAGACTTTTATTGAAATTTAAAACAAAAGCTATTTTATTTTTAATGTTTTTAAACCAACAAAAAATTCAATTTTTGAAATGCTTAAAATTAAGAAAAAAAAACTGAATTAGAGTAGACTCTTTTTTTTTTATTTTCATTATTTTGTTAACTTCCCATAGGAAATTATTGTAATCGAAATAAAAGATTTTTAGAGAGATGTCTGCACGTGCGTGTGTACGTACGTTTGTACGTCCGTACGTTCGCGACGTTTTTTCGTCGTCCTTAGTTTAAGACCCAGAAGAGATATCGACTTCAAATAAATTTTATTTTGCAGATAATAATGCAGAAAGATGCAGAAAGGTGACAAAAGGTGTCAATTTTGGCTAACCATAAATATCCCACGAACCAATAGCTCTAGAGACTTGATTTAAATTGCATATTATATATTGTAACGTGATACCAAACAAATATATCGAGCCCTTCCCACCATTTTATCGTAAGCGACATTTTCATTAAAAAAGACAACTTAATTATTAAAATTTGCTAGTAACACATAAAGCCTTGAGGACATGACAATAGTCTTTACTTAATCATTATTAATATTTACCAATACTGACTATGGGTACAAGTTGTTTCAAGGACCAGCAGTAAGCTTTTGATTTGTCGTTTACGATAAAATTTATATTGGCGCTTACGATAAATTGGCGGGAAGGGCTCGATATTTTTGGAAAAAATTCCAACTAACGGTTTTTTTTATAAATCAAAAAAACCTAACAGAAAATATTTGTCATCTCGAAAAATTTACGAACAAATAATGATTTTATCTCAAAAAAAAAAAAAACAATTTTGTGCAACAAAGTTTAACGTTTTTAACATCTGGTAAAATTTTGAGAAAAATCGAATTGACTGTTTTTTTTTATAAAAAAACTAGCTGACCCGACAAACGTTGTGTTGTCATATAAATAATTTCTAGAGAATATTTTGCTAGAAATACATAAATAGCTTATTGTAAGTGTGTAAGGATGTGGTATATACATATGTAAGTGGGAGAGGTATAGAGCACTGTAAAAGGTGATAAAATATTAAAATAAAAAATTACTAAACAATTTTTTTTACTTTATTAAAATTATATACATATGGCTAATTATGACTGTAGGTACCTACTACAAAAGAACAATATTAATCCCTTAATGCAAAAGAGTGAACAATATTTTGTGTGATCCCATCTTTCGCCAATACAAACAAACTGGATGGTTTTCCCACTTGAGAGCACGCCACGTATAATTGTCCGTGTGAAAAACATGAAGTGCTCAAATGTAATCAGCAGACAATCATCGTTTGGCCAAGAAATTTATTGATAGTTATTGCAAATGCCAATAATTGGAAATTGAAGTTGTTTGAATTGAATTGGCACATCTGTGGGCATAATAGGGATTTGCGGTAATAATATATTTTCACCTCGGAATTTGCCATTTAGAGTAATTATGGCTTGGATAACATTTTTAATTACTAATCGCGTGCTGTTACACAACCGTGGTGGGTTCAAATGACGAACAAAAAATTACCGGAGATCCAACATTCAATTGTAAATTTTTCGGTGGCATGCCTGGTTAATCTTATGAGTTCAAAAACTCAGTTAGATAATTTACAGCTTCGGTAGCATCACAAACTGTATCAATAGATTTGTATGATCCCAAGTCTTCTGGTAACAATTGTTGTATCTTGAGATTTAATTCGTTGACATCCACATTTTTTGTTTCTAAAATTGCTCTTTCTGACCACTCATGATTTGTATATTGTCTATGTACATCGGGAAATATCTGGTCAATGAGAGCATCTTGTGAATCAATAATCGTGCAGAAATCGACCGGTAATTTTATGCATCCAGTTTCATATGTAGTAACTTTTCCGTCGCCTATATCTATCAACATTTGTTTTAAGAGTGTTTCAGCGATGGATCTTAAAGCATTTGAACACGCATATTTACTTTTAGTTGCGATGATTTTAAGCACGCATTGATCTCATCAGCGTGCGTCGAATGCGGAATAACGGAAAGTGTTTGTCTCAAATCACCGGAAAGCAGTAACAAAGTGCCGCAAAATAGGCTGTCGTTGTGTATTATACCTTTCAATGTCCTGTTCAACGCCTCAAGCGAATGTTTGTGTGCCATAGTGCATTCATCCCATATGATAATTTTACACTGTTTTAGTAAAAATTAGCGAAATAAGGAATGTTTTGACAGTTCCACCTGGTACATAAAAAAAGAATCCACCTACGTCTTGTGGTCATAAATGGTTATTTGTTCTTTATTCATTAGTGGGACATTGCGAGCAACAATCGCTACCCTTTCTAAAGTATTGTATTGTATTTCACGATTCAATTCAGTGTCTATTAAATCAGATGCATTTCGATTTGGTGAATGCATACCGAAATAATGCAAAGATAGCAATCAATGCTTCATTGTACATACAAAGCGTCACTGAATACTATCGTAAGATCGTTGCACCGTGTACGATGTTGATGCAATTAAACCATAATACTTAGGACTATAAAAAATAGATAAAAACCTATTCTCAGACCTACCGAATATATGTATGTATATGCAAAATTTCATTAAAATTGGCCAAGCCGTTTCGGAGGAGTATGGCAACTAACACTGTGACAGGAATATTTTATATATTAGATAAAAACCTAAAAAAACATTACTCAAAGTTGCTAAAAATTTATTTTTTGAGATAATGGCTATTAAATTTTATCTTATAAGAAATATTGTTGTCAACATTCAGTAAAATTTTAAGAAAAATCGAATTGGCAGTTTTTCTTACATAAAGTAAAAACCTAAAAGAAAATTAATAAAAGTTATTAAAAATTGATTTTCGACTCCGATATTTTTTCAAAGATTTGAGATATTGACTTTAAACTAATTTTATCTTATAAAAAATATTGTTGTCAACATTCAGTAAAATTTTGGGAAAAATCGAATTGACAGTTTTTTTACAAAAATAATAACCTAAGAAAATAATACTTAAACTTAGTAAAAATTTTCTTTCGACTAAAATATCTTTTCGATATTCAGTAATTTTTTTTACAAAAATGCAAATGTTTTTTTCATTAAAAAAAAAATAAAATCTACAAAAAACAGTAGGCAAAATTGTTAAAAATTGATGTTTGGTTCTCGATATCTCCATTTGTATTTGTTTACATAAGAAATTAAAATTCTTAAGAAATTCTACTAAAATTGGTAAAAATTGGTTTTCGACTAAAAATCCCGTTAACAAAAATAGATTTTGAAATCAAACTATTTCATCATATACAAAATATTGTTGGTAATTACAATTTTTTAAATATTTCATCTGACACCCTTTTTAACAAAACACGAAAACCTACAAACCTTTTTAGCAAGACAAATTGACTGATAGGATGGGAAGTTATCAATGTGGATCGCATCCCATCCTCTTTTTTTAGTTCATTTTACTTCACATTTTATTTTTATGTTCTCTTAGGATAAAGTAGTTCATTTAATTATTATCTACAACTAGTTCATACTTTTTTTTATTACTTTTGTAAATTATAGTTTAAAAACTTATCTTATTATTTAAAAGTTTTTTAAATAGTTTTATGATTTAATTTTTGTTTTTAAATTTAATAATTAAATAACTTATTTTTCTATAAATAAAAGAATATAAACATAAATTAAAAAATTGTCGGTTAGTTCTTGTAATACCATAGCATTTTTAAAAGGTTTGATACTTTCATTAGTAAGCCTCTTAATTTGGAGTGAACAAATAGTTTCAGGAAATTTGGCTGAAAACGTGCAGTTTTATCCGAGTTATTGAACAGAGTTTAAAAGTAGCACCGGAAGGAAACTGTCCAAACTTTTTCGTTGCCTTGTACGATAAAATACGATATACTTTGTCTGATATCCATGATTATGAGGCTCAAACAAATTCAAGGCGTCCTCGTTATGTTTGCAATGAATTTGTCTTCTTTAATTTATTGAAATATAATACGCGTGTGGAAAAACTAAACACACGTCAAACAAAAATTAAAATAAATAAAAACGAAGTTATTCAAATACTATACGAAGATTCTCATAAGCTTACACATAATATTTAAATTAAAGTTGAAACGTAAACAAAAATATGTAGTTATCTATTTTTTTTCCTGAGTTTTCAAATTCTATTTTAGTTCCAAGAACAACTTGACTGGTGAAATTCATTCTAAAAATACGATGATGCGAATATATATGTAAATTGGAAACATATATAATGTAGATAGATATATACGAACAGATAGAAGTAAAAATGTCCCTTGTGTACTTGAATAAATTTTATTTAGATTTTCACACGAGCATCGCCATCGCCATCGTCCTCGTTCCTCGTTGTCTGTACGACTGCCTAAGGTTCGTATGTGGGTATGCGCAGTGCATGGGTCTATCGTCTATGACATGGGAACTCGAGAGGAAGTATGGACTAGAAGGGAAAAAAGGATTCAGACTCAAATCCACACAACATTTAAAGTATATGTCAGTATAGTCAGTTCAGTGTGTATGGTAAAAGCAGAAACAGGAGCAGTAGCAGGAGCAGGAGCGGAAGCAGAAAAAGATATCCTTTTTGTCGCGTTGGAAATAATAATAGAAATGAAAAACATGCTTTTAGTTTCGGCCGTGTACCAGTGTACCTATCTCAACTCTATTCCGTTCCATAGAGAACCCCAAACGGCTGCAGCGGACGGGCATGGCACGGGGTAAGAGTGATTAAAATAGTTTACAAAGCAAATAATGTTGCGTTGTTTTTTTTGTGTATGTATTTCGTTTTTATTTTGTGTACCTACACCTATTTATATGTATGTATTTGTGTGAATATATTTTAAGGAAAATGTTGGAAATGAAAATGTAAATGGTTAGCTTTGGCTATGTTGGTGGAAATGGAGGCTTATGAAAGTGTAGCTAGGCAAAGTGTGATGCAATTATCGTAAGGACCTTGCAACAAAATGTTGTGAACGCTTTTGTTGTCTGAAATTGGCCTTGAGTAGGAAATTGTGTGTGGTTACTCCGTGTATTTTTTTTTTGTTTTTCAATTTTGTTTATTCTTCTTCTTTTACTCTTAGAACTTAGGGTTGTATTTTATTTAAATTTTTGTTGGAGTTGGTAAGGGAGGGATTTAGGTACCTACCTAGTTGGTTGACGATATTTTTTTTTTTTTTTAGTTCAAGGACCATGGTTGGGGGGGAAATGAAAATTAGGTTTCTTAGAACAAATCATTTGATTTTATATCTGGTTACATTCGACTTGCATTTTACATGCTTCAATATATTTTTAGGTTGTAATTTGCATGTTGTAGAGCTAGAATTTTAATTGCGTTTGTTCTACGTCAGCAATTATTGTTTTTCAAGGATTAGATGGAACAAATTAATAGAATTGACAGCACAATTTTTACAATTTAACAGCAGCTATTTCTAGAAACCACAAGTATTTGCGTTCAAATTTAATTAACTGATCTGAGTTCATAGTTGTTGGCTTCGTTATTAAAATTGTATAATCAATTTTAATATTAGGGTTTTCTGTATCGGGTATGAAATAACACTTTCTTGGCGAAAGATATAAATAAGTGAGCTGTCATAAAAATAAAGTGTGTTTGATCATCATGCAATGATTTACACCAGAACCATAAGGATTCATTTCACCCTTGATGATATTTACTCAAATCGATCCCGTTTCGTTGGTACAGAATGAGCTACCGATTAAAGTTATAATTTTTGGTACTCCTCATGTAATTACAAATCAATATTCGAAGAGAAGTTTCCAACAAAACGTTAGTTTTACCATTACCATTTTTGCTAAGGTAAATGTTTGGTTAGCGAATCATCTCACGAAATGGACCTGTGAATTGGTCAAGTGGTTTTTGTGACACATTTGGATTACTTTTTGTGAGCAGACGTCCCAATTCTTTTTTATTCTAATAAAAAAGCAACAATTAAAATATGATAAGATATGCTTGGTTCCAAATTGGACTAACGTGATGGCTTACATAAAACGTTATGTACGGTTCGCATATGCCAAACATTTTTATTTTTGAACAATTAATGCTAGAAATGGATTTTTTTTTAATTTGTTCAGTTTTTTTTTTTAACAAAGTGAAAAGCCTTAAGAAAAAAATAATATTCAATATCTGGCAAAATATACAAAACAATTCAGTCGAACCCAAAAAAACAAAGTATCTTGGATGAAACTTACACTGATAACTTTACATTAGAAGATTTAAAATAATATTTTTTATCATTTATTAAGAATTCGAAAATATAAATATCCATTTAGCGGTTTTAAAAGAAAACGTTTATAAAACACATATAAAATATTTTTTGACATAATGTGTGAAACACTACATAATTTAAATGACCACCACGCGAATTGTTCCAAGAATCAATTATTCTTTTAAGGTAATTATCGACCACTTTTTGACACATTTTGGGCGGTAATTAAGCCATAACTTGACGAATTTTGGTTTTTACGTGCTCAAGATTTAAGGATTTTTCAGCATAAACACTGTCTTTTCGTAGTCCAGCGATGTCAAATCCCATGATCTTGGTGGTCAGTTTATATGGCCCAACAAGAAATTACGCGGCCAGGAATCGTCTTTTACAATAAAGCCATATTCGCTCGAGTTGTGTGGCAGTTGGCACCGTCTTGTCGAAACCACATATTCTCCAAGTCATATTCTTTAATAGCAGATAAAAAGAAGTCGGTTACCATATTATCATAGCGCTCCGAATTGACGGTGACAGTCGTTCCATCCTCGTTTTCGAAGAAATAAGGTCCAATCACACCTACTGACGAAAGTGCGCACCAAACAGTGACTTTTTGTGGATTCCTAGAATCCCAAATACGACAATTTTATATATTAACATACTTACCGAGAGAGAAATTTGCTTCGTCGCTGAAGAAAATTTTGTTCAAAAAATCGCCGCCGCCGTCCACCGCCTGTTGTTCAAGCACCCATTTGACGTATCTACAACGCGACGTTGTGACTAGTCAGTTGGCTTCAATTGTTGTGTGAGTTGGACTTTATATGGATGTAGGTGTAGGTCCAAATGAAAAATACGCCTTAATGTGCCGTAAAACAGTCCTAATTCCTGAGAACGACGATAAATCGACACATTCGGGTCTTCGTATACAATATCTCTTACAGCAGCGATATTTTCAGTGGTACGAGCGAAACCATGATGCACAGGCTTTACAATATCTGTAACCAACCCAGTCTCTTCAAATTTCTTTACAAATTTGTCAATTTCTTGCGTTTGGTTGTGTAGTTGGACGATTATGCAAACCATATAATCTCCTCTTAAAGCACGATATGTGGCTGTGGCAGAATCACCATTTGTGTAGTAGGTTTTAACATTTTGTATGCGTTGCTCGATAGTTAAGCGATCCATTTTCGTAAATGTCAAGACTTTCAACTGAACAAAAAATTGGTTTAACAACTAGGTTTGACAGATGTCGAATTCTAGTCCTATACTTTTGAAACCGCAAAATGGATAGCCCGTTATGAGAAAGTTTAAACTTTTAAGATTTTTGTTAACTTAATTTGTTTTTGTACATGCTGTCAATTGTTTGTGAACGGTTAGACGCAGCTGCTATTTATACAAAATTTGGCACCTCTGTTTAGTTAGAAAAAGGTTGAATGTATATTTTACTACTTTTCTAGTACAATTTCACTTGATTCTATAATAAAACGGCTTGTAGAGAGAAAAAAATTAAAATGCAGTAGCAGGAGAGACCATTTATTTGAAATCCTTGAAACTATTCTAATGACTGTTGATTGAGAAATTCCATCAAAGTCACCTGTTATAACAAATAAATTACTTATTGCGTTAAAGCTACGCACGAAGCAAACATCACATTGCGAAAAATCTTAGCTCTCTAAAGACTTGGAGACTTTAGGTTTGGCAATGCGCTCATTAAATTTCGATCTACAATATTTAATGTCAATTGTATAAAGGTGGCAGCATATTTATCGAATCGATACCTGCGATAGAAAATGTCGTCATCCATTTCAAAAGGTTCTATTCGGGTTAAATAATGCTTTCGTTTTATGTTAGATGGTAATTACGATTCGAACTACATAAAAATAGTAAAATCTTTATCGATTTTTAAGTCTACTGATATTTCAATTTTTATTTTTATTTTTCGAATAAAATGGCTCTCAATATGTGTATCACTTTCTCAATTATTATTAATTTAAATTTTTCAAAGAAGTAAACAACGTATGAAAATGGGTTTAATGGGAAAGAAAAAAATAGAACTTATATCAAAGAACTATGCATATGCTCTTTGTATTGAAACATTATTTGAGAAGCTAAATATTATTCATTGAACGTAAAATAAGACAAATATTTTTTCACTTTTTTGACATATTGAAAAAATAACTGTTAGTTGAATTTTGTTTGACATTGTGAAATGTCAAAATTTGTATATTTAGAGATTGTAACAATTACAAGAACTTAACCCAAATATTTTAACTTCCCATAGGAAGTTGTCAAATTGAATTGAAAAAAAAAGTTGAAAATATTGACATTTCTCGACGTTTCAAGGTCCCTAGAGTCGAAATAAAAGATTTTTAGAAAGATGTCTGTGCGCGCGTGTGTACGTACGTTCGTACGTCCGTACGTCCGTATACCCGTACGTTCGCGACGTTTCTTTCGTCGTCCATAGCTCAAGAACCAGAAGAGATATCGACTTCAAATAAATTTTGTTATACAGATAATAAGGCAGAAAGATGCAGAAAGGGCTGTCAAGAAAATTGCGGGGGTGATTTTTTTTACCATAGCAGTTTAAAAAAAAGATGAAAATTTTGGTTAACCCTAAATATCTCATGAACCAATGACGTTTAGAGACTTAAATTAAATTTTATATTATATATTGTAACGTGATACAAAAGAAATATATTTTTGGAAAACAATCCAATTAACGGTTTTTTTTAAATAAAAAAAATGAAAAAAAAATTGTCACCTCGAAAATTTTACGACTAAAATATGATTTCATCTTCAAACCTTTTTGTGCAACGAAGCATAATGTTTTTGACATCTGATAAAATTTTGAGAAAAATCCTATTGACAGTTTTTTTTATAAAAAATAAAAACCTAAAAAAAACATTACTCAAAGTTGGTAAAAATTGATTTTCGACTCAAATATCTTTTCAAAAAATTGAGATATTGGCTTTAAACTGCTTTTATCTTTCAAACAATATTTTTGTTAACATCCAATAAAATTTTGAAAAAAATCGAATTGACATTTTTTTTTACAAAAAATTAAAAACCGAAAAAAAAATTTAACAAAAGTTGATAAAAATTGATTTTCGACGTAAATATCTTTTCAAAAATTTGAGACATTGGCTTCAAACTAATTTTATCTTATAAGAAATATTGTTTTCAACATTCGATAAAATTTTGAGAAAAATCGAATTGACAGTTTTTTTTACAAAAAATAAAAACCTAAAAAAAAAACAATACTAGAACTTGGTAAAAATTTACTTTCGACTCAAATAGCTTTTCAAAAATTAAAAATATTGGCTTTAAACTTATTTTATTTTACAGAACATATTGTTTTCGATATTCAGTAATTTTTTTTATAAAAATCCAACAGTCCTTTTTTTCATAAAAAAATAAAACCTACAAAAAATAGTACGCAAATTTGGTAAAAATCGATTCATATAGACAAACTTTTAAGCAAGACAAATCGACAGACGGGATGGGAAGTTATCAGTGTGGGTCGCATCCCAGCCTCTTTTTTAATTTTTTAAATTTAATAAATTTAAAAATAACGTATACTCCAAGTAAACATAAATATACATATATACAATATACATTGTTAGAGAAATCTACATGAAATTTATAGATTCAATGTGAAGCTATTTGTTTCTGAGAAGGTTGCAAAATAATATTAGAATTGCTAAAAGGTCCTCGTCGACTAAAACTACTGTGATAATATAATAATACAATAAGCTTTCATTCAATATTCTTAGTAAAATTACTATTTTTAACTTTCCATTTGAAGTTATAACAATCGATTGAAAACTTTAAACAATCTCTACATTTCGACTTCTTTAGAATCTAAAACTGTGGTGCGTACGTTTAGGGATACCCATTTACGTAGACTATAATTGAACAATAAGCATGGGAATGGTTACGACTTTAAATAGATTTTATTTTAGGTATAGATAAAATTAAAAGCAAGACCATTGAAAGTAGTTGACATTTTTGTGAACAGAAAATAATGAAAAAAAGTAATAAAAACATTTAAGTTGTGGGAACTCAAATAAATAAAGTTTTCAATTGGATTTATAATATACATTACATATATACATTACACATTATATAATATACAATTTGAGATATTTGGGGTCAACCAAAATTTTCACAATTTTTTAAATTGCTATAGTAAAAGCTCTTACTCATGGTGTGATGTTTAGCGCGTTGAACTGGCAAGTCAGGAGTCTTGTGTTCAATCCCTGCCTGTGCCACCTAAAGTTTTTTTTTTTTCACAGATAATCCCTTTTTTGAGGAATTGACAAATTCTCCAAAATCAAATTTTGTCATGAATAGTACTTTCTTAATTTAGTCGTACGGATTCGGCATAAAAGCTGACATTACTTGCACACAAGAATAGATAAAAGTAAGTCACAAGGCGCTATGGGTCAAGAACGTCATTCAATAATAAATTTAAATGAAGGGTTGTTCTTTTTAGTTAAACAAATATTTGGGGTCAGTTAAACTCGACCTTTTATTTAGATTCTATATACCTGAAAATTCCAAATTTTTAATTCCACAAATCAGATCGATTACAATAACTTCTTATGGGAAATTAACAAATCAAAAAAAAAAAGTACGTATACGCCTAAGTGCATTTTACTTTCTGTTTACTTTGTATGAAGTGACTATTATCACCATTAGACGTTTAAGAATATAAAAAAAAATATTGGAGTGATTGTTTGATTAAATCAGCGTTAATTTTATGTGTGATATACATACATACATAATAATATACTTGTTACTTCTTAAATTCACAAAAACGTTTAAGTAGCTTTATCGCTCAAAAGTATACACAGAAATTTTCTGCAAAAAAAAAATGTATAACTTTCCATGCTCATATGGGATGTTTGTCGAACTTGTTGCCACTTTTTAACTTCCCACAGGAAGTAATTGTAATGGGTCTGATTTGTCAAATTGAAAATTTTGACATATCTCGACGTTTCAAGGACCCTAGAGTCAAAATAAAAGATTTTAAGAAAGATGTCTGTGCTTGCGTGTGTACGTCCGTACGCCTGTACGTTCGCACGCCTGTACGTTCGCGACGTTTTTTTCGTCATCCATAGCTCAAGAACGAGAAGAGATATCGACTTCAAATAAATTTTGTTATACAGATAATAAGGCAGAAAGATGCAGAAAGGGCTCTCAAGAAAATTGCGTGGGTGGTTTTTTTTTACCATAGCAATTTAAAAAAAGAGGTGAAAATTTTGGTTAAATTTTATATTATATATTGTAACGTGATACAAAATAAGTATATTTTTGGGAAAAAATCCAATTAACGGTTTGATTTTTTAAATCAAAAAAACTGAAAAAGAAATTTGTCGCCTCGAAAATTTTACGACTAAAATATGATTTCATCTCCAAAACAATTTTGTGCAACGAAGAATAATGTTTTTGACAACTGATAAAATTTTGAGAAAAATCGAATTGACAGTTTTTTTTACAAAAAATAAAAACCTACAAAAAAAATTTATAAAAGTTGGTAAAAATTGATTTTCGACTCAAATATCTTTTCTAAACTTTGAGATATTGGCTTTAAACTACTTTTATCTTTCAAAAAATGCTGTTGTCAACATTCAGTAAAATTTTGAAAAAAATCGAATTGACAGTTTTTGAACATAAAATTAAAAACCCAAAATAAATTTAAGAAAAGTTGGTAAAAATTGTTTTTCGACTCAAATATCTTTTCAAAACTTTAAGACATTGGCTTCAAACTAATTTTATCTTATAAGAAACATTGTTTTCAACATTCGATAGAATTTTGAGAAAAATCGAATTGACAGTTTTTTTTACAAAAAAATAAAAACCTAAAAAAAAAACAATACTAAAACTTGGTACTTGGTAGCTTTCGACTCAAATACCTTTTCAAAAATTAGAAATATTGGCTTCACACTTATTTAATTTCACAGAAAATATTGTTTTCGATATTCAGTAATTTTTTTATAAAAATCCAACTGTCTGTTTTTTCATAAAAAAATAAAATCTTCAAAAAATAGTACGCAAGTTTGGTAAAAATTTATACATATAGACAAACTTTTAAGCAAGACAAATCGATAGACGGGATGGGAAGTTATCAGTGTGGGTCGCATCCCAGCCTCTTTTTAATATTGATTTTTCATTGCCTGTAATTATTTGTATCAATATGCAAATTATTTAAAAGTGAAATGTTCATTTTGACGGAAAAAAAAACTAACAAATGGAATTTGATCTTGTTCTTAACACAAACTATGGCCAATAATCGTTGATAAAAAGAAAAACTTCCTTAATCAACGTGCAAATTAAATAAATAATACTTCTCGTAAGAAAGAAACAAAGGTTCATTGAACTAAGTGAATTGCTCTGAAAAAGGGTGATCTAAGCAAAAACATAGCTTCACTATATTTTCGCTAATCACTTAGCGAGCGGTAAAATATATTGCTTACAAACAAACTCCAAAAACGTAAGAATACCCTCCCTGGTCCATAAATATCGTATGAATATTGCCATGCTCTGTTCGTTCAGTCCACGCCGCATGGCTGTGATTAGAAAAATAAAAGCAGCACCAAACAAAACACAAACAAAAAATAAAAATAAAAATCAAAAATAAGTAAATATTTTCAGTCTTATATCCTAAATAAACACCGATACCGACAAAAGCAAAAAGTATAATATCAACAGCAAATAAAAAGTTCTGAGCCCCAAATCGAAACACGAGGAACATCAACGGATTTCCCGTATTTATTTTGATGGTGATGGTGATGGGGTTGTTTTGATTTTTATATTATATTTATCTACCAAAATTTCTGCCCCAGTGAATTTATCCGAATCAAATTCACATTCAGATTTATATGCAATAAGTATTGAAACAGTGTACTCGAATATTCAGAAACATGCGATTTAAGAAAAATAAACCAAAAACGAAACAGAAAAAGTAACACACAATTTCACGTATAATAAAATATTGATTTCTTTCCGCCAGATGATGATGTCTGCTTGATTGGCGGCATCAGCAATCAAAAGTGACTGAAAAGTCTGAAGTGTGTAAGCGTAAGCGTATATCAGAGCAGGGTGCTGAAGTTGAAGCTGATGCCGTGGTGCTCGGTGCACTGCTGTTGCGCCCACAACCACCACCACCGCTAGCGCCACCGCCACCAGACCAGAAGTGTCTTGTTAAAATATTAATTTGACAGTTTGAGAACTGAACAAAGAGCGAGGAGTCCGAATTCGTTTCGTTTCGTTTATATGGCGGCAGAAATTTATGGCACATTAAAAACCGAAATATTCTTCAAAATACTCCTGCAGTACGAAAAAGAAAGCCTTTTTTTAAAAAAAAAAAAACAACAACAAAAACATGCACAGTAATTGGTCTTGAATTAATGAATTACCAAGTCGTAAAAGATGTTTTTTTCTCTCTCCGAATGTGTATTTTTGGACGAACAGTGGGGTATAAACCTATTAAATAAGGTTTAATCTCTTGGGATTTAACCCCCCTTAAAAACAATTTCAAGGAACTAAGTTCAAGGTTAAGGGTCTGTGGTGTACTAAGGTGGTTTTGTCTAATGACATGATAATAATATTATACAGGAAATGTCTGCAGTAATTAAATTGAAGTAGAAGAAAAAAATTGTAAATGAAATCCCAAGTTCGTATTTCATAATTTGTCTGGAGAATAAAATAATTAAAAATAGAATTGGGATTTAAATTTTTATGAAGATGAGAGAGACATCTGATAGTTAGATGGTAAAATTAGATGTTTTTCAAGGTAAATGGTTTGGTTTCGTTTATACTCCTCAGGTTAATATTGATAAATTTTGTATTGTAAGTTTATTTGAATCCTTGATACTGTTAATATTTATCGGAAATTGTATAAACCTTCCTCTGGAGATCAGAAATAGCTGCGAACCTTAATTTTAGATTAATTATCTTACAGATATTAGAATATTAAATGCAAGGATGAGTTCTTTTTAAAAAATTGGGTGGGTTGGCAACATATGTTGATGACTTCCCATTTTTGGTCTTTGCAACTTCCACCTTATATTTTTTTGTAATAATCAAAACCGTCGTAATTATCAAAACTACAAAAAGTACATGCAATGTAATCAATAATTGAAAGTTAAGTTTTTTTTGAAAGTAACAAGCCGAAAAAATATTTTTGTAATTCAACGGTCTAGTCACTGATAAAGCTTCGGTTCCCATCGATCACCGAAATCAAGCATCAGTGAGCGTGGTTAGTAGACAAAGAGGGGAGGGTCTCGAAACCTACCGCGTGCTGTTGTCATATGTTCTTTCTGTCTGTTGTTCTTTCTCTTCTGTCCTTCTGTCTTGTATTAATGTCTTGTGATGTTATCACCTTACATAGTCTAGTCGCTCAAGGTGCTGTGTTCTCTACTCTGTACATTTATGTGCTGAGTAGTGTATAATGTAATTAGTGTAATTTTTAGTGGACTTTTTTTGCAGGTTTTAATTTTTTGTCAAAAACTGTCAATCGGATTTTCAAAAAAAAAAAAAAAAAAAACACGTACTAAAAACTTTTTTACATAATATGCTATTTGTAAAAAAAACATGGCGACCTTCATGGCTAATTTTCTATTACCGTTACCCTTACCCCTTATAACAATGAAATTATTATTTACGAACGAAGACGGAAACTTTAAAGCTGGTATACAAATTTACTGGTTTGGGATTTAAAGGGGAAGGACTTTGAATACAATTGATCAAAATTTTCGTACAATTTATACGTACTTTACCTTTTTACTTGTTTGTAATCTAAAAAAACCTAAGAACACCTTTTTATATAAATTATTATTTTGATGTTTTCAATTATGATTATTATTTTTGAGCTGAATTTAAACAGACGTTGTTACTTAATTATTATTTAAATAAAGAAGCCTTTATAACATCAGAAGTGGGTTAAGATGCAGTTATAAAAAGAAAACAATACCATTTTCCGGATATGTCAAAAATAAATAAAAGCGATCTAGCATGGTGTGAAGGCAACAATGTGGAAGTTCCGTTAAGTGCAATCATAGATCAGCTGCGAGACCTTTATACTGAGCTTATAAAACGTGATGGGATAAATTCCGAAAATTCCGTGGTCCCTGAGCTGTCAATAAACTTCCGAACAGGATGAAAGGACAGAAAATAGTGAAATTTGTGGACATTCCGAGCAACAAGGCGTTCAGCCTAATATATTGATTCCGAGTAACACTACGCAATTGGATGACGAAGAAGCTTGTGTTGAGAAGGAAATTCGTTTATTAGAAAAACGAAAAAAATACTAACATAACGCAACGAATTAAGATTGTTAGAAGAAGCTAGTTCATCAAATAATGTCAACAGTTTACAAGTTTCTTTCAAAGATATAAAATATTCTATTTCAGAATATTCTGGGGATGACTCATATGATGCCAAAATGTGGTTGGATGTTTTTGAACGAACTTGTGAATCAGTTCATGGAGATTCTACATTCCGATTAAAATGTATCCGTCGTCTTATGAAACAAGGTTCCGCTGCAGAATTATTCGTTCGTATCGATAACTCCAAGACTTATGAAGAATTCCGTGCCAAATTTCTCACAAATTTTGGTCATAATTACTCAATTTCCGATGTAATTGACAAAATGCGGAAAACAACGTTCAATTCTTCAAAATCATCCATCATGGGATATATTTTGAAGATGCAAGAACTGGCTTTCCGTGCGAATATCGATGAGCGTCAAACAATTCAATTTATAATCGATGGTTTTCGCGATCGTTAAAATAACATAGCTGTTTTATATCCTGCTTGCAATATTGATGAATTAAAACAGTTATCTCACCGTTATTCTCAATTACGTGATATGAATTCCGCTCTCGTAAAATTATGTATTATTTGAATTGTTATAAGTAGTTAACACTAAACATACCATAACGGGTCAAATGACCCATTTTGAACTTTTGCATTGAAAATGCACGTATAATTTTATTGCGTTTGCACATTTGACTTCATGACTTTTTCTATGTAATTAATGTACCTACAGTTATAAAAATATTTTTGTTTTGTTTTGTTTTGCTTATTCTGAGTAATCCTTGTTGTATACCGATATCTACCACAACGGGTCATTTGACCCGTTGAGAATTTGTTGTTTTATGAGATTATCTAGTCATATTTGTAGTCAGTAAGTTGCACATTCTTCCAAAGACTGTTGCGTAAAGTAGTTCAACGAAAATAGCTCAGAATAATTTCAAGAAAATATCAAATTTTAGATTGAAAATAGCTTTTTAGTGTAAGAAAAAGTGGCAAAAATTGAAAGTCTTGGTAAGTACCTAGCTTATATTTTATTTTGATAGCTATAGAAATACAGATCATTTTTTACCCAGAAAAATGTGGAAGCAAACAAGACAGTACAAGTTCTTAGAACATATAAATAATATTGGCGAAGAGTTTTCAGAGATTAGTGAAGATGAATTTTCTGAAAATGAAGATATATTGGTTGCAAATAAAAATTAGTTTGATTCTACAGATACTGACGATGAAGAGGAAAATATTGTGAATGTATGTAGTGGCCGAAAAAGAATAAGATTACTCTAAAGTTCGGAAGAAAGTGAAGTAGAAATAAGTGAACAAAATGTTGCGAATGATGGATCTGTTTGGCAACAAATGCAAGTAGTTTGCACACCTAGAAGAGGATATGCAAAATGCCATATAATGAAAGGTAAAGTTAGTACTGCATTTTCATTGATAATTGACCACCGTATTATGAACCATATAAGAACATGCACAATAGAAGAAGCAAAGAGAGTGTTAGGTTCCGATTGGAGTTTATCTAAAAAAAATTAGATGCATTTATTGCAATTTTATATGCTCGAGCTGCATATGGAGCAAATAATTTGAATATTTCCTTTTTGTGGAATAACTTATGGGGGCCTAAATTTTTTTCTGAAACTATGAGCAGAAATAATTTTACCGAAATTCTTAGATTTATTCGTTTTGATAAAAAAAAGTCAGCGGAGCCAACGTTTGAACACAGATAAATTCGCTATGGTATCTGCAATTTGGAATATTTTCATTGAGAACAGCCAAAACTGTTACAAACCGGGTGAAAATATTACTATAGACGAACAGCTATTTCCGACTAAAGTACGACGTAGATTCACGCAATACATGCCTAACAAGCCGGATAAATTTGGAATCAAATTTTGGTTAGCATCGGACGTTGATAGCAAATACGTCATAAATGCACTTCCATATCTTGGAAAAGTTGAATATAGGCCCTCTTCAGTACCACTCTCTGAATATTTTGTACTCAAACTCATTGAGCCATTTACGGGTTGCGGAAGAACTGTGACCACAGACAACTTCTTCACAAGCAAATCCCTAGCAACACAACTCCCAGCCAAAAAAACTACGTAAGTTGGAACTATTCGGTCAAATAAAAAAGAATTACCACCAATTGCGAAGCAAAAGAAAGATGATATGGAACGATTTTCATCGAAAATTTTTACAACAGATAATTGTACTCTTACAATCTATAAAAGTAAGCCAACAAAAAAATATCCTTAATTTAGCTGGCATAAATGCCTGGATTTTGTACAAGCAAACGACAGGAGAAAATATTTCGAGACAAGATTTTTTACTCAAGCTAGCAGAAGAACTTGGCGCCGATTTTCGAGAAGTCCGTGAACAACCGAAACAAGAAACAAATACGAAAGGATCGTTGCCTAAGTCTACTACAGATGCTTATAAACATATGAGATGTCAAATAGGATACTGTAAAGAAAATAAAACCAACAAAATTTGGTCTAAATGTAAAAAATATGTTTGCGGAAAATGTACAATGGAAACACTTATATGTAAAAAATGCGATGAACTATGAATTAAAAGTTTTTATTTTTTGCTTTTGTAATAGAAATGCTCAACATACTATTTTGTTTAATTATAATAAATTAAATTTATATTTTTATTTCCTACCTAACATCCATATTTCATACATTCAAGCATGAAACATAAAGTCGGGTCATTTTACCCGCTATGGTAGAAATAGGTATATATGAAGTCTTGGTATGATTAGTGTTAATGATCGGGGCGATCAAATGTCAGAATTGGCCGAGTTATAAGTAATGGGTAATTTTTTAAGAGCTTGAGAGCTTTTTTTTTAAAAAAAACGCATAAAATTTGCAAAATCTCATCGATTCTTTATTTGAAACGTTAGATTGGTCCATGACATTTACTTTTTGAAGATAATTTCATTTAAATATTGACCGCGGCTGCGTCTTAGGTGGTCCATTCGGAAAGTCCAATTTTGGGTAACTTTTTCGAGCATTTCGGCCGGAATAGCCCGAATTTCTTCGGAAATGTTGTCTTCCAAAGCTGGAATAGTTGCTGGCTTATTTGTGTAGACTTTAGACTTGACGTAGTCCCACAAAAAATAGTCTAAAGGCGTCAAATCGCATGATCTTGGTGGCCAACTTACCGGTCCATTCCTTGAGATGAATTGTTCTCCGAAGTTTTCCCTCAAAATGGCCATAGAATCGCGAGCTGTGTGGCATGTAGCGCCATCTTGTTGAAACCACATGTCAACCAAGTTCAGTTCTTCCATTTTTGGCAACAAAAAGTTTGTTAGCATTGAACGATAGCGATCGCCATTCACCGTAACGTTGCGTCCAACAGCATCTTTGAAAAAATACGGTCCAATGATTCCACCAGCGTACAAACCACACCAAACAGTGCATTTTTCGGGATGCATGGGCAGTTCTTGAACGGCTTCTGGTTGCTCTTCACTCCAAATGCGGCAATTTTGCTTATTTACGTAGCCATTCAACCAGAAATGAGCCTCATCGCTGAACAAAATTTGTCGATAAACACATTTCGAACCGAACACTGATTTTGGTAATAAAATTCAATAATTTGCAAGCGTTGCTCGTTAGTAAGTCTATTCATGATGAAATGTCAAAGCATACTGAGCATCTTTCTCTTTGACACCATGTCTGAAATCCCGCGTGATCTGTCAAATACTAATGCATGAAAATCCTAACCTCAAAAAAATCACCCGATACTTTACTTTTTTACTTGTTTGTAATCTAAAAAAACCTTAGAACACCTTTTTATATAAATTATTTTTTTGATGTTTTCAATTATGATTATTATTCTTGAGCTGAATTTGAACAGACGTTGTTACTTAATTATTATTTAAATAAAGAAGCCTCTACGAATTGATGTAAAGCAAAAATCAATACAGAAGGATTGAATTTTGAATATTTATGTATTATTATTTTTATTGAAGTTTGTAACATGTAACATGAGTATATTACAAAGTTTTTAGTAAACAAAATGTGACAGTTAAACATTTAAATGATGCTCATGGGTAGGGCGGATTGTTTAAAATCTTTTAACAATAATATTTATTTATTTATTTATTTAATTTACGTGCTACAGGCTCAACAGATGCAAAAAAAAATACATAGATATATAGAAAGAATAAATAATGTAATTTACAAAGCATGATTAATTTCTTAAAAATAAATAATACAAATCATTTTTGAATTTGTTTCTAGGCCATGTTATGTCAATATGACTAATTACTTCCTTGTTTGAGCTATGATTAGGCTTAAAAAGAAAGAAAAGACATCAGCATACTCAAGTGATGATCTAACTTATGAGTTATATAAAGATTTAAGCGTATAGTGATCCGAAAAGTCAGTTGAGTTTCTTTTAATGAAACCAATCATAGAGTTGGCTTTAGCCACAATAGCATCCATGTGTGGAACAAATGTAAACTTGGAATCAAAGGAAACATCCAAATCATTTACAGTAGCAGTTCTCTGAAGAGGGATACCATCAAGAGAATACGCAAACTCATAACTTGTTATTTTTTTAGAGACAGAGATAGCGAAGCATTTCTTGACATTAAGTTTAAGACAGTTAACCAAACACCAGTTTGATAAATGATTTAGGTCTGTTTGGAGATTAAAGTAATCATAAATGGAATACACTTTCAAAATAATTTAAGATCATCAGCATATATGAGACATTGGCTGAACTGTATGTTTTTGCAAAAATCATCAATAAAGATTATAAATAAAAGTGGGCCAAGATGACTACCCTGGGGAACTCCTGAGGTACATTTAATAGATCTCGAGGTTTGATTGTCAAGTTTTACTTTTTGTACCCTATCAGTTAAAAAAGACGAAATCCACTGAAGGAGATTAGAGTGAATCCCAAAGTTATGAAGCTTACGAAACAGTATGTTGTGGCATACAGAATTACAGAATCAAATAAAATAAAAATAAATTAGGTGGCGCAAATGTCCACGAAGAAGCAGGCCCTGTGCGAGTAATGTTGTCAGAGATGGAAGGGACCTACAGTTTATATGCCGCATCCGAAGAACTAATTTGAGAAAACACTTTTCATGACAAGAATTACTCTTGGAGTATTTGTCAATTCCTCGCAAGAGGCAGTACCCGTGAAAAAAGTTAGGTGGCACAGGCAGGGATTGAACCCAAGACCCCTTGCAATATGACAGTCCAACGCACTAACCATCACGCTACGGGTACTACATATACATAACCAAATGCCTTACTAAAATCCGTGTAGATAGCGTCTACTTGACTTTGACTTTCTATATAATTAATAACGAAAGAGGAAAAACATGCGAGGTTAGTGACAGTTGATCTACACGAAATAAACAAATGCTGGGCATCACTTAGGTACACGTTCTTTTACGAAAAAATCCAGTTTGGTCTTTACTTAACTTTCGAGCAATTTAGGAATTGTGGATAGCTTACAAATGCCTCTGTAATTTTCAACATTATTTTTCGAACCAGGCTAGAACTAGAACTAGAACAGAACTAGATCATTTTTTTAAGACAAGAGCAGGAATGCCATCGACTCCAGGAATGTGTTTGGGTTTAAGATCCTGAAGACCATTTATTACATCAGAGAATTCTAAGTGTATTGAGCCAATATCTACTTTAGGGGTAATATCTGAAAGAAAAAACAAGTTTCCTTGTGAAGTTGAGTAAACTGATTCAAAAAATTGAGCAAAAAGATCAAGAGTTTTATTAATGTCAGTAGAATTAGAATTGTAATTTTATACTTGGCAAATGATTTAATTTTTAATTTTTTTAAATGTGTCAGCCTTTTGTTATACCACGGAGGTTTTGAGATTTAATATTTTGAATTATAAATACTTTGTATTTCAGTTTTAACACTAATCGGTGCACACTATTTTTGGTTAAACTGTCTGCTAACACAAATAGGTTCGACGGTTTTAATACATGTGAACATGCAACATAGTCCTGCTTATGAGAAAAACATGGATTTTCCAAATCTAAACCACAAATGGAAATTGTTCGGCCTTGAGACTTATTTATAGACATGGCAAAGCTAAACGAATTGGAAATTGTATCCTTCTGAAGTGTATGGTAGAATCTGACGGTATCACTGGAATACGTGGCAACATGACCACTTTTCTTTTAAACTTTCCAGTTAAAATGGTTGCCTCAAGAATATTTCCGGTGATCTTTTTGTGACCAAACTTGTACCGTTTCACATTTTAAAAAAGTAACTTGTATCAATATTCTTTGAAAAAATGTTTTGTTTTTCAGAATTTACGAAAAAGCCTTGGCAAACTCAGCCCAAACAGCTTACCTAATTATAAAATAGGGGTAGGTAGGTGCACAAACACTTTGTTTTTTCAATGAGTCAGTTAGTCAACTTCTCTTTCAAATAAATTTTAAAAGCTTGTGTGTCATGAGCTAGAAATTCTAATTTCTTCACTTATCCATCAGCGACCCACGAGGGTCGACCATAAGTTGTCACTTATACCCTATTTAGACACTAACGTGTCTTTGGTCTAAAGAAAACTTTCCAACTAAGTTTCTGACTTAGTTTCTTATGATACCTAATTCAACGATGAAAACTTAACTTAACTTATACGCATGTAGTTTTATTTCGACTTATTTAAATTTAAGTATCCTTCATTTAAATATATCAAAGTAGAGATATAATTTTCTTTTTAATCTAAAAGCAAGTGTTCTTGGTCAAATCTTATTAGTTCTTAAGTTGTATAATTAGACTTGCATAATTATACCTCGCAAGAAGAGTATGAAGAAGATTATAAATTGAATAGAATTTTTTCTCTCTCTGTCTCTTTGAGATGGAAAATAAGAATTTTTCTTAGTAAGCTTAAGACATAATGTATACATAACATGTCTATATTTGCATAGCATTTTATGAAAATATGAAAAACACAAAAACACTTGACAGCTTAAAAATATTTGTGTGTGTGCTAACAACAAAATGATGTATCATACAGGAGCTGTCGAATCTGGAAATATAAAACATTTCAAACGAATTTTCATGAAGATTGATTAATTAACTTAATTATGTTAATTTTCTGGCCACTGAACTCTTAAAAATAGATTTTCTTTCACTAACATTTTTTCGAAGTTGAGATATTTTCAAGAATTAAGCACTACTTTGTCCGATATTCATGCGATAAAGATTTTATTTTAAACTCGAAACTAACTTCACCTATGGTGAAAAATAACTTTTTCTGGTGAAAAATAATATCGTCAGAAATGTGTGTGAAGTTATGTATATCTCATAATACGAGTATTATTAAACCTCGTGCTTTCTGATGCTTATACGCCACCGTACTTTTGGGTGCTTTAACAGCATTAAAGTATGTGCATTGTGCATGTGTGAGATATTTTCCTTCAAAAATGTAAATGTCATATAATTATCATAAAAATAAATTAAATTTTTTTTTGAAATTACTTTTTTATTTATAAAATGTGTCAATCTTTATTAAAAAAAATTTTGCGTCGGGAGTGATGTCGCAGTCAACCAAATTCCCGCTTCTGGTCATCCAAGCAAAAACTTGGTTATATCGGATATGCAACGGGATATTATTAACTTCACATAGGAAGTTATTGGAATCGGTCCGATTTGTCGAATTGAAAATTTTGACATTTCTCGATGTTTCAGGCCCCTGGAGTCGAAATAAAAGATTTTTATAGAGATGTCTGTGCGTGCGTGTGTACGTACGTTCGTAAGTCCGTACGTTCGTGACGTCGTCCATAGCTTAAGAACCAGTAGAGATATCGACTTCAAATAAATGTTGTTATACAGATAATAATGCACAAAGATGCAGAAAGGACTCTCAAAAAAATTGCGTGGGTGGTTTTTTTTTACCATAGCAATTTAAAAAAAGGTTAAAATTTTGGTTAACCCAAAATATCTCACGAACCAATAACGCTAGAGACTTGAATTAAATTGAATATTATATGTATATTGTAACGTGATACCGAACAAATATATTTTTGGAAAAAAAATCCAATTAACGGTTTTTTTATAAATCAAAAAAAAAAAAATAAAAAAAAAATATTTTTCATTTTGAATATTTTACGAACAAAAAATGATTTTATCTCAAAAATAATTTTATGTAACGAGAAATGAAGTTTTTGACATCTGGTAAAATTGTAAGAAAAATCGAATTGACAGTTTTTTTTTGTATAAAAATAAAAACCTAAACAAAACATTACTAAAAGTTGTTAAAAATTGATTTTCGACTCGAATATCTTTTCAAAAATTTGAGATTATGGCTTCAAACAAGTTTTGTCTTATAAGAAAAATTGTCTTTAACAATCTGTACAATTTTGAGAAAAAACGATTCGACAGTTTTTAAAAAAAAAAATATAAAAGCTACAAAAATTTAAGAAAGTTGTTAAAAATTGATTTTCGGTTCAAATATTTTTTCAAAATTTTGAAATTATGGCTTAAAACTAGACTTTCTCACAGAAAATATTGTTTTCGACATTCAGTAAATTTTTTTTAATAAAAATCCAAGTCTTAAAAAAATAAAATCTACAAGAAATAGTACGCAAATTTCGTAAAAACTGATGTTCGGTTCTCAATATCTCGTGAACAATAGAAGGTATTGACTTTAAATTAATTTAATTCATCCAATTTGTATTTGTATTTATAGGAAATAAAAACTTTTAACAAATTCTATTAAAATTTGTAAAAATTGTTTTTCGGCTAACAATCTCGTTTATAAAAATAGATTTTGAAATCAAACTATGTCACCAAATGCAAAATGTTGTTGGTAATTTGTAAATCTTTTAGAATAATTCAACTGACAACTTTTTTATAAAAAATCGAAAATCTACAAACCTTTTAAGCAAGACAAATTGACAGACGGGATTGGAAGTTATCAGTGTGGGTCGCATACTAGGGTCTTTTTTATTTTGTTTTGAGCTCCTTATCTTAGTATGAAAGTTTTTAGATTTGCTACAAAAACTCCACGCGGAAACGAGTTAAAGCGTGTTTTGTCCATTTTCAGAGTTGTATGTGGTAAATACGTGTTACAAGTACACATTGATGTTTTTCTTATTTGTTTTCTTTTTTTCTAAAGTTTTAAATTGTAATTCGGCATCTCTACCTCATCTCGGGGAGAGTTGCCGCAGTTTATTTTTGAGAAGATTTCGCGTGTTAAATTTGTCTCCCCAAACAAAAAAAGTAATAGGTAGGTTAAGAATTTTGAAAATATTAAAATTAAAACAATAATCGATAAAAAAAAAACAAATAATGTCCGGTATAAAATGATTATTTAAATTCAATGCATTAAATATGCGGCATCTCTCCCACTATATAAAAATTGTAATTACTGTCTGGTCAAGTATTTTATTATAGTAGAACATAAAAATGCATTGTTATGTTTCTTTTGCAAATATAATATTTCGCTTTCCATTTGAATTTCGGTAAAAAGTAGTTACCGGATTTTGAGGTATCAAATTAAAAAAAAGGCTGTAAATATTTCTAAAAGCCTTACAAAATATTAATAACAACATTAAGATTAGATACAAAAAATTGAAGTCAATACCTTTCTTTGTTCTGAACATACTTCAGTCGAAAACCCTTTTTGGCATTTCGCTTACGGTCCGACTTTAAAACTAAGCTTTTTGATACAGGTTTTCGTTTTTTCTTTTATATTCTTAAAATGTTTGTTCGCAGATACTTTATACTTTTTGATTAATTCGGATACAACTAAATTCCACCCCGTCTCGACCCCCAAACATTTCTAATTTTATCTATACCTAGACTATTTCTAATGTTTAACTTCTCACAGAAAGGTACATATGTAATCGGTCCGATTTATCAAATTGAAAATTTTGAAATTTTTCGACTAGAACCAACTAAAACCGACTAAAATCAATTAAAAATTGGTTTGAACACAAATATTTCCCGAACAAATAACGTCAGCTACTTGAATTGAAAATGAAAACAAAAATTAAAAAAGAGGCTGGGATGCTACCCACACTGATAACTTCCCATCCCGTCTGTCAATTTCTTTTGTTTAAAAGTTTGTATGTTTTCGTGTTTTGTTAAAAAAGTTGTCACTTGAATTATTCTTAAAAAATTAAAAATTACCAACAATATTTTGCGTAAAATGAAATATTTTGATTTCGAAATCTATTTTTGTTAACGAGATTTTTAGTCGAAAACCAATTTTCACCAATTTTAGTAGGACTTCTTAAAATTACTGAATATCGAAAACAATGTTTTTGTGAAATAAAATAAGTTTGAAGCCATTATTTTTAATTTTTGAATAGCTATTTGAGTCGAAAGTAAAGTCTTACCAAGTTTTAGTATTGTTTTTATTTTGTTTTTTTTTTATTTTTAGTTAAAAAACTGTCAATTCGATTTTTCTCAAAATTTTTCCTAATGTTGTAAGCAATATTTCTTTTAAGTTAAAAGTAGATAGAAGCCATTATCTTAAATTTTTAAAAAGATATGTGAGTCGAAAATCAATTTTTACCAACTTTTGTTAAATTTTTTTTCGGTTTTTAATTTTTTGTTTAAAATATTTCAATTCGATTTTTTTTCAAAATTTTACTGAGTTTTGAAAACAATATTTTTTGAAAGATAAAAGAAGTTTAAAGCCAATATCCCAAAGTTTTGAAAAGATATTTGAGTCGAAAATCTATTTTTACCAACTTTTATTCATTTTTTTTAGGTTTTTATTTTTTGTAAAAAAAATGTCAATTCGATTTTTCTCAAAATTTTTCAGAATTTTGAAAACAATATTTCTTATAAAATAAATAAGTTTAAAGCCTTAATCTCAAGGTTTTGAAAAGATATTTGAGTCAAAATTCAATTTTTACCAACTTTGAGTAATGTTTTTTTATAAAAAAAACTGTCATTTAGATTTTTCTTAAAATTTTATCAGATGTCAAAAACATTATTCTTCGTTGCACAAAATTGTTTTGGAGATGAAATCATATTTTATTCGAAAAATTTTTAGAGGTGACAACATTTTTTTTTTTTCATTTTTTTTTGGTTTATAAAAAAAACTGTTAATTGGATTTTTTCCAAAAATGTACTTAATTTGTATCAGGTTACAATATATAATATAAAATTTAATTCAAGTCCCTAGCATCATTCGTTCATGAGATATTTAGGTTTAACCAAAATGTTCACCTTTTTTTTTGAACTGCTATGGTAAAAAAAACCACCCACGCAATTTTCTTTCTTCTTATATTATAAATATATATATATATATATAAATATATTATTTATAATTTATACTATTTAAATAATAAAGGATTAATATTTATATAAATAAAGAGATTATAATAATATATATGTTGCTTATCAATATATTATATACATATAATAAATATAGATTATTAATTTATGTGTAAATACTTATTTATATAGTAAATTAAAGGTTTTTTTAGAAAAAGTATATATATATATATATATATATATATATATATATATATATTTGTAAAAATTTTAATTATTTATCATATAGATTATCTATATATATATATGTATATATTAATTTAAAAAAAAAATAGTTGTTTTATACTAATAAAAATTATTTAAATAATAACAATTTTTATATAAAAAAATATTTTTTTCATTATTTATTTATTATAAATAATTGTAAAATTAATTAAATTTAATTTATTAGTAATAAAAAGGGGTTATTATTTATAAATTAAATTTAATTAATAAATTTAGTAAACATGTAAATTGAAAATTATTAGTGCAAGAAAAATTTAGGGAGGAATTACCTAAATTTACTTATTTAAAAATATAATTAATTCAATTATGTTTCTTTCTGCCTTATTCTCTGTGTAACAAAATTTATTTGAAGTCGATATCTCTTCTGGTTCTTGAGCTATGAACGACGAAAAAACGTCGCGAACGTACGGACGTATACGGATGTACGGACATACGGACGTACGGACATACGGACGTACGGACGTACGAACGTACGTACACACGGACGCACAGACATCTTTCTAAAAATCTTTTATTTCGACTCTAGGGACCTTGAAACGTCGAGAAATGTAAAAATTTTCAATTCGACAAATCGGACCCATTACAATAACTTCCTATATGGGATATTATTAACGGTTATTTTTATAACTCAAAAAAAAAACTGAAAAAAATACCTTATAAACAAAAAAATACCTTAGGAACAAAAAATTATAGTGTCTTCAGTATAATGACAACAAAGATAAACGTTGTTGACATCTGGTAAAATTTTGAGAAAAAATGTTAGCACTGTTTTTGTTACAAAAAATAAAAACCTTAACAATAAAACACTTTTAACCGTTGTTTAAAATTTTCGACTCAAATCTCGAGAATAAATGAAAGTATTGAATTCAAAATTATTTCATACTATGCAAAATTTTGTTACTAACGTTATATAATGTTCTTACAAAAATCAAATCACATATCTCATACAAAATATTGTTATTAATATTTTGTTAAAGTTGTCTGTGGGTCACATATCCGAACCTCCTATTTTTAGAAATGTTTGTATTTACCGGTAAGACTACACTTAGGACACTTCTAGTAAATCTATCCCAATGTTAAACAGTACTAGTCTAAAATGCTTTAGGATATCACAAAGGACAAACTACTTTCTTCTTCATTTTTCGGTTTCAAAAAATTTATAATATTCAAATTCAATAAACCCAATAAATGAATATAAATTAAAATTCAAATTACCCATTCAATAAAAGTCATCGATATGACCTTTAGTTTAATCTTTTGGTCTAGCAAAGAGTGCACTGCCAAAAAAAAATGCCCTCAAAATAGGATTCCTCAAGTAGAGACATAAATCCACACTCGAATTGGCAGAAATCCCAGTCAGTTTTCTATCTATAAGTATAGGTATGTATACATACAGACAATTCCCTGTTGAACAATAAAAATCTCCGTTAAGTATACTTATGTGCCTCGTTGATTTTATTGATTAAAACCCATTATGATGGAAGAAAAATAAAGCGCGAAAATGTTAAAGGAGAATTTAATAGTATAGGAAGGCAAGTCTATAATATAGAGTAGTTGATGATAGCTGTTATTGTTTTAGTATAGATTACAGTTACTTTTGTTTGTTTTATTGTCAGTAAGTGGTTGGGTTTTGGCCGCTTAATCGGTTATTTCTTATAAGTGGTTTGGTTGAGTTGGAAGCTGCCTGAGCATGGGTGTGAATGGGTCTTGCAGTGTCCTTGAACCAAGTTATAAATATAAATCATCGCCAAATAGTTGTGTGTAACTGTTATCCTCTTTTATATATATAAAATAAAATCAATCAAATGTTAACTCACTCTCTAAATAAAGATAGCTCAATAAGTCGTGTTAAGAACTGCCCAATGTTAAGTAAAAAAAACTGTCGTTTGGTCAATTTATTAATTAACCATTAAATATAAAATGCGGGACAACTACAAGATTATTTATGAAAATGAAATGAAATAAACAAAGTTAAATTTTTCCATTTATTAAGGCGAGTAAACATTCGTTTATTACTTATGAAACACAAAGTCGTTCAAATGGTTGTTGTCCCGGCTAGATTCCTAATGTTATATTGTCCTTAGGCTTAGATGCTTGAATCGTTTGCGGATTATTGGCATAACATCGGTTTATCACGGTACTGTACGGAAATAAGTCCAAAAGGGTCAAACTAAAGATAGAAGGCGCCTATTGACTTAGTCAAAATGGCTGATAACACGATTTGGGAATATGTGGTGCAAAACAGAGTTTAACTTAATCCATATTATATCAATTTCTGTAATGAAATAGTCTCGGTTAACATGGCTCTGTACTGTACCCACCATTCTCAAAAATAACAGGTGGATTTTCCGAAACGCGCGCCGGTAGCTACCGGGATAAAAATACGACTAGTCAGAAAATATGATTTTTCGCCCAAAAGCGTTGTCAAATTAAAGCTGTTCTAAGGCCCAAACTTTGATTCTACGAGTATAACTAGCGCCATACACTAAGTCAAATTGACCAAAATAATTGTCCAAAAATTCTCTCAGGGAAGTGTACGAAATATTGAGTTTTTCGGATCGATTGTGAGTTCAGACTCAAACTCTCGACGATAAGTACAAAGACTATGAGTGTTATCTACCAGCATACTAGTCTCGCCACGGTGAGCAGTCAAAATTCTGCAAACACTTCTTTTCAAAAAACGAACTGTTTTCCTACACAGAACTCACATATTGGAAATAAGTTTTAAATATTTTCCAATATTATTGAAGCGTTAAGCTATGTACTTATTTTTTGCGGGGGGCTATAATACCGACTTAAGTCAAGATATTGAGCTCGAAACATCGTTAGTGTCAAAATAAAAATAAATGAAATGGAATAAAACAAGCTGTGTAAGAGGTTGCGAAAGGCCGAATTCTTGTGCATGGCGAGGGAAAGACTGCCACGGATTCTGCTGTACACAACTAAATAATAAACAAAAGATTTGACAGATGTCACCGAAATAAAATGGCTGCCACGGGCGCCAAGATCAACCCGTGCCGATTGAAAACCTTTTAATTGAGAAGAACTACTACATTGCCAACTATTTACACTATAAAACAAAAATTGGGTTAAAAAGTTTTCGGAGCTTATACAATAGTGATTTTCAAAATGTAGATTTTCAGTTGTATCGAATATTAAAGTAAGCATTTTGGGGCCCTAAGTTTTTGGAAGCTTTAATAATTTTTTTTTTCTTAAATCATCAGCACCTGTACCATTTTTGGCTGAGAAATGAAGTATCCGTTACGTGATGGTTAGTTTTTAGGACTGCAACACCAGCGTTAGGTATTTTCGCCTAAAACCTTAATGCTCAAGTCCCAAAATGTCAGAGATCCCACAATTGGTTACAAAGCCCAAAAAGTTAAAAAAAAAAGTCGTCAAAAAACCCAAAGTGGTTGTCGTAACTCCCAAATAAATTTTAAATAAAAGAACGCCTATATTGTTAGTTGTCATTTTGCGCAAAAGAATTTGGGTTTCATCACATAGAGGGTGGGTTTTGTGACATTTATTTTGGGCATTACGACTATAATTATTTCTATAATTTCTTATGTCTTATCATGATGATGGATCAAAAACAAAAGAAGGGGTTGGTGGAGGTGTGTACTCTGAACGACTGAAATTAAGTTTCTCATTCCGCCTTCCCAATCATTGTAGCGTGTTCCAGGTGAAACTCTTGGCGATAAAAGAAGTCTTGTTCGGCTTAAAGAAAACGTGATATCAACATCTGATATCCGTATTTTCTCAGATAGTCAGGCCGCTATCTCTGGACTCTGTCTCTACAAACTCTATAACAGTTCATAACTGTCGATCATCTCTAATGGAGATGGCACAACAGTTTAATATTCACCTTTGCTGGGTGCCATGCCGGGCCATAGAGACATTCCAAGTAACTGTAAGGCAGATGAACTCGCCAGGAACGGTACAGTACAGCCCATCCTACCACGTTTGGCACGTACTGGCATACCAATCGCTACTTGTAAACTGTTGCTAATGCAAGACGCTGTGAGGAAGGCAGGCACCAGGTGGAATAACATCACCACGTGTCAAGTCACAAAAAACATCTGGCCAACACTGGATTTAAAACGTTCAAGGTGCTTGCTCTCGCTAAGCAGATCGCAGATAAGCTCGATAAGTTGTCATAACCGGGCACTGTCTAATAGAAAAGCACACCACGTGGCTAGGCGTATTCTCAAATGATTTTTGCAGAAGCTGTATGGACAAGGAAGAGGAGGAAACAGTTCTTCACCTTCTCTGTACAGGCCCTGCTCTGGCTTGAAAACGCAAGAATTACCTAGGACAATTCTTATTTAACGATCTAAACGATCTAAATCATATCAGCATAAGCAGCCTCTCACGTTTCGTAAGAGACTCAAACTGGTTCCATTGATCTTAGGAAGAAACCTCAAGATTCATGTGGTATCACAATGGGCCATTAAACTGGCCTAAGTGTGTCCGTTTCCATTTTGGAAAGCCACTATAACCTAACCTATGTCTTATCATCCAACGACATATAACCAAAATCATAAAATGACATTAAGCTCAAAAAGAGAAACGTCACAAAGCCCAAGTAATATTTCATATCATCCAAAACAACTTTTAATGTCTAACGGCTAAATTTAGGAATGTCATAACGCTCAAAAGATTTTGTGTGGTTGGGCTCTGAGACGCGTGTTAACAGTGCGGTATGAATGGGAAGATATGCTGCCTTCCTGCAACCCCTTGCCTTGGCTAACTATAGGATTTTTGGTAGGTGCGAGGTCCTTAAAGAAACTTTACATACACACAACCTCGCACTTACCCCGAATACTATAGTGAACACAAGCAGGTGGGTTGCAGGGGCCAGCATGTCCCCCATACATATTTCTCTGTTTAAGTACCATACCATTTCACTTTGAAAACTAACCTTATTTCACTTTCTGGCAAAAAAAATAAAGCCGCCTTCTTAACTCAAAGTGTCGTAGTTCCCGAAATAAACAAACATTTTGTCACAGTGTTTGAACATATGTATGACAAATGTTGGAATATATGACATCTTTTGGGAGATATGTCAATTAGTAATTTGGGCGCTATGCTACTTTAAAATTCGTTTGGACAATATTGATTTTGGGCTTTTTCTTATGAACACGTTTTTCACGTTTAATCAAGCCAGTTTTGGGCGAAATGAAATCTACACTAATATTATAAAGAGGAAAGATTTGTATTTTTGTGTATGTAACGAATAAACTCAAAAAGTACAGGACCGATTTTAATAATTCTTTTTTCATTAGAAAGCTACATTATCACTGAGTAACATAGGTTTTATTTAGTACTAGACTAAAAAAAGGTGTACAAAATTAGCCATAAAATGTCTTTCACCACATACACTGCGAAGAGTATTAATGATAGGACAAAAAATGTTTTCTAATTTAGTGATTCATGGTCGTTTTAATTAGAACGCTTATAACTTAAATATCTGTACATATTTATGTCTACCCGTGCGAAGCCGGGACGGGCCGCTAGTTTTTAAAATGTTGGTGTTATTTTATTGAGCAATAAGACCGAACACTTAATTTTATTTAGAATAGTACAATAACAAAATGTCGATAAAATTGTTTTCATTGTAGCTCAAATTATTAACATTTCTTCTTAATAATATCTACATTTCAATATTTTTAGAGATATGGTAGGACTTTACCTTAAACTAAATAAAAATAAATTGGGACGGCGCAACAGTCCGTTGAGAACTAGGGCCTAGTGACTTAAAAATCTGAATCATTCCCGTGTGCAAGTACTGTTGTCAGGGATGGAAGGGACCTACAGTTTTAAGCCGAATCTGAATGGCTAATTTGAGAAAGCACTTTTCATGACAAGAATTACTCTTGGAGAATTTGTCGATTTCTCGCAAGAGGCAGTGCCCGTGAAAAAAAACTCTAGATGACATAAGCATGCATCGAACCAAAGACCTCTGGCATGACAGTCCAAACTAGCCTAATTAACCATAACTTACAACTAACTTACTGGTCCCATAAGGACTAATGCCTTTCGGCCCTAAGATCTATTTTACTTCAATTAAATTGTATTTATTTTTGTATATATTAGAAAATTTGAAAGAACTAATATCAATATCCTTTTTTAGTTTTACTTAAAACTACTTAAAATAAAGTCCTTAATATAAAACTTTAAGCTAACGTAAACTACCTATTCTACCTATAAACTACTTAAAACTAGAACAACCACAGCAGCAAATATAACTATCTAACATTTTTTGTTTTTCATATTTGTTGCCTTTTTTTTTCTTATTCCATGTTTTTTGTTTTTATTTTATTTTTTTTTTAATTATTTTTTTTGTGCCACCATGTCTATTCTATTTAAAACTAAACTCTAAAGCTATAAAACAAGTATGTAAGCCGGCCAAGGCTTAAAACCCCATCCCGACTACTCACTATCAAGTGCCGATTGAAGCCACCAAAACTGGCTCTCCTGCTTCACCATATCAGTTCGATCCCGTTCGGACACAGCCCTACTGAACCGAAGGAGCTCTGCTCCGCCTTGTGCCATAACGTCGCGATTGTACAGGAGTCGCCTATCCACGGTTCATCGTCTGACGTGGTAGATTAGCGGAACTGCCAATCTATCCTGTATCAGACCGCATCTATCTTAAAAGAGGAATGCCTCTGGTGGAATGAAGCCGCTCAAGCGTGCACTTTTAAAATACTCGTCCTTCGGATAGAACGTCCCGAAAATTAAATTGTTGGTCGAAGACATACATAGCTCTTGCAATGTGACCTCGAGCGAGTTTTATCACGAAATTGTCAATTCTGTTGATTCGAGGCCCGTTGTATACGACCTCGTTGGAATAGTAATGTACGAAAGAAGATTCGGCGGCGGTTCGATATAAGCCAGCACAGCGTCGTAATCACTGCCACTCGAACACCCAAAACTTCTCCATCTGGGAATAGGAAACGTTGAACCACACAGGACAAATAAACGATTATCGGCCGTATGAGGGCCATGCAGCAAATTACCTTCACTCTGGGTTCAAGCCTACTGCTGTAAAACAGCAGTTTCGTCAGAGCGAAAGCTTTTCAGGCCCTGGTCATAGAAGCATTTACTGTCGAAATATAAATACTGATCTAACCAGATACCGAGGTACTTCACTGCACTTTTGCTCGCTAATGGCTGCCCGTGAAGATCAACGATGACCATCTTGTGCCAATTCTTGCATGTATCCCTCGTGACCCTAGCCAACGGAGTCCGGAACAGAATTGTCTCCGACTTCTGGACATTTATTTTCAGTTTCCAGTCGTCGCAATATCGCTGAATCTTGTCGAAATCACGCTGCAAGAGAATTCTAATAACCTCAACTTTTCGGGCCGTTCTGTACGCAATTAGATAGTCGGCGTACGCAATTGCCTTTGTAAGACTACCTATCAGATCGCTGGTGTAAATGCTGAAGAGAATCGGCGAATTCACCGCTCCCTGTTGAAGACCATTTTTAGTTAAGAATGTTGTGGTAGAAGTTACATTGCCACTTTTGACAACATACTTTCTATCGTTAAGCATGTCATAAAGTATATACAACAATGGCTTGCTTTTGTCAAGCCTGCTCAGTTTTAGGTAAAGATCCTCTAACCATTCGGTGTCAAAGGCCTTTTCCAAATCAACCAGAACAGCACCTGTGCATTGTTGTTTTGATTTATTCCATTGGATATCAGAAACGAGCTTGAAAGCAGCATGAATTGTGTCATGACCCGCCTTGAACCCGAACTGTTTATCCGGAATTAGTTTGTTGTCCGCAGCCCACTTAGTCAGAGATCTATTGATGAACTTTTCAAAAACTTTGCTGATGCTCGGAAGAAGACTTATTGACCGAAGATTTAATGGGTTGGAGTTGTCCTTTCCCTTTTTCGGTGGAGGATGAACCACGGCGGTCTTCCAATGCACTGGATAATAGGCATTATTGAAGAGTGTGGTGTAAATGTCAATTGCCTCCATCGGTAAATGTCTTAGTACAACGTTGGATATACCATCGACACCTGCTGACTTTTTCTTTTTAATTGACTTGACGATGAGCTGAAACTCAACCTTCTTCACTAACAAGGGACTTGGTCCCACAGTCCAACGCACTAACCATCATGCCACGGGTACTACATGACTTTACCTTACAATTGAAAAAATATAATTGTATTACAATAGTCACATGGCTTAGTAAAAAATAACAAATGAGATCATAATAAAACTAATTTAGAAAAAGCTAACTGAACGTTGTTTTGTATCAAAATATCTGCAAACTTTATATACAAACGTATGAACAATATACGATATTGACTTCTGGTAAAATGTTATTCTCTGAACAATTATGACTTTAGCAACTTGTAAAAATTGTTTCAGTTTGAAATGTTTTTCAATTTTGTATTTTTCTTACAATAAAGTTTGCTCATAAACATGCCAAAGAAAATACAACGCATTTTTAATTTTATTCCGCTTTTTCAGCATAATTATTTTTTCATAATTTATTGTTATAAGCAAACTTCTCTGCATTTATGAAAGTTATGACAAGTATAAATGAATTGCATTGAATTATGTAAATTAAATATATGTACATAGTTGCAAAAATGCATAAATTGTTAAGGGAGACTCATGGCACAATAATTGTATTCCTCTTTGCCGCCCGCTCGCAATCGTCGTCGTCATCGCCTACACAAGAGCAGTCTTATCTTGTCCTCGCAGGATGCAGTTTCATGATGATGAGAAAATATTTTAATTCAGGATCGAGTTAATTTGCCAAAAACTTGCTGGTAACAATAGCAATAGATATTTTCTTTTTCTTCAACTTTTTGCGCCTCACAGTTGGGTTGGTTATTCATTCGGCCAACAAAGATTTCAAGTGCTGGCTGGGGCAATGGGGCGCTTCAAAAATCATTTTCTTTAAAACCATAAGTACGTACTTGGTTTGGTATGATGTTGGTGAGTGTAGTCTCGTTCGTGCTTTGTTTTCCTTTCCACAATAACATAACATTTTTTTTCGAACACAAAGAGTGTTGATCTTTTTTAAGTCTGCCACAAGTATAGTGTTGGCATTATAACCAAGCCATTTATAGCCTCCTTAAGTGGTTTTCTTAGAATCTATTAGTGGTAATTAGAAAATAGATTTATTACAAAGGATCTTTAAGAGCTTCTTTCTTTGCGTTCGTCCTCGTGATGACGAAATTTTTTCTCTCTTTTATTGTAGTTTTTTTTTTTGTATGCCTCGACAAAATGGCTACCGTCTTAGTTTCCGTGTTAATTAATGTTTAAGTGACGCAAATAAAGAAGTAAAACAGGACAAAAAAAACTAAATTCGTTTCTGCATGCACGATTAACTTCTTGTATAGTTCGTATTTGTAGTATTATTTGCTTAGGGGTCAAGACATTAAATTGAATGGCCGAACTATATTGAAGCGCATGCTTTTGTTGAATATTAATGTCCTTATACATATTTCCTACCACCATATAAAACTCTTTGGTTTGTGTTTTGTCAAGGTTGCTCCAAGTTCTGTTCTGTTTTTTTTTTGTTGGTTTTGTTTTAGTTTCATTTCGATTAAAGTCAATTAAGTGTTGGATAACTTATGAAGTAGTTCATTGGTATTGATTTAAGAACTTTTCGAATATGACATTAAAAATAATAAATGACTATTGATTTTGAAAAATAAATATTTTAGATGTATTCGATTAGGTTCAATGTTATTATTTATAGATATTAATGACGTGTTGAGTGGTAAAAATCGAAACACGAAATTTTTCCATAAATATTTTCCGTACAAAAGTTTTTAATAAGATTTTTTTTTCTTGAGATTTAAGTAAAATTAATAAAGCTTTGTTGACTAATTTGTTTCAGAAAGAAAATAGTTAGGTCATATTCAAAATTTTTGAAACTGTATCTAACGTATTTATTGCCAAAGACACAAAACCAACCAAAATATAAGAAAACATTTATAAGAGTTCTAAAAAAGTATTCTTTAAATCGTTTGAAGTATTCGACAGTTTTTACAATATTGTTTTATTATAAAAGTTGTGGAAAATTTTTTTTGACATTATGTTTAAGCTAATATTTTGATAGACACACATAACAAAAAATTAATAATCTTAAGCGAGCAGATTAAGCTCTTTTACTGGCAGGTGTTTTCTGCTCAAAATCTTAACATAAAATTGGCAACTATTAACAACAACAAAAAAGACTTAAAACCAAACTTACATTTGTATTTTTCTTCTTCTTAAAAAAATAAATTAGGTGGCGCAACAGTCCATTGAGAACTAGGGCCTAGTGACTTACAACTCTCAACCAATCCTGTGTGCGAGTACTGTTGTCACGGATGGAAGGGACCTACAGTTTTTTAAGCCGAATCCGAACAGCTAATTTTAGAAAGCACTTTTCATGACATGAATTACTCTTGGAGGATTTCTTCCTCTTAGTTTTCTTAAAAAAGCTTGTTCCTAAAGGCGAAAAACTTTTAAAAAAAACCTAAACTTAATATTAAGGGGTCTTAAAGTTAGTTGTAGAGAGGATTGATTGATTAGAGTAAAAATAACCTTTATTATTTTTAAGCCATCATGTTCACTAGAGACTCGGACCACTACTACGTTGTAGCCAAGGTACGGCTACGGATATCCCGATCCAAGCCAAAACAAGGAAGTACTGTGAGAAGTTTCGACGTTAGACGGCTACAATCGCAAGAGACTGCCATGTACTTTTCCGATCGAGTCTCTAATAACCTCTTAAGGAGTCCTATGCTGCCTGCATTAAGCATTGAAAACCAGTGGCAACATTGCCTTGCAGCCATCAGAGATGCCGCCTCTGAAGTGCTAGGTTTCACACGGCCACCACAGCGAAACCCCTGGTTTGACGGTGAATGCCGGCAAGCGCACACAGCGCAACAACAAGCATACAAAACTGCGCTGCACAGGAGGACCAGAGCTGCTCGCGAGCTCTACGAACAGAAGAGGAGAGAGGAACACCGGTTTCTTAGATGAAAAAAAAGAGAGCATGAGAAGCGCGCGATCGAGGAGATAGATGGATGTCACAACAGGAATGAGGTTCGTAAATTTTACCAAAAGGTAAAAAAACCTCCCAAGGATACCAGCCACGAACCGAAGCCTGTAAGGACGATCAGGTGAACATCGTAGTAGAACCGCAGTCTATGTTGGGAATATGGAAAAACCACTTCTCCAAATTGTATAATGGCGATGACGAACCAAATTCCGCTGTAAGGGAGATAGAACCACTCAGCGTAGGCGACGCAGATCAACAATTCCGCCTACCCGAATTCGACGAAGTGAAGATAGCTAAAGCTATGTATATCTAAACTGAAGTCAAACAAAGCTGCTGGGGCTGACGGCATCGCTGCCCAACTATTCAAAGCAGCAGCCGATAACATGGTAGGGAGCATGTACCAACTCATCTGCAAAATATGGTCGGAAGAAAGCATGCCCGATGAGTGGAATCTCAGCATAGTGTGCTCGATACATAAGAAAGGAGACCCTCTAACATTGCATATAAGATCCTCCCTGCCGTATTATGTGAACGTCTGAAGCTGTTCGTCAACAATCTGATAGGTCCTTATCAGTGTGGCTTCAGACCAGGAAAGTCCACTATCGACCAAATATTCCCACTATGGTAGATCTTGGAAAAAACCTAGGAACTTCTAATCGATACACGCCATCTCTTTATCGATTTTAAAGCCGCGTATGACAGCATCTATAGGGAAGAGCTCTACAGAGCAATGTCTAGTTTTGGCATCCCTATTAAACTTATCCGTTTGTGCAGAATGACGATGGAGAATGCCCGCTGCTCCATCAAGGTCGGAAAAGATCTCACCGATGCATTTGTTGTCAAAAAAGGTTTTAGACAAGGCGATGCACTGTCATGCGACTTCTTCAACATGGTTCTGGAAAGAATTGTGCAAAACTCAACCGTCAACACTAGAGGCACAATCTTCCAAAGGTCCATCCAATTACTCGGATACGCAGATGATATTGACATAATTGGAAGATCGAAGCGTGATGTCAGTGGAGCGTTTTTGAGCATTGCGACTGAAGCGAACAACGACGTCTTGGACAAAACGTCACCATGGCCAGCTATAACTTCGAGGTAGTTAAGGACTTTGTCTACCTAGGCACCACTATAAACACAGACAACGACACCAGCGCTGAAATCAAACGAAGAATAACTCTTGCAAATCGCTGCTTCTTTGGACTTAGAAAGCAATTGAGAAGTAAAGTCCTCTCTCGAGCATCTAATATCACCATCTATAAGACACTCATCATCCCGGTTCTCATTTATGGCGCTGAGGTCTGGACCCTGTCAAAGAAAGATGAGAGCGTCTTAGGATGCTTCGAAAGAAAAATTCTTCGGGTGATTTTTGGTCCCGTACGTATAGATGGAGAATGGAGAAGAAGATATAACGACGAACTGTACGGGCTGTACAGCGACACTGACCTAGTTAGGACGGCGCAGTAGAGGAAGACCGCGACTCAGGTGGCGCACGCAGATGGGTGAAGACCTCAACCAACTTGGCGTGCGAAACTGGAGACAGCTAGCTAGGGATCGAGCTGGCTGAAGTGACAAGTTCTGATAGCTTGAGCTTTATCTGTTAACTATTGGAAATGTTATTAATTTTAGATTTTAATAAAGTTATAATAATACGAGTATGTAATAATGAAAAATATGATAAATATCTTCATTAATTCAAAAAACCAAAGTAGTGTATTTAAGGAATTCCTGAGTTTGGGGAATGAGAACATGAAAACATCTTAATATTGGTGGTTTTATAAGTATGATCTAAGACATGAAATAACAAAAGGGTAAAATCTATGGCTTTAAGCTTAAGATAAATAATTGGATGACTGATTTTATCAAAGGCTTTTCTTAAACCTGTAGTGATACCGTCCACTTTATTTTCTTTCTCTAATTCGTTAACAGTGTACGGCATGAATTTCATAAGTGGAGCTGTAGTAGATCTGTTTTTTAAGAATCCTTGCTCTTATGAAGAAAAAGTAGATCTTGAATGAAACAAGAGCGATACGTTTACCTGCTCTTCCAAAAAAGGCTATAGGTCTGTAGATAATACTTCATTTCAAAGGAAAAAAAAGGAATATTTTGTTAAAAGAGGCTTATACTACATAATATAAAGGCATAGCAACTTTTTTTAATAATATTGTAGGCGATTAAACCATCTAAAGTCAATATTATCGAACAAAATCGACCCAAAATCAGATTGACAGAATGCCCTACAGCGAAGCCAACTAATGCAGCCGCTTGTGTTTCATAATAAATGCGAATGTTTCTGCTTATACTAATAAAGCCACAGTAATCGCATCTCAGCCTCTTTTTGAATGTACATCACTAAAAAGGGTGACTTTTGGCAGTCAATAACTTACGACGCAGATACGTATGAGACTTTTTAACACAATATATAAACCAATTTACTTACTTACTTAAAGTGGCGCTACAGTCCTGTGTGAACTAGGGCTTAACCCAACAAACGGAGCATTGGTTTCCATGCGCTCTATGTGACCCAGCCATCTTATTTGTTGGACTTTTACCCTTCTGGCTAAGTCTACGTCGCTGTACAGCCCATACAGCTCGTCGTTCCATCTTCTCCTCCACTCCCCTTCGATGTATACGGGACCGTAGATCACACGAAGAACTTTTCTCTCCAAACGACCCAAGGTGCTTTCATCCGCTTTTGTCATAGTCCATGCTTCTGCACCGTATAGCAGGACGGGGATGATAAGGGTCTTATATAGCGACACTTTGGTCCTTCGAGAGAGGACTTTGCTACTCAATTGCTTTCTAAGCCCAAAGAAACAGCCGTTAGCAATAGTTATTCTTCGGTTGATCTCAGCGCTGGTGTTGTTTAATAGTGGAACCTAGGTAGGCAAAGTCCTTGACTACCTCAAACTTACGTCTGTCGATGGTGATTTTTTGACCGAGACGTCGGTGATATAAGTCCTTTCTTGACGACAGCATGTACTTTGTTTTGCCCTTATTACTCGTTAAACCCATTTTTGCCGCCTCTGCCTCAATACTCACAAAAGCCCCATTGACATCACGCTGAGTTCTTCCGATTATGTCAATGTCATCAGCATATGCTAGTAATTGGACAGACTTTTGAAAGATAGTGCCTCTAGTGTTGACGTGTGAGCTCTGCACTATTCTTTCAAGTACGATGTTAAAAAAATCGCATGACAGCACATCACCTTGTTTAAAACCTTTTTTGACATCGAAAGGTTCTGTTAAGTTGTTTCCAATCTTTATGCAGCAGCGTGAATTCTCCATGGTCAGCCTGCACAAACGGACGGATTCCTCTATAGTTTGTGCAGTTTAGAGGGTCGCCTTTTTTCATGGATTGGGCAAACAATACTGAGGTTCCATTCATCGGGCAAGCTTTCTTCCGACCATATCTTGCAGATAAGTTGGTGCATGCTCCTAACCAACTTTTGTTGGCTTTCTGAATGCGGAATTCGGTTCGTCGTCGCCGTTATACAGTCTGCAGAAGTGGTCCTTCCATGTCCTCAGCATTGCGGTTCCACTATGATGTTTCCACTTTCGTCTTTGCAGCCTTCGGTTCTAGGTTTGTGTACCAATGAATTTCGTTTCATCTGTTCATTAAACTTTCGAACTTCATTCCTGCTTTTAAACCTCTCAACATCTTCGACCGCACGTTTCTCATGCCCTCTCTTTTTTCTTCTGAGAAGTCGGTGTTCATCTCGCCTCTTCTGCTCGTAGAGCTCATGAGCAGCTCTCGTCCTTTTATGCAGCGCCGGCCGCTTTGCGTGCCTGTTGTTTGGCTGCATTTGCCTGCCGATATTCCTCATCAAACCAGGGGTTCCTTGTTGGCGGCTTCTTGAAACCCAGCACACCAGAGGCGGCTTCTCTGATGGCATCTTGGCAATGTTGACACTGGTTTTCGATACATTGCGTTGGCGGCAGAGAGCTTCGAGAGAGGTTACTTGTAACTCGGTCGGAAAAGGATTTGGCGATCTCCTGCGATTGAAGCCGTTCGACGTTGTACCTTTTCCCAGCATCTCCCTGTTTTGCCTTAGGTCTGGAAACCCGAAGTGCTACCTTGGCTAGAACGAGGTAGTGGTCCGAGTCGATGTTAGCTCTTCGGAAAGTTCGGACATCCATGATGCTGGAAGCGTGTCTAGCACGATCGCAATATGGTCAATCTGGTTGACGGTAGATTGATCTGGAGAACTCCAAGTTCCTTTGTGGATGTTGAGGTGGGGAAAACGCGTACTGGCTACCATGACGTTTCGCCCCGCAGCAAAATCTATGAGCCTGAATCCCTTGTCGGAAGTGTTGTCGTGCAGGCTGTTTTTCCCGATTATTCCACCAAAGATGTCTTCCCTTCCTAGCTTGGCATTAAAATCGCCCAGGACAATTTTAATATCGTAGCTAGGACACTGCTCGTATGTTTTGTCTAAGAGCTCGAAGAACACATCTTTGGTGTTGTCATCCTTCTCATCTGTGGGGGCGTGCGCGCATATCAGGCTAATGTTGCCGAATTTAGCCTTGATGCGGATGGTCATGAGGCGCTCGTTAATGTACCTATAGCTTAAGACTTGTTGCCTAAGTCTGGCTCCAATGACGAAGCCGCATCCAAATAAGCGCTGTTGGTTTTCTCGGTAGCAGTCACCATAGTAGATATCGCAGTTTTGCATCCTCTTTTTGCCGGCCCATCCCATCGTATTTCCTGCATGGCGGTGATGTCTGCTTTATAGCAGTCTAGGGCCTCCGCTAATTCTTCGGCTGCACGTGGTCTGTTAAGGGACCTAACATTGCACGTGCATATCCGAAGTTCGTTGTCCTTAATTCGTTTGCCTAGGTTGTCTACAGTAAATCCGTCCATACCCCAGGCTTGTTGGTGCTTCGCAACTATGATGTTTTTACGTGGCTAGGAAGCCACCCCGACGGCAATACCCCCACCCTGGATTGCCAGATCCTTAGTATAACTCCATGGACGGGAAGCCGGATAAACCGCTCCTTATAGGCCTGGGCTCCGAATAAGTCGTCGAAGCCCTATAAGGTGTTCACTGAGTTGATTCCATCTCGGGAATTCCTCCGCTGCCGTCTGGATAAGGAGAGGTGCCTTAGTGGAAACACCTATCCCCCCCCCCTCTCTCGTTTGCTGCCCCCAACAATTTTCCACTGGGGTTAGAACCCAATCTCCAGTTGAGGTACTAGGCACCCTATGTTCACCACGCTGCCCATAATCTCGTAAAGACCCTAACTAACATTTTCACTATTTCGAGATAATGATGAAAACACTAAATCTTTAACCGCGACCTGAAGGTAAAAAGTGAAAAATACCAAAAAATATTTTTTGTAAAGCTTTTTTATTGCTGTATTTTTGGAATAGTTTTAAACTCAAAATTTGTATGCATTTGGAAAACAAGGTAGATAGGGCTTTTTAGCTTTAGACGAAACAAAAAAAAGGCCCTATGTACAACAATTTACGTTATACTTTATTAAAAACCCTTAATAAAACATGAAATAAGAATTCATGATTAATATTTAAAGTTAACTTAACAAGCATTCTTGACCGGTTCATGTTTAATCACTTATTGTAAATAATATATGGAGATAAATTAAAAAAAACGTGAAGTTACCGCTTCAAAAGTTTCAACAGACTATGTAAATGCCTAATAAAGCCCTCTGCTAAAAACAAAACTCAAGATTCATTAAAGAGTTAAACAGGACCAAGCACGAAACGAGGTTACGACCTTTACGTATGAAAAATTTCATTGGACTGTAGGCCAATAACGCACTCTCCAACAAAATCAAATTCTAAATTCGTAACAAAAACTCGACAAGATTCAACACGTTACGAGGTTACAACCTTTTACATAAAAAATTTCAGCCAGAAAAAAAGCCCTAACTACAAAAATTCTTGCATCAAAATTTATAAAAAGCCCTAACTGCCACATAGGGCTTTTTAAAAAAGAACATGAATATGTTTTCTGTATGCAGTGTATTATAAAAGGCCCTATGTGGTAGTTAGGGCTTTTTATAAATTTTAATGCACATGATTTGTAGTTAGGGCTTCTAGAAATTGTGTTTTTCTGGCTTATTTGAAGATCTAGGGTCAAGAAATGAATGTAGAAAAATCGGAGACAATGCCCTAACTCCAAATATGCAAAGAACTCAAAATCGGAAATTTTGTAGATAGGGCCTTTACAAGATTATGGGCAGCACGGGGAGGTGAGAGTAGGAGTTGATAGACAGAGGTGGGTTTTGAGAAAAATCTGTGGACGCTTATGTCCTCTTGAATGCACATGTTTACCATTTGAACACCAATATATAAACCAATTTACACCTTATTACACTCGTAAGGGTTGACTCTTTTCTATAGTCTATTTTCTACTATTTTTATTGAATAAATGGATGCTATTGGTTCTTCTTATATTTTAAAAATATAAGTTGTGGAATCCAATGTACATAATCATTTAAACTGATTTCTAGCCTTAAAGCTATTTAAATAAATCCAAGCCATATAAAATGTCTATTGGTGAAAAACAATATGAAATAAAAAAAATCCAACGAGTGTTAACCGCCTGCAATCCAAATTATACAACATTAAATTTATTTCCAAATTTGTTTTAATTTTTCCCAAAGTGCTCGAATAATATAAAAAAATAAATAAATTATCAAATATATAAAGTGCAGGCTTCAAGCTTCCAGACATTAAATAAATAAATTATTAAATAATATAAAGTGCAGGCTTCAAGGCAAACAGTTTAAACTAAACGTTATAAAAATATATTGACATTTCTACTGTCAAAAAAAAATGGTTTCTCAATAATGTAAACATCGACGTTGTGCAAGAATTTAAGTACCTGGGTGTTTGGATTACACACAATCTCAATTTTTCAAAACATGCCAAACAAAAAAGTAATGAAGCAAAACTAGCTTTGAGTATGATGTGGACTAAGTTCTTTGCAAACCAAGATATCGATCTCGCGTCAAAATACCGTGTTTTTCATGCAACGGTCAAAACTTGTATGTGCTATGGTGCCCAGGTTTTCAGCTATATAAATCTCGATACGTTTGAATCGGTGCAGAGATATTTCTTCAAACGATTATTCAGACTACCTAACTCAATGCCTAACTATGCCATCTATGTGGAATCTGGTATAATGCCTCTGTACATAAGAAGTCTAAAAGCCAACTATGATTATTTGATAATGGTCATGAGAAGAAATAGAATAAGTCTTCACAAGTCTATCATGACAAGACTTTTGCAAACTAACGCTTTTCCATTCAAGGACTGGAATGAACTAGCTCATTCTCATGCAGCTCATCTATCATTATTGGAGTCAAATGTTGATGAATGGCAGGGTATGTTTGCGGAGGTTACTGCGAAAATAGATGAAAAGATTTATAACCAACATCTATCCAGGGCGAATTCAACATTGTCTTAAGAATCATTGTTATAAGAATCTTAATCACCAAATTTCTTCAGGAATGAACTATTTTCGTAATGAATACTCGGCTGAAATTATAAACTACATATTTAGAGCACGCGTTGAAGTTCTTAACTTAAACTTTATGCCTCATCGAGCAGATTTACCCCAAATCTGCTGGCTTTGCAATAGAAGAGAAAATGAATATATAAACCATTTCATTGCCATTTGCCCAATACTGGAGGAAATCCACCGACTCTATTTTGATGAGAGCTACATTTCTCCAAGCAGGCTTTACGAAATATTAAACGAAGGACTAGGATGGTGTACGTTATATAATTATTGCAAACACGCATTAACCTTCCGCAACAGTTTCGATATTTAAATCCTTAAAAAATCCAGTTACTACAGTTTAATGCATCCTATTTTTGTGTTTCAAATCATTTAAAAATTTAATTTTTTTTTTGTTCCAAATCACTTTAAAATTGAAAAAACTGTGAAATTTTTGCTTATAAAATAATTCCAAATTTGTAATACTTTTGTGTTTCAAATCATTTAAGAATTGGTATATCTTTTGTGTTTCAAATCATTTCAAAATTGGCAAAATTTTGTGTTTCAAATCATATTAAAATTGAGTTACGCTTTCAAAATGTAGTGTAAAATTAATAACAACAGACATACAAATGTATCTTATTTCTCACAACCTTAACAACTTTCAATTAAATAAGAATTATAACCCATTTTAGAATACTTATACATACTTTATTATTAGCAACTTTCATTTTTATTGTTCACTTCATATTAAAAATTGTAATGAAATGTCATATCAGGCAGACGGAAGAAAAGGCATGCTCTTATTCTTAAGAAATGAAATTTGTAAAACCATTTTTTTGTATAATAAAGAATTAATCTATCTATCTATCTTATAAAAATATATAAAAATACATAATGCAACATAATATTTAACACTGCCTTGTTTCTGAACAAAACCAATTCATCAAATCCGATGTACATAGGTATACAAAAAAAAAACATACGTTCTCGTACAAAAACAGAACAAAAGTTAAAGACTTAATAACAGAACCTAACTTTTATGTGTTTTTATTAACATAAGCTTACAAAATTTAAAATAAATTGCAAAACTACACAAATTAAACTTCTTTCTCTGTTGGTAGGTATGTTTGATTTTGAAAAGTTTAAAAACGATTTTGTACATATGTATGTATGTGTTGTCCCTGTGCATCGTGATTCATTTATTTATTTGTTTTGTCAGCTAAATCGATATTATAATTTGAATGCCAAACTTTAAGAAACCATAAACAAGTTTTATGTTCTCATAAATCGTTCATATTATTCATCACCATAAAGTGATATTTTTGTGTTGTACAAAACAAATAAATCTGCAGCTTCCACATCATGCTGCATTGCCTATTCAATGGCAGGAAGTTTTATTTTCACGAGTTTTAGCTCTTTGAACTTTCAACAGTTCTATTTGAATGCCTATAATGTGATGCCCAAGTTCAGTTCAGATACATGCACTTCCTTTGTATAAATGTATGTATTATGTGTAGGCAGTTTTTAAATTCAAAAAACTCAACACACACACACACAAATGTATACAAATTTATTAGACCATGTGACTTGTGCATCAGATGGAAAGTGTCCTTGTTTGTTTGTTTGTTTGTTGTTGTCGTAATCGTTTTGTTTTGTGTCATGAATTTAACTTTCACAACTCATTTCCGTCTTTTTAAATATTCATGTTTGGCAAATATGGCAAAAAACTTATAATAAAACGGCAAAGCTAAGTACAACACAACTGTCTCCTCATTGTATGTATGTAGGTAGCTAGTTTTGTATCCTTCAACTTAAACGCCGCACAAGGATAGCATAATATAGCGAATGAACTGCGTTACACATCATATATACAAAGTCCTTACTGTTTTATAATGCCTACCATTCGTCGACATAGTCGTTCTCCGCATCCTCCTCCTCTCCGTCGTAGTCACCGTCATCGTCCTTAAGTCATAGTATAATGTCCTTATTACATTACATCCATACAACCTCATTTCTTTCGTCTAGTTCTTGTTTTTTTCTTTTTAATTTTATTTTTCAATATTAATTTTGCACAAAATAGAAGAAAAGGATGCAGAAGAAAAAAATTGTAAAATAATTCCAGAGCACCAGAACACAGTGCAAAGCCTGAATCCTTGAAACTTTCACACCAACATAGGCATATGCTATGCATGCAGTTGCAGCAATGCATCAAGAGGACTACTACCTATATAATATAATGCTCTTACTGAATGTGAGTCAATATGCTCAGGATGCTAGCAGGGATTTTAAACCGTTTTTTTCTTATTTCTTCCTTTTTCGACGTTTTTGCTACACTAAAAACCATATCATAATATCGCAAAAGCAGTGGGTATACCGCTATACACAACATACACTACACACAACACATAGCAGCACATGTAGCTGTAAAGCTAGCCAAAGTATAAATAATTAATTTAGAATAAAAGTACGGACGAAGATACATATAAGATATAATGTAGATATAGAGAAAGGATATAGGATAGGAATAGGAAATGAGAGCAAAAGAGAATGAATTTATTAGTGAGAGTGTTGGTGAAAGTAAATGTTCTCTTTGAGCGAGAAGATGATTAGAGGAAAATGAAAAGTACCATTTTCTATTTTAAAGAGAGGCTGATTTTAAAACAGAGAATTACTGCTGTTAAGAGAAGCAGTTTTGGACTTATACAAATCTTCTTGTGTTAACTGCTAAGGAGCAGGCTTATTTGTATACATATCTACAGAGTATTGGTTTAAGGATGTGTTATTGTTGCGTGAAAGGAGCGGAGGTTTTACTGTTACATTCAAACAAAAGTTCCGTGTAAACGGATAACTGTTTGCATGTAGGTAATGTATGAGTGCGTATTGAAAAGAAGGGAGATAGGGGTTTTCATTTTCACACCTCACATTCATTTCTTTCTTTTCTCTATGTGACTGTCACCTGTTGAACCAAGAATAGTCTTGGTCTAGCTTAAAAGTGGGAGCAGGTTAAGTAGACTGGTAGAGCGCCACAAAAGTAAGGGAGAATATGTGTTATAGAGTTTTGTAGAGATTTAATTTACACACTCAAATACCAACACATACACACACTTTAACACAAACATAATGACATGGTAACACATATTGAAAAAAGAAAGAAATACCAGATGCTTTGTCGGTCAAAATGAAATGTTAAATATGGTTTAAATTTTGTACGTGATAGGTGATGTCGGTTTTGAGATATACACATAAGAAATATGGGGACTTAAAGAGGGAAAAATTATAGGTTTGTTTCGTATCTATGAAAAAAAGATAAATAGTAACAGAAACGACATTTAGATAGAAATGGACTTCATACAAATTACTTAATTAATTAATTAATAATATTTCACTTTAAACTAATTAAAATACCGAGATATTTGTACCTATGCTGTACAAATGAAGTTTTAATTGATTGTTTTTATTTGTTGTAATTTTATGATCTTATCCCGTTCTTATTTATTTCCCCGTCAAACTTCTCGTGTTCTCAGCTTCAAGTTATGCCACATAATCTTGCATAATTGATTTAATTTTTGTTGGTTTTTGAAATTTTCCAAAACTTTGAGCTACAATTGAAAATTAAATACCTATTTTTTTTTCTACTAAATGCCGAGTACTAAAATAACTCTTTTATCTCTTTAAGTGTTTTACGCAGCTTAACGTAAAGCTTCAAAAACCAAAGGTTTTTTTGGTAAGGACTAAAGATATACATATGTACATCTTAACTTAAATAGCACTAAAATTCTCCATCATTAGATTTCTATTTTATTTTTTGAAGAAAAGTTTGAGGGGGAAGTTATTTTAGAGCTCAGCTTGTATAAAATTCTGATTATGGTGTATTCAGCTTAACGGACCTCAATTTTTCTGTACAAGAGACTCTTGACTCGTTGTTTGTAATACGAATGTTTATACAATGACTTTTCTAAAGCTTTTGACCAACTTAGCCACGGAATTATTTTATTAACTTCCCAAAGGAAGTTATTGTAATCAGTCCGATTTGTCGAATTGAAAAATTTGACATTTCTCGACGTTTGAAGGTCCCTAGAGTTTAAATAAAAGATTTTTAGAGAGATGTCGGTGCGTACGTGTGTACGTACGTTCGCGAATTTTTTTTTTGTCGTCCATAGCTCAAGAACCAGTAGAGATATCGACTTCAAATGAATTTTGTTATACAGATAATAATGCAGAAAGATGCAGAAAGTACTCTCAAAAAATTTAGTGGGTGTTTTTTACCATAGTAATTGAAAAAAAGGTGACAACTTTGGTGAACCCTAAATATATCACGAACCAATAATGCTAGAGACTTGAATTAAATTTAATATTATGTATTGTATTGTGATACCAAACAAATATATTTTAAGAAAAAAATCCAATTGACGGTTTTTTTATAAATAAAAAAAATGAAAAAAAAAATATTTGTTGCCTTGAATATTTTATGGACGAAAAATGATTTTATCTCCAAAATAATTTTATGCAACAAGAAAAAATGTTTTCAATATCAGGTAAAATTTTGAGAAAAATCGAATTGACAGTTTTTTACAAAAAATAAAAACCTAAACAAATTAATAAAAGTAGGTAAAAATTGATTTTCAGCTAAAATTTCTTTTCTAAAATTTGAGATTATGGCTTTAAACTAATTTTGTCTTATAAGAAATACATTTTTTAACATTCGGTACAATTTTGAGAAAAATCAAATCGTAGGTTTTAAAATGAGACTTAAAAATGAATACCTACTAAAACTTGGTAAAAATTTATTTTCGACTCAAATATCTTTTTAAAAATTAAAAAATATTGGCTTCAAATTAATTTTATCTGACAGAAAATATGGTTTTCGACTTTCAGTAATTTTTTTATAAAAATCCAACAGTCTGTTTTTTGTTTTCATACAAAATTAAAACCTACGAAAAATAATACGCAAAATTGGTAAAAATTGATGTTCGGTTCTGTATATCACGTGAACAATAGAAGATAGTTACTTTAAATTACTATCATTCATCCAATTTGGAATTGTTTATATAAGAAATTAAAACTTTTAAGAAATGCTACTAAAATTCGTAAAAATTTGTTTTCGACTAAAAATTTCGTTAATAAAAATAGATTTTGAAATCGAACTATTTCATAATATTGGCAAGAGTACGATAACTTAGGCGACAAGATATTATATCGGAATTTTTTAGAACAGTTAAAAATAAGCATTTTTTACTATGGAGGGGGGTCTATACCCCGTTTAGACAGGAGCGCCAATTTAAAAAAATTATTACTTAAAATGGAAAAAAAATATTAAAAAATAACGGTAATACCTACAATTAAGTATTATACATTTTTTTAAAGTCAACATTCTGTTCTATAAGTCAGTTTTTAAATCAAGTCAAAACTATGCATAGTTTTTGAAAAATTTAATTTTAAACTCAAATTTTGAGTAAAAAAAAAGTTAAAAAAAGGTTTAAAGTGTAATTTTTCAATACTTCAGGATTATTTACTATTGTTTTTATTTTAGAATGTATTGCTCTTATTTGTTTTTGGTCAAAAACTGAAAACTAGATGATTTTATGTCTTTTAGTTTTTGAGAAAATTGAAAATAACCAAAACTACTATTTTAATTTAATTATTTTTTTTTTTGCTTGAGTGGTCTTTTTTTGATAGTAATAATAGTAGGTGTGAGTTTGGGTGTATGCAACAGTGGGGTGTGTGCGAGTCTGGGTGTAGGCCACACCGAGGTGTGTATGGGGGGCATGCTGCTCCCCCTGCAACCCCCCTACTTGGGCACACTATATAGGATTTGGGGTGGTTGCGAGGTGGAGTGGGTGCAAGGTGGGTGGGTGAAAGGTGCGGTGGGTGCAAGATGGGGTGCATGCAAAGTTTGTTTTGCTTTCAAATAAGCTGGATTTAAGCAAAATTAATTTATCCTTGGTATATCTTAATCCATATTCGATTATTACTATCAAAATAAGACTAAGTTAATACTCAAGCAAGTATAAAGTATTTTAATTAAAATATTTTTTTTTGCTAATTTTCAAATTTCTCAAGAACTAGAAGACATAAAATCATCTAGTTTTCAGTTTTTGATCAAAAACAAATAAGAGCAATAAATTCTAAAAAAAAACAGTAGTAGAAAATCTTAAGGTTTTGAAAAATTACACTTTAAACCTTATTTTTAACTTTTTTTTGTCCAAATTTTGAGTCTACAAACTATGCATAGTTTTGACTTGATTTAAAAACAGCCTAATAGACTATAGTGTTGGCTTTAAAAAAAGGTATAACACTTAATTGTAAGTATTACCGTTATTTTTTAATTATTTGTTTCCATTTAATGTACATATTTTTTCTTAAATTGCCCCTACCGACTAAAAAATGCTTGTTTTTCACTGTTCTATACAAATCCGTCATTAAACTTACTCGCCTAAGTTATCGTACTCTACCCATCATATTCAATAATGGGTGATTTTTTTGAGGTTAGGATTTTCATGCATTAGTATTTGACAGATCACGCGGGATTTCAGACATGGTGTCAAAGAGAAAGATGCTCAGTATGCTTTGACATTTCATCATGAATAGACTTACTAACGAGCAACGCTTGCAAATCATTGAATTTTATTACCAAAATCAGTGTTCGGTTCGAAATGTGTTTCGCGCTTTACGTCCGATTTATGGTCTACATAATCGACCAAGTGAGCAAACAATTAATGTATTTGTGACCAAGTTTCACACTCAGTTTACTTTATTGGACATTAAACCTACCACACGAATGCGTACAGTGCGTACAGAAGAGAATATTGCGTCTGTTTCTGAAAGTGTTGCTGAAGACCGTGAAATGTCGATTCGTCGCCGTTCGCAGCAATTGGGTTTGTGTTATTCGACCACATGGAAGATTTTACGAAAAGATCTTGGTGTAAAACCGTATAAAATACAGCTCGTGCAAGAACTGAAGCCGAACGATCTGCCACAACGTCGAATTTTCAGTGAATGGGCCCTAGAAAAGTTGGCAGAAAATCCGCTTTTTTATCGACAAATTTTGTTCAGCGATGAGGCTCATTTCTGGTTGAATGGCTACGTAAATAAGCAAAATTGCCGCATTTGGAGTGAAGAGCAACCAGAAGCCGTTCAAGAACTGCCCATGCATCCCGAAAGATGCACTGTTTGGTGTGGTTTGTACGCTGGTGGAATCATTGGACCGTATTTTTTCAAAGATGCTGTTGGACGCAACGTTACGGTGAATGGCGATCGCTATCGTTCAATGCTAACAAACTTTTTGTTGCCAAAAATGGAAGAACTGAACTTGGTTGACATGTGGACAAGATGGCGCTACATGCCACACAACTCGCGATTCTATGGCCATTTTGAGGGAAAACTTCGGAGAACAATTCATCTCAAGGAATGGACCGGTAAGTTGGCCACCAAGATCATGCGATTTGACGCCTTTAGACTATTTTTTGTAGGGCTACGTCAAGTCTAAAGTCTACACAAATAAGCCAGCAACTATTCCAGCTTTGGAAGACAACATTTCCGAAGAAATTCGGGCTATTCCGGCCGAAATGCTCGAAAAAGTTACCCAAAATTGGACTTTCCGAATGGACCACCTAAGACGCAGCCGCGGTCAACATTTAAATGAAATTATCTTCAAAAAGTAAATGTCATGGACCAATCTAACGTTTCAAATAAAGAATCGATGAGATTTTGCAAATTGTATGCGTTTTTTTTTTAAAAAAAGTTCTCAAGCTCTTAAAACATCACCCGATATATTGTTGGTAATTTTTATTTTTTTTAGAATAATTCAACATACAATTTTTTTAACAAAACACGAAAACCTACAAATCTTTTAAGCAAGACAAATCGACAGACGGGATGGGAAGTTATCAGTGTGGGTCGCATCCCATCCTCTATTTTAACCATCCTGGCCCTTTTTTGTTCATCTTGTCTATTAACGACGTTTAGTCATGTCTACGCTCATTTTGCTTATGACATGAAGATTTTTAAAATAATAAAGCCACCCATGACCGTATTCATTTACAAGCCGACATTGATAGTTTCACATTTTGGTGTAAGAAAAATAGCCTTGCCCTTAACCCTTTAAAATGCCAGACGATAACTTTTACTAAAAAATGAATCGGTAGTGTATTTGATTATTGTATATCGCAGCAATAGCTCTGTCGTGTCTTCACATCTAAAGGTTTGGATGTTCATTTCTGTTCCAACTTAATATTAACAATAATTTTATTGTGAATAAGGCAAGTTCTATGTTTAGTTTTATAAAGGCTGGGCAAAGAAGTTTAATGATCCTTTTTTTGCTTTTTTTTTTGTACAATTGCCATGTTCGTCCTTATCTTTAATTTGCTTCGCAGGTATGGACTCCCTTTTACGAAATTCATAGAAAACGTATTGAATCAATTCAACACAATTTCATTCGCTTTGCTCTAAAGGGTCTCCCTTGTGATGATCCTTATGATCTGCATCCCTGTGAACATCGTATTCAGCTTCTTCAAATGCAATCTCTCCATCCAAGGCGTGTTAATAATGACTTAGTATTTTTTTTTTTTTTTTTAGTATTTTTTCATCAACTCATTAATGGTGAAATTGATGCACCTTCTTTGGTATCTTGTGTACATTTGAATTACCGAGGCGGAACTCATCACCTGTGTACATTTGATTTTATACATATTAACCTCCATAGAACTAAGTATGGGAAGAATTAAGCTTTAAGTCGAATTAGCCATTTATAAAACTTAAACTGTTCATAGATAGATTTAAATCTGAATAAGGTGGGATTAAAATCACTGTTTAGAACCAGTGCTCCACTATCGTAAACGTCTTTATTTTAGTTTTTGTTATGTTATAGTTAATATTTAATGTAAATTATGTTTTATATCTTGTGCGTGTGTTAGGCTATAATTGTTCATTTTCTTACTAACAACTAACACATGCACTTATGATGAGCCTCTGATCGTAGTTTGACGCTTGCTATAAACTAACTACTTTCTGAAAATTCTGAAGTGCAAAAAACAAAACTTTAGTGTTTACTTTTTATTTTAAATTTTTATAATTATTTGTTACTAAGTTTTTAACATAATATAATATATTTCAAATTATTATATTTTATTAATTTAATACTATTTTTATCAGGGCTTTCAAATTAAAAGTTTAATTTTGAAATTATAAAAAATATATTTCTAGAGACTTAAGAAGGTCTTCATAACTGCTATATATCAGTGATCTTATCATAACAGAGCACTAAAATTCTTTACCACCTCAAGCCTGTAGTGTTGACCACTAGAAGTATAACATGATACACTATATAGTTTTAGGGGGTGGAAACATTTTCTTTGAGTTTCACCAATCAACTGTTTTGAAAATAGCACTTAAATTATACACCCTTATTAATTTCCCATAGGAAGTTATTGTAATGGGTCGGATTTGTCAAATTGAAAATTTTGACATTTCTCGAAGTTTCAAGGTCCCTAGAGTAGAAATAAAAGATTTTTAGAAAGATGTCTGTGCGTGCGTGTGTACGTACGTTCGTACGTCCGTATGTCCGTACGTTTTTTTCGTCGTCCATAGCTCAAGAACCAGAATAGATATCGACTTCAAATAAATTTTGTTATAGAGATAATAAGGCAGAAAGATGCAGAAAGGGCTCTCAAGAAAATTGCGTGGGTGGTTTTTTTTACCATATAGCAGTTTAAAAAATTTTGATTAACCCTAAATATCTCACGAATCAATAACGCTAAAGACTTGAATTAAATTTTATATTATATATTGTAAAGTGATACAAAACAAGTATATTTTTAGAAAAAAATCTAATAAACTGTTTTTTTTATAAATCAAAAAAACTGAAAAAAAAGTTGGTAAACATTGAATTTCGACTCAAATATCTTTTCAAATTAAGGCTACAAACTTATTTTATATTATAAGAAATATTATTTTCAATATTCTGAAAAATTTTGAGAAAAATCGAATTGACAGTTTTTTTTTACAAAAAATAATATTACTTAATAGAAAATGTTAAAATTGATTTTCTACTCAAATATCTTTTCAAAACTTTGAGATATTGGCCTTAAACCACTTTTATCTTTTAAAAAAAATTGTTGTTAACATTCAGTAAAATTTTGAAAAAAATCGAATTGAAAGTTTTTTTACAAAAAATAAAAACCTAAAAAAAAATATAAAAGGTGGTAAAAATTGATTTTCTACTCAAATATCTTTTCAAAACTTTGGGATATTGGCTTTAAACTAGTTTTATCTTTCAAAAAATATTGTTGTAAACATTCAGTAAAATTTTGAAAAAAATCGAATTGAAAGTTTTTTTTACAAAAAATAAAAACCTAAAACAAAAATTATAAAAGTTGTTAAAAATTGTTTTTCGACGTAAATATCTTTTCAAAAATTTGAGACATTGGCTTCAAACTAATTTTATTTTATAAGAAATATTGTTTTCAACATTCGATAAAATTTTAAGAAAAATCGAATTGACAGTTTGTTTTACAAGAAATAAAAACTTAATAAAAAAACAATACTTAAACTAGGTAAAAATTTACTTTCGACTCAAATAGCTTTTCAAAAATTACAAATATTGGCTTCAAACTTATTTTATTTCACAGGCAATATTGTTTTCGATATTCAATAATTTTTTTTTTTATAAAAATCCAACACCGTTTTTTTTTATAAAAAAATAAAATCTACAAAAAATAGTACGCAAATTCGGTAGAAATTGATACATACAGACAAACTTTTAAGCAAGACAAATCGACAGACGGGATGGGAAGTTATCAGTGTTTGTCGCATCCCAGCCTATTTTTGTTTCTAGATTTAAAAAATTCTCAGAAACTTTGAGTCTTAAAATTTATTTTCAAGGCCAAATTTTAGATTACAACTTTAGTGTTGATTTCGACAGAAATTTCCAGATTTCTGTACCACCCAGATCTTTTTGGGAGGATATGACAGTTCCGCCAGGCGGAACTCTTGGCGATAAAAGAAGTCTTGTCCTGGCTTAAAGAAAACGTGATATCAACATCTGATACCCGTATTTTCTCAGATAGTCAGGCCGCTATCAAATTTCTGGACTCTGTCTCTACAAACTCTATAACAGTCCATAACTGTCGATCATCTTTAATGGAGATGGCACAACACTTTAATATTCACCTTTGCTGGGTGCCGGGCCATAGAGACATTCCAGGTAACTGTAAGGCAGATGAACTCGCCAGGAACGGTACAGTACAGCCCATCCTACCACGTTTGGCACGTACTGGCATACCAATTGCTACTTGTAAACTGTTGCTAATGCAAGACGCTGTGAGGAGGGCAGGCACCTGGAACAATATCACCACGTGTCAAGTCACAAAAAGCATCTGGCCAACACTGGATTTAAGACGTTCAAGGTGCTTGCTCTCTTTAAGCAGATCTAAGCTCGATAATAGGTGTCATAACCGGACACTGTCTAATAGACAAGCACGCCACGAGATTAGGCGTATTCTCAAATGATTTCTGCAGAAGCTGTATGGACGGGGAAGAGGAAGAAAACGCAAGAATTACCTAGGAGAATTCTTCTTTAACGATCTAAACGATCTAAATCATATCAGCATTATCAGCCTCTCACGTTTCGTAAGAGACTCAAACTGGTTCCATTGAGCTTAGGAGGAAGCCTCAAGATTCATGTGGTATCACAATGGGCCATTAAACTGGCCTATGTGTGTCCGTTTCCATCTTGGACAGCCACTATTACCTAACCTAACCTATGCTTAAATTCACTTAAAAAATTTAACAGGAAATCCCCATAAATACAAATTAGAAGCAATTTTGTTTAAAACTTAATACATTATTATTAAAGCTTAAAATTGATTTATATGTATGTCTTTTAAAAATGATCTTGAGAATTTTGTGAAAAAAAAATACAAATATTGTATAGGTATATGTAAAATACAAATACATAAATAATACAAATATGAATTCTATCTACATCAAATAATAGTTAAAATTATATTTCACTAAAAAACGTCTTTTTGTAAGCTTCATTTTTACGTTCTGTGTTAAAGCTAACAATTTTATAAAAGAGCAAGTTTTTTCCAATCCAGTTTGATAATGGTTAGAAAGACCTAAAATACAATAAGATGATTTTAATTTTGCTAAATATTAAAGAAAAACTTCAGGTCTGTACAACAATGTAATGGTCTTAGCATTTTGTACATGTCAACAGTTTTTAAGCTATTGCAAAAAAAAAAGGACATGCTGCCAAATATTGATTTGAACCTACAATTTTACATATTGAACAATTTATACCCCACATTAATAACAAAAAGTGTAATTTTTAATTTGTTATTAAATGTGATTTGGATACGGTGTTTTTTTTTGTTACTGTTAACATTTTTGAAAACATTTTGAAAATTTCACATTTCTTAATAAAAAACATTTCTTAAATCTGCGTTTTCCTTAATAATTTAAAGGTTTGAAAAGTAATTGATATATCGATGGACGAAATCAGACCTTTCACTTTATAAAGTTGATGATATTCTGCGGTGCTATCCTTTTTTTCAGCAGCTGTATTCACATTGTACATATGTGATACATGTTTTGATTTATTAATCAATACTAGGAATCATACATCATACATTATAAATAATAATAAGTTACTTTTGTCGAAAGTAATTGTGTCACTCTCGTCAACAATAGTTTCTCACTTACTAACACGACCATCTTGTTTAAGGTGTTCAATTGTATGTATATTTGTAACAATTGCTTGTTAAGCAAAGGTACAATTATTTTGTATATCTTATATTAAGAGCCTTGATATAAAAAACAATATAATATTCAATTGGGTTTAGTAGTTATTTTTTCTTTGAGAAAGTTCAATTTGGCCAATTATTACTGACTTATGTCATTCGTTATTCAAAACATTTTATTAAGCACTTGAAAAAAGGTTACATTTTTGCAATTTCATATTAATTATGGTTTATCATGCCATTTGATACTATGATTATAGAAAATTTAATAATATTTGTTGGCTCAATTAAAACATACATATACCTATAAAATTTGATTTAAATCACATCACAAAAATATATATTTTGCACGCAAAATCTGCGAAAAGAAGTATATAGGAATCGTGAGGTTCAAAACTTCTGTACGCAATTTCCCTCGAAGCAAATTTTTGGACACAAATTAAGCACTTTATGCTCCGCTAGGTAGTTCAACTAACTCACATGAACAAAGAGGAAGTCCTTTGAAGCACATTTTATGGTACGAGACTGAAAGACAGACCATGCCTACGGCAGGGAAATGGTGCATGCAGGATTTCCGAAGCTTTGGCGTGTGCAACTGGATGACGTTGGCTTGCAACTAAATAAATGAAAAGACTTGTTCAAGGGGACAAGATCAGACTTCATTTTTCGAGTCCATTATGAATGTTATGTTTGAAGAAAAAAAAAATTAAAAATTTTAAAAAGCATTGAATATGACTTAATCCATGTTTTCAACAAACTACAATTAAAGCAAAAAAGGTTTTTTCAGCTATTTAAGAAAAAAAAAGATCCAAATTAAATTAGGAAAAAAGAATTGAACTGAACATAAGCCACGTTTTCGACTTGTCTGGCAGCAATTAAGTTTGGGAAAAATAAATCCAGGCTATATAAAAAATTTTTCTTATCAAAATCTTACTTTTGTAAAGTATACAAAATTAAAATATGTGTATACCTATACAAATATATATGTATAAAATGTGATTTAAATTTTGTACTAATGTATATGGACGCCCAATTAAATATTGGTCATTTCTGGATCACTATTTAATTTATAGTAATTTCCAAGTTGGTGTTGAATGAAACAATTAAAAGTTTTTCATTTTATACCAAATTTTACTACTTTTTGATAAAATTTATAAAATTTGTACGTATTGTTGATAAACACAAATTTAATGTATTATATAGTGACTGTGGCGTATACTTATTATTTTCTTGCAAGTGAACCAATAACTCCATTTTTTTTTGTATAGTGTGTGCGCACTAAAGGGGTTATGAATACCCTTAACATGATTAGACACCGTGCGAGCAATTAGGAAGGGAGGATAGTATTAGAAAGGAGAAACCGATGCACATTGGTTTTGAATGTCTGCACATCGTAATGAGTGGGAAATATTCAGCCTGATAAAGCATTCCACATTCGTGTAGTGCGGCTAGAGAAAGAATGCCTGTATTTAACAGTTCGTCTGAAATTGGGCTCAAAGGTAAACTGATGGGCATTCCTAGCAGTACAGGTATTACGGTTGAATTGTTTAAGGGGAGGAATGCAACTGGCTGTTTCACTAGACCATTGTTTATAAAAATAACGATACAACAATGACAGGCATGAGACCTTGCGGTGGTAAGAGAACGATCCCAACATTTTAGAGCTCTTTTTTCAATTCTATTCAGAAGACTTAAGTACGTTATTGGGGCACCAGTCGAAATATGAAAGTTATACTCAAGTTTTGGACGAATAAAAGCTTTGAAAATTATAGCCAGATCAGAAGGGGTAAAAAACTTCTTCCATCATCGGAGAAATCCTAAACACTTAACAGAATTTTTCGCAATGTTAAATATGTGATCACTCCACAACAAGTTGTTTGTAATGCACAAACCTAGGACTGATAGTTGTTCAGTCTTCTCGATGCAAGTACCACTCATGGATAGTGGCATTGGGGGAGGGTTTCGCTTTTCCGACAGTAGACAACATTGAGTTTTCGAAGCATCAAATTCTACACGGTTTTTGATTCCCCATTGGACAATGCTGTCAAGATCAGAATTTAATGAGCTTATCATACGTTGCCATAACTGGAGACATCTAGCTAGGGACCGGGCTAGATGGAGATGTTTGTTGGGTGAGGCCCTAGTTCACACAGGACTGTAGTAAGTAAGTATCATACGCTGCCGTTGGTAGTCCACATCACAAGAACAAGGATGAGAATCTTAAAACGAATATGAAAAGAAGGAGTTTCAGATAAAAGATCATTTATAAAAATAAGGAAGAGTGCTGGAGACAAAACGGAGCCCTGGGGCACACCAGCGTTCATTTTGTGGATATCAGATTTGAACCCGTCCAATACTACTTGAATTGAACGGTCCGAAAGGTAAACTTATACATTATATTCATTTAAAGGTTTAACATTCATTAATCAAACTCTTAAAAAAATACTTCTCGAATGTATTTCCAGCTAACAGAAATTAGTGTTAGAAAACCTTCGGAAAATTAATATTTGGATCATTTTAAATAGTTTTTTTTTAACACAAGATTTTGAAACCCAAGACTGATATTGAAATTTTTAAAGTATTTACCAATTAGTTTATTAATTTTAAGAAAATAATTTATAAGATTTTCAAATAATTTTATATATAAAATACGGAATGATTAAAATGTCAACTAAACATATTGCGGTCTGAAAATGTTGACGTGCGGCCGACAACGCATACTTTTGAATATCATTTACTAAGCCATTGCTTTTCAATTAAACACTATCAGTTTACAGGAAACATATTTCTCTAGTATTCAAAAAAAACTTGAAAAAAGTATCGATTTTTGTAAAACCTTCACACAATTTTGTGAGCTTAAAAACAACGTATTTTATTCCAATTATGAAGATGTGTTATTTAAAGAACACATTGTAACAACATTGATTTGGTTTTGTGTTTAAAAAAACAGTAAGATTTATCGACCTGTGAAATGAAAGAAAAATGCTGAGCTGTATGATCTGAACTTCAACAAACGAATTTATTTTAAATTTTCTGACTCTAAACTTCTTTAGAAAAATTGTACACTTTTTGTTTTGAGAAATTAGAATGCAGTTTTTGTTTGGTTCAGTAGTTACTTAGTATTATAAAATCAAATATGAAATCCGTTTCCGTCTGTCGATTTTTCTAAAACTTAAACAAAATACTAATAACAATATTTTGTGTGAGATACAAAATTTTAAGACAATATCTTTCTTTGTTCTATTGAGTCGAAAACTATTTCTTATTAGTTTTTTTTTTTGCTGTTTTTGTAGGTTTTCGTGTTTTGTAAAAAAAAATTGTCGATTCGATTTTTCTAAAAATGTATTGAAAGTTAGCAGCAATATTTTGCAGTTTGATTTCGATATCTGATTCATTTCAGACGTTTTTAGTCGAACAGCATTTTTTAAAAATTTTGCGCGGATGTTTTTTAATTTTTCTGTCTTATTGTGTGTTCGGATTTTTCTAAGATCATTATTTTACTTTTAGAACACAATTTTGCAAAGAAATAAGTAACATTGAAGTCAATACCTTTATCTATTCTAGAAAAATTTAAATCGAATATTAGTTTTTACCATTTTTAAAATATTCGAGTTTTTTAAAATTTTATTCGTGAGATATTTGGTATCAATCAAAATGTTATTTTTTTTTATTAAATTGCTAAAGTAAAAGAGCACCAAATTAATTTTTTTCAAAGTCCTTTCTGCATCTTTTGTTGTTATTATCTATAAAACAAATATATTTAAAGTCGATATTCCACCCGGTTGTTGAGATACGGCCTAAAAATAAAAGTATTCCGAACGTACGTAAAACGTATACGAAACGTACGTACGCTCGCACACACATACATTGCTCTAAAAATCTTTAATTTATATTCTAGGGACCTTGAAACGTCGAGAAATGTCAAAATTTGCAACTCAACAAATCAAACCGATTATAGTAAAACTGCTATGGGAAGTTAACAATTATTGATAGATATTTCAAAAGAATTAAGAACAAGTAGATATCGAAAAAGCCTTCGACACGGTTTGGATCAACGGTCTTTTATTTAAACTCATACGGTACGAATTTCCAAGCCCATCTTGTTAAAGTAATTTCATCTATGGTGAAACATAAGAAATTTGTTGTAACTGATACACAAAACACTACAACCAAGGTTTTTAGTATCGCCAATGGTTTGCCACAGGGCACTGTTTCGTCACTTCACTTGTTTAGTTTATATGTTTCTGACATATTAAGGGAAATCGATGACTCGATAGCATTTGCTGACGATACCAATTTGTATGCAAGTGGATCAAGAATTGAAGACAATCAAACAGAACTGCAAAGAAAATTTGATAAGCTGAAATTATTCTGCTCGGATTTGAAGCTTAGTGTGAAACCATACTGTTCCGCAGCGCAATAAGACGCGGAAATTCAGATTTGAGACGAAATTGGAAAAACCTAAAAATAATAAACTCGGAAGGTCTCCCCATCGAATCAGAGATTGTTGTGAAGTACCTGGGTGTTCGTTTGGACAAATTTTTGTACTATCGTGATAACATAAACATTCAATTGCAAAAGGCAAGAGCGGCATTTATGGTCGCTTAAACGCCTTTTCTTCTCCAGCTATCTGAGATCTGATGTGAAGATTATTTGCTATCAAGCATTTATACCTCCAATTTTGACTTACGCGATTGCAGTATGGTGGAATATTAATCCTTCGCATGTTCGAGAGAAAATTACTTAGAACTTGCATGCAAATGTACAGAAGCTCACATTCTGCTTTCGGCATAACAACAAACAAGAAACTATTTTGGATGCTTCCGGTGAGCCCAGAATTGACAATGTCGTTCTGAACCTTGTGAGGAATCATTTTGAGAGGTCTACGAGTGGATTAATACCTCCCGAGGCTTTCTTGTTTCTGGATGCACATGGCTATTTGTCCCACTCAATGACCGTACCTACAATATACCATATTGCAAGAAGAGCTACAGATCAAGGAATACTATATGAACCTTCTTAATTAGTAAATGGAAATACGGACCTAAGATACTGCGTAAGCATACCTCAAAGAGATGAACAAAATTTCGATTGTTATAATCGCGAAAGATATTGGTGACTTGACTGGGTCGTTGCAGGCGCGTAGTCCTATTTACCATAACATCCTGATATATGGTTTCTAACCGATCTAGAAAGCAAGCTTGATAATTGGAAACAATTGTCGATCGTGCTTATATTTCGAAAGGTTAGGGATCACATACCAGGACACCTTCTAGGTTAGTTAGTTTTTAAGCATTTCAAGTACTGCTTTCTTAGTTAGTTAGTTAGTCTAGTTTTTAAGAAACAAATTTAAATTAAAGATTTCAAAAGGTTTTTTAAATCAAATTTTTTCTTTAATATGAAGAAAAAAACATAGACACAATTAACAACAATATAAATGTAAATAATAATTAATTGTACTAAAAATGAAATATAGGGTCCGCCAAATAACTTTTTCTTTTTGAAAATACTATGAAAACATCGATTGTAGCTTCGGCTGTGTGGCACGTAGCGCCGCCGCGCCGTCCTGTTGAAACCAAATGTTGCCAATATCCTCCTCCTACTTTTGTGAACAAAAATTCGTTCAACATGGTCCGATAACGATCGCCATTGAATGGCTCAATTTTGCTTCTGAACCAAAATCCGCACCAAATATCGGCTTTTCAATGTATGAGTGCTGGTTTTCTGTGCCCCAAATGCGACAATTTTGTTTGTTTACATACATACCAAGATCAAAAAGAGCTTCATCTGAAAAAATGATTTTCTTGGCAAAATTGGCATCTTTTCTAAGCGTATAGTTCCCAGCGTTGTTCAAGCCTATACACAACCATATTCGTTCAGCGGAAGAATAGAACTAATTATCTGTCAAATCAGACATGAGCTTAGTGTTAAAATAATTAAATAAATTGAGTGGCGCAACAGTCCGTGGAGAACTAGGGCCTAGTGACTTACAACTCTCAACCATTCCTGTGTGCGAGTACTGTTGTCAGGGATGGAGGGGACCTACAGTTTATGTGTCGAATTAAATAATTAATAAATTAGGTGGCGCAACAGTTCATGAAGAACCAGGGCCTGGTGACTTACAACTCTCAACCATTCCTGTGTGCGTGTAATGTTGTCAGATATGGAAGGGACCTACAGTTTATATGCCGAATCCCAACGGCTAATTTGAGAAAGCACTTTTCATGACAAGAATTACTTTTGGAGAATTTGTCAATTCCTCGCAAGTGGCAGTACCCATGAAAAAAACTTTAGATGACATAGGCAGGGATCGAACCCAAGACCTCTGGCATGACAGTCCAACACACTAACCATCATGCCACGGGTACTACGGTTGTTACCATTCAAGAAATAAGCACTAGTTGAAAAAAAAAACTTTAGATGGCGGACATAGGGTCCGCCATGTATGTATACGAGAAATCGATAAATCAGTAGGTACTGAGAACTCAGGTTCGTTTCACACTACACGGTTTTGAGCGTATGGCAAAAAACCGGACGGCGACATTTTGTTAGAAGCGCGAAGAAGAGCATTATACGCTTTCATATTATACGGTCACGGCAAAATGCCGGCGCCACGCCCGCCGGTTAGCAACCTTCTACTGCCACTACAGTATACATACGTGACAAAATGATGCATGTTTTCACATCATACGATTTTATTCGTGCGGCAAAATTCGATCAGCCACTTCAAAACCAGTGAAAAAGCATACTAAGCACAGGAACCCTGCATATATCGTGTTTTACCGTACGGTTAAAACCGTATACTATATAATTATCATTGATCCGGTTTATGCCGTCGAGCTTTTTGCTGTACGGTCAAAACCGTGTAGTGTGAAACGAGCCTATGTCACGTACTAAAAATTTAAAAGAAAGAAAATAATGTAATAGTTTTTAAGTTTATTTAACTAAGATACAAATTGTTAGAATTTAAGGGAACACAAATAAACAATTAAAAAAAAAGAATTAAGATCAAAACATAAAACAAAGCAAGTACATTCTATAAACATATTTAGCTTGTGCTAAAAAACCTTTTGCTAATGTTAGGTCATGGGCTAGAATACCATTTTTCTTGAGGGACAACATGGACAAGTTTATTTTTCAAGCTAGAAGAACAGTTTTATTTCTTTTTTTATGTTAAGGCCACTGCATTTTTTTCTGTCAAGATAATAACGTTTAGATGAGACGTTATGAGTTAATAGATATGCCTTTGACTAGGTCTATAAGTGCGTTTTTTTCGTATTCCATACAGTACAGTGAGAAATTGCCAAAAAAAACGATCCGCAGTAGTCCGGTGTTTATATTTAAAAGTTGATACAACTGAATATTTGCCAGAATAATTTATCAAAAAACTCAAAAAAAAAAAAAAAAAATAGCGAAATTCAGACCAGGAATGAAATCGTGTAAGCTGATTTTGATAATTGACTATCAAAATCAAGAAAATACGTCTGTTTAATGTGATAGTCGATTTCAAAGTTTTAACCAAACAATTTGACATAAAATAAAATCTTCAAGAAGGGGGTTTGTTCGTAGACTACTACATTAACATGTGGTGTTGAAGCGAGCTTGAAGCTCGCCTAAATTCTTTATATACTTGAATTGAGTTGAAATGAGCTTGATTCGCCTCGATTCCTTTCGGGGATCGGAGTCGAGTCAAAATTTGTGAAGAAAAACCTGTGTGGAGGAGTTGCTTTTACAGAGAATACGTTATGGTCTGTTTATTTGAATGTTTGTGTACAAAAAACATAGTTTTGTTTTAATGACATTAAAAAAAAAATTGCACATGAAGTAGGTAGCATATTCTTATATGGTGCTGAACTATTTAGTTTTTCATTGTTTAACACGAATCAAACTATCTCACTTGCACTTCATAAGAAACATCGAAACACCATTTGCATTTTAGAAAGTGCTGTCAAACTTAATCATTTTTAAATCTTCCTGTGCGGTGGAAACACCAAAAAGATTTATCTAATCTAAACTGAGGTAAACCTTTTGTGGAAACATAGAAAAACTTAATTATCTTTTCTATTGTTTTCTCTTGCAAAATAAGCCCAGTAAGTCCATTTTCACTAACAAAGCTAAATAATATCAACAGTAATAGATTGATTTTTCCCCAATGGAAAACACACATGATTCCAAATGCACAACTATACTCAATGAACACAGCCATCGAGATACAAATGCAATATCAATTATCGTACCAACATTTGAGAACGAAATCACATAAGATCCATTCGAGACTCGTACAAACGTCAAAAACCCATCCATAGTAAGATTCTACTCTAACTTTTATCGGTGTTATTCATACTATGGATATTGTTTTTGTTATTCGTGTAAAATCCTACTATACTATGGATAGATTTTCCAACAAAACACGGGTTATTTTTACAATTTTAATCTAAATGCGGATAAACAAATCATTTTTCTTTCGGAATTAAATGTATTTAGTTTTAACGGTACAAAATGTTATTAGCCATTTCCATTGTGAGCATTAATTTACTTAATCAAGTGAGACTCTAAAACAACAAACTATCTCATGAATACAATTGAATATTAAACACAAAAACCAGGATTAAAATAAAAACACCTAAATTTAAACATCTGTAAAAACATTAAAATCACAATTTTATGCAAAGTTAAATACCTAAAAAAAAAACATTAAAATTCATTAGACCATTAAATATTAACCTACCCCGAACACGCACTGCAAACACAAAATTCTCGTAGATATCCGTTTATGTTGTGCTTAAGTTCAACGAGCTATATAACACCAATTTAATTCAAGCAGCCAAATAACAATCGATTCCAATTCATTAATCCTTAAATTTAGGAAGAATCCAGTGAATATCCAAAAGCTACTCAATGAGTTTGAATTAAACAAACAATTCCATTTTATAATTTTTTTCTAAATTCTATAGGTACCAATTCTTATATTTTTCAAGTATGTATTTATTTTTAATTTTTATTTATTTTATTATTTTTATTTATTTTGGTAAAAGAGATATTTTTATTCAAACTTAAATAAAATTATCAATTTTTATATCTCATTTTTAGTGTGAATTTTCACTGAGGAAAAAATCACTTCACAAACACAATCAAACAGATATACACTCTCGTACGCAGCATAGCAGTGAATTTTATTGAAACAAATATCTAAGCTACACATTTACATTATTATACATATCCTCGCTCGGGACGACCGACGAAAACATTATATTAAGGATATTATCATTCCCAATTTGTATGCGATATTCATTTTGTGTCGCATGTTTTTTTTTTTTCGTTTTCGTTTTCTTTTGCTCTTTTATTTTGTCTCCCTTTGTGTGTTTATGTTGTTTTATTTAAAGCACACACACACGCTTCCGTAAAAACTCACACTCACAAATACACGCACAATTATTTAAACAAGAAAACATCCTGCGAGAAAACGAAAGGCAGTATTTCACAGATGGTTTTTAGGAGTTTGGCTTCGCCTTACTAGCCAGCCTGTTATTGCTTTTTCTAAAGTAGCACTGTTGCTCTTTGTTGGAGATGTACAAGCTATACGATGAAAAAACAATTGCTAGGGAGAATGTGTAAAGAATACAGCATAGAGGGGCAGACGAACGTATAGACTTGTTGTACAAAAATAAAGGATGAGACCCGCAAAAAGGGACACTACACACAACACACACGTCAAGATGAAGGAACTTAAGTTATTTTTGGGGTACACTCTACTCGTAGATGTGTGCACATGAGCACTTCGGCACAGGTAGTTAGCTCCATTTTTTCGCAGTCTCCTCTTAGTTTTCTACTTTTTTTTTATTTATTGTTGTTGATTTATTTTATTTAGATAAATTTTCTCTTCCTTATGAATGTTTAATAAATAATACCATCAGGTCAAAGAAAAACAGGGATACCTGAAGATACAAGATACAATCAAAATTCACATTTAGGTTAAACTTGTAACCTGTTTAAGTATTCATTTAATTGTCTTGTATATCTTATTTAATATATGATTTTGTTTTAATATATTTATTTAAGGAATATTTAATTTTTACATTAATTTTTTTGAAAGCTTTGTACAAAAATTGAAAATAGTTTAATTATATTTAGCAGAATCTCAAATTGTACATTTTTTTGTTGTTGTTAAAAAATATAGCACAAAGATAAAATTTATTATACAAAAGGACGAATCTTGAAGCCTAGAATATTAAATGAGACCTGCGAGGCCATTTTAAATGGAATTTTAATTTCCATTTACGCTTTTCTATATCTCACTGTCACTATAGCAACACACCAGCCCAGCATCCGGATGTGGACTCATAAACTTTTAAGGAAAAACTAATGTACCATCAGGAGCAACAAATACAGAGGTTTATATATATATATATATACAAAATATATTAAAAAAAACTATCTACATCAACACTAAAATTTTTACTCTTCAATGGAAACCAAAAAACCGCCCGCCGCGGATGCAAACGATTTATTTGCCGGATACAACCAGACAGGTTGAAAATTCATTTAGCACTGTTGGAATGGAAGTGAAATTGTTGAGAGAGATAGTCGCGCTGAGGTAGGTTCGTTGTAGGTATACAAGAACACGACACGGATACTTTTACGTACGATATGGCCAGAGCAGCGTGCGGCAGTGGCACTAGCTGTGGCAGTTTAAACGGCAGCGGCAGTATAGCTACAGCATACAGCACAACAGAGCAGAGCATCAATGTTAAAGAGTGTATTCTTTTGTATAATGAAATTTTGTATCTGCATCTGCACTTGCAGTCTTCAGTCCATGTCACAGCGGTACTCTTTTTTGTGTTGTTGAAGAAAAATACTAGGTACTTGTTCGGCGTTTTGCTGCAGAATTTTTGAAAAAGAAGACAAAAATCAAATAAATAGGAAACACGAACCGATAGAGGGTACACGACTTTGGATGTAAAAAACTCAACCGGGAACTAGCGAAGCACACGACTGCTTCCTAAGCTTGGAGCGTGTTCATATTCACAAGACAACTATCTACTCTACAACCATTTTCCACCACCACCACCCAACACAAAATAGATATAATATAATATCTTCAACACCTAGCAGCTCGTAGTTTCTCTTTCCTGCAGTCAGAGTCTGAGTATTGAAGTATTCACTTTGGTAAGAGAGAAACCAATTTTGAACAAGGAGTAAGGACTGCCACTGCACTGCAGCCATCAAGTGATGTACGGACGGGACGAGTATAGAGATACAAAATTTAGATAGGTATGGTGCAGACACTACATTGTGAACCAATGTTTACTTTACGCTCAAACCCTTCGTTCCTCTTGGATTTTTTGTGTGCTGCTCCTCATCATAACATACATTTCCATACAGCAAACAAAAAAATTTAAAAACTTTATGTCGTCAAAGGAGCTTCTCTAGATGCCTGGGCTTTGGCCAACAGGATTTCAAAGGAAACCATAACCAAGTTAGTGCAGACAGATGCTACAACTGCTCCTTTTGCTCCTGCTGGTGCTGCTGTGGCTACAAGGAAGATCAACTGAGAAAAAATAAAATGAGAGATATATCAGTATCCGTACCGTATCCTACAAAATAAAATAACTAAAAATGCGTATAGGTACTCTGATGGCTGAGGAAACCTAAAGTACGTCATTGTGTAGAAAAGCTCCGGGATTCCATGCGCTTTATTGCGCGTGAGAAAAGAGAAACAGTGCGGGAAGAGGACATTGGGAAAGAAGTAAAGGAAACACAGAGTTTTGTATAGTGAAATGAGATGAAACCATCCCAGTCCCAGTTCTAGCTCTATAGGTATATGGAAAAAGAAGAAAGTGTTTTTATTTATGGCGAAATGGAGCTTTTGTCTTTTTATTGTTTTTGTTGTTGTTTGTATAAACGCGTTAAAGAATGAGGACGACAGAATACGAAGTACGAAGGAAATTTTACGAGTTGAGGCGCTTCAAAAGAAAAAAAAAAAACAAAAACAAAACTAAACTAAATTAAAACATTTCGTTAGCTTTAAGAATTGAATACAAAAATGTATGAAGAAATATTTAAGTTCATGTTCCTATGAACTTAAACTTTTGTGTACTTTTTTTTTTTTTGAAAAGTGTTAGAAATTTTGACGGAAATGATAGTTTTTTTTAGACTTTTGGTAAAAATTGATGGACTATTAATAGTAGGACTAAGAACTAAAGTAGTTCAAACTAGTTTTAGGAAATAAAAATAATTTAAGTTACTGAGATCTAAATTTCTTCAGTTCGATTTGAAATTAAGATTATTGTAATTTTTTAAGTTATAGTAATTTAAATAATTGTTGGTACCTATTATTTTCGAGAACTTTCGATATAATACAAGCAGAGGAGGAATTCTACATAAAGAGGCAAATTTTCTAAAACTAAAAGTAATTAATTAAATGTTATTTTTTCTCTGAAATATTAACTCCACTTTAATAATTTGGCTAAAAATTGAGTAATTTAGTCACAATTTAAAAATAGTATAATACTTTAAAAGATATACTGTAAAACGTCACATTTAAAAAAAATCTTATTCGATACTAAATTTTGATTTGAAAGTTTTTAAATAATGATTAAAGATAAAAAATAAGTTAATATACCTACCTAATCGTACACAAAAAATATATAATAAAGTTTCAAAATAATTGGGATTACAAAAATAACTTAATGAATTTTGAAAAGAATTCGAGGTCTTATTATTTGATGATGATTAAAATGAATACCAATGGAAGATAAAAAAAAAGAAAATTATGTCGAAATTTTTCAATTATTACTTCTTGTGCCACTTCATTTATACCATCAAATATCTGAGTAAAATTCTTTTTTGAGTTGGTAAAAGTTGAAAAGTTTAATTGAAGTAAATGAAGTGAACTCAGTTTGCGTCGCATAGGTCGGTTAAGTGAATTCGTGTTTTAAGTTTAATGGAACTTTGTTTTTTATTTCAAGGTGCGTTTTTCTGGAAAGATTTGTACATTCCTGAACAGAAAAAAAACAGATTTGTTTTAATAACCATAGTTGGTTGTTTTTAAATCTATACTAATATTATAAATGCGAAAGTAACTCTGTCTGTCTGTCTGTTACTCAATCACGCCTAAACTACTGAACCAATTTGCATTAAATTTGGTATGGAGATATTTTGATACCCGAGAAAGGACATAGGCTACTTTTTAACCCGGGAAAATGACGCATTCCAATGGGAAAATTCAGGTGGGCCGGTCGCTTTTACGCCTAAACTACTGAACAGATTTAAATGAAATTTGGTAAGGAGATAGTTTGAGACTTAAGAAAGGACATGAGTTACTTTTAACCTATGGACAACAAAGCATTCCCATGGGAAAAATTACTTTCTGGGGAATCTGATCGCTTTCACTCATAAATTACTTTCTATTATTCAAATCTTTATAATATTTGGATAAAATTAGTATTACTGGAAAACAACGCATTCCCAACCGTTATGAAATAAGTCGCTGGCGACTTTAGACAGACTCTGCCGGTAATTACTAAAGGTACACCGGCAGATGAAATAAACGCATGTTTGAAAACATCTGTGTTATGGGTACATGTAAAAAAGTTTTTTCTGACTACGAATATGCGAGTACAGCTACACAATGATTCTCAAGCACGACAATATGCCGCTGCTCTTCTAAAAATCGGTGAACATTGTATGCCAACAGACCGTAACGGCTCGATTACGTTGAGCCATGAATTCTGTCAAATTGTCTGTAGCACAGATGAATTAAAAAGTAATGTTTATCCAAACCTGGGTAATGCTTATGGGCAATTGGGAGTGGTTGTTTGAGAGGGCAATTTTAGCTCCAACTAATGAGATAGTTAGCCAGATAAACGAACAAATTATGTCGGACGTGGAGGGAGATATCGTCGAGTACCTCTCAGTAGACAACGTTATGGACACGGAGCAAGTAACATTATACCCCATAGAGTTTCTTAATTCTTTGGAATTATCAGGGGTACCTTCTCATAAGTTGAGATTGAAGGTTGGTGTTCCAGTCCTGTTAATGACAAATCTTGACGCACCAGAGATATGTAATGGTACACGGCTACAGATTACTCACCTAGGACGAAATATTATAAAAGCTAAAATCATGACTGGAATAGCAAAAGGAAAAAAAGTTTTAATTCCCCGCATTCCGATAATTCCAACCGATTTGCTGTTTCAGTTTAAAAGAGTGCAGTTTCCTCTGAAAGCAGCATTTGCAATAACAATAAATAAAGCTCGGGGGCAAACGCTGACAGTTGCAGGTGTGAATTTGGAAAAAAAAACTGTTTTTCCTATGGACAATTATGTGTAGCGTGCTCACGAGTCTCAAACCCACAAAATCTTTACGTTCTGGCCAAGGAAGGAAAATCAAAAAACGTCACACTTAGTATGGTCTCATCCCATCTCGGCACAATTCAAACATATGTACAAAAAAGTACAGCTCAGGTTTTTTCATACTACTATCCAAAAAAACTATCTAATGCGGACGAAGTCGCGGGTAAAAGCTAGTTAATTTATAAATTTGATTTTCATATTCCAATCCTCAGTTAATTTGATTTATGTATTTGAATTTTATGAATTTTGTACTATGCAATGTTTTCTTTACTGATCTGTTTTAAGTGATTTACTTAGATTAAACTTTATACTAAGGAGTTTTTTACTTGCGAAATACATATAGCAACTATATTTGCATTCGTAAAAAATTTCGAACTCTAGATTTTGATCAAACATGACATTACGATGGTAGAAAAATCGAAAAAAGTGGGTCCCCCGATTCCATCTGTCTGTCTGTTTAACTGTTCTCACCATTACATACCAAACCATTGGGTTACTTGACTTCAAATTTGTAAATTAAGCTTTTAAGCCGATTCGCATTAATTACAAATGACATTAGTCCCCATACAAATTTTTTGGTCAAAATGAAAAATCGAAAATTCAAATTTTCTCAACAACAAACTGATGGGTTTTCCTTAATTTGGTTTCTTTCAGTAAAAAAACAGGGGTACCCCTCCCCCTTCCCAAGAACTAATCAACCGATTTCAATAATTTTCTGGACAAACTCTTACGAGTATATACTGTCTCTATAATATTTGATGATTAAAAAAAAGTAATTGTTTTTATTTTTGAATTTTGGAAAATATTACCTAAGCATTTTTTTTTGAAATTCGATACCTTGAAAATGGGTCATCATTTTTTTACGAAATTGAAATGTAAATAATAATAAGCCCTAAACAACTGCAAACTAAAAATATTTTTTAGACTCAAATTAAAAAAAATGTATGCATACAAAATTAAATTATAAAAAAAAAAACGATTTTCAAATTAAAATTTTGTAAAATTATTTTTTTTTTTTTGAGAAATCAAAAGGATTTTAAGTTTTTGAAAACAAACTTTTCTGCACATTTTTAAATCTTAAGATACATGAAATATTTTTAAACTGATTTTTTGGGTACATGTACATTTTCTTGGGACTTAGTCGTGCATTTTATTTTATATTGATTATTATTGAAAGGTGGCTTAAATTTTTTAATTATTTTTTTGAGTTTTCTAGGATACTACTTACCAGTTTAAATCAAATTATTAAAAAAACAACTTTTTGTACTAATGTATTTTTTATTCTTAAGGAAAACATTATTGATTCAAAAAATATACAAATTAGTTGATAAGCATCTTTAAACGTCATTTAGAATATTCAAGTCAAATCACATCCATATTTTGTGCTATTAGAAATAGTCGAATGTTGATTTGATTGCAAAGAAAAACGTTTTCCAATTCCTTTTCTTAAAATTTCTTTGAATATTCGCACATTTTTTACTATAATTTAGTAATTTCTTTAAAAATAAGAGAAGATTGCTAAAGAAATGATTCGTTGACATAAATTCATTTGCAGCTAAATGTCGTCGATTACTTCAAGGATTCCAACTTTAAAGTCTCGAATTGATCGTGGACATATGTATATCTCAAGGAAAAAGTCTATATTCACAATATCTCGGTGGCCAGCTGTGTCACCTCTTCTAAAAACAACAGTGTCTTCTTACAATGTGACAAAATTTTGACTGAAAATTGTGACTGCTAAATTTTCTGAATTTGTACAGTCTCAATGCTTTGTATTATTTTTAGTAATGGCTGGGAAAATTGATGATTTATTGTTGAAAAGCTCTCAGTGTTATGTCACTGCTACTTAGTTGTGATTTTTGACTTGTGATGTGATTTTATCTGGCTTATTAGAAAATGAGAAAAGTGCAGCAGTAATAATTGATAAACTATATCACATTGAAACCTTCTATTGGAAATCACAATAGGAGGTTTCTGGACATATGTATTATCCTTATGTTTTTGTTTAACTAAATTTTATTTTAATACAATTTCCCTTGTTCATAAATAAATTAATTCTTTTTGCTTCAAGGAAGTCGTTAACTAAAGCATTTTTCAATAAGGGCGGGTAGATGTTGAAATGGAATAAAACAAGCTGTGTGTGACGTATGAACAAAATTATTTTTTAGTTGAAAGGCCATTAAGTGTGGAATATGACATCATTTAAATTCCCGCTTCGGCTTCTAACGGTGGCACGGATCTAAATGGTCTAATTTTTTTCAATAACTCTTCCGCATAGATCAGGCTGAATTTGAGCCACTTCAAGAAACCATACATGAAAAGTCTAGCGGGGTCAAATCGCATGACAATGGTGGCCAATTTACATCACCCCTGCTATAGATAACCTTACCCTCAAATCGTTCATGCAAAATGCCAATCGTGGCGTTCGGTGTGTGGCATATAGCGCCGTCCTGCTGGAACCACATGTCGTCTAGGTCCATATGGTTCAATTGGGGTAATAAGAAATTAGTTATCATCGTTATGTAGCGCTCGCTGTTGACGGTGACCGCCTCACTAACGTCGTTTTCAAAAAATTACGGACCAATTAGGCCGCCGCCGTCCTAAAAACCACACCAAACGGTAACTTTTTGAGAATGTATTATGACCTTGTGAACCTCGCGTGGGTGTCGTCCCATATACGGCAATTTTGCTTGTTAATACAGCCATTCATTCAAAAATATGCCTCGTCACTAAAGATGATTTTCGAGTCAAAATTGGGGTCCTCTTCCAAACGATTCGAAACCTAGGTTAGGTTAGGTTAGGTTATAGTGGCTGTCCAAGATGGAAACGGACACACTTAGGCCAGTTTAATGGCCCATTGTGATACCACATGAATCTTGAGGCTTCCTCCTAAGCTCAATGGAACCAGTTTGAGTCCCTCACGAAACGTAAGAGGCTGATTATGCTGATATGATTTAGATCGTTTAGATCGTTAAATAAGAATTGTCCTAGGTAATTCTTGCGTTTTCGAGCCAGAGCAGGGCATGTGCAGAGAAGATGAAGAACTGTTTCATCCTCTTTCTCGTCCATACAGCTTCTGCAAAAATCATTTGAGAATACGCCTAATCTCGTGGCGTGCTTTCCTATTAGACAGTGTCCGGTTATGACACCTATTATCGAGCTTATATGCGATCTGCATAGAGAGAGCAAGCACCTTGATCGCTTTAAATCTAGTGTTGGCCAGATGTTTTTTGTGACCTGACACGCGGTGATGTTGTTCCACCTGGTGTTTGCCTTCTTCATAGCGTCTTGCATTAGCAATAGTTCACAAGTAGTGATTGGTATGCCAGCATTTGCCATACGTGGTAGAATGGGCTGTACTGTACCGTTCCTGGCGAGTTTATCTGCCTTACAATTACCTGGAATGTCTCTATGTCCCGGCATGGCACCCAGCAAAGGTGAATATTAAACTGTTGTGCAATCTCCATTAGAGATGATCGACAGTTATGGACTGTTATAGAGTTTGTAGAGACAGAGTCCAGAGATTTAATAGCGGCCTGACTATCTGAGAAAATACGGGTATCAGATGTTGATATCACGTTTTCTTTAAGCCAGGACAAGACTTCTTTTATCGCCAAAAGTTCCGTCTGGAACACGCTACAATGATTGGGAAGGCGGAATGAGAGACTTAATTTCAGTCGTTCAGATTACACACCTCCACCAACCCCTTCTTTTGTTTTTGACCCATCTGTATAAAAGTGGATTGACTCGTCTTCCAGGGATGTCCTATCCTCCCAAAAAGATGTAGGAGGTATAGAAATCTGGAAATTTCTGTCGAATTGCAGTTGGAGGATGGTGTAGTCTGTGTGCTTTGGAATTGATTCTAAATAACTAAGAATTACGGAGTGGCCAATGTTGTTGTTAGTCCACTGCGACGAAGCTTTGAGGCGAATAGCAGAACTTGCAGCTATTTGTTTGCTAAAAATGTCAAGAGGTGTTAGGTAGAGTAAGGTGTCCAGTGCCGCAGATGGGGTCGTGCGAAGCGATCCGCTTATACATAGGCAAGCTGAACGTTGGACTTTATTTAATTTGTCGCGGTTTATACCTTTCTCTAAAGCAGTCCACCATACTGTCACACCGTACATTAAAATCGGTCTTATCACCGATGTGTATAGCCAATGCGAGATTCTGGGTTGTAAGCCTCATTTATTACCGATGGCTTTTTTGAAAGAAAAGAGAGCTACAGTAGCTTTTTTGACTCTTTCCTGTACATTGCGTTTCCAATTTAATTTTTTATCTAAGACAAGACCCAGGTATTTAGCCTCGTCTGAGAATTTTAATTGGATTCCTTTAATATGGGGAGGGTTGACAAATGGAATTTTGTGTCTCCTCGAAAATAAGACCAAATCGGTTTTGTGGGGGTTAACACCCAGTCCACACCGATCAGCCCAAAGTATTAGTCTGTCTAATGCATTTTGTAAGAGTTCTTTTAACGTGTTAAGATGCTTTCCTGAAACTGCTATACACTACATTTAGATATGGTAGTGCAGATGTGATTGCAGATGTGTCCACGTTGTTAAAGGCACCTTCGATGTCAAGGAAAGCAACCATAGTGAACTCTTTATGATGGAGGGAATGTTTAGGGCATGTTGAGACGAAGACAGAAGTCTTGTATCAATACTTGCCCTTAAATGGATATCAATCAATCTTTCCAAGGTCTTAAGAAGGAAGCCCAGTCAGCGACCAGAACAGTGTTGTGCTTCTTTGAGCTTCTGGGTCAGTTGGATCTTGTACGGGTTAAGGCCCAGGTCCCGACGCAAAATTTTCCAAGTTGAAGTCTTTGAAAACCGGAGTTCTTGTGCACAGCGAGGAATAGACTGCCTCCGGTTCTGCTGTACACTTTCATGGACCGCGGCGCGGCGATGTTCTCGGCCGATCTTGCGTTCCTTGAACGTACGGGTGTAGGCTGATTGTTTAATGAACCAGTCGTCTCAAATTTGGCCACGAAACGTTTAAGAGTCGACTGTGAAGGGCCACCACGTCTACCGTCAAATGGGCGCACTGCGCTCAACGTTTGCGTTAACGAACACTCATTTTGATAATAAAGTTTTATCATTAGAAGGTGCTGTGCAATCGTGTAACATGCCATGGTGATTTGGCATAAGCAACTGAATAATAAAGGAAAGATTTGACAGATGTCACCAAAACAAAATGGCCGCCACAGAGCGCCAATATCTACCCGCGCCAATTGAAAAACCCTTTATGATATTTAAAATATGATCACTATGGCGTATACGTACCTTTTTTCTAACTTTAACTATGTTACAAATATGAAAATAATCGTTCTTTGTTTAGTTACTTCGAATTAATATCGGATATGAATTGTGATTGTGTGTGATTAAACATAATTCTGCTTTTGAAGAAATTGAAAAATAAGCTTTTTTTAGTATTCAATTAAAAATTCAATAAAAGCGATTTGATTTTGAAACATTTTTGTTTAATATTCCTCGCAGTTAAATATTTTTATTCAAAGACTCTTTTATTATTATTTTGAACAATGATGGTTGGTAACACCAATTATGTATCCTTAAATAAAATCTCTTCTTTCTGTCTTCAATTCATGGCTTAGGAAAATTGATAAGAATTGGTTTTGATTGAAAGGGGTTATAAGACTTTAAGCTGTATCATATCATACCTGCTGTATTGGATCCACCACACTCTTTAAAATAAAAAAAAAGAAAAATATATAAAGGTAATTTAGAAAATGCTGCAAGAGATAATAACCTTTTATATGTTTTATGCGGGAAATCAAGCTCAAATGGATGTAATGACGAATTAAATAAGGCTTCTGCAAGGAAACCATTCACCTGCCATGATCCATTCCCTTGAATTTCCATTCAAAATTATGATGATGGTATATATATATGTACGTTTACATTTATCTATCTTTACAATGCCTACAAAGTTGTTCTATCATTAACACCATCTGCGAAGATTATTTTCCTATGAAAATTGAAGATTTATTAAATAAAATAAAAGTTTAAGGACTTCAACACTCCTTTTTAAAGGCAAACTTATAGCCAAGCATGTGGCATCATTTGCTTTTCTTTTTAAGGTGCCAAGTTATACACATTTAAGTCTCATCATGTCGATGTCGTTAGCCATATGTCTGCTCTTCGACACACATTTCAGTTTCCTGCTGTTTATGCGAACTCATCCAATCCAAGCCTCTTAAGTGTACGACTATATATGCGGAACATCAATGATATGAGTGCGTGTGAGAATGTTTTCAATGTTTATCATCATCCTGCTGTTTCCTTTTGAATAAATTCAAAATGAAGTCATATCCTTCTATAATATAGTGCTACTGATGTAAAAAAAAAACAACAAAAAGTAAGTCGTATAAGAGCTTTGTCATTGAAATATTGCTTCTAACGAATGACTTTTTTTTTCTATGTGTGCATTGTATACTTAAGCTAGTTTAAGAAGGATATATCTAGGTATCTAAGATAGCATAGTTGATAGAAATATGATATAAGATTGATTATGGTCATTTGTGACAGTTAAAAAAATGTCCTATCTACATTTGAATATGTTTTCTTTTCAATTTTTTAAAGCATTTTTCTTCTTTTATATCCTCGGATTTCATGGCTTGAACTTCTATATGTATAGCTTATTTATGTTTGTTTATTTTTCCCACCATATCCATTCAATAGGGGCAAAGTCTATATAAGTTTGGCTAAACTCTCCTAATAAATCCTTGTGAAATATTCTACCTCTGCTGGTTAAGCAATAAAAATCAAAGCGTTGAAAAGATAATTTAATGGGGCTTTTGGGTAAAATGATGCTGCTTGTTAACTAGAAATTGATAAATAGTTAAATATGCTTGCGAATATATGTGCTTGAGAACTTAACGTACATATGTAGATCGTTTGAAGAAAATCACAAGGTTTTTCATATAACACCTAACATAAAATATGATGTTATGGTATTTTTTCTTATCAATGATTTAAAAAAGCTATCAAGTCTAACGAAGTCATTATACGAGTACACTCTTATCTATGGCATTTTAAGCTGTTTTAAGATTTTAAAATTACTTTTAAATATATTTTTTATATTATTGAATACTTTTAACTCCTTGAAGATGTTTTTTTGTTCTATATGCAGAACAAAAATAATCAATAAACGGTTTTGCAATTTTTGAAATGGAATTTATAATGAATGAGAACTTTAACACAAATAGCAGATGAAATCAATATTTGCGAAATTTTGTTTGAAGAATAATTTCCATCATTTCATCATCCATTTGGTTTTTTAACTTGGGATAAAGCAATCATCATTTTTTATATTTCAAATAGATAAATTCTATAGAAAAGTTTAAAGTTCTATACACCTACATATTATGTATGTATGTATGTTTGTATCTATTGTGACTGTTTTCAAACTTCAGCTGCTTGATACAACTGAATTGATTTATTTGAAGGGATTTCTTACATAAATACATACATAGATATCTCTATTTCTTTTTTTTTTAGAAAAAAAAAAGTCGATACTGACACAGATGGCGTTAATTGCGAAAGCCTTGAACGGTAGAGCTATGATTATTTCTTTAACCCTCTACTGCATACAACGCCATATATGGCTTTTAGTTTTAAAGTTGCTGTTTTCGACAGAAATAAAAAAAATCAAGAAACCAATGGTTACTAGATTGCATTTGTTGGTAATTGTGTCTGAGAAACATGCGTTGTTTTTTTTCCTGGTCTTTTTTTTAACTGTTAATTTTTCAGTTTAAGTAAGCAGTGCACATGGTCACGTATCGTCTGAAAATTCAGACAGTAAAACAGTTTTTTTTTAGAAGAAATAAGTGAGAGTGGTAATAATAATAATTTTTTTTACAAAATATATATTTTGGTAAGTAATATGTGTGTTTTTATTTTTGTGTAATTGCATGCATAGTCTAGAAAATGGACATTTTATCAAACAGCCATATATGGCTGCATATGCAGTTACGAAAATATAGATTCAAAATCATCATGCCATATTTGGCTTCTTATGCAGTAACGAAAAAGTAAAAATTATGCTTTTGTCAAATAGGTGACTTCATAATGGCATCATCGAAATGTTGTTTCACGCTTGACTGCCACTGTACCAAAACACAAAAACCACAAGATCTTCTTCGATAACTGGTTCAATAGCCCAAAGCTTCAGGTACATTTGACCAAAACGGGACTGCCTTCATTAGGAACGATAAGATTGAACAGAGTGCCAAATATTGGTGCTCCCACAGAAAAGGAAATGCGAAAGAAGGGTCGCGGATATATGATCGAGAGAGTGGCAGATATCGATGGTGAAAAAGTATCCTTTGTATCGTGGTACGACAACAAAGTTGTAAACATGCTATCAACTTTTGTGGGATGTAATCCAACAACAAAAAAGAAACGATACTGCAGAAAGGAAAAAAAGTATATTGAAATTGACTGTCCAAAAGTTTTAGATGTATACAATAAATACATGGGAGGTGTGGATCTCCTTGATTCGATGCTTGGGCTTTACCGGATCGGAATCCGATCAAATAAATGGCCCAAAAAAATGTTCTTCCATTTCTTGGACCTTTGCGTAGTAAATGCATGGATTTTATGGCGTAAGAAAAGTGACGTATACATGCCCTTATTCGAATTCAAGATGGCAGTAGCCGAGCATTTCTGAAAAGTTGGCAAAACGTTGAACAAAAAGAAGGGTCGACCAGCTTCCATCACTGGTACTCCGAAAAGCACGAAAAGAACTTTGGATTCCAGTCCATCGACCTCAACCCAGAAAAAACCTAAGAAAGCTTTGGCGCGACCCACTCCTCTGAATGAAGTCCGTAAGGATTCAGTGGATCATCTTCAAGAATGGAAAAGCGACAATAAGCAATGCCATAATGATTGCAAATTTCTAAGTTTCATATTTTGTTCCAAATGTTTATGTAAACATTAAAATATAAAAATAAACGCCATATATGGCAATTTTTTTCGAATTTTTTTTTTATAAAAATCTTAACCAAAATGTATTAAAAGTAAATCCAGCAAAAAAAATTTTTTTAAGTGGGTCATAATGCATGCAGTAGAGGGTTAATGTTATGAGTTGTTCATCTAGAAAAAGGAGTGCTCATACATTGATTCGTTTTAATTCAAAATAAATGGTTTAAAAATCACGGTTTATAATTTGTCCTCAAAAAAGAGGTATACATAATTTAGATCCCTTAAAGAAGTCTTTTAAAAGAGTTGGAGCGAGCTGAGATATATTTCCAAAAACCTTAAAATATGCCCAATAAATGACTTAATAAGTTTAAAAAAGGAAGTATACATATTATGTAAGTAACACGTTTTCATAATAAATTTAAAAAAATTGTTTTTAAATTGACGTAAACATTTTTGTATTATTATTTTTGACGTGACAACGTCTTAAATTAGGTTGCGGCTGGGAGTCACTTATGAAAAAGTGTAACGCCGGGTAACGTTACGATGAGTCACCGAACGAGAGAGAGGCCCGCCGAATGCCTTGCGTCTCTCTCCCACTCAACTATGATCGGTCTGCCGCGCGCGCAGCACTAGAGAATTAGGCGCATTGAATCAGCGCATGCTTGTGTCTCTGTCTTTGTCTTTCTCGAACGTTCTTGGCGTTGGAAAAACAAGAAAGCGTCATAATACAAGTTCACACGTGTGGTTAAAGTATCGTCAGCTGTGTCTGTAGTGAAAATGTGGAGTGCTTAGATTCGTCATTTACAACAACTACAACAATAAAGGTAAATAATTGTACACTGATATTTCATTATCGTAAACTATGATTGATTGATTAATTGTTAGATTGACACAAAAGTTGAGAAACTGAGTTTATAGGTTATGTCATACTATTGATAAATGTTGATAGTGTTAAGTAAATTATTAGTTTAAAATTAATTAATTGATTAATTATTATTTTACAAATTTTCATTAATTTCAAATTTATTTAGCAAAAATTTGAACCTTCGATCTGAATAAATGTTTTGATTTTCGAATTGATTCTTTAAAATTAATAAAAATATTAAGAAAAAGTGGCAGATATAAGAAAACTTGATTTAAACTGTGTTGAGCAAGAATTTTAACATCTAATTTAAGTAAATGTTTTAATTTTCAACTTCATCATTTACAATTACAAATTTTAATTAATTTCAAATTTATTATATTCATATCAATAAATATTCTACCGAGAAAAAGACGTTGTCACGTAAAATCTTCGCCCGTAAAACCGACTTTACAGGCAACCATTTTTTTTTTTTACAAAAAATAAAAATCTAAAAAAAATTATTCAAAGTTGGTAAAAATTGATTTTCGACTCAAATATCTTTTCAAAATGTTGAGATTATGGCTTCCAACTAATTTTATCTTCTAAGAAATATTGTTTTCAACATTTGGAAAAATTTTGAGAAAAATCAAATAGACAGTTTTTCGTACAAAAATTTTAAAAAATATTATTTTCAACATTGGGTAAAGTTTTGAGAAAATCGAATTGACAGTTTTGTAAAAAAAATTAATAAAAGTTGGTAGTAATTGATTTTCGACTAAAATATTTTTTCAAAACTAAGAAATATTAACTTTAAACTAAATTAATTTAAAAAAAATATTGTTGTCAACATTCAACAATTTTTTCAGAAAAATCGAATTGACAGTTTTTTTCAAAAAATTAACAAAAGTTGGTAAAAATTGATTTTCGACTCAAATATCTTTTCAAAAATTTGAGTATATGGGTTCCAACTAATTTTTTCTTATAAGAAATACTGCTTTCAGTATTCAGCCAAGAATAATCGGTTTGATAGTTTTTTTACAAAAAATTAAAAACCTAAACAAAATTAACAAAAGTTGGTAAAAATTGATTTTCGACTTAAATATATCCTTTGAGATATTGGCTTCAAAATAATTTTATCTTTTAAAAAATATTGTTTTCAATATTCAGACAAATTTTGAGAAAAATAGAATTCAAAATTTACAAAAAATAAAAACGTAAACAAAATTAATAAAAGTTGGTAATATTTGATTTTCGACTCAAATATCTTTTCAAAAATTAAAAATTTTGGCTTCAAACTTATTTTATCTCACAGAAAATATAGTTTTCGACATTCAGTAGATTTTTTTTATAAAAATCCAACAATCCGCTTTTCATAACAAAAACTAGAATCTACAGAAAAAAGTACGCAAATTTTGTAAAAATTGATGTGGGGTTTTCGATATCTCGTGAATTTTAGAAGATATTGACTTCAAATTAATTTCATTCATCCAATTTGTATTTGTTTATATAAGAAATACAAATTTTTAAGAAATGGTACTAAAATTGGTAAAAATTGGTTTTCGACTAAAAATCTTGTTAATAAAATTAGATTTCGAAATCAAACTTTTTTATTATATGAAAAATATTGTTGGTAATTTATAATTTTTTAAGAATAATTTACCTGACATTTTTTTTAACAAAACATGAAACCTACAAAGTTTTAAGCAAAACAAATCGACAGACGGGATGGGAAGTTATCAGTGTGGGTCACATCCCAGCCTCTTTTCTAAATTACATTTGATGATCAAATATTGTTAATTTATTATTCAATTCTTTTTTTCAAAATCTGATATCTAAAAAACAAAGTCGAAGTTTTTTAATGAAATTGAAACTTAAAAAGGAGAGATAGAAATGACGTTACCGAAGTAAGTACGCATTCAAAGTTTATTATTCCGAGAAGCGTCAATTTCTCTGAAGTGAAACACTTCTTCGAGAATTTTTCAAGATCGTTTAAAATTGTGGCTTATAGTAAAACGGAGCATATATTTTGTTAGTTGGAGCTTATTATCTTTAAAAAAACCTTTATTATTCACGAAAGTAATAATAAGCATCATTTAATGCAAAATAAAGAAAATTAGTGACAAAAAGAAAATAGTGCAGATCAAAAACGGACAACATTTTATTGTCTGCATACAACTTTAAGGATTCATTCATTTTTAGGGAAATGGAAATGCTAATCAAATTTGATTTTACTTAAAATTATTTGTCACGACATTAGGTTATTTTTTATAATTTTATAATTAGGAAAATAAGAAAGAATTAAAGCGGAGATACCAGTGCACATTTGTCTTAAAGTTCTCAAAATCAAAACGAGAGGGAAAAACAGATTTGGGTGAAGAATTTCCCATTCTCCATGTGCGGTTTTAAAGAAAATCTCTTATATGACAGTACGTCGGGAATTGAGCTCAAGTGATGTAAATGTTTCGGTTATAGTTCTAACTCCTATCATTTTCGAAGCTCTTTTTTGGATTCTATCCAAAAGACTAAAACTTGTTTTATAGGGATCTGCCCAAATATGCGAGTTTTAATCAAGTTTTGGACGAATGAAACCTTTTTTACATTACAGCCAGATCAGAAAGGGTGAAAAATGTCTGCATAATCGCAAAAATCATAAATATATATGTGATCATTCCATAAGAAATGATCAGTGAAACACATACCGAAAGTTGATTAGTTTCCTGGATGCAAGTGCCACCCATGGATAGCAACATCGGGAGTAGGTTACGCTTTAACCACACTAGACAGCATTGAGTTTTTGAAGCTTAAAATTCTATACGGTTCCTAATTCCCCATTGAACAATGCTGTCAAGATCGGAATTTAATGAGCTTATCATATTCTTCCGTTGAAGTTCAAATCCGAATTAGTATGTGAATCTACCAACCATCCAATACAACTTATGTTTTAAAATACCAAATATACATTAAAACCAAAAATCAATTGTTGACATGGTGAGTGAAAAGCCGACTAATTTTTTTTTTCCAAAATTACATTAAAAGGTTATTTTAATGTAATTTTGAAAAAAAAAATCATTGTGGTTCGGCCTAAACAAGTTACTAGACCTGGTCTTTCATCATATTGACTTGTTTTTTTTTTTAATTAATACAAGAAACAATGACATTTATCTACGTTTCAATGTTTTTAGGGTAAAAACAAAACTTAAATGTTTTGAATTAAAATATTTTAAGCTATTGTATTTTAACGAAAATAATAAGAATAATTAGATTGATTTCAAACTTATTTCATTTTATACGAAGTTTTATCTGGAGACCATGTTAATTATTTTATAAAAATTCGTTAAATAATATTTTTAAAAAACTTAAAGGCACTAACAATTTTATCCATGTCTCGAATATCTTTTTCAGAAGACTACAAAATATAAATAAAACATTTATTTAAAGATGGCAATGTTGCCTCCACTATGAAACTTGTTTTAATAATAAGAACACATTTTTCCGGACATAACAAAATACTACGAAATTCCGCTTACCAAAAATATGACCCTTTTAAATGTTTGACTAAAAACAATACACCCAAATATTCTGCGACCGTTTTTCTCCAAATTTATTAACTTTACGTATACAAATTGCATACATTTTCTGTGTGGAATTAGAATAAAACCTATAGTTATCTAGTAGTAAAAAGTGAACTTGGAGTATTACGGACTTCGACTTAGCCTCGAGAAGTAAAAATCTTCAATTTTTGTATATTTTTACCGTAGACGTGTAAATATAAAAACTGTTTTTCTCTAAGCTCTTGTTTTTTTTTTAACTTCCAATAGGAAGTTATTGTAATCGGTCAAATTTTTCGGATTGAAAATTTTGACATTTCTAGACGTTTCAAGGTCCCTAGAGACGAAATAAAAGATTTTTAGAGAGATGTATGTGCGTGCGCGTGTACGTACGTTCGGAAATTGAATGGACAGTTTTTTTTACTAAAAATAAAAAACTAAAAAAATATTAATAAAAGTTGGTAAAAATTGATTTTCGACTTAAATATCTTTTCGAAACTTTGAAATATTGGCTTTAAACTAATTTTATCTTTTAAGAAATATTGTTGTCGAATTCGAATCGACAGTTTTTTTTTACAAAAATTAAAACCTAAACAAAAATTAATAAAAGTTGGTGAAAATTGATTTTCGACTCAAATGTCTTTTCAAGGCTTTTAGATATTCGCTTTAAACTTATTTCTTCAGTAATTTTTTTATACAAATCCAACAGTCAGTTATTTCATAAAAAATTAAAATCAATAAAAAGTAGTACGCAAATTGGTAAAAATTGATGTTCCGTTTTCGATATCTCGTGAATAATAGAAGATATTGGCTTCAAATTAATTTCATTTATCCAATTTTTATTTGTTTATAATGGGTGATTTTTTTGAGGTTAGGATTTTCATGCATTAGTATTTGACAGATCACGCGGGATTTCAGACATGGTGTCAAAGAGAAAGATGCTCAGTATGCCTTGACATTTCATCATGAATAGACTTACTAACGAGCAACGCTTGCAAATCATTGAATTTTATTACCAAAATCAGTGTTCGGTTCGAAATGTGTTTCGCGACAAATTTTGTTCAGCGATGAGGCTCATTTCTGGTTGAATGGCTACGTAAATAAGCAAAATTGCCGCATTTGGAGTGAAGAGCAACCAGAAGCCGTTCAAGAACTGCCCATGCATCCCGAAAAATGCACTGTTTGGTGTGGTTTGTACGCTGGTGGAATCATTGGACCGTATTTTTTCAAAGATACTGTTGGACGCAACGTTACGGTGAATGGCGATCGCTATCGTTCAATGCTAACAAACTTTTTGTTGCCAAAAATGGAAGAACTGAACTTGGTTGACATGTGGTTTCAACAATATGGCGCTACATGCCACACAGCTCGCGATTCTATGGCCATTTTGAGGGAAAACTTCGGAGAAGAATTCATCTCAAGGAATGGACCGGTAAGTTGGCCACCAAGATCATGCGATTTGACGCCTTTAGACTATTTTTTGTGGGGCTACGTCAAGTCTAAAGTCTACACAAATAAGCCAGCAACTATTCCAGCTTTGGAAGACAACATTTCCGAAGAAATTCGGGCTATTCCGGCCGAAATGCTCGAAAAAGTTACCCAAAATTGGACTTTCCGAATGGACCACCTAAGACGCAGCCGCGGTCAACATTTAAATGAAATTATCTTCAAAAAGTAAATGTCATGGACCAATCTAACGTTTTAAATAAAGAATCGATGAGATTTTGCAAATTTTATGCGTTTTTTTTGAAAAAAAGTTCTCAAGCTCTTAAAAAATGACCCGATATAAGAAATACAAACTTTTAAGAAATGCTACTAAAATTTGGTAAAAACTGGTTTTCGACTAAAAATCTCGTTTACAAAAATAGATTTCGAAATCAAACTATCTCATTATATGCCAAATATTGTTGGTAATTTTTAAATTTTTAAGAATAATTCAACTGACAACTTTTTTAACAAAACACGAAAACCTACAAACTTTTAAAGCAAGACAAATCGGCAGACGGGATGGGAAGTTATCAGTGTGGGTCGCATCCCAGCCTCTTTTTTAGTTTATTTTTTTTTGTTTACCTTAGCTAAATTGATATAACCATAAAAGTGGTTAAACCAAATATGCATTTCCGTTGGAAAACAACAAACCGCCAAAATTATATAAGTTTGTAAACATTAAATAAATATTTTAAGTGGGGTAAGGTCAGAAAAGTGATTTTGTGTGAGTTCTAAAATCTATAAACATTACAAATTCCTCGAATCTCTGTTTATATGACACATGATCATAAACACGTGAAAATTTACACAAAACAAAAAACAAAAGAAAATGAAATGAAAACATTATTTCCGTACACTCACCACTTCTAAGTAGCCATTTTGCATCAATCAAATTTTATTGGCCATAGTATATTTGATATAGGTACGAGTACATACTCGTATACATAGGTAGGCATTGCCTTTAACATGTACATACATGCAGAATATAGAATAATATTTTTGTTTTGAATCTGAATCTTGCATTTGAAGAAAACCACTGCATTGGAATTTTGTTTAGAATTATTATTGTTGTTGTTGTTTTTTTTTGTGAGAAATAACTCAATTAAATGAGGGACTTTCCTACTTTTCCTTTTCTTTTTTTGAAAGTTCATCGAGATTATCCGGGCATTAAAAGTCAATATATCCATCAATTATGAACTTCCGAACTTTTTTATAACTAAATTGCAGATATAAACCGGATACGGATACTCAAAGGAAAAACTTTTGCCAAACTCTCGTTAGTGAAACTTTTCGAAAAAAAGTATGTGAGTGTCGCCAGATTGTACCGAGGACCTACATAAGGATAAATGTTACAGACGACGACGTTTACTATTCCATGTGCTGTGCAGTAGGAACTTATGTATGTATATTTCTTACACTTTGCTGCACTTAAACTTATTTGCCTTTTTTTTTGTATGTATGTGTGTATTCGTGTGGGCCGAATGGATGACGCTCAAACATAGGGACTTCCTATAAAGGAGGATAATTAAATTCGTTATCGCTACAAAATGCAGGTTGCATGTGGGAGAAGCATTAAACCGGAAACACGTGCTTCCTCTTCAGATTGAGCTGAATGTGATGATAAAACATCTGGCATCTGCCAGAGAGAAAGTGGATTCCGCCGGAGTTTTCCTGCATTTTTGATAGAAAGAAATATTTTTTTTTTCGTTTTTGTTGATGTTTTGAGATGAAAAACTTCGGAAGATTGCTTGCTTATTTTTCTTTCTTCTATGCAAATTTAGGATTAAAAGCCGAGTGTAGCTTGATTTTTTGGTTTAGTTATGTAGGAACAATTGAAGATAACTGATGATAGCAAAGAACTTAATTTATCAAATGGATTTTGAGTATTTTTCTATTCTTAATTAATAATAATAATAATATATTTTTATTGAATGCATAAACACAGTAAGAAAAAAAAAATCTTATAAATTAGTGTTTTGCTAATAATACATTTAAATAAATGGAGATAAGCTACTTCATAAAATAAAAATAAAAATTTGTTGAACATTAAAATTGAAAATATTTCATAAGGCACATTTTTTTTTTTTTTTTCATGCTGAAACTGTTAACTCTATTAATATTTTATACATACATCTCACTTGTTGGATTCTTTTTGTAAGACAATTTTAACAAAAATAAAAAGAAAGTGCAAAATTACGCATTTTGAAAGTAACTTCGAAGCTCTCTACGAAACTGTGATTCGACATAAATTCTTCTTACATTTTTTGGAAGGAGGTTCCAAAGACGTATAGCACAGATGAAAAATTGTTGCTCTGAGGTCCGACAAGTAAACCGAGGGTATACTAGCGCTTGGGATCTGTTTGAGGAGCTGAACCGTATTCTATTAAACAAACTACAAGGTTGTTGTGTTTGAATTATATTAAAGAGTAAGAGAAGAGTTCTATACCGAATAAGATGATCGAAGGACATATCGTAGATTTTAATCGAAAAATTTGATATACGATCAAACCGACGCAAGCCAAATATGTAGCGTGTTGTATTATTATAGGCTACATTCAATTTTCTCCTACTGACGGCATCGCAGTTGCAGAAGATTTCGCAACCATATGTCAATACCGGAACTACTATAGTTTTGGCTAGCATCATCCGAGTATTTAAAGGCGTGTAATGAAGTGATGACCACAACATTCTAAGGATTCCATAAACCTTACCCACGGCCGCATTTATATGGCTGTCCCAAGTCAGCGTCCTATTAAACAACATACCTAGATTTCTTGCGCTGGATGTATATGCGATTGGTGTACCATTCAAGATGATACTTGGGAAATAGTCTAGATCAAGCACTTTTTTACTTATCACTATGCATTTCGACTTGAGTGGATTAAGGAAAAGTCCATTTTTGTGACCAACTAAGTATTTCAGCGAGATCATTGTTAATTATATGTGCACAATCGTCGATTAGCCCGAGAGGACAGCTTCTAAACAACTGAACGTCATCAGCATACATTTGAATGGAACACCCCGAGATCTTAGCTGGAAGTTCATTAATATATAACGAGAAGAGAAGGGGTCCCAAAATAGAACCCTGGGGAACACCTCTAACTGTGGGAAGAAAGCACGAAATTTTATTGTTTACAGAGACTGCTTGCTCTCGTCCTTGCAAATACGTTTTTATTAAATGAACAGCAGATGATGATAGACCATATTGGCAAGAGAGTTTGTAACATAAATTATAATGATCCACCGTGTCGAAGGCTTTGGAGTAATCGAGCAGTACTAAAAACGTTACAAGATCATCGTCTAAGGCCAATCTAATTTGTTCAACTACATTTATAACAGCTGTGGTGCAACTTCACTGCTAACGAAAACCGAATTGCATAGGGGACAAGATATTTTGAGCTCTTAGATAAGCATTGAGTTGTTTTTGTAAGACTCTCTCGAAAACTTTGGACAAGTAAGGGAGTATAGAAATCGGTCTATGCTCTTTCATATTGTTTCCTTTAGGAATGGGCAAAATTTTAGCTTGTTTCCACACTTTTGGAAAAATACCAGTCATTAAAATAGTATTAAAAAGGTGCGTTAAATAGGGCAAAATATATGGTAAAATGGCCTTTACGAAAATTGGATGAATATTATCAATTCCAACTGCGTTCGACTTGATAGATAGTAAGCTTTCAACGATATCTGTGCTTTCAACACAAACAAATTCAAAAGGATTATCTGAGTGAGAAACATTGATAGGCTCATCAAGCTCAGAAGAAAAACGAGAAAGATGTGGAAAAGGGAGCGAAACGAAGTTCTGATTAAGTTCATCTACATCAATATCCTCCTTGCAAACTGTGTTTTGTTTTCCAATTCCAATTTCTCTCAGGTTTTTCCATAGTTGACGTTTGTTTGATGTTGTTCCTAGCTTATTCTTATACATTTCAACTTTAGCGGATCTTATTTTTCCTACAGCTAGGTTGCGAAGGGTACGATAATAATGATGTTGAACCTCTAATCTGAACCTTTTCCACCTTTTATAAGCTTGATCCCGTTGAAATAAGAGCTGTCGAATTTTATTAGAAAACCAAGGACGTTGGTTGATTTTCCTTGTTCTAATTGGAACGAAATTGTCAAACCGATTTAAAATATTTGAATTCAGATATTCTAATTGAGCATTGGGAGATGGTAGATAGTAAACACTTTCCCATTCAATACTTTGAATATTTTGTTCCAGACGAGAATAATCCACTCTTCTAAAATCTCGGTACTCAAATTCGGTTTCCAGACGGTGCATCCTAAAATCGAACGCTAAGTAAATGAGATCGTGGTTTGAGAAAGCTGGTGCTGACAACTGGTCATAATGTATCACATCGTTGATATCACTTACAAAGAAGACATCCAAAAGTGTTTGCGATCTTCCTACAAAATGCGTGGCGTAGGTGGTATTAACTGGAAACAAATTAAATGTTCTCATTTCACAAACAAGAACATTGTCAGAAAGAAGATTGCTATTAAAATCACCACAGACGATCATTTTAGAGGATTGCAAAGAAATACTTTCCAAAAGTGTAAGCAATGGGGTTAGTGAAACCCCGTTATTTGGTCTATAAACAACGCCAATTGTTAAAGAACTGTCACCAGCAATAATGTTAATAAAAATGTATTCCATCGCACTATCCGCTTCAGACTTACAAATCACTTTACAGGTTAAATTTTTGCGTACATATACTGCCACTCCGCCACCTCTTCTCCCATATCTATCGGCTCGATATATCTTAAAATTACCCAAGCTATACTTTGAATCATTATTTGAATCCAGAAACCAAGTTTCAGATACACAAATGATATCGGTATCAGAACCTCCAAAAACATCCCTAAATTCATCAATTTTACAAAATAAACTTTGTGCGTTTAAGTGACACAGCCGAAGGCCTGCCATTTGATTATTTAAAATTTTTACCATCGACCTCAAAACCCCATCATTGCTACGATCAAAGAAAACTTCTCCATTATCAATTATTTCCATAGCAAAAAAAAAAAAAATAAAATAAAATAAAATAGATTAAGGACCACGTAGTCACCTTCAAAAATTAGAGAAATATCTAATAAAGAAATATAATAGTGAGGTGTGATGTAGCACAAAATTTATTTTTATTAAAATTTTTTAAAAAGAGAAAAAAAAAAAAAAAAAGAAAAAACGAAAGAATGAATGAAATTATTGATATAACAAAAAAAAAATAGTAATAATAATCAAATAAATGAGATAAGTGCAAAAAAAAAAAAGAAAAAAAAAATATTAGTAAATAAATAAGAAGCAAAGTTTCAATTCTCATGAAGTGTTAGGCTGGCAATTCCATCGAGGTCTTCTGTATTATCGACACATATTCCTTTGGCATCTGACATCTCTCGTTTGACGTATACTCGACCGCGGATGGTAAACACCGCAGCAATTTTGTTTTGTTTCTTAAGTTGAATTGCATGGCGAACTAAATAATTATTTTTTTGTGATAAAGACTCGCGAATAAAAATTTTTGAAATTGATTCAAGTCCGATGTCTTTGAGACAGAGTTGCATTTTATTGTCTTTTATGTGTTTTGCGATTGAAGTTAGGAGGAAATTTTTCTCATACGGGGATTTAAATTTAATGATTATAACTGTATTATCAGTGTTTTTTTTCGGGCGAGTGCGAAATATATCAATCAAAACCGGTGGTTTGATATCAAGTGTGTGACATAAATGATTAAAGTGCGTTTTTAGGTTTTCATCGGGAATATGCGGTACACCAAATATCACTGCATCACTGGCTACTAGTTTATTATCAAGATTGTTTATCATTGCTGACGCGTCGGCTAGCTCGGTGTCCATTAAAGACAGCTTATGTTTATTTTGCTCTAGTTCATTTTTTGCGTTAGAAAGCTCAGATTTAAGAACAGAAAAAGAAGAATTTATGTTGTTTACATCTGCTTTAAGTGAATCGATTTCGATATTGATCTTATTACTTGCACTCTCGAGTTTTTGAACTTTGGTGTTTATATCATTAATGTTTTTATTCACTTCGTCAAATTGAACTTGAATCTTGTTTGCGAGTTCTTGATTGTCATCTCTAATTTGTTTCGATAAGAGAGTTATTATGAACTCACTTTGTCTTTCGAGTCTTTCATCCAATTTGGACAAGAAGGCATTGTCATCAAAAGCCATTCTTTTTGAAGATTGCTGAGGCGAAGTTCGAGGTGAGTTATGTGAGCTTGATCTAAGTTTTGTCACGGCGGCGGTCCCTAGCTAGATGTCTCCAGTTTCGCGCTCCAAGTTCGGTGAGGTCACTTTCCACTTGTGCGCGCCACCTGATCCGCGGTCTTCCTCTACTGCGCTGTCCTGGTGGGTGTGGATTCGAAGACTTTCCGGGCCGGAGTATTGGTTTTGTCCGTATTAGTCGTTCAACTTTTACCCTTCTGGCTAAGTCTACGTCGCTGTACAGCCCGTACAGCTCGTCGTTCTACCTTCTCCTTCGCTCCTCTTCTATATGCATACGCGACCGTAGATCACACGAAGAACTTTTCTCTCGAAACGGCCCAAGGTGCTTTCACCCGCTTTTGTCATAGTCCAAGCTTCTGCATCGTATAGCAGGACGGGGATGATAAGGGTCTTATATAGCGACACTTTGGTCCTTCGAGAGATGACTTTGCTACTCAATTGCTTTCTTAGCCCAAAGAAACAGCCGTTAGCAATAGTTATTCTTCGCTTGATCTCTGCGCTGGTGTTGTTTTCTGCGTTAATAGTGGAGCCTATGTAGACAAAGTACTTGACTACCTCAAAGTTACGTCTGTCGATGGTGATTTTTTGACCGAGACGTCGGTGATATAAGTCCTTTCTTGACGACAGAATGTACTTTGGTTTGCCCTCATTAACCGATAAACCAATTTTTGCCGCCTCTGCCTCAATACTTACAAAAGCCCCATTAACATCACGCTGAGTTCTTCCGATTATGTCAATGTCATCAGCATATGCTAGTAATTGGACAGACTTTTGAAAGAGAGTGCCTCTAGTGTTGACGTGTGAGCTTTGCACTATTCCTTTAAGTACGATGTTAAAAAAATCACATGACAGCACATCACCTTGTCTAAAACCTTTTTTGACATCGAAAGGTTCTGTTAAGTTGTTTCCAATCTTTATGGAGCAGCGTGAATTCTCCATGGTCATCCTGCACAAACGGACGAGTTTGTCAGGGATGCCAAAACTAGACATGGTTCTATAAGGCTCGTCCCTGTAGATACTGTCATATGCAGCCTTGAAATAAATGAAACGATGGTGGGTATTGATTTGATGTTCTTGGGTTTTGTCCATGATCTGCCGTAATGTGAATATTTGATCGACCGTGGACTTTCCTGGTCTAAACCACACTGATAAGGACCTATCAGTTGTTGACGATAGGCTTAAGACGTTCACATATTACGGCAGAGAAGATTTTGTAAGCGATGTTAAGTAGACTGATGCATCTATAGTTGGTGCAGTTTAGAGGGTCTCCTTTTTTCAGAATCGGGCAAACAATACTGAAATTAAATGTATCGGGCATGCTTTCTTCCTACCATATCTTAGAGATAAGTTGGTGCATGCTCCAACCAAATTATCTCCAGCTGCTATAAAGAGCTCGGCATTCAAGCCCTCTGCTCCAGCGGCTTTATTAGACTTCAGCTTGAATATGGCAATCTTTACTTCGTCTAAGTCGGGAAGACGAAATTGTTGGCTTTCGTCGTCTATGTTGAATGGATCATAAGATGAGATATGCGAGTACATAAATAGTTCAAAAAGTGTTTAAAGATAAATCAACCGAAAAGTACTGCAAAATTACTTTAAATAGTGTAAAATAATAAGCCTGGGCCAAGTTGACGTTTATTAAGTTTGCAACACGTTACTTTGTCCATCATTTGTTTTTTCCACCAAATTTATTTATTTAATACATATTTTAAGTTTATTAAATTAAAAATATTTGTTATTAATTTTTGTAGTATGCGTGTAACTATAACAGTTTTCTTAATCACCCTGTACTGTATCCTGGTTCGATATAAATAGCTTTTTACTTTTAGCTATAAAAATGGTTTCTTCAAAAGAAGCATCACTATTTTTATAGTTGATTGTTGTATCAGCTTTTTTCTTAGATTGTTTTATATACAAAAACCAGAGATGCTTTATTCTATAAAAAGCTTTAAATACTTTCAAATTTTGGAATTAAATCTTAACTAAAATAAGTAAAAGCTTATGAAAGCTTAACACTTTAAATCTTTATTGAATGCTCTTATCGCAGACTTTTGTCTCTGTATATGAAAACCGTAGTACTCTCAAGAGCAGAAACTTTAGAAACTTTTAGGGCGACTACATTCCGCATTATTGGCGTTAGTGTTGCGAAGTGGAGAGATTCCAGGGAGCTATCCATCACTTCTTGCACATCACCAATAACATCCTGAGTTTCCGATTCAGAAATGCAATGTTGGAACACATTAGAAAAATCCATTTTATTTTAAATTTTAAATCAAAGATAAATCCAAATCAAAACACCGAAAGTCACGAGTAAACATTTTTTTTAAATTTTAATTTGAAAACAATTTTAATTTGTAAACGTCAAAATTTCGCAAGCAATTACATAATGTGCTGGGCAATTAAATTGAGAACGAAAAGAGTGGAGAATTGTACTAAGAAATCTAGTACAGCTATCCACTAAAATGACACATTTCGTCGTTCAGCAGCGTACTGAAAAACGAAAAGCACAGCGAAATTTTTCGTTTATGATTTCGTCATGTCATTTTTTGTATGGGAAATTTCGTTTCGCATCAGCAGCGTACTAGGCTTAGGAGAGAAAATAAATTCAACAGACAAAATTAGAAAAAAAAGTTATAATATTCTCTTTGATTCCTAACCAAACTTAGAAAGTTTTTGTTTACGTTGTTTATAGTGGAAAAAGGGAGTAAAAAGATATGCAATTATTCTCGTATCATGTGTAAAATAGGGGATGACAGCGATGGCTGCGTCAACTGCTTAGCTTTGTTGACAGTGAGAAAATGCCAAAGAAACGATCCGCAGTAGTCCGTTTTTTATATTTGAAAGTTGATACAACTGAATATTTGCCAGAATAATTTATCAAAAAATTCAACAACAAAAAATAGCGAAATTCAGACCAGGGATGAAATCGTGTAAGCTGATTTTGATAATTGACTATCAAAATCAAGAAAATACGTCTGTTTAATGTGATAGTCGATTTCAAAGTTTTAACCAAACAATTTGACATAAAATAAAAACTTCAAGAAGGGGGTTTGTTCGTAGACTACTACATTAACATGTGGTGTTGAAGCGAGCTTGAAGCTCGCCTAAATTCTTTATATACTTGAATCGAGTTGAAATGAGCTTGATTCGCCTCGATTCCGGTCGGGGATCGTAGTCGAGTCAAAATTTGTGAAGAAAAACCTGTGTGGAGGAGTTGGTTTTACAGATAATGCGTTATGGTCTGTTTATTTGAATGTTTGTGTACAAAAAATATAGTTTTGTTTTAATGACATTAAAAAAAAAATTGCACATGAAGTAGGTAGCATATTCTTATATGGTGCTGAACTATTTAGTTTTTCATTGTTTAACACGAATCAAACTATCTCACTTGCACTTCATAAGAAACATCGAAACACCATTTGCATTTGAGAAAGTGCTGTTAAACTTAACAATTTTTAAATCTTCTTGTGCGGTGAAAACACCAAAAAGATTTATCTAATCTAAACTTGGGTAAACCTTTGGTGGAAACATAGTAAAACTTAATTATCTTTTCTATTGTTTTCTCTTGCAAAATAAGCCCAGTTAGTCCATTTTCACTAACAAAACTAAACAATATCAACAGTAATAGATTGATTTTTTCCCCAATGGAAAACACACATGATTCCAAATGCACAACTACTCAACGAACACAGCCATCGATATAATGGATACTTTTGAAAAAAAAAAAACATTAAAACACAAGATTAAAAATTTGTCCAAAGCTCAATTTAAATGACAAATCATTAGTCATAATTCACACTTAACTTAAAGTTGACACTATTATCAAATTTTGATATTTTGAGTTATTGTTTCTATTGATAAAAAAAAGAGAATTGTTCTCAATAGTTCAATTTCAATGGTGATAAACTTAAGAAGGGTTTAATTTGTATGTAAAAACTTTCAGGCCCTTATTTTAAATATTAAATCTTCTTCTTAAATATGGGTTGTTTGCTTTTCTTCTATTGAGTTTTTGGTTAATTACAAAATTCCAAAAATAAAATTTGAAATAACAAAAAACGTAGATACAAGGTTATCCATTTTACGGTTTCAAAAGTAAACGTAAAGAAAACACAAATAAAATCCTTTTTTTCGTGATATTTCTTTTTTTATTATAAAGTTTGAAAGTTGATACTATGTGTGAAATACTACATCATTTAAATGACCACCACGTGAATTGTTGCAAGCATCGATTCTTTTGAGGTAACTTTTGACCACTTTTTGAAACATATTGGGCGGTATCGCAGCTATAACTTGACGAATATTAATTTTTAAGTGCTCAAGAGTAAAAGGTTTATCTGCATGAACACGGTCTTTCCCATAGCCCCACAAGAAAATGTCCAGCGGTGTCAAATCGCATGATTTTGATGGCCATTTGATATCGCCACGACGAGATATTACGCGGCCAATAAATGTCTCTTACAATAAAGCCATATTCGCTAAAGTATTGTGGCAGGTGGCACTGTCTTGTTGAAACCACATATTTTCCAAGTCTTCAATAACAGGCAAAAAAAGTCCGTTGTCATATGACCATAACGCTCCGAACTGAAGGTGACAGTCGTTCCATCGTCATTTTGAAAGAAGTAAGGTCCAATCACACCTCCGCTCCGGACCAAAGAGCGCACCAAACAGTGACTTTTTGTGGATGTAATGGCCTCTCTTCAATTACTTGAAGATTCTCAGAACCCTAAATACGAAAATTTTGTTCGAAAAATCGCCGTCCACTGCCTCTCCTGTTGTTCAAGTAGTCATTCGACGTACCTACACAGAAAAAAAAATTGTCATATTAACTTCGGTAGTCAATATGACAATTTGGTTGAATACCCGGTAATCAAATTAGATTTCGGTTTCAATGGAAATAATAGCCGCGTTTTATTATCACCGTGATCTGATCTGGATCAGATCATTATAATAAAACAGCATTGGATCATCATATTTTTTATTATTTAAAGTTTGGTAGCAGTGTCAAATTCGTTCTTTCAAAAGTGACATTTCGAAGCAAAAAAAAAACAACACATACCAAAAATGGAAGCTCCACAAATTTTGAAAATGTTTCTGCAAATCACCATTGCACTCTCAAACTCAAAGCATCCAGGTACGCTTTTGTCTCACATGTAGTCCAGATTCTTTTTGACCTTTTAATAAATGTGACACTTAAATAATTTAATTTAGAGATTACTAACAATTTATTTGAACATCTTTTCTCCCATTTGTGCTGCAGCTTTCACGATTTTATTTATATTTTTTGACATTTAAAGCAGGGTTGCCCAAAGAACATTTTGCTCAATGATTTTTTTTCTTTTTTTTTTGGGGAAAATAATACCCATAAATTATGTCAAATATAAATTTTTTTTACTTAATTATTTTAATTTCACCAATTAATATCTAGTTTTGTTAAAATATTTAATTATTTCATGGATTATATACCAAATAAATAAATATAAAGCTTCTCGCTTTCTATTTAAAAAAATATTTTATTTCAGTCAATGTTTATATGGCAATACAGGTTTTATTTAATTTGTTTGTAATGATACCAACATTTACATGTGAAATTACAATGAAGCATTTAGATGGGGCTGATTACTATAATGAAGCATTTTGATGGGCCAAAGCACTAATTGTGAGAATGTGTTTGGTTTTTTGCATCATTTCACGCACACTTTCTCACATTTAGTGCTTTTTAGCTTGTAGGCAAACCGAAATGTCAGTCTGAGATTCCGGTCTTGGTAATAGAGTGTTTTTGGTTTTAACCAAACAATTTGACATAAAATAAAAACTTCAAGAAGGGGGTTTGTTCGTAGACTACTACATTAACATGTGGTGCTGAAGCGAGCTTGAAGCTCGCCTAAATTCTACATATACTTGAATCGAGTTGAAATGAGCTTGATTCGCCTCGATTCCGGTCGGGGATCGGATTCGAGTCAAAATTTGTGAAGAAAACCCTGTGTGGAGGAGTTGGTTTTACAGATAATGCGTTATGGTCTGTTTATTTGAATGTTTGTGTACAAAAAATATAGTTTTGTTTTAATGAAATTAAAAAAAAAAAATTTCACATGAAGTAGGTAGCATATTCTTATATGGTTCTGAACTATTCAGTTTTTCATTGTTTAACACGAATCAAACTATCTCACTTGCACTTCATAAGAAACATCGAAACACCATTTGCATTTTAGAAAGTGCTGTCAAACTTAATCATTTTTAAATCTTCTTGTGCGGTGGAAACACCAAAAACATTTATCTAATCTAAACTGAGATAAACCTTTGGTGGAAACATAGAAAAACTTAATTATCTTTTCTATTGTTTTCTCTTGCAAAATAAGCCCAGTTAGTCTATTTTCACTAACAAAACTAAACAATATCAACAGTAATAGATTGATTTTTTCCCCAATGGAAAACACACATGATTCCAAATGCACAACTACTCAACGAACGCAGCCATCGAGATACAAATGCAATATCAATCGTACAAACATTTGAGAACGAAATCACATAAGATCCATTCGAGACTCGTACAAATGTCAAAAACCCATCCATAGTAAGATTCTACTCTAACTTTTATCGGTGTTATTCATTCTATGGATATTGCTTTTGTTATTCGTGTAAAATCCTACTATACTATGGATAGATTTTCGAACAAAACACGGGTATTGTATATGTATGTGGTGGTTTTGGTTGATTTTAAATTTGTAAGATTTGAAGGAAGATTTCATTAGTGGGAAGGTACCTTTGTAATGTGTGTCTCTTCGGGTTGAATTCAATAACATTTGTAACTAACATCAAGTTATTCTTTTCTGAAGGAAAAGAGCGATGGATACTTTTGAGGTAACTTTTGACCACTTTTTGAAACATATTGGGCGGTATCGCAGCTATAACTTGACGAATATTAATTTTTAAGTGCTCAAGAGTAAAAGGTTTATCTGCATGAACACGGTCTTTCCCATAGCCCCACAAGAAAATGTCCAGCGGTGTCAAATCGCATGATTTTGATGGCCATTTGATATCGCCACGACGAGATATTACGCGGCCAATAAATGTCTCTTACAATAAAGCCATATTCGCTAAAGTATTGTGGCAGGTGGCACTGTCTTGTTGAAACCACATATTTTCCAAGTCTTCAATAACAGGCAAAAAAAGTCCGTTGTCATATGACCATAACGCTCCGAACTGAAGGTGACAGTCGTTCCATCGTCATTTTGAAAGAAGTAAGGTCCAATCACACCTCCGCTCCGGACCAAAGAGCGCACCAAACAGTGACTTTTTGTGGATGTAATGGCCTCTCTTCAATTACTTGAAGATTCTCAGAACCCTAAATACGAAAATTTTGTTCGAAAAATCGCCGTCCACTGCCTCTCCTGTTGTTCAAGTAGTCATTCGACGTACCTACACAGAAAAAAAAATTGTCATATTAACTTCGGTAGTCAATATGACAATTTGGTTGAATACCCGGTAATCAAATTAGATTTCGGTTTCAATGGAAATAATAGCCGCGTTTTATTATCACCGTGATCTGATCTGGATCAGATCATTATAATAAAACAGCATTGGATCATCATATTTTTTATTATTTAAAGTTTGGTAGCAGTGTCAAATTCGTTCTTTCAAAAGTGACATTTCGAAGCAAAAAAAAAACAACACATACCAAAAATGGAAGCTCCACAAATTTTGAAAATGTTTCTGCAAATCACCATTGCACTCTCAAACTCAAAGCATCCAGGTACGCTTTTGTCTCACATGTAGTCCAGATTCTTTTTGACCTTTTAATAAATGTGACACTTAAATAATTTAATTTAGAGATTACTAACAATTTATTTGAACATCTTTTCTCCCATTTGTGCTGCAGCTTTCACGATTTTATTTATATTTTTTGACATTTAAAGCAGGGTTGCCCAAAGAACATTTTGCTCAATGATTTTTTTTCTTTTTTTTTTGGGGAAAATAATACCCATAAATTATGTCAAATATAAATTTTTTTTACTTAATTATTTTAATTTCACCAATTAATATCTAGTTTTGTTAAAATATTTAATTATTTCATGGATTATATACCAAATAAATAAATATAAAGCTTCTCGCTTTCTATTTAAAAAAATATTTTATTTCAGTCAATGTTTATATGGCAATACAGGTTTTATTTAATTTGTTTGTAATGATACCAACATTTACATGTGAAATTACAATGATAAAGCGCTCCTTGTTGTGAAAAAAAGAATTAAATTTTGGATCTCAAATTGAGATCCATGCACAAAGCAGGATCTTGTGTTGTTGTTGTAATGCATGTAAATCCAAGATCCGGATCAGATCATGGTGATAATAAAACGCGGCTAATGTTGTCTAGTTTCTGATAAAATACAAAATTACTAAAACTACTTTCCTATAAAATTTTAACTTGTTGGTTATTAATGGAAGCGATAGTCATTTTAACCGATTTTATTTTATTTTTATTTACAGAAATTCATGTGTTGGATTTGGACGACCTCTGGTTCATGCAGGACGACGCGACGTGCCATGCCAGACTCATACCACAACCATTATTTTATGTACTTAATTCATAATTCGGGTTACTATAGCCACTAAGCCACGATTTGATATTTTCTTTAAGGGAACAACGGTATTATACATGTAATTCGTGAGATACAGCCCGAAGATGTCAACAAAGTTCTTGCAAAATTGGATAATCTATGTGCAAGGATAAAATTATCACTTTATTTAATATTTAATAAATAAATGAAGATTGTATTTGACACATCCTTTATATGAGGATCTTGTGTCACAGTGTTTTTTTGTGCGTGATTCTCCAAATAGACTCCACCTATTTTGACGAAATCTTGTAAGTTTATTTGGTAAGTATGGGATATGTTCGTAAGTTATATTTTATATCGCTAGTTGATTATGCAGAAAATTAATCTTCATAACTTTGTAAGCCGAAAACTTTGAAAAAAAAAATATTATTAATTAAAAAAATCAGAAAATTCAGAACCATATTTTGCAATGTTCAACTAAAAATAAATTATTTTTCAATTTAAAAACTTGCCAGATCGACCTAGTAAATTTTATTTAAATTCGAAAAATTCAGTATTTTTCTTATAAATTATAGAATCTGTGAGAAAAAGTTGGTCAACTATAATATTAACACAAAAAAATTAAAAATAAATATTGCTAACAGAATATTTTTGTCAACTAACGTTTTTGAAATCTATTATAATTTTTAGAAACATTTAATTGACTGTTTTTTTTTACAAAAAATAAAAACCTAAAAACATAATACGGAAAATTGGTAAAAATTAATTTTTGACTCTAATTTGTGTATGAATGGCAATAGACATTGACTCCAAACTTTTTAATTTGATTCAAAAAATTGTTGTTAACTTTGGTAACTAAACAATTTGTATAAAAAAAGAGGCTGGGATGCGACCCACACTGATAACTTTCCATCCCGTCTGTCGATTTGTCTTGCTTAAAAGTTTGTCTATATGTATAAATTTTCACCAAATTTGCGTACTATTTTTTGTAGATTTTATTTTTGTATAAAAAAACGGACTGTTGGATTTTTATAAAAAAACTGCTGAACATCGAAAACAATATTTTCTGTGAAAGAAAATAAGTATGAAGCCAATATTTGTAATTTTTGAAAAGCTATTTGAGTCAAAAGTAAACTTTTACCAAGTTTAAGTATTGTTTTTTTTAGGTAAGATATTTGAGTCGAAAATCAATTTTTACCAACTTTTATAAATTTTGGTTTAGGTTTTTATTTTTTTGTAAAAAAAACTGTCAATTCGATTTTTCTCAAAACGTTTCCTAATGTTGAAAACAATATTTTTTTTAAGTTTAAAGTAATAAGAAGCTATTACCTCAATTTTTTAAAAGATATTTGAGTCGAAAATCAATTTTTACCAACTTTTGTTAATTTTTTTTTTCGGTTTTTAATTTTTTTGTAAAAAAAACTGTCAATTCGATTGTTTTCAAAATTTTACTGAATGTTGACAACAATATTTTTTGAAAAATAAAAGTAGTTTGAAGCCAATATCTCAAAGTTTTGAAAAGATATTTGAGTCGAAAATCAATTTTTAGCAATTCTTACTAATTTTTTTTTTGGTTTTTATTTTTTGTAAAAAAAACTGTCAATTAGATTTTCCTCAAAATTTTACCAGATGTTAAAAACATTATTTTTCGTAGTCAAAATTGTTTTGGAGATAAAATCATTTTGTGATGTTCGTAAAATTTTCGAGGTGACAATTTTTTTTCAGTTTTTTTGATTTATAAAAAAACCGTTAATTGGATTTTTTCCAAAAATGTACCTACTTGTTTTGTATCACGTTACAATATATAATATAAAATTTAATTCAAGTCTCTAGCGTCATTGGTTCATGAGATATTTAGGCTTAACCAAAATGTTTACCTTTTTTTAAACTGATATGGTAAAAAAACCACCCACGCAATTTGCTTGAGAGCCCTTTCTCCATCTTTCTGCTTTATTATCTGTATAACAAAATTTATTTGAAGTCTATATCTCTTCTGGTTCTTGAGCTATGTTCGACGAAAAAACGTCGCGAACGTACGGACGTACATACGTACACACGCACGCACAGACATCTTTCTAAAAATCTTTTATTTCGACTCTAGGGACCTTGAAACGTCGAGAAATGTCAAAATTTTCAATTTGACAAATCGGACCCATTACAATAATTTCCTATAAGAAGTTAAAAATAAATATTGCTAACGGAATATTTTTGTACAACTAACGTTTTTGAAATCTAATATAATTTTTAAAACATTTAATTGACTGTTTTTTTTTACAAAAAAATAAAAACCTAAAAAAATAATACTGAAAATTGGTAAAAATTCATTTTTGACTCTAATTTGTTAATGAATGGCTATAGACATTGACTCCAAACTTTTTAATTTGATTCAAAAAATTGTTGTTAACTTTGGTAACAATTTGTGTACAAAAAAAAATAAAATCTAAATATCGATTGCATACTTTTTGAAGTTCTTTAAATGACACTTTGTATTGTTCCATACACAACAATTATATAAAGGGCACCAAATGGACAGTTGGTCTTAATCCAGCTTCTTTTCGTATCTTATTTTGGTCGTTCATTTCTGGCATCGGAAAACATTTATACATTTATGTACATGCCTAAAATTAAATTGTCACTTTCTCCCTTTCCTTTATAACGATTTTAGAATTTTCGCAGTTCAACCTGTATTTGATTATGTATTGTATGACAGGTGGCGTAACGCCCTCCTTATCGACTTTATAATAAGAGTTTATATCAACTTGATTGTTGTGCCCTTACTTGAAATCTGGTTTAAAATACTCTCTATCACGATTCACGTCTAACTCTTGAGATGTTCTTAAGTAAAAATCAATAATACTGAAGTAATTTATATAATAATCTTAAAAGGTTACTACAGTTTTAAATAAATTCGAATGTAGTATACTTCAAGGAGCTTAATTTCAATCTTAAAAGGTCACTACAGTATTTTATAAATGCGACTGTAGTATACTTCAAGGAGGTTCATTTTATTTGTTACTTCACATTTACCTACAGAAATTCCTGAGCGCCTGGTATTTTATAAAAATAAAATTAAAAATTCTCTACACTAAGAAAGAAAAATTGAGTACTTTAATGTAGAAGTAGTGTCGATGAACTTACATAGAGGCTAGGGAAGATCTTGTCTGCCTGCTTTTTCAGTATTTTATTGAAATACATATGCAAAATATAGAAATTCAGATCAACCAAATCAAAATGAGAGGTTGGTAAGTATGGAACAAAATATATCTTAAAAGTGACTGCAACTAAGGACATAATTATGATTTACAGGTTACCTAAGAGGCTGTTTTTAGATGACAGCGTGTAGCAAATTGGTCATTTCTTCCTCATAAGTGGCACCTTTACTATGACGTTCCCTATACAGAAGTGTATTTGATAATTATCTTTAAAATACGATCATTCTTTGCAAGGATTATTTTAATCAATACATTTTAAGAGGTCATGGAAGAAAAATGTTCATTTCAAGAACACAAAAATTAGTTTAAATCGAAATATGTATACTTAAAATCTTAAATTGTTACAATACTTCCCTCTTCCTAAAACTTTAAATGACGATTTTAATATTTTTGTATTTCAAACTGAAATAAATGTTGTGTGATAAATGGTATGACGTCCATGATTTGTATGTATGTCTTGAGATAGAGACACAAAAACAGATGTAGGTTATACAATTGTAATCTTAAGAGGATACTACAGAATTGCCTGTACTTAACTGTAGTATACTCGTACTTTAAGAAATTTACATTTAACTCCTTGTAAGAAAATAAATATAAGAGTACCTACAGAAAATCCTGGGCGCCTGGTGTTTTGGTATTTTATTGAAATAGAGTAAGAAAATTTCAGGTTAACTTATGTACATATTATGTGAAATGCGAGGCTGGAAAGTATGCAAGACAAAGCATTTTCAAAGTGACTGCAACTGATGACATTAACTTATGGGAAATTTCCAAAATGGCTCGTTTCGGGTCATAGTGTATGTACATGTACAAATATGGGTGATTCCTTTTTGTATGTGTGTCTTCTTTATGTGAAGACTGATCATTAGGTCAAACGATACACGATCTTATTTTTGGAAAGATTATTTTGACCAATAAATGAAAAGCAAATTGTAAAATGTTTGTTTTTATATTTCAAACTAAAGCTATTAATTTTTTGAATGGATGGGTCCGCTTCATCAACCTTAAACCTAAAGTTTTGTATTTCGTGATTTTAAATCCGGGCTCAGAATACCTAGATAGGCTTTATGACGCCCAGCTTTTGAGATATTATAATCTAAATATCAAAAACCATACAAAATAATAACATTGTAATCTTAAAAGGATGCTACGAAATTTGATATGTTCAGCTGGAGTATATCTTAAGGAGTTTACATTTTGTTCCGGTAAATAACACACACCTACAAAAGTTCCTGGGCGCCTGGTATTTTATAAAAATAAAGTTAAAATTTCTCTTAGCGAAGAAAGAAAAATGAGACAATTGTGCAAACAATGTTTAAAGCATGCTTCTAAGGAGTACTATATATTTTTATTCTTCAGTGGATACCTACAGAAGTTCCGAAAATAAAAACGAAATGAGAGGTTTGGAAAGTATGCAAAATAAGACATTTTTAAAGTGATTGCAACTAAGGACATATGTATTTTTAACTTATAGAAGATTTCAAAAAAAAATTCTTTTTAGGTCATTATATGAGTGTTTTCTTCCTTATGAGACTGATTTAAAAATATACGAGACATGATCTTATTCTTAAAATGATTATTTTGACCAACAAAAATTAATCGGGTTTGTTTTTGTATTTGACACTGAATTTATTTACGTGTTATGGACGGCATGACGTCCGCTACATCAAACTTAAAATTAAAGTTTCTATCAACATGAATTGTAAGTACTGACTTCAAACTTGTCTTAAGATACGCTTTTATAACCTTCAGCTTTTGAAATCAAAGGATCAATAATAAAATATTAAATAATAACATTGTAATCTTAAAATCATACTATACAATTTGATAAAATCAGCTGTAGTATACTTTAAGGAGTTTAAATTTGTTTCTATGTATCACCAACACCTACAAAAGTTCCTGGGCGCCTGGTATTTTATAAAAATAAAATTAAAAAATTCTCGAATCGAAAAAAGCGAAAAATGAGAAAATTATAAAAACTTTTTGAAGCATTCCTTAAGGAGTATTTTCCTGGTCGCCTAGTATTATGGTTTATTTTATTGAATCTTAAAAAATTAGATTCAACAAAAACAAAATGAATTATCGAAAAGTATGCAACACAAAATATTCGCGAAGTGAGTATTATAAAAATAATAATAGGGACATCTTGTAGATGGAATTATTTTAACCAACGTTTTTTTTTTCACCAGATTGAATTGTAAAATGTTTGCTTTAAGGACACAAAAATGATCTTCACTCCAAAATATTTCTCTGATTCGAGAAAATGTGTTACCAAATTCATCTTATATCTTATACTTACTTTTTTTCCAAACTGTGTTCAAGAAAAATTCAAACAATTTAAACTTTATTTTACATTTTTTTTGTATTTCATCATGAAAATGATAACAATTAAATAATGGTTCAAACAAAATTTCCGTTTGCAAAATGTTATTTTCTTTTACTCCTGTTTTTTAAATTTTATTTCTTGTATATTATAGAAATAGTCATTTTTTGTTTTATTTTTAATTTTATTTTTACAAAGGATAAGATTTGTTTTATTCTTTTCGTTATTATTTATCTAAACAAAAGAACTGGATACCAAAAATTATAGAATTTCCTTAATTATTTTGTATCATTATTGTTTGTTTGTTTGTTTGTTTTTCTTAAATTTTATTTAACAATTTTTTTGTTTCCATTCAATTTGATTTTACTATATTTAGAAAAAAAAAATAAGTTAAAAATAACAATTAACTATATCGAATCACTTTAACATCAGTGATCACAATTAATTTATATAATATATATATATATATTTATATTACTTATTAAATTTAACTATTTAGTCCTTTGCAATATTTTCATAATTATTATTATTTAATTAACAAATCAAACACAGATAAGTCTTTAGTAACTTGTTCTTTGTTAATTTATCTTTAATAATAATTATCTATATTATTATTATTTGTAATAATGTATTATTCTAGTCATATGAATGTACTTGTCTAGAGGTACAAATTGTTTACATATACATTTATATATAATTTTTCAAATATTTAAAGAAATCCATTTTTTGTATTTATTATTATACTAAAACACCATTTTTACCATTAATTTATTATTTGTTTAAATTTAATTTAATTTAATTTAATTTAATTTAATAATATAAACTTGGTTCCTTAACATGAATTTTAGAAATAGCTAGGTATATATCTATATATAATTTACTTATAAATCAATACTTTTTAAAGAAATTTTTGTTTTCTTAATTATAGTTGTAAACATTTTATATTAATACGTTTTTGCGATTTGTTATTTTTGTTTTGTAGCTTTTTACAATTTAATTTAAAATGTTCATTTATATTAACAATTAAAATTACAAATAAACAAAATTTTATTTTCAATTTTACAGATTTTATAATTATTATAATATTATTTATAAGATATACACAGTTATTTATTTTTCGCTATTTACAGACAAAACTAAATTTTGTTTGTTTGTTTTTGTCTTAAAATTATTGATTTGATTTACACATTTTTGATGATTTATTCATAATTTTTTTTGTTGCTTTTTTTATTTTGAGTAGAATACAAAAATATAAAAAAATATTTGTTTTATTAAATTTAGAAAAAATCAGGCGAATTATGTATGTATATGTTGGTATGTTAAGTTAAAATGAAATATGTATTGCCCTTCTCCCAGGCTTGAAGTCTTTTGGAAGTATTTTGAAGCCCAAGATAGGTTATTGAAAAATCTGAAAATAAAATAAAAGTAAGTTTTCAACTTTAGTTAAACTAAAACTTTAACATAAATTTAAATAGAAACAAATATAAGTAAAACTAAATATATGCCGTTGCCGTCCCTCAAATTGATTGATATATAATTTCTTCTTCATGTTTAAGAATCTCCAATAATGATGTGTCAAAAGTTTATCAATTAAATGATGAGCCTACTCAACCAAGTGTACAACAAACATAATGTACGGTACGAATATGGTTTTAATTTATTGGTTGATTGATTTTTAATTGAAATCTTCTGTGCTATTTTCAATAAAGTTTTTTTTTCTATCTTCACATTGCAAAGTTATACTATCTACCACTTTATCAGAATTAAAATATTTATTAGAAAATAGCTTACCTAACTAATTATATTGATGCTAATTAGGTAGAAATGTTTTGATAATTTGTATGGCAAAAAAAAAAGACATCTGATATACTATAAATACGACATACCTTAAAATAATTAAATTCAATATCAATACAAAAAAAAAATTTCATTGAAACTCTGAGTTTTCATCAAAATAATTTAATGAATTAAATTTTTTAAGCCATACAATTTACAGTCAAAACCGTTTATTTGAATTAAGATTTTCTTTGTAAGTTTCTTTAAACTTTTTACAGTCCGCATTTCAATAAGGGTATTATTTACTTCCCATATGAAGTTATTGAAATCGGTCTGATTTGTCGAATTGACAAATTTTGACAAATCAAGGTCCTTATAATCTAAATATCTAAATCAAAAGTTTTTATAGAGATGTCTGCATGGGCGTGTGTATGTAAGAAAATTGGACAAGATAATAACATCAAAAGATGCAGAAAGGACTTTCAAAAAAATTGAGTGGTTGATTTTTAAACTATAGAGCGATTTAAACAAAAAGTGAAAAATGTTGTTGAAAACTCTCGAACCAATAACACTTGCTACTTCAAAACAAGTTTATACTATACATTTAGACGAGATTAAAAATTGCTAGAAATTCGAAAAAATCAACTAAGGTTTTTTTAATACATACAAAAATAACACTGAAACAAAAAATATTTGTCTCTTCGAATATTTTGCGAACCAAAAATTATAATACCTCCAACAAAATTGAGTGCATCAAAAAATAACGTTTTTGACATCAGATACATTTTTTGAAAAAATCGAACTTTCAGTTTTTTTTTTGCAAAAAAATGAAAACCTAAAAATAACTGCTTTTAAGAGTAAGTAAAAATTGAATTTAAACTCTAATACCTCGGCTTACATCTAATTTTATTTTCAACAATATTTATTTTTATCTGCTTTTATTTTATAAAACATAAAAATCTAAAATTGGTTTTCGACACAAATACTTCGAGAACAAATGGAGAATTTTGACTTCAAAACTATTTCATTCTATACAAAACATTGTTGTTAACATAATTTAATTTAATTGGAAGAATCTAATTTTATATTTAAAAAAAAAACAATACTAAAAAACAATACCTACTAAAAATTAATAAAAATTAATTTTCGACGAAAATATTTCGAGACATTCACAACAGACTAATTTTATCATATGCAAAATATTGTTTCAGTTATTTTTTAGAAAAATTCTATTCACAATTTAAAAAAAAAGGAAGGTCAATTCCGGAGGCGGTATAACTATAGCTATTTGAAATATACCGCGAAGCTGATATAGCAACAAAGTTAAAGCTTGTCAGACTCCGGTAGGCACGCATCAGGCAAGAGAAAAGAAGAACCCACCTGAAAAGTCATTTGCAGTGTAATTTATTAGTACGCCAGCCGCCTTGAGCCTGGGGCGCTCAACTGGATGGCGTTGGCTAACAATCGGGAAAGGTAGAGGACCGGATCCCGATTGTGTCAACGATGAGGACGTCATTGGCTAGGTCGACAATGTGGGTAAGTGAGTATTGTTGACGAAAATCCAGGTTTGTCGATTCATTGCACATATTTGGATTGATATTTCTTAAACGGAATTAAGGCTTCAGCGTTCGCTTCGCAACAATATCGTAATTACGCTCAATCAGATTCATTAAAACTGTCCATATTTGAATTGAAAAATTATTTTCAGTGATGAGATTTCGTCACTAAGCAGAATTCTGTCCAATGGGGTTTGACAAATTAAAGAGTTAATTGTTGGAAAACTTCTCAACTCTCGACGAGTACCTGTTTAGTTCGGGTTTTGAACTTTCTTGAGGTGGCGGGAGTTGTGAGATTAGACAGTTGTGCGAATTGGTCATGAACATTTTGAATATTAGTTGTTAATTTCTTTTTAAAAGCATGAATTTTTTAATATCAAATTGAAACTTATTATTGGAAAACCCCTTATAATATGAATATAAATAAGAACTAAAAAAGTGTGAAAATGTTAACATTAAGTTAAGCAATGTTGACTGTAATGTAATGACTGAAGCAGAGGATAACATTTTATTATCCTCTTCGATTCGTAGCTCTTAATCAAGCCTGTCAATAAAATAAATAAATAAATTGGATGGCGCAACAGTCCGTTGAGAACAAGGGCCTAGTGACTTACAAATCTCAACCATTATTCCTGTGTGCGAGTACTGTTGTCAGGGATGGAGGGGACCTACAGTTTAAAGCCAAATCCGAACGGCTTATTTGAGAAAGCACTTTTTCATGACAAGAATTACTCTTGGAGAATTTGTCAATTCCTCCCAAGAGGCAGTACCCGTGAAAAAAACTTTAGATGGCATAGGCAGGGATCGAACCCAAGACCTCTGGCATGACAGTCCAACGCACTAACCATCATGCCACGGGTACTACAATATTCGAATTAATTACGTTATCAATAATTATTTTTGAATATTATTCACTAGATTCTTGAAATGAGGTTTTTCCAAAATTCAACAAATAATAATTTAGAAATAAAAAAAGTCTAATTCTGCACCTGAGACAAATCATGTCTATATAGGACAGATATTTTTCATTATCTGCGTTTTCATTTTCATTATATAAATTGAGTTCCTTTTTCCCCGCTTATCATTATGAAAATCCTTAAATCCTTTGTATATAGCTTATGATGAATCAAAAAAGCTGAATATTAAAATAAGCTTCCTTAAGTGTTTTTTATTTTGTTGTTTAATGAAAGGAATAGGTATATACCTACATATACTTTATATATCTGTATAGGAACCTTTACAAGTTATCTTTTCCTAACTTAGGTATAAGTTTTAATATCGAAAGTGTCCTTGTTTCAATTATTTTTTTGTTGTGTTCGAAAATTAAAATCTTTTCATACTAATTCGCAACTGAATAAGAAATAGCAAAACAGTAGGTAGCTGCCTAACTATACTTAGCTTAAATAAAAACAACAAAGAAACAATTCTACCAAGTCCTCTTATCTAATTTTCTTAGAGTTGTGTCCTTAGAGGTGTTTTTGCACAAATTAAGGACCTTGTCACTTGGCAGTATTTACAAAAACTTCCCATTCTTAATTTCAATATTAGGCTCTAAGGAGGAAAAATGGCACAACGAGAGAGAGAGATGGAGAAAAAGGAGGAAATCTAAAAAGAGAGGGAAAATTATGTTTTTAAGGACATCGCTGATGAGTTTGCTTATAAATTCTACTTAGTCCTCTGTAATTCTGATGAAACTGTCTCTACTCGACTTATGCGCCTTGATTATATCGCTGTCATGTCAGCCATGACACTATACAGATTCTGACGGTATACTTGTTACTTCGATGTGATAAAAGCCATATTTTGTTGAATCGTTGAAAGCTCTTCAATTGGCCACCACCATCCACCACCATCATCATAATCATCATCGTCACATTGAACAGCACCGGCCGCCCTCCACGCTACCCCGAATTGGGTATCTCGCGAGAAAAGTCTTCCAACTGTCATTGCCTCAGCGATGTAGTTACGTTGCCGTTGTCGTTGCCGTAGTTGATAGCCATAGTCACTAACGCTATTGTTGACCCAAATTTCCCCAAAGGAGATTGTGAAAATTGGATAAATAACGGAGAACGAGGACCTGTCTGATGCGTTCGAGCGTAAACTTTGTTTAATTATTCACAGGCATGGGTAGGGTATTCTTTAAGTAATTTTTGACGCGGAAGGATAGAAAGGTTATAAATTTTAATTCCCGACGAAAGGGTTTCAAAACGAAATAACTTTTGGAAAATAAAATAGTCCAGATCCAGAGTGAATCAATTGACAACGCGTTGTTGATTCATCCCGCCAAGAGTGGTAGTAATGAGTTGCAATTATTTCTTAAAATAAAAAGAAGATACAAAAAGAATAATGGAATCACTTTTTAAGACATTTTTTCTCCCCGCCTCATGACAGGTGGAGGCTGGAGGAACTTTCAAGGGCTTATAAATTTGTAGTTTTTACGAGTACTTCCTCTTTTGTTTCCTGATTATAGGTATGCGATATGTTCTTTTCAGCTCATGAAAAAAGATACAAAAAAAAACTTGAAGACGCCGATCCTTAGAAAAGAAAAGGTCTGACTTTTTGTTTCATGATTTGGGTTTACAAGATAAGTTCGAGTATTGTTGCATGGAAATATTCCAGGAAAACTTGAAGCGGTGGAAGGAAGATCCTTATTAAGGCGTTTTGTTTAAATAAGTATATACTCGTACCTATGTACCCAAATATGTAAGTCAATCGAAGTTGACGCGAGTAATTTTGTTTTAAATGTAAATAGCTCGAGAGATGTCGAAAATGATTAGGGTATTTTGAGTTAGTTTGGTTTTCGTTGTGTTTTTTTTAATTTTCTTTGTTATTTATTGCCGGAAGTATTTATCAGAACGAAATAGGCCAATCTAAGGTTGAATTTTAATACCCAAGTATTTATACCTTCTTCATGTAGGTTGAGGCATCAAAGTGTAAGTAAAACTTAAGGCATAGAATTTTGCTCATTGATATCCCTTAGTGAGGGGTTTATATACATACATAATTGAAATTTAAATGAAACCCATCCAAATGGAAACAATAAACAATATTCAATGATATCAAAACTTTTAATTTCTAAAGCTACCTCAAGAAACCCACCGAGAATAAAAGCATTGTTAAGTGTGATAGAGTCGGAGAGGCGAGGTATTGAATAATGGAAAGGTGAAAATTATTCAGTAAGGTTAATAGTTTAAACGCAACAGTCAGAAGTTATGATAGTAAAAATGAGAAACTCTCGTGCGAATGAACCTTGAGGAAGTTATTTCGGAACAATTATATTTACCTTTACATTTAAAGATGATGAAGAAATAGAATTGACTTAACAAATTTTATTCTTTAAATTATGATTGTGGAACCAGGACCCTTCGTGAGTTGTTTCAGTGGGAAGAGAAGTGTGTTTTCAGTTCAAGATGAATGAAGTATGTACTTACGAAAATAAGAAGGGGCCTAGAATTTTTTTTTAAACTCTGGTGTTTTCTGAGAAAGTTTTGTTTGCTCTTGTTTTTCCGAATGTTGCTTTGGAATTTTTTTAAGCTTATACTATTTCTATGTGAATTCATCTTGCGTATAAATTAAAATTTAAATGAAGTCAATAGCATATTAGCATTTTTTTTTCAATTTGCTGTAGTAATAAAACACTGATTTTTTTAAAATTTTTTTATAGTTTCTCAATGCAAAAAATAGATATCATTAAACGTACATTGCTCATTTAAATTTAAAAATACAAAATAAGGGTTTTAGGATATTTCAGTTTGATGTTATAAAAAAACCATATAATATAAGTATACCTAACTGTATGCTTATAACATTGCAAAATGTGGTATGCCATAAAATAATGGAGTATAATGAATTTAATAATTGCAATGCGATTTTAAAACATTTTATGTTCTCCATTTTTAGCAATGAAAATGTTTTTTCTTGTCATTTTTCAAAGGATATCAGCTTTTAAATTGACAGCTGTTCAATAAGCGGAATATTGAAAATGAAACTACTTATTGGAAATCTAATATTTATGTAGTGGATTTATTTAAGAATAATTTTGTTCATATATTTTTGTAAATTTTTAAATTATAAAAATGATCTCAATATTTCTTTGAATTTTTACCATGTCAGTTTTTAATATATTTTGCTTAGCGGTACCTATGAGACGAGTATGAGTATATCTACACTGCCGATACACTATGATATTCAAACATTGAACCAAATGTTAAGCATTTACTAATATGTGGCTTTTAGCAGTGTATACATTTATTATCAAATTCAATTTATTTAGTGGCTATATCCACTTAAATTAAACTATTAACACAAAACTACTTTTTTCGCACAAAATCATTATGCGCGTCTAGATTTCCACAAATCTAATAGTTTTAATAAAAATGGAAATATTTTAATAACAGTCATTCAAAAATAATAAAACCACAAGGTATTTTCCAAAAAAAAAAATGTTTAATAATAAGAAAGCATACAAATGAGCCCAAAAAATAGAGACCACTGAATCCAATCAAGAAGCAGCTTGCAAATCAGCACCAGCATCATGGGGGTGTCTTGCTATAAAAATGCCAAGTATACAGTTCGTCTTCGGATCAAGATGCGATTGTCTCAAATCCAAAAATTACATTAGCCCAATTTGTTGCTGAAATGAGACAAGTAGTTGGGAAAAAAGTTCATGCCATGCCGTTACGAGGATTGTGCCACGGTTACAAAAATTAAGCTAGAAGACGAAAATTAATTTTTCAAAAAAGAACCAAAGACGCAAGTCGTATACGTGATCGTGATAGAATTTCCGGGTTGATGTAGTCTTCTTCGATAAAGGCTGATACATTTTGTTTCGGTTCGTCTAACACCAGCTCTACAAAATATAAACCTGACACCTTAGAGCACCATGGTTTTCGAAAAAGGAATAGTGTTGGATTTCATGACTGCTACAGGCATGGATGGGTTGGTTATCATCAATGATATTATAACAATATGTAAAAAAAAGTTTCAAAAAGCTAAGTCTTTCACGATCGTTCCGGTATGAAAACAACCCCAACAATACAGCTCACGGTGTATGTATATGGTTAGAATAGCATTCCACAGAGCCTTTCAATCCACCACAACCCCCGGTCCTAAATCCAATACATTTTTTTTACTAATTGGAAAAACGCGTGAAAAAGCGTGCGATCGCCAATAAAAATGAACTAATACAGGCTTTAAAGGAAGAATGGCAAAATATAGAATGCGAAAGCACCAAAAATTGATACAATTTATGCCAAATACATAAACTACTTTTATGATATACTAGCGGCCCGTTCCGGCTTCGCACGGGTAGACATAAATAGGTACAGATATTTAAGTTATACTCGTAAGCATGCTAATTAAAACGACCATGAATCACTATATTAGAAAACATTTTTTGTCCTACTATTAATACAATCAACAAAAAATAAAAACATTGCTGTCCGAAGAATTTTCCATTCTTGTAACATTGTAATTTAAAAATTGTTGGCTCAACAAATAGTTGTTGAAGCAAGAACTCATTTTTGATTTTTCAAGAATCAAAAAGTCAATTTAAAAATACAATTCTTGAAAAAACAATTTAAACATTTTTAAGCATTTTCAAAAATGGAAAATTGTTTTAAAATCAACATAAAGTTGTTTTGTAAACAACCATGACAATTATTGTATTGAAATTGAAGATAAAATCATTGTTCTAATGTCAACAGTCTGTTTTCATTAAGTAAAAACCTATTGCGTAATCTTCCCTGTCCAATTGCATACGTCTTAATATCTCTTACTCACACAGTAAAATATCTTTCATTTTCTCTGGAAATATATTGCATTATTATCCTCAATGGTATATCTACTTTGTACGAATTGCATTTGTATAGGTAGTCAACAATAAAAGTTGTTGGCACAAGAACTGCATACTTGAATCGTTTTGTGAGTGTATTATAATTGCAACTGTTTCTTTAACAATCAATTCTTGAGATTTAAGTATAAATTGTTAATTTTCCAACAACTAGTTCTTGGCACAAGAATTGTTCTTGGAACAACAATTTATTCTTAAACTCTTGCAAACCTAACTGTAAAATTGTCTCGTAGAAGAAATGCAAAAAGCAATGGAAATCATTGTCTTGTGAAATGCGATCGGTACAACATTAAATAAATTAAGGGACAAAAATTAAACAAATAAAAGTGCGATCGGCGCGTGCAAGAGTGTTATAAGTGGAAAACAATTAAATTAAAAAATTAAAATGAACGAAAAAGAACAATTAGTGATAAATTATATCGAAGCTGAAATCCTGTAACTTTTTTTAAGTTGGGGATTATACTGCGCCGAGATATCTGCACTAGAGGAGTGCCGCATAGCTTCTTTTGATGTTATCAAAACTCTTAATGGACATGCATGACATTGAAAATGTGTTCCAAAAAAGAGAGCTTATGGCGGACCGAATTAAATTTAGGTACGGTCTAAATAAATGGAGGGAAGCTAATCAAGTAAGTACGAACTCATATTTTGAAATAATATAGGTAACTATGCAATACTTAAGGTCGTGGTAATACCAGACTGTATTGCAAAAAACTGTTTCTGGAGACGATATGATTAAAGCATACCAACAAATGCCAAACCTATCTAGCACTGATCAAACCATCATATCTAGATGCATTGTCGACCATTTTCATCACTGTTTAACGTCGAAAACTCTTTTGAATTCGACTCGATTTTATTGCTCCTTGCTTGTGGGGAGTAGCAATAGTAATAAAACAACCTAACTGACTTCTTGATTAAAAGTGATTTTATTATTAATTTTCATGGCTATTTATACTTGATTCATAAACAATTTGACACTAGTTCTGATTCTATGCGAAAATAAATGTTTGAAAATAAATGTAATATGATAGGAGAGCACCTGTAAAAGGTGCTGATAGTACAGTTTTGGTGGGAACCATAAAGGTATGGATAGTGATGTTCATAGGAAATAGGGTGTTTTAGATTTTAATAGGGTGTTAAAAAATAAGCTTCTTAAACATCCTCCCCGGCGTTGAGATTTCGGAGCTCAAATTGTATAGCATGTGGGATATGAGCGTTCGTCATCTTCCTCTGTAGTAGTAGCAAACAGTGGCCAGAATCACAACTCCAAAAAATGAAAGGTAACCAATGGAGTACTGATGAGTATCATGGTGGATAACACTAGCTGAGTTTTTTTAAATGGAATTTTCTTCTTCAGTAATGCTAAGTTGTCTTCCCCTCGAATGATGATTTCTTTTTTATACATTTCGTCTTTGAGTGGTTCGATATGAAAGTCTTGGACGAATAAACTTAAGTTCATTGTCGGCAAAAAAGGCGCAGTTGAATTTGATGTGTAGAAGTTGTGAGCATTAATAGCCATGATTGGCTGTTTTATTTCCGATCCGCATAGTACAGACAGTATTTCTTCGTATTTAAAAGCGAAGATCTAGTTGTTGGGATCCTGTCCACTTTGGCGGATTTTAATTCACAATGTGAAGAGAGCTGCTTATTATTGTGATTTAGCATTTGGATCTCACATCGATTTTCGACTGAATGTGTATTGAAGATTGGAAGTCGCTGTTAACATAGATACTTTCTGTCATCGAGATGTATGTATCGGGTGATTTTTTAAGAGATTGAAAACTTTTTAAAAAAAAAAACGCATAAAATTTGCAAAATCTCATCGATTCTTTATTTGAAACGTTAGATTGGTCCATGACATTTACTTTTTGAAGATAATTTCATTTAAATGTTGACCGCGGCTGCGTCTTAGGTGGTCCATTCGGAAAGTTCAATTTTGGGTAACTTTTTCGAGCATTTCGGCCGGAATAGCCCGAATTTCTTCGGAAATGTTGTCTTCCAAAGCTGGAATAGTTGCTGGCTTATTTGTGTAGACTTTAGACTTGACGTAGCCCCACAAAAAATAGTCTAAAGGCGTCAAATCGCATGATCTTGGTGGCCAACTTACCGGTCCATTCCTTGAGATGAATTGTTCTCCAAAGTTTTCCCTCAAAATGGCCATAGAATCGCGAGCTGTGTGGCATGTAGCGCCATCTTGTTGAAACCACATGTCAACCAAGTTCAGTTCTTCCATTTTTGGCAACAAAAAGTTTGTTAGCATTGAACGATAGCGATCGCCATTCACCGTAACGTTGCGTCCAACAGCATCTTTGAAAAAATACGGCCCAATGATTCCACCAGCATACAAACCACACCAAACAGTGCATTTTTCGGGATGCATGGGCGGTTCTTGAACGGCTTCTGGTTGCTCTTCACTCCAAATGCGGCAATTTTGCTTATTTACGTAGCCATTCAACCAGAAATGAGCCTCATCGCTGAACAAAATTTGTCGCGAAACACATTTCGAACCGAACACTGATTTTGGTAATAAAATTCAATGATTTGCAAGCGTTGCTCGTTAGTAAGTCTATTCGTGATGAAATGTCAAAGCATACTGAGCATCTTGCTCTGTGACACCATGTCTGAAATCCCGCGTGATCTGTCAAATACTAATGCATGAAAATCCTAACCTCAAAAAAATCACCCATTATACAACTCTGATATTCGGCATTTGATAGCGTCATCTGCATATAAAAACACCTTGATAAGTACATCTCCAAAAAAAAAACACCACCTGGGATTTGATCTTCAATGTCATTGATGAAGAGGTAAAAAATCAAGGGACTCAAAATGCAACCCTGTGGAACTCCCGTTTCAGATATAAATTGATTTGACAATCTCATACCAATTTTTACTACTGAACTTGTATTTGATATTAGTTATTCATAATATTCTTATGAACTTTGTAGACAAGCTTATATCTGTAAGTTTGAAAAGTATTAACCTTCTGTTTATAGTGTCAAAGGCGGCTTTGAAATCTACAAAAAATGCATAGAGATCCATTTTTTTTTTCAATAAATCGTCTTGCAAAACTCATTAGAGTAAAAATTTGGTCTATTGTAGAGAGATTTGCTCGGAACCCAGCTTGGAAACAACTTATTTTACTATTCCTTTCAACCCAGGAAACAAGACTTAAGTAAAATAACTGAGTGAAAATTGTCTGCAGAGAGCTGAGAACAGATATTCTCCTGTAGTTTTCCGGTTGGTTAGGATCTCCCTTTTTAAAGATCACAGAAATGTATGAAGATCGGAAGTTATTTGGAATTGTCTCATCTATAAACATCTTGTTTATTAAAAGTAAAATTCGTTCTAGAAATTGTGAGCTGGCATTTCTGTAGAGCTCGACTCTAAACCCGGAGCCTTATTATCCTTCATTTTTTTCAAAGCCGCTATTAGCTCTAGCATTGAAAATTGGAAATCTAACTCCTCAATATAAGTGAATGGTAATGCAAAACTTATGATCATTTGACAAGGGTCTGCTGTGAAAAGTGTTTTAAAGTAAGTAGCCATTGTATCGACATCAATAGCTGAGACCGTTGACTTATTATTTTGGCCAGCTAAAATGCGTACACTTGCTAAAAATGAGCTACAATTATTACAATTTATGAGATTCAGCGCCATGTTTTTTGAGGCTACACAATCTTCTGTACGAATAATTTCCTTGAAGATATAGGGACTTAGAAGCCAAATTATTGTTTTTTTTTTCTAAAGATTTTAAGTAACGCGAACGATTTTTTTCTGCTTATCGTACATTCTTCGTCATACCAACAAGATTTATAGCTATTTGCTCTATTGTGAGAACTCCTGACAGCTGATATTTTGATGGTGTCAAAAATTAAATCCGTTGAGATATCCACTGTGTTTGAAACCAGACTTGAAGGATTGATTGGGTGTTGAAGTAGATTTCTTCTATAGATATCGGATTTTGTATCAATCCAACGAAGCTTTTTGCATCTGTTTTCAATTTGTTGTCGAAAATCGCATTCAGGGGTCCTAAATTAGCAAGAGACACATATAGGAAGATGCGATGAACAGGTAGCAGTAATCACCCCGAAATCATTGACAATTTCGAGCCAGTCACCTTTGGCTAAGCAGTAGTCAATTACAGAACAACCCTGAGTAGAAATAAATGTAAAACTGCCAGTAGGATCACTTTTGGATACCCCGTTTAGAATATAAAACCCAAAATCCTCAACCAGCTCAGTCAAAAAATTTCCATTTGAGTTTGTGCATTTATCAACAGATTCTCTTTGGAATGCAATTTGTTCAAAATTTAAGAACGAAGAATTTGGGAAAACTCCTATTCGATTATTTAAGTCACTAATTATTAGAATGTTTTCATTAGCTTGGTTCACCCGAAAATTTTGCAGAGTTTCAAATTCAACTCTCCAATTACTAAAATTAAGGTAAATTGGTATTATTAAATAATGTATTCCATTGAAGAAACAGTCAGTGAATATTTTGTTTTCACTATTTTTGAATTGTATGTTTTTGTTAGCAATATTTAATTTAATTCCGCATAGAATACCACCGCTGGCACGACCTAGTCTAAAATATCTGACAGCGGATATCCATTTGAGATTATAACCTTCAAAATATTTTGTATATTGAAGCTCTTTACCTTCCTCCACAAAAGTTTCAAGTGATATAAATATATCATATTTTGACACTTATTAAAAAAAAAATCTGTCAAAAAATGTTAAAGTTAAAAAAGTGAAAGAAATTAGAATAAATTAAAATTGTTATAAGAATGGCAGACGGCAACTCTATCCTATGTTGAATGTTGGAATCTAGTAGAACTCGGACCCAAACCATATTGTTTACTTATATGTTGTCTTCTAGAGGACTTTTGCTTCGTAATGAAGTTGTTGCCGTTTTTGATGTTAATGTCAAAAAAACACGTTGAATCCTCACCAAAAGTTGTTTTGACAAATGCAAGTTCTTCGATTGTTTTTATTTTTAACCTGCGTAACGAGTCATAACAAAATGCCAAATCGGAAATTCTTAACTTTGATCCTCCAATGAGAATTTGCGCGTTCGGGTTTTTTTCGATGAGTTTCGATTTGATTTCGAATAGTGCTTTTCGTTTCTTCCTGTATAGAAGAGACTGTTCTCTATGCACCACAACTCCAGTAGCTTTTAGCTTTGGTGCAGCTTTCACAATTTGTTGTGCAATGCATTTGTCAGTGAGGTTTAACACCATAGTGATTTTGTTGTTGTGCCGGTTAACAAATTCTTGTGATTTGACAAAATATAAGTAATCATTTCCATCAAGATCGAGAAGGCTAAGGCTAGTTTGTTTTGCTTTACGATCCTTGTCTGTTTTCTCATCTGGGGGAAAATGTAAAACAACTGAATGTTCGTGTGCTTCATCGTGCAAAAACTCTAACTGCTTTTCAAGTGACTCGCGGTAGCTCTCAACATGGGCTAAACGTCCCGTAAGTTGTTCGTTTTGAGAACGTAACAGCTGTATTTCCATAGAAATGTCAGATTTAGTCACAATGTCCTTAAGGTGTTCTTGAGCCATCAACCATCTACAATTAACTTTATCTGGCTCATTTGAGATGACGATGACGAATTCATGTTTGCGCTTTGATAAAGTATGGAATTTTTTAATGGTGTTGATATTTTGTTTGTTGGGGGTTGAGTTGGTGATATTTTCCCCAATTTTCTTTTTGGTATCATATATCGCTATCACAAACAGGGAAAGAAGCTGCCACTGCCACAACACTCGATGCTTTTGAAAAATTTTACCTTCAGAGTTAAAGTAATTCCGTCCTCTTTAGATTGCTTTTATTTAAAATAAATATTTTTTCAGTTTTAATCTATATATATAAAAATCAATGCCACTTTTCGTTGTAATGTTATAAGTCAACAATGCCTTTACCGATTTGTCTAATTTTGGTCTTTCGTGGAAGTCCAGAGAAGGTTTATACGTAGAGAAAATTAAAAAAAAAAATCTTGAAAAAGTGTTAAATCAATATCTTTCTATACTCCCATATACAAACAATTTGTACTAATACTAAAAGCCAATTTTAACCTTTGGCAAAACAATCGAAGACAAAAAAAGTGACGTAGTTCTGTCAAACAAATTTTTTGTCATCATATGTCATTTCATTTTATCAGCGATAGTTATTGCTTTGTTGTGTTTATATTTTCCAAAATATTGTTGAGTTATTGCTTTGTGTTTATATTTTCCAAAATATTGCTGAGTTGTTGAGTGAAGGGAAAATGCCACGAGCAAGACGATCAAACATAGGCCGGCGAACGCGTAATGCAAATCAAGTGGCATTATTAAGACGGTCTCAGATTACAGATGAACGCGCACAAGCTAATGCATCGCAGCGTGAACGTACTGCACAGAATAGATCTGTTGACCCTGTACCTGAACTTAATATTGCACGGCGATCACGAATACGTCGTGCTGTTTTGGATGAAATGCTGCGTGCTGCTTTTAATTACAATAGTCAGATTGATTATAGTTTGTACGGATACATTGGAATGATGGACGCAATATGTCCACATTGTGATGCGGCTAACTTTCCAGGTGAAACGCCCGGCATGCGTTGTGCTAATGGTAAAGTGAGATTGTCAACATAAGCAACTCCACCCAAACCATTGTATTCATTTATTTTTGGGACATCTCAAACGTCGAAGCAGTTTTTGAGTAATATTCAACAATACAATTTGGTATTTTAAATGACTTCTTTTGGTGCTACTAAAATTATTAGAGATAATTTTATGGCGACTTTTTAGGTAAATACCTCAACAGGGCTGTCCAATGTGTATATCAATCTGAATCATAAAGTCTTACAAATTCTGATTCAAAGTCTACCTAAAATTGCATACATGTTACAGATTCAGAGCCAGATTTATCATCAAGCTGGTTCGTTATTGCCATACCTCGACGCTGATCATCAATTTTTGAAAAATGTATTTTATTGGTGATAAAAATCGTGAATTGGATCAACGTTGTGCAATAGTTTCAAATACAAGACGTGAAATTATTCGTGAGCTACAAAGGTTTTTCCATCAGCATAACGCATTAGTTCAATTGTTCAAAATTGCTCTTGATCGTATGCCATCTGATAATCACAAAATTGTAATACGAGTAGCACCAAATTGAATATTCAACAAAAAAATGTATAGAACACAACCATGCAAGCCGTTTCCAATAATGCAGGTGGATTATATTTCTTGGATGCACCTGGTGGTACAGGCAAAACTTTCGTTGTATCATTGATTTTAGCGACTATTCGATCGGAACAAAAAATTGCATTGGCACCTGCATCTTCGGGAATTGCTGCTACATTATTAGAAGGTGGTCGGACCGCACACTCTGCATTAAAATTGCCATTGAATGTATAGGTGATTGAAACTCCAACTTGCAATATTTCGAGAAATTCTGCTATGGCAAAAGGTCTGCGATTAACGTCAATTATTTTATGGGATGAGTGCACAATGTAGTACCCGTAGCATGATGGTTAGTGCGTTGGACTGTCATGCAAGGGGTCTTGGGTTCAATCCCTGCCTGTGCTACCTAACTTTTTTCACGGGTACTGCCTCTTGCGAGGAATTGACAAATCCTCCAAGAGTAATTCTTGTCATGAAAAGTGCTTTCTCAAATTAGCCGTTTGGATTCGGCATATAAACTGTAGGTCCCTTCCATCTCTGACAACATTACTCGCACACAGGGATGGTTGAGAGTTGTAAGTCACTAGGCCCTGGTCCTTCATGGACTTTTGCGCCACCTAATTTATTTATTTAATTTGAGTGCACAATGGCGAATAAAAATCAATAGAAGCATTTAATCGAACAATGCAAGATTTACGCAGTAATCAACAGCTTTTTGGTGGTGCTGTCAGGGGACTTTCGTCAAACATTGTCTGTCATTTCTCGATCAACTCCTGCTGATGAAATAAACGCCTGTTTGAAGTCATCAGTTCTTTGGAAATATGTACCAAAATTGACACTGAACATTAATATGCGTATTCACCCACATAATGATGCAACTGTCCATGAGTTTTCAAAACAATTGTTAGAAATTGGTGATGGCAAAATACCAATCGACAGTACCAACGGATTGAATGTGTTTTTCCGAATATTCTTCAGAACTACAGAAATCATGATTGGTTGAGAGAACGCGCCATTTTAGGACCGAAGAACATTCATATCAATGCCATTAATTTTCAAATTCAAGCGAAACTGCCAGGTGTAGTCACGACATATAAATCAATTAACAGTGTTATGAATCAAGATGAGGCAATGAATTATCCAATTGAATTTTTAAATTCATTGGAACCGGCTGGTATACCACCACATTGTTTGAATCTGAAAATTGGTTCTTTGATTATATTATTGCGAAATATTAATCCACCAAAGCTGTGTAAGAAGTGTGTTTGATACCGCGTATCCCCATGGTTCCAACTGATATGCCATTTGAATTCAAAAGATTACAATATCCTGTGCGTTTATCATTTGCGATGTCCATAAATAAGGCCCAAGGGCAAACACTTCACGTTTGTGGTGTCAATTTGGAGGAATCATGTTTTTCACATGGCCAACTTTATGTTGCCTGTTCCAGAGTCGGTACCCCCAACTGTTTATTTATTCATGCTCAAAATGGAAAAACAAAAAAATATGGTTTATCCAACTGTTTTAGACTAACCCATATAGACCCACCATAGTAAGAGTACCCAATTCTTTTTTATTTTTTAGTTTTTACTCTTTGCTGATAAATATAATATAAACAATATATTATTTGGGTCATTTGGACCTTTAAATAGCTAGCAATTTAAAATATTTTTTTATTTGAATAAATGAACTTAATAATCCTTTTTTTATTACTATGCCTTATACGTAGCGAAGCACGTACCGGGCCGCTAGTTCAAATTATAAAAATTAAATAAAAGGGAGCACTTGAAAATATTGACTTCACTTTACTCTCTCTCTCTCTCTATCTATTTTGAATTTCGTACCATAAACTCAAACAAAAAAAAAAAAGAAACAAGAAGTATATTTCAACGATATTCGTTTAAATCAAAATTCCACGAATAAAATCTGCTCAAGACAAGACAGATAAATACCATTGATATGAGATTGAAATGTTTCTCTTCGAATTCCGTAATAAATTCAAAGTTGATTTTCCTATGAAATCCCCTTTTTGCGTGGAGCTTAATTAAAATCTTATTTATTCTTGAAATATAAATGTCCATCATCAGTTTATGGGAAACTTATCTAAAACTCTCTCATTTCCATAAACCGAACGAACGAAAATAAACATTAATTCATATCTATTCTTCGAAATGCATCCAGCTCCAGCTCCAGTTCGAGCTCCAACCTTAGCTAGCTTCCAGCATCAAGTTGAAAACGAGACAAATATCCAATCCAATACCTACCCCAAAACTAACACGATTATCACGAAAGTTTCTAAAGTCAAGTCTGCCATGCAAAAGCAATCCGAAATGACTCATCACATCACCCTAAATCAATCTGACGCCGCCCTACTGACCAGTGACCATAGATACCACCCAGTCCCATTCCCAACCCAACACCCAAAACCTAAATCTCCAACATAAGGCAGAGAGCAAAAATAAAAGTAAGGAATAAAGGAATAAAACATCATGCTTCTACATATTACGAGTATTATAAAATATGGCTACGTACCGTAATTTTGATGAGAATCACCGTTGACGCCATCCCTCATAAAGAACAACAACACTTATACCAACCAACGACAGGAGCAGCGCAGCAATAGGCCATGTTCATATTTTCCCACTGCGATAGTGTACGGGCCGATGTCCCCCGAAGAGAATACGCTTGAAAGCCTGCCGAAACTCTGGACTGAAAATCGTGTATATAACCGGATTCAGGGTGGAATTAAAGTAGCCAAGCCAGAGGAAGAACGAGGCAGCAGCATCACTGAAATTGCAGTCCTCGCAGAGCGGCAGCAGGAGGGCCATTAGGAAGAACGGCAGCCAGCATACTACGAAGGCACCCGTTATAATGGCCAACGTTTTGGCCGCCTTACGTTCGCGCTTTGCTTCGAGGGTCTCCTTGCGTTTGGTCACCTTCGATTGGGGATTTGTTATACTTGACAGGTTTTGATGAGATTGCTTGTTTTGTGGCACCGGTGTCACCTGATTCGGTGAGGATGACAGGCCGGTGGCGGCAACAGTGCCCCCTGTCGGGTTGATGGGAGTCTGAGGCGAGAGCGCTGATATTGAGGTGATTGTTGTTGCTGTTGAGGTGGTGGCATGTGATGGTTGTGCGGCAATGGCGGCGGGATGGCTGTGTGACTCGGAGAGCTCGTGATGAGGCTCTTCAAGGACATCACTTGGGATTACGGTCGCACGGTCAGTTGTTGCCGCTACCGCAGCAGTAGCTGTTGTCGTTATCGTCGTGGACGTTGACGTTGACGTTGATGTCGATATTGATGAGGGGGTTTGTGCCATTTGCTGCGGTTGATTTTGTTGCTGTTGTAAATTTTGATTATGTTCAGTTTTGTTCGCTGTTTGATTGGCTATTGCTACGAGATGAGAAACGGTTGAAATTTGACTAGTGGATGATGTGGGTGCCTGCAAGAGAGAACGAGAACAAGAAGAAAGAGGAACATAAGTCAAAATGATGGTGATGATGATTGATTAGGAGCTTGAGAGAGTGCAGAGATTTTTGGGAATTTCTGATTGTGACGACGACGATGATGGCGGCTTATGGGAGCACCTGAGCGAGTTCATGCAGTATTGAGGGTTTTTGGCCTTTTAAAATTGACTTTGATTTTTTCTGTTTAACTCGCAGCCTTAAGCTTGACATATTAATGGAAGAACTGTCAATTTGAGCTGATATTTGAATATGCACGTAGCACATACAGAACATACAACATAAATGAACCCAAACGAAGTTTTTAAGTCAGATTGAGTTATGCATGAGTTCCAAATGAATATGTTTGATTGACAGCCCTTGAGAATTTTTTAAAAGCAGTGTATGAGTATATACATACATACGTACATATGTATGTACGTATATATTTTGTGTAGGTTCTTTTGATTTTATTTTGTAACAAATTAGGGATTTGGAAAAATGTAAGTAAACAACGTAATAATATATAGATATGTACCTACCTAAAAATAAATAATACAAAGTGACAACAAGGTAAGATTCATAGTGAGCTCTTGAAAGACTCTTGTTATATTGCTCAGATTACGTCAGATTAAGTTATAAGTACCTTAAAGTCAAATAAGAATGACGCGTTCAAAATCAGTAGACTTTAGGTATCTTTGATTTGTAGATTTATTTATCTCTGAAAAACGTTTTGCATTTAAAAATTGTTGGAATTTTTTTAGTACCTACTATTATTTTTGGGAGCTTTGCGCTCATGTCCATCGGACGCCCTAAACGTTTTTCTCTACCTCTTACCAATAGACCCGCATATCAAATACTTAGTATCTTGCAGCGCGTTGAGACTAAGGGAATCGAATAGTTGGTATTCTAGGTAATATTACTAATCTCATCCCAGCGGACATCTTTTCGACAGAAACCGACTACTGCACCCCTGCTGTGGACCTCAGTGCGGATTTTAAAATTATCATCCCATCTCGAAATGAATGGGATGATGACTTAGTGACGAGAGGCTTCGACACAACTATTTTCACTGACGGCTCGAAGATGGAGGGTGGGGTCGGTGCAGGAATTTTTTCCGAGTCTTTAAATGTCTCCAGGTCTTTGCGACTTCCTGACTTTGCTAGTGTTTTTCAGGCTGAACTACTCGCGATCAAGGAAGCATGCAAGTTAATAAAACTAGATCCAAATCAAAACCGCAATACAGCTATTTTTTCGGACAGTCAGACGGCTATTCAAGCGATTGGCTCGTCCACTTTATCCTCCAAACTGGTTCAACAATGCCGAAGTGAGTTAGCGGGCAAGAACATTGGACTCAGGGTCACTCTCATCTGGATTCCGGGTCATAGAGGCTTTGAGGGCAATGAACGAGCTGACGAGATGGCTAGGCAAGGATCAGCCCTTCATAGCTCACTCGCGGAAAGAGTCAACATTCCTCTTGGTGCTATGAAGGGCAAGATCTTCTCTATTTTCCTCGCTGAATCAAACCACAGGTCGGAACAGCCTAACCAACTGTATCATATCTAGAAGGATATGGCCCACCTACAACAAATCCCGTACTAATGATCTTATTTGCAGACCCAGGCAAGACATAGCCAGGGTCGTTGCTACATGCACCGGACACTGGCCTGTTAGAGAACACGCATCTAAGCTGGGCATCCCCCACAATACTTTCTGTCGTAGTTCTTCACTTCTTATGCGAGTGTCCTGCCTTAGCCAAAACGAGAGCCAAAACATTGGGAAAGTCCTCTTTCAACGACCTCAATGAGCTCTCAGAACTGGAGATCAAAGATTTGATCTCCTTTCTAAACGCAACAAAGTGGATTTGAGGCGTATTTTTTCTTTATAATCCCCCTTTTATCTTTATAGGTCAAGCGAGTATTTTATGGTATCAAAACGGCGCAAATCAGCGCTAATTGTGTCACCGAGCTAGACTGCTCGTGGCGACCATTTCTACTACTACTACTATTATTTTTGTTTAACTTAAAGAACAAAATAAAACAGGATTTCGAAATTGGTTTTAAAATGCTATTTGTTTTGAATATTTATCACTTAAGGTAATATAATTCAATATTTTAGCTGGGACTAGTATAACATTGAACTTCCCCAAAACTTAGTATGAAATGAAAAAATTCATAAATCGTATTTTATACTAGAAAGTGCTTGTTTTTTCACTCTTAATATAACTTATATAACTTATAACTTATTTAAAGTTATTTCATCTGTTGCAGAACTAATCTGATCAATTGGCATACTTTTTACACTTTTAAACTAAAAATTAAACTGAACAAATAATGTTACTTACAAAAATTAGTAAAATTTACTAATTCAATAAAATTAAAAAAGAGTTTGATAACTTCCCATCCCGTCTGTCGAATTGTCTTGCTTAAAAGTTTGTAGGTTTTCGTGTTTTGTCAAAAAAGTTGTCAGTTATACCTATTATTCTAATAGTTTGAAGTCAATATCTTCTATTGTTCACGAGATATCGAGACCAACATCAATTTTTACCAAGTTTGAGTAGGTAGGTACATACCTACTGTTTTAGTAGATTTTAATTTTTTATGAAAAACCCAACACTTGGATTTTTATAAGAATATTACTGAATGATAAAATTAGGTTTAAGCAAATATTTTTAATTTTTGAAAAGATATTTGAGTCGAAAGTAAATTTTTACCAAGTTTTAGTATTGTTTTTTTAGGTTTTTATTTTTTTGTAAAAAGACTGTCAATTCGATTTTTCTCAAAATCTTACCGAATGTTGAAAACAATAGTTTTTATAAGATAAAATTAGTTTGAAGCTATAATCTTAAATGTTTGAAAAGATATTTAAGTCGAAAATCAATTTTTACGATCTTTTAGTAAGTTTTTTTTTAGGTTTTTATTTTTTTGTTAAAAAACTGTCTACTCGATTTTTCTCAAAATTTTGACAAATGTTGAAAACAATATTCCTTATAAGACAAAATCAGTTTGAAGCCATTATCTTAATTTTTTGAAAATATATTTGGGTCAAAATCAATTTTTACCAACTTTTAGTAATGGTTTTTTTAGGTTTTTTTTATAAAAAAAAAAACTATAAATTCGATTTTTCTCAAAATTTAACAAGATGTCAAAAACGTTATTTTTCGTTGCACAAAATTATTTTGGAGATAAAATCATTTTATAACAAAAATGGTTCTTAAGCTATATGGACGACAAAAAAAACTTCGCGACCGTACGGACGTACGAACGTACATACATACACACGCACGCACAGATATCTCTCCAAAAATCTTTTATTTAGACTCTATAGACCTAGAAACGTCGAAGCAAAATTTTCAATTCCACAAATCAGACCAATTAAAATAACTTCCTATAGGAAGTTAATAAAAAAAGTACACGTATACGCCCAAGTGCACAAAGTATGAATAGTTGGTTAATGGTTAGAAAATAAAACTACGAAGTAAAACTCAGAGGCCGTTAGCATGAATACCTTACTTTGTTAATTATTGTCGTTACTAAAAATTCTAAGTTTCAAACGCAAAAATCATTGGGTACGTATCAGAGGCCTATTTCATTTCCCTAAACACTTTTTCCCTTTGCAAAAAAACTAATATCCTGCAAAGTAAAAGTGCAAAGTGTTTCACAAATTTGCAAAGTGAAAAGACTTTTTAAACACTTTTACTTTTTCAAATAAAAATTGAAAAGTAAAAATATTCCCCAATTCTAAATACAACGTTGTAATTAAATTGGATTTTGAAAAGTTGCAAAGTAAGTCTTAGATTGTGTTCTTCAAGGCCAAATATGCAGTATGTATTTAATTAGCGTAAATAATGCAATATGAGTCGATCAAACAAAAATAATACAAAGTTAGCCGTCTACACATATTTTGTTTGTCAAATTAAATCTAAGGGTGGCTATGATGTCGACATTTTGGAAATTCGGATGAATCAACGCGTGAACCCAAAAATTCATAATTCATGTTCTTTGGTAAATTCGTCAAAATTAAAAAAAGAAATAGCCTATGTCCATTGTCTTGTTTCCTTTTATTCTTACTTCTTTATTTGAAAAATGGTTAATTTATTATCTTCCTATAGGAAGTTATTGTAATGGGTCCAGTGTAATTGAAAATTTTGACATTTCTCGACGTTTCAAGGTCCCTAGAGTCGAAATAAAAGATTTTTAGAAAGATGTCTGTGCGTGCGTGTGTACGTACGTTTGTACGTGCGTACGTCCGTACGTTCGCGACGTTTTTTTCGTCGTCTATAGCTCAAGAACCAGTAGAGATAACGAATTAAAATAAATTTTGTTATACAGATAATAAGGCAGAGAGATCCAGAAAGGGCTCTCAAGAAAATTGCGTGGGTGGTTTTTTTGCCATACCAGTTTAAAAAAAAGGTGAAAATTTTGGTTAAACCTCAATATCTCATGAACCAATGACGCTAGAGACTTGAATTAAATTTTATAATATATATTGTAACGTAATACAAAACAATTATATTTTTGGAAAAAATCCAATTAACGCCTTGTTTTTATAAATCAAAAAAACTGAACAAAAATTTGTCACCTCGAAAATATTACGACTAAAATGTGATTTCATTTCCAAAACAATTTTGTGTAACGAAGAATAATGTTTTCGACATCTGATAAAATTTTGAGAAAAATCTAATTGACAGTTTTTTTTATAAAAAATAAAAACCTAAACAAAAACATTACTCATAGTTGGTAAAAATTGAATTTCGACTCAAATATCTTTTCAGAAACTTGAGATTAAGGCTTCAAACCTATTTTATCTTATAAGAAATATTGTTGTCAACATTCAGTAAAATTTTGAAAAAAATCGAATGGACAGTTTTTTTTACAAAAAATTAAAAACCGAAAAAAAAATTTAACAAAAGTTGGTAAAAATTGATTTTCGACTTAAATATCTTTGCCAAACCTTGAGATATTGGCTTTAAGCTACTTCTTTCAAAAAATATTGTTGTCAACATATAGTAAAATTTTGAGAAAAATCGAATTGACAGTTTTTTTTACAAAAAATAAAAACCTAAAAAAAAACAATACTAAAACTTGATACAAATTTACTTTCGCCTCAAATAGCTTTTCAAAAATTAAAAATATTGGCTTCAAACTTATATTATTTAACAGAAAATATTGTTTTTGATATTCAGTAACTTTTTTATAAAAATCCAACAGTCCGTTTGGTAAAAATTGATACATAGAGACAAACTTTTAAGGAAGACAAATCGACAGACGGGATGGGATGTTATCAGTGTGGGTCGCATCCTAGCCCCTTTTTTTGTTTTTAATTTTTGATAACTTTTCAAAAGAAACGCTTATTAGAAAATGAAAATTTCTCTTTGCAGTATGCAAAAAAAAGCTTTCCAAAATTTTAAATACAATATACAATTAAATTTTACAAAATGATTCTTAATGACAGTTACCGAAATATTTGCGGCATGAAGGGTATATCTTCAGAATATATTCCCAATTTTAAATCAAGTCACTTGGTCAGGATATGCCAATATTGCCAAAGCCAATATGTGTAATATTGTGTATACTAATTCTGATCTCATTACCAATACAAAATCTATCTTTTAATTTTCACTTTATCATAAGTAAAATAAACAAACTCAATTGTTTTTTACTTGACTTTTTTTCACGGCACCGTTGTTAAGACCTCAGTCTATTCATGTTAAAATGCCAAACAAAAATAAAAAAATCACTTGACAGTTGACAAAATGTTCGTCAATTAAAACATGTAGCCAACTTAAAGTAATGAACCCCTAAACACCTTTTACTTTCAAATAAAATATAATGAAAAAGCGGCCCATCCCGGCTTCGCACGGGTAGACATAAATAGGTACAGATATTTAAGTTATAAGCATGCTAATTAAAATGACCATAAATCACTAAATTAGAAAAAAATTGTATGCTTATCTTAAAGCCTCCCTGTACACTTCATCGGCTGTGGTATTTGTTGGTGGCAACAAAACGTATTGATTTTCAGGAGATCCTACTCGAGAAAGTGCCACATACAATTGCCCGTGGAAAAAGCACTCTTTTCTTAAGTCGATACCAACTATGGAAAAAGTTTGTTCCTGGGATTTATTTATTGTAAGGGCAAAGGATATTTTTAAAGGGAACTGTAACATTTTAAAAGATATGGGCAAATCAGTTGGTATCATCGGGATCCGCGGAACATGTGCGAGCTGACCGGCCGCGGGACCCGTAATGATAGTTGCTACAATCACATTATCTCTTAATTCTTTGATCAATAGTCTTGTACCATTACACATATTGGGAGGGCTTACATTTCTTAAAAGCATAACAGGCGTACCTATTTTTAATTTTACATTTTATAATGAAATTAAATGAGAAATAATCCAGAAAAAGCGATGTTACGTTATAGATCGATCAAAACATCACATTGCAACACGTGTTGTTGAAAAAGAAATTTCGAATTCCAACGTGGCGCCATCTATGAGAAAAAATCTGATTTCAGGCGCCATCTGTTCGAGACTTATGAAACTTACGATTAATAACAAACATCAACATTGACAATCAGTTTATTGTTAATCATAAATTATTAAGACCATTAATCGAAATATAAACTATCCTATATCTCAAGTTAGACCAAATTACACATAAAATGCCAACTTTCATCGAAATAATTTGACTTGGTGAAGAGTTCACTGGGAACATACATATGTACATATGACACTGGATTTTTATATACATATTAAGATATTATGGCTGTTTTGATTTCAGGCGACCAAGATTGAAATAAAAGTATTTCCGGCAAATGGAATGTATTGCCTGTCACTTTTTACTTTATAAGAATCATGTTATTGAAATATTTTCTGTTCAAATTTGACTATTTTAAAATTTTTCAGTAAAATTTTTCAATCGTCTAAATATTTCAATCAAAAAACAAATCTTCAGTAATAATATTCATATGAAATATTAAATATCATCGAAAAAGTACTTTCCTATGAAATAATAAATAAAGAAAGGATATGGCCTACTTATGGCTCCAGAAACTTGTATACAAAATCAAAGGTGATATTGAACACGTTTTGTGGGTGAAAAAGTAACCATAACCATTGAAATATCAATCTGCCAAAAATTATTTATAACACGTAACTTTTTTTTATGCGAAAAGTTATTTCAGCAACTTTTTAGAAAACTAAATAGAATTCGATTCAGTTTTTTTTTTTAACTGTATTTCTTTTTTTTTTTTTTTGTATAAAACTAAATCAAACTAGAAAACTGAAAAAAAAAACTTAAAATGAATTTTTAATACTGCAAGCTGGTCATTGCAAGTTGCAATTGCAAGTATGAGCATTGAGTACTGTGCAAAGCAAATCCAGGACCAACTTCAATTATTTCAGAAATTCACAAAATATAAACAAAATCCTGTATTTCAATATATTTCATATTCCCTGCGGTTATTACAAACGAAATATTTGTTTTTTTTTTTGCATGCACAATACACTCCATGTGTTTGAGTGTGTTGGTACATGTTTGTCTGTGTGAGTTTAAAACCAGAAAGAAATTCCAACTATCTTGTTTATGTCCATAGTTTTTATTTTTTTTAACATTTTTGCTGATGTACAATGCAACTTTAACCAGATGCCTCCCTTGTTGTCTTATTTTTCTGTGTTTTACTTTTACTATAGTCTATGTACAACGTTCGTATGTATGTATGTAAGTTTACTAGCAAAACTCAGGGCCGGATTTAGAGGTCCAGAGGTCTCGGGCAATAAAGGATCGGAGGCCCCCTCACCCCAAATTATTTTCAAAATAAAGTAGATTCCTTTAGTATTGAACAAACACATACATATAAATATAAAAGGAAAAAAAGAATTTTTAACGAACGGAACCTTTTGAGCTTTTTTCGCTGAAAAATCGTTGGTGATTTCGTTGAAATCCAGTTCTCGGAGTAAATCGCTTTCAATGCTCAGGAGAAAAAGCTTCGATAGACGGTTTTGTCCCATCGTGGTTCGAAGCCTATTTTTTAAAATTTTCATTTTTGAAAATGAGCGCTCTCCAGAGCAATTTGTTACCATCAAAACCAAATACATTCTCAATGCAATTTCGAGGTTTGGGAATGTAGCTCTGAAATTTTGATTTTCCAGCTTGCCACGATGTGTTGGATTTTGTATGACAATCGAAATCGATATTCCTAAAAATTTATACAAATAAATTACTATTGACCGACTATGATTTTTTTCAATGGCATTAAATTGTGTCACAATAATAATTATTTGCTCATCAAACTGCATACCTGACGGCATAAAGATATATGAAACAAATTACCAATTAGTCAATAATAATTGATTCTTCACATACAGCAATTAATTTATATGTACATACATATAATTATGTATATATAAGAAAAAAAATTGTCGAGACACGGAGTATCACCCCACTCAGCCATTAAGCGATTGGGGTGCTCCCTCAAGATGGATAGTGAATTAGAAGTGCTTCTTATCAGGGCCCTTTGATTGACAAATAAAGGGTGTCCCAAAATTAACGCAAGATTTGAATTAAATAGAAAACGCCGTTTTTAGTCTTTTGATAGTTATATTTTTATTGACTCGTTAAGTACATAGGATAGGGTTATGTATGGAATAACACATCGGACAAATGGCCTCCACGGCTTTGCATGCACATGCGCACTCTTTTGTTGAAATTTTCCATGACCATTCTGCATAAATGTGGCTGAATTTCGTTGATGCAGCGTTGAATCTCCTCCTTTAATGCACGGGTGGTTGTGGGCTTGTTGACATAGACTTGTGATTTCAAATACCCCCATAAAAAGAAGTCTAATGGTGTTAAATCACACGATCTAGGAGGCCAATTTTGATCACCGAAACGAGAGAGTACACGACCTGGAAATGTCTCATGCAGTAATTGAATTCTTTCACGGGCTGTATGACATGTGGCACCGTCTTGTTGAAACCACATATTGGACACATCAATATCATCCAATTTTGGCAGAAAGAACTGTGTAATCATGTCGCGATATCGAGCACCAGTAACAGTCACTGCTTGACCAGCATCATTTTCAAAAAAATATGGCCCAATTATGCCTACAGCCCAAAATCCACACCATACAGTCACGCGTTGTGGATGCATTTGTTTTTCGAAAATCACAATGCGGCAATTTTGGCGATTGACAAAGCCATCAAGATGAAAATGTGCTTCATCGCTTAGCATCAGGGTCCATTTGTTGATGTTCAATAATCCATTCAACGAACTCTCTTCTCTGTCCATGGTCATTAGGCTTCAATTGTTATGTTAATTGAATTTTGTAAGCATGAAGACACAGATCTTTGGTGAGTATACGCTCCATTTTTAATAACCCTATACTGTTAGCTGTCAAATTGCTTTTTTTTTCAGGCTTGCCAACACTTCACTGCACAAATGGCGGCAAATTCAAATTTTGCGTTAATTTTGGGACACCGTTTATATATCAATGATTTCTGTTATTTTAGATTAATATAATTAAATATTCATGTATGTACACAGTACTGTAGGCTGTAGGTAAAGGTAAAAGAGCAAAAAAAATACATATCACAGGAAAAGTTGTTTACTGGTGTTTACTAGTTGGAATTTGAAACAAGAATTGTCCGAAGTCTCTATTGTGGGGCCCCCCCTTTGTGGAGGCCCCGGGCTTCCGCTCAAGTTGCCCTTCCCTAAATCCGGCCCTGGGAAAACTTATATACGAACAGAAGAGTCCTTTAACATAAAAAGTGTTATCGTCTAATTTGATATTCTACACCACAGATGGATAAAAGTTGGATTCTTGAAATTTTTCGAACGATGATGCATGAATTTTAATACATATTACGAAATATTTTAAAATAAAAAAGAAGTGTTCAAATTATGAACAAAGCACATCTGAATATTCAGATTTACTTTTAGTATACATCATATTATATTTTACCTACATACATATCTACATATATTTGCCTATTAGTGTTTTCTTTGAAATTAAAGTTTTTATAACAAGTAGTACGAAAAAAACCTAAAATTTTTAATACTGCAACAAATTTAGAGATTATAATATCCTACAATACAGTGATGGAAATTGAAATTTAAGTAAAACGTTTTCCAATAAGGAAATTCATTTTGAACAGACAGGTTTTTGAGCAGTTGTCAACTTGATGCTGTTATTACACCCTTACCAAAAATGGAAGCAAATCTACACGTTTTTACCAATGTTGCGTAGTACTTTTTGTAGATTCTTATGTCTTATAAAAAAACTGACTCTTCAATTTTTTAAAACAAAATGTTGGTAAATTGAGAAATAAAAATAAAAAAAGAGTGTGGGATGCGAACTGATAACTTCCCATCCCGTCTGTCGATTTTTCTTACTTGAAAGTTTGTCTATATGTATGTATCAATTTTTACCAAATTTGCGTACTATTTTTTGTAGATTTTATTTTTTTATGAAAAAACAGACTGTAGGATTTTTATAAAAAAAAAAACTACTGAATATCGAAAACAATATTTTCTTTGAAATAAAATAAAATTAAAGCAAATATTTTTAATTTTTGAAAAGCTATTAGAAACGTCGATAAATGTCAAAGTTTTCAATTCGACAAATCGGACCCATTACAATAACTTCCTATGGGAAGTTAATAAAAGTTATAAAATAATAGTTGGTATGAGACAAAATTAGTTTGAAGGCAGTATTTTAAATTTTGTCCAAGATATTTTCGAGACGAAAATCAATTTTTATGAACTTTTGTAGAGTGAGACAATGAGGTAAGGGAGGTGAGTGCGTGGAATAGTTTCTTTTTGGTAAAACACACAAATGCATGCACACGTGGTGTGCATGGCGGATGAGTTGTTTGGGGGGTTGTAGCAAAAATAAGAAACTTAAACACAGCGTTTATTTTTTTTAAATCTAGCGGGTGCCGCTTTTATTATTGCTAAAAAAAATGCTGCTACTACTAAGAACAATGGCTTAAAACAATGGATTGCAGAGGCTGAAGTATTCATCCGTACTGCTCAATGAATAAACCAATTGTGTCGATTGTTGGCTTGTGGCCCTTCTTTTATATTGCTCGAGAGCTTTTTGTTTACAATGTTTATTATTTTTTTGTTTCCTCTTTTATACAAAAGCTTTTGTAAAGCTTAAGGCTTAAGGCTTACATTAGGTAAATGAACAAATGGAAATTTGGTATGATAACAGTAGTGGTTAGATTTAAAGGACAAAAGAATAAGTTTAGATTTTAAGTAAAATAAGTAAGTGTAATAAGTTTAGATTTAAGTAAAATAAGTAAGTGTTATGAAGTGTAATAAGTTTAGATTTAAGTAAAATAAGTAAGTGTAATAAGTTTAGATTGAAGTAAAATAAGTAAGTGTTATACTTTGAAAAATGTTTTTTCTTTTAATTTTTTTGTAAAGAAAAAAACTTTTACTTCGATTTTTCTCAAACGTTATTTTGGAGTATATATCATTATTGTTTCGTGAAATTTATTCGAGATATTAAATATTTTGTGTTCAGTTTTTTTTAATTTATTGGAGAAAAACCGGTGATTGATTTTTTTTTTTCAAAATTATAGCAATTTGGTATTACATACGTCACATTGTAAAATACATAATTTAATCGAAGTCGCTGGAGTTATTGGCTTGTGGAATATTTTGGATACACCCAATTTGAATTTTAAATTGATATATTAAAAAATTTTTTTCTGCATCTTTTTGTATTTTTATCTGTAAAACAAAATTTGTTTGAAGTCGATATCTTTACTGGTTCTTGATATATGGATGAAAAAAAAATGGTATCCTGAATGTACGAATGTACGTACACACGCTCTCACAGACACATCTCTAAAAATCTTTGTTTAAGATTCTAGGGACCTTTATCTATCGAGAAAAGTCAAAGTTATCAATTCGCTAAATCGGAACGATTACAATAACTTCCTATAGGAAGTTTAGCAATGGAAAACCCTTATCTTCATAATCAAGCTTGGCCATACGATTAAATTATATCCGTTTTATTTCTTCTTGAAAATTATTAGGTATATTCTTATTAATTTGAATTCAAATTCATAAGATGGCTAATCCAGTCATCACCTTCGCTTGAAATTTGTCTTACCTTTTTTTTGTATTATATTAAGTTTCATAATTAGTTTTAAAGAAAAATGGTTGGAAGCATTATCCTACCATTATTATTATATTATATATCAAACTGAATGGATGTTCTGATTTTTAAACTTTAAATAATTTCTCTTTAAGCAACATACTCGTATCTTGGTATAATATTGGTTGCATATGTATTTCCATAAAAGATCTAAATTGAATTGTTAGAAGCACATAGATAACTTTGAATCTTATAACTTCTAGCTAAATCTTTTGAATTGGTTCTCATTTAAAATAAAAACTTTCATCATTATATTGGTTTTCCAAAAAAACTTAGCACAAAGCTTTTTCATTTAAAGCCAAAGAACTCCTACTCGTAGTATAAGAATCTACATTACCTAAGGCAAGCATCAAGCCACAAATTATAAGATATAAATTTAGTTTTCTGCTTACATGCCACACATATAGAATAAAATTTATTCAATCAATAAAAGTGATGGTTTAGAAATAAAAACTAAAAATTGAGTCATGTGGATGGTTTGAGTTCTTGGACATTTCTCACTTAAAGAAGAACTTTTTGCAATTGAATAAATAGGGTAGGTACCTAAGTTAAAATTGAATTTAAAAATTCCAATAATAATTCACGAATTAAAAAAAAAATGTATTCTTTGAAAACAACACCCGACATATACTCTTAAATGAAGACTTATCTACCCAATCTCCTTCACCAAAACCGTTTGAATGTCTTTTCAACAAAATAATCTCTATAACCTTCTCTACGTCATTACATGAAAAATGTTTCATACTTCTTAGATTATATTTAAATGGTTGTCCAAATAAATCAAAATATTCATATTTTTCAGATAAATACCTTTCTGCCCCATAATTATATTCTTACAAACCTCCTTCTTTGTATCTATTGAAAATTTATAAACATATTTTTTTGTAGCCTCATTATCTCATTTGGATAAATGAAAAACCAAAATACACCCCTAAATGTCGTATATATGTGCATATTATACTTACTTATTTCCGGAATTCAATTTTAAAACTATTCAAATAAATACATTAATTTAAAATCCTTATAAGGGGCTTTAACATCAAGCCCAAGGCACAGGATGATGAGAGTATTTATTTCCATTGAAGGGAATTGTTTTTATTTACATTTTGTACTTTTTTTTATTTTTAGAATTTCCTTCGTCTAATGCCCTTTACAATTTGATTTCCATTTATTTCTATTTTTCGTTTAATTTAAGCTTCTAAACAAATCTATGTATATACATATATACAAAGAATATATAACATTAAGTGTGTGTTACGTACCCAAGTAATTGGATTTTCTTTAAAAAAATAAAAATGAAAAAATCCAGTTTCCAATGTGATTTGGTGGACATAAAATAAAGCTATGGGATTATGCAAAGTCAGAAAAAAGGGATTTTATTTTGCATCATAGTACCAACGAGCTACGAGACGACAACAACAGCAGACAGACGTTTTGCAGAACCATTTTTTCTCACCACACAATGACACAATCTTAGATCTTAATACAATTAGGTGACAGTATTTTTCATACTTTTTTCCTTTTTTTTATTTTGCTTTCAAAAACCTTCACATATTCATTACCCAAGTGTGGCCATATTCCAAAGTCAATAAAGGACCAAGACAGTTTTCTTATATCCTTTTTTCATAATACATATAACACTTTGTACCTTCAAAATAAAAAATCACCCTGGACTAATATCAACGTAGGTACCTTCATACACAAATATCCATAGTTAAATGTTTTTTAAAAAATCTGAACACACAATGAAGCTGAAATACTTAAATTGCCATAAACTGGCATTTAGGTTTAACCCTTTTTAAGTGCCGGTCACCAACGACACGCCAACGACCTACACACAGGACACAGGAGACAGGACACAGCTTTGGCTTTAGAATTCGCTGTCGCTTTCTAACTCCTGAAATGACTAAGTCAATGGTGTATTGTCCTCTCATCCATTTTGATATTTTTGTGTGTTCCTTTTTTTGATTTTATTTTGTTTAGGTATCCTTCGAAATGGAAGATTCGAAAAATACCCTTGCGCTGCCATCAGTGCGGATCAGAGACTCTTACATTTGGATTTGGATTCTTTTCAAATTTGAAATTCAAATTCAATTGTGTAAATTGTGGTACCTTTTGATCACACTCCTATACTGCTACTTGATTAATACTAGAGGTGGAGAGAGGGAGTTGTATTTTGTGTTGCATGACTCTCTATATGTACATAGGTATGTGTATAGATGAATTTATTATATGGAAAAGGATATTCTACCTATATAACTAAAAATATATGTACGAGTATATGTTAACTTAACTGGGTCATTTTGTCAGATGTTACATTTTAAAACAATTTTCTTCGATTGTTCTGCTTTCCCTCTTTTTTCTTTTCCTTGGTTGTTTTGTTCTTCCTGAATGACTTTCTATATTATTAACTATAGAAATAGAAAATCTGTGAATGTGAAATCAACCACCCGCACTTGAAAAATCAAGACCCAATAGATTTACCCATCACCAGGACCCATCGTCATTTGTCGCATATAGCACTCGTTGTAAGTGGGCAGGAGGATCTTAGGGGTGCAAAAAGTGCTTTTTCCATTCAAAAATATATACGATGGAGTCGAATGAAGGTAGATACCTACTTGTTTCGATAGCTGAGAGAGGAGGAATGATATCTCAGAATCGGTTATTTCGAAACAAGGAGAAACTATATTTCGATTTCAATAATACGTGAGTACAATTTAAGATCTCACCAAAAATCTAACTCGAGATTTAAATTTTTGTTCTTCAAAACGTTAAAAATTTGGTGTCGGTGTATAGATGATCCAAAAGATGGCTTTAAAAACAAAAATACCGCATCATATAACCAAAAAGAAAGGAGTTTAATTTGTTGAAAACGGATATCAAGTTTTTTGGAAAAACAAAACAAAAATAACTGTCCTAAAATCGTTTTTTCTCGTTAGCGCAACGGTAAGATGTCATATGTTATTTCTTTCGGAAACATTTTTATTAAATTTGTATACCCTTCTCACGATGTTTGATTTGTTTTAAACTTTAATATTATGTTATTAATATTGTTCTGAAAAACGGAGACCCTCTAAACTGCACCAACTATAGATGCATCAGTCAACTTACCATCGCTTACTTCTCTACCGTAATATTATGTAAACATCTAAAGCCCATCGTCAACAACCTGATAGGTCGTTATCAGTGTGCTTTTAGACCAGGAAAGTCCACAGTCGATCAAATATTCACATTACGGCACTACTTTAAAAAAAAACCCAAGAACATCAAATCGACACCCACCATCTTTTCATCGATTTCAAGGCCGCATATGATAGTATCTACAGGGACGAGCTGTATAGAGCCATGTCTGGATTTGGCATCCCTGCCAAACTCATCCGTTTGTGCAGGATGACCAAGGAGAATTCACGCTGCTCCATAAAGATTGGAAACAACTTTAAGGAACCTTTCAATGTCAAAAAAGGTTTTAGACAAGGTGATGCGCTGTCATGTGATTTTTTTATCATCGTACTTAAAGGAATAGTGCAAAGCTCACACGTAAACACTAGAGGCACTCTCTTTCAAAAGTCTGTCCAATTACTAGCATATGCTGATGACATTGACATAATCGAAGGAACTCAGCGTGATGTCAATGGAGCTTTTGTGAGTATTGAGGCAGAGGCGGCAAAAATGGGTTTAACGGTTAATGAGGCAAAACAAAGTATCGGGTGATTTTTTTTGAGGTTAGGATTTTCATGCATTAGTATTTGACAGATCACGCGGGATTTCAGACATGGTGTCAAAGAGAAAGATGCTCAGTATGCTTTGACATTTCATCATGAATAGACTTACTAACGAGCAACGCTTGCAAATCATTGAATTTTATTACCAAAATCAGTGTTCGGTTCGAAATGTGTTTCGCGCTTTACGCAAATTTTATGCGTTTTTTTTTAAAAAAAGTTCTCAAGCTCTTAAAAAATCACCCATTATATTAAACAATGTCCTCTTTTCAATGGAGGACAATAAATACATAATGGGTGATTTTTTAAGAGCTTGAGAACTTTTGCTGTCGTACAGAAAGGGCTTACAACACCGACGTCTCGGTCAAAAAATCACATCGACAGACGTAATTTTGAGGTAGTCAAGGACTTTTTCTACCTAGGCTCCGCTATGAACACAGAAAACAACAAGAGCGCTGAGATCAAACAAAGAATAACTCTTGCTAACGGCTGTTTCTTTGGGCTAAGAAAGCAATTGAGTAGCAAAGTCTTCTCTCGAGGCACCAGTTCGAGAGAAAAGTTCTTCGTGTGATCTACGGTCCCGTATGCATAGAAGGAAGCGAAGGAGAAGATAGAACGACGAGCTGTACGGGCTGTACAGCGACGTAGACTTAGCCAGAAGGGTAAAAGTTCAACGACTAAGATGGCTGGGTCGCGTAGAGCGCATGGAAACCAATGGTAAGGCCCAGAAAGTCTTCGAATCCACACCCACCAGGACAGCGCAGTAGAGGAAGACTGCGGATCAGGTGGCGCACACAAATGGAAAGTGACATCACCGAACTTGGAGCGCGAAACTGGAGACATCTAGCTAGGGACCGAGCTAGATGGAGAAGTTTGTTGAGTGAGGTCCTAGTTCACACAGGGCTGTAGCGCCATCTTAAGTAAGTAAATAAGTAAGTTATTTTAATCGGCCCTTTTTGTGGAATTGAAAATATTTACATTTCTTGACGTTTCAAGGTCCCTAAAACTTAAATCCAGAATTTTAGAGAGATCTATTTATGTGCGTGTGTAAGTAAGTTTGGGATACAATTTTTCGTCATCCATACCTCAAGAACTTGCAGAGATATCGACTTTATATACATTTTGTATCATAGATAATAACATCAAAAGATGCTACAGGACTTTCAAAAAATTGAGCAACTTAAAAAATAGCGAACAATTTGGTTGACCCCAAATGTCTCTCGAACTAAAAGCGATAACGAATTCAACTAAATTTTATATTGTACTAGCTGACCCGGCAGACTTCGTACTGCCTCAATCGATAAATAAAAGTCCTAAACTTTTGTATAAATTAATTTCAATACAAACAAAACGTATTGAATAAAAAAGCATTTTTTTACTGAAGCATGAATTTTTATTATTATTTTCGACACATCATGTTGCTTACTTAAAAAAACAGAGTTTTCCTGAAATACTGGCTATTTATAAGTTTAAATTTTTATTAACAGACACACACTGTTATGATACAGTTTGTAAATCAATTTAAAGCTTTCTCATAAACTATATTTTTTGTTTTGTTTTGTGGTGCGTAAATAAACAGTGGAGACGGTTTTCCGACGCGCGAACACGTGACGTACAATTGTCCATGCGCGAAACAGAGAAACTCCAAGTTGATTCCGCAAACTTCTAAAGACTCCTTGCGATTTATTTATTTGTCATCGCAAAGGCCAGACGTACTGGAAATTGTAAGCGTTTAAAATCGAATGTTAAATCCGTTGGAATCATCGGTATTCGCGGGATCAAGACATCATCTCCTTTGTATTTTCCTTTTATGATTGTTGCCTCAATGACGTTATTCATCAGCTTTTTCACAGCCAGTCTTGTTCCATTGCATAGTCGAGGTTGCTTAATGTTACGGAGCATGATGGCAACTGATCCTACTTTTAACTGCAAATTGTGAGGTGGTAATCTAGGAAATTCCAGTGAATTTAAAAACTCCGTGGGATAGTTGACTACGTCATCCTGGTTCATAACAATGTCGACTGATTTGAAGGAAACCAACTGTCCTGGAAGAAAATTCTGAATGATTGAACTTTTGCGCTATATCTGGGAAAACACGCTTAATAAGATCCTCTTTTGAATCTGTGATGTGACAGAAATCTGTGGGTAATGTGATGAATCCGGTGGAGGTGTCCATTGCAACTTTATTATTTCCAATATCTAACAACTGCTTCGCAAACACAATATTCTGGTATAATACCTTGAAAGTGGGCATGAAATTGTCCTGTATAAAATATGTAGCGCAAAATGATGTCATCTGGAAACAGTTGTTATATTGCTGAATGTTGGCCAAGAAGTGCTTAGAATCATTTCCAATCCCAGAAACTAAAGAGCGTAAAGGATCTGGTGGTGGGACCAATTGTGGCAATTTTACTTTGCCTCCAGCACAACATATTTGATTGACTGCGACGACCTAAGTCAGGTCGTCTTCTCCTCGGCATCGTAACGTTATTAATCAAAGTCAAAATCACTTAACAGTAACTTAACAGTAAAGTGTCACTATCACAAAATATCAACAAAAAAAGATCACACTACTTGGAATGTCAATATCACAAAGGATCACAAAAGTAAAGAAAGTTCTCGTGCACGTAGCGGTAATCGTCACTCACAAAGATAGAAGGATGTATTTATAGAATATCGTAACCATGATCGTAACACAATATCGTCAATTGTAATACTTTTTTCCGTTTTCTGATTTTTGTATTTATTTTTTTGGAGTTTACCTTTAAACCATAAATCTCCGTGTTCTGAAGTGCGACAGAATGATTGATATATTAGTTGGTTGTCAAATCTAATGTCAAATATTATGGTTGTGTTCAGAAACTTAATTTGTGACAAAACTTAAGATTTATCAAACCTAAAAAAATAATCTGTTACAGTTACAACTGAAGTTAGCTAAACTTAAGTTACACGAAGCCGACCAAATTAATTGAAATCAGTTTTTTTGTCGCGTTCGCGATTCACTTTTGTTTATTTTCGGAACGCGACATTAGATCCTCCAAAGCGCACGCGAAGACTATTTTCATAGATATGATTGAATTTGAACTTTATGCAGCGGTAATAAATTTCAAATTGCCTCTTGACGTTAGGAAAACACCTAAATTGCTTAGACAACAGTGAGTGATTACAATTTAATATGAACTTTATTGAATAGCAATAAAGTTCAAATTGACTCTAGAAAACGTTTGTATGGGAAATAGAAAAGGGCTATTTTTAGGGTTTTCCCGGAAATTATTCGATTTTTTCTCGCCTTTTAAACCTTCCCTAGACCTCCACGAACATTTCAAGACTAAGATAAGATAAATCCGTTCAGCCTTTCTCGAGTTTTAGTGAGACTAACGAACAGCAATTCATTTTTATATATATAGAAGATAGATAATGTTGTGTTGTCTCAAATTAATATAATTTAAAAAAAAATCAGTCAACGGTTTTTTTGTAAATCAAAGAAACTAGAAAACATTTTTCACCTGTAATATTTTACAAAAAAAATCACATTACCTCCAGAATAATTTTATGCAACGAAGAATAGCGTTTTTGAAACCTGGTAGGTAAAGTTTTGAGAAAAATAGAAGTACCTAACAGTTTTTTTTACAAAAAACTATTTAAAGTTAGTTTTCGACTCAAATATCTTGGCAAAAATTAGTGATATTCCCTTCAAATTAATTTTTAAAATAAATAAATTAGGTGGCACAAGGGTCCGTATAGAGAACTAATGCTTATTGATTTACAACTCTAAGCCATTCTTCTGTACGAGTCATTTTAGGGATGAAGGGGACCAACAGTTTTTTAATTTGAATGCGAACGGCTTATTTATGAAAGCACTTTTCATGACAAGAATTATTCTTCGATAATTTGTCAATTCCTCGTCAGAGGCAGTACCCGTGATAAAACAACTTTAGGTAGCACAGGCAGGGATTAAACTCAAAATCTCTAACATGACATTCCATTTAATAAAATTTTTAGTAAAATCCAATAAGCAGTTTTTTTATAATATTCTTTCCGAATATTTCGATTCTTTTCGAAATTATTGATTTCAAAAGTATTTCATTCTATGCACAATTTTCGTGTTAAAGGAAGATAGTGTATTTCTTTTTTCAACTGCTCAAATTGATGAATATTAGTTTTCGGCTAAAAATGTTTGGTACTAAAATAGATATTGGAATCAAACTTATTGTATCACTTGTAAAATACTGTCCCAAGCTTTCAGTTAATTTTTTAGAGAAATTTAATTGAAGATTTTTTTTTCAAACACACACAAATCTACAAAAACAACAAAAATACGATAAGAAATGGTTTTCGACTTAATTATTATGAGAATAAAGAAAAACCTTGACTAAAAATTTTGTTCTGGCTTTTGTTAAAGTTTTATAAAAATCGACAGACGGGAAAGGTTGGGAAGTTAGATGTATGTGTCGCATCCAAGCTTCTCTTTTTTGTAAGAAATCAGTTTGGGATTCGTTTTGTCCAAGTTCAATCTATTTTTAATTGATTAGGACAAATTTTGTTCTTAACGGTCTATTGGAATAATCGGTTCGATTTTTCAAATTAAAAATTTTGTTATTTCTTGACGTTTAAAAATACTACCAATAATATATGGTAAAAATTGCAGGTATGGGTTTCGAACATACGCTAACGTACGCTTTTTAATGTTTTTGAAGACGAAAAGTAACGGTTACTCAAAACTAATTGCTTGATTTTTTTTTTGAAAACGAAATATTTCACTTAAGAATTGTTTTGGACCTTTTTATTTTATAAGAATTTTAGAGTTCAGATATTCTTGAAGCATTTAAAATTAATTTTACAAATTGAATTCTTATAAATATTCTTGAATATATAAATTCTTACATATAAAAAGTTACAGCTTAAAAAATAAACAATAATAAATATTGTATGGTTCTTAAAACACTCTTCAGAACATGCCAACTTTTCTCTATATATGTATGTACATGCACAAATGTCTCCCCATTATAACTATGTTATAAAAAATGTTATAACAGTAAACACCTTTTTCAAAAGAAGTCTTTATTATTGGCTTTTTTTTTGTATTAAAGCAACCTTTTTGTAAAGGAATGAATTTGACTATGTTTTCAAATTCCAATTTGTTGGATAAGAAATAGAATTCAAATGGAAGGATTTTATTTTGATAAGAACGTAAAGAAGGGTAAAACTCATACAGACGGGGATAACAACCCTTAGATTTATTTTTTTCAACAGTTCTCTGTTTATAGACCAAGAACGTTTACATTTAACAGAATGGCTTAAGACTTTTCTTTTGTTTTGGTTTTTTGTTGTCAAAGAAGAATGCAAAAAGCATACATTAATCTTTGGGATACTGATGGGTTTATCTTTTATTTGTTGTTGAAAAGAGCAAGATTGGTGGACACAAATTAATGTTGGATTTTGACGAAAGAAGAAAAGAAACATTTTTTGACAATAATAGAATAGGGATATACGAGTACCTACAAAAGATTAGATAAAAGTTGTAAGTATGCAGAAATGTTTTTATGTTTTTAGAATTGGTTAGTCTCTTAAGTCCACGAAACTTTAAATCATTACCAATAATTGGAACACATTAAAAAAAACAATGGGACTAATAGGACTTCCCTAAGGTACACAAAGATTTTTTAATGCAGTTATTTAAATTTATCTCTGATTTTTAAATATAAATGCGTATTAAAACCATTAAATGAAACCTGACAAGACTTTTACTATTCTCAATTCGTCTCGTCAAATTAAAAAATATCGGTATCAAATCGGTATTTTCACGATTTCTTGTAAGATAAGTCTCGATCTAGAAAATACTGAAATGCTTTTGTAATAAGGACATTTTTAATAAAAATGTGTTATTAATAACTTGAAACATGAACAACAAAACATCTTTTGACATTTTTACAATTTATCATTTTAAATGCGATTTAGAAGATATACATAGGTACTGTCTTTTTGGATTAAAATCTTAAATCTTAACATTCTATGTTTTTAGCACAAAATTATTTTAATTTCTGACGATTTTTAACCTATCAATAAAGTTGCCATACTTCAATGGAATTTAAAAACTTGCGTAGGTGCTCGTATTTCTTTTTAAATAATTTAATAAACATTTAAGACACCATTTTTAAAATAAAAGTACCCGTGGCGTGATGGTTAGTGCATGTATGACTGTCAGGTTTAATCCCTGCCTGTGCCATCTAAAGTTTTTTGCACTGGTACTACCTCTTGAAAGGACTTGACAAATCTTCCAAGATTAATTCTTGTCATGAAAAGTGCCGTTCGAGTTTGGCTCAAAAACTTTAGGTCCCTACCATCCCTGACATCATAAGGTACTCGCACACAGCATGGTTGAAAGTTGTAAGTCACTGGGCCCTAGTTCTTAACAGACTGTTGCTCCACCATTAATTTTTTATTCAAAATACAACGTATCTATATTACATCTATATATATAAAAATCAATGCCACTTTTCGTTGCAATGTTATAACTCAACAATGCTTTTACTGATTTGGCTAATTTTGGTCTTGAATTATTCGTGGAAGTCAAGAGAAGGTTTGTACGTAGAGAAAATTAAAAAAAAAAATTGAAAAAGTGTAAAATCAACATCTTTCTATACTCCGATATACAAACAATTTGTACTTATACTTAAAAGCCAATTTGAACCTTTGGAAAAACAATCGAAGACAAAAAAAGTGACGTTAGTTCTGTCAAACAAATTTAATGTCATCATATGTCATTTCATTTTATCAGCGATAATTATTGCTTTGTTGTTGTTTTATTTTGTTTATATTTTCCAAAATATTGTTGAGTTGTTGAGTGAAGGTAAAATGCAACGAGCAAGAAGACCAAAAATAGGCCGGCGAACGCCAAATGCAAATCAAGTGGCAATATTAAGACGATCTCAGATTACAGATGAACGCGCACAAGCTAATGCATAGCAGCGTGAACGTACTGCACAGAATGAAACGCCCGGAATGTGTTGTGCTAATGGCAAAGTGAGATTGTCAACATAAGCAACTCCACCCGAACAATTGTATTCATTTATTTTTGGTACATTTCAAACGTCGAAGCAGTTTTTGAGTAATATTCAACACTACAATTCGGCTTTCAAATGACTTCAATTGATGCTATTAAAATTATTAGAGATAATTTTATGCCGACTTTTTAGGTAAATACCTCAACAGGGCTGTCCCATGTGTATATCAATCTGAATCATAAAGTCTTACAAATTCTGATTCAACATCTACCTAAAATTGCATACATGTTACAGATTCAGGGCCAGATTTATCATCAAGCTGGTTTGTTATTGCCATGCCCCGACGCTGATCATCAATGTTTGAAAAATTTATTTTATTGGTGATGAAAATCGTGAATTGGATCAACGTTGTGCAATAGTTTCAAATACAAGACGTGAAATTATTCGTGAGCTACAAAGGTTTTTCCATCAGCATAACGCATTAGTTCAATTGTTCAAAATTTCTCTTGATCGTATGCCATCTGATAATCACAAAATTGTAATAGCACTCAATTGAATATTCAACAAAAACATGTATATGACACAATCATGCAAGCCGTTTCCAATAATGCAGGTGGATTATATTTCTTTGATGCACCTGGTGGTACAGGCAAAACTTTCGTTGCATCATTGATTTTAGCGACTATTCGATCGGAACAGAAAATTGCATTGGCACTTGCATCTTCGGGAATTGCTGCTACATTATTAGAAGGTGGTCGGATAGCACACACTGCATTAAAATTGCCTTTGAATGTACAGGTGATTGAAACTCCAACTTGCAATATTTCGATTATATTATTTTATGGGATGAGTGTACAATGGCGAATAAAAAATCAATAGAAGCATTTAATCGAACAATGCAAGATTTACCCGGTAATCAACAGCTTTTTGGTGGTGCTCTGATATTGCTGTCAGGGGACTTTCGTCAAACATTGCCTGTCATTTCTCGATCAACTCCTGCTGATGAAATAAACGCCTGTTTGAAGTCATCAGTTCTTTGGAAATATGTACCAAAATTGACACTGAACATTAATGTGCGTATTCACCTACATAATGATGCAACTGCACATGAGTTTTCAAAACAATTGTTAGAAATTGGTGATGGCAAAATACCAATCGACAGTACCAACGGATTGACCACTTTACGGAACAATTTTTGTACAATTGCGCAATCTATAGATGAGTTAATTGAATGTGTTTTTCCGAATATTCTTATAAGAATTACAGAAACCATGATTGGTTGAGAGAACGCACTATTTTAGGACCGAAGAACATTCATATCAAAAAATATTGTTTATCCAACTGTTTAAGACTAACCTATATAGACCCACCATAGTAAGAGTACCCAATCCTTTTTTATTTTTTAGTTTTTACTCTTTGCTGATAAATATAATATAAATAATATATCATGTGGGTTATTTGGACTTTTAAATAGCTAGCAATTTAAAATATTTTTTTTTTTTGAATAAATGAACTTAATAATCATTTTTTTTATTACTATGCCTTATACGTAGCGAAGCACGTGACGGGCCGCTAGTTTTGTATAATTAAAACCATAATACCTTAAAATACAGAGGAGACCGGCAAGAGTCTTGTTTAAGTTTTGGTCCAAAATATACATTCTTGCTTCGGTTCCATTTCGGGTGCCTTTTAGATCTGTACAATCTTCTAATATTAAGAAACCAAGATGCCATCCATCTTTGAACTTTTACCGTTTTTTGAGTTTTTATTTAACCGGAAAGTATTGAATATATTTTTTTTTAATTTTTTAGTACTAATAATGAAAAATAGTCTGCTCGTTTAAATTTTTGACAAACAATAACGGTTTTAGATACTTTACTATATGTGAAAAGGTTGTTTATCACTCAAAAAATTAGAATAGTTTTTGAGGCGCTCTTTCACATCAAGATAAAACATATAATATGTAATTGAAAATGAAATAAAAGATTAAATTCTACAAAAATTATATTTCCCAAAAGAATTGTAAATTATTTTTGTGCCCTCGAACTACGAGAGACACTGAACAAAGGGAAGGAAGGTGAACAACTACCGAGAAATTATCGAAATGCATAGTTTTTTTTTGTTAACTGCTGATTTATCGAAATTTAGTTTTTGAGTGATAAGTCACCTTTTCATAGACTGGGTCACATATAGCGATTGTTTATCAAGAATTAAAAAACAAAAGTTTTCTGAGTATCTGCTGACCTTGATCTATTATACAAAAGACCACAAGAATGTAAATTCGAAACGCAAGTAGCGAGAATGGGGCGATCAGTTGAGGCGGATCACTTAAATACATAAATATTAAATACATAAATAACACATTTTTTGAATGTTAATTATTTAATAAATGTTGAACAAATGTTTGTACATGTATCTTCCCCTTAATGCATATAAAGTGAGAGTTGATCTTGCAAAAATCTTTGTCGGAAAAATTAAATTTCTTATGTCAATTGTTGAAAAAAAAATTAACAAGATAAGTTTACAAGTAAAACAAAAATCAAGAACAAATATATTGTCAGTGTGTCATATTATGTATAGAGCTGCAATAATGGCTTAAGATAAATGTCTGTTTTTAGATCAATACCTTAAAAACCTAATGTCAAAACATTCAAAAAACTTTATAACCAATTGGCCAGTATAAAGTTTTAACATTTCTGAGAATTTTCTCAAAAGAGCAGGAGAATGAAATATAAACACAATAATTCATTCGCACCCAGCAATCAAAGTAGCTTTGGATTTCTTTTCATCATTTTTGAATTGTGTTTAAGAATAAAGAATTCTTGAGAAATTATGTATATCTTAAAATGTCTGTTCTTTAATTTCTGACAGCAAGAATGAAAACTTTGAATCAGAAATTTCTGAGAAAACGGAAATCTCTGAGATTTTAGAAATATGTATACACTGGCTGAGGTTATATGTACAGTGACTGCCATTAATATTCGGTTTTTGTTATTTTTTTTTTTACTTCGACTTGGTGTTTAAAAATAAAATATATACAACTATTTCTTGCTTGTGAAAAAAGAATTTATTATTACTTATTAAATGGTATAATTTTTGGTTACCAAACTAAAAGCTAAACAAAGAAAAAAATAGAAAAGGAACAAAACTTTAAAAAAACATAGTTCATTAATATTCGGTTTTTTCTAAAAACACAAATGCATCGTTAAGAAATTCATTTTTTAAGAAATGATTTAATATTTTGTCGGATAACCTTGATTGGATATGACTCCTTGAAGTCTTTGAGGCATGTTTTTTATAATTTTGGAAAAATTTTCAACACTAATCTTGTTCCATTCTTCTTGGAGTCGAATTTTAAGTCCACTTATTGAAGTAACGGGGTTTTCACGAACTCTTCGATCCAATTCATCCCACACATTTTCAATGGGGTTTAAGTCTGGGGATTGCGCAGGCGTTTGGATAACTTTTGGACAGTTATAGAGTAGGCACTCTCTAACAACATGAGCCTTATGTTTTGGATCGTTGTCCTGGTAAAACTTGAAACTGCGCAAAACACCCATTCTCTCAGCACTTTGTCTCAAATTTTCTCTCAAAATTCTCAAATATTGTTTTTTATTCATAATGCCGTCGATGAAAACAAGATTCCCCATGCCTTTTGCAGTTATGCAACCCCAAACCATGACGTGCCCGCCGCCATGTTTGACAGTTGGTTTTAAATTTTTGCCCTTTAGCTCTTCGTTAGGTTTCCGCCAAACCATAACCCTTCCGTCTGAACCAAAGAGATTAAACTTACTCTCGTCGGCAAAAATAACGTCGTCCCACCATCTTGCATCCTTGTTTTTATGCTCCTTCGCGAAGTTGACTCGAATTTTCCTGTTGCGCATATTAATGAAGGGCTTCTTTCGGGCAACACGACCATTGTAGCCATATGCTTTGATGGTACGACGAATGGTTGATGCAGATATTTGCTTTTTGCATTCAATTCTGACTTCAACTATTTTTGGGGCACTTAAACGAGGATTAGCTTTGATCTTTCGTACTGTAAGCCGTTCTTCTTTCGCCGTAAGTTTTTTTGGTTGGCCCAACTGCTTCTTTGGCTCGATTCTTCCTTCATTTTTGTATCTCCGGACTATATCCCCGACAGTGTTTGGCTTCATATTTAATAACTCTGCAATTTTCTTGTAAGTTTCACCTTTTTCGTGTTGAATAATCACAAGTTTTCTTGTTTCAAGACTCGAATTTTGTCCTTTACGACCCATGTTTTATTTATTGAATAATTCTATAATGTTTGACTTCTAATTACTACAGACTAGTTTGGTTTAATTTTAAATTAAAAAAAACAAACCGTTAGTCTTAAGAAATGTCAAAACAAGCAGAGGAAGAAAAAACCGAATATTAATGGAGCGTTTACATTCAGCCTTTATGCGTTTACATCTAATAATCTTAGCGGAGGATGGTAAATGGCGGATAATTTTTGATCAATTGTAAAGAATATATTCATTCATAAATAAAATAAACAAATACTAAGATTTATAATAATGTTTATAAGTGGAAAATATGATAAAAGAAATTGCATGATAAAAACCGAATATTAATGACACTCACTGTATGTGAAATGCTTCAATTTTTTTATTTTAACATTGATTTTGGATATTGTCACGTTTTATTTAAAAAAAGAAGTGATAGACTTTTTGGCTTATCACACATACAAATTCATTGTTAAAAAGACACAAAGCTTAATGTAAATTTTAAACGCTATGTTATAACACTATAATCATAAATTGTTGAATTTCCTTAGCTAAGGTTGTAATAATAGTTATTTTGATTAATCCTTCCAAGTCATACCTCCTCCCCTCTCTCAAATTGGAATCATTCGTACACCTACGAATTCAAGACGATCAAAGATACCTCACCCCAAATTGAATTTTATCAGAATAGAAATGAAAACTACTTTTTCCACTACTATTAGTTATGCATTAAATTAGGGTATCCATGTTAAATCCGATAAGAAACGAATTGTGTGATAAAAATATAATTCCAAAATCATCAAATTAGTTCAACACTCACGTGCTGAATGCATGCAATCTTTTATCCTATACGTCTATACCTACCAACTTCTTTTTATAGCTAAAAAGGATCACGAATAAATAAAACGCAAAAAACTTCAAAAGAAGAAGAGTAACGACGAGTAACCAAACCAACAGTCCGCATCATAGATACAAATTTTGAGAGAAAATACATATATTAATGTGGGTTTTTCTGTTTGTCCTGTTTGGAATGTTTCGGGACCCGGGAGACCTAAGCCCGTAGACGTATAGATACTTTTGCTCTCAATTTATTCAGTATGTCGTGTCTGAAGTTCGGGAAATAAAAACACCAGCACAGGACAACATACATAGACTTATGTACATATGTACATAGCTACTCGTACTTTACACAAATACTTACTTCTATACCAGAAAGAAAGAGAGCTGGGTTATTAATTTTTGTGCACATGACTGCGTTTATTTATTATTTTTTTGCAAGTAATTTATTATGGCATTGTGGTGTATAAGTGTGAGAGTAAGATGAAGGAGAAGCAGAAGGACGACGACCAATAATTCCGGTTGCTACAGGGTGGACTATCTAGTAGTTTCCTTTTAAATCGTGGTTTATTTCGATTTTGACATCTGACAACTGTTTCTACTCGTAGCTCTAAAAATGAGTCGCATTAAGAGTGAAAACTTATTTCAAAAACGTTTTTTGTAGCTTTGCGTAGCCAAAATAAAGTGCTTTTTAAAAATAAATTTTAGCTAATATAAAGAAAGCATTCATCGTGCAAATTTGGATACAAACTTCCTGATAGTGGATTGGATAACACTCATTGTACCCATCTTTGTACAAGTACGAGCTGGCGAGAGTGAAGCTGCTGTAGCCAAGACTTAGAGTTTGAGACTCAAATCATAAGCACCAACTTGTAATCTCAAAAATTCAATATTTTATGCACTAGAATAAGGAAAGATCTCATATTATTCAACTTCAAAGCCTTACTGACTTATCAGTTGAAGGTACAAGACCATCAGCTTCGTTATGGCTTCTGAGTTTGGGCAGCTTGCATTGGACATCGTTTTTGTGAGAAAAACCAACTTTTCTGACGAGGTGCATTGAAAAATCTAGGTGTCAAAAAACCCGCATTTTATTGTCAAGAAGCCAACGCATTCTCAGAGAGCAACAATTTGTAAAGTGGAGACATCATTTGACCATTTTTCATCGAAAATGAGGATTGCAACAATGTATTTTGAAAATCTCTGATTAATGCAGCACAGTATGCCATGTCACAAATTTCCAAATCATGTTATCATGATTTGATCCTTTCGGTCTTTCTTTTGTTGGGAATCGGTGTTATGCCAAAAATCCGAAACCGATTAAACCACTTATCTAAGCTATCCATAAATTACTGTTTAAAATCATCAACAAGGTGTTGGAAAATTGTTGTGACAGAATGCACTTCTTCGAAACCAGCTACTTAAATAACGCACACGTTACGATCGTGAATTATTGAAAATAGTTGTCATGAAAGATAAAAACAATGTAATTTTGTACATTGTATTGCATTCTTAAAATGAAACTTGACTTTAGCTCACCCTTTAGATTTACAAGAAAAAGGGAGTAAGCCGAAACCTTGTGAACTCCCAAACTTATGTTTTGTTCAGAACTTTTTGAAAACTTTTTCCAATGAAATATACTTAGAGAAGCTATAGAAAAAAACAACTTGTTATACTATATATTCGCAGGTATATACTAGGTACATAAGTTTGGGATTATTCTTAGTTCTATTTTTTTGTGTATGTGGCTATGTGTGTGTGTGCTTGTATTTAAAGATATTAATACCTTATTCCTTCCTTGCAATAATTTATGCTTAGCATGTAGTTCCCTCTCCTATTTTCTAACAAAGCTTTTGCGAATTTTTGTTTAATTACTTCATGTTTATATTATTGAGATAAGATAATCCTAAAGATATTGCTTCTTTAATTAAAGATGATACTATACATTCATAAATACCCGTATACTTACACACACTATACAGTATACAAACATATTATGTATGTATATACATATGTACATATATGGGAATTGTTTCAAAAATTAAAACCACTTGTTGAGATTCGGGCTAAAAGGTTAAGCATTACTATAATATTTAGGAAAGTTTTTGAATATTACATAATTTATATGAATTTATAAGATTTAAATTTATAATAGTTATGTTTTCTAGAATATATGTATCTATGTACTTATAAGTTAAAGAAGACTTTTGTAGGAAATCTATTTTGTTGATATGGGATTATTTTTGATACAATACTATATTACTGGTACAGGTTTCTTAAAGCAGATGGTGCTCGAGGAGGAAATACTTAAGGCGGATTATTATAAAATCAAAGTTTTAGAAAATAATTGTTTTAAGTTAAGTTCTAAATTTTTGAAATGTAAGAGGAATTTTAAAAAAAGAATAGGAAAGCATTAAAAGTTCAATTTTGTAAGTACTTAGGTGGAATTAAAATATTCAAGTACAATTCTCGGCATATTATGGTAGAGAGAATTTGGAAATGTGCTTAAAAATGTTGTAAGTACATATGGTAAGCAGGTACCAAGAAATTTTATATGAGTTAAGAGCTTAAACACCGACACGCAATTTTCTAAAGCAAATTTATTAAGGATTTACTTTCTATTTTTATTTAACAGGCACAATTTCTTATTGTTTGTATTCTTTCGAGAAGTATGCAAATAAAACTTTCAAAGTATTAAGTTGTAGTGTCAGGTTTTTTTTTTAAATAAAGTAAGGTGCTCTCTCCTAGTAGTAAGTTTTTAAGTAAAATTTAAAATTTAAAGTAATTTTAAGTAGTAAGAAATTTTATTTTTAAAAATTGATCAATTAGAGTTCACAGATTTCGGTCCTTTAAAAAATGTGTTCAATAATTTTGACTTAAGATTGGTATGTCCAGTCTAGTCCTGAATAAAAATTTTACATTTGTGAGCTTCAAAACTAAAAATAACGTCAAAACCTATATGAACAAGATTAATTACAAGAGTGTTAACATATCAAAACAACATACATATAACAAAAGAAATGTTAATAGGTTTATGATTTGTCACTAATTATTGGTTTATTAGTTGTGTCGTGATAATTTTTATATTAAAGTGCAATGTTTCTATGTCTTTTTCAATAATTACTTACATTGAAGTAAATAAGAGTTAAAGAAAATGATTACCAATATGTCTCCATACACTTTTTCAATTACATCAAAATGTAATTAAGGAATTTCAATTATTAATAACAAGTAATTGAGAAACGTCAATTACTTGAAATCTAGTTACATAAATGTAAAAACAAAAGTAATGCTCAAAATACAGTAATGATTATAGGTACAGATAATTTCAGAAGGAACACTCAAAAAAAGTTTTTTTTAGCATAGCAATTTAAAAAAAGTGAAAATTTTGGTTACTCCAAAATATCTCACGGGCCTTTAATGCTAGCAACTTGAATTGAATTTTATATTATATATGTATATTGTGACGTGATATCAAACTGATATATTTAAAAAAAATTCAAATAATTGTCACCTCGTAGATATTACGAACGAAAAATGTTTTTATCTCCAAAATAATTTTATGCAACGAAGAATAACGTTTTCGACATTATGGAAACATTTTTATAAAAGTCGAACAGACAGTTTCTTACAAAAAATAAAAACTTAAAAAAATATTACTAAAAGTTGTTAAAAATTCATTTTAGAACCAAATATATGTATTTCCAAAAATTAAAAACATTGGCTTTGAACTAATTTCATCTCATAAAAAATAGTAAAAATGGATATTTGATTCTTCATATCTCGTGAATAACGTATTGTCTTCAAAATGATTTCATTCTGTGCTAAATTTTGTTGCTACCGTAAGATATTGTTCTCAGAAAGATGTAATATGTATTTGTTTATATAAGAAAAAGGTTAACATTAATTTTTGACTAAAAATCTCGTTACCAAAAATAGATTTTCAAATCAACATATATATACATCATAATGCAAAATATTGTTCGTAATTTTTAGTTAATCTTTTAGGTAAATGCAACTGACAATTTTTTTTAAATAATCACAAACAATTGATAAGAAATAGGTTTCGACTCAAGTACTAGAATAACAAAAAAGGTATTGACTTCAAACTTGATATCTCACACAAAATATTGTAATGAATATTTTGTTAAAGTTTTAAGCAAGACAAATCGACAGACGGGATGGGAAGTTATCAGTGTTGACCGCATCCCAGCCTTTTTTTTCAATTACAAGTAATTGCAATGTATATTTTTTCAACTACAATTAGTTGTTATTGGAATGGAAAAATGGTCAATTACTAATAATTAGGTACTTGATAATTAATAATTCCTTGTGATTGTTCCTAACACTCATATTATCATAGAAACCCCTCCCCTTACAAATACAAATCTTTTAATATGGAATGAGTTGCAACTTATTGACTAATCGAAATTTCAACAATAAATAGTTGTGACGAATAAAATCTTGAAGTTTTTTTATAGCTTTGAGAGGTTTTCAGCTTTGAAAGAAAAGACGTACATTTTTAACTTTTTCCTTCCAAAGTTATCAGCAAAATAACCTGAGTCAGTTAGAAGAGGTCATGAAAGCATCATATCCGAGAACGTTGTGCAGTACTAGGAAAGCACAAGATAGCTTTATAGCGCCCTGGTTTGATCTAGAGTTTAAAAAGGCCAGAAAATTATCATTTGGGTGGTTAAGAGCTGATCGTCGCTCAAGCGATGAGCACTTTAAAAGACAATATCTTCAAGCAAACACCTATTACAAGACCTTGTGTTTCCAAGAAAAAAAAAAATACTTTGAGTCAGAAATCGAATTGTTAAACCCGACAGACTTTTGGACTTTTGGAAGTTGGTGAAAAATTTGAATGGTAAAACCTTTAAAATCCATCCCAAGTTGAGCCCCTTGCTTTTGGCAGACCATTTTAAAAATTTAAAATAAATAAATAAAAATAAATTAGGTGGCTCAACAGTCCGTAGAGAACCAGGGCCTAGTGACTTACAGCTCTCAACCATTCCTGTGTGCGAGTAATTGTAGGGATGGAGGGGACCTACAGTTTATATGCCGAATCCGAACGGCTAATTTGAGAAAGCACTTTTTCATGAGAAGAATTACTCTTGGAGAATTTGTCAATTCCTCGCAAGAGGCAGTACTCGTGAAAAAAAACTTAAGATGGCATAGGATCGAACCCAAGACTTTTGGCATGACAGTCCAACGCACTAACCATCATGCCACTCGTACTACCGTAGTGCTAAGCCCAATTCATGAAGGAAATAACTTTCATTTTGCACATCTGGGTGAAGTTTTGGATACAGATATAACCAACCAAGAAGAATTTTTTGAGTATGGAACCGTTGAGTTAATTAGCAAGCTCAGTGTAGTTTACAACGAGGTGTTGGGAACAGGTATGATTCCTCAAGAATTTAGGGAATCAATCATTTTTCCCATCCACAAAAAAGGAAGCTGGTCTGAGAGATCGAAATATCGAGGAATATCTTTTTTAAATTCGTGTTATAAAATATTTACATCTGTTCTGCAAACACGGCTCAATAAATAGATTGAAGAAAATAAGCTGTTGAAAGAATTTCAGGAAGGTTTTACATCCGGTTGCTCAACAATTGATAATATCTTTGTTCTGGAAAGATAGACAAGCTCAATAGACATTGGGAAGACCTGTTGAGCTTGTCTATGATCTGGAAGGAAGAAGCACTTACTTGCACCTCCTCGCGGTGGCTCCTGGGCACAAGTTTGAGGATTCAGTGTAGTTCGTTGATGAAGTAATACTGTTACAATTAATTATAATTGATAAAGGCACTCTGAGAATTTGCATCTGAGTTATATTCTCTACTTGTGAACGAACACAAGAAGTTATAGCTATCTTCCTTCCTAAGACTAAAGTCTGGGGATTGTTGATAGCGTTGGATTGTCGTCCTGCCTTCGGGCTGGAGGCTTGACTTACTGATATATATTATAAAAAAATCCATAAAAATCAGTAAATATACAAATCGACGATTGAGTCAGTGTGATAAAAAAAGATAATAGTCTGAAGTGGAAGTAAAAATCATTTTATAATAGAATGATGTAATTGTAGATTAAGCTTGGTGGATTGTGTCCCACAAGAAATCGAGCGACCACTTCTAGGGTTATCTTCCCTAGGTGGCACCACATCAAAGACTTAAATAAAAGCTCACCATTGCTAAAATGGTACCACGGGATATGTTACAGCCTCATGGTTAACGCCATGAACATATATGGGATTGCCTCTTGTGAAAGTATCGTGGTGGCTGTGGTTTATCCTATATGCATAGGGTATTGGTTTTTCATTGTTTACCCTAGTTAAACCAATACTTAGATAGAAAAAGCCAAAACCAAAGGTTAACAAATTGGTGTATTTGTTAAGTCTTGTTAGCTTAGAAAGAGGAACTCGCTCGAAGCATATATTGATTAAGTGAGAGGGTAAATCTTACGAAATCTACTTTTAGCGAATTTCAAAAACTAAACGACAAAGCAATGTAAGGGAAAGCAAGTTTAAAAGCTTGCCAACAAATAAGGGTTCACTGAAAAGCATTGCGGATTCATTTATAAGAAGAAGGAAGAAGTTATACGCGTTTTTCGTGGATTTTAAGTCTGCATTTGACACGGTGAATAGGCAAGCTCTTTTCTATAAGCTCTTTGGTATGGGAATGTCGTTAAAATTTGGAAGAGTCCTGCAAAGCCTGTATATGGATACTAATGCAGCAGTTTGGAATGCAACAGAAAGGTCGGATTGGTTCAGAACTGAATCAGGCATTAGACAAGGTGGTACGATGAGTCGAAGCCTATTTATCGAAGACTTAGTCGATGTTTTACCTGCTGGTATCGAACACACGGGAAAATTAATTAAAGCACTCTTGTTTTCGGGTGATATTGTGGTTCTCGCGTCATCTCCAGAATCACTACAGCTTATGATAAACCGGATTTTTGAGTACTGTAAAATATTGGAACCTAATAGCAAACATGGAAAAGTCCAAGAACATGATTTTCAAGAACGGAGGAGGTAGAAACTGCCTTAATGAAAAATGGAACTATACAATGGTGAAAATATAGAGATTGTTAAAGAGTTCAAATGCCTTGGAGTGATTTTGACAAAAAATTAAAATATTGAAACGCATCTGAGAGAAAAGCTTACAAGATTAAAAGCCGCGATCAGCGCATGTGGCAGTAGATGTTTCTCAAACAAAAATATCGCACACAGCAGTAAGTACACTGTTTTTAAGGCAGAAGCAGAATCAATCTTGTTCTATGTAGCTCAAGTATGGGAAGCGAAGCAATATAAAGATGTGGAAAAATAGTAACGCTTCTACGTTAAAAGGATCTTCCGGCTGCCACCAAATACGGCGATTTATATAGTTCTGTTGAAAACGGGACTGCAGCCACTCTTTGTACGAATACTTCGAATGCAGATTGATTAGGTGCTCAAAATCATGAATAATGGATAATAACCGGTTACCGAAGATAGTGGCACTTCAAACTATTCGAGAGAGGTCAGGATGGTATGCAGAATTGTTGAAACTTGCTAGGGAGAGTGACATGGACCTTTACATAGATAACTTTGATTTCAATCAATGAAAAGAATCAATGTACCACCTAATTACAAAAGTGGATGATATTTTATGGGGAAATGCCTTAATGAAGCAACTGGGTCTCTGCACAGAGCAATTTACAGTCAACTCAATCACAATTTGGAGGCGAAAAACTATTTCCGGGATGAATAAAAGCTGCGTGGTGAACTCGTACCTCTTAACTTCTTGTGAAATGTTCTTGGAACGGGTTTTTTTTATTGAAAATGAAATTGTATCATTGTTGAACGAAGTGCGTTGATGCCCTGGTTTTACGACATCTGTAACGCTTTCTTTAAATTTCATCACAATTTTACAAAAAATTGGCTGTTTGAAATTTTGCAGTAACTTCGAACAATTTCAATGTATTGTTTTATTCATGCGTAAGCGATCCATTATCGTGAATGGCAAAAATTTAACTAATAGTATGACATTTTAAATTAACAGGTATTAAATGACAGCTTTCACAACTTGAGACCAAAAAATTATATGTGACATTATATTGTATTTGTTAATACATATCTACATATGTAGCTATATTTAATTTATTTTTAAAATTAATTTTATTCAAATGGAGTTTGTTATTTTGGATTGTTCGGAATTTTGAAATTACCTTAACTAAAAAATATATTAATTCCATTTTTTTTTCTAAGGAGGGTATAAACTATAAAGCTACACTAGTAGATAACATAGAAATGGGAAAAATCTCAATATGTATACCTTTTGTCTTGTCTTGTATCTTAGTGACATTTACGTTTTTAAGCAATACAATACATTAACAATTGATAAAATATTTTCATGAAAATATCACCCAAAACATTAATTTAAAATATTTTGTTTTAATATGACTAAAGGCAGCATAACCTTACTTAATGATGTTAATTTCACGCCCATCCTTTTTGTATTATTATCTATTTATAGAAACGATAGTCTTTTATTATTATGTATGTATAAGCTTACCAATTACATGCAGGTAATTTGAGTACGAGTAGATTGAAAAGGGATTCAATTTGACAAAACGACAATACTCAATTGTCAAGGATTGATCAAATTCAATAAGTTCTACAACAAAAATTCTCACCTCATAGTGATTAGAAAAATTTGTAGTCACCTCTGTGAAGCCGCGGCTTTTGCTCTCCATATTACTACTGCTAAATTCGGTGTCCTCGACTGTGTTAACTGTGTTTGTTGAAATACCTTCGACTAAGCCCAAGGACGAGGCGGCTGATTTTCCTTTATCTGAACATTTCCCTATCCGAAGTTTTAAGCGATTTCTCTTTTTTTGTGATAACGCAGGCTGAAAGAAAATTGCAAAGAATATAAAAAAATGAAAATAACAAAATAGAAACAGGACCAGAAACAGAAAAGGAGAGAATGTTGATGTGGTAAATGAAATTTTAAAAAAGCAAATAATAAGAAAGAAGAATAAAATAAAGTCAAACATTCAACTCAAATAATTGAAAGTACATAATGTATAGATATTGTATCTTACAGATACATTATATACATATACCAACCTGCATATCTATCTTCTTGGCTATAGGTATAAAATTTGTTGGTCTAATTTAATTTTGTTTGTATGATTGTTTCTCGATTGTTTATTTATTCCTTTCTAAATTGAATTGAATATCATTGTAAAATTTTGCCAATTAGGCGATTTTTTTTGTATTCTTATAAATGTTTGATTGTTTATTTTTTGTAATATTTTTAAGATACGAAATCGAAGAATAAAGTTGAATTAAACGAAGTGGAATGTGTTTTTTTTTCTTGGCTGTTGGTTATATTATATGATGGCTACCTTTTTTAATGAGCAGCAATTTAGTTGAATTTTGGATGTAAATATATTTTATTTATGTGCGGGCTTAGTTAACCAATCAAAATGGCTGGCACATTAGATGGGCTCTCAAATTTGAATAATTTTATTATTGAATTGAGCTTGGAATATTTTTATTCCATTCTTCTGCTTGTCAATTCGTTTTGATGGCAGTCATTTTTATTTACCAGCAATTTTAATAAATTATGATAATTCTTTATTTTTTTTTTATTTTGGGACTATAGAATTATTATAATGAAATATTTGTTTAATGAATTTGGGGTTTTGAATCAAAATATTAAAAAAAAAGAAAAGTCAAATTAACCCTCAGATTTTTTGTTTTCATATTTATTCTGACTGCTGTGTCGTATTTTATTTTATTTATTTGCTTAATTTATTCGTTGGTATCAGCAATTGATCAAATCAAGAATTTTCGGGAAGGATTTGACAGTGGAATAAAAAATGAGATAAATTACAATAAGGATGTACATATGTATGCTTTGTGAGCGATTATTTTAAAGATATGAATTGAGTCCTTTTCATGCCGAGGCCGTAAGTAAAGAATGTAAAAACTTATATCTATATTGGAAAACGCATTTAATTTATATTGGTACATTTATTTTAACTTTGTGTTCGAAGAATCATTCAGCGCCAGCGTTAAAAGAAAAATATATGTATGTTTGTCAAAAATCATGTGAAATGTCTTAAAAAATTAAAACAACTTGAAGTGACATTCAAAACTTTTCTTCATACAAAATTGTATTGATGTAGAATTAATATTTTTAAATTTTGAAAAGGTGATTATAAAGATTCGGATAGTATTTAAAGTAAAAGATCTGTGAATGTTAGAATATATATGTAACTCGTCACCAATATTTCAAATTTCATTGATAGATCTCGTTAAAAAAAGATTAAAACATTATAATTTTCACCAAAAATAACAAGGCCGACATCGAGAATAAACTAGGTTAGAAGTCTTTGGTATTGAGAGATTCATTTTACGTTCTCAGCATTTTTAATAAAAATTACCCTAAATTTAAATTTGATCGAAAATTGTAAGTGTCAATGAGATGGAGTACTTTTGAAAAAGTTTTGGTTACTTTATTTTATGTTTATGAAAAATTATGAACATTTTTAACTTCTCATAGGAAGTTATTTTTCGTAGGAATTGGAGAGAAACTGTCTGCAAAAAGAGGTTTTATTTTAAATAGCTCGATGTTTGGAAGCTGTCACTATTAAAAGTAACAACTCCATATCTAAAAATTAAAAGATATGTACTACAAAAATGTTAAAGAGTTATGCAGTTCACAAAATATAAAGCAATTAAAAAAAATATAAAAACATGACATATTATGTTCTCTAATTGTGTCCGTACTGTTTTATCAAAATGATCCAGGCTTTCATTGAAAAAATATCTATAATGATGAGGATAGATTTAAAGTCTCTCGATCCTATCACAATTTTGTAAGGTTTGCGGGCCTTTGAAATATTTTTAACTTCCCATATAGGAAGTTATTGTAATCGGTCTGATTTGTCGAATTGAAAATTTTTACATTTCTCGACGTTTCAAGGTCCCTACAGTCGAAATAAAAGATTTTTAGAGATGTTTGTGCGTGCGTGTGTACGTACGTTCGCACGTTCGTACGTCCGTACGTTCGCGGCGTTTTTTCGTCGTCCATAGCTCAAGAACCAGTAGAGAAATCGACTTGAAATAAATTTTTCTTTTTAATAATAATGCAAACAAATGCAGAAAGGACTCTTTTAAAAAAAATTGCGTGTCTGGTTTTTTTACAATAGCAATTTACAAAAAAGGTGAACGTTTTGGTTAATCCTAAATATCTCACGAACCAGTAACGCAAGAGACTTGAATTGAATTTTAAAATATATATTGTAAAGTGATACCAAACAAATATATTTTTGTAAAAAAATCCAATTCATGTTTTTTTTTTATAAATCAAAAAAACTGAAAAAAAATATTTGTCACCTCGAAAACTTTACGAACATAAAATGATTTTATCTCCAAAATAATTTTGTGCAGCGAAAAATAACGTTTTTAACATCTTAACATTTTGAGAAAAATCGAATTGACAGTTTTTTTTTTTATAAAAAATAAAAACCTAAAAAAAACATTTTCTACTCAAACATCTTTTTAAAAATTTGAGATTATGACTTCAAACTAATTTTGTCTTATACAAAATGTTGTTTTGAACATTCAGTAAAATTTTGCGAAAAATCGAATTGACAGTTTTTTTGCAAAAAATAAAAACCTAAAAAAAAAATAATAAAAGTTGGTAAAAATTGATTTGCGACTCAAATATCTTTTCAAAAATTAGAGATTATGGCTTTCAACTACATTTTTCTTATAAAAAATATTGTTTTCAACATTAGGACACATTTTGAGAAAAATCGAATTGACAGTTTATTTACAAAAAAAATAAAAACCTACAAAAAAATTAACAAAAGTTGGTAAAAATTGTTTTTCGACGTAAATATCTTGTCCAAACTTTGAGACATTAGCTTTAAACTAATTTTATCTTATAAGAAATATTGTTTTCAATATTCTATACAATTTTGAGAAAAATCGAATTGACAGTTTTTTTTACAAAAAATAAAAACCTAAAAAAATGTATAAAAGTTGGTAAAAATTGATTTTCGACTCAATTATCTTTTCAAAACTTTGAGATATTGGCTTTAAATACTTTTAGCTTTCAAAAAATATTGTTTTCAACATTCAGTAAAATTTTGAAAAAAATCGAATGCACAGTTTTTTTTACAAAAAATTAAAAACCGAACAAAAAATTTAACAAAAGTTGGTGAAAATTGATTTTCGACTCAAATATCTTTTTAAAAATTTGAGATTATCTCTTCAAACTAATTTTGTCTTATAAAAAATGTTGTTTTGAACATTAGGAAAAATTTTGAGAAAAATCGAAGTGACAGTTTTTTTTACAAAAAATAAAAACCTAAAATAAATACAATACTAAAACTTGGTAAAAATTTACTTTCGACTCAAATATCTTTTCAAAAATTAAAAATATTGGCTTCAAATTAATTTGATCTCACAGAAAATATTGTTTTCGACATTCAGTTTTTTTTTTATAAAAATCCAACAGAGTTCAAATTAATTTCATTAATCCAAATTGTATTTGTTTATATGAGAAATAAAAACTTTTCAAAAATGCTACTAAAATTCGTAAAAATTGGTTTTCGTCTAAAAATCTCGTTAACAAAAATAGATTTTGAAAGCAAACTATTTCATTTTATGCAAAATATTTTTAGTAATTTTTAAATTTTTAAGAATAATTCAACTGACAGCTTTTTAAAAAAACACGAAAACCTAAAAACTTTTAAGCAAGACAAATCGACAGACGGGATGGGAAGTTCTCAGTGTGTGTCGCATCCCAGCCTCTTTTTTAATTTATAACGAAGCTACTTTCCCCTAAGCCATTGGTAATAGAATCATAATTAAATGATGTTTTTCTCTTATGAGCTTCTATTAAAGGTAAAGGATAAGTACCAGTTTAATCAGAAGCAATCAAATAACAGCAGTCACTTGGGATTGTCACTGAATTATGATTGTTTAGAAATGATTGAAATTAATTACAAATTATTAATTAATTAAAAAATTGGTTGACCAAATCTTTAAAAAAACGCTATTTTTCCTTTTTTCTAATAGAAATTAGAAAAAGAAACAAACTTAAGTATTTTCAGATTTTCAAAATAAGAAATGCTCCCACATAAATGTGTGAAAAATTTAACTAAAAAGGATTTAAGGGTTAATTTACCAAACTACATAGATATTTGCAACATTCTTGCATAAAATCTCTCAAAACAAGTCTAAACCATCTTAATACACATAAAATTGACTTCAAATTTGTTAAATTTCAAAATTCATTAAATTTTCCAGAATATTTGATTTCGATTATTTAAGCAAAAAAATAATCAATTCCTTTTTCTGCTATAGTTTTTTCTTAAGATTTATATGTACATAATATAGAATAAAATTGAAGAAAAATAAAATAAAAACTGTACATCCGCAGAAAAGATTGAAATCCATTGAATAATTTAAATATATTATAGTCCTTTTGTCCTTTCCATATAAATTTATAGATATGTATATGTATGTATGTATAGGAAAAAATGCCCATAACCAACCTTATCGACAGCAAGTATTTCAATTACAGCTCATGATAAAATTGAAAATGCCGAAGGAGGAATAGAAAAGCAATCCTTATGTTTCCACATAGCATTCCTCCACGGTGATGTAGATGGTGCTATAATATGCTCTATATTCTTTCTTTTATGCCGATACCAACCGACCACCAAGCAATTATACACATACTATGTTATGGACGTTCGCGTTTAGTCGTTTTCCTCCCCGTGCGTCTCGTGTAGGATAGGCAAGTCCTTGGTTCGTGAACAAATTTGCCTTTATTTTACTATCAGATGGTTCTTTCCATATAGCATAAGGGCATGGACCAAACAAAAGGCTGACAAGACTTTCCATATATTCGTATACCTATAGAAAAACGGGATTTCTTTTCTCCAACATAAAAGCTCAAACATTTTGCTTCGTTCAGTCTTCTATCAGAAATACTCATACTCGTTGTTCATTGCTGATGTTCTTCGCAATTAATGAGACCGACATAAATTATTATCGATGTTATCGTTGGGCGCCAGTTTCTACAATTCATGTAGGATTTCGCCTACTAACGGTTTTGATATTCATCTTTAGCGAGGAACAAAAAGATGAAGACAACAAAAAAGAAAGGACAATGATAGTGGATTACATGCGGAAGTTGAGGAAACAACAAGCTAGACCAATTTCAACAAAAAAAAGAACAGAAGTTGAATTGCTTTTTGGTTTATTTATTTGCTTGCTGATAGACAAGAAGGACGATACTGGGAAATTGAATCAAATGAAAAAGATAAACAATGAAAATAATCTTCCGTACTTCTTCTTCTTCGACTTCGGCTTTGACATTGATTTTCCTTCTCTTTATCTTCATTTCTTTGTTTTATTCTATCAATTTTGTATCAACTGTTGTGCAAAATAGATTGATTCCATTATTTGAATTAAGGGTTAAGAAATTGATATACTCGTATATATATTATAGAGTGGATAAATTGTGAAATTTTAAACCCCTAATATAGGCTTGAAATGAAATAGATTATAGAAGCATTATTTTCTTTAATATCATCTTTAAGAACAAAAAAAAAGAAGAGAGAAATGAGGAGATAAATTAAAGATAGTCAGGCGGCCATTATTCATCTTTAAGCGGACTATTAAAATGGTCGCAGATTGTTTCTTTCTTTTCTTTTAAAACTGAACAGAAATTGAACATTAGTTTACTTTTTTCCGAGATTCGAGATAAGATCCAAATAGTATTTTGTATTTTAAAAGCAATCCAAAACTATGTTACGAAGAAATATAACTTTATCTGTAAACTTAACTCATTTTTAAATCATGCACTCAAATTGCAAATCATAGGAAAAGAGACCCAAGAAAGAGGAATCTATAAGCGAAAACGCCTTAAGAAGTCGCAGATGTCAAGATAACCCATTAAAAAAGCTTACACATTCCAAAAACTTATTCCGAAACTCGATATTTTTAAGGTTTTGTTGATGAGACGTAATTTGTACATTTTTGGCTATAAGTATTTTATCTTGGCATTTTGAAAGAAAATGAGACAATTTTCCCATCCCTTTTTTGAAAAAAGTTTAAACGAAATTTAACAATGAATTTCTTGAAAATTCACATAATTTTGATTTCCATTAAGGTGTTAAAAACACCTTGTTAAGGTATCGATTGAAAATTTATTGAAGAAGTTTTTTCCATTAATGACATGAAAATGGCATACGAGTATATATTTTTTTGAAAAAGTGTCTCGATTATTTTTTGGTCGAAAACATAAACAAGAACATAATAAACCATAAAGAATAAGGCGAAAGATGCTTTTGGATACTTGACGTGGAAGTGAACCTACTTGAGAAAATGATGGATGAAAAGGCCATTAAAAAACCCACTACGAGAAAAAGTATAGCCATGTTTTTAAAGCACCAGAATTACAGCAATAGAATTTGCATAATTTTGATTTTATCGTTTTAAAAGGGTGTTCCATAATTAAATTACATCAAATTTGGCAACATAGGTATCTGTTCTTTGTAAAGTAAGTATTTGTGACCCTACCCTAATAAAATAAAAAATAAAACAATTTAATAGCTTAAACTTTAGGCTTTTTGATATTAAAAATTCACATCAGAAATCAATAATGACATGCAACACGTGGCGACCACTTATGAAACAAGCAAAGTAGTGGTCAGGGTATTTTTTGAGGTTGGCTTATAAAATTTTATGAGGCAAACAAGAAGTCTCGCAAACCATTGCAACCAAACGAGATTATGATTTAACTTCTTTTTTTTTTTTTCAAAATATAACAAAATTCATGATACGCATTAAGACTTTCTCACTGAAACCTGCGGTTAATTTTAGTAAATGGTTAATATTGAATGTATTTTTTTCTGAACTGCTAAAATGCCTACTCTTTGGATTTTTTTGGTTAAAGCTTTTATAGACTTAGTAAATTTCCGTTGGAAGTATTGCAATCGGTAACATTTGCAGAGTTACAAATTGTGATATTTCTCGACGCTTCATCAAGGTCACTTAAATTTAAATCTGTACCTTTTATAGAGATTCAAGCTCAAGATAAATTAATTAGCTGGCGCAACAGTCCGTTTAAAACTAGGGCCTAGTCACTTACAACTCTCAACCATTCCCATCATTTCTAGGTGATTTTAATTTACCACAAATTGATTGGGTTTATGATTATGATGACTTTCAGTTTATACCATTTAATGTTAAACATAACTATGAAATGGAAGTAATTGATTCATTCATGAGTCATGATTTAGTCCAAATAAATGGATGTAAAAATAGATTAAATCGAATATTAGATCTTGTGTTTGTTGATAAAGAATTAAAAGCTCAAGTTAGTGAAAGTTTAAATCCGATTGTTCCTAATTCTTTTCATCATATTGCTTTAGCAATTAATTTTGAATTTTATGAATTATCTACACATAGTTGTAATCATGTTATATTCAATTATAATAAAGCTAATTTTCAAAACATATCGAGTTTTATGGCAAGTATTCCGTGGCATCTTAAATATGATCATTATAACTTAGTAAATTTCTACAATTTTTTCATTGATTCTCTAAAATGTGCAGTTGATATGTATGTGCCTAAATTAGAAATTAAAAACAATTCTAAACCCGCTTGGTTTAATAAAAGGCTTTGTAATTTGAATAACAAAAAAAAACAAAGCTTACAAACTTCATCGCAAATCACCAGATAATTCTTTAATTAAGGATAAGTACATTCGACTTGAAAGAGAATTCAATGTTTTAAACAAGTTTCTTTACAATAGTTACATCAGGTCTGTTGAAAGTGGTTTAAAAGATAATAGTAAATATTTTTGGACGTTCATTAAAAACAAAAAGTCAAAAAGTGATATCCCTAAAAATATGCAATACAAAGGTGAAATATATTCTGACATGCAAACAATTTGCAATTTATTTGCTGAATTCTTTGGATCCAACTATGCAAATTCTTGCAATCCACAGCCTGCTGTTATTGACGATTATGCTGATAGTTTACTTAACATTGGAAATTTAGTTTTCAGTTGTTCTGAAGTTCAAGAAGCACTTTTCAAACTGTGCAGCGACAAAAAGCCTGGTCCTGATGGAGTCTCTCCTATTGTCTTAAAAATGTGTGCTGCATCACTTTCAGAACCTCTTACCTATATTTTTAATTGTTCCCTTTCTAAAGGTGAATTTCTTTCTGATTGGAAAAGGTCTTTTATAATTCCAATTCACAAATCGGGCCCCAAGCAGGAAATATGCAACTATCGTCCAATCTGTAAATTGTCAACGATTCCGAAACTTTTTGAGAAGCTTGTTTCCGATAAGTTATCATTTTTACTCAAAGAAATAATATGCCCTCTTCAGCACGGTTTCGTTTCCGAAATTGAGAAAGGATATCAAGTAGACGTGATCTATACCGACTTCGCCAAAGCTTTTGATAGAGTCAGCCACTCAATTCTTTTAAATAAATTGTTTAGGATTGGTTTTCATTCTAACATTTTGAAGTGGTTAACATCGTACCTTTTGGGACGCATTCAAGTTGTAAGTGTTAATAATTTTCTCTCGAGTCCCGTTTATGTGTCTTCAGGTGTTCCTCAAGGAAGCCACCTGGGACAATTACTTTTTCTAATTTATATTAACGACATACCTGATACATTCTTAAATTCATATTGTCTTTTGTTTGCGGACGATCTGAAATTTTACAGGTGCATTAGAAAAAATGATGATTGCCTTCTTCTTCAAAATGACCTTAACAGGCTTACGGATTGGTGTAAGATTAATCAATTATCTTTGAATGTTTCCAAATGTCAATGTTTTTCATTCTACCGTACTAACTCACCTTTTTTCTTTAATTACACGATTGGCAGTAGTGCTCTTGATAGGGTTACTGGTAAAAAAGATCTTGGGGTTGTTTTTGACTTTAAGTTCAATTTTATCAAGCATGTTGAATATATTACTACGAAAGCCAATTCCATGCTTGGTTTTATTAAACGGAATTCATCTTGCTGATCCATACACTTTAAAATCTCTCTACTGTTCTTATGTTAGATCAATCTTGGAATATTGTTGTGTGGTTTGGAACCCATACTACAATACTCATTCATTGAGATTAGAAAATGTCCAAAAAAAATTTACTAGGTTTGTCATATGGAAACTTGGATGGAACATTGAAATGCCTCCATATACAACAAGGCGTGTACTTATCGGGTTAGAATTACTTGAGAATAGACGGAAGATCTTCTCAGTTTTGTTTATTAGCGATATACTATCGCATCATATCAACTGTCCCTATCTCTTATCTCTAATTGATATAAATATACCATCTCGTCCTTTAAGACAGTATAGCCTACTCCGTGTTAGATACCATAGGGTGAATTATGCATGTAATGAGCCGATAACTCGATGTGTCAAGGAATTAAATTCTATATCGAACTCTTTTGATTTTCATGTTAGTAGAGTCACTTTGAAAATGAATCTTGTATTTTATTTCTTAAATAAGTAATGTTAATAATTATGTATATTTTGTTTATTATTTTACTTATTCTGTTAATATTACTTGTAAATGTATTATCAAAATCAAAATTAAAAGTAGTCTGTAAGAGAATTTTGTAATCTCTGTTTGACGAAATAAACTAAACTAAACATTCGTGTGTTATCAGGGATGGAGTGGATATTCAGTTTAAGCCGAATTTAAACGGCTAATCTAAATCAAATATTTTTGGGGAGAACTTTTGTAAAACAAATTTTAAAAATGGTTTTGCAAAGTGATTGTTGTGGCTGGCTGGATTATTTTTTGACCACTTTTTTCAGCAATTGGGACCCTGTCTCAACAATAACGCTCCGGATATTCTCTTCCAAGGCGTCAATAGTAGACGGCTTATCTGAGTAGACAAGCAAATTTACATAGTCCCACAGAAAATAGTTTAACGTTGTTAAATCGACTAGAAATAATGCGCTTACCAAAAGTTTCCTTCGGTAAAGTGATCGTTTCATTTGCTGTATGACATGGATTTAATATGACATGGATTTATTATAATTCTTTAAATACTAACGTTAACAACTCTTATAAATATGATACATACTTAAAATGTAAGATTTATACTAGGCTGTTGAAAAACACTAATTTGCATTTTATACTTTTTATTATCATTTGATTTGATCTACTTAAATTAGTATTTAATGGTTTCTGGGGTCTTAGACTTGAATGACTAAAACTAAAGTCTGAACTACCAAGAACTGATGGTGATAAAATGTGTCCATTTATTATTCCAACAATAAAACAAAATTGCAAGTACTTCCTACGATTTGTCAGAGAATGAAAGCTTATGAGGAAAAGTCTTTGTGAGTAAGGCGGTAATATAAGAATATCATGAAACCACGAAAGGGATCGTAGACAAAAACACAAAAATCTTTTCTTGTGACGTGTACGGCGGCGGCGTAGTAAGGTGACCGACCATACGGTACAGGCATATTCCAGGACTGGTCTCACAAAAGAAATTTTAAAACATATGGAACACGGAAATCACGGCCAAATCTCTTAATAATATCCAGAACTCTGTTTGCTTTTTAACTATGAAGTTAATTTGTTCATTAAATGTTAGGTTACAATCTTAGACAACACCCAAGTCAGAAAATACATATACTCTACTTAAAGGACAAGAATCAAACATGTTATTAAAAACGATTGGAACTTTTTTTTTGTGTAAAACTCATGGTTTTACATATGTCAAACATTAAAAACAAGACGATTATTATTGCACCAATTCTCTGATTAATATAAGATTAATTAATTAATTAATTAATAATTAATATAAGACAGTCAGATGTAGAGTTAATTTTTTTGAAAATTTTACTGTCATCAGAATATATTAGGACAGACAAATTTTGTATGATCAAAATCAAGCCATTTAAAATAAAACAAATAAAATAGGGCCAAGATGGCTAACCTGAGGGACACCAGAATTCACAATAAAAGAACTTGAAAACTCATTACGAAATTTAACACTATAACGTCCATCTTTAAAATATGAGGAGATCCAGTATAGTTGAAAAATAGTCGTTAAAACCTTTCTATGCTAGTTTTTAAGGTATTTTTTTATTACACAATTTGTCAAAAGTCTTGCTGAAATTACTAAAGATACAATCTTCACGATTTTCAAAAACATCTAAACAAAAGGACGTAAAGTAAAACAGATTAGTAACAGTTTAATGATTTTTAACAAAAACCATGCTGGTTATCACAGATAATTGAACTACAGTTAAAATATAGAACGCTACAAACGATAGACTCAAATAGTTTAGGTATCACAAATAGTTTAGCAATAGGTCGGTAGTTCGTTACTATTTCGTTTTTAGGACCTTTTTTGTGGACTGGTATTATGATAGAGCTCTTCTAGATAAAAGGAAACAGTGAGTAATTTAAAGACGTGTTTAAAAGAACACATAACGGGTGCGCTAAGTACGCACCATATTTCTTTAAAATGGATGATGGTACACCGTGCGTCGGGACCAGGACGTCAAGTTGTAGTATACTTTTAAAGACAGTACCTTCACTTATAACTAAATTGATATAATTTAAGTGGGGGAAATTTAAAAAAGTGGTAGATTTGTTAGGAAAACTAATACAAAAAGTAAAGGGTTTTTCAATTGGCGCGGGTAGATTTAGGCGCCCCGTGGCGGCAATTTTGTTTTCGTGACATCTGTCAAATCTTTTGTTGTTTATGCCAAATCATCATGGCAAGTTACACGATTGAACAGCTTGTTCAAATGATAAAACTTTATTATCAAAATGAGTAATCGTTAATGCAAACGTAGCGCATATTGCGCCCATTTTACGGTAGACGTGGTGGCCCTTCACAGTCGACTCTTCAACATTTGGTGGCCAAATTTGAGACGACCGGTTCAGTAAACAATCAGCCAATATCCGTACGTTCAAGGAACGCAAGATCGGCCGAAAACATCGCCGCGCCGCGCTCCGTGAAAGTGTACAGCAGAACCCGAGGCAGTCTATTCCTCACCGTTCACAAGAACTCGACCCTTTGCAGACTTCAACTTGGCGAATTTTGCGTCGGGACTTGTGCCTACACCCGTACAAGATCCAACTGACTTAGGAGCTCAAAGTTCATGACCATAGACAACGCCGTTTGTTCGCTGACTGTTCTTCGAATCGTTTGGAAATGGACCCCAATTTTGGCCGAAAAATCATCTTTAGTGACGAGGCGCATTTTCAGATTACTGACCTTGTTAACAAGCAAAATTGTCGTATTACTCGTATATGGGACGACAACAACCCACGCGAGGCTCACCAGGTGATAATGCATCCTTAAAAATGTACGGTTTGGTGTGGATTTTGGGCCGTCGTCGGCGAAATTTGTCCGTACTTTTTTGAAAACGACGTTAGTGAGGCGGTCACCGTTAACAAAGAGTGCTACATAACGATGATAAATAATTTCTTATGGCCCAAATTGAACCATATGGACCTAGACGTCATGTGGATCCAGCAAGAGCGCTTCCTGTCACACACCGAACTCCACGATTGACATTTTGCATGAACGATTTGAGGGTATTGTTATCTCTCGCAGTTGTGATGTGAATTGACCACTAAGGTCATGCGATTTGACCCCGCTAGACTATTTCCTCTGGGGTTTCTTGAAGTCACAGGTTTATTCAAATAAACCACAATCGACCAATGCCCTAAAGGTGAACATAAAACAAAACAGGCCATCGCTCAAATTTAGCTGGATCTTACGGAAGAGTCATTGAAAATTGGACCACTCGGATCCGAGACAGCGTAAGAAGCGAGCATTTGAATGATGTCATATATCACACTTAATGGCATACATACGCCTTTCAAATAAAAAAATAATTATCTTAATACCTCACACACAGCTTGTTTTATTCCATTTCAAACATCTATCCCATATTAACAAACCCTTTATTATAATCTACAAAAGCATTTTTGAAGTAGTTTGCAAACATGTTTGCAATTATCCTTGTGTAACTACTATTTGACATCAAATCAGTCAAAAAGTACAAATTCGAAACTTAAAATCAATTTATAAAAATGAAAAAACTACAAAAAACAAATATTTTTTACTTCGAGTATTTTACGAAAAATTATTCAACCTCCAGAATAATTGTATGCATAGAATAGAAAAACCTTAAAGATTGATAAGAAATTCGATTTCCGAAAGTTGAAAGATTTTTTAAAAGAATTAAACCTTAAAATAATTCCATTTAATTCAAAATATTGTTTTTAAAGTAAAATATTTTTTTTTATAGAAATCCAAAGGATCCAAAGAAATCTAAAGGAATATTACTCAAAAATGGTAAAATCTGAAGGTATGTATTTACTTCAAACGCATTTAATCTCAACAAAATATTGGTATTTAAAATTAAGAAAGAAAACAATTGACAGCTTTTTTCAAAAAAATAAATAAAAACATTTTTCGAAAAATGTCAAACTAAATTATTTTTGCTTCCATTAATTAATGAATTAGCTTTATCTCAACAAAAAACAGCTCAAGTTAAAGTATTGACTTCATACTTCTTAAAGTTCCCTAAACGACAAAGTGGATTATTGCAAATAACATTATTATAAAGGGCACCAATGGGAAGTTATAGGTGTGGATTGTATTTGTATATCCTAGTATTTTTCCTTAACTGAAATCTTTTTAGTTGTTGGTGGAAGTGACCTTTTCAAAGTAATGAAAATATTAATGAAGGGCTTTAGGTCAATGAAAAAACAATTATTTATGTTGTCACGACGTTTCGTTCATGTCTATGAACGTCATCAGGTGTGGCAATTAATACTTGTTACATGAATATTGCACTTAAGAATAAAATCATTTGGTTCACAACAATTTTTACAAAAATAAAATTGTTTGACATTCTGTCATGGGTTGCCAAATTTTCTTTTGCTACTTATTTGAAACATCATACAATAAGAAAAAGCTAATTTTATTCCATGGCATTAAGATTCTAATTAAATTCTAGAAATGCACATTCACAAAAATGCCAAGGAATTCAAAATTCAGGTCTTGAATATCTACAAGCTTTTGTATTATGAATTTTTTTTTTTTTTCTTTAACCTTGGATTATTTATATATAACAGATATTGGTAAACAAATATTGGATTTCCAAAATCGAGAATCTTCTGTCACACCTCTCATCCATAATATCCCCATTTATTATTGATTCGATTTCTTTTTAAATCAAATAAGCCACGAGGCTTTTATTGATGTATGATACGATAGTGATTAACATACTTTCATATTCAAAGAAAGAAAACATATACTTACAAATCTCAATCAAAAAACCTTGAAACGTGCTCACAGCTCAACGTATATCCCTAGAAGTATTCATACTCTCGCATGTTTCCAACATTTGCGAATAAATGATCTGAAAACTATGTATTGGAACTTTTATACAAAAAAGTCACGTTTACTAACTCTTCTCCTTTTGAATATAATTTCGCATGAAAAACGCAAAACTTTTTGGTATAAAAACAGGGAAAATGTCAAAATAAAGGTTCCTTTACCTGCCATTTATTTTAACTAGAATTCTAAATGCCATCATATAAGTTCAAACGTGTCTAATACAATGAGCAATTAGATACATACATACATATGTACATACATACAGATACCACTTTTTTTTCCAAAAAATTTATAAAATAAACAAAACAACAACATTATCTTATGTACTATGTATATTGTATATGCCATCACCATTAGTATTGTCAACAGCAGGATCTGTGTCGTATATTTATATGTATATTTTTCCAAAGGAAAATTACCCTAAATAATAATAACATTGGCCTACATATCTTCAGAAACACTTACAATCTTGCACATACATATACATACCTACACACATTGAATATTAAAATATTCTTTAAAATAAAATTCAAAAAATACAATTTAGATTAAATTAGACTTCAACGTCAAGTCTTTCCAAGATGTCTTCTTTCTTTTGCTCATGAAAATATCTCAAGTAAACGAAGATATCCTGAATAATAATAAAAACAAAACCTATATACCATTTTTGGTCTTACTTCGTTTCCCTCATCTAATCATCATCATCATCAACGTCACCGTCACCGTCATCATCACATTACTGCAAGAATCTTCTGCTCTGACAGGATGTACTGTACTGTACAGTGTACAATGTACATACTAGTGTACTCTGAACACTCTTTAAAATCGTGTATGACAGCTCGCAGAGAACTTACGGAGATTAAAATCAAACATCATTTGTATTAATTTTAGTATTTAATCTTATTGCTTCTTCTTTTGTTTGACAAACATCAGAATATAACAGCAACACTTTAACAGAGCATATCCTTGCGCTGCGTTGTTGCCAGGAAGGCATTATATGTTTAATCTACATACTACTTTATATAAATATGTATATGTGAATGTGGACTTTTTGTTTAATTGAAATGTTTTTGACACAAATGAAATTTCCCCATTGATACTCGTATAATAGTAACAAACTAATTTTGTGTTCAGCCTTGTGATGTACACGAGAGATGAGAAACATGACGAGAGGGAAATCAGAGTAATGGGTACCAGGAGTCAGGACAGCCGAGTTAATGAGTACCTACTTATATTCTGGATGCTATATTTTATTGTAAGGATGTGTTGTGTAAATACTTAATTACAACCATTTTTTTGTGTGTGTATTATATTCGCATACAAAAATATAAAATCATTTTCGTATCCAGAAAACATTATTTTTGAAACGCATGATGTCCTGGCAAATGATATTAATTAATTTTAAATGATGTGCTGATTAAAAGTTTTATTCTTTTTTTTTGATTTATTTTAAAAATTGAAAAAATTTAAACACATCAGATAATATTATAAATATTTTTTAAAATATAATAACAAAAAAAAAAAAAAACAGTTCAATTCAAGTCCTTTTTCAAAGTTAAAAGTTAAGTATCTAAAAATCAGTTATTAAGAGAAGAAAAGAATTGAATTACCCTTATTGAAATAAATAGTTTTCCAACAAAAGGTTTCATAACCTGTTATTTGGGCAGCTGTCAGTTTTGAAGCTGTCATCCTTTCAAATTTTACAAGCTAAAACAACGCCATTACTAAATTAGGACAATCGTGAATCACCTTATTGGCCGCCGGTATCAATAAAAGTGGTTGAAAAATTGGAGCTGTTGGAACAAGTTAATGATGTGAAGAACTGGAAAACTGACTATATTGCTTTTCAAATTTCTCGTCAATCTTTAAAATAAGGCATTCCACAAATGGCTATTAAACCGTTTTTGCACAAAAACTCAATTCTGACTAAAAACGTCTTTTCTTTTTGTGATAGTTGGGGATCAAAAAAAATAGAAAACGACTCCATTCTTTAAATGTTTGGTGATGTTTTTGAAATGGCGTAGTGGTGTGATTTAAATTTACTTATTCGAAAATGAATCTGGTGGAGTAATATTAACAATTGATTGTATTACAGAGCTCTGATTTATAATTTGTGGTGGGGATCGAAGACTTTGGATGTGGACGAGGGACGTTTATTTTCAACACGAAACGAAAAAATCAATATCTTTCAAGATAAGTTTTCCGATGGTAATAATTTATGAATAGAAGTGATTGTAATTGGAAACTGAAATATATATATTTAACACCTTTTAAACTTTTTTATTTGCGGCCAAATAAAATAATAGGTCCATACCGATGTTCCGCAGTCGAATTAAGTTTTTTAAAATATTTTAAAATAGAGCTCTTTTAGTTTTCGAGAACATACAGCCACTAATGTTTGAATTGGTCATGGAAAATTTTATGACAAGGATTTAAGATAGGCATATCAGCCTTTTGGCTGACAATTTTTAGTCTCATCAAATTAATAAACTAATATCGATTTCCGTTAAAAATATTTTTTTTTTTAAATATCAAAATGACACCTTTAATTGGAAATTCTTATAAAACGATTTATTTTCTTTCAGTTTCCGAATAGCATAAGTAGTAAGTGAGTTTATCCTAACCTTACTCAGTTTTTTTCTTAAGGCAAAACAATATTTTTGCATAGTATTGTAATCGTATCACAATAAATCTGTTCAAAAAAGCTTTGCTCTAGTCAATATTAGCTTGAAAACAAATTTTAAATGCTGGTTTTCTTTTTAATGTAAAAAATACAAAAATAAGATTTCCGATCCGAGCGTAAGTAAGGGTTGATTTTTAGAACCAATTTTTTTAAATTGTTGTGCTCCTATTCAAAATGTTTTAATAAATATTTAAAAACTGTGCATTTTATCTTACCTGATTATTATTAGCAGATACATCTATTGGTCTTGGTCGTCGCCTATGTATCCGTTTTCTCGCTGTTTGATAGATTTTCCAATATAAAACTAATATCACTGTGAGTGGAACATAAAACGTGCAACACGTAGCAAAAACCTTTAAAAATTTAAAATAAATTTTAAAAATAATAATTAATTTTAATATTTGAATCAATTTAAATTTTAAATGAGTATATGTATGTGTGTTTGTTAATTACCTGATATGATACATCCTGTGATACCATACATTTTTGTTGTTCAATTCTTTGTAAGTATTCAGGATCTTTCCAACCGAATTGGGGCGCTAATGATACAATCACCGAACAAAACCAAACGAGAAATATCATTATAAAGACTCGTTTACTTGTTCTCGAATGCATATAGTCTATATTCGTTACCGCCCAGTATCTGAAATAATAAAAATTTAAATGAGAACATTTATTTTATTTTTATTTTATAAACAAAAATTAATTTAATTTTAATTGATGATTCTAGAAATTCTGGAAAATGCATTTAGGGGTCTTTGTATTTGCCTTATGAAAAAATTGTTTTAAAAGGTTTTCATTTCGAACAAAGCTTTATAATATGTTTTTAAAAATTTTGTACCAAAAGTTGCAAATTAAAACAAATATTTCTTATACGTTTTTTTTTTAAATTATTTTAAGCATTAATTCCAAAATTATAAATACTTACAGTGGGGAGCACAAATGAGTACATTGTTTAACTTCGTGCACTTATTGCTGCATAAGAATAAAAACAACAAAAGAAATTAAAAATGTTTGTGTTTCCTATATTTCATGTTCAATACCTAAACAAATGGTTTGTAAGAAAAAACGGAAAACAATAATTTCTAGAAAAACAAACCAAAAAGTTAAACAACTCGCATGTACTCAATTTTGCACTTTTAAGAAAAGAGGAATGAAGGTTCTTCTTAGTACTTCGTCCATAGGCCTTTATTACGTAGAACACTTTTAACACGTTTTGGCATACTTTTCACTAAATTCTCTATAATTTCTTTTGGAATACTCTGCCACTATTGATGAACTCGCTGCAAAAGCTCGTTCAGGTTCGTTGGAGTCGATCTGTATTTTCCTAACCGACTTTTCACAATTGACCGCATTTTCTCAAAGGGATTGAGGTCCAGACTTTGTGAAGACCACTGCATTAGTTGAAAATTTTGTTGATTTAGCCATTTCTTCACGATTTTTGACGTGTGCTTAGGCTATCCGTCCTGTTGAAATATTACTTACTCCTCAGGATAAGGGCAGATATTTACAAAATCTGGAAGATAAGTCCGCAGAAAGTTTAAATAATTTCCTTTTTTCTTAATTCCATCTATTTTTTGTAGTGTTTTCATGTGGCACCATGTGAAGCAACCCCATACCATGATGCTCCCCCCACCGTGCTTTATTGTTTCTTTGACATGGTGCCTTTGGATGGTCTCCTCAGGACATCGCCAGCAATATTGTTTGCCGTCGGACTGCTAACGGTTAAATTTTGATTCGTCTGACTACACCACACGCTTCCAGTGAACTGTTGCACAATTGTTATGTTCTCTGGTTATTTTAACCGTGCCTTTCCATTTTTTACAGACAATGCAGGTTTTAGTTTTTTTACCGCTGAGATGTAGCCAATATCATAGAGGGCTCTTCTTGCCGTCCATCGGCTAACGGGCTTATTAATTGCTATAGAAGCATTCTTTGGTGTTAAAACCTTGAGTCTTTTCATTTGTATTATCAAGAGCCGTGAGTCCTCATTCGTTGGTATTTTTGTACGGCCTTTGACTTGTGATCTTGAAGCAATAGCTCGTCTTTTCTGAACTCAAATTACTACTGATCGGCTTATATTAAGCTGCTTAGCTATCATTCTCGTTGAAGAGCCATTCTCCGTCATGACTATAATACTATCCTCAGTTTGCAGTGTTAGTTTTCTTATTATTTCAAATAGCTGTGAAATTTACTTTTTTTATTGTAAAGAATTCTCGCCTCACGCAATACAACACATCAAAAACTTTAAGTCACAAACAAACCAAATCTAACTTAAAATTTTGATGTTTTTGCTGCAAATTATCGAAAAACTCACAGGTGCAAAATTGAGTACATAGGAATTGTTTTTGTTTTATTCGCATTTTGCTTAGAATTTATTTGTGTTCTGTTTTGTATTATAACCCGCTTTGTTAAGAATTGAAAATAAAATAAATGGCAACACAAAATTTTCCATTTCCTTTGTTTTTTTCTATTCTTATGCAGTACTAACTACAAAAAGCAAAAACCTGTACTCATTTCTGCTCTCCACGTATTTGAAAATTTTAAAAATCTAGACATTTAATTATTATGAACCAATTTTGGTGTACTACCTTAATGTTAAAAAAAACTTATTAATATATTGTAACTTAAATTCTGTCCATGCGGACAATTCTTGTTTAAATGTGAAGTTATTCGAAATTAATGATTTGTTTTAGGATTTCGAAAAATTGTCTCAATTTGTCTTGTTTTTCAAATCTGCTGGTATATCCACAAATCGCAAGTGGCTTACATGTGTTTTCTAGCCCATTACACAAAACATTGCACACAATTTGGTCGACTCTCTACAGTCATATGAAAGCATTCCTAGATTCCAACAGTTTTCTAAATATGCCATATTTAAAAGCAAAACACAAAGTTTATAGGGTTTTTGTTACTTTCACGCAGAAATGTAAGAAATTTTTTTGAATCGTAGCTTTTATTTCTAAAAAGAATACATTTTTTTTGTTGCCATTTCTATTAATACAAAAAATCAAAAACCCAGAAAATGAAGGAAAATCTGATATCAAGAATTTTCCGGCGTTTTTTGACGTATTTTTTTCGGACTCAATTTTCGAGAGTCTATTATTAACTTCCCATAGGAAGTTATTGTAATGGGTCCGATTTGACAAATTGAAAATTTTGACATTTCTCGACGTTTCAAGGTCCCTAGAGTCGAAATAAAAGATTTTTAGAAAGATGTCTGTGCGTGCGTGTGTACGTACGTCCGTACGTCCGTACGTCCGTACGTTCGCGACGTTTTTTTCGTCGTCCATAGCTCAAGAACCAGAAGAGATATCGACTTCAAATAAATTTTGTTATACAGATAATAAGGCAGAAAGATGCAGAAAGGGCTCTCAAGAAAATTGCGTGGGTGGTTTTTTTACCATAGCAGTTTAAAAAAAAGGTGAAAATTTTGGTTAACCCTAAATATATCATGAACCAATGACGCTAGAGACTTGAATTAAATTTTGTATTATATATTGTAACGTGATACAAAACAATTATATTTTTGGAAAAAAATTCAATTAACGGTTTTTTTTATAAATCAAAAAAACTGAAAAAAAAAATTTGTCACTTCGAAAATTTTACGACTAAAATATGATTTCATCTCCAAAACAATTTTGTGCAACGAAGAATAATGTTTTTGACATCTGATAAAATTTTGAGAAAAATCGAATTGACAGTTTTTTTACAAAAAATAAAAACCTAAAAAAAAAATAAAAAAAAGTTGGTAAAAATTGAGTTTTGACTCAAATATCTTTTCAAAACTTCGGGATATTGGCTTTAAACTACTTTTATCTTTCAAAAAATATTGTTTTCAACATTCAGTAAAATTTTGAAAAAAATAGAATTGACAGTTTTCTTACAAAAAATTAAAAACCGAAAAAAAAAATTAACAAAAGTTGGTAAAAATTGATTTTCAACTTAAATATCTTTTCAAAAATTTGAGATTATGGCTTCTAACTAATTTTATCTTATAAGAAATATTATTTTCAACAGTAGGAAAAATTTTGAGAAAAATCGAATTGACAGTTTTTTTACAAAAAATAATAACCTAAAAAAAAAAATAAAAAAAAAGTTGGTAAAAATTGAGTTTTGACTCAAATATCTTTTCAAGACTTTGAGATATTGGCTTTAAACTACTTTTATCTTTCAAAAAATATTGTTTTCAACATTCAGTAATATTTTGAAAAAAATAGAATTGACAGTTTTTTTACAAAAAATTAAAAACCGAAAAAAAAATTTAACAAAAGTTGGTAAAAATTGATTTTCGACTTAAATATCTTTTCAAAAATTTGAGATTATGGCTTCTAACTAATTTTAACTTATAAGAAATATTGTTTTCAACATTAGGACAAATTTTGAGAAAAATCGAATTGACAGTTTTTTTACAAAAAATAAAAACCTAAACAAAAAAATTAATAAAAGTTGGTAAAAATTGATTTTCGGCTCAAATAGCTTTTCAAAAATTAAAAATATTGGCTTCAAACTTATTTTATTTCACAGAAAATATTGTTTTTTATATTCAGTAATTTTTTTATAAAAATCCAACAGTCCGTTTTTTCATAAAAAAAATAAAATCTACAAAAAATAGAACGCAAATTTGGTAAGAATTGATACATTTAGACAAACTTTTAAGCAAGACAAATCGATAGACGGGATGGGAAGTTATCAGTGTGGGTCGCATCCCAGCCTCTTTTTACTATCGCTATCAGTCTGCTTACTCGTAGATTGTAGCTGATGCTAGAAAATATTTTGATCTTAAACTTAAACAAAAATTAAAAATTGTGGAGAGAAAAATGTAAGTTAGTTAGTTTAACAAAAGTGCCACTTTTGCTTTTTGAATCTCAGTTCTAGAATATCTAAAGCAAATTCACTTCAAAAAGTAGATTTCTTTATTTTTTAAGGATCTTAAAAGTTTTATTCAACAGAAAATCAATTTTGAAAAAAATATAATGCACCACTGGGTTGCTGGAAGTTGCTAATTTCTTCAAAAAAGTCTGTTTAAAAATATTTCCTATACTCGTATTTTATTATTTAAAAATGTACCTGAAAAATAAGTTTTTTTTTCAAAAATTTAAATGCCATTTCATTTCTCAAAAAACCTAGATTAACTTAATTTTTTCTCGAAAATCATTAGAGCGGGTTTTTAAAAATTAATTTCTATACATAGAATTTTTAAATTTTAGTGCTTATAAATATACATTTTACATTAAAGTTTCGTTGAAAAATGTTAACCCCTTTCTGAGATATCAAGTTTTGTAAAAAAATTATTATTTCGTTAAAAATCAAAAAAAAATATAATGACATTTTTGATTACCTACCAAAAATTATCATCAATTTGAAAACTCATTAACAAGAGCTTGCCCTGAAAAAGAAGATTATTGAAATCGGCCCATTAGTTGCTGAGAAAACTTAAAAACAAAACAACGGTTTTATGAAGAGTACCCTTCTAGAGCAATACCAAAATATGTTTTTTTTTTAAGAAAACAAAATTAAAAAAAAAAGTTTTTAAAAAATCTTTCGATTCATTTTTGGAAAAAAAAAAATAGAATTTCCGATTCTACAAAACCAAACAATTTTTATGGAGACCGCTTTTATTTTTCGTATTAAAAAAGTGAAAAAAAGCCTTAAGCTAATCACCTGAAAATCTTAATTTTGATCGTAGGCACCAGGACAAACTAAGAGACCAACTTTTTTCGACTTTTCTACCATCGTAACGTCATGTTTGATTCGAAACTTTTTTGTGAATGTCGTTATATTACTAACAATATCATTAGATGAAATCTTTACTTATACAACTTTGCTTTATGGCTCATATGACCCCCCCTGGATCGTCCATTAGTCAAAATTTGATGAAAGTGTGCTAAGTTTTTGGAATAGGGCTGATTTTCCGATTCATATTTTGTTCTTGGTCCATTTTTCAGTTAAAAGTGGTGTTACTTTTGGCAACAAAGTAAAATACAAAATTTTGTTTTCAAATACCTTAAAAGACTCCTCAAAAATGTCGGAAAACAGTTTATCGAAATAAATGGTTTATTTTTGAATAGTTCATTCAAATGGTGTGTTAATTGGAAATAGAAATGATTTGTGTTTAGAAACTATTTTTTCAATATTTTATATTCCTTATTATATAAATAATTTAGTTCTTAGAAGTTATTAATTTAAATTCACAAAAGAACAATTCGTATTTTTATTAATGAAAGGTAGCCATCGATCAGATTAGATTATGCCATCATCATCGCTCCTATCGACTTTGCCCATCACGATATTTCTAAAGGTCGAATAACTAATGGGATTGTGGGGAGCCCTGGTGTTGAGCACACGTGGTCTTTCTGGTGTCGGTGTGCCCCGCCCAGGAATCTTTCTTCTTTTGACGTGGAGTCATTGTTAGTCCTTGTTGTGGGCATTCGTGCGTGCAGATTACTTTAAGCCACTACTGATACACCAGAGGCCTTCAAGATTCTTGCAACTTGCTGTCTTTGTTGTTAAGAAGCTTATGTCGTTCCCCAAAATAGAAATTTTTGGAATTGAGAAGGAATGGACAAATTCTCCAAGAGTAATTCTTGTCATGAAAAAGTTCATTCTCAAATAAGCCGTTCGAAATCGGCCTATAAATTGTAGGTCCCCTCAATCCCTGACAACATTACTCGCACACAGGAATGGTTGAGAGTTGTAAGTCACTAGGCCCTGTTCTCTATAGACTGTTGCGCCACCTAATTTTAATTTAATTTAGCATACTCTTGAAAACTCTCCAAAATGTTGATCTTATTTTTATTCTTTCTCTCTTATTTTTTTGAAAATTTACATAATTTTTCTGAAGTTGCGCCAAAAAACTTTAAGTCTCAATTTTTGAAAAAAAATCGTATCATGTTTTGTATCTTGTTAAAAAAACAAAATATTTTTTAAATTTTGCGTTGATTTTTAAATGAATTGGGATTTATTAGCCAAATGCGCATCAAGTCAAAAGACGTTAAGAACTTCAAAACCAATTATTTTCTTTGAATTCAAAACCCATTTCTAAAATAAATATTGGGATTACTGATACAACATAATTAATCTGAAAACTTCTTTGTATCACAATTTAGCTATGGGTTCTATTGTAAACTTAAAATATTTAATTATAAATAAATATTTCTATTCGTTCAAGGGACACTATACTTGTTGTTATTATTGGTGTTTTCAATCCGCAAAGTGTTACACAAATTATTTTAATTCAATTAAAAGTGATGAAAATTTCGTGTCTTTTGATTATATAAATATTCATTTCTGAGATTTTCAAATTTTGTCCGGAATTATTGAATTTATTTCCCCGAACCCTAATAAATCTCAAGAATTAAAATTCCATTCCCACCTCTTTTCTTAACAAATTGATTCATATTATTTATCACCTAAACTTAAAATCGTAATCCTTAACGAATCTTCGCTTCGCGTGACGCGCCAAATTTTTAGCCTCTTAATATGTATCGTCACGCTCAGATTCTCATATTCATTTTAACGCTTTCACACTTAAACAAAAACTAACTAAAGGATAAATCGTTTAGCCAATTGAATCCTCGTAAATAAAAAACTTCCAAAACATCTTTTTCAATCCAAAAATTATTCATTTAAATGAGAACCGAAACAAGAATTAAAACACGCAAATCCTTTTTAAGCTAATTGGAAGGTATGCAGAAGCAGAAGCAGGAGCTATGGTTAGGTGTATTGTTAAGGATTTTTCCCTTTTTCTGCCGATGCCGAGCGACGACCGACAACGACTACTACGATGGAGGGTTCGAATGGGCTTAAGTAGGTAAGGACTGACTGAGTTAGAGGTCGACTTATTGAATAAATTATAACTTTTTTTTATTCTTCTACGTATTTCAATTCACTCAACTGATAAATTCAATTAAAACTTTTCAGAAAGAAAGAAACACACACAACAATCAAAAGGGATATAATATAGTTTTATGGGTCTGATGATGTGAAGTACAGGTGTTAGATGGAAAAATGGAAATGGAAAAGGTGAAGAAGTGCTTATATACTGCTTACATTTTGGCCTAACAACATTTTTGAAGGTAGCTTTTAATTAAGGTAAACAATATTTGATGAGGGTATCTATAGCTATATATTCTGATGGTTATTCGGTGGGTTTTTTTTTATTAACTTCCCATAGGAAGTTATTGTAATGGGTCCGATTTGACAAATTGAAAATTTTGACATTTCTCGACGTTTCAAGGTCCCTAGAGTCGAAATAAAAGATTTTTAGAAAGATGTCTGTGCGTGCGTGTGTACGTACGTCCGTACGTCCGTACGTCCGTACGTCTGTACGTCCGTACGTCCGTACGTCCGTACGTTCGCGACGTTTTTTTCGTCGTCCATAGCTCAAGAACCAGAAGAGATATCGACTTCAAATAAATTTTGTTATACAGATAATAAGGCAGAAAGATGCAGAAAGGGCTCTCAAGAAAATTGCGTGGGTGGTTTTTTTACCATAGCAGTTTAAAAAAAAGGTGAAAATTTTGGTTAACCCTAAATATCTCATGAACCAATGACGCTAGAGACTTGAATTAAATTTTATATTATATATTGTAACGTGATACAAAACAATTATATTTTTGGAAAAAAATCCAATTAACGGTTTTTTTTATAAATCAAAAAAAACTGAAAAAAAAATTTGTCACCTCGAAAATTTTACGACTAAAATATGATTTCATCTCCAAAACAATTTTGTGCAATGAAGAATAATGTTTTTGACATCTGATAAAATTTTGAGAAAAATCGAATTGACAGTTTTTTTACAAAAAATAATAACCTAAACAAAAAATAAAAAAAAAGTTGGTAAAAATTGAGTTTTGACTCAAATATCTTTTCAAGACTTTGAGATATTGGCTTTAAACTACTTTAATCTTTCAAAAAATGTTGTTTTCAACATTCAGTAAAATTTTGAAAAAAATAGAATTGACAGTTTTTTTACAAAAAATTAAAAACCGAAAAAAAAATTTAACAAAAGTTGGTAAAAATTGATTTTCGACTTAAATATCTTTTCAAAAATTTGAGATTATGGCTTCTAACTAATTTTAACTTATAAGAAATATTGTTTTCAACATTAGGAAAAATTTTGAGAAAAATCGAATTGACAGTTTTTTTACAAAAAATAAAAACCTAAACAAAAAAATTAATAAAAGTTGGTAAAAATTGATTTTCGGCTCAAATAGCTTTTCAAAAATTAAAAATATTGGCTTCAAACTTATTTTATTTCACAGAAAATATTGTTTTTTATATTCAGTAATTTTTTTATAAAAATCCAACAGTCCGTTTTTTCATAAAAAAAATAAAATCTACAAAAAATAGAACGCAAATTTGGCAAGAATTGATACATTTAGACAAACTTTTAAGCAAGACAAATCGATAGACGGGATGGGAAGTTATCAGTGTGGGTCGCATCCCAGCCTCTTTTTTTTTTTTGGAATTATTAAGACTTCTCTGCTGTATTTTGGTATCAGGAATTTTGTTGATTTTTTTACATCCCCAGATTTTTAGATACAAACAAAATAAACAAACAAGAAAATATTCATTCTTTTCTTCTTTAAGGATTCAAAAGGACTTTCAGTGAACACAAACAAAAAAATTAAAAAAATTGTCAGTCATTAGAAAAGGTAATTGACAAGGGTTTGAGTTGGATGACAATTAATATATGTACATCAAAATATACGTTACTACCCAACCTATAGTAACTTACCTAACTACGGAAATTCTTAATTGATGTTAAGAGGGAAATACTCGTTTGCCTTTTAATTCATTAACAATTTTTTTTTTATACAAGAAGAAGAAGAAAAACGTTCTTAGAAAATAACAAAATGTCAGTCATTCTGGTTTTATCATAGGAAAGACAGGGCAAAGGACAAATTACATTTTTCTGTCTTAATGCGGTTTGAAGTGTGTTCTTTTTTGTCTTTCTTATAAGTGTTGCTCCTTTTTTCTTGTACTCTTGAACTGCACCTTTGTCTTAATTATACCTCTGGCAATTAACATAGCAGAGCTTTTTTTCCTTAATATGTATTAATTTAATTTGTTTAGAAGAAAAAAGATACCAACTACCTTAGGCAAGTTGCTTTACCTTAAGTATTTCCATACATATATTTGAATTGAATCAGTGTGAAGTCGGTAAATGCGATCCATCAATCTTTTAAACGATTATTTTTTTTACTTTTTTTTATTAAATTAAATGGATTTGCGCTGTTAAACCTTTTAAGTAATTTTTAAAGCAAATGCAATTAATGAATATTAAAAGTAAAGTGAAACATTGTCTTTGGCAGTTTTATTTTAAATTTAATTAGTTAATTGGAAAAGTTTAAAATATAAAACATGGAAACCTGTTACGGAAAAAGGTCTTTTTAAAGAGCAGCTTCAAGTTGGACATTGGAGTTTTATGTAAGATATACTTATGTTTATATTTAACAGCAGTATACATTTAAAAAGGAGATGCTTGTAAAGCTCATGTTGAAAACAAAACTCAGTTGACGCACGTTTCGTGTTTTGTTTCACTGTCAAACATCTTCAGTTTGGTCTATAATTTAATGAATCGTCTTAAAAACGAACAACGCTTGCAAGTTATTGAATTTTATTATCAAAATGCGTGCTCTGTTAAGAAAATTCATCACGCGCTTATTCCAACGAGCGACGAAGCTCATTTTTGGCTCAATGGGTAAGTAAATAAGCAGAATTGTCGATTTTGGAGTGAATATCGGCCAGAAACATTGCAAGAGCTACCAATGCATCCAGAACCGTACTTCATCAAAGATGATGCGAATCGTAACGTAACTGTGAATGGTGAGCGCTACCGTGAGATGATATCCAACTTTTTTTTTGCCCAAAATGCAAGAGCTTGACTTGCATGATATGTGGTTTCAATAAGACGGTGCCACATGCCACACAGCACGCGCAACAATGGACTTATTGAGAGGCGAGTTCGGTGAACATTTTATTTCACGTTCGTAACCGGTCAATTGGCCGCCTACTTCGTGCGATTTAACGTCTTTAGACTATTTTTTGTGGGGCTCGCTTTAATTGACGCATTGAAAGACAACATTGAAGCATTTATTCGTGCCATACCAGCCAAAATGTTGGAAAGAGTATGCCAAAATTGGACTAAGCGGATGGACCATTTGAGGCGCAGTCAAGGTCAACATTTGCATGAAATAATCTTCAAACATTAAATTATATGGACCGTACTATCGATTCAAATAAAGATTTCATGCATTTTTCTGAATTGTATGTATTTTTTTTTTGAAAAACTTTCCTATAGCTTTTATAAAATCACCCTTTAGATCAATGGAGATCCCTTGTGATACTTTTAAGTTGTCATTTTCTATCCACTTAGAGGCTTTGGTAAGACCTAAGAGACTGTTTTCTGCAAAGTCTTTGAGTTTTTCAAGACTACCGAAGATGCATTTTCCTAAGAATTTGTATCTAGTGTGGGAAAATCGTTGCACCCTACGCATAATGTCGTCACCAACAATCCGCTGAAACAATAAAAAATCTGAAGCTAACAGTTCTAATAATTCTCAAATATGACAAAATATGCAATGTCACGAAGCGCCTTAAATAATTCATTTTACTAGCAATGGCGGATCCAGGGGGGGTCGTAGGAGTCATGACCCCCCCCCCCTGGGAGATAATTTGTTTGCTTTTTCGTAGGAATTCCCTTCAATTCAAAACTAATCGTATTGCGTCAATGGGTATTATTTATTTTTTGTATATGAAAACAACATTTGTATTTTACTTCCTTAAACTTTGTTACTAAAAGTACTGCTTTTAACTGAGGACTGGACCAATAACATAATATGAATTGGAAATTCAGCCTTTTTCAAAAACGCAGCACAAATTCATCAACTTTTGACCAACTGGCGATCCAGGGGGGGTCATATGAGCCATAGAGCTTATACAGTTAAGTTGTATAAGTAAAAATTTCATCTATAGATTTATTAGTAATTTAACGACATTCACCAAAAAGTGGTTTGCTGTCAAAAACAACTAAAATTTTTGTTTTCACTCAATTTAGAATTTGAAAAAAACTTTAGTAATGCTTTAAATTATTTTCATGAAAATTGTTTCTAAGAAAAAGAGCAAATATTCAGGTTCTTAAGAAGAAACCCTGAATAAGAGATCATCAATTTTATATTAAGTTGCCTTTAAATTCCTTAAACTAGCCTTCAATTTTATTATTACATTTTGTTGACACACATACATAAATAGTGAACATGAAGGTTTTTAATCCTAGCTTTTCCTTCAATTATATTTGTATTTGTAAAAAACTACTTATTAAACTTATTAAAAAAACTCATCATTTAGCAGTAGTAAGATAGCGTATGTCAATCTCTGTAAATTATGCAATATTGCAATTTTGGCTACAATAAAAACTATACATATTGAAGTGATTTTTACTCGCGACATATAGGAACTATATGGTAAGTTTTGCATTAGTAAACAATTTCGAACTAGAGCTTGTAATCAAATATGACATTACGAAGGTAGAGAAGTCGAAAAAAGTGGAAACCCTGATTCCGTCCGTCTGTCTGTCTTTCCTGGCACAAAATTTAGAGACATTTTTAGAAAAACCACATGTTTCAACCAAAAAATTTGTATGGGCACTGCTGTTATTTTTCGTGTTAATAAAATGGACTGTAGTCCAAACAATTGTGTTGATTGAAATAAAGGTTTTCAGCCGATTAGCGTAAGGCGTTTTTTTCATTTTATTAACACGTAAAATAACAGCAGTCCCCATACAAATTTTTTGGTTAAAACATGTGATTTTTTTTTAAAATTTCTCTAAATTTTGTATTCTTAATTTGGCTTCTTTCTACAGGAAAGACATATTTTGGTATTGCTCTAGACGGGTACCAAAAACCTTTATTTTGTTTTTAAGTTTTCTCAAGAACTAATGGACCGATTTCAATAATCTCCTCTTTCTGTGCAAGCTCTTTTTGATGATCAAATTATCAAATTGATGATGATTTTTTATGATCAAAAATGTATTTTTTTTTTGATTTTTAAAAAAGTATTAATTTTGTTTACAAAACTCGATATCTCAGAAAGGGATCAACATTTTTTGACGAAATTTAAATGTAAAATGTACATATATTTATAAGCTCTTTATTTAGTGCTTACCAAAAATATTTTTAAGACAAAATTTAAAATTTAAAATGATTTTCGAAAAAAAACTGGGTTAATCTAGATTTTTTGACAAATAAAATGGCATTTAAATTTTTGAGAAAAACTTATTTTGCAGGTACATTTTTAAGTCTTAAAATATAGGAAATATTTGTAAACAGACTTTTTGGAAGAAATTAGCAAGTTCTAGCGACCAAGTCGTGCATTTTATTTATTTCAAAATTGGTTTTCTATTAAATACAAAAGATCTTAAAAGGTCTTACAAAATTAAATAAATCTACTTTTGAAGTGAATTTGCTTTGGATGATCTAGAAATAATATTTAAACACGAATTTCAATAATATATGTAAATGTCCCAAAAACAGCAAAAGTGACACTTTTGTTAAACTATTGGCTAATTGAAAAACATAATAAACGGGTCATATCTATTGATATACAAGCTTTGAATCTCTTCAGATTTGAAATGAAAAGAGATTCTTAAACGTGTTTCTTCACAACTTATTTGTTTACCTTAATTTGTTTTAATTTAATTTTTTAGAGAAATTATGTACTTAAATGCACCTATTTCCTTTAATTCAAGAACCAAACATTTTTTTCTCTAAAGTTTTTAAGTTTTGTTGACTCCTTTAAGATGAAAATACGAGCAAGCAGACTGATAGCGATAGTAAGTAATAATAGACTCCCGAAAATTGAGTTCGACTGCTTAAAAAAAGCCCGTTATTTCTTCATATCAGATCCTCTCTCATTTTCTGGATTTTTGAATTCTTTAGCGTTCTTATCATAAATAGAAATGGATGCAAGAAAAGTATATTTTATTTTTGGAAAAAAAGCTACGTTTCAAAACAATTTCTAACATTTCTACGTGAAATGCAGCAAAAACACTCTAAACCATTGTGTTTTAGCTCTAAAATATGGCACATTTATAAAACTTTTGGAATCTAGGAATGCTTTCATATGTAGGGAGTCATACAAATTAAATAGTTAAACCATACTTTGCTGGACAACAGTGTTCTAAAATAATTTGATAACTAAAGTTGTCATTTTAGCAATTGAAATGTGTAAAGGTTAGGTTAATATAGCCGTGCACATTATGTTATTTCAATTTTGTTAGCCTCCCTTACAAAAAATTAAAGAACATTTTTAAGCGGTGAGTAAAAACTCATCTAAGTGTGTGACCCCCCTCTGATGAAAAGTCTGGATCCGCCCTTGTTTACCAGTCTTGGTAAGATTCTGTTCCTGAACATCAATTACACTTTTCTAATTAGTTTTGCTTAAATTAAAATCTGACTCCAAGATAACTGTGTCACTCAGGTTATTGAAATAATACTTTTTAAAATTCGTAGTAACATTTGCGTTATGGTTAGTGCATAATACTGTCATGGTAGAGGTCTTGGGTTCAATCCCTGCCTGTGCTACCTAAGGTTTTTATTTACGGATACTACCTCTTGCGAAGAATTGACAAGTCCTTTGAGAGATATTTTTATCATGAAAATTGCTTTCTCAAATTAGCCGTTCGGATTCAGTATAAAAACTTCAGATCCCCTCCATCTCTGAAATGACTCGCACATCAGGAATGGTTTAGAGTCGTAAGTTACTAGACCCTACTTCTCTAAGGACTATTGCACTGCCTAATTTATTTATTTACTTTTAAAAATTCGAAAAATGTACTTATTTAAAAGGCTTTTTGAGACTTTCTTAATTCTTTAATTTCCAGTTAAAATATTTGTAAATGATGGTTTTCTAGACGTTTTTTCTGGCAAAACCTTTTTCGGAGTGGGTTCTTTTGACAGCTGTCACTTGATTAATGCTCAATTTAGTTTGTCATTTTATAATCAACATATCTACTCTTGAATAACGACAGTTCACGTGACGCATCATTTTTATTGTGAGCACATTATCTCACGTAGCGTGGCCTCCAAAATCGTGCGATTTCACACCATTGAACTGTTTTTTAAACTTTCTATGCGTAGATAGGCTAGAGACGATCGACACGCCTTGTAAGAGAATATTTGGTGCGTTACTGCTGATATACAGCCTCAATTGCTGCAAATGTGGTCAAAAACTGGGCTTCGAAGCTTCAACGCTTCATTTTTAATAAAATAAAGATAAACCGCATAATAAAACTAAATTCTTAGCCATAGCATTAAATTATATGCGTTTTGTTTCTTCTTGAAGACCTTAAAAAACTATCTCTTTTTATTTATTTTCTTAAGTTTTGAATTACCAGCTATCGCGCCTAAACTTTAAAGAAACGCTGAAGCATGTATGTTTAAAAGTATTTTGTATTCTTGTAACTAAACCGTCATCTTAACAATTCCATCAGATAAAATTTTTGAAGTATATTTAAGAAAATACGAAAATATTGTCGAAAACGGGTTCCAAATTTGAAGCAGATAGTTAAAATCAAATTAAAATCAGCACTAAAAATTTAAACAAAAACTTATCTTCCAAAACCGTAAAACCTATAAATTTAAAGTTTATCAAAAATTCAAATAGAATCCAATGATTTAAAATATCTAGAAAAAACAAAATTTGTACTTGTTAATTATATCATACAATTTATTGTATTTTACCTTACCTTTGAAAACACTATTTTTGGTTGTCTCTAAAATTTGTTTTAGAGGTTGAAAAACATTCAGAGAGGTTTGTATGTATTTAAGACAACTTATTCCTTTAAAAAGGTATTAGCTAGTTTGTTTGTGGGACAGAAAAAAAACATAATTTTATAACTTTGAAAGTTTCCGCGGTTTTTTTCATTACACATTTTTTAATACTCGGATCAGCTGCGTTAGGTTAGGTTGTAGTGGCTGTCCAGATGTCATTGACTCACTTACACATCAAGGGTCCATTGTGATACCACTAACGAGGTTACTCATGGGAGAGTAATGAACTTAAACAAACCATTTTGTACTTTTAAAGTTAGAGAGACATTTTGTGTCAATCGTTGCGAGTTCACTGGTATTATCGAAGAAGGGATTACCGAGGAAGTTATTCCTTCTAATGGAGAGTGCTGGACATGTACATAGAAAGTGTTGGACTGTTTCCTCCTCCTCCTCGTCCATGCAGCTTCTACAGAAGTCATTTGTGTAGACCCCTATCCTCAGAGCCTGTCTTCCTATGAGGCAGTGTCCTGTTATTACTCCAATTGTAGAGCTTATATTTTGTCTGTTCAGGGATATTAAGCCTTTTGACCGATTTTAGTTTATGCTTGGCCATATTTGCTTGGTTGCTAGGCAGGTGGTACTCTGTGACCATCTAGCATTTGTTGCTTCTAGAGCATATTGTCTGAGAAGATATTTGCATGTAACAAGTGGTGTTCCTATGTTATGTTTTTGTCTAACATTAGGCAGAAGTGTTCCGTTTTTGGCGAGCTCATCGGTTTTGCAATTTCCCGGAATGTCTCTGTGGCCCGGCACCAAAATGAGGTGAATATTAAACTGTTCCGTCATCTCATTCAGAGATGATTGACAGTCGTGGACTATTAGAGAGTTTGTGGAGACAGACGCGAGAAATTTAAGAGCGGCTTGGCTGTCCGAGAAGATTCGTATATCCTTGCAGGATATAACGTTTTCTTTGAGCCATGATAATGCCTCTTTAATCGCCATTACTTCTGCCTGGAATACACTACATTGATTGGGAAGTCTGTATGATAGACTGAGATTCAATTGTTCCGAATAGATACCACTTCCAACTCCGTAATTGGTCTTTGAACCGTCTGTATAGAAGAGTACCGCATTGTCTTCCAGGGGTCTCTCTTCTTCCCAGGAGGATCTTGAAGTGATGGACACATGGAAGTTTTTACTGAATACTATTTTTGGGGTGGTATAGTCTAAGCGATCTGGTATAGATCTGAAAATGTCTAGAACAGTAGTATGTCCAGTATTGTTATTGTTCCATTGAGAGGTGGCTCTAAGCCTCACACATGAGTTGGCTGCCACCATTTTGGAGAAGATGTCAAGAGGTGTTAGGTTTCAAAAGCACTTCCAGTGCTGCGGTTGGTGTTAAGCGAAGTGCTCCTGTGATGCACATACCTACTGACCGCTGGACTTTGATGAGCTTATTTAGATTTACCATCTTGTCCAGTGCGGTCTACCATACGACAACTTCATAGATGGGTATCGGTCTGATTACCGAAGTGTAAAGCCAGTGGGTTATTTTTGGGGAGAAACCCCATTTTGATCCTATGGCCTTTTTAGAAATAAAAAGCTTTCATCATCAATATTTGCCTTCCAATTTAGTTTTTTGTCTAAAATGAGGCCTAAATATTTAGCTTGGTCGGAAAACCTTAATGGTATTCCTTTAATCTTGGGTGGGCTAATCTGAGGAATTTTGTACCTTCTCGAAAAGAGTACTAGTTTAGTTTTATGTGGATTGACGTCCAAGCCACATTGCTTAGCCCATTTAATTAGCCTATTTAAGGCATTTTGTAGGAGTTCCAATAGAACTTGGGGGTGTTTCCCAGATACAGATATTGCAACGACGTCAGCATAGGCAATCACCCTGAAACCCTCTGCTTGCAATGATGTTAGTAGGTCGTTTACTACTATGTTCCATAAAAGAGGCGAAAGGACCCCACCTTGGCGGGTACCTCGGTTCACCGATCTGGTGGTAGTAAAACTTCTCATGCTAGAAGTTATTGTCCTGCTTTTGAGCATGAGACTTATAAGATCTATGAGTGGTTTCTCTTATTTCAGCTTATCCATTGCTGTTGTGATCGCCTGGTAACTGACGTTGTTGAAAGCTCCTTCAATATCTAGGAAACAGTGTTGGGACTTCTACCACTTAAGTGGTATTTCTACCACTTTTTGGTGTTCATGAAAATCTACCACCTAAAAAGCAAATTCTACCACTTTTTGCAACTCACCGTTCACCTATCATTAAACTCTACTTTTTAATATTTATGGTATATTTAAATTTTTTGTCAATAAATCTTAAACTTATAAACGAGTTAAATAAAACATTTCAATCTGAGAAAACAAAGATACACTTGATATTCGAAAGAATGACTACATTAAAATTAAATTTTATGAAAAATGTTGTAAAACCAGAAAATATGAATATAAACAAAAATATAAAAAACAGTGAAAACTATTTACTATATTCTCAAATGTATTTTGGCCTTTACTTTGAAAGGTACTTACTTGAAAATGATATTGTTGAACTAGATGTAATGCAACTATGAAAAATTATGTGCAGCTATTATATTGAATTATGTGTTCAAATTGGAGAAAGGTTTAACCTTTCAAACGATGAACTAAAATTTTCAAATATTTAAACCCGAAAACGTCATTGATGGAACAATGCCATCAGTTTTAGGTCTCACGAAACATTTTTCACCAACTATAAATAACTCAGAACTAAAGTTAATTAATAATGAGTGGAGAAAATCAATTACTCCAAATTTTTAAAACTGATGACATTGTTTCACAATAGCTTTTGATAAAAAACTTAAAAGACGGAATGGACAATTTAATTTTTGAAAACATATCTTCTTATATGTTGGAGCTTTGTTGCTTATCGCATAGCAGCGCTATTTCCAGATTTAAAAAACGTTCACAACATTTTGGCTGCAAGGGAAATTTCAGTAAATTTTCAGAATTTTAATCCTCCGGAAGCATTACTGAAATATGCTTCAAAATTTAAATTTTCCGGCGGTCTATATAGAAAAAATAATTTTAAGTTTTTCTAACTAATTTAATTATTGTGAATTGTGATATTTGAAACTGAAAGAACTGAATTATTGTTTATTTAGTTTTTTGTATATTTTAATAAGTTATTGAATATAAGATTTACTACATAAAAATGGGTTTTAATTTCTACCACTTTTCTACCACCTTTTTGACATCATTTCTACCACTCTTTTGCTTCTGCAAGGTCCCAACACTGAGGAAAGCTACTAGGTCAGCTGCGTTATAAATATTAAATACTATACGAGGTCAATTAAGTCCGAACGTATCGCTTTAAATTGCATTAGCGTGTTCACCGGGAAACCAGTGCAATTTGAAGCGAAACATTCAGGGTGAGTACGTAATTGAACTCGCTTAGTATTTAATATTTATAACGCCGCTAATCCGAGTATTTAAAATTTTAATTTTGTTTGCCTTTCGATTAGTTTCAATACTTTAACTTAATTTTTATATATTAAAAATATTATTTTCCAGTGTGACATTTTTATCAGAGAAAAATAGCCTATTAGATTTACAATTTTGTACGTTTTTATTAAGAATTATTTTTCCTGAAAGATCTGTGCTTAAAAATTAGGTTTAAAATAAATAAATTGGGTGGCGCAACAGTCCGTTTGAGAACTAGGGCCTAGTGACTTACAACTCTCAACCATTCCTGTGTGCGAGTACTGTTGTCAGGGATGGAAGGGACCTACAGTTTTAAGCCGAATCCGAACGGCAAATTTGAGAAAGCACTTTTCATGACAAGAATTACTCTTGGAGAATTTGTCAATTCCTCGCAAGAGGCAGTACCCGTGAAAAAAACTTTAGATGGCATAGGCAGGGATCGAACCCAAGACCTCTTGCCTGACAGTCCAACGCACTAACCATCATGCCACGGGTACTACTACTACTACTAAAATTAGGTTTTAATCTTTTTAATTTATACTGACTTTCAAATTTATTTAAACTGAAAATGCTTGGAAATAGTGTTTTTGTTTTTCGAAAAACTATTTTTGTTGGGCTTATTCCTTCTGACATCCTTTTTGATTGATCTGACTAAGAAGTTTCATAATTCGGTTTTATGTAAATTAGTTTTAATTTTGTTATAATGGAATACCGAACGAATTAGTTTGATTTGCCCTTTAAAAATAATCTCTATAGGTCATAGAGCTTACAACTTTCCAGATTATTATCTTTGAAATAAAAAAAAAAACCTATAACCAAAGATCTGACTTGAGTTTATAGGTAAGTAATATAAATCCCACTGCTTCAGTTGGTTTCTTTCTAAGAAATAATAATGAAATTTAAAACACCTTTATACTATAATTAACATAAGTAGGTACTATAGGTAGGTTAAGCAAAGGTATCCAATCGAGCTTAAGAATAAGAATAATAATTAGAAAATTTTTCAAAATCATTTGAAAATCTCCTATAGGAGATAATCACTGTCAAGTTATCCCTTCAAGACACTATACATAAGTATTGTAGGTATAGAAGAACCTAGGTATACCTTTCGCTTGCTGGTTAACTCAATTTGTAATTCTCTTCTTGTGATTAATTATTTTGCTTCCTTAGTCAAACCAAATCCGTAGCTTAATTATTAGTCTAGTTTATATATGTATGTATGTATATATACTATATAGTCGCTAACGGCAAGTACCCAATACCGAGGGTGGAGCGAGAGTTCGTCATTTATAATACAGATTTTTTTCAGCTTGCCTTTGTTTTCACCCTCTTTGACGATAATTCGAATGAAATACCGACGACTAAAAGGGAAAAAAAATCAACATTCTCATTAAGTTAAGTAGGTAGATATATGTTTATATGTGGTACCTAATCTTCTAGTAGGTACCACCTCGAGCTTTTTTTACTTTTCTATCGAAAATGCTGAACCAGAATTTTGGCTTTTATATCGTTTTCGAAACCAATTGAAAGGCACACCGACCGACCACCCACCCGGAGGGAGTGAATACGTTTTAATTTCTCTTCATTCCAATTAAACATACCTCTGGGCAAAGTGGAAATTCACAAAATCAAAGCATGTAAAAGTTGAGTTTTCAATATCAAACAGAAAATTCACAAAGTATTTGACATCATGCACATCAAAAACCATCTGAAATATTTTTATCATTTAGTTTATCACTCCCGGCCCTCTTTCACTTTTCTGAAACACTAATCAAACATTTAACTTCAAATAATCATTTAACCTTTAAATGTACGCGTTAATCTGGTATTTTTAGAGTTCAAAATAATGAATCTTATTTTTCCTGCTCTAATTACACTCGAATCCGGGGAGATTTAAAAAAAATTACTTCCAACCCTCCTGGGACAGGAGAGGTAATGTTGCCAATGAAAGGAAGTACACATCTGCTTAAGAGTATACTGTAGGGACCCACCTTCTCCTACTTGCAGCTTTTAACGCTTATTTGGCTCCCTTTCGATGGCAAGGGCTTAAAATAAAATGTAAAGCTTATTTTTTTGTCTTTTCTTCATTCAACAAAAAAATGATTTGGTGTGTTTGAGTTTTACGTTTGCTAATGTCAAACTTTCAAATTAATAATTCTCTTATTTTTCAGTATTTTCTAGACTTCTTTTGAATTCCTTTGACGATTAATAATAATAATTATTACTCGTATTTTTGTTTTACTCTTTTATAAAATAAACCCACTTAAAACAGAAAACAGTACAAAAAATAAATTAATAAAAGAAATCAAAACGAAAATATAAAAGAAAAACACACACAAAGGAGCAAAGTGGCTTTTTACTCACTCAGAACAGAACCCGAGCTTGAGTCGATGCCAGCGCCACCATCATGACAAGTTAAAGCGGAAGGAAGGATAAGAAAACGGAAATATTTTGTTTGAGATTTTTTTTTATTGCCGGTGGCTTATCAGGATGAATTTATGTGTGTGTATGTTCTATTTGTTTTATTTTATATACGCTACGCAATACCTTCTAAACTGGAAAAGGCAAGAAAAGTTACAATTAAAATTCGCATAATTTATGATTTCTAATAAATTAATTTAAAACTTTGTTATGACAGAGTTGAATGAAAGTGGAAGTATACATTTGGAATGAACATAAAACATCAATAAAAATTGTGTTCAAAGAGAAGTCAGTTATTTGCATAGAACTTGGCTCGTAGGAAAGGTTATAAGAGAGTTAAAAAAACCATGATTTTAATTGCATAAGTTTCTTTTTTTTAGAATGTTATAAGGTACCTGGTTTTTAAAAATTTATCGAGGACTTTAAAGTTTTGGAGAAATACAGTGGCGAACTTAAAATTAAGTATATGTAGGTATTCATAACTGCAGGTTTATTTGATTTAATATAATTTTTTAAACATATATTAAAGGCTTCAGTTATTTTGTTTTTATTTTAACGATATCATAAATGTTAATAAAACTTGTTTTTATTATTTCTTCGCTAGGATCACTTCGGGCCTTATAGAAAACGCAGGTTTATTAATTATTTTTTACTAATTGCTATTGTACATTTTGGTTAAAAAGGTTTAATTCTGTTTATATAGGGTTTTTAAATTGGCGTGGGTAGATTTTGGCACCCGTGGCGGCCATTTTGTTTTCGTGACATCTGTCAAATCTTTAGTTGTTTATGCCAAATCATCATGGCAAGTTACACGATTGAACAGCACGTTCAAATAATATAACTTTATTATCAAAATGAATGTTCGTTAACGCAAACGTTGTGCGCATTGCGCCCATTTTAGTGTAAACGTGGTGGCCTTTCACAGTCGACTCTTCATTGTTTGGTAGCCAAATTTGAGACGACCGGTTCAGTAAACAATCAGCCAACACCCATACGTTCAAGGAACGAAAGATCGGCCGAAAGTGTACAGCAGAACCCGAGGCAGTCTAATCCTCGCCGTGCACAGGAACTCGGCCGGCGAGGCGTTACCACTTCTCAAAAAAAAGTGGAAGTAGATTTTAGAAAAAAAGCGAAGTAGATTGAGAAAAATGGAAGTACATAGATTTCAAAAATTAACTTTTTCATATTACATTACATATACATATTACATATTTTTAAATTACATTTTTTCGATGAAAAACTAAGTCTTGGTTGTTGGCAACGAAAACGCAAAGATTGGGCTCGTGTTGGTCAAATGAAATGACTAGGATGTTTTTTGGATTGCAAAGGACAAGTTCTAGAAGAAATAGTTATTGTAATCGTAATACAATTTTAGTACATCAATAAACCTTTTATCTTTGTTTTTGGATATCTTGAAAATATCTTTTCATATTGAAAACAAAAAATCAAATCCAAAATAACACTAGAGCACAACTGAACACAAATAACAATAACAAACAGAAAAGAAGTAAAATGCACGACAAGTCTGTTTAAAACTATGTATTTAATGCATTTTAAGATTTAAAATGTTCCTGCAAAAAAGTTTATTTTCAAAAATGTAAATGACATTTGATTTTTCAAAAAACCTTAATTTTTTAAAATTTGTATTTGAAAATCGTTTTTGAATTTTAGTTTAAAAATATTTTCGCTATGGAGTTTTGAACTTATTTTAGACGTCTTGCATTTCAATTTTGTAAAAAATGATGACCCATTTTCAAGATATCGAGTTTCGAAAAAAAAAAAACAATATTTTTTTTAAATTAAAAATAAAATTAAAGACATTTTTGGTCATCACATATTATTGAGACAATATAAGAGCTTTTGCAAAAAAAAAATAGTTTGGTTCTTGAGAAAACTTAAAAACAAAATAACGGTTCTATGAAGGGTACCCTTCTGGAGCAATACAAACATATTTTTTTATATTGAAAGAAGCCAAAATAAGAACACAAATTTTAGCAAAAATTAAAAAAAAATCTATCGGTTTGTTTTTGAGAAAATTGGATTTATCGATTTTTAACCGTACATATTTGTATTGGGACTACTGTTATTTTTAGTTTAAAAAAAAACAGAAAAGGCATACAGACAAACCGACAAAATCGGGGGACCCACTTTTTTCGACTTCTCTAACATCGTAATGTCATGATTGATTAAAATCTCGAATTCGAATTTGTTTACGAATGCAAAACTTGCCATACAGGTCCTATAGTATATGTCGCAAGTAAAAATGACAAAAGGGTTAAACTAGAATACATTAGATAAAACGGAACCTCACCGCTAATGCAAACGCTAGACCGATTTTCCATTCTCTAGAAAATTTTGAGATTACATACAAGAGTGATAAGGACAAAAAAGGAGTAGAATCAGTCTATTTTTATTGAAATTGAAGTAGGTAGAAACACGGATCTTATAAAAGTTAAGTAGATTTCAATATTTTGATGATGGTGCGAAGAAGGAAGTAGATTTTCAATTTATTTGAAAAAAAGAAGTAGATCTACTTCAATTGAAGTAAAGTGGTAACGCTGGTCCTTGGTTTTTTGTCCTACACCCGCACAAGATCAAACTGAGCCAGAAGCTCAAAGTTCATGACCATAGACAACGCCGCGCCGCGCCGGCCGCCGTTTGTTCGCTGACTGGGCTTCGAATCGTTTGGAAGAGGAGCATTTTTGGATGAATGGCTGTGTTAACAAGCAAAATTGCCGTAGATGGCACGACACCAACCAACGCGAGGTTCAACAGGTGAGAATGCATCCTCAAAAAGTTTCCGTTTGGTACGGTTTTTGGGCCGGCGCTCGGCTTCGTAATTGGTCAGTACTTATTTGAAAACGACGTTAGGGAGGCGGTCACCGTCAACAGTGAGGGCTACATAACGATGTTAACTAATTTCTTATGGCCCAAATTGAACCATATCGACCTAGACGACATGTGGTTCCAGCAGGACGGCAGCGGCGCTACGTGCCATGCCACACAAACGCCAAGAAATCTACACATAACATCCACCCTCTTTTATTTAAAAAATCATATATAACATTATATCTTTTCTAGTCGAAAAATAAAAATAAGACTGACGTTAGAACGTAAAATTTTCAAAATTTTTTTGCTTTTATAATTTTTTCTGTAAATAACAATAAAATAATAATAACATAAAATTAACAACAAAATAATCAAATTTGTCTATGTTAGCTGTTTTGGAAATTTTTCTAACATTTCAGGATATACCGAATAGAAAATTCGTAAAATAAAATTGGTCACTTTTTTTTTTTTTTAATTTTAAGTTGACTTGTGTAATGCTTCAAGGAAGGATTTTGTTCAACAAATTAACCTGACAATTAAAATTACAAGCATTATATATGTATATACAGTCTTATATTTGGTAAAAAACAAACAGGCTTTTTAGTTTGTTTTTATTGTGACATTCACATTTTTTTTAATATTACTCATGAAACCATTTTTGATAATTTAATTTTCTTTAAAACAACTCGACTCATTCTGATAAAAAAAATAAAAGTTAAAATTGAATTGAATTTGTCATATTATGGACTTTTATTATGAAACATAAGAAATGCAGAATTTGTTTGCAATCAAGCGGAGTTTTAATATACTGAAACGTTTTACCCTTTCAAACGATGTTATTCCAAACACTTTTGTTTTAATAATTTTTTTCAATTTGAGATTATAATCCAAAAAACAGCTATTTTAAAATTGTAAATTAAATTTTTAGCATGTTTTTTAAATGCACGTTCAAATTTTATATTAATTTACATCAGCGTAGTTATTCCGGAACAAAATTATTAGTTTTCGTTTGAAGAGAATATTATTCAAATTTTAGACTTCTAGTTTAAAACAGCAGTAAACTTGTATTTGTAGTTTCTGATACAATTTTAAGCTTTGCGATGTGATACGAACCAAAAATTTAATGCTGTCAAAAACTCCTAGTTTAACTTTTTATCACCCCGAATTTGAGCGTTGTATATAAGTTTCTTAACAAGAATAATTTATCAAAAAATATAACCTAACATAATTAAGTTGCCACTAAAGAAAAATTCAGTTTTCCTCTAAAAAAGGGCTTTATTAAAACGGTCGATGAAACTTATACTTTTAATTTCTTAAATTCTCTGACCTGCCTTATATCTACAAGACTTATATATTACCAGCTTGAATATAACTCTTACCTCTGAGTTGTTGCTTCTGCAACTTACTTAGGACCTTAGGACAGTATTGAAGGTAGTAAGAGTTCTAAGGTGATGGGTGATAATATCTTTGTTGGATCATTTTCGTCGCTTGGACATTGTTGTAAAGTTTCTTGTCTCACCCTTTTTTACTGTTATTTTAACGATTTATCCTCCACATAAATAGCCAGCTGCATTCCTCCCCTTAAACAGTTCAATAATAATAAAATAATACTCTTGCTTCTAGGAATGCTTATCAGTATACCCTCGAACCCAATTTCTGTCGTACAGCCAAGTACAGAAATTCGTTTTTTAGCCATACTACAAAAATGTGGAATGCCTTACCACACTCTGTCTTTTCTAGCAATATCCAGGCATTCAAAAACAATGTGCAGTGACACCTCCTTTCAAACCCTCTCTCCCTTTCCTTATCTTCACCCTGTGTCTCTGGATAATAAGGGTTAGTAATATCCCCTTGAGTGTGCATTTATTATAAATTAAAAAAAAAGATTACTCTTTATTTGAATCTATCTGAAGTTTTGAGAAACCGTTCATTATTTTATAAAATACGTTTTTGATTGAATTGGATTTCGAATCTGAACTTCGATTTCGACAATCCGATCAAATTGCTTAAATGCCCTTTTTCAATATTATTTTTATATTTTTTAATACATTTCATATGACATGTCCGTTTTGCCTTTTTTTGTTTAAAACCTTTTTGTACCGTTTCTTTAATATTAACTTGAGAGACGTGGTATAACAGCTCACGAATATTGTTCGAACATTTTATGAAATACTATAAATATTTTAACTGAAGTCTAGGGGAAAGGGATTATAAATTTGAAAAATCATCATAAATTTGTTTTTTTTTTTCATTTGATAAATAAATATCTCCAAAACCTTAGGTACCTACTTGATAAAGTTTTTTTGAAGTCGAATTTGAATTAAAGCTATTTAAACCAATTGAAAAGAGCAATTTGATTGCGAGAAAGTAAGTCTTGTTGACCAGTGTAATAAGTTTAATTTGTTTTAATGTTTCAAAAATTTAACTCTTCATTTCTTGCATAACATAGTATAACATTTGTTGGAAATATTTTGTATCAAATTGTCATAAAAAACAAACTATTTTATTTAATTTTGTTGCAAATGTTAAACCCCGGAAATTTAGTTCCTTTGGATTATGTAATTATTACTTTTTCTTTTATATATTTTTAATGTCTCCTTGATTATTATTAAGAAAACAAAAGTAAAACTCATTACTTTTGTTAGAAAAAAAGGCAATTTTTAAGGTGATTTCAAATACTGAACTTTTACAGACGATCGTTGAAGCTACATCTGTTGAATTGGTATTTTTATTAGGTCTTTATAGACAAATAAACTTCGAATTTATCACTCTCAGAAACTTTCAATGCTCGTAAAGGTTTAAATCAACTATGAACACCAACATTTAAATCTCGAGATGTTCTATAGATCTTTAATAAAACTAGCATGTTTTATCCAAATAAGTATTACATATATTCCAAAACATTACTTCAGTACTGATGTTTTTAATTGTTTTAAATAAACTTTAAGTCATTCCAAAACAAATTGGTCTGTAATTTTCGGAATAATCAAGTGTACAATTTAAAATAAATTAATGAAATTTATAACCTACTTTAATTCGTAAGCATTCTTACAACTTAATTGTAGGCCTTTTTGGCTATTGTAAGTCATGTCTAATATATGTATGTACAGTACATAGTTAGGTACCTACTTACTTAACTTATATGGATTTAATATTTGTGAGCAAAATTCATTCATTTTCATTTCGTATAAACATAATTCCAATTTTGTTAGAGAATTTGGCATATAGTCCTTATTATTTTTGATCTACAGCCTACACAAAAATATCCTATGTTATAAGAAAAACAATAAATAGAGCTTTTATTTTACTCGTAAGGGCCCAAGGTATGTATGTATGTACCTACCTAAATTGTATGAACATTGACCAATTCCAAAAGTGAGTTACACTATATTCACCCACATAACCATAAATTGACCAGGCAGGACCTTCAATATAGGTATATGAATAGACTTATAGCTTAGGCATACACAACAAATATACCTAGCTAGATACCTAACCTAATACTATATAATACAACTTATACCTTTACTGTACAAAGAATCTATAAGCTATAACCAATTACAATCAGATTGTCAAGAGCACACAAATAACAACAACAACAAAATGTGCTAATTTATTCGTTTATGTACACATATATTTATATACTCGTATATTTTCTCTTTGCTGATGGCTTGGCTGGCACAAAATAATAAGCTGAACGCTTTTATTGTTTTTCTCTCGGCAATCTGGCTAACAAAATTATTACTTTTTCCAAGTTAAGGTCCTTATGAGTTCATGGGGGTGATGGGAGTGCTGAGAGGGAGAAGTTATAAGTTGCTTTTTATGCATGTATGAAAAGAGGAACACATATAGCTACACAACCATAAAACTTCCTGACAGAAAATTCATCAGAAATAAAAATGGAAACGTAAAAGTTTTCTTTTTTTATTTTTATTTGATTTCAATCGTTTGAACTTTCCTGAATTAAATTATGTGTTCCCATCACCATCATCATCAGTATCGTCATCATCATCATCAACCCATAACCAATACCTTTTAAGGATGAAAATATTGCTGAAGCCGATCACTTATAAACGTTGCTCAATCATACTTTCATACCGTTTGAGGCATTGTAATTAAATTGAGACTGAAATTAGTTCTTGCAGCCAAATAAGTATACGAGCATATAGATTTGTGCAGAGTGTAATTAATTGTAATAAATATGTTCATCCTTGATTGCTTTTATGTTATGCTTAAGGTTCATATAATATTGAGATTCTATATAAACATATATACATATGGAAGTTGTATAAGTTATAAAATTACACACTGATGCAAAAGCGATTATAGATTCGCGTTAAGGAAACAAAATACACACATAAAAAATATTGATTGAAGTTAAATCATGTGTGGAATATAAGTTGTGATGATATAATCGATATGTTTTTAGCTGCCACATGAGAATCAGAGTGAGAGTGTAATTAAATAATCTAGAGCTAAGATTCAGGCTTGCCAAATTGTGCACTTTATGGACATTTTAGTATTAAATGTTTGTTTTCGTAATTTAAGAAACATTTAGCTAAATTGTTTAATACCCTTGAGAAAAGTTTTATTAATTTATTTAAAAAAAAAATTGACATCACCATTTTTAAAAACAAACAAAAATGAAAAAAGAAAAATATTATAGAGCTTATAATGTACAAACAAAAGGCATCTTAAACTTGCCTCATAAACTTTACTTTGTAAAATTGTTTACAATACTTCCATGGAAAAAAAACAGAGGCACAAAAATTAATCAAAAAAAGAGACTTGGATGCGACCCACACTGATAACTTCCCATCCCGTCTGTCGATTTGTCTTGCTTAAAAGTTTGTCTATATGTATCAATTTTTATCAAATTTGCGTACTATTTTTTGTAGATTTTATTTTTTTACGAAAAAATGGACTGTTGGATTTTTATATCGAATGATATACGAATATCGAAAACAATATTTTCTGTGAAATAAAATAAGTTTGAAGCCAATATTTGTAATTTTTGAAAAGCTATTTGAGTCGAAAGTTAATTTTTACCAAGTTTTAGTATTGTTTTTTTTTTTAGGCTTTTACTGTTTGTAAAAAAAACTGTCAATTCGATTTTTCACAAAATTTTAAGGAATGTTGAAAAAAATATTTCTTATAAGTTAAAATTAGTTAGAAGCTATTATCTCAAAGTTTTGAAAAGATATTTGAGTCGAAAATCAATTTTTACCAACTTTTATTAATTTTTTTACGTTTTTATTTTTTTGTTTTTTAAAGTGTCAATTCGATTTTTCTTAACATTTTTCAGAATGTTGAAAACAATATTTCTTATAAGATAAAACAAAGTTTGAAGCCTTAATCTCAAGTTTTTGAAAAGATATTTGCGTCGAAATTCAATTTTTACCAACTATGAGGGCATTTTTTTTAGGATTTTATTTTTTATAAAAAAAACTGTCAATTAGATTTTTCTCAAAATTTTATCAGATGTCAAAAACATCATTATTCGTTGTACAAAATTGTTTTGGAGATGAAATCATATTTTGGTCTTAAATTTTAGAGGTGACAATTTTTTTTTCAGTTTTTTTGATTTATAAAAAAAACCGTTAATTGGATTTTTTCCAAAAATATAATTGTTTTGTATTACGTTACAATATATAATATAAAATTTAATTCAAGTCTCTAGCATCATTGGTTCATGAGATATTAAGGTTTAACCAAAATGTTCACCTTTTTTTTAAACTGCTATGGTAAAGAAACCACCCACGCAATTTTCTTGAGAGCCCTTTCTGCATCTTTCTGCCTTAATATCTGTATAACAAAATTTATTTGAAGTCGATATCTCTTCTGGTTCCTGAGCTATGGAGGACGAAAAAAACGTCGCGAACAGACGTACGAACGTACGTACACACGCACGCACACACATCTTTCTAAAAATCTTTTATTTCGACTCTAGGGACCTTGAAACGTCGAGAAATTTCAAAATTTTAAATTTGATAAATAGGACCCATTACAATAACTTCCTATGGGAAGTTAATAAAGTAAAGTAAAAAATTACTCAATATTTTGACATGACTTTTCTTCTTATCATGCAGGTTTCTCGACTTCAAAGAACCCTGCTGAAAGACACTCTATTTAAAGACCGCAATCCAATCTGTCATTCTGGTTTGCCTGCAAACTGAAATGTCTACCTCTATTTTAATATCAATTCACCACTTCTATAGTCAATTCACCACTAACTGATGAGAAAATACGAAGAATGAATTGTATAGTGCTGACCTAAAATGGACAATTTTGTTGGCTGAAAAGTGTGATGTATTTTGTGATATTGTTTCTTATATGTAGGGCTAGGATTTCCATGCAAATGCATATTTTTTTTGACAAACTTTAGGAGCAAGCGAGCAAATTATCTTCTAGAATCATTATTTTCCTTTAAAATGGCATTCAATTGTTAGTGCATATTTTTGCATATCTGACTATAAATGCATATTTTGCATATTTTTGTAATAAATGCATATTGTTCGTTTATATTAAAATTTTGGACATAAAATTAAAAAAAAAACATCGGTTTCAAAGAAATGCAAACGCACCATTAAAATTAGAATCAATGAACTAGGTGAAAATACATACAAATTCTTCTCTTTTTAACAGCCTATTGTTACCAGGTGGTGAACTTGGCTACAAGCAGTTGCCTATTACGCAAACCACTGTGAGGAGTTTTAAGAAGTTGTTAATAATTTCGATGATCTGATGCAAAAGAGATATTGAACTAGCTTTTAATTAAAAGCCAAATAATATTCATTGACTCTAACTACAGTTTTCCTTGTGATACCATAACAAAGCTCGAGGGAAGGGACTTATTAAAAAATCAAATTGATTTAGTTGAAGATGCTGTTGTAAAAATTACTGCTGTTAAAGATCTCTTGCTACAGCCATACAAAAAGAAACTTGAGAATGTTCTAGCAAAAAATGAAGGGTTTTCAACAATGAAAAATATATGCAATGCATTTACATTGAGTTGCAGTAATGAAAATTATTTGAGAAACTTTACAACCGATGAAATTTCTTCCTTTAAGAATGCACCACTTACGTCAATTGACGTAGAACGTGCCTTTTCGATGTATAAGACGTTTCAAAGGCCCAATCGCCAAAGTTTTATTTTTAAAACTTTAAGAAGAATTTCATCATTTATGTCAATTTTGCTAGAGGGGTATAATTTCAAAACTCTTGTTTTTCAATTTTGAGAATTTTAAGTAAAACGAAAAAAACTGTTAAAAGCTGCTAAAATGACATTAGTGATTGGTCGAAAGGCTAAATTTGAAGTTTGGAATGATCTTCATCTATTTCTTTTGGTTTTGAACCTATAAGATGAATCTAAAAATTATAAAAATTCAATTTAATTTGGAAAAGAAGAGTTTTGAAAATTACGATTGGAATAGTTGAGTTTTGATTCAACCTATTTAGGAATAGAGGAGTTTTGAAAAGAAAGTAAACTTTTTTTCATGATCTATAAATACAATATATTTAATATTTAATTATTAAATACAAATCTACTTATAAAACATTATTTAATCTGGGAACTTACCAAAGATGTTTTCTTAACAAGAATTATTGCAACACTAAATAGTTTAACCCATTAATGCTCTCAAAACAACAAAGATTCCCGCCTTTTTAATGTCATTGGAATACATGAGTTTTGAAAGCGGCTACTTTGATTTGCATAGGAAAAGAAGAGTTTTGGTGCGGATTTTGTTTTGTATGGGAATAAATGAGTTTTGAATTAAACGACTGAGTGGAATAGTGTAGTTTTGAAAAAAACTTCACTTTTTGAGTACTCAAAAGTATAGGAAGTAACAAGTTTTGGTAAATTTTAGTTAAAAACATAGACGAGGGCTCTTCTAAAGAACACTTTCTCATACCTTACTCATTTTTGAAAAAAGGTGGAATAGAAGAGTTTTGAAATTATACCCCTCTATTGTCTGTGTTATTTAAAAAAAAATTTATTTAAAGGGGTATCTTTTTCTTATGTTGATGTAATTTTGATTTATTGTTTATGTTTTGTGAATTTTTTAATTGTTGTTCCTTTAAAAGATAAAATAAAAGATATTTTCCACCAGCGGCCCATCCCAGCTTCGCACGAGTAGACATAAATAGGTACAGATATTTAAGTTATAAGCATGCTAATTAAAATGACCATAAATCACTAAATTAGAAAAAAATTGTATGCTTATCTTAAAGCCTCCCTGTACACTTCATCGGCTGTGGTATTTTTAGGTGGCAAAAAAACGTATTGATTTTCAGGAGATCCTACTCGAGAAAGTGCCACATACAATTATTGCCCGTGGTAAAAGCACTCTTTCCTTAAGTCGATACCAACTATGGAAAAAGTTTGTCCCTGGCATTTATTTATTGCTAGGTCAAAGGATATTTTTAAAGGAAACTGTAAACTTTTAAAAAATATGGGCAAATCAGTTGGTATCATCGGCATCCGCGGAACATGTGCAAGATGAAAGGCCGCGGGACCCGTAATGATAGTTGCTACAATCACATTATATCTTAATTCTTTGATCAATAGTTTTGTTCTATAATATTGTCGAACGTTTTGTTGTCCTATCAGTAATACTCTTCGCAGAGTATGCGATAAAAGACATATTATAGCTAATTGTTTTTACACCTTCGGTTGGTTTTAATAGGAATTTTTAAAGATTTCTATAGTAATCTAGTACTAACTATAGCCTATGTTACCCAGTGATATTGTAGCTTTCTAATGAAAAAAGAATTATTAAAATCGGTCCAGTACTTTTTGAGTTTATTCGTTACATACAAAAATACAAATCTTTCCTCTTTATAATATTAGTGTAGATGTAGATTATTTAAAACAATTTATATTGGTATTTTGTAAGTTTTATTTTTTCGCAAAAGCTCCGTTGATTGAATTTTTATGAAGAAAGTAGTTAAACAATGTTGAACAAAATTTTTTAGTTCTTTGTAGATTTGTATTTTTCTATATAGATTAAGAAATGTTAGAAAATATTTTTTCGTACAACATAATTATTTTGAAGTTTATATCATCTCTTTCTTTAAACAAAAATATAACTTGAGAAGCAAGGGCTTATATTACTAAACATTTTTCACTTTGGAACTTTACAAATAAATAATATCCTGCAAAATAAAATTTCAAAGTGTTTCACAAAATTTGCAAAGTGAAAGTTCAATGTCGCAGATTTTTTGAAATTGAGACGAATAAACACGTTTGCTTAGTCTTAAGTTAAAAACTAATTTTAATTGAAAAATTCGTCAAAATAAAAAAAAAAACCGCCTATGTCCATTGCCTTGTTAAATATTATTTACTTCTTCATTTGCAAAACTTTTCATATATTTTTCTTAATAGTTTTCAAAACAAACTCTTATTTACAAATGAATATTTCTCTTTGCATATTACTGAAAAGCTTTTCAAAATTCTAAATATACCTAACATGAAAAGTTAATTGTTTGATGAAACAAATAAGAACAAATATTTTGCAAAATATCAAAACTTATCACTTTTTAAAAAACACTTATCATTTTGCAAATTTACGTTAGGTGAGAGTTCTCGTTGCGCTCTTTGTAGAGTAAGACGTTCTCATCTTTCTTTCTCTATCGAATCGAAACGGTCCAAAATTTCGAAGCGAATATGCAGCCTAAGCAACGAATATCTTAGATCTTCAATCGCGAAAGTGCAAAAAAAGAATAATTAATAATTACTGGCAGCCCTTCCAAACTCAATATTCACGTGACGTCAGTGATGATAATGAGGATGAAATGTCTACGATAGAAAATGTCACTAAAGCTATTGCTCCACCCATTAAATTACTGCACAAATCTGCATAATTTGTTCATGAACTAATAAAGGAACTTAAATTTGAAAATCAAATATCAAATCTCTTGTAAAGCCTTATCTATGAAAAAAAAGTATCTATCTAACTCTATCTCAGTACGTTAGGTGCAAAGTAGAAATGCAAAGTTGCAAAGTGAAAAGTGGGCCCATGTTCATAAAAACAATAATTGAAATGAAAAAAAAAAGAGGCTGGGATGCGACCCACGCTGATATTTTCCCATCCCGTCTATCGATTTGTCTTGCTTAAAGGGTTTCGTGTTTTGTTTCTTAAAAATTTAAAAATTACCAACAATATTTTGCATACAATAAAATAGTTTGATTTCAAAATCAGTCGAAACCAAACTTTTATCAATTTTAGTAGCATTTCTTAAAAGTTTTTATTTCTTAAATAAACAAATACAAATTGGATGAATTAAATAAATTTTAAGTCAATAACTTCCATTATTTACGAGATAGCGAGAACCGAACATCATTTTTGCGTACTATTTTTTGTAGATTTTATTTTTTTTATGAAAAAACTGACTGTTGGATTTTAAGAAAAAATTTACTGAATGTCGAAAATTATATTTTCTGTGAGTAAAATTAGTTTGAAGCCAATATTTTTAATTTTAAAAAAGATAAGTGAGTCGAAAATCTATTTTTATCAACTTTTATTAATTTTGTTTAGGTTTTTATTTTTTGTAAGAAAATTGTCAATTCGATTTTTGTCAAAATTTGACTGAATGTTGAAAACAATATTTCTCATAAGATAAAATTAGTTTAAACCAGTATCAAAAAGTTTTAAAAAGATATTTAAGTCAAAAATCAATTTTTACCAACTTTTATTAATTTTTGTTTTGTTTTTTTGTAAAAAAACTGTCAATTCGATTTTTCTCAAAATGTTACTGAATATTGAAAACAATATTTTTTTAAAAATAAAATTAAATTTAGGCCAATGTCTCAAATTTTTGAAAAGTTATTTGAGTCGAAAAACAATTTTTACTAACTTTTATTAATTTTTGTTTAGGTTTTTATTTTTTGTAAAAAAACTGTCAATTAGATTTTTCTCAAAATTTTACAGCATTTTAAAATCAATATTTTTTATAAGATAAAATAAGTTGGAAGCCATAATCTTAAATTTTCGAAAAGATATTTAAGTCTAAATTCAATTTTTACCAACTTTGAGTAATGTTTTTTTTCAGGTTTTTATTTTTTATAAAAAAACTGTCAACTAGATTTTTCTCAAAATTTAACCATATGTTGAAAACGTTATTCTTCGTTGCAAAAAATTGTTTTGGAGATAAAATCATTTTTTATTCGTATTATTATTATTTTTCGAGGTGACAAATATTTTTCTTTATTTTTTTTTTATAAAAAAACCCGTTAATTGGATTTTTTTCTTAAAATATACCTATTTGGTATCACGTTACGATATATAATATAAAATTTAATTCAATGCTTTAGCGTTATTGTACAACAAAATTTATTTGAAGTCGATATCTCTTCTGGTTCTTGAGCTTTGGACGACGAAAAAACGTCGCGAACGTACGGACAAGCACGCACAGACATCTTTCTAAAAATCTTTTATTTCGACTCTATAGGGGCCTTGAAACGTCAAGGAATGTCAAAATTTGCCATTTGACAAATCGGACCCATTACAATAACTTCCTATGGGAAGTTAACAAAATATGACAGACAGGGTCCGAATTTTGACTCCAACCTTAATTTGGAATATTTAAATTCTCACAAAATGTTAAGCAGAATTTGGTTTTAACACTGCTTGGTAAAATTAAATCTTTTTTTCTGTCCCACAAACAAAACAATACTTTTTCAAAGGATTAAGTTATCTTGAATTCGAATTTCAACTTCTCTTTTAAAATGTTACCGACAACCAAAAACTGTGTGTTTAAGGCTAATGTAGAGCACAACATAGTTTTTGACAGTTAAATGTATGTAGATTTTTATAAATTCTCGCATTAGTTATGAGTCTTCATTTGAATTTATACGAATTTTTGAGAAACTTTGAATTTAATTTTTTTACAGTTTTAATAAAATACGTTTTTGGGTAAAATTTCCTTGCTGATTTTGATTCTGAAATTTGATTTGAATTGTCTGCTTTAACTTTATAAATACCCGTTTTTAGCCTTGTTCAGAGGAAGGAACGAAGCTATTTTAACTTTCGTGTTTACAAGGTTTCCTCAAGATATATGTATGTAAGACAGTTAAATTCGATTAACTAATAACGATTTTTCGAAAATTTTATGAAATACATTAAGTATTTAAACTAATAATTGTACAATGACAAAATGTTTTGAAATGAAATACACTTCATGAATTTTAGATGGACTCAAAAGGCTTTAAATAAAAACATGTATTTTTTGGAATTTAAAAAAATGATATCTCAAAAACCTGTCGTGATAAAGCTATTTTTACGTCAATTATAAAATAAAACCATCGAAAAAATGCAATTTGATTGCAATTAACAAACCCTTTTTGACCAGAATTATAATATGAAAAGCTAAATGAGTGCAGCACAAAAAAAAGTCATCAAAAAACCTGATGACTTTAAATTATTTTAAAACATTGATGAAAATTATTTCATGGCTGATCAATTACTGAAAACAATTTCTTAATGCGATAATACTGCACTTAATTTAATTTTCTTTAAAATGTGTCTTTAAGGCTAATTTATAATTTCTACAATTCAAGTTGTGGAAAATGGAATCAGAAGCAAATTTTTAACTTGAAATACAATATTCAACTTAAGCTTCTTTCAGAACACTTATTCAAAAATTTTAAGAGTTCTAAAGCTTAAAATAAAAATTTCAACAAGCTATCATCTTATCATAACTTTGCATTTTCTCGTAAAGATACACATACAAAAATAAATACAAACTTACTTTATTCATCCTCATGCTTTTTGTAACGATTCTTCATGTGAGTTGGCACGATTTAAAGTCTTAAAATAAAATAATTTTGGGTATGTTTGTTATGTTAGTACAAATTCTTTCTGGGAAAACTATTTGAAATTCATTGTAGCGGAATCAAAAATATTTTTTTTCCTTACATTTTGAATTCGAGGAAAAGACTATTGTGTTATTATCCTTTGGTTTTGTTGTATTTATTATACATATTTAAGTGAGTGAAGAATATATCTCTGGTCTGTTTTTTTTTTTTTGAATATTCTCTTTTTATCCATTATTGTCATGTTGTCAAAGTCTCCAAAAGCAGAGTGTCCAGTTTCCATTTATATATTTTGTGAGTTGTGACTTGAGAATTGCTAAACCATAGAAGAATTCCTTTTATTTGGAATGTCAAGCGTCATGGTCCGGCAAGCGACATCTTGTCTTCCAATGTTCTCTTTTAAGTCCTGACAAAGCATATTATGTATAAGGATCACAATACATTTTATTTGAATAAAAGGAAGAATATTACCAAAAAAGCCAGTGATTTAATATTAAAACATGCTATGTACGTGTCAGTTTATTTTTCTCGTCGATGGCTCCGTTAGAATTTATTATAAAAGAATGCTTGTCTCTGTAAATTTGATTTTGGACTCATGTCCTTAAAGTTAAAAACTGTGCACTTGATGTTTTTAAGTTTAATCTCTAAGCACTTGACAAAGAAACTAAAGAGGATACTGTCAAATTAAGTTCCAAACATTTAGATTATTTGCGCTTAGAGCTGATTAAGATTATTAAATTTATTTTATTATTATTAAATTTATTTTGTTAATAAACAGTTACTACTGAGCTAAGTAAACATTTTTTAAATTTTTAACTGTTCTTTTCCCACTGTGCAAAATACCTAACCTAGGAAGTCAGCCAATCTCTAGTAAAGGATTCCATCGATTTTCTAATTAATGTTTTGGAAGCGATTATCATAAGAGGATTTTCAAAAACTATCTTAAATGCATTGGAGTATCTTAAAGTATAATTTGAGTTTTTGATTATGGATCAATTGGTGGCATGGTATGGGATCAAGGGCACTTTGGTTAAAGTTAAAAATTAATTGATTGAAGAACAAATATTTTCTTCTAAATATAATGAACGGATAAGTTTTTTCTAAGATTTTCTTTCCAATAGGGCCTTAAATATAAATTTCATAGGGGGAGTTTTTATAAAAATAGATGACATAGGAAATTTATCAGTACAAATTTTAAACTTTTATTATTATCAGCCTAAAAATTATTTTGAGTTTATAATTTGTGTATGGGGAATTTATTTAAACAATTTTCATACTTATTTTTTACGGATGCCCACAATGTCAAAGAAATATTGAATTTTCCGGGAAGAATAATAATAATTGCTTTGAATTGCATTTAATTTCAGATTTTTTAAATTTTTAATTGTTTTTCAGTTTTAAAACTATATTGCTTTCTAATACCTATGTACATTATGTATAATGATTACATCATTACAGATTATCTTTTATTGGAAAACTATTCAAGAATAATTTAATAGGAATTAGCAGTTTTATTTGGAATTATGTTTTTGAAGTTTGAAATAATTTAATTGCGGTCAAAATGATTTAATTAATAACATACATACTATGATTCACAAGTCAACAAAAAAAATATTTTTCTTTGAGTCTGTTATTTAGTGAATATTTTCTGATTGTATACATCGAAAAAAGCAGAAACTCCATTTATAATAAATAAAGTTTGCTTTTGTACCTTTACACAATGTAAAACGAATATTATAGTGTTTTAGCAGTTTTTTTAGGAGCCGTTGCATATAAGATGCAGGAGAGGGGTAGGGGGGCTGTGGGTGTGAAGCGGGAGTGAGAAACTGTCAACGGCAGTGTGCGCGTGCGCTTTGCAAAGGAATAACGTATTTTATGTGTCGTGAGGCCTTTGAGAACTTTGTTATTGCAATGATGTGAAAGGTTTGTTTGAAGCAATCGGAATCCCTTGCTCTACAAGAAGCTTAAAGGCAGTTCTTCTTCACAATGGAAATACATTTCCATCTCTTCCCCTTGCTTATTCTGTAATGCTAAAAGAAAATTACGAGAGCGTTAAAATGGTGCTTCAAGTTTTAAAATATGAAGAGTACGTCTGGCCAGTGATAGGGGATTTCAAAATGGTTGGATTTCTGAGGGGAATGCAAGGCGGGTACACTAAATATCCGTGTTACATTTGCTTATGGGACAGTAGAGCCGATGCACTTCACTACCAGCAGCACTCATGGACACAACGGAGCGAGTTTCAAATATTGTCAGAGGCTAAAATTAAAGCTGGTATTTTCATCGGTCCACAAATAAAGAAAATAATGGCCAGTGAACAATTCCTACAGCTCCTCAGTACCCACGAAAAACAAGCGAGGCTCAGCCTTAAAGCAGTGATTCATGGCTTTCTTGGCAACAGAAAGGCAGAGAATTACACGGAACTTATTACTGATAAGCTTCACAACTTCAAAGTTATGGGTCGCAGAATGTCTTTGAAAGTCCACATGCTACATGCTCATTTGGATAAATTTAAAGACAACTTAGGTGCATATTCAGAAGAGCAAGGGGAACGTTTCCACCATGTAATGAACTTTGAAAAGCGTTATCAAGGACAATATAATGAAAACATGATGGGTGACTACATTTGGGGGCTCATACGAGAAAGTTCCAACTTACACAGAAGAAATACCAAATTTGTTCATTTTTAAAGTCTTTTTTGTATTCTTTTTTGTATTTGTGGGTTTATTTATGCCGTGTTGTATAATTAAAGTCAATAAAAATATGTGAATTCAAAACTGTTTTCCTTTTACATATAATTGAAAATAAAAAATAGAGCTTTTTCATAAAAATTAAAATTTCGTTTTAGTAACTACAAAAGCAAACTTTATTAGATAAAAATATTTTTTCTTTAATTAGTTAGGCATAAATAATGAAAAACAGAGGTGCAGAACTCAGACTCAAAATTCGTGTTGACCCGTGACACAAATGTGTCTGTTCTGTTATGTATCAACAAGTTTAGGATTAATAAAAATGAAAAAAAAAAATATAAAAATTGAAATTTGTATGCAATATGGTACGTATGGTACGTATACGCCCCAATATAATTATTGTGGTTAAACTATCGTTTATATGATGATTGTAGAGCTTCGAATTTAGTTGGCACTTGAATAAAATTATTAGTCAAATTGTGATTTTTAAAAAAACGCAGACATTGTTTATATCCTGTCTTTTAGGAAATCACTTGGCTTTCTAAAATCGGGTGTTTTCTAAGAAAGGGATAACTTTATTTGACTTCTATTTCACTGCTTAAGTGTATGAAGGCTTCCACCAGAACCACGTTTTTAAATCAGAGACTTTTTTCCAAAGTACGGGCTCTGTTCTTCAAACTTATTGAATTCTTGAATTCGGCAAATCTTCTTCAGTGGTGAGACTTATTTCTGAAAAACCATTAGAACTGTAGTTTTTTTTTTAAACGACATCCATTAAACTCTGGAGCTCATATACTACAACCCAAACAAATTGCCTTTAAATCAAAACTTTTTGTTATTCTGTATGTCAATTGGAGAGAATGTATTGTTCTATCACTTTGTAGACCCAAAAATCTAAGGAAACGCCACTGTAAATGGACAACTTCGTTATGGTGATTTTTCATAAACGCAGAAAATCTGCGCTAGTACAATCGCATTTCTTTTCTGATGCATTTGTGAACGCACTCCCAATGCAGAATGTCTGCAGTAAACAAAAAGGTCTGACTTAGACCCATTTGTATGTAAATAGATTTCATAAACGTCAGAGAAAAATGGCTGCCAAACAAAACAAAATGCCTTATTCGCTTTGTAATAATTAAAAGTTTAATGTTATTAGTTGTCAACACAATACCTACAGTACTTTCATCATCCCTTTAAAAACAATAATTTAAATTATTTTTATCAAAAAATTAACAAAATACATATTTGCCATTACTTACATTCTTTACGAGTCAGTGCCGCTTCGTCCTTCTTGTTGTTGTAAAAATTATTTTAATAATTCTTGCTCTTTCTGCAGCCAAACAAATTCAGCTGCACAATCTGCTCGAAGCTGACGACAGTCTGACGTTTATGAAAGGTAGGTACTGCAGTTCGACTAGGTTAGTTCGATCGAAGATCTGAATTTATGAATGCAGATAACGCAGTTCTTAGTTAGGCTGACGTTTATGAATACACCCATAACTTAGCTTACGAAGTAACGTATGCTATAAAATAACAAGGGTTAAAAAACAACCTGGTTTAAGAAATTACCCGGGTTAGGTTGTTAAATAATCTGTGCTACAAATAACTTGGGTAACAAAATGTATTTGGTTTCAAAATAATCTTTGTTATCACAAAACCTAAATAAAAAATAAATTAATTGGCGCAACAAAGCGTTGAGAACTAGGGCCTAGTGAATTGCAACTCATTCAACCATTCCAGTGTGTGAGTAACATCAGGGATGGAGGGGACCTACAGTTTTCATAACGAACCATAACAACTAATTCAAAAATACATTTTTCATGACAAGAATTAATCTTGGAGGATTTATCAATTCCTCGCAAGAGACATTACCCGTGACTTTAGATAGAACAGGCAGGGATCGAACCCAAGAGCTCTGGCATAGCAGTCCTGCGGACTAACCATCATGGGTACTACCTTGGGTTATAAAATAACTTGGTAATAAAATTACCAAGGCTAAAAATAACATTGGTTTAAAAACTAACCTGGGTTATTCAAAATCTGGTTTATAAAATAACCTGGGTAAAAGACTTAGAAGGCTAAAAATAAATTGGGTTAAAAAATGACTTGTGTAAGAAAAAGCCTGTGTTTGCAAATAACCTAATTTATTTAATAACCTGTGTTTCAAAACAAGACAGTTTATAAATCAAAAAACAACTTGGGTAACAATTTACTCTGGTTTTCAAAATAACTTGGGTTAAGAACGTGGGCTTAAAAATAAACTGGGTTTCAAAACAAGCATTATAAGATATTCTATATATTTATTTTTGGTTAAACATCCCTATATTATATGAAATAGAATAAAATACCCTCTTGTTTGGCTCTAAAATTAATAAAATAACAGATGAGCGTATATACTATGCAAATTCACCCTTACAAGCCTTGCAACCTTCCAATAGAGCCACGATATTAGTAGACAACCCTATTTTTTTTCATCCTAATGTTATGATTTTTCAATATATACCCGTTTTTTTTTTTTTAAATAGCTGAACTCGAAAATGCATTCTTATTTTGCAGGGTTAATAAGGGTAAAATTATAGCTAGGCAACCGAAGAGCAAATTGTTATCCCTGTTAATTTCTTTCATAATCTCTTGATCATTATCAAATAACAGATGAGGGAAGATATTGTTTCTACAAGTATCTCGTACTATCCTATATAAGCGTCACACTAAAAATATATACCTTAGGAAAGTTCATAACATAACCTTCTATCAATAATAATCCCCACTATTTCATAACATACTAGCGGCCCGGTACGTGCTTCGCTACGTATGCCTTATACGTAGCGAAGCACGTACCGGGCCGTAATACAAAAAAAAATGATTATAAAGCTCATTTATTCAAATCAAAAAATATTTTAAATTGCTAGCTATTTAAAAGTCCAAATGATATGTTGTTTATATTATATTTATCAGCAAAGAGTAAAAACTAAAAAATAAAAAAGAATTGGGTACTCTTACTATGGTGGGTCTATACCTATGGGTTAGTCTAAAACAGTTGAATAAACAATATTTTTTGTTTTTCCATTTTGAGCATGAATAAATAAACAGGAGTATCGACTCTGGAACAGGCAACATAATGTTGGCCATGTGAAAACATGATTCCTCCAAATTGACACCACAAACTTGAAGTGTTTGCCTTGACCCTTATTTATGGACATCGCAAATGATAAACGCACAGGATATTGTAATCTTTTGAATTCAAATGGCATATCAGTTGGAACCATGGGGATACGCGGTATCAAACACACTTCTCCTTTTGATTTAGCAGTTAAGATTGTAGTTCAATCAAATTTGGCAATAACTTTTTCACTGCCAATCTGGTGCCATTACACAATTTTGGTGGATTAATATTTCGCAATAATATAATCAAAGAACCAATTTTCAGATTCAAACATTGCGGTGGTATACCAGCCGGTTCCAATGAATTTAAAAATTCAATTGGATAATTCATTGCCTCATCATTAATGGCATTGATATGAATGTTCTTCGGTGCTAAAATGGCGCGTTCTCTCAACCAATCATGATCTCTGTAATTCTGAAGAATATTCGGAAAAACACATTCAATGAACTCATCTATAGATTGCGCAGTTGTACAAAAATTGTTTGGTAAAGTGATCAATCCGTTGGTACTGTCGATTGGTATTTTGGTATTGGCTGTTGATTACCGGGTAAATCTTGCATTGTTCGATTAAATGCTTCTATTGATTATTTATTCGCCATTGTGCATTCATTCCATAAAATAATTGACGTTAATCGCAGAACTGTTGCCATAGCAGAATTTCTCGAAATATTGCAAGTTGGAGTTTCAATCACCTGTACATTCAAAGGCAATTTTAATGCAGTGTGTGCGATCCGACCACCTTCTAATAATGTAGCAGCAATTCCCGAAGATGCAAGTGCCAATGCAATTTTCTGTTCGATCGAATAGTCGCTGAAATCAATTATACAACGAAAGTTTTGCCTGTACCACCAGGTGCATCCAAGAAATATGCATGATTGTGTCATATACATGTTTTTGTTGAATATTCAATTTGGTGCTATTACAATTTTGTGATTATCAGATGGCATACGATCAAGAGCAATTTTGAACAATTGAACTAATGCGTTATGCTGATGGAAAAACCTTTGTAGCTCACGAATAATTTCACGTCTTGTATTTGAAACTATTGTACAACGTTGATCCAATTCACGATTTTCATCACGTCGTCGGGTATGGCAATAACGAACCAGCTTGATGATAAATCTGGCCCTGAATCTGTAACATGTATGCAATTTTAGGTAGATGTTGAATCAGAATTTGTAAGACTTTATGATCCAGATTGATATACACATTGGACAGTCCTGTTGAGGTATTTACCTAAAAAGTCGGCATTAAATTATCTCTAATAATTTTAGTAGCACCAAAAGAAGTCATTTTAAATGCCGAATTGTATTGTTGAATATTACTCAAAAACTGCTTCGACGTTTGAGATGTCCCAAAAATAAATGAATACAATAGTTCCGGTGGAGTTTCTAATGTTGGCAATCTCACCTTACCATTAGCACAACACATTCCGGGCGTTTCACCTGGAAAGTTAGCCGCATCACAATGCGGACATATTGCGTCCATCATTCCAATGTATCCGTACATACTATAATCAATCTGACTATTGTAATTATTCGTGATCGCCATGCAAGATTAAGTACAGGTACTTAATTAAGGTAATGCTGAAATGCATTAGCTTGTGCGCGTTCATCTGTAGTCTGAGATCGTCTTAATAAAGCCACTTGATTTGCATTACGCGTTCGCCGGCCTATGTTTGTTCGTCTTGCTCATGGCATTTTACCTTCACTCAACAACTCAACAATATTTTGGAAAAAATAAACACAAAGCAATAACTCAACAATATTTTGGAAAATATAAACACAACAAAGCAATATTTATCGCTGATAAAATGAAATGACATATGATGACATTAAATTTGTTTGACAGAACTAACGTTACTTTTTTTGTCTTCGATTGTTTTGTCAAAGGTTCAAATTGGCTTTTAAGTATTAGTACAAATTGTTTGTATATGGGTGTATAGAAAGATTTGATTTTCATTTTACACTTTTTCAAGATATTTTTTAGTTTCCTCTACGTACAAACCTTCTCTGGACTTCCACGAATAATTAGCCAAATCGGTAAAGGCATTGTTGAGTTATAAGATTACAACGAAAAGTGGCATTGATTTTTATATATATAGATTACAATTTAATAAAAAGAGAGATTATTACATTTACAAATTAAACGCCTACAAAATGTCAAATAATTTAATTATTTATTAATGAATCCTTTCAAATTCGTCATGGGATTATGCACCTACTTTTACTTTAATGGCACATTACGCAAAAGTATATACAAACTTTATTGAAGAAGCCTTTTTAATTTAATATCCATTAAAACTCCCCTACCTATCTACCTATACCTACGTAAACATAAAAACATTATTATTTTTTTATTATAATTGCCATTTTTGATATTGTGATTATTATTACTGTAGGTAGGTATAATCATACTATACAAAGGTCTGATACATACAATTTAACTCGCCTTTAAAATAAATACTCGAAGGGCTGACAAATAATATGACATTAAGTAATTTTGAGGTTAAACGGAGAAAATATGTCAACGGAAAATTTATTACATTGATAAGGACTCTTTTAGAAATGAAAAGCTTGAGGGATCTCTGTCTATAATATGGTCTTGTCTGTCCCCTCTCTAAAATGTTTCTTGTTAATGTTACTCTTACAGTTATAATTATTATGTAGGGGATTGTTAAGCTTTGGTAAGGGTTTCCCTATAGGGCTATAACAAGTGACGGGATTGAATGATTTTTGTGTTTACAAATTCCTTATTAAGTAACTCTAAAGGTATTGTACAAGCATTGTTCTGTTAAGAGTTTGATATATTCATTCATATAAAAAAGGTCCTTAATCGACACAATTTTTGTTGAGGTAAAATTTAAATTCTGTCCAATACTGCTCCACCAGCAAAAAAAGCTGATTATCAAACATAATACACCACACCTTATACGTGACTTTTCAGATGCATCTTTTAAAGGAATTAAGACCTTCTCCGAATCAAATTGAACACAACAAAAAGTTACTGTAATGGCTATGAAAAGACGATGCATGCATAGGACATAAAGTATTTAAAATCCGATAAATTCATGGAATTAAATAATGCAAAAATAATCCTTCCGAGAATACTAACATAAGTGTATATGATAAAGGTAATTTAAGCTGAAGTTAAAATCCAGCTTAATTTCAAATTGAACCTCCTGTCATGACCATACGTATACGTAAGTAGGTACATAAATCTGATCATAAACTGTGAAGTACCTTAGATTGACTGCTTTTACACTGAAGAAGATTTACCTTTAAACGTCCTTTCCCAATGGAAGCACTGTCCTGTTTCATTTGTAGCCATCACTAATATCTTAATAGGCCAAATCGAATTTTCGGAATGATCGATAATTGGATTGAACATTTTCTAGAGATTAATTGTGATATAGTGACTATGTTCCTTTTGTCTAGATATTGTTGAATATGCTTATGTTCACATACATAATTCTCCCCGTCAAATATATTGTGTGTTTATTAGTGTGCAACTGCTAAATCAGTTTTACTCAAAAGACTTTTCCATTAACATGTTATAGCTCTTCCCCCAAAAAGAGGACGGATGATACCATTCCACCATGCAAAAAGGATTAGGGAAGAAAGTTGCTACCACACAAATAATCCTCAATGTTAATTAAATATTCATGATAAAGTGATTAAAAGGACCTAAAACCACCAGAAATAAATGTATGGTGGTGTAGAGACTAGAGATGCAACGAAATTACAAAAAAATATTATTCTTTAAATTTATTTTTTGACATTTTATGAACACTTTTCTCTTTAAGTATGAGTATGAGATGTTTACATACATATGAATATGTATTTATGAACATAACAAAAAAAGCTTGGGAGCTTTTAGTACGAAAATATTCCAAATAAAAAAAGAAGCTGGGATGCGACCCACACTGATAACTTCCCATCCCTTCTGTCGATTTTCCTTGCTTAAAAGTTTGTCTATATGTATCAATTTTTACCAAATTTGCGTACTATTTTTTGTAGATTTAATTTTTTTTTATGAAAAAACGGACTGTTGGATTTTTATAAAAAAAATTACTGAATATCGAAAACAATATTTTCTGTGAAATAAAATAAGTTTGAAGCCAATATTTTTAATTTTTGAAAAGCTATTTGAGTCGAAAGTAAATTTTTACAAGTTCTAGTATTGTTTTTTTTTATTTTTTGTAAAAAAAACTGTCGATTCGATTTTTCTAAAAATTTTATAGAATGTTGAAAACAATATTTCTTATAAGATAAAAATAGTTGGAAGCCAATGTCTCTATTTTTTAAAAAGCTATTAACGTCGAAAAACAATTTTTACCAACTTTTATAATTTTTTTTTAGGTTTTTATTTTTTGTAAAAAAATTGTCAATTCGATTTTTCTCAAAATTTTTCCTAATGTTGAAAACAATATTTTTTATAAGTTAAAATTAGTTATAAGCCATTATCTTAAATTTTTGAAAAGATATTTGAGTCGAAAATCAATTTTAACAACTTTTGTTAAATTTTTTGTCGGTTTTTAATTTTTTGTAAAAAAAAACTGTCTATTCGATTTTTTTTCAAATTTTACTGAATGTTGACAACAATATTTTTGGAAGATCAAAGTAGTTTAAAGCCAATATCTCAAAGTTTTGAAAAGATATTTGAGTCGAAAATCAATTTTTACCAACTTTTATTAATTTTTTTTTTGGGTTTTTATTTTTTGTACAAAAACTGTCTATTCGATTTTTCTCAACATTTTTCAGAATGTTGAACACAATATTTCTTATAAGATAAAATAAGTTTGAAGCCTTAATCTCAAGTTTTTTAAAAGATATTTGAGTCGAAATTCAATTTTTACCAACTTTGAGTAATGTTTTTTTTAAGTTTTTATTTTTTATAAAAAAAACTGTCAGTTAGATTTTTTTTCAAAATCTTATCCGATGTCAAAAACATTATTCTTCTTTGCACGAAATTGTTTTGAAGATGAAATCATATTTTAGTCGTACAATTTTCGAGGTGACAAATTTTTTTTTTAGTTTTTTTTCAGAAATTTTCTTGAGAGCCCTTTCTGCATCTTTCTGCCTAATTATCTGTATAACATATTTGAAGTCGATATCTCTTCTGGTTCTTGAGCTTTGGACGACGAAAAAACGTCGCGAACGTACGGACGTAGGGACGTACGGACGTACGTACACAAGCACGAACAGACATCTCTCTAAAAATCTTTTATTTCGGCTCTAGGGACCTTGAAACGTCGAGAAATGTCAACATTTTTAATTCGACAATTCGGACCGATTGAGAAAAATCGAATGGACAGTTTTACTAAAAGTTGGTAAAAATTGAATTTCGACTCAAATATCTCTTCAAAATCTAGAGAAATTGATTAAAAAAAAACTTTATTTTATACAAAATGCTGTTGTCATCATTCAGTAAAATTTTGAGAAAAAACGAATCGACGCTTTTTTTAACAAAAAAATAAAAACCAAAAACAAAATTTAATAAAAGTTGGTAAAAATTGATTTTCGGCTCAAATATATTTTTAAAAATTTAAGATTATATCTTCAAATTAATTTTATCTTACGAGTATAAGAAATATTGTTCTCAATATTCGGTAAAATTTTAAGAAAAATCGAATTGACAGTTTTTTTTACAAAAAATAAAAACCTAAAAACAAAAAAACAATTCTTAAACTTGGTAAAAAATTATTTTCTACTCAAATATCTTTTTTGAAAATTAAGGACTTAGCGTCAAACTTATTTCATCTTTTAGAAAATATTGTTTTCGAAACTCAGTAAAATTCTTATAAAAATCCGACGGTTAGTTTTTTTTATAAAAATTAAAATCTACACAAAATGGTACCTAAGCAAAATTGGTGAAAATTGATGTTCGGTTCTCGATATCTCGTGAATAAATAAAGGTATTGACTTCAAAGAAAAATTCAATCTGTATTTGTTTATAAAAGAAATAAAAACTTTCAAAAAATGCTACCAAAATTGGTGAAAATTGGTTTTTGACTAAAAATTTCGTTAACAAAAAAGATGTTGAGATTAAACTATTTCATGATATGCAAAATATTCTTAGCAATTTTTAGTTAATTTTTTAGAATAATTTAACTGACAACTTTTTTAACAAAACATGAAAATCTACAAACCTTTTAAGCAAGGCTAATCTACAGACGGAATGGGAAGTTATCAGTGTGGGTCGCATCCCCAGCCTCTTTTTTGCCGTAGTTTTGGCTCAATGGTATGTTAGATAACAATTGCTTCTGATTTTTTATAAAACATATTATCTTATTTCTTGTAAGCGAAGACCTTCGAAATTTGCTGATTTAACTAAAATATAACTGGGCTTTATCTTACTTTGCTATTTTCTTTAAGTGTAGATTGCCATTTTGGTGTGTTATTTATTCTTACCTACCTGTTTGTTTTGTTCATTCCGTATACATATGTATATTTTACTCTTACATAAAACTCGAAATAATAAGTTTTCGAAGGGTAGATTTCAGTCGCCCCTTTTAACAGACATCCTTTTATGGCCGGTTTATACATATTCAAACCCATTCACCTACCCGAAAATGTAGTTAAAATTTTAACATACACCATCAGCACCAGCCAACCATCCAGCCAGTCCAACGGGCTGTGGTGGTAGGGAACATTATTATTCCCCCTGAAATTTAAATCAACGAGTTCAAACTATGTATGTAGCTTCATGAAGAGGACTTGAGAAAGCTGAAGTGTTTTTTCAGAGTTTTGTTTCACGTTTTTGCCTCAAATGGCAGATATGAAGGTTTACGAGTATAGGTAAATTTTATATTCTGTTTCCCGCCTACATTGAAAATTATAGTATAGTTGATAATACACAAATTTTCTAAACTTAATGACTATCATATAGGATCCCGAGGAGGGAGACAGCAAATTAGATAAGAAACTTTTGATTTAATAGCTAGCCAGCAGTGAATCGTGTTTCGAAGGACTCTTTTCACCATAAGTTTGTAACAATTCTTCTTTTTAAGAACAAATAATTATTACTTTTTCTGTTTTGTGTTCTGTAAGATTGGACATTTTTGGACTTAAATTAATAATAATTTTGGGTCTGATGTGTTACCCAAGTTGTCGTCGTCTTTACTCTTTACTATGGTCGCAAGAAAAGAACAGCCTTCCTTAAGTCTCGGTGAGGTCATAAATTGTTTAGTCTTAAAAGTATGTACATAAGTAGGTATCCAAGGGAAGAGAATCCGAAATGAAAAAGTTTGAATTTTTGAACTAAATTGAGTGCAAAATCTCTGTTAATTTAATGGAACAACCAGTAAAATTGATGTTTATAGCTGTACAAATAAAAAGATAACAAAGTTTACAGGAATTATATGAGAATTCGACGAACACGGTGACGCCATTGAATTGAAGACACGACTACAACGACGAAGTGAGGAACATAAGTTGTACATTTTATAAAAGGTCTTGCATGCTTACAAGAAGAGGAATTAGGACTTAGCAGACACGAAGGCATTTGCATATAGGGTTGAAATCAGTTAATATTGTGATATGAGGTAAAATGGTAAAAAGGGTAAATTCCTGCAAACATTCAAAAAATAAAGGATTATTCGAGATAAATGTTGCATGAAATATTCAGTTGAAATGAAAATGTCCAATTTTTCTTCTTTTTTCTTTTGCATATGTGTGAACATGATAGAAGAAGGTTTTTCATATTTTATGAAGAAAAGCCATCAAGAAAAGGGCTACCTCTATACTCGACTCGTATATGTACAATTCGTAACGTACATGTAAGAATATTGAGTATAGTTGATATTATGTACATATATTGAAAATTTATTGATTTTGGTTTATTAAATTGTAACATACTTTCGTACAACACGTAAAATATATATCTACAGAGTAAAGGTATAGGTGGTACATTATTATGTATGTATGTACGAGTTTGTATGTATGTATAGAAGTCTGTTTGAAATAGGTTTTATTTAGTTGATATGCCATTTGGGAGGTCGATCAATCTCATTGGTTATATTGAATCATAATATGTGTTTTGTTTTTGTGCAAGTTTTATATGTATGAAAATTGATATTTACATATATAAACTTAGAAGAAACTTCTTTGTTATTAGTGAGGTAAAGTTCTTGGAAATAGGTATAAAATTAATAGAATGTACCCAAGTACATCATAGAGCTGCTAATCTTGATAGCACAAACAAACACTAAGGCTCGATTCGGATGAAGATGAATTGTGTTAAATTTATCCAATGAACTTATAAAGGAACATTGCAAAAATAAAGATAATTCATTTAAGAGGCATTGTATTTTATTTGTTAAGTAAAAGGATTAAAATCGTGATTACGAGAATTTTACGAGATAAGTAAATAATCTAAAAAAATTACATATACAAAAATGCCCATATTTTGAAAAAATTCCCACAAAGTGGAATTATTAGTGAAGAGCTTCATTTAAATACGAACTAGAATATTCCTAACATGGAATCTACATCTTAACATTTAATTTTATTCCAAACTATTATGAAACAAATGTTTTTAAATTGAAATATTTAAAATACAGCATACTTAAAGGAGCTTATAAAAAGGTTGATACTTCAAATGCATTTGATAAACAATTAGCACATCTCGACCTGTGACGTCAGTGGTCTAAAGTAGTGGAGTGCGTAGTGCACACGACTTCTAAGACTGAGCAAATCTGATATGCGTGGGTTCGAATCCTATGTTGTGCATAAAAAAGTTTTTCCAATAAAATTGGATTAAAGCTCAGCACCACAAAAAAGGAGACTGATGAGTGCAAAAGTGGCAAAGCACGAAATAGCTATATCTCCAGCCAAAAACAATGAGTGGTAGCACCTTTAAGTTATTGTTGTTGTTCAAAAACATTCAATGAAATTAAAAGGAATGGTCAAGTCTAACAAGCTGACATTCTAGTACGAATAGTACAATAAAAATAATAACAATAATAATTTAAAATTATCATTGGGTGAATTTATTAGAAAACGAAAATCATTAAATACTTTAATTAATTTGATCAGCTAAAGAATTGATTTAGTTGCCTTTGGAGTCGTAAACTAGATCAACTTAAACTGTCGCAGTAAAACAACATTTACACATTTTTTTTCGGTTTGTCAAAGAAGGAAGGATATCAATAAAAGTTAGCAATTTAGATTAAAAATTCCAGAATGCTTTCGGGCAAATAAGAAAACTGAGAACACATGCCATAACGTTTTCTAAATCGATTCAAGTCTCATTACACGAATAGAACAATAAGGTGCGCAAACTACATAGTTTCAAGTTTCAGGACATGAGGATGACGAAAATTGCACCCAAAACTTTAAATGAAGCCAAAGACTGTTAGTTTCGAGTCTTACACTACTCCTAAGTCAGGAAAAGCAGATATTCCACTTAAATAACAAGAATGAAACACGTAATAAAAAATAACTGGAACATTCTACCGTGTAAAACTCATAATTTTACATTTGTTAACAATAAAAACAAGACGACTTTTACTTGAAAACTAAAAGTATTTTAGCTCATATAATTCCAAACAAATAAAATTATAATGGTTTTTTATAAACTGACTAAAAATTAAAAAGTATTTAAAGAGTTTTTAAATTGGAGTGGGTAGATTTTGGCGCCCCATGGCGGCCATTTTGTTTTGGTGACATCTGACAAATCTTCTGTTTATTATTGAGTTTTTAATGCCAAATCATCATGGAAAGTTACACGATTTAACAGCACGTTCAAATGATAAAACTTTATTATCAAAATGGGTGTTCGTTAACGCAAACGTTGCGCGCATTGAGCCAATTTTACGGTAGACGTGGTGGCCCTTCACAGTACACTCTTCAACGTTGAGACGACCGGTTCAGTAAACAATTAGCCAACACCCGTAGGTTTAAAAAATCAAAATCGGCCGAGAAAATAGCCGCGGTCCGTTAAAGTGTACAGCAGAACCCGAGGCAGTCTATTCCTCACCGTGCACAAGAACTCGGCCTTTCGCAGACTTCAACTTGGCGAATTTTGCGTCAGGACTTGGTCCTACACGCGTACAAGATCCAACTGACCCAGGAACTCAAAGTTCATGACCATAGAAACCCCGTTTGTTCGCTGACTGGGTTTCAAATCGTTTGGAAGAGGACCCCAATTTTGGCCGAAAAATCACTTTAGTGAAGAGGCGCATTTTTGAATGAATGGCTGTGTTAACAAGCAAAATAGCCATATATGGGACGACACCAACCCACGCGTGGTTTATAAGGTGATAATGCATCCTCAAAAAGTTACCGTTTGGTGTGGATTTTGGGCCGTCGGCGGCGTAATTGGTCCTTACTGTCTCACCGTCCACAGCGAACGCTACATAACTATGATATTTCTGATGGCCCAAATTAAACCATATGGTCCTGGACGATATGTGGTTCCAGCAGAACGTGCCACACAGCAAACGCCACGATTGACATTTTGCATGATCGATTTGAGGGTAAGGTTATCTCTCGCAGGGGTGATGTGAATTGGCCACCAATGTCATGCAATTTGGCTCCGCTAGACTTTTTCTTGTGGGGTTTCTTGAAGCAGTAGGTCTATGCAAACAAACCACAATCGACCGATGCCCCAAAAGGTGAACATAACACAGGCCATCGCTCATATTCAGCCGGATCTATGCGGAAGAGTCATTAAAAATTGGACCACTCGGATCTGTGTCACCGTAAGAAGCCGAGGCGGGCATTCGAATGATGTCATATTCCACACTTAATGGCATACATGAGCCTTTGTCTATTTGTTTTGACAGCTTACTTAAAAACTTTCAAGAAGTTGATTTTTTCGCAAAATGATCAAAAAAACTTGTGAGTAATTCAATTAACTACAATATTATTATTAACTGGGTTTGAATACTACAACAACAAATTGATTGTGCTACCACAAGGCTGGTATGACATAAGTTTTACGGGTGTCAACCGATCACAGATTCCTTTATTTGTGGTATCAAGTCTTTGGTTCGTTGATATTAATTGAAAAATTTTCTACCGTCACTGAGATTTGAACCTTGACCAAATAGCTTAAGAAAACTATTTACCACTAATCATGCAGCTGAAAATAATTGAGGTTCTCCCAATTCAAGTTTCTATGTTTATCAATTGCAATGACAGACTAGCAATTTTAATAGCTCTCACAAGTTTTGCTGTTATAAATTTAAGTTCTTTCTGAATTTTTCTCTTTTTTTAAATGACATATTTAAAAAACCTTAAATAATCCTCAGCATTTTAACACGTATACTTAATAACCGTTTATGTTTAGCCTTGGTTCATGAACATCGAAGAAGGTACGAGTACATAACAAGTTGTTTAACACACAAATTTAAAAATAAAACAAAAATAAATTACACATCTTTTTCTTTATAGAAACAACATTAGAACAGAGAACTATAGATATCTATGGTTTTGAAAAATTTAAGCATTTTCAAAGTGTTAAGGAACCTGGAAATTAAATCAAGGGTGGAGAAATCTCTATGTGTATGTCCACCTTTGAGTCCGTGCGTTCTAAATATCTTTTGTTCGGAATAGATTGTTCGTCCTCCTTAGAGAAAAATCTTAAGTAGAGATACGGACTTCAATACACATTTTGTTTTATAATAACATTATCAAAACGTACGGAAAGGACTTCCAGAAATATGTGTTTTTTTTTCGAAGAGCTACATATATAAATGTAACCAATTTGGTTAGCTCCGAATTTCTTAAGAACCAATAATTCTACTGGCTTTATTTAAGTTTTCTTGCACATTTAATCGTAAAACTGAATTAAAACTAAGTTAAAAAAAATTAGTTTATTAGCTCAAATATTGAATCAACACAAAATACAATAATTTTATACTACGAACAACTATGTTAAAGGTGTTATAAATTTTTTTTTCGAAAAATCCAATTGATAGTTTTTTTTTAGCCTATGAAAAACAATTTAAAATTGCAAAACAAATTATATTCAATTCAAATAAGAAGCAATTACAATAATATTGATATAAAAATTATTTCATCTTCTTAAATATGTTCGAATTCGCATAGGAAGTTATTGTAATCGGTCCAATTGAAAATTTTGACATTTCTCGACGTTTCAAGGCCCCTAGAGTTGAAATAAAAGATTTTTAGAGAGATGTCTGTGCGTGCGTGTGTCGCGACTTTTTTTTCATTGTACATAGCTCAAGAACCAGTAGAGATATTAACTTCAAATAAATTTTGTTATACAGATAATAATGCAGAAAGATGCAGAAAGGACTCTCAAAAAAATTGGATGACTGATTTTTTTTACCATAGCAATTTAAAAAAGTGCAAATTTTGGTTTACCCAAAATATCTCACGAACCAATAGCTCTAGCGAGTTGAAGTAAATTTTATATTATATTTATATTATGACGTGATATCAAACTAGTATATTTTTGGAAAAAAATCCAACGAACGGTTTTTTTATAAATAAAAAAAAACTAAACAAATTATTTGTCACCTCGAATATTTTACAAACAAAAAAAATGATTTTATCTCCAAAATATTTTGGTGCAATAAAGAATGTTTTTTTTTTTTTTAAATCTGGTAAAATTTTGAGAAAAATCTAATTGACAGTTTTTTTTATAAAAAAATAAAAACCTAAGAAAATATTACTAAAAGTTGATAAAAATTGGTTTTCGACTCAAATACATATATTTTCAAAACTATGAGATATATGTAGGCTTCAAATTTATTTTATTTTATAAAAAATATTGTTTTCGACATTCGGTAAAATTTTGAGAAAAATCGAATTGACTGTTTTTTACAAAAAATAAAAACCTAAAAAAAAACTACTAAAGCTTACCTTACCTACAAATTTACTTTCGACTCAAATATCTTTTCAAAAATTAAAAATATATATTGGCTTCAAATTAATCTTTCTCACAGAAAATATTGCTTTCGACGTTCATTTTTTTCATAAAAAAACAAAATCTACACAAAATAGTACGCAAATTTGGTAAAAATTGATGTTCGGTTCTTGATATCTCGTGAACAATGATCTTCCATTGACTTCAATTAATTAATTTTTTTCATCCAATTTGTATTTGTTTGTATAAGAAATAAAAGCTTTTAAGAAACGCTTCTAAAATTGGTAAAAATTGGTTTTCGACTAAAAATCTCGTTAACAAAATAGATTTTGAAATCAAACTATTTCATTATATGCAAAATATTTTTGTAAATTTTCAAATTTTTAAAAATAATTCAATGGCGGGATGGGAAGTTATCAGTGTGGGTCGCCTCTTTTTGTGCTATTATTTTGTTAAACTAAAAAAATCCTATTTAAAGAGTTTTTTTTTCAAAAACGAAAGCCCTACCTAAAATATAACTAAATTCATTTAGAAAAACTTAAATTTCATAAATGTTTGGTTTCATATTTTTGTAGGTTTCTTAAATACCTTAACAATTTAGCTTTAGGGTCCGTCTGTCTTAACCATTGAGTCACCTAAATTCAAACATTGTAGTTACGACTTAGATCAGTTTCGCGTAAGGCGGCTTGTTTTCTTTTCTTTAAAAACCAAGAATAACAGTATTGTTTGGCCAAAAATCGATAATTTAAATTCTCTTAAAAAGTAGTCAGTATTGATTTTTATGAAATGTTCTCAACTTGGCGTCTTTCTATGAAAAAAAAAATATTTTTGTATTGCTCCAGAATGAAACCCGCCCGTTATTTTGTTTTTTAATTTTTTCAGAGGTGACTGAACTGATTTTCAAAATTCGATATCTGAAAAACCTGCCAACATAGCAAATTAAGTTTTTTTTTTAAATTAAATGGTATTTACATTTTTAAACAACAAATATTTTTTAAAGTTTAACAATGTAGGCACTATTTTTAAACAGCCTTTTTTGAATACAAGTACAAGTTCATGCAACATTTTTAATATAGTTTCTTGAGATATTTAACCCATCTCCAAAACATTTTATATCACATATATCCCTGAATATGATTAAGTAAAGCTTTTCTACTTTGACTTATTTTTCATTTTATTATGCACATGAAAAGCCAAGTATGTTTATTTTTTTTTTTAAATAAAAACTTTCCAAACAAATTCCTCATTAGAAAAAGTTTCCCAAAAACTAAAAGACGATGATCTTTTTTTAAGATTCTATATTATAAAATTCTTTGAAAATTAGTACCTTTAATATAGGATGACTTTTGAAAAGTGATTAATTACTGAACCAAATTGACAACATTTTATTCATTATATTCTAAAATTCAAGTCTTAAAGACAAAAGAATATTAATTACATACATATACATATGTATATCAAATCCTTACCAGCACATTATCATGAGAGACTTTTGAAAACTATGAGGTTACTCGAAATTAATAACCATATCTCAAATCAGCGTTTGAAGTTTAAATGCTTTAAATGGCTTCAATAAAATCCAATAACTTATCGTCTATATCTAAGTTCCTTGCGATATTCTCGTGCCTTCTAAAGACAAATTTTAATTCCCATAGTTACACATACTATATGTATCTAAGATTATTGTAGTAGCATAATCATGGATGATGTTTTTTCCTATAAACCTAAATAAATACAAAATTCAAAAATTTAATCCGCTTATTTTTATATAACGTCGATGTCAAATATAAACTAGAAAAATCGAACAAATATTAGCTTGGTTTTTATGATATAGGTTTTAAAGGGTCTATTTATATTTTTAAGCTGCTTTTAAAATTTTATCTTAAGTTGTACCTACTTACTTATCAAATATACTGTTTCTCATGCATTAAATCTGACAGCTGGACATAATGAAATAACAAAACTCAAAGAAAAAATATTTAACTGGTTATAAAAATATATTCCCAGCATGTATTTAAATGAAAACAGTTAAATTTAATTTCCCACAGTAGGTATTTAATATCCTTAAACCGTTAGAAACTTATTATTAAAAAATCTACCTTTAATCTACCCCAGTTAACAACTTAGTTTATTTTTTCTTCCTCACTTGTGCTTGACAGGAATTCAATCAGTAGAATAAAACTATTATTTTCCGCATTCACCTTTGAACTGAACCACACAATTTTTCTCCATAATGACACACTCATTGTATACCGAACGAACGCATCACGGAGCCAGCATCATGGTTCGCCGTGACAAAATGCTTGTAATCGACAGTGGATTATTCTGATGCAAGGACAAAAAAAGGATAAATAACAAAGTGAACATAAAATGCACAACATTGTTTTGAGAATTAATTAAATTACGCCGCCATTGCATCCCTAACATCATTTCTCTTAAATAAGTATTGCCAGGTGAGATTTTTCACGAGTAAAAGCCAAAAAGCCAATAAACATTTTTAAGACTAATAATAATAATTTTTAGAGAAATTAATTTGTTTCTCATTGAAAATTAAAACAAAATCCTTTTTTTTAAATTTTCTCCAATCTTCTAGCAAAAGAGTCCCACTATTTGTCCATTCTTAATATCCACACTTTACAAAAAATCACATCACTTCAAGAGAATAATTTTTTAAAGCACGAAAATGTGGTATTTAATATTAATTATTTAACAGAATTATTCAGTCACCGCTGTTGTCTAACCATCATCACTTCTTCAAGGTAAAGCAATAAAGCTAATGCAATGAACAGGATGTTAAAACCAAGTTGGCAAGCCTGACTCAGTTTTATAGTATACTGACAGAGCAGGTGTGAAAGAATACGTAAAAGAGCTAAAGTAAGCAAGAATAAAAAAAAAAAAAAAAAAAACAAAGTTAAGTCGAGGTCGGGGGTAAGCATCAGCTTCAGCATATCAGCTTCAGCATCAACATCACAGCAGCGAGACCTGATAAGCAAAAAGAATGGGATAAATGGATGGATGCCATCGAAGCGAACCGGAAAGCTGTGCGGCAACAACGAGACGTCTACCTCTACACACCTTAATACACAAGGAACTACAACTTTAATTAAAAAAAAAAAAGAAAACTTTTTCTTTGCACATCTGCAGGAAGGACATATCCCACAAGGATACCTGTATCGGAGTTTAAACCAAAATATTATACAAAAAGAAAAAACAAAAAACCAGAGGAAACGTTTAATGTACGACTATACATGCCATTATGAATGAAACTGTTTGCAGAAAGGAAATGCCCGAACCAGTGCCCGCACCCGAGACCAAGCGCACAAATATTTGTAACACTATTCTCGCCTATGCTTTGCTCTAAGGACGCATAATACTCAGTTAACGTTGTATGTAAAACATATAAAATATATTGCTGTACAGTACAAGTGTTAGCGTAAAAAGTTTTGTTTGAAGCTCTGCTTCCGGTTATACTTCTCGTTTTTAGTGGGAAATCTATGTTGGCTCAGTGACACACTGTCACCGCAATTTACCCACCCACCACTGTCACATATACAAGGATCAACAATTACGACATGGCGAGAGATGAATCCTTAGTCTCCTTCGCATAGCTGCAGTTAGAAGCATAGCTGCTATACAAACTCGCATAACTATGTTGATGTTGAATGACTATATTGCAATTCTGTTTTTCAGTTTCTGTGTGTTGTGGGTGATGATTCGAATATCAGAATCAGGGTCGTTTATGGGCTACATGGGAAGTAATAAATTTAAATTTTTAATAAAGAATTCAGGAATTAAAAGTGATGCACACAAAAATTTCACTTCACATACAAACATACTGTACGAGTACATACATATGTTCATATTATCACGAAAGAGAGAATAAATGAGAAAGTTCATATGCAAGGTGAAAGTTCAACAAGAGGAAAACATTGTTTTGATTTTTCATTATACCGAGATTATTTAAAGTGAAAAGAGTGGAATGTTCATTAAATAGTAAGTAACTATATATAAATACATAGATATAAGTCATATATGGTCATATGAAAGCTCATATATAAATGGCTTCATATTTAAGTTAGATTTGGTATTTTAATTGAAAAGAAGATTAATATGTTGTTTTTGTTGTTGCTCTTTAATTAAAAAAATATTGATAGAATGTTAATCAAAAACTTAAAGAACCAAAACTGATTCAAGAGCTTTTTTGAGCATGAACTTTTAAAAAATTTCACAAATAAAAAGATAAATTCGAATGTGTGTTTAAATCACAAGGGAAGATTAAAAGTACACGAAATATAAACAATCTTATTAGTCCTTAGGAATATTTTAATCGAATGAAAGAATCTCGGTCTTGTTTCGGTGGAAAACTGGAAAGACGATACTTTTTTAAAGCTTCCAAGACTGTACATTTTGTACTGAAATTTGCGCAAAGTCTCGTGGGTGGGATGGTCTTTTCTGGTTTTATATTCTTCTTCTTTTTTTACGAAATTTTTTATCACATCAAGTTATTAACATTCAATTTCAATCTTTACCACTTCTTATACAGTTTAAGATAATTCTTTCTTAGTTGTTATTTTCATCTGACTTCGAAAGTCACTAAGTATATAAAACATACCAATAATTAGCTGCATAAGCAACATTTTTTAAAAGAGCAGCTGTTATTAATTAACAGACATGACATAACGATGATAGAGAAACCAAAAAAATGCGTCCCCCGATTCCGTCCGTTTGTCTGTCTGTATGTCCTCGCCTCTACAGTCCAAACCATTGGCTCGATTGTGAAACTTTGAAAATGAAAGATTTTTTAAGATAAAAAATAACAATAGGTACACATTTTTCTGTCAAAAATTCGATTTTTCTCAAAAACTAACCGATAGACTTATAGTAAATTTTCTCTAGAACCGTTATTTTGTTTTTAAATTTTCTCAGGGACTCATGGACCGATTTCAACAATTTTTTTATGCACAAGCTCTAATGTTGTTTAAATAATATTTGATGGTCAAAAATGTCAACATTTTTGGTTTGGATTTAAATAAATATATTACATTTTTTTCTTCAAAATTAGATATCTTTAGAACGCGTCAAAATTTTTTAACGAAAATCAAAAATAAAATGTATATTTATTACTATACTAAAAATATTTCTAAACAAAAATTGAAAATTGTATACCTATAGATTTTTTGTTTTAGATTTAGATAGATTTATTGTTTCTTTTCTTGTTTATCTACATAAATAATATTTAAAAATCGATAAGCATGGCTTTGCCGTCTGCCTAATATATACAATATATATACAAAATTAAATTAAGAAAAAACCACTCTATCCATATTTAAAAACATGAGGTTTTTTTGAAAAATCAATAGACATTTCAAAATTTGAATTCAAACTTATTTTGCAAGTCGACGAGACTCAGTTATATGAGACTGATACCGAGATGAGACTGAATATTTTTGATTTTGACGAGACCGAGACGAGGCTAGAAAACGTCTCTTCTAGCCTCGTCTTGTGGCTAGCCCTTGTTTGAAAATGTATAACGAATGTATAAACGTACGTACAAAGTACACACTCACATAGACATCTCTATAAAAACCTTTTTTTATATTATATGGGTCCCTTAAAACGTTAAGAAATGTAAAATCTTCGATTAAAAAAAATCAAACTAATTATATCGGGTGATTTTTTTGAGGTTAGGATTTTCATGCATTAGTATTTGACAGATCACGCGGGATTTCAGACATGGTGTCAAAGAGAAAGATGCTCAGTATGCTTTGACATTTCATCATGAATAGACTTACTAACGAGCAACGCTTGCAAATTATTGAATTTTATTACCAAAATCAGTGTTCGGTTCGAAATGTGTTTCGCGCTTTACGCAAATTTTATGCGTTTTTTTTTTTTTTAAAGTTCTCAAGCTCTTAAAAAATCACCCATTATATTAAACAATGTCCTCTTTTCAATGGAGGACAATAAATACATAATGGGTGATTTTTTAAGAGCTTGAGAACTTTTTTAAAAAAAAAAACGCATAAAATTTGCGTAAAGCGCGAAACACATTTCGAACCGAACACTGATTTTGGTAATAAAATTCAATGATTTGCAAGCGTTGCTCGTTAGTAAGTCTATTCATGATGAAATGTCAAAGCATACTGAGCATCTTTCTCTTTGACACCATGTCTGAAATCCCGCGTGATCTGTCAAATACTAATGCATGAAAATCCTAACCTCAAAAAAATCACCCGATACAATAACTTCCTAAATGAAGTCAAAAAATGAATACATTAGACGCTTGATATTGTGAACCTCTGAAGAGTGAACTATTCAGTTAAGTGAACACCCAAAAATTTACATGTACTACTCCAAATAGTGAACAATACAATTCTGAAAATAGAGAAAACATATTTTTTCTAAGGTTTGAACAAGAATATTGAAGCGGCAATGCGTCTACAGCATGTCGACTGCCTTTAAACAAATTTTATCGTTCATTCATGTACAATCTCACACTGAATCACAAAAGAAAATTGTCACTTGACTCAGTAGAACACCAGTTCTTGCTGTCTTCTTACTTTTGTACAAAAGTAAGTGACATTGTAATTGTAATAAAAAGTATGGATTATTGTATTATGAATTGGTTTTTGTTTTTAGCTGTTTCAACTTGAATGAATGTTAGTTTATCGATTAAATAAATATAATTATCTTCACACTGAACAAAATGTGTATTTTTGATCAAACTTAACTTTTTTAACGCTTTACGTTTCTAAGCTAACGCTCGAAATAGTGAACATGGTTGGTTTTTATTATTTCACTATATCGAGCGTCTACTGTATATAATTACATACATAGGAAAAATAGTTCTACCTTTCAAGAAGAAAAAACAAGACTGATTTTAATTATTTTTTGGCCTTAAGCTACTAAAGTCGACCGACAATATAGCTTACTCGTAAACATTATAACGAAATTATACATATACATACATGTTTGGCAACTCTGGTGTGTTTAAGTAAAGTTCAATTATAAAATCGCTCTGATAATTTTACCCAAAATAATATTATATAAGTTTTTAAATTTGCTTTAAAACATTGGATTAAGATAGTGAAAAGTAGTACTTACAAGTAGCATTGAAATTTTGGTGAGTCCATTTGATTTCACTATTTAATTTACGAAAACAACCAAAAGTTCGGTGCAAGCAAAATCCATATACCTAAAAAAGTAAAATGAATCGTACACCACCATCGTCGACACAGAAATTCAGTGATTTCACGCAATCTCAAAAAAGGCCACATAAGGATATTGCATCACAGTCACCTCCGAGTAGTAGATCGAGCGGTAGTAAAGCATTTGCAGTGGGGGCGATGTCAGTAACAGATCTGCAGAGGATTATAGAGGATTCTATGTCAAAAATGCTAGACGCCAAACTAAAGGACATGCCAACCAAAGAAGATTTTAATGCAATCCGTATCGAGTTTCAACATCTCCAAAAAAGCAATGATGACTTGCAGGCTCAGGTAAAACATTTTGGTTCTCGCTGCAGTGCATTGGAGCGCCAAGTCGAAATGTTGCAGTCAAAGGCTAATGAAAAAAATGTCTTTGTTCACCTTCCTATACAAGGGGGGAAGATGCCGGTGTAAAAGCAAAAGAATGTTGCCTTAATCTGTTGCAAACCAACGAAAACATAGTTGCAACAACGAGGGTTTTGAGGTCCAGCAATAACAACACAGCAAATGTCATCGTTAAGTTGCACAAAAATGAGGATGTTGGACGGCTTCTAAAAGCTTCATCAGCACTTCGAAACACAGGAATTTATCTGCATCGAGATCTACCGGCTACAGCACGCGCAAGAAGAAAAAAATTATTTACTCTAAAAACTGAAATTCTGAGCAAAAATAGATTTGTAAAAACGCAGTTGCGATGACAAACATTGGTCGTAGGAAGTAAACACTTTTATTATGACAACCAAAATAATTTGATGTGTGACGGCGAGTGCGGAATGTCATTGTTACGTCAAATAATAGATGACAGTGGTAATGGGTGCGTTCCAGGTCAAAATAATCTTGCTGATCTAAATCACAGTGTTTCCCAAACTGTTGGGGTGCCACGAAACTTATTTTAATATTAATGCCGTCTGCCAATCAAATTTTATAGAAAGTTTAGAAGTTGAAAATTTAAATGTTATGAATATTTGTAAAAAATGTAAAATTTTGTCATACAACATTTCTGGTCTTAGTAATAAGAATTTATTTATTGATTTTTTTAATTTTATTAATAAGTTTGAACTTATATTTTTATATGAAACATATCTAAGTGAAACGAACCTTACATGTTATGAAAACAAATTCCAAGACTACGAGCTAAAAATTGTTCCTGCTATAAGAAATCATGCAAGAGGGAGAGCAAGTGGGGGATGTATATTCGGTGTGAAAAAGGAGTTGAAGAGTTGTAGTTACGAGTTTAAGTTATTTGATGATGCTATTTGTGTAGATCTAAGATTAGATGGTGAATTATTTCGGATCATACCCTGCTATGTCAACTGGATGGTGAATTATTTCGGATCATACCCTGCTATGTCAACTGCAACCATTGGGAAACAGACTTCAACAAAATGAAGGAATTTGTTATGTGTGGATCAATTTCAAATCTGTTGGTGGTGGGTGATCTGAATGCAAGAATAAGTGCAACAAAAGGAGTAGAAAATGAGAGAAGAGGTTTAGAAAGGCAGTCCAAGGATTCAGTAAGGAATGGAAAAGGAAACAAAATACTTGAGTTATGCAACTCCGTGGGACTCCGAATCCTTAATGGTACCAGTGATGGAGATAAACTCGGCGAATATACGTTTGTTGGTAAACAGGGAAGTTCTGTTATTGATTATGGACTGGCAGGAGGAATTCCGTGATCACTGATTTTGAGGTGGAGCAAGTACCGTTTTCAGATCACATGCCAATTGTCATCTATTTTAACACTGGAACATCTGAAAACGAGGAAAGTGTGAACCTACAATTGATGCCCAAACTGCAGTGGAATGACGCAAAGGCAACTGCCTACAGAAATCAATTGGATATATGTCTAAGAACACAAGAAAGCCCTGATCTTACAACCGTCAAAGAGTGTATAAGGAGAGCGGCTCCGGTACTTAAGAAGCACAGTCGAAGTGGTGAGTTTAAAGAGTACTGGTTTGACTCAGAGTGCATGGTAGCAAGGAAGTAATCCTACGCGGCACTTAAGCGGTTCAGGCGAGCCAACGATGAGTTTCAAAAAAGAATTACCTTCTACTGAACCGAAAATTTAAAACATTGTGCAAGGAGAAAAAATTATCTCACTATGAAAATGAAGCTAAAAGCCTAGTTACTTGTAAGACCACGAGTGAGTTCTGGAAGAAAGTGCAAAAAATAAATGGCAAGGTTTATGTTATCAATAGAAATCTCAATTGTGAAACTCTAAAAATGAATTATTTCGGACTGCTCAATCACTTGTCTACGAGCAGTGATACGACTCATTTTGCACAACCAGCTTTTAACGAGGAACTTTTAGACGGAACAATCCAGAGGGATGAGGTAAATGCTTCCATTAAAGGGCTCAAGGATGGGAAAGCTGCTGGTTCCGATAGAATACCTTCGGAATTCTACAAGTATGGGTCGGACGAGCTGATCAACAAGATAACGGACATATTTAACAACATCATGGATCACGGAATAATACCACATGAATTTAAGGAAGCGCTAATTTTTCCCATCCACAAAAAAGGTAGTACAATGGACCCTGCCAACTATAGAGGAATTTCTTTCTTGAATGCATCATACAAAATATTTACTTCGGTTTTGCACAGTCGACTTAAAACGTGGATTGACTCATACAAGGAATTTCAAGCTGGATTTAGACAAGGTTATTCCACCGTAGACAACATTTTTGTTCTACGTAGTATCGCTGATTTCTTTTTGGACCGAAACAAGAAACTATATGTTTTTTTCGTTGATTTTATGGCAGCTTTCGACACAATAGACCGAAGTGCTTTGATGTATAAGTTGTATAGAATGGGAATGTCATATAAGTTTGGACGCGTACTGCAAAACATCTATATGGATACCAAAGCAGCTGTATGGGATGGAGAAAACGTTTCAGATTGGTTTGAAACGATGACAGGTGTGAGACAAGGGTGTATGTTAAGTCCAAGCTTATTTGCACTTTTTATCGACGATATCACCGATTGTTTGCCGGGAGGAGTGGAATATGCTGGAACTATCATCAAGGCCCTTCTTTTTGCGGATGACATAGTGTTGTTTGCGTACTCACCACAATCGCTGCAACTAATGATTAATAAACTTAGTGAGTATTGCAGAACGTGGAAATTAGTTGTCAGTCTAGAGAAGTCGAAGATTATGGTTTTTCGGAAAGGTGGAGGAAGATTAGGTGGGCAAGAGCGGTGGACATTTAACAGTGAGAGAATCGAAGTCGTTAACGAATATAAATATTTAGGGATCATTATCACAAAAAATAACAATATGGAAAGAAATCTTACCGAAAAACTACAAAAAGCCAAAAATACAATTAATATTGCTTGGAGAAACATCTTTACCAATAAACACATAGCTCACAGCAGTAAATACAAAGTATTTGAATCGGTAGCTGAGTCAACATTGATGTATGCAGCCCAAGTGTGGGGTAGTAAGAAATATGATACCGCAGAAAAACTTCTCCGATTTTATATCAAAAGAATATTTCGACTACCACCTAATGCTCCGAACTACATGCTTATGCTGGAAACCGGTATATCGCCACTATTTATTAAAACCCTTAAAATTCAAGTTGACTACATATGTAATGTCCTTAAAATGTCTGATGAGCGTCTCCCTAAAAAAGCAGCACTGCAGGCGATAAATAGCAGATCAAGTTGGTTTAGAGATTGGATAGAGCTAGCGGAAGAATCCAATATAGATCTTGCACCTGATGATTACCTAATGTGGAAACCCTCTCTGTATCAGCTAATTTCTATTATAGATGATCGATTAAGATGTGAGTTCGCAGCTGAAGCAGAAGAATCCATCTACAGAAACACATATAGCAAGCTAAATTACAATCTAAACCACAAAAACTACTTCCGTGATGACTACACGACAGATCAAATATCAATGATATTTAGATTAAGAGGTGAACTCCTTAATCTTAACTTCATTCCGCATCGGGAAGAGTTGCCCTTGCTGTGCGAATTGTGTAATATGGGCGAAAGAGAGAACATTTTTCATTTTATGGGTAGATGTCCTGTTCTTCGAGAAACAAGAAGAAATATCTTTGGGTTTGATTATCTATCAGAAGAGGTTATGATTCATCATCTTAATGAAATTGATGTTCCTATACTTTACAAATATTGTAAAATAGCGTTAGCTTATAGAAACAGAATTATAAAAGAATGTTTTTAAAAATAAAGAATAAGATGATTATATAAATTAAAAGAAAGTTGTCAATCAGGCAGACGGCAAATAGCCATGCTTTATTATTGTAAAATATGTACATACTTATGTTATATTATAATGTAAAGAAATAAAATCTAATCTAATCTAATCTAATATTATACATATATATATATCTCTGACTTCAAAAATGTTCTTGTAAAAAAATACATATTATACTAAATCTTAAATTGTAACAGAATTGGAAGAAAGGTTTTCAAAGCCATAAATTAGTAATTCCAAAATTGCTTTTTATGTCATCTTTTTTTAAAAACTTTTGCAAAATGATTTATGTTCCAAATTATTTTAAATTGAGCTCAAAAAAAAAATGCAGTCTATAAAATTAAAAGCAGTTTTTTTGAGGGCCAGAATTTAAAACATAATTTAAGCAAGAACATTAAATAATACAAAGTTTTTAATCTAGTTATTTCTTTGAAAGCCGCGTATGACAGCATCTATAGGGAAAAGCTTTACAGAGCAATGTCTAATTTTGGCGAAAAATATCTCACCGATGCAGATGCTTTTGATGTCAAAAAAGGTTTTATGCAAGGCGATGTACTGCCATGGGACTTCTTCAACATCACTCTGGAAAGAATTGTGCAAAACTCAACCTTCAAAACCAGAGGTACATCTTCCCAAGATCCATCCAATTATTTGGATACGCAGATGATATTGACATAATTGGAAGATGAAAGCGTGATGTTAGTGGAGCGTTTTTGAGCATTGCGATGGAAGCGGAGAAGATGGGCTTTTTGGTCAGTGAGGGCAAGTCCAAGTATATGATTTCATCAAAAAGACATTGAACAAAGACGTCTTGGACAAAACGTCACCATGGACAGCTATAACTTTGAGGTAGTTGTGGACTTCATCTACCAAGGCACCGCTATAAACTCAGACAACGACACCAGCGCTAAAAATCAAACGAAGAATAACTCTTGCAAATTGCTGCTTCTTTGGATTTGGAAGGCAATTGAGTCCTCTCTCGAGCATCTAAAATCACAATCTATAAGACATTAGTCTTCCCGGTTCTTATTCATTGCGCTGAGGCCTGGACTCTATCAAAGAAAGATGAGAGCTTCTTAAGATGTTTCGAAGAGAAAAATTCTTCGGGTGATTTTTGGTTCCGTCTTTATAGATGTAGAATGGAGAAGAAGATACAACGACGAACTGTACGGGCTGTGCAGCGACACTGACCAGGTTAATAGAATTAAAGTCCAACGACTTAGATGGCTAGGTCATGATGAGCGAATGGACATCAACGCTCCAGCCCGGAAGGTCTTCGAATCCAATCCCTAGGGGCGGCGCAGTAGAGGAAGACCACAAACCTAGTGCTGCACGCTGGTTGGTGAAGACGTCAACCAACTGGGCGTGCGAAACTGGAGACAGCTATCTCGGGACCGAGCTGGCTGGCAGACTCATGTTGGTTGACCCCAGGTCCGCCCGGACTGTAGCGCCACCTTAAGCAAGTAACTAAGAAGTATCCCACACACTATGTTTTTTTAATAGAAGTTTTAGTCAAAATTGAGCTTCTACAGCGAAAAATTTCAGGAGACTAGAGCCACGTCATCGTCTTAAACAAATATCTCAGATTATTATAAATCAAAATTGAAGCAGCGGCTTTAGACTCTGCTTACAATAAAAAAACGGTTAAGGACGAAAAATTATATTTTCTGAAGAGGTGCATTTCCATCTTGGCTGCTATGGGCTAGCTGCAAGTTTCTTCATCATTTAATCATTTTGCTTAGAAAACAAGGCTGGTAACAAAGTTAAGCTTAATTAATTGGTCGGAGTCAAAGAAACCTCTCAACCCACTTTTTTTTGTTTGCTGAAATTGAAGACACATATAAAAACAGCATTTATTTCTTGAACAGAGCCCAAACCGTTTTATTGGCATTTTAAGAACAAACTTGAATTTGATCCACCCCCTATTGGTAATTATAAATTTGGACACTCTGCCGAGGAGAGTGAGGTCTTTTTTTATTTTGTTTTCATCCCTTTGAGTATCGTGAATAAAATTGTTAATTATCCCTTTCATTTAAATTTCTCACAAGTGTATATGAAAAAAAAAATACTAAGTAATGGAATAAAAAGTAACAATTTCTTGAAAAATCACCATAATCATTTTTGTTAAGTTATAATAATTTACCATACACAAGTCTAACCTTATATAACCTAAATAATCATTCTTATGCAAACGTTTAGCTTCTTTGTCATCAACCAGCAATATAAATGTCATAAAATTTTTGAATGAAAAACAAACGAATAAAACGGAACGAAAACGAAGGATTTCGATGAAATTCTTTTTTGTTTTTATTTCCTCTTTTTTTTTGAATAATCAAACAATTTACCAACAACTGCCGGGTCCTTCCTGAGATAATATCAAATTGCTCGTAATAAAACAATAAAATGTCATGACTTTTCCTTTTTTCAATGTGCAAAAAATAAAAGAAATGCAACAAGCCAAGCGCAATATTTTTGTTGTTGTATTGTTTTAATTTTATTTTTGTCAGCTCTCTACAAATCCAATTACACTTTTATCTTACTGAATGCCAATGAATAAGTAATGGCTTCTGAATCTTATAAATAATGTATTCCAATTTATTTTGTTTTGTTTCTTTTATTTTTGGAATTTTTGTCAAGGTCGCTTGCAGTAATTTATAAGAGCATTTTAATATTTTTCACTTTTGGATACAATATACGACGACTTCTTCATCCTGAAAAATGCTGCTGCTCCTTAATTTAATTTCCTTTAAATTCCTTTTTTTTTTAATTGATTTCATGTGTCATTTGAAAATCATCCAAATGTGATATAATCTCATGAAATTCCAATGAATCTATATCAATGTGCAGAAGTTAGTTGAACCCTATGATAGGGTATCAATTCGATAGGCTCCTTGTTAGAATGTCAACAATATAGTTGACATGAAATCAATTCTCAAAATAATAATCTCTCTTGATTGACTCTCGGGGGACGATTTCTCTAAATTCTAAAACCCATCCTGATCCTACCTCTATACATACCATCAAACAGGATAAAGTATATATGTATGGAAATTATATTATAAACTTTATATAACATTATTAACCCATCAAAACATCTCATCGAAAATGGAAACCTATTCAACTATTAATGCGTAAAGTTAATTTCCTTCGAACGTCAACTAGATCAACGAATTGGCACCATTCAATAAATCCACACTAAGCCTTCTTAATTACATAGTTATTTCTTTTACATCACCCGAGGATGGACGAATTTCATATAATAATAATACCCTTAAGGGGTTGGGAAGGTAGATGAAATTCTACAGCATTGTGGTGGGTCCTTGTCGTCTTTATCGAAAATTATACCAACAAAACAATAACAGAATGAAAGAAACATGTGATATAAACCCACATGGCATCAAAATAAACAGAAAAGATAATAATTCATCACGATGGATGTTAATGTAAGCCTTATCATGGTTGAAGGACAAGAAATCTACGACAGTTGCATTTATCATGATAAAATTGTACAATTCTTAGGTACAGGGTACACTCCAACCCACACATTATTTTTTTTTATAATAACAGAGTTGCTTTTTAAAAAATCATGGTGACACCAAAAAGAAAACGCTTCAAACCAAAATGTCTTGTGAATTTAAAATAACGTTGAATCTAAAGAAAAAGATGTTTTTCTTTTATTTGTATTTTATTTCTCGGACGTAAAAGCTTAGTGACAGCCCAAAATCCTTATTTTCACCCTGACAAAGGAACAATACAACAACAGAAAAAGGAACAAATTTTTTGGAAAGCCTCATTTCCTTCCGTCCCCCAAGATGGTGTAAAGTATTGTTTTGTTCTCTTATTTTTCAATATACCTAAACACAATATCTGCCTACTATAGAATAGAAACATGGAGCATGTTCGTTCCGTCAAACATGATGATATAGCGCCTTAAAATTGAGTAACACTTCCCTTAACAATTTATCATTTGGAATTATTTTGATTCAAGATTGACGTGTGCTGATCGACGAAACATGAACTCACTATAAGCCTCAGAACAAAGGACCATATAAATTATACCGGGGTTGGATTTTTTCATTTTTATTTTGGATAAAAATGAAATGTGGGCCTTGTGGGATTTTGGAAGGTAGGGAACTACATGTTTAAAATATAAGTGAAAGAGTTAATATCCGCCATTACTTAACAAAACAAAAGTTCATCTTACTGAACAAAAAAAAAAGATAATTTTTTGACCTAAAGTTCATTATCTCAAACCATTTTCGGAATATGACATTAGAAGTTTGCTATTTTGGGTGAGTAAGCCAATATTGGGTAAATTATTTGACACAGGTAATCTTAAAAAGAAGTATGAAAACCATTTAACGACTTGCATTTTTGACGAAGGTGTTAACAGCAGACGTTTGGGATAAATTAAATTTAGAAAATATTCATTACATATTATAAAAAATGAGAGGAATTTCATAAATGGTATGACTAAATTGTGTATAATTTATGTTCAAGAATTATATATCGCCTTCAAGTATTCTTCTGTTTCAAAATACCACACTTGTTAAGGTAACGCCTACCACACATATTTATTTAGTTTCAATAAGGTTATTAATAAGGTCCTCAGAGAATTTCAACACGTCTCTATTTGAAAAATAGGCTGGCACTGCTCAGTTCTAAAAATAATTGTTGGTAATTTTTTTAAACTTTGCGTTAAAAGTTAATGTTCGAATTACAAATTTTTAAGTTTTTAGACGTTTTATAATGTGCCTGGAATATTAACTCATCGTTTTCAAAGAGATTTTTGGTAGGTATACGTTTTTCGACCTTCACATCTCGACAATTTTAAGATCAAGAAGTGGTCCTACCTTTAGAACAATTTTATACTTCGAAGAATAATTTTTTTACTAAATGAAGACATTTTTTAGGAAAAACACAGTTGACAGTCTTTAAGACAAAAATTTAAGTTTTTGGTTGCATACTTTTTAAAGGTCCTTGAATGAAAAGTTGGCTTTGTTACCAACTGGAAGGGCTGAGGTTATCATTCGAAAACCTTCTTTAGTTATTGTTTTATTTGGATTACCCTAAAAATATGTATTTCCAATGCAATTGCTTAGGCAATAAAATTAGACCGAACTCAAAACCAATGTCTGTTTTAAAGATATTTTAGCTGAAAAATATTTAGTAGTATTTAAAATGGAAAACTGTAAATTTGTGTTAACAATATTGTACATTTTGAAATCAAGAAATTTGATTATGACCAAGCAGTCACATTCGAACGAAGACAAACAAAACAAATAAAGAGACTAAAGAATACACTGCAACAAAAACTGCAACACCTGTGCAGCGCACCAACTAGCTCAACTGGACGTGGGTTAAACGAATTAAATAGGGAACGAATGACGAATTAAATGGATGTTATCAAACAAATTCAATTCGAATTATATTATAAAAAAGAGGCTGGGATGCGACCCACACTGATAACTTCCCATCCCGTCTATCGATTTGTCTTGCTTAAAAGTTTGTCTAAATGTATCAATTCTTACCAAATTTGCGTTCTATTTTTTGTAGATTTTATTTTTTTTATGAAAAAACGGACTGTTGGATTTTTATAAAAAAATTATTGAATATAAAAAACAATATTTTCTGTGAAATAAAATAAGTTTGAAGCCAATATTTTTAATTTTTGAAAAGCTATTTGAGCCGAAAATCAATTTTTACCAACTTTTATTAATTTTTTTGTTTAGGTTTTTATTTTTTGTAAAAAAACTGTCAATTCGATTTTTCTCAAAATTTTTCCTAATGTTGAAAACAATATTTCATATAAGTTAAAATTAGTTAGAAGCCATAATCTCAAATTTTTGAAAAGATATTTAAGCCGAAAATCAATTTTTACCAACTTTTGTTAAATTTTTTTTTCGGTTTTTAATTTTTTGTAAAAAAACTGTCAATTTTTTTTTTTTCAAAATTTTACTGAATGTTGAAAACAATATTTTTTGAAAGATAAAATTAGCTTAAAGCCAATATCTCAAAGTCTTGAAAAGATATTTGAGTCAAAACTCAATTTTTACCAACTTTTTTTTTATTTTTTTTAGGTTATTATTTTTGTAAAAAAACTGTCAATTCGATTTTTCTCAAAATTTTATCAGATGTCAAAAACATTATTCTTCGTTGCACAAAATTGTTTTGGAGATATTTTAGTCGTAAAATTTTCGAAGTGACAAATTTTTTTTTTCAGTTTTTTTGATTTATAAAAAAACCGTTAATTGAATTTTTTTCCAAAAATATAATTGTTTTGTATCACGTTACAATATATTATATAAAATTTCAATTCAAGTCTCTAGCGTCATTGGTTCATGAGATCTTTAGGGTTAACCAAAATTTTCACCTTTTTTTTAAACTGCTATGGTAAAAAAACCACCCACGCAATTTTCTTGAGAGCCCTTTCTGCATCTTTCTGCCTTATTATCTGTATAACAAAATTTATTTGAAGTCGATATCTCTTCTGGTTCTTGAGCTATGGACGACGAAAAAACGTCGCGAACGTACGGACGTACGGACGTACGTACACACGCACGCACAGACATCTTTCTAAAAATCTTTTATTTCGACTCTAGGGACCTTGAAACGTCGAGAAATTTACAATAACTTCTTATGGGAAGTTAATAATATTAATCGGATTGAATTGAGTTAAATAAAAGTACAGGGGCGTACTTGAATTTAGGGTGGGCGCCAGGAAACTTTTTAAAGGGCCGTTTGCCTTGACCGGGAAGCTGAAAATGTTTCTTCAAAATTTTAAAAGAAACGAAATGTTTTAAATCCCTGATGGGGAGTTTGATAATTTTATTTGTTTAAAAAAAATCACTATCTTTCATTGTTGGGCTCCACGGCCTTGGTGTTCGGGAGCCCTCCTCACTCTTTTAAACGATTTGTCGTGTGAGTCTCCAGCTCGTCCGCTGGCTCAGCACGATCTCCAAACGGGGTATACCTAAATTTGTCATCCTCTAAGGGCTACTCTCATGACCCTCGAGGACAACGGGCTAAAAATGAAATTATAAAACATGGGAGAGGTTGCGATGGAGACGAAGACACACAACGAGAGTAAACCATGGCGCAAATACATACATGGTCCGAAACGATTTTAAGAATCATGTAAGGGATAATTTTTGTTGAGGTAAATCTTACCGTAACAAACTGTCACTGTTCATTTGGAAAAACTAAATTCTACCTTTTTATATCCCAAAGCTTTAGATTTACGTTGCTAAACATTTTACAAATCAGGGTCCATTGCGTTTAAAATAAATATCTAGCAAGAAATACGCCAAATTGGAAATGTTGATTTACATACATATTTGATTTCATTTTTGAGCTAAGACCAAGTAACTTGTTTTAAATTTAATTGAATCACGTTTATGAAAATTAACAGCTTTATTTGTTTTAAGATAATCTTTTTTGAAACTTTTGGATAACACCTGAAAAACTTTAAAGTACAAATTCCAGCCGTGAATTCACCCTTTTGGTAGTTGTTTTGTAATAGAGTTAAAGTTGTTTTCGTAATTTATTAACATCCCATAGGAAGTTTTTGTAATGGGTCCGATTTGTCGAATTGAAACTTTTGACATTTCTCGACGTTTCAAGGTCCCTAGATCTGAAATAAAAGACTTTAAGAAAGATGCCTGTGCGTGAGTGTGTACGTACGTTCGTACGTCAGTACGTCGGTACGTTCGCGACGTTTTTTTAATCGTCCATAGCTCAAGAACCAGAAGATATATCGACTTAAAATAAATTTTGTTATACAGATAATAAGGCAGAAAGGGCTCTCAAGAAAATTGCGTAGGTGATTTTTTTACCATAGCAGTTTAAAAAAAAAAAACAAATTAACGGTTTTTTTATAAATCAAAAAAACTGAAAAAAAAATTGTCATCTCGCCAAATCTTACGACTAAAATATGATTTCAATTTTGTGCAACGAAGAATAATGTTTTTGACATCTGATAAAATTAAAAAAAAAAATCTAATTGACAGTTTTTTTTTATAAAAAAACATTATTCAAAGTTAATAAAAACTGAATTTCGACTCAAATATCTTTTCGAAAATTTGAGATTAAAGCTTCAAACTTATTTTATCTTATAATAAATATTGTTTTCAACATTCTGAAATATGTTGAGCAAAATCGAATTAAAGGTTTTTTTACAAAAAATAAAAATCTAAAAAAAATTAATAGAATTTGGTAAAAATTGATTTTTGATTCAAATATCAATATCTTTTCAAAACTTTGAGATATTGGTTTTAAACTACTTTTATCTTTAAAAAAATATTCTTGTCAACATATATGTATGTTTTATGTGACCAATTTTTTAATGAATATTTGTAGATTTATATTTGACAATGTAGGCTATTTTGGTCAATTGATTTTCAATGCAAATAAAAAAACTTTATTCCATCTTTTACCCAACGTTTCGTCGCTACTCACGACTTCTTCAGGGGTTTTATTTAGATCTTTATTTAACATTATGAAAAAAATATTTTTTATATATTATTTTATACAATTTATCTAATTTATAAAACTTACATGTTGTTTTTTTGTTGTTGTATTTTACATTGTTTTTGTTGGTTTTGTTTTTTTAAATTTAATTTTTATTTCGTTTGAAGAAAAAATTAAAGAAAAATATTTAAACTATTTAATAAATTAACAATTAAACAACATTAAGTAAAATTTTAAGAAAAATCTAATTGACCGTTTTTTTACAAAAAATAAAAACCTAACAAAAAAAAACAATACTAAAACTTGGTAAAAATTTACTTACGAATCGAATAGCTTTTCAAAAATTAAAAATATTGTCTTCAAACTCATTTCATTTCACAGAAAATATTGTTTTCGATATTCAGTAGTTTTTTTTGTATAAAAATCCAATAGTCCGTTTTTCCATAAAAAAATAAAATCTACCAGAAATAGTACGCAAATTTGTTAAAAATTGATAATCGGTTCTTAATATCTCTCAAATTAATTTCATTCATCCAATTTGTAAAAATTTAAAAAATGCTACTTAAATTGGTAAAAATTTGTTTTCGACTAAAAATGTATTTAACAAAACTAGAATATCGTTGTTAATTTTAAAATTTTTAAGAATAATTCAACTGACAACTTTCTTAGCCCAACACGTAAACCTACAAACTTTTAAGCAAGACAAATCGAAAAACGGGATGGGAAGTTATCAGTGTGGGTCGCATCCCAGCCTCTTTTCTATTTTTCGTATTCATGATAAATTGATAGATCCCAATTCAATATCCCTGTAAACCATCATCATGCATTGAAGGTGTTCTCCCCATATACTAAACGTACGTGTGGCATCGGACAGGCCAAACTTCTAAGCGGAAGGAAAGATTGACGTTGAGTATTACTACCAACCTACTATGGAATTAACTCCATTCATATCGTGTCACCTTACCTACCTATTTGTATAAATGGCGAGCACTCTAAGTAAGGTACACACCTTTGTATTCAGTAAGTGTTATTTTACGGTGATATTCGGAAGACTATACGTGGGTTAAAAATGATGTGACTGATTGATTGCAATATTTTTCAGAAACAGGGAAATTGTTTTTTGTTGTATCTTCAAAACAAATGAAAGAAGAAGTGAGAGATAGGGTGAGATATAAGGAGTAAAAATATATCTACATTTTATTTTTTACTACGTAAAGCTAAAGTAAGACGGGTTGCAGGATTCAGGATGACTTTTTAAAGTTTTCAAGACCCACAAGAATAACAACGTCGAAAATGTAATAACCCAAGTACTTGGTGACTGTTCTTATAACAAAAACAGACCAGAAAAAATATGTGTCTAATTTATTTCGTCTCGAAAAATAAAGCAAGTTAAATGTAAACAAAAATAAAGTAAAAAGGCAACATAAAGGTAAGTAAACAAAAAACACGTTTAACCGCTCGGATAACCATACGTCGCAAAAGAAAATCTATAGAAAAAAATATAAAATTGACTCTATAATTGGGTTGAAGATGGAAGATGGAAGATGCGGGGAAAAAATATATTATAAAAATATGACTTTACTTAGTTCTGGTTTCATATATTTTTGTTTTGTTTTTGTAAAACTAAAAAAAAACAACGTAAGATGAAAAATATGCTTAAATAAATATAAAAACAAAAAAGCAATTTTCTTCAAAAATAAATCCTCCAAAATGGAGCGAAGTTTTTGTTTATTATTTTGTTTATTTTAAAAGAAGATCTTGGGAAGAAGATGTCAAGTTTTTGCTGTTGTTTACGCTGGAAAATAGCTTCAGTGAAGCAAATCTTCACATCATCAAGAAAAATTTCAAAAAATTGTTTTAAAATTCGAGGAGGAGACATTTGAGAACAGAGTAGCGAACAGGAAGAAGTATAAACTTTGAAAGAAAAGACATTTTTTAACGTTAAATAAAATAGAAAAAGCATTCGGAATAGTTATCATAATTTGGATTTCCATTCTAACTAAAATGCTGTTGTTACTCTCACAGGAATTTGATTAAGGTAAACTATAAAAAGAAGACTGAGAAAGTTATAAACCTTTGAACTATTTATGAAGTTAAGAATTAACATATTATTTCTTTTAATCAAAAGAGCAACAAATTATAGGAACCGCTAACATAGTCAGCAGAAGTATCCTAAAATAAGGAAAATTATTTTTAAACCCGTATCAGAACAGCATTTGAAATATTTCTTCAAACCAATGAAATAAAATGTTTTTCTTATCATTTTGGAAACTAAGAAAATTTGATTGATTTTTAGTTAATTCTATGATCGATTTAGTAAAAAAAATAATTATTATAGTGTATAGCTATAATCATAAATAACCCATGTCAACAAAGAAATCAACGAAAAATGGCGCTAGGTTTATTTCGTTCCTATTTTCTATTAGACATATTTGAAATTGTTTTTTAGAAACAATAAGAGAATTATTTGGAAGAAAGTCGGAGAATAAAACTTACCATATTATCGAAAAAGTAAATAAAAATAGTAAGCATACGCCTGAGTGAACTTTTAATCTAAAAGATATATTATCGTCAAAACGATCAGTTAATTTTATTTGATTTTTTATTTGAAATAAATACAAAATGAAGTGCACGACTGGCTCGCACGAACTTGCTCCTGTGTCCAAAGTCTCTGTTTAAACATTAATTTCCAAGTGTGAAGTCAATCAAATTAATAGTTTGAGCTGTAGAGTCGAGAACAGACAGACAGATTGAATGGGGGGACCCATATTTTTCAAATTCTCTACCATCGTAATGTCATGTTTGATTAAAATCTAGTTTCGAAAATGTTTACGAATGTCATACTTGCAATATAGCTCATATATGTAGCAAGTAAAAATATGTATTACGCATACGGCTGAGTGCACTTTTAATGTAAAAGACATATCGTCAGCTCAAAACGATCACTTTTCTAACTTCTCTTAAACTGTTTTATTTCAAAAGTGAAAGTGGCTTTTTTCGGAAATGTGGAACATCTAGACCAAGAGGCCACAGCAAATATTGAGTTGTGAAAGTTAACCGAAAAATAAGAAGATGATAGTCCAAAACTCCTGCAAATTCTTGGCATAGTGGTGCAAAACACAACAAAAAAAATTGCAAAATCAAGTTAACCGAAAGTTTTTTACTCGTCCCTAGATACTGGTCCCTACTGACCATAAGAAAATCTGTCCAAGATAAATTTATGGCGGCTATATCTCTGTCAGACAATTTTCAATTATATTAGAAATGTTAACATATTTTGGCTTACCATATGAAAATTTCATAAAAAAATAAAATAAACGTCATACATTTTTTATTATTCAAACAAGCATTTTCGAGATACGTACAAAAACTGTTTTAATTTTTTTATAAGAAAAGAGCAATCAACTGAATTGTTACATTTCATTCAATTGACACGAAACAAATATCTGGAAAAACGATATATTTATTTCACCGATATGACATATGTGTTAATAAAATTCAGATTAATTGAGTTACAAGTGATTTAAATTTGGAAGCAGTGACAATAATACGACATTTCAAGAGTCTAACTCGGTCGTCAAATAATCTTCAGCGATAATGTTAGCTTTTGAATTAATTTGTACGTAAACAATAATTAAACAATATTATCGTTTTCGGACTAAGCACAATCCTCTTGAGACTCTATTGCATCCTGAAAAAACAATTTTTGGTGCAGTTTAAATGTTCAAGGCAACGTAACATACAATACGGTGTATTTTTAGTAGAACAATATGACGATAACTGAGGATATACAGTTTCGTAATAAGAAGTGGAATGAAAATGTTAGCTAACTAGATAAAAATGCGAAGCCATTTTGGAAAATTGCAAAAATAAATAAAATCAAAAACAGACACAGACATATTCCTAATCTATAGGGTTTTTTTTGGCGCGGGTAGATTTTGATGCCCCGTGGCTGCCAATTTGTTTTGGTGACATCTATCAAATCTTTTGTTTATTATTCAGTTACTTATACCAAATCATCATGGCAAATTAAACCATTGAACAGCGCAATGCGCCCATTTTACGGTCGGCCTTACGCAGACTTCAACTTGGTGAATTTTGCGTCGGGACTTGGGCCTACATCCGTACAAGATCCAACTGACCCAGGAGCTCAAAGCTCATGACCATAGACAACGCCGGCCGCCGTCTATTCGCTGACGGGGCTTCGAATCGTTTAGAAGAGGACCCCAATTTTGACCGAAAAATCATCTTTATCACCAGGTGATAATGCATCTCCAAAAAGTTACAAAAGTTACCGTTTGGTGTGGATTTTGGGCCGGGCGGCCCGGCGGCGGCTTAATTGGTCCGTCCTTTTTTGAAAACGACGTTAGTGAGGCGGTCACCGACAACAACGAGGGCTACATAACGATGATAAATAATTTCTTATGGCCCAAATTAAACCATATGGAGCTAGACGACAAACGGCACAGCAAACGCCACGACATCTACACACAACATCTACCAGGCTTTATTGAAAACCCCTAGAGAAAATGACAATGATTTAGTTTACGAAGACTCAAAAAAAGCTTATGTCCTTGCAACAAAAACATCTCAGTGATGATGAAACCAAGAATCTTATAAACCAATCAATTAGTTCTCTAAACACACAAATTGTTGTTTCCAATCTGAAATCGAAGAAAATTCAATCGAGGAAAAACGCAGTCCTATCATGGGTCTCTTCAACTTTGGAAACAGGAAAAAGTCACACGGAGCCATATCTGGTGAATATGGAGATTGGGACATGACTACATTAATGTTTTTGGCCAACAAATTACGAACAAGCAACGACGAGTGAGCAGGTGCGTTATCGTGGTGCAAAAGCCATGATTTGTTTTTCCTTAAATCTGAGCGTTTTTTTCGGATTGCTTCACGCAAACGTCGCATAACTTCAAGGTAATACTCCTTATTAACCGTTCAACCTTACGGTAAGAACTCTTAATGCACTATGCCATTATAATCGAAGAAAACAGTAAGCAAAACCTTCACATTTGATCGAACTTGACGTGCTTTTTTCGCTCTCGACGTTGGATACTTCCAGATGGACGATTGTGCTTTGGTTTCGACATCATAACCGTACATCCATGTTTCATAACCCATTATGACCCTTTCAAGCAAAATTGGATCGTCGTTGACGTCATTTAACAGCTCTTCAACGATGTTCATGAGATTGTTTTTTTGGTCAAAATTCAGCAGTTTCAGCAAAAATCGGCGAGCTCATAAAAACACGTCGAACCTTAGCAACTACCACAGACAAAGTAAACAGTGAATATAACTGAAAATTGCATCATACTTTAGGGGCATGTTGTATACCAACACAATTAACAAAAAATTTGACTTTCGGACTCTCCAGACCCGCGGAATTTAAAAAATTCCGGGTACTTTTTGAACACACCTCGTATAACAACCAAATATTTTCCCTAGCTTTAAAAAAACAACTAAGGTTATACCTATTTCAAAGCCTGGGAAAAATTTAAAACTTCCACAAAGCTATCGACCAATAAGTTTGTTGAGTAGTCTTAGAAAGATTTTGGAAAAGATTTTAAAAGAAAAAATATTAGAAATTGCTGATCAATTAACCATTATTCCTAGTGAACAATTTGGGTTTAGAAAATTTCACATTAATATTTACCAAGTGTTGCGAGTATGTGAAACAGAATCGTTTGCTTGGCAAATCAACTGGCCTCATTTTACTAGATATAGACAAAGCTTTTGATACTGTGTGCCACGATGGAATGGTGCATAAACTAGTTTGCTTAAGCTTTAAAACTTATTTAATACAAATTATTCAAAGTTTCCTGTGTGATAGGTGTTTTAGTGTTTATGTCAATAACTGTTCGTCAAATTGTTACCAAGACGAGCATGGTGTTCCCCAAGGCCCATTAGGGCCATTCCTTTATAATATCTATACGTCCAATATTCTCAAGCTTCCTGAATCGCATGAATTTGGTTTCAATATAGTGACAAATTTAACCAATTCAATTAAACTCAGTATTATTTCAAATGGAAAATAAAGTTAAATGCTGATAAGGCACAAGCTATCTTTTTCAGTAGTAAAATAAAGACTTGTTTTCTTCCAAGCAATCACATAAATGTTAACGATGTGAACATAAACTGGGAAACGAGTGTAAGATATCTAGGGGGTTCCTTGGACCATCTATCTTATCTACAGAAAACATATTGCAAAAACGTTAATAGAAAGTTGGTATTGCGATAAAACTTTTCTATCCCTTTATCAATAGAAAGTTCGGTCTTAGTAAAGACTGTAAAATTTTAATTTATAGAGTGGTTTTTCAGGCAATTCTTTTGTATGGTTGTTAAATATGGGAAAAATGTGCAAATTGCCATATCAAAAAAACTACAGATAACTCAAAACAAATTGTTTAAAATAATGCTTAATCTTCCTTGTTATTATTCTACAGCCGGCTTGCATGCAAGAATTGAAAAGCTGAATAATTAATTTGTATTAAAATGCCAACTACTATAATTTTTTGTTAAAAGCTTGTAGTTTCACCTTATCTTATTTTGTTATAGTATAGATTATTATTGCTATATTGTTTTTAATATTATTTATTGATAAATTGCTGTATTTCTTTTTCCTTTTGTTTTTATTCATTGTTAAATTATATTATTTACTTAAATACTCTGTGATATTAACTTATTCTTTGTTATTTTACTTTATTTGTTTTAATGTTTATTTATTATTTATTTACCTCTATGTGAGTTAAACAACTATTTATCTACTTGTTTTTTTTTACGTATTTCAATCAATTAATGTATTTATTATATTAGGTCCGTTCGCGTACTTTCTGCACTAAAATTCGTAAAAAAGAAATATTTTAAAGAGTGGGGGTAAAATTCTCTCACCAAAAAAAAAAAACTACAAAAAAGTAAGCGAACGGGAAAACAACAAATAAAATAATTATTAGTTTTATTGTTTGTTTTGTATTTATTAAATTATTTATTGATTAACTATTTTATTTATTTATATATCTGTATTTATTCATAAATTTTCTTTATTATTAATTTTTTTTTAATTATTTATTTGTTTAATTTATTACTTTTAATTAAATTATTTATTAATTTATTAAAATATATTCAATTATTAAGTCACTAACGCATACTTAAATAAAAACATAGTTATATTTATCCATTATTTGTGAATTTTGTTACTAACTCATTTAATTCAAACAAATATGTATAATTTGAAAAACTATGTTAAGATACAATGTACTTGATTATGTATTTTTTTTTTTGTCATATTAAAGGTTTTTTTTGTTGTCTTTCCTTCAAATATTTATTTCCCATATAATTATTAATTTTAATAATATAAATAATGATTCAGTAAGAAAGATATAATGTATTTATTATATATAAAATTCGTATATGGGTGATTATACAAAAGTTGGGTAACTCGATGTCATCAACCAATATATACAAAGTCTGATAATATTTTATTGAGATCGCAATTTATTTTAAAACAATGGAAAGACATTTATTTAGTGACCCAATTTCAGTTCTTCGTTTTGAATACAAGTTATTAAAAAAACACAATTAGTTCTTAAAACGTCAGTCCTCTGGCATGTCACAACCCTGAAAATCAACCATTAAGTTTAACATTATCATTAACATTAACATTAACATTAACATTAACATTAACATTAACATTAAACATTATCATTGATTTGAGAAAACTTATTAATTTAATACAATCTGCGATGTATATAGTTTAATATATACTACAACTTTCATAATGCAGTGTTCTCCACTTTATTTAAAAAAAATAAGAAATTTTGTGTTCAGTTTCATTCGTCAGTCCCTTGTGTGTTATTTAAATTTAAAATTCGTGCGAAATATCGCCGACTCACTGTCAAATCCCACTTTAAATTTTAATGTTGGTATTGAAGTTAGTTGCGGGTTGCACAATTTGACGGCCACCATATCTGTAAAAGAGTTTGGGTTATGTTTGTTGTCTATACACGCGATAAGCCAGTTAACACGTCAGTTTTATGGTGAGTCGTTATTTTTTTGTTAATCTAAAGATTATTTTTATTTATTCGTATTAGACTTTGATTTTTTAAAATGTAGTTTGTTGATATTTGAAATTACAAAACAAAACATTAGTCCAGATTATAATCTCAAATTTCGTCTTTTTCGTCAGTCCTATGGCGTCAGTCCTGTGTCAGGTAAATTGTTATTGTTCTTCATTTCTTGATCATTAGTACTTTTAAGATGAATATTGTTAGATTTTGTTTATATTGTTTGGTGATTACTTTGAAATATTTAGTAAAACTATGTGAAAGTAGTAAAAGATAAGTGAATAACGTTACGTTAAATGTCAAAAGTCTGTTTTGAAAACTGATGTAGTATTTTCTCCCAGTATTACATATTAATAATTATTTTTAATTGTTACTAAGTGATTTTATGTGATCTTTATTAAATCCTAAGAGATTTTTACTAATTTGTATTAAATTTCATTATAATACTTTGAAAACTGTGTATACTCGTCAGTCCTCTGGAAGTCAAATTCTGAAATTTTTAAATATCTTACAATGTACTCAAAAAAGTGAAGTTTGATTTAGAAACTATCGCAAACAAAATATCCTCAAAAGTTACCCAACTTTTGTATAATAACCCATATGCATATGTAAACTGTGCGATAGTTTATCAAATGTAATTCAAATACGAAAATAAAAATCTGTCTATCTAGTTCTTGTGCTTTTGTGGAGACCATATTTTAGAATGCGTTTGTCTATAAGCATCTAAAACACCATCCAATAATTGAAACTCAAACTATTTATTTGTTGAAAATTCTAATTAAAATACTGTCATATAGTTGAGCTTCAAAAACAATTTTGATAGAACAAAATTTTCCTGCTGAAAGTCAGAAATATTATAGATCACTCCAATTCCAATGCCCGAAAATATTGTTTATTAATTTATACATAAACCTCAAATACTTTATACATATTTTCCATCCCCATAGCTATAATTTCCTTTTGTTTCCTTATATTTTTTAAGCTTAAAATATTTTAAAGCAAAACGTTTAACTGCGTATTCCTTTGTAATATCATTTAAGTAACAACATAAATTATTATCAACTTGATGGACCTATTACTGGATTTATATTTAGTAATTTGTGTATAAGGAAAAATGGAGTTCTTAAAAAACCATAAAAAAAAACGAATTTAGTTCCACTTTCTAATCATATTGATAAATCTCTCTCGATAAGCAAATACAATTTCTTTTATAAAATGAGGAAATGCTTGCTGTTTTAAGTTATCCAATTTTGTTTTCTTCTTGAAAATGATATTTTTTTTTGTTAGAATTTATTTATTCCATTTTGAGTTTGAGTTCTTAAGTCAGAGGTTAATTAACCAAACTTAATGTTTTGATTAATTCTTTAGCTAACATTTTGTCTTGCTCAATAAATTCTTTCCTAAAACAAAAAACAACAAAAAAAAATGTTAATAAATCTGAAAACCACAAAAATGTTTTATTTCATTTTTGATTAAGATTTTTATTTTGTATGTTTACTTGAATGTCATTCTTTTTTTTAATGAATGTCGTTAATTTTTTTTCAGATGATACAAAAGTCACCAAGAATACAAAATGGTAAAATTAACGTCCTAAAGCAATGTTTTATTGTATAAAAGGAACGAGATCAACAACAACAACAAAAAAATCTGGGTCGCTGTCCATAAATAAACGAGTAATATATATTTTATGTTATTTTTCTCTACTCTTCTAATGATGGTCTCATTTTAACCCAACCTAGGAGCTGTTTTTTAAAGGACCTTACCAAACCAAACTAAACAAATGCAGCAAGCAAATTCAATGTAATTTGTTTTTCCATTCCCAATATGAAATACAAAAAGAAATATCACAACAATTCAAGAATTAACCTAATTACATGCCGTATAATATGTACATGTATATATATATTTTCCAAATGGAAAATTATATTATAAAATTACCTATCCCCGCCCAGTTCCCATCTACTGATGGAGCGGGTAAATTTTTTATTTTTTGGTTTTTATTACAATAAATACCAGATTTGTTGCTTTTGATGGTTGCAATGCAAGGAAATAAACAGGAAAAAGGCTAAATTCATACCAACCATCCAACTAACCAAACAACGAATCAAGCCAGCCAAAAGCCCTACCGAACCGTACATACATATATATAACCAGCAACCAGCAACCATCACCATGGGGCTATTTATTATTTGCTCTATGGGGACAATTTCCTGTCTATGTAACATCTGGGCTCAAACAAAATGCTTTATAAAATATCCTGGGGGTTTGTTATGTTTAACTATGTACGAGTATAGATTGAGCTATACTCGACACTCGTATTCTGTTACAAAACCCTTGCTACAGCTACATTGTACCGTTTACTATAATAATAAAAAAAGGAAATATAATGCGATACCTATTTTAATAAATTTATGCGCACCGAGAGTTGAACAAGGATATTTTAAGTATGCGGCATTTAACTTACGAAAGGAAGGATGTCTCTAAACGCTATATGAATATGTGTTGCTACGCTGTGATGCTAGGGGGAAGGGGGTAGGTGGTGTGTGTGTGTGTGTGGTAATTAAATAACATTTACTGCTAATCAAAGTCCTCAAATTATGCTATTCAAGGCAATTTGACTGAGGGTGATGGTAAATGGTGGTAGTGTAGAGATTTTAATTTAATTGTATTAACACATCCTACAAAAAAAACACAGCTATACATTGTACAGAATACTTACATCGTATACACTTTTGTAAGGACTAATTAATTAAATATAATAGCGTTTTATAGGATACCCATATATATGCTAACTTATACCTATCGCACAGACATACAAGTGTCTATGTATGGCATTTTAGTTGAAGATCCTTATAAACATATGTACATTTAAATTAATATTGTTATAATGAAACGAAAGCTGATGACGCTACCTCCTGGTTAACATCATTTTGTGGCAGGGTTGATGTTGAATATATGTATGTACTGTACATACATAGAACACCCGTGTTCGTCAAATTGATTTATAGTCGACGATTAATGGAGATCAAGAATAAAAGCTCATGATGATTTATGCTATGCTATTGTTTGAAAACAGTTAAATCAAAACAGCCAAATAAACATGTTATAATTACCGTGAGAGAAATGTCAAAATAAACTCAAGTCCTTGCTATAAGAGGGTAAACCATCAAGGTGCTGCTGTTGGTCAATGGGTATTGACAGGTAAGGAGGACATTTATATACGCTTAATAACCTAGAGAAGTGTTTTCTATCAATTATAAAATATTGAATTTTGTATAGGTATGAATTATATGGTATGAATTAAATGTGGTGTTTCACTGTCTTTGATAAGGCTGTTTTGGTATTTAAAAAAAACAGCCTCATTAAAAACAGTGGAATAGTTACACGAACAAATTGGTCAAAATCACCAAAAAAATGTGGTTAGTTTACAATGTATGTATTTAGGAAAAGAGTTCTCTTGATGAATGATTAATGGATGGTATACTAAGTACACAGATATTCACTTGCCATTTTACTTCCCCAGACAAATGAGACGTATGAAATAATTAAAGTTCTTTGTTTAAAACATGGATTTTATTCTTAGAAATGTTTAACCACTTAAATGAATCTGAGAAAAACTGGGATCAATTCTAATAAAAGGTTTCATTTTGAATGACTTGATATTTGGGGAACTGTCACCTTAAAAGCTGTCATCTTTTGACATTTAAAAAGAAATAACTATGCTAAAATTGAACGATATATTCTTTAACAGTGCATTGAAATTGTTAAACTTCAATACAAAAATGGTAAACAATTAAAAGTCAAAGTTCGAAAAACTAAGGCATTGTTGGGTCGTAGTGAAGCCACTCCGGCGGCGGCGATAATCAAACTATTGTTGTCCTTTACTTTGCTCAATAAAAAATAAATAAATTATTTGGCACAACAGTCCGTTGAGAACTAGGGTCTAGTGACTTACAACTCTCAACCATTCCTGTGTGCGAGTACTGTTGTCAGGTATGCAGGGGACCTACAGTTTTAAGCCGAATACGAACGGCTTATTTGAGAAAGCACTTTTTATGACAAGAATTACTTTTGGAGAATTTGTCAATTCCTCGCAAGAGACAGTACCCGTGAAAAAAACTTTAGATGGCATAGGCAGGGATCGAACCCAAAACCTCTGGCATGATAGTTAAACGCACTAATAATCATGCCACGGGTACTACTCAATATCAACTGCAAATATTGCTGTTCTAGTCCATAGTGTTATAAAGAGAATTAGAATTTTAGGTAATCTGAGAAGATGGGTTTCTTCACATGCATCAAAATGTTAATGATCAAAGGTACATTAATTAGCAGAATTGTAGAATTTGATGCTCCTTTTACTTTTTCCTGCCGTTTTGGTCTGGCATTATGATGGCATCTTATTTATTTATGAGCGAGGCTAGTACAACTGTGACGGTGAATGGATTTCGCTAATGGGTTATGATTCATGAATACAATTGTTGACATTTCTCGAAGTTTAAAGGTCCCTAGAATATAAATCAAAGATTTTTAGAGAGTTGTAAGTGGGTACATACATACGTTCGTTACTTCGTTTCGTACGTTCGGGAAACTATTTTTCAACACCCATATCTTAAGAACCAGTAAAGTTCCCGACTGCAAATAAATTTAGTTTTACAGATAATAACATCGAAAGATGTAGTAAGGAATTTCAAAAAAGTGTTTTTTACTACAGCAATTAAAAAGTAAAAATCTTGGTTGACCCCCAATATTTTATGACCAAATAAGTATGGTTTTGACAAAAAAATGTATTAACGGTTTTTTCATAAACAAAAAAACTGTTATGAAACGAAAAAAAAAATTTTGACATCTGCTAAGATTTTGAGAATAATCAAAGTAAGAAACTGTTTTCTACACAAAAAAAAAAACAATTAGTAAACATTGATTTTTGACTCGAATATTAAGGCAAAATTAAAGATATTGCATTCAAACCAATTAATCTAATACAAAATATTATTTCTTTAAGTAAATGTATTGAAATTTTTTAATAATCCAATATTCAATTTTTTTTATAAAAATAAAAATCCACTGATCTACGATTTGAACATTTTGAGAATAGAATCAGCAATTTTTTATATGAAATAAAAACTTTCAAAATATGTAACGCAAAATTGATAAAAATTGGATTTCCACTAAAATTATAGAAAAAAAAAACAGATATTGAAATCAAACTTCTATTTTCAAATGCAAAATATTGTTGATAACTTTAAAAACTCAATTGACAAATTACAAAACGAAATTCTACAAAACCAACAAAAAAAAAAGATGAGATGCGGCCCACACTGATAACTTCCCTTCCTGACTGTTGATTTGTGTTGCTTAAACGATTGTAGGTTTTCGGGTTTTGTTAAAAAAGGTGTCAGTTGAATTATTTAAAAAAAAATATAATTAGGTACCTACCAACAATATTTTCCATATGATGAAATAGTTTGATTTTAAAATCTATTTAAGCTAACTAGATTTTTAGTCGAAAACCAATTTTTACCAATTTTAGTATCGCATTTCTTTAAAGTTTCTATTTTTTATATAAACATATCTGTGGCAGTATGACAGAGTAGCTTAAGTCAACATAAGTGTGTTTTGTATATTATACAAATTGAATATGGATGGAATGAATTTGAAGTCAATTCTTTCTATTGTTCACGAGATATCGAGAAGCGAACATCAATTTTTTACCAATTTGGCGTATTATTTTCTTGTATTCTAATTTGTTATAAAAAAAACTGACTGTTGGATTTCTATAAAAAATTTATTGAATGTCGAGAACAATATTTTATGTGAGATAAAATTAATTTGAAGCCAATATTTTTAAATTTTGAAAAGATATTTGAGTCGAAAGTAAATTTTTACCAAGTTTTAGTTATGTTTTTTTTTTAGGTTCTTATTTTTAAATTTTTCTAAAAATTTGCCGAATATTTAAAACAATATTTTCTATACGATAAAATTAGTTTGAAGAAATAATCTCACATTTAAGAAAAGATATTTGAGTCGAAAATTACTTAAGCCTCAATTTTAAACTAATTTTTGTAATGTTTTGTTTAAGTTCTTATTTTTTGTAAAAAAAAACTATTAATTTAATTTTCCTCAAAATTTAAGTGAATGTTAAAAACAATATTTTTTATAAGATAAAATTAATTTAAGTCGAAAATCAATGTTTACCAACCTTCAATACATTTTTATAATATAACATTTTTATAATATATAGGGTGTCCCAAAATTAACGCAAGAAATCTTGCGTTAATTTCAAACAAGTTGATATACATATTTATTTAGAAACGAAATCTCATCAAATGGTAACCTTTTTGGATGGATTAAGTGTTTAAAAAAATACTTGTCTTTATAAAGGGTGTCCCAAAATTAACGCAAGAAATCTTGCGTTAATTTTGGGACAACCTATATAACAAAATGTATTTGAAGTTGATATCTTTACTGGTTTTTAAGCTATGGACGACGAAAAAAAGTCGCGAATGACATCTGTCTAAAAATCTTTTATTTCGACTTTAGGCAAAATTTTCAATTCGATAAATCGGACTGATTACAATAACTTCCTTTGGGAAGTTAATAAATTGATAAGAAATGGTTTTGGACTCAAGTTTTATGAGAACAAAAGTAAAACTTTTAATCGCACACAAAATATTGGACAAATTTGAGTCGGCGGCTCTTAAAACACCAAATTTACCGTAAACATGGATCAGTTGTCCCAACAACTCAAAATAATAACATGGAACGCGAACGGACTTACCGCAAAAATCGAAGAACTAGAAACGGTTCTACTTAACGAAAAAATAGATATTTGTTTGATCTCTGAAACTCATTTGAAAAAAGACTCAAATTTAAGTATTAAAGGTTATTCGACTTACCACGCATGCCATCCATCCGAAAGAGCAAGGGGTGGTTCTTCCGTATTTATCAGAGAAAATATCAATCATTCGTTTGAGATAAATATCGAGCTCGATACAATGCAAGTTACTTCCGTTAGCATAAAAGTTAGACACGTATTTTTTAATATTGCGTCTATTTACTGTCCTCCTCGGTCCAAAATAGACAAAAACGATTTTAAAGATCTTTTCAACGCTTTAGGTCCAAAATTTATTATTGGCGGCGACTTCAATTCGAAACATTCATTTTGGGGATCACGTTGCATTTCGACGAAGGGTAGACAACTCTACAAAGCGGGTATTGAATGTAACGTTGAATTTTTCTCATCAGGAAAACCAACGTATTGGCCAACCGATACAGCGAAAACACCCGATCTTGTTGACTTTTTTTGACATCGCAAGAGGAATGAACAGAAAATATATGACAGTAGATGATAACTTCGATTTTTCTACGGATCACTCGGCCGTTATCTTAACAATAAACAGTAACGTAATCGAAAAAGAAAAGCCCCTAATTTTAACAAATAATAACACAAATTGGGATAAATTCAAAGAAGATTGCGAAAATAGAATTATACTGAACGTCTCTTTGCAAACTCCGTTTGAGTTAGAAGATGAAACAGAAAAATTTATAAATATTGTTCAAGAAGCAGCTTGGAATAATACTCCGATCTGTAGTAAAAAGTCAAGGCAATACGAAGAAAAAATTCCAGAAGATATAAAAGAATTGATACGCGAAATACGAAAAGCTCGAAAAGTATGGCAGCAATCACGTGCTCCTCAGCATAAAAGTGTCGTCAACTTTTTATCAAACAAGATTAAAAATTTGTTACGAGATTTTAAAAACAGCGAGAATTCTGCCTATCTTGAAAGCCTAACAGCAGACAAAAAAACGAATTATTCTCTTTGGAAGACGATAAAAGGTATTAAAAAGCCTCAAATAATGTCGGCACCTATTCGAAAAAATAATTCTGAATGGGCAAAAACTGATAAGGAAAAGGCGGATTTATTTGCTAAGCACCTTGAAGAAACGTTCAAACCTTTCGATGGTCAAGAGCTTCTGACTAATGACGGAGAGCTCCAACCAGCGCCGGACAATTTTTCTATCAGGAATATTACTTTGAATGAACTTGTCCAGGAAATAAAACGGCAGAAAAATAATAAAGCTCCTGGCTACGACCTGATTAACGGTCGTGTCCTCAAAGAGTTGCCTAAAAAAGCAATGGTTAAGCTCTTACAGCTCACTAACGCTGCTTTAAGACTTGCTTACGTACCCACGCAATGGAAAGTCGCCGAAGTAATAATGATCCCCAAACAGGGTAAGCCACCGAATGAGAAAAAATCGTATAGACCAATTTCTCTCTTACCAATTTTTTCTAAAATATTTGAAAAATTGCTTCTTAAACAAATGCTACCAATTATTGAAGAAAAACGTTTAATTCCCGACCACCAATTCGGTTTCCGGAATAATCACTCGACAATTGATCAGGTTTACCGAATAACTAACGAAATTGAAAAAGGATTTGAAGAAAAAAAGATTTGCTCAACTGCATTTCTTGACGTTTCTCAAGCTTTTGACAAAGTTTGGCATGACGGGCTAAAATATAAATTAAAAGTCTTTCCAGAGCAAATATATAACATTCTTGAATCGTACCTAGAAAATAGATTCTTTCGAGTTAAGCAAGGAACAGAGTATTCGGAGTTTAAAGAAATAAACGCTGGGGTTCCCCAGGGTAGCGTCCTTGGACCGATTTTGTTTGTTCTTCATACCCGAGATATACCCCAAACAGAAGGCACAACTTTAGGCACTTTTGCCGATGAACAGCTGTACTCGCAATATCGGATTCAATAGAAACGGCAACCTCTAAGCTTCAAAAGGCATTAAATAGCATTTCAGATTGGACAAAGAAATGGCGAATTGCTCTTAATGAAACGAAATCGACGCACACAAATTTTACGTATAAAAAAGTATATAACTTACGTATTTATATAAATTCTGTGCAAATTCCATACGCTAATGAAGCGAAGTATCTAGGCATGACTCTAGACGCGAAACTTAAATGGAAAGTTCATGTAAAAAAGAAACGCGATGTACTCGAAAATAAACTCCGCGAATTGACATGGCTTATTGGAAGATATTCCAATCTAAGCGTTTATAACAAGCTTCTTATTTATAAGCAAGTACTGAAACCAGTTTGGACGTACGGTATACAACTTTGGGGTTGTACCAACGAAAGAAATATACAAATTTTGCAAACATACCAAAACAAAGTACTTAAAATAATAGTAAATGCTCCATGGTATGTAAGAAATACCGACTTACATAGAGATTTAAATAAAAAATATGTAGAAAACGAAATTAAAAAATTTGCTACAGAGCTAAGATCACGACTTAGAAATCATAGTAATAACTTAATCCAACAATCTGTTAGCGAGGCGTTCGTTTTTCGGCGTCTGCACCGAACAAGACCTTCTGATCTAGCGCAAACAAATTAATCTCTCCACTCGAATTTTGTGGAATCTTCAGGTCCTCTCGTTGGGGAGCTTCCTGACAAAACGCGAACAAAGCTGGACTTAGTTGTAGTAATAATATAGAAGATAAGGGAGGTGAGTTTTAGTCAGTAAAAATCTGACACTACTATAAGCATCGGGCTTATAGTGTCTCTGAAGATTTCTCACCTTCCTGCGGAAAAAAAAAAAAAAAATTTTGTTAAAGTTTTAGAAAAATCGAAAGACGGGTTCGTGTGGGAAGTTATCAGTGTGGATCTCATCCCAAATTTTTTTGTTGCTGAAATAATTGGAAGAGCGTCGTTTGTTTTCAAAAAAAAAAACAGAAGTATATGTACTACAAGAACAATGAAATAATCGAAATTTAGCAAAAAATGTTTCCTTACCACTTTATTTCTCAAAAAGGTAATCACAACTGGCCACCAAAAATAGTATGACCAAGATTTTAAGACTTTGTTCCTTGAAACGACGCATTTGCAAAATAAGGTCTATACTAACACTCTACTATCGATAAACGACCTTTTCAAATAGAAGTCGTGAAGTTATTGAGGACATAGTTAAAAAGTTGATGATGATGCTAGAACTCTAGCCGTGTTCGCCATTTAGCTTATATTGGTTTTTATTTTTTAAATCATACCTTCCTCTGTTCAATGAAATTTTTATTTTATTATTCATTGTTCTTTATTTTAAAACTAGCGGCCAGCCGCGGCTTCGCACGGGTAGACATAAATAGGTACAGATAATGTAGCTCTCTAATGAAAAAAGAATTATTAAAATCGGTCCAGTACTTTTTGAGTATATTCGTTACATACAAAAATACAAATCTTTACTCTTTATGATATTAGTGTAGATAAGGTGTTTTAGTAAAACAGCTAGATGAATTCTTTTCAAATTATTTTCTAGAAATACTTTAAAGTTCTATTTTTAACAAAATACTGATTAATCATTCTTCATTCACACTAAAAGTATTCAAAATACTCGTAGCTCAATCGGATTCTTAATTTTACTCTCACCTTTAGAGTGTTCTCCAAATTTCTTAAACACTTGCAAGGTTATTAAAAATTATAAAAACTGTTGCATAAGTTCTTGGAAGATAAACAACTTTTAAAATCAAATTGTATCAAAATTGACAATTTTTGTTTTGTTTTGTTTTTAGGAAACGTTATTTTCAAATCATTTGCCTTTCAAATATTATGATGTATTTCTCAGAAAACCATCCAAGTTATGAAAAGCTCAATAGAAAACATTCAACTTTGATGAAGTTTCACATTCCCTTCTTGTGTTTAATTTCCCTCGACTATTTGAGCTCAAATTGGGTTATTATATTAACATTTTCGCCAAAGAAACATGTTTTCCATCAGAATTTTACCATAACAAATTGCGATATATAAATTATAATCTACAATTGGATCCACAAAAAAAAATATATTAAAATCCTGTTTTCAAAATGGCTCCCCATATTTCCTAAGTCTGTCACAGTGGGAAAGAATTTTCTCTTAAGTACTCGCACCTTCCATTAATTTTGCATAAGTAGGTATAGGCAAGGCATCCATAAGAGTTATAGGCTTATATCAACTTCAACTATATTTCACACTTCGACAACGATTGAAATTAAGATAGAAGGTGTTAGGTGGGTCCTTGAGGAGGAAAAGGAAACGTCGTAGAATAATCATCATGATGCCACCACGGCGGCGGAGCTGCGCCGGGTGTGAGATTATGACTTTTTTGAGATATCTATGTATATATATTTAGAAGAATGGGCCATAAAAAAACGAAGTTGATACCTTAATATATACACTACCCATACACACAGCCCAACAACGAAATAACTCACGCATAAGACATGAGGCGCACTCTTTTATAACAATGAATGACATGCTACATCTCCATGACATTATTTAATGTCGATCTAGGGCTCATGTCCTTATATTCCTATACCTACGTTACGTTACGTATGTACGTATTTTTGTATTATACGTACTGCTAGATAGAAAAGACTAACTTTGAGATACAAGTACTTAAAGTAAGTCCATTAATAAATCTGCCAGCCCAACGACAACGACAACGCCAAACAACGCCGACAACAACAACTAAGCGTATAGCGGGGCAACCGAGTGAACGGGTATCAGGCAAAAAGCAGGTTTTTGTCCCTAAATTTGTTGCTGTTTTTTTTTTCTAAGACCTATGTATGCCATTCCTGATGTAAAGGATGAGGCCGGAAGATCACGTAGCAAGGATACATGAGTTTTCTTGTTATGTTTGTTGTTATTTTTGAACTAAAACAACTGCAAAAAGAAATCGCATAAGATACATACTTATTATGTATGATACAAAGTTTAATCACATTTTTCATTGTTGTTGTTGTTGTTATTGTGTAGGATTTTGTTCTCTCTATAAATGCCATAGGGTGTTATAATTTTGATAAATAGTTTCGAACGCAGATAAATAATGATGATAATAATCCCAAACGTGCGATTAACACTGTGGATGAGCATCAGAGTCAAACAAATAAATCTTCATCCCAATATAGCTAACAAAAATAGGTTACTCGCTCTAATACATCTAAAACATAATATATGTAACTCTGCGGGCTTCTTAGGGTAGGTTGTATTAAAAAGGATAATTTTATGAACATTAATCCAAGTCTATATTTGGAAAAGAAATGAGAGCCTTCTGTTAGACATTATATATAGACATTCGACGAACGCATCAGGCAGCGGCGCGGCCGGCGCGGCGCGGCGCGGCGACGCACGGCAGCTGGTTTTCAAATTAGAAGACTTAATGACAGCACTTATGTTTGAGAACATGACATGAGTTGACTCGTATAAAGTAATCTATTTCAGAAAACTATAATATTATGAATATTATCTACAATCTTTTCATCTAAACTGATGGTTATCAAGAGTCACAATATCATATTTGGTATATTATGTTCATCTTTTAAGGAAGATTTAATGTCTACATCATAATGTTTAATGTGTTCGTTACCCTCTAGCTTACAGTAGGTATACGTCATATAATCTCGGATGTATTATTTTTTTATTTATATTTTATCTTCTTAAAATAAATGCTTTTGCAAAAGAGAAGTGGTTTAAGGCTTATGAAGAAAATTATCTTTTTATATCCACTTGAATTTATGTTTTAAGTAATTTAGTTTTTATTGATTATATGGTATTTTAATTATACCTTCTTAAGGATAAGTTTTGGATTCGAAAAATATTAAATTCAGGATTTTGATCTGCTCTCACTTCATAACACTAGTCCGCAAGGATTTCTTCCTAGTAATAAAATTGAACTTTTCCAATGAATTTTGATGGCGTTAATTCAAATCTGAATTCAAAATTAATGTATTACGTCAGGTTTTTAAGATATTATTTTTTAAAATGTTGAAAAAAGCACGTATAAGTCTTTTTAGGGCTATCTAAATTTATGAAGAAGCTTTTTATATAGTTTGAGTTCAAAGAAATATTACTTTGGACAGTAAGTGCACGAGGCTTCGAATGCAAGCAATTCAAAGTGTTTTTGGAAAGCTATAAGAAGGATAACTGGCAGACCTTTCACTATTGATGTTAGTTTACATCCTAAGGTTCAATAATTCAATAGGGCAGTCGATTAGTTGTAAATGATTACCTAGACTATCACATATGTGTGGAGAAAGTCAAAGAGGCTATTGCTAGAACTAAACATAACAAAGCACATGGAGAAAATCGAATACCTTTTGAGTTCTACAAAAATTTAACAAAAAAGGCTTTAATTGTGATGGTGAATTCGTTCAATCAAATATTTAGTAAAAACATTTTACCACAAGTTTTCCGAAAGGCGATTTTATTTTCACTGCACAAAAAAGGCGACTTGGATTCAGTAGAGAATTATAAAGGTATTTCCTTCCTGAATTGTTTATTAAAAATTTTCGCACTAGTACTGTACACAAGTACCCGTAGGCGTACACGTAGTACCCGTAGCATGATGGTTAGTGCATTGGACTGTCATGCCAGAGGTCTTGGTTCGATCCCTGCCTATGCCATCTAAAGTTTTTTTCACGGGTACTGCCTCTTGCGAGGAATTAACAATTTCTCCAAGAGTAATTCTTGTAATGAAAAGTGCTTTCTCAAATTAGTCGTTCGGATTCGGCTTAAAAGCTATCCCCTTCATCCCTGACAGCATTACTCGCTCACAGGAATGGTTGAGAGTTGTAAGTCAGTAGGCCCTAGTTCTCAACGGACTGTTTCGCCACCCAATTTATTTATTATTTACTGTACGCAAAACTCACAGCATGGGTCGATAATGAAAACCTTCTAAGTGATTTTTATCGTTTTAGACAAAATTATTTAACAATTGACCAAATTTTCACCCTCATGAGTATTGGGCAGTTATTTCAGGATCAACATAGGAAACTATATACTTTTTATGTAGACTTTAAAGCCGCTTTTTATTCTATCGATAGAAGGTCACTATTCTACAAACTTTTATTGATGGAAATGTCAACGAAAATGCTTAATGTTTTGAAGCTTTTGTAATTGGACACAAAATTAGTGATATGGAACGGCAAGCATCTTTAAGAATGCTTTGCAACAGCAATGGGAGTAAAACAGGGGTGTGTGCTAAGTACCCTCTTGTTTATCCTGTTTCTTGATGACCTAAATGAAGTGCTTTGTGGTGGAATTTTGTGGGCCGGAAGGAGGGTTAAAGAACTCATGTATGCTGATTATATAGTCTTGTTATCGGACAGCCCCCAAGGACTAAGTCGCATGATTTTGGACCTTGAAAAATATTGCACGCACACACAGTGAATTTGAGTAAGTCCAAAATAATGATATGCCACTTAATAGCACATGGAAGACCTGTATGAGTACAAATGAACTCAGTTTTAGTGCGAAGCATAAACTGTTCGGGCAACTTCTAAATCAGTTTTGTTTTATGCCACTCAAGTTTGGGGTTATCAGCAAAATGAAGAAGTTGGAAAACTACTTAGATTTTTTCTGAAACGAGTGTTTAACTTCCATTTAGTTCCCCAAATTATAGGCTTTTATTGGAGACAGGATTGTCTCCACTATTTATTTCAACTTTGAAGCTTTACTTTGATTATGTTATTAGGGCTGACTCTCATCCAGAAAACCATTAAACAAAACTTATTGTAACAAATGCAATCTCTCACGACAATGACCTTGGAAAGAAAAAATCAGTGTTTTAAACGGACAGAAAAGATGGAAGATTCTGAGCCAAAATAATAGCTGAAGATTTTTTTCTTTAAAATTTGTATAATTATATAAAGTTTCGAAATCATTATTTACTTGCCATCTGAGGTGACGGCCTAGGCCATGCTTTAATAAGATTGAGTTGAGCAGTACCTATTGTAAACTTTATAATTGTTCTAACTTCTAAATTGAATAAAGCAATCTATCTAATCTAATTCTAATGAAGAATCTTTTTTCCAAAAGATCCGTGATGGTTTTCCACATCTATAGTCCTTTTCTTAAATATTCAGTTGAAATATTTAAGTTTTTATATCTCACCTGTCTTGCAAAAGTACGAAAGAAATGCTAAACCATTTATGTTAAAACGATTTTTAACACAAAATCTACACAACTATACTATATCAAGTTTGTTTGAAATATGTATATTAAAAAATAATATTGCAAAAGATTTTTTTTATAAGTTGAGCCAAAAGTTAAAATTAAAGTTTGGATTCGAAATCAGAACTTAAATTTAAGTCCAAAACACGTTTCTCAAATCTCTGAAAGTTTCAAATTCAAAACTTTAAATAGAGTCAAATAAAGACTCATTACTAATAAGATATTCCAGAAACTAAGTAAGATACTTAAATCGATAACATTCTATCTAGAAGATACAAATTTATACATTGCAAAATCATGATACCTACAAATTTATTGATGTTGAGATATTTTGAGTTTAAAATCATATTTTTGGATGTTATTTTTAAAGGGGCATATTTTAAATTCCTGATGTGAGAGACAACAATTAAAAGGCGCGATTCGAATACACTACATCTGGTGATTTTTTGACACTGACAGCTATTTTATGCTCAAAAATTGTACAGAAAGTCAGGAAAGGAATGAGTCGCTTAATAAAGTGGTTGGGAAATATTGAAAACATATTTCCGAGGTAAGTGATAAAATAGTGTGGTTTTTGAAAAGAAGTTTTGGCTCAAATGAATTCAAATATCTCTGATTATTTTTTTTCAAGGTCAATTTGACTAACCATTTAAACATCCACTTTAAGGAGCAGGGTGTAGGCGAAAAAACATATTTTCGGACGCGTCGCATTTTCGTCTATGACTCGGCGCCTACGTTACGAATTAAAATTGACGAATTTGGGGCACAGAAGACATGCATACTATTTTTAACTTTCCGCAGGAAGTTATTGTATTATGGAATTGAAAATTCGTATGGTCGGTCATATCTAAAAAAACCGGTACAAATTTAATTTTTAAACAAAAACGATAAAAAAAAATGCGTTTTGACTCAATTGTCTTTGAAAAAAAAAGAGATATTTACTTCAAACTTTGTTATCTCACACAAAATGGTGTTATTAATATCTTGCAACACTTTTAAAAATATCGATAGACGGAAGTTATCAGTGTGAGTCGCATTCTTTCCTCTGTTTTCGAAAATTAAGCTGGAAGGAAAGATTTGCCCAACAGTGTGAGCAACAGAGCCATGTTAACCTTCATTTTTTGTACTAAAATTAAAGACATAGACTTTTTGAGCAAGAAAGCCTTAACGATGCAAATTGGCCACCTCGGTGTATTGTGTTCTGATCCCTTTTAAATTTTAAACATGAGGGATCGATGTGTTCCCAAATGTGTTCATCAAATGATCTAGGGATTTAATTATATTATCATCTGAGGAATCCCTGAGCTACAGGGTGAAATTATTAAAAAGTTTTGAAAAATTGAAAACTGACAGAATAATGAGCTTCATAAGCGTTGATTTTATTGCATTTTTAAAAAGAAATTTATAATCGGACTGGCCATTTTCAATGCGGTTTTGTATTTAATCTTGTTTTTAAAACTTAGCCACAATTGTTTTTCAACATCTTTCTAAATTTCAAATACAATATCGTAAAAATTTGTCTCGTGTACTAGGTGCTTTATTTTTCTAATGTTTTTTTTAATTTTTAGATTCAAATTCATGAAATTTGCAAAAATTTACTCATAGCTAAGTTTTTGAAGAACCCAAATAAGATCTTATTTTGAAAAATCAAAAAAAAAAAATATATAATCAAAACACGTTTAAGGCATTTTTGAATTTTTCAAACGCAAGTTCACATATTCTTGATTCTTGAAAAATCAATGTTTCTGTCTGTTTTTTTAACATTCAAACAAAATAACTTGAAAACTTCAGTTTAAAAACCTATTTCACTAAATAAAAGTACTACTTCTAAAACTTCAACAAGAACTTATTTTTCAAGTCTTTACAATGTAAAAACTACATACAGACAGCCAGACAATTTTACAAACTTTATTCGTTCTTATTGCGGTACATAATCATTACACTCGTTATGTTTCATTAAAATCCCACAAGTTAAATTAATTTACCACTGATGCACAACTTGACCCAAATAATGAAATCGGATGTAGTAAAAATCACATCTACAGCATACGTCATTACATAAAACTATTCAAAACTTTTTTTTTTTTAAATGTTTTTCTTTAGGAATTTTTGCTGTTGTTCTTATTTGGCAACGTGTCAAAGGATTTCAAAAACCCCTAATCCTTATATGTAGCAACAGTACAAGTAGGTTGTAGAACAATTTGAATCACTTCGTTCGAGTCACAAAACCAACGACCGACGACAATAACAACGACAACGACGAGGACTTCAAAATCACTACGTGTGTCATCGTCTACACATTGTCATTGTCATGTTAATGTTTTCGACTTGTTTCGTTTCGTTTCATTTCGTTTTTGTTGTTTTTTTAATATGTTGTCCTTAAGAGAAAGAAAAGAAAATTAGTTTAGTTATTGTTTTGGGTGCTCTCCAAAGTATCATAGCTGAAATTTTCTTCCAGGCATATGTGTGATGGTGATGATGGTACGAAAATGCAAATTTTATGCTAAGTTTTTTTCTTTTTGTTTTGTTTTTTTTTTTTCAAAAAAGAAAAAGATTGAAAAAGAAACTAAAAGATGGCATTTAGAATGATAATTGAGGAAATGGTATAGTTTGCTTGAGCTGAGCTGAACTGAGATATCATAGCTTTTCAAAAAAGTAATGAGGTGAAAATTTCGTTAGAAACCTCCAAGTTATTTGAAATAAAAGAAAAATATGAAGAGCATCTTTACTTTTAGAGATCTTTGTTTTTGTGGAACTTTATAAAATATACTTATAAGGATATACTGCAAGCCTAGTATATTTACATGCTACTTAACATTTTTGACAAGTTTGTATGAAATCCTTAAGGCTTCCGTACGGTAAAAAATTACTAACATGATATATTTGAGTTATGTCAAAATTCTTAAAGCTGTCCTAAAAGATGGAAAATTAAAAAAATTTAATAGCTCTTGGACTTTCATTTGAAATAATGACATTTTGTATTGTTTTCAAAATAAAGGAAATAAAGGGTATCCAGCGGAAATTTTTCAATTCAATTTCAATTCAATTCAATTTCTTTATTGTAAACAATACACTAAGACAATGTCTTTTATAGTATTTGTACTTTGGTTGAACAATTAAAGTGCTGTTTGATTCTATATACAATAAGATAATACTTAAGCTGCTAAAAATATTTTTTTTTTTTTTTTTTTTTTTTAATAATACATATAAGACTTTTCCTCTCTTCTTCTTTCCTATTTCCCCCTTAACATCCTAGTTGTTCGAAAAATGTTTAAAAACCTCGGTCTTGAAACTTACTGTATCCGTTATCCTCTTAATGCTAACCGGCAAAGGGTTAAAAAGGCGAATGCTGTGAACGAAGAACAACCGTGAGGAATTTAGATATCTAAAAGTTGGAATAACTAAATTATTTGTTCTTGACGATGTACAGAACTCAATTTTTTCATAAAGGTACTCAGGTGTTCTTGTGCGAATAATTCTGTGGAGAAAGATACAAATACGGAAATTTACGTATTCGACCATGCGTGCACTTAAGAATTTTTTTGCTGAAAGCAGAGATATGGTCATATCCGCGAATACCATAAACGTAGCGAGTCATGTCATTAAGCGCCACACGTAGTTTGTATTCAGATAAAGAATCCAGTTTCGGATACACGACTTCAGAAAAGGAAATGATTGGTATACGAGTAGAGTTCTCATAAGACGAAGTTTTGTTTTTTGAGGAGTAAAAGAATTAGATACCCATAGTTTTCTTAAAGTTCCGTAAATACGTGCAATGACATAATTTATATGGTCTCTGCAAGAGAGATCCCTAGAGATTTTGAATCCAAGACTGGTCACAGAATCTACAAAACTAACATGGGCACTATTCAAAGTAATCGAAGGTAGATCTCTATGGTTGTATGTCTTCTTAGAAATTAGTAGGGCTTGACTTTTATTGGGATTGAGCACTAGACCATTTTCCTTAGCCCAGTTAGAAATTCTCTCAAGATCTTCATTAACGCGAAAGACAAGATCCTCTATTAAACCGATTCTACGTGAGAGATAAATTTGTATATCATCTGCATGTAGATGAAAAGAGACGTGCTCACAAACCGAAGGCAAATCATTGATAAAGGCACAAAACAAAATTGGCCCCAGAATAGAGCCTTGTGGCACGCCCATCTTCAAGTACGTATGTGCTGAAAAACTTGTTTCCAACACATACACGCTGAGTTCTGTTACACAAATAACTACCAATAAGACGAACAGCTGAGTTCGAAAAACCAAAGTAGTGCTCAAGTTTTTGACAAAGAACTCGATGATCAACTTTGTCAAAAGCCTTCGAGAAGTCCAATAGACACAGTACTGAGATATTGTCTTTATCGTATTCGAGTCTTATATCCTCTAAGATCTTTACCATTGCTGTAGAGCAGGAATGGTTAGCTCTAAATCCAGATTGGTATGGAGACAGCAATCTTTTGGACGTAAAATGGTCAATAATTTGATTTTTTCGAGAACTTTGGACATGCAAGGTAAAATGCTTACTGGCCGCTAGTCGGCGAGTTCGGAAGGTGTGGGCTTTTTCGGAACAGGAGTTATCCTGGCTGCTTTCCACGCAATAGGAAACGTAGAAGTGACAATACAGTGATTAAAAACATGAGTGAGAGCGTTAATCAAGCAGGGTAGGACAAGTTTCAAAAATCTTAGCGGAATACCGTCTTCGCCTATAGCTTCGGACCTCAAGGATTTAAAAGTGCGTATAATTTCGTCTTCAGTTACCGTCTCAAAGCAAAAATCGTTAACTCCATCATAAAGTAAGCCAGCCTTGGGCTCAAAGCTAGTAGCTATTTGATTTGTTTGAGTAAACTGATTGTTGAGGTCATTAGGATCAAGTTCACACTTAGAAATTGGCTTTTTACCAATACCAATGTCACGAAGATTTTTCCAGAGCTGTTTAGAAGAAAGATTTGTATTGAGTTTCGAGGCGAAAAAGTTACGTTTGGCGCAACGGGTAATGAGAGTTGCTTGATTACGAAAGTAGCAGTATTGTCGCCAAGTTGTAGGATTTGGAGAAAGCCGCCACTTGAGGTAGTATTTTCTGCGACTTTTAATCGCATTCTTTACTTCAAAGTTGTACCATGGACACTTCTCGTTTTGAATTCTTACCGTTTTTAGAGGAACATGCGTTTCGAACAATCTCTTCACATGGTTGTAAATGAAGTTTAGTTTGTTATCTACATGCACTAAATTGTAACAATCACTCCAGGCCACGCTGCTGGCATCAATATAAAAAGCTTCTACATCGAGGGCTTTAAAATTTCTAAAAGTAAATGTGGAAGGAACTTGGGAATGAGAGAAATCAATACTATAAGTACAAAAAACTAAGTCGTGGTCTGATATTCCATCAAAACTTAATTGATCATTGAGAATAATGTTTGTTGGTTCAGATACAATAATGAGGTCAAGTAGGCTTGGGGAACAAGTTGGAGCGTATCTAGTTGGGTATTTATTGATAACATTAAGACCTGACCCAGCAATAGCGTCAAGAAGTTGAAATGAAGTAGAGTCCCTTTTAGGTAGATCAACATTGAAGTCACCACAGACAATTATGTGTTCATATGATATAATGAAAGATTCTAGTGCTGTGAAGAAAGGAGTGAATGAACAGGTTCTTTTAGGGTTGTAGACACATGCTAGCAAACATTTTGTATTCGAATCAGAGATTTCTACTATAATGAATTCTATGCCATTATTATCTGACCTGGATAATATTTTACATTTTAGACTCGATCTACAATAAATTGCAACACCACCGCCCGTTGTAGAAGTGACCCTATCATTCCGTATTAGGGTGTAGTTACTTAAATTACGAATGTGGTCAGGAATTTCAGGATCAAACCAGGTCTCACTCACACAAATAACATCTACTTTTGTACCATCGAAAACAGTTTTTATATAGTCAAATTTTTGATCATTCAAACTTCTATAGCATTAAAGTGGCATACCTTAAAACCAGACCTCGCTTTAGATAAATAATTCAACACTAGTTGTGCGGATTTGAACTCAGCATTGCCATATACAGCATCATAAAACTGTGACATTAAATTTTAAAGTAACATTTAGAGTAAACAGAAAGCACCAAACAAGAGAACAGTAGCAGCAAATAACAACCGAAGTAGGGAAATTCCCGGAAATAAACAATAAATAAATGGAAAACTGAATAAGAAGAAAAGAAGAAAAGTTTACACAATAGATAAAAAATAAGTAATTATATAATACAATAATGAAAATATGTAGTAAATATGCAATTAAAGAAAAAAATACAAGTGTAAATATAAATAACAAGTGGGAGCACTACTTTAAATTGCTATTCCGAAAATAATAGCCGGTTGAAATAAGCTGGATTTGTGTGATTTTTAGTCGCTATAAGTCACTGGTGGAGCAATATTTGGAGTGCGATGGATCATTGGTAAGTGCTCGTCCAGGTTCTTGAAATCATTTTAATATTCAACGACTAAGTGATTGGCCGAGCACGCAACTTATCTGGTCGTGGGTTAAAAGATGCAATCAAGGAGGTATAATGTTCATTAGACATATTCCTGGACCATTAACGTCAGCAACAACGCCAGAACATAAATATTTGCCTTAAGTTTGAAATTAAAATATTCAAAATCTACTTAAATCAGCCTTCACAGGATTGAGAAAATATCAACAGTGCATGTTATTTTGAAGAAAAAAGTAAGTCTCCATCCGTACAAAATGTTAATTGTTCAGTATACCAAGGAAAGTGACTATCCTTTGCGAAAATCTTTCGCAAGAACAATGCTGGAACGTTTTCAGACAGCAAGTTGGAAATATTTTCATACTGATGGATATCTTGAAAAACGAAATATGCGATACTGGTGCCCAACAACCCCAGCGATCTAATTGGAACATATTTTTTTAACTAAGGTAAGACAGTCAGTGCGGTGCATCATATGATTGTTGAGTTTTTTTTACAGCAATCTCAGCAGTATTTAGCTAACAGCACGATACCAAATCGAATAGAAATAGTGTTGAACAGTTTTTTTTTTATTTTAAATTGGCTCAACAAAATTAGATTTCGGAATGGTTATCCATTTTGCGGTTTCAAAAGTATAGGGCTGGGATTCGACATCTGTCAAACTAAGTTGTTAAACCAATTTTTTTTTGTCAGTTGAAAGTCTGGCATTTACACGAAAGACCGTGTTTATACAGACCTTTAACCCTTTAACCTTTAACCAAAATTCGTTAAGTTATGGCCGCAGAATATTTGTCAAAAAGCGGTCCAAAATTACGTCAAAAGAATCAATGCTTGCCAGAATTTCCGTGGTGGTCATTTAAATGATGTAGTAATTCACACATAATGTCAACGTTCAAACTTTATAATAAAAAAAATATCATGAACAAAAATATTTTATATGTGTTTTATTTACGTTTACTTTTGAAACCGCAAAATGGATAACCCTGTATAATATTTAAATATTTAATATCGTTTTGAGTAAATAATTTAGTTCCAACATTACTCTGAAAATTCTTAAATCTACATTTGTTGCACCAATTTTATTGTTCATACCAGAGCAGTTTTAAATTTTTACATTTTCTTATTATTTTTATACCGACACCATTAGAAAATTTCTGAAAGATCAGATGGAATGAATTCAACAAATTATAGTTATGGTATTTAAAAACATTGATGTACTAAAAAAATATACAACAAAGAACCTCTTTTTTGAGTATCATTTTGTAACTGATTTAAGCCCTTTTTATTTCATATCAGTCATAGGGTGGACAGTGATCTGATTCAGAATTATCAACTTTCCTTCCAGGCACCCTTAGCATAATTTTCAAAAACAAACTTTCACATATTAGAATATGAATTTATCTTTTAATATCCAAACATTTCTTTCAATTCAATTTTTTGTTAATGCTTTAAAAAATCGATTGAATCTACATTTTTCAAAATAAATGACGGTATGACGAGAAAAAAATAGTTATGAAAAAAATTTTAAACGATATTATACTCGTACAACATTTTTTGATTTTTAAATTTGCTTTTTTTGTGTCTGCCACTAAAATATTATTTTCCAGACAAAAACACAAACCACGAAAATATTAATTACAAAAATAGTGTAAAATAAATTGAAATGTGTGTCAGCGTTTTTAGTGGTATTTGTTGCATAGGTTATTTTTCAATTATATTTTGATTTAATCATAGTGTTTTAACTTTCACTTAATTTTAATTGTGATGTAATTTAGTGAAGTTTTTTCTTATTAAAAAGTATATTTTCTGGTCTAATATTTATTTCATATTATAATTTTAAGAGTCATACAAAAAGATAAAAACCTCAAATGCATTCCCATAATTATAATAATAAATAAACCACATGTTACGGTGTTATATAATATTTAAAAATAAAAACATATTTTTTTAAATATTCTTTTAAATAACAAAACTCACCTGTCTGTTGCTATTGCTACTAAGTGTAAAATGGAAGCCGTACAACACAGGACATCACACGACGTCCAAATGTCACATAATTCTGGTCCAAGTATCCATCCTTGACTAATCTGTTTATGCAAGCAAAACAAGCAACATGAAAAAGAAATAAAAGATAAAAGCTTATTTTACACACACCACACACATTAATTAAGGACTAATTAAATAAAATGGCGCGTACAGAACTGTTCCTCAACTTCAATTAAAGAAGATGTCAGTTTTTTTTTTGTTGTTGCCTGCAATGGCTACTTGCCTCAGGACAATATATTTATATAATATTTTGTAAACACGTATTGTCTGTTCAAATAAACCAAGATAACAGAAAAAAATAAAATGGGACTTCAAGGCGCCCAAGCCAAATAAATACCCTCTCTAAAGAGTGAGGACAGTGTTTGCTTTTAGAGTGCCTCTTTGTGTCCATACTAATGCGATCACGTGCTTACAAACAGTCCAAACCAACAAACCAAATAACCAACTCCACCTTGGGCTCTTGAGTACTACGTATACGTAAGTATACACTCGCTGATACATTATAATGCGAGTATAGAAGTCCAGTTGGAGGAAGCATCAATGGAATTATAAATAATTAGCAGCTTTATTCTTACCTCATAAACAGCACCCAATGGCATCACTAAACAGGCAACGAATAAATCCGCAACGGCCAGCGAAGCTACCAGATAATTAGCAACATTTTGCAAGTTCCGCTCCAGAATTATAGCTGCAATTACAAAAACGTTGCCTGGAATTGCAACACGTCGTTGCCACGTTCATAAAATATACATATATAAATGGTAGGAAGAAAAATATGCAAAAAAGAAACAGAGAAAGAGAGGAAGAGTTAGAAACAAAAAAGAAGTAAACAAATGATAGTCAAGAGTGTACACAACAATAATGTTATATTAAAATATAGAAATAAAATTTAATATTTATTTTAATTAGTGTTAGAACAAATGCCAGTATATTAAGAGAGGGTGCTTAGAGCATATATATACGGTATTGGTTTGAGTGTAAAAATTTAATATTAAAAGGATAATTCGGGTGCAAGGATATTTTTAGAATATCAGGATATTTAGCTAATGAGAGAAGTTTCTAAAAGGTTTTTATTTAAAAAGTTAATCTTTAAATACAGGCTTATGCCGAATTATAATCCTTTAGCACGCATTATATAATTCGATTATTATGAACTTTTCATCAAATGAACTAATTAAATTAAGTCAAAAAGTTAAAACAGGTAGTTACTCTAATAATCCACTTGAGTGTCTTGGACAGAATTCAAAAGAGTGCTCTAACAATGAAAGGTGACGGTTGTCTTACTGAAAATTGTCTTTCTCTTGAACAGCATCGTAAGGTTTCATGCCTGTCATTATTTTATCGCTATTATCATAAGCAATGCTCTAGTGAAATAGCCACTTAAATTCCTTCTCTCAAACAATTCCACTGTAATTCCCGTTTATCTAGGAATGCTTATCAGTTTACACTTGAGCCCAATTTTGGACGTACTGTAAAGTACAGAGATTCTGTTTTTAGTCGCACTACACGAATGTGGAATGCTTTACCTGAGTCAATATTTCAAACTAATTACAATGTGCAGACGTTCAAACCCAACGTGCATCGGTTTCTCCTTCCTAATCCTATCCTCTTTTCCTAATTGCTCGAACTGTATATAAGGCCTCGTTTCCATTTGCAAGTCAACTCGCGGAAGTCTTGCAGAAGTTACTTGCAGTCGCGTTTATATTGTCATGTGAATTCTTGCAATTTCTTCTGCAATAAATGTCTTGCAAGAAGCTCGCGCATCATACTGTCGCAATTTATTGCAGATGTATTTACACCAGGAGAGCAATTAATGTCGCAAGAAATCTGGTTGTTTACTTAACGATTAGCAGCTGCGATGATAATTTTATTATTAAAAAGAGGCTGGGATGCGACCCACACTGATAACTTCCCATCACGTCTGTCGATTTGTCTTGCTTAAAAGTTTGTAGGTTTCCGTGTTGGGTTAAAAAAGTTGTTAGTTGAATTATTCTTAAAAATTTTAAAATTACCAACAATATTTTTCATATAAAGAAATAGTTTAGTTTGAAAATCTAGTTTTATTAAATAGATTCTTAGTCGAAAACAGATTTTTACCAATTTAAGTAGCATTTCTTTTGCGTACTATTTTTTGTAGATTTTATTTTTTTATGAAAAAAACGGACTGTTGGATTTTTATAAAAAAAAACTGCTGAATATCGAAAACAATATTTTCTGTGAAATGAAATGAGTTTGAAGACAATATTTTTAATTGTTGAAAAGCTATTCGATTCGTAAGTAAATTTTTACCAAGTTTTAGTATTGTTTTTTTTGTTAGGTTTTTATTTTTTGTAAAAAACCTGCCAATTAGATTTTTCTCAAAATTTTACTGAATGTTGAAAACAATATTTCTTAGAAGTTAAAATAAGTTGGAAGCCATAATCTCAAATTTTTGAAAAGATATTTGAGTCGAAATTTAATTTTTACCAACTTTGAGTAATGTTTTTTTTTTTAGGTTTTTATTTTTTATAAAAAAAACTGTCAATTCTATTTTTCTCAAAATTTTACCAAATTTTGAAAACGTTATTTTTCATTGCACAATATTGTTTTGGTGATAAAACCATTTTGTATTCGTAAAATTTTCGAGGTGAAAAATTTTTTTTTTCAGTTTTTTTGATTTATAAAAAAAACCGTTAATTGTATTTAAAAAAAAAAATATACTTGTTTGGAATCACGTTACAATATATAATATAAAATTTAATTCAAGTCTCTAGCATTATTGGTTCGTGAGATATTTAGGGTTAACCAAATTTCAAAATCAAATTGACAGGTAAAAAACCACCCACTCATTTTTCTTGAGAGGTCTTTCTGCATTATTATCTGTATAACAACATTTATTTGAAGTCGATATCTCTACTGGTTCTTGAGCTATGGACGACGAGCTACGGACGTACGAACGTACGTACACACGCACGCACAGACATCTTTCTAAAAATCTTTTATTTCGACTCTAGGAACCTTGAAACGTCGAAAAATGTCAAAATTTTCAATTTGACAAATCGGACCCATTACAATAACTTCCTATGGGAAGTTAAAAAAGAAAAAAAGATCAACTTGGGTTCGAGATTGGATTTTGAAAAGACGGGAAGCTGTTGCCTTCTATAATTTATTAAACGAATTAAATATATTCGTAGAAGATGCTCAGCAATACTTCAATTTCACTCGCATGACCGCAATTGATTTGGAAGTTTTGATATTGAAAGTGGGTCGTATTATAAAAAAACAAGACACTCGATTCCGTGAGTCAATATCACCGAAGAAAAGACTCCTATTGACTCTGCTTTTGTATAAAGCAAAGACGTCAACCAGCCACTTGCGCGAGATATACGAAACTGTTTCGATAAGTTGCAAGAACTGTCGCGAGTCGATGTAAAAGTGTTTAAACTAGCAAATTAATTGCACTTGCAAATACTCGCAAGAAGTTATGAAAGTAGTGTCGCGATAGAACTTGCTTGATTGTTTCCACTTGCAATTCACTATCAGACAGACTATCGGACATTTATTGCAGAAGTTTTCTTGCAACTGGAAACGCGGCCTAATCGTTATAAGAGTATTCATATCCCCTTGAAAAAAAAAATGTCAAGTTTTGAAAAAAGGCTTAAAGCTGGTGTCTTCAGTAAACGGTCGAGTGGTCAATTTTTGTTTACTTAGAATTCTTTTGTGTAAGCTTTATGTAGTTAACTTACAATGAATTATTTGTATTCTTTTATCTCTATGGACTTTTTTCTCTTGACTCAAAATCTAGAGCGCAAGTTCCTTTAAGTGCAATATAAAAGAAAAATGGAGTTTGAAGAACCAAATGATCTTATCTTGTTACAAGTATTTTTTTTGTAAGTAAGTAAGTAAGTAAGTAAGTTATTCATTTATTAACAGTTAAATACAATAGTTTGTTACAATATTTGAATCTTAAAGCTATGGCTTAGCCGTCAGCCTGATTGGCAAATTTATATTTTAATTTTAATTAATGACTATAAATAGAATAAATTTTCAATAAATTCAAAATGGTAGGTATTTAAATGTATTCAGATATTAACAATTTTCTGTATTTGTAAACTGTTTTCAAGAAATTGCTAAGGGTTTTCCATTCACATTCGTTTAAAAGTTGTACAGATTCTTGTAAAGTTAAAGTGGGTTTACCAAAATGCATAATTCTTTGTGGTCTGAATATAGGGCATATACTAATAATATGAAAGCAGTCTTCTTTTGCTTTAAGGTTGCACAGCGAACAGAATTGGTTAAAGCTTCCATTATAGGGGTTCCCATTGAGGTGAAGGACCTCGCACCTTGCTTTGAAGATTATAGATATTTCATCATATCTTAACGAATCATGGAAGTAGTTCCTTTGTTTTAGATTGTAATCCAATTGGCTGTATAAGACTCTGTTATCAGACTCTCGCGCCTTAAGGATGAACATATCACGAGATGCGTCTTCATTCTTCTGAATAATGTTGTAGAGATTTTCTTTCAAATTGCTTAAGTTGTTAGTGTCAATTATTAAGTTTTCACCACAAGCGTTACCAATAGTCTGCCATTTTTTATACCACCAGTCTTTGTTCCTTAACTCATACAAAAACAGTTTCTTCGAAAGTCGATATTCTTCATAATGACTACATAGCTTAACTATGAAGTCAGCTTGAGATTTCAGAGTGTTGGTTAGGAGTTTTGGAAGACCAGTTTCCAAGTAAATACAATAATTTGGTGTATTTTGTGGCAGGTTAAATAGTTTCTTCAGAAAATTTCTTTGGAATAATTCTATTTCCTCGTACTCATCTGCACCCCAGACTTGAGAAGCGTAGCAAAGGGTTGATTTGACAACTGAATTAAATATCTTATATTTTGAGGATAAAGTGATTCTTTTGTTTGAAAAAACATTTTTCCAGGTTAGGTTAATTAAGCTTTGTGAGCTATTGCTTTTCTCGGCTAGGTGGTTCTTGAAACTAAAAGTTGAACTAAGTCTCACACCTAGGTATTTAACTTCTCTCACGGTTTCTACAGCTTGTCCATCGTAATACCACTGTCTGTCATTATGATTTCTTGAATGTCGCTCGAAGACCATCATTTTCGATTTTTCTGTATTTATAGATAGATCCCATCTCTTGCAGTAGTTTGACAAGCGATTTATCATCAATTGCATCTGCTCAGGTGATTCAGCTAGTATGACAAGGTCGTCTGCGTAGAGTAACACATTGACTATAGAACCAGCAATTCTGACTCCACCAGGTAGATCATCTACTACGTCGTTTAAAAAGAGTGAGAACAATAATGCACTGAGGAGACAGCCTTGTTTCACACCAGAATTAGTTCCGAACCACTCCGAGTACGTTGTACCATCCCAAACTGCTGCATTAGTATCCGTGTACATTTCTCTAATCACTTTAATGAATTTTGACGATATACCAAGTTGCGACATTTTGTAAAAAAGAGCGTCCCTGTTAATAAGATCAAAGGCAGCTTTGAAATCAACAAAGAAAGAGTATACTTTTTTGTTCCTGGCTTGGAACGCTTTAACAATAGACGTAAGAATATATATTTGGTCAATAGTGGAGTAATTCTTTCTAAATCCCGCTTGTAGTTCAGACAGAATGTTTTTCCTTTCAACCCATCTTTCTAATCTTTCAACCAAGACACCACAGAAAATTTTTGACATAACATTCATGAAAGAGATTCCTCTATAATTTTCTACAACGTCTAAAGGTCCTTTTTTGTGGATCGGGAAGATCACAGATTTCCTGAACGAAGAGGGGATGCTTGCCGTTGATAAAATTTTGTTGAACAGGGTCCTTAAGTTGTTATAAAATTGGGGTGTTGCATTTTTAAAAAACTCATAAGGGATACCATCCTCACCTGGCGCCTTTCCATTTTTCGCTTTCATCAACACAGATTGTATTTCTTCAATAGAGATGTCGGAGTCTAGTGATTCATCAATGCATAAAGGTTCAGCGTATGAGATTATCAGATTAGAATTATTTGAGAGGAGAAGTTTAAAGTGGTTTGCAAGTAATTCAGCCGATACACCTGTACCGATTTTATAATTCATTCCGTTGATTTCCCTCGCAATCTTCCAGAATTCTTTGGCGTTTCGAGTTTGTCCCAAAAGAAGAGCTTGTTGGTTTTCAAAGTCAGTTTTCTTTTGACGACATAAGTTTTTGTAATTTGTGTTGGCTTCGATATACCAAGTCCTAAGGTGTTGGTTGTTTGATGAACGGATTACGCGTAAAATGGAGAACGACTTTATTCTAGCTTTCCAGCACTCTTTGTCAAACCATTCCTGTTTAAATGATAACTTCGGGTTTATAGTTTTGCTTGGATAAGAATTTCGAATACATTCAGTAAGTTGATTTGAAAGATCTTCCGTGGATTCCGTTGGCAAGGCGTTAATTAGTAAAAAAATTTCTAAATTTCGCTGAAACGAAGTTTTCTGTTCATTTTTCCAACAAAGACGAGGAAGAAGTTTAAGATTTGTTTTAGTAGAAGGTGCTTGGTTTAAAAATTCCACAACTATGGGCATGTGGTCTGAGAAAGTCTTACACTCAACTTCAAATCTGTTGACACGATCAATCCATTTATCATTTACAGCGCAAAGGTCAATCACAGATTTACCCTGTGCGCCGATGAAGGTGAGGTGGCCATCTTTATCTCCTATTGTACATCCATTTAGAATTGTTAAACCATGAATTTGAAGCAACTGGAGCAATTCCACTCCGTTTTTATTGCATACACTGTCAGCTGAATTTCTTTCGTTGGTAGATATCGAAGGATTTGATATATTTTTTGCTATTTTTATTTGATTTTTTCCAGTTCTTGCATTACAGTCTCCAATGAGAAGTATACTCATACTGCTGCTATCTAGACTTTGGATTGTATTGTAAAGTTTTTCGAAATCATTTTTCCAGTGATTGCAATTTATGTAACATGGTACGATACACATATTCTTCTCCTTCACACATTTTACAATTGTTGTTCCTTCACATTCGTCAAAAATGAATGTATTTAGTAACGAAGATCGTATCCCATATAGAGTGCCTCCACTTGCACGCCCTTTATCTGACGATTTAGTTGCTTCTAACCACATAAGCTTATAACCACTAAAATATTTTTCAAATTTAATAAAGTTTTCTTTTGTTACATGTGTTTCAAATAATAAAAATATTTCAAAATTTTTAATGTAATTAAAGAAGTTTACAAATAAAAGTTTATTATTTAACCCTGATATATTGTATGAAATTATTTTAAGACTAATTTTAACATTATTTTGACTGACGGCTTCTAAATTTCAGTTTCTATCAAATCTATTACAATTTTGATGTTGATGTTCATGTACCATCCCTGTTGATATTTGCTGTTCTATTACATTTATTTCTTGATGATTGTTGTTTGACAGCATATTTTCTCTGACAGATGTGACAGCTGCTAAGTTTATAGAGTTGAACATTTTTTGTAATTCTGCTTCTCCGTTTTTGTTTAGATATTTTAAGATATTGTTTTTGTTTAAATAAAATTTTTTATCATTAATTATAAGAGAATTGTTTTTAATTAATATTTTTTCTGCTGGGTTACATTTTTTGATTGCTTTTCTATAGCCAAGTAAAATGCGATTTTTAAGTTGTGATTGCTTACTCCGATCATGTTGTATATAAACACCCGTGCCTTTCAGTTTTTGTGTATTTTTTAACATTTTCATTGCAATTTCATTCGAACCGGTGTTAAGTTTAAGTTTGATTATGTTATTGTTTTCACTGAGTTTAACAGCTCTTGGCATTCGGGGTGCTTCGTTATCCAGCAAAAGTTGGGTTATGTCATCAATTTTTTCTTGTGGATTATTGATGCTAATGGGCATCGAAAATATTAAATTTTTTCCACGAATTTCACGACTTTGTAGTTCGAGCTCTTCTTCTAAAGCACAGCAGCGTTTTTCAAACATTTGTATTTGATTGGATAACTCTCGGTTTTCTTGTCGTAGATGATCGATTTCTAAGTTTATCTTACCTATGTCATCTTTCGTTGCCAGATTGGCTATGGCAGTTTGTAGAGAACTATCAATGATACCCCTGATTTGATTAAAATCTGATTGAGTCATAGCCATTTTTCGGTTATATTTGAATACTTTGTTTAATCTGTTGATATTTGATTCAGGAATTCGTAATTCTTCTGGTGAAGTTTCGTGAATTTTTCTTTTATTGTCAGTCATGTGACACTTGTTTCAGATTAACAACCTATTTTTCAACTTAATCACTATTGTTACCTTGAAATTTTAATTTGTATCCGTGTAATTGAAAGTGATCTTAAGGATAGTATACTTTTAGTATTTATTTAAATGTAAAAAATATTAAATATTGAAAATTGTAACGAGCAATGAGAAACTTGAACTATTCACTTTAACAGCAGTGTTGCCAATTTTTGTATAAATTATACAATTTCTATTTCAACCTCATTTAAAAATTGTGATCCATATTTTTGTTTTCAAATATCTTCCTTTTTTTAATATTCTAAATTCTGATGACAGTAGTACACGTGGCATGATGGTAGTGCGTTTGACTGTCATGTCAGAGGCCTTAGGTTCAATTCCTACCTATGTCATCTAAAGTTTTTTCACGGGTACTGCCTCTTGCGAGGAATTGACAAATTCTCCAAGAGTCATGAAAAGCGCTTTGTCAAATTAGCCGTTTGGATTTGGCTTAAAACTGTAGGTCCCCTCCATCCCTGACAACAGCACTCACACACAGGAATGTTTGAGAGTTATAAGCCACTAGGCCCTAGTTTTCAACGGACTGATGCGCCACCCAATTTATTTATTTATTTAACTTCTGATGACATTTTGTGATAAAAACAAAAATGTACAAAAGAACAAAAAAGTGCGTATACGACCCAGTGCACAATTTTAACTTTATATTGTGAAAGCATTTTTTTTAGAATCTATGTACATATATAAACTATCACAGAGATTTTTTTTAATAAGAATTAACTTTTTATGAATTTTAGGTCATAGGTACGGTAGGACTTAGAATAAAAGGTGTTTTTTAGAGATACATAACTTCGAAGTGGAATAAAACATAGAAGATTCTAATCTGGATTTTCAATTTTCGATGACTTATAATATAATAACGCAATACATGTTTTTTGGACCAAGGTGTAAATCGTTTAGCAACTAAATATATATATCCCCACCAAAAAAAGTCAAAAGACGTTAAATCGCACGATCTTGCATACCAAACAGTCAATTTTTGTGGATTTAATGAACTCTAAACACATACACTTTATGATTATGATCACTTCAAATACAGCAGGTTTTTTTATTGGCTTACCCATTCAACCAAAAATGAGCTTCATCGCTGATTAAAATTGGCTCATTAAAATTGGGATCAAATGCAATTTTTTTTTGGCGCATTAAACCAATTTAAGAGGTGTTACTTAGGCGTCAGACTATTCGTGTTCACAGCTGAAGCAAAAACGTACTGTCAACTTATAGTTATGTTTATAACTCTTAAAATAACACCCGTGATTAGAAACAAAAACAGGATGCTTTTTTCGTAGTAAATATTGTTGTGATGATTTTTCCATCTTGTGATCTTGAGGGCACGCAAATAAGGTCTTAAATGATTCAAAACCTCTCATTTTTGAACGACTATAGTCTGGAAATCGTTTAAGGCTACAAACACAAATTAAGTCACAAATTGTAGTTTATTTCTTTGCCTTAAGATTGTGGAAAATGATTTTCTTTAAATTCTTAAAATTTTCGATGTTTTCCTGATTTTTGGACATCTTGCGTTCTTCGCTCAATGTCAGAAATTTGGATTTTTAATAAGGACAACATCATAAACAAGTACCCACAAATTCAGAAATAGCTAATTCAACGCAAGATATCCTTCTATAAAATTACAAAGTTACTGGATATTTTGATAAAGAAAAGTGGTATTTTCATTAACATATTTGTATACCTACTATGTATAAGGATGACCGTTTTTGACATGTGGCAAGATTTTTATAAAATTTAAATTGGTAGCTTTCTTGTACAAAAATTAATATACCGGGTTTTTCAACAGGGACGCTACAAAAGTAGAGCGACAGGGACAGCAAACAACGCCATATTTCTTGCCGTTCATTCAACATTTCTTTTTAGTAAGTTTTTCCATTTCATGGAAAGATATACGAGCCAACTACGAGTCGAAATTATTTAAATTTACTACTGAAATTCGGAGTCGGCCTCAACGTTAAGAGCGCTAGGTACAATTTATGGTCGTCATAATCCATAGACACAGTACAAAATGTTCCCATGCCAGTGAGACAAAGAAGTGCCCGTAGTGTCGAGAATATTGCTGCCGCTGAGGCTTCAGTTGCAGACAGCCCAAAATTTGTCTCCCACACGTCGTTCTCAAGCGTTGGGGATCTCTGTGACATCTTTGTGGTGAATTTTGCCTACATCTTTACAAGATTAAATTGACGAAAGAACTAAAGCCGCTATACCATCAGAGTCGTCGTATGTTCGTGATTCGTGCTAAGCAACAACTTGAAAATGATTCGGATTTTCATCGAAAAATCATCTTCAGCGATGAGCAATCCACACATACTCCATGAGTCATCATTGCATCCCGAAACTGTAACTGTGAATGGGGATCACTACCGTTCAATTATAACCGAATATTTTTGGCCCCAATTGGATGCTACGGACTTGGGGGACATGTGGTTCTAGCAGGACGGCCGGCGGCGGCGCCACAATTTATTGGAAACCAAGTTTGGAGAATGTGTTATCTCACGAAATGGTCCAGTCGATTGGCCGCCTCGGTCGTGCGATTTGACTCCGTTCGACTATTTCCTGTGGGGCTACGTAAATTCTATGGTCTATGCCAACAAGCCAGCGACGATTGATGAACTTCGTTCGAATATCGAACGTGAATTTGCAGCAGTATCGGCCGATTTATGCTTGAAAACCGTCGAAAATCGTGTTCAGCTTCTAGACTTCTGCAAGCATGCCCGTGGTGGCCATGCAAAAGAAATCGAGTTCCATACATAATGGCATTAAACGTTATTTCACAGGAATAAAGAATTTCATTGATATCCAAAACCGTGTTTGTTTTATTTAAACAAAAAAAAACTTTTGTAGTGGTCTTATTGAAAAACCCTATACAAATAAAAATCCCCAAAATTGGGGAATTCATTTTTCGGTTCTTTTTTGAAGTATTTTTCTAAACTTATTTTAAAAAAATGTTGCAATCAAACAACGAATTTTGGCATAAAAATAAAGATTCAAAAACCTAATAAAACGGGTGAAAAAGAAATAATTTGAATTTATTACGGCTTTCGATTTTGTCTGCTTTCACGAAACTTTATTGAGAATTTTTCTAAATAAAATTTACGTACATAGAATTCGCAACGCTGACGATATTTTTGTGTTCACTATCATATGCTCCCCCATCACGAACTTAATCTGAATCTTGAGCTTACCAAAATGTTATAGTCAAACAAAAAAAAACAATAAGTCTCATTTTGAAGAAGAAGAGTTCATCTATTTATTTCTTCTTAGAAATCCATTACAAAGAATATCACCAGATGTCTTTTGTTCATGCCATTATAATAGTCAGTCATGTTATCCTTTAACGTATCACGTACGTTGACTTTTCGATTTGCACTTTTATTCCCGTCGCTACACTCACTATCGCCTTTGCCTTCGTCTTTGCCGTCATCATCATCCTTATCGTTGTCGCGGTTGTAGTCGTTGTTGCCGTAGCTCGTCGTTGTTCGTCCTACTTCGGCGGAACCCAAACAAACGAGATCCTTGCAATACGGATAGGTTCACCATAGCGTAATTGAATTCACCATAAATTGCTAAGTAAAAATATCTACTGCTGTTACTGGGGGTACATTGCTATTGCTGCAATATTGCCAGCGTCATTTTCAATTTAAGTTCTGTGTATTTCTTTTTCTTGTTTCTCCCTTGAACCTTTATTCCTTTTAGAAGACACATATCTAAAGATACTCATATAATAAAACAACTTTGTTAAAACTAACCGTGATGGTAGTTGTATTGAATATATGAGGGAGGGGGTGGGTGGTCGTGGGGGATTGTGAGAGAGGAACCAAAGAATGAAAATGTGTACTTACCGCAACTTCACAATTTATTTTTCGATTATTTTTATGGATTCTTTTAAGAACTGACAGAGGAAATTTATATATGTAGGTACATCGCATCGACCAGTGCCGGAGGCATCGGGACAGAGGGACGTGACGGTGGTGCCGGGCAGGCAACGGAAAAGACATTTTCCCAGAAAAGTCAAAGATCCAAATCACTAAATCAATTAGTAACTGTGGCAATGATGGCGATGGGGAATATGGAAGAAGGCGAAGTCGAAAGAGTAGATTGCAGTGTATAAAAGCATATTAGAGTCGTTTATAGGGAAATAGACAGGGACCTTATTGCGACCATCCCTCTTTAAGCAAGTGTTTCGTTTTTGCTGTTTTTTTTTGTTCCTTCTTCCTTTTCGTGATAAATGCGTTAAAAATGAAAGAAAGAAAGAAAGAAAGAAAGGATGATTGTAAAAGCTTCATTATGGTTCTCACACAATTGGGAGTATTGCAATTAAGTTAACAAAACACTGTCTTCTAAGATACGACACGAGTAGTGTAAATGTAGCTGTAGAAAAAGTTTGCTTTTAATTACAAAACTTATTTGACTATCAAAACGATGATTGGTAATTAGTAATTAAAATTTTGTTGACTTATTTTCAATGATACTTGAAAGTACGACTATACCAACTCATACTAATGAGATATTGAATGCTGTGGAAAACATGTTTGAATGTACATTTAAAAAAAAAAAACTTTTTATATGAAGAGAGAGTTTTTTTTAAACTTTAGATACTCCTGTGGTAAAAATAAGCAGCATGACAAGAAATAGGAAAGTTCCCTATGGGGCTAATTATGTAATTAAAAAGTTGTGGGTTTAAACTAAATTCTTTTTTGATACATGTACATATGTATGTATGAGTAAACTTTAACTTTTATAACGCATGTTGAGCTTTCTCTTCAACTACTTATGGTTGTCGTCATCATCATGTTGGGAATTCAAAAAGTCTTGTGTTAGAAATTAACAGCTTTGAATTTCTTATAGGTTATGAAAGTCAATAGTTTTAAGGTTTAAAGTTTTTACTTATTGATTCTTTCTAACTTTTATACTAGTTTTAATATTATGCAAACTAAGTGTATTAGCTTCAAAAACTAAAATCTTGCGAAACTTTAAGAAACAATATTTCTGGGAAAATGATGAAACTGATAATCTTTTCGTAGTTTTTGGTATATGTAGTTAAGGAAAAAGGTCTCAATCTCGTTTAGTTTTATAATTTCAGAAGAAAATAATAGTAATACAAAATAAAGTGTTGAACAGGTAGTGGTTTCATTTAAAATTATGAGTTGATATAGTTCTACAACTCCCTACAGAAAAATTCCTAATCACTTTTAGCGAATAATTGAACCAATCCTTATATAGGATTTGCACCTGTGCGAAAAACTGCAACTTGACTATTAACCCCCTTATAATGAAGCCAGAACTCTTTAGAAATATGAAGAAAATTCCAGATTATATAGTTTAGACGGTACCCTACTGAAATGTTCAGATCAAGTAACTAGGAGTAATCCTAGATAAAAATTTAAACTGAGGCCCAAATACACTAGAGAGATCTTAAACGACTCTGATATCATTCTAACTCATGAAATAGGGTCTTCAGTAGAACCTAGGGACTGAATACGTAATGTGGATGTACACTGAAATCGTCACACCAGTTCTAACATATGATAACATGGTATTGTGGAATGCGTTGGGGAATGCTAACAATCTAAAAATCATAGGTTGATATATGTAGAAATATTTATTGAAAGGGAAGCAGTTTTAAAATCGATCCCTTCCACAACAATCAAAATAAAGGTCGTAAATTACTTTCACAAAAAAACTTACTGTTCTTAGCCCACAGCATAACACAAGACTCTGTTGGGTGCCAGGTCAGAGTGATGTACAAGGTAACGAGAGAGTTGAAGAGCCTCCTTTATAGGAAATTAATATGTATCAATGGCAACAAGACACTTCAAGAAATGAAAAATTTAAATGCCTAGAAATCTGACCCTCGGCCAGAAAATTATGGCACAAATTCGACAAAACAAAATGAGGCTCTATTACACATCTAGACGAAAAATCAGAATAACAGTAGAATAACAGATCACAAACTTGTTGTATTACCATATAAATAAAAAAAAGCGGCTTTCCACCGATTTGATGTGCAAAGAATGTAGTGTAAATGCAGAATAAAAAAGAGGCTGGGATGCGACCCACACTGATAACTTCCCATCCCGTCTGTCCATTTATCTTGCTTAAAAATGTGTCTCTATTTATCAATTTTTACCAAATTTGGGTACCTACTATTTTTTGTAGATTTTATTTTTTATGAAAAAACGGACTTTTGGATTTTTATAAAAAAATTACTGAATATCGAAAACAATATTTTCTTAGAAATAAAATAAGTTTGAAGCCAATATTTTTAATTTTTGAGTCCAAAATCAATTTTTACCAACTTTTAGTAATTTTTTTTGTAGGTTTTTATTTTTTGTATAAAAAACTGTCGATTCGATTTTTCTCAAAATTTTACTAAATGTTGACAACAATATTTTTTGAAAGATAAAAGTAGTTTAAAGCCAATATCTCAAAGTTTTGAAAAGATATTTAAGTCGAAAATCAATTTTTACTAACTTTTATTAATTTTGTTTAGGTTTTTATTTTTTGTACAAAAAATTGTCAATTCGATTTTTCTCAAAATTTTACTGAATGTTAAAAACAATATTTCTAATGAGAAAAAATAAGTTGGAAGACATAATCTCAAATTTTTGAAAAGATATTTGAGTCGAAATTAAATTTTTACCAAATTTTATTAATTTTTTTTTCGGTTTTTATTTTTTGTAAAAAAACTGTCACTTAGTTTTTTCTCAAAATTTTACTGAATGTTGAAAACAATATTTTTTAAAAAGTTAAATTAGTTTAAAGCTAATGTCTCAAAGTTTTAAAAAGTTAATTGAGTCGAAAATCAATTTGTACTAACTTTTATTAATTTTTTTTAGGTTTTTATTTTTTGTAAAAAAAACTGTCAGTTCGATTTTTCTTAAAATTTAACTGAATGTTGAAAACAAACTTAATTACATTACAATATATAATATAAAATTTAATTCAAGTCTCTAGCGTAATGGGCTCATGAGATATTTAGGGTTAACCAAAATGTTCACCTTTTTTTAAACTGCTATGGTAAAAAAAAACAGCCAAGCAATTTGCTTGAAAGCCTTTTCTACATCTTTCTGCCTTATTATCTGTATAACAAAATTTATTTGAAGTCGATATCTCTTCTGGTTTTTGAGCTATAAACGACGCAAAACGTCGCGAACGTACGGACGTAGGGACGTACGGACGTACGAACGTACGTACACACGTACTAACAGACATCTTTCTAAAAATCTTTTATTTCGACTCTAGGGACATTGAAACGTCGATAAATGTCAAAATTTTTAATTTGACAAATCGGACCCATTACAATAACTTCCTATTTGGAGTTAAAAAGACACTGCCTACTTCTTATGCCATAATAAAAATAAAGTCTTAGGCAGACACTTCTTCAGTTAAGATTTTCCAAGAAGCAGTCTAATAGGCTGCTTTTTGAAAATCTTCATCAAAGCCTCACTTTGAAAACTTCCACACTTTAACTTATAAAAATGGGTCTACATTGATTTAAGTGGGGCAATAACGTCATCAATTGCCAATCGATCAATCTTACCGAACCTATTTTGACACCAATAGCTCCTTTTTTACATTTGAATTCTTGACAAAAATACCTTCTCGCTTGAGCAACATTGAAAAATAATTCCAAAATATGCAGTTTTAAAAAAGTTTTTGTAAGACATTCGCAAAACGTACGTACAACCAGGGCCGGTCCCAGCCAAACTTACGCCCTGTGCAAGATTTGTAGAAAACGCCCCTTTTTTATATTTTTTTTTACACATAAACTGATACACAAGCATGAGCCTTTCCCAGATTACCCAGGAGGTAGACTTTCAATGCGTTTTTTTTTATTAAAGTATCCCCAGGAGGCCTAAACCATTAAACTAAAACGCAGTGAAGAAATGAGCAGAGGGAAAACGTTTAAACTTGGAAACTTACTTTTCTGGCCTTACATTTTGCAAATTCAGAAATGAGATCATCAAAGCCTAAAGAATTTAATAATTTCTTTTCAATGGACATTAATTATAGATAAACCTACCAATCTCTCTTGAGTCATGGTTGTCCTAAGATAATTTTTAATAATTTTAAGTTTAGAAAAACTACGTTCTCCTTAAGCTACCGTAACCGGGATATTATTAAGGATTTGGAGAGCAATTACTAAATTCGGAGCAAAATCTTCAAGGTTTGAACTAAAAATAAAATTTAACACATCTAAACTTGAGCTTTGTGGTGTAACAAGCTGGGATATTCACATACGCATTTGCATTACGGTGATGAGAACTCACATTCAGGTACGGTGCGTGATACAAAACCTGCACGTTCTAGCCCATACGATTCAATATGAATAAGTATTTTGCTTCGTCATACTCTCTATGTTAATTTTGGGACTCGGTGTGCATGAAATAAATCTTGCACATATGAGGTGGCATGGAAATTTTTTGTGTTGAGATTTTTTCTTTTTTTTCTCTTGTACGAACAGGGTGAAATATTTGGAAATGAGGTAGGTAGGATTTTTAGTTCTGCGATATCTTGAGTTAAATTTTCATTGAATGCAACAATGAAAGTGATGTTAGTTAGTGCGCAAGAGATAACTTAGGACAGTTGTGATGGATGTTTTATTGAGACTATTTTAAGAATATTTGTGGTTAAAGAATGGCAAATAGTAGTACATATTTGTTTGCAAGATCAGATTACATTTTCTTGCTCCTGGTAATGCGCCCCCAGAATTCTGCGCCCTGTGCATTTGCACATCTTGCACATATGCTTTGTCCGGCCCTGCGTACAACTGCTATTCTATAGAGAATGACATCAGTCGACTTCCCCGTTGTTGTAATAAGATTTTGAGACTTTACTCACTTACGGCTTCAGGGAACGTTTAAAATTCAAATTCTTGAAAAAAAAATGGTTACCTTTCCTTCCATACTTTCACTTTCATTTCAATATTGCAATTTGAATCAGCATAAACTGCTGAAATATACAAGATACCGTTCCTGCAACAAGAACTGGACAGCTGCTAAATGTTCTTGTAACTTTTATTTTTCAACCTTTGTAAAATTCTCCTACAAAAACACTAATATCTGCTATTATTACATAATACAATACGTATGTATTTAGGGTTTATAAAAAGCTTGAAGTTTATTTGGATAGAAATGTTAACTTTATATCTGGCAACTAAAGAAACAATCTCGTCATGTTAAACTGAGACATTGGACACGAGACCGAGAGGAGACGGTTTATTTTGGTATGGCATTTTCCAGTACTCTACCAAATCTATCGTCAGTCTTTAAGTTTCATCACAAATATCTTTCATTTTAAATTCATTGCTTTATAAGTATGTTTTTGAAATTCATTGATGATATGAAAATGTTTTGGACGAAAAAAATATCCTACATATCAAAAGTTCATGTATGTAAATGTCAAAATATGATTTGTTTTCAACTTCTTAAGCGACAAAATCGAGATTTGTGTCCAATTTCGCGCGAGTTTAAAACATCGTTGTTAAACTAGTCAATATTTAAAACCTTAAACATCATTCACTAAGCAAAACCAAGGCTAATCAACTAAAAATTAAATTATTCACGAGAAAAATAATAACACCGATTTGGTACCTGAGTCGTTATTTGATTTTGTACTCGTATCTAGAAGAAATACCATAATTATTCAATTCGAACGTGTTCGATATTTTGAACTGTCAAAAATTAGCAATGCAACTTTTTCAGCTGAATTTGTGTTACTTTGTATTCTTATATTTTGACAGCTCTAATAGCAGCTCCAACTTCATTACATAGTATGTATAGTAAGCACTTGCAGGACATCCAATGTCTTCAAATGAAAATCTGTTTCTGAAAAATCTAAAACTCCTTACATTGTGTTCACCAGCCAGTAAATTTATAAAAATCGACCTACACGACGACCGATAGAATATGTCAAGCTTGTTTAATATTAGAACAAATTTGTCGAAGGTAAAGGTTATATTTTGCTTTGCGCAATAACGCCACCCATACACGCTATACGCTCTTAAAATTGTTATTAGCTAAAGATAGTATTGATTTATTGTGTTAACAATAAACAACATCATACATATAGGAAGGATATCCTTTAGCTGATTATTTCCAAGACTGAAACCTTGAAAATGTTTAAGTCTTCAAACTCGAACGTCATAACAATAGATACAAAAGAAAAATCTCCCTCCTTTTTTTGTTCGAAACAATAAACAATCAACTACTTTTTCTCTTCTCCTATGATTGCTGTCTAGATTCGTTCTCTTCTTCCTTTTTTCCTGTCCTGTCTAGGTGCAATTATATCACAACTCTGAAAGTATCTAGAAAAGTTTTTATTTTTCTATCCTTTAGATAATTCAGGTACTCAGGTGAATATCTATATAAGTGTCGGTATGGTAGACATGTATGTATGTAGGTAAGTTAGGTAGTTTTATCTACGCTTATATTTTCTGTCTGAAACAAATAAACGATGCCTAAATAAAGTTTAAGGTGAAGATTGTTGGACTTTTCACTTATCGTTCGCTGGATTTCACTTATTCTTTCATTGTATTTTTCTTAGTTTTGTTATTTTGTCATTTTTTGTTGTTGTTCTCTTCTTTATTTATGTGTTGGTGTTCTTTCTTGCTCTATAGATACTTTTTACTATCGTGGATCTGGGATCCTTACAAGGCAACTACCTCTATAGAAGATAACTTCTTAAAATAGAGAGTCAGAAAGTGGGGCGAATTGAATGGTTTGAAGGACTTTTGCAGATAAAACTTGATAAGACTCGCTGCTGGTCACCGCCGCCGCCGCCGCCGCTAACGCCATCCACCGTGATACTTCACGAACGTAATTGATTACGATACTTCTGATGAGGATATTGTATAAGGATCCATTATATGCCTTAATCAAGAATAATGAATGGCACTATAGGTACTGTGTGTTATTTTTGTATTTTTTGTATTTGGTTTTGATTCTCCGTCACCTCGTTTTTCTTCAACTTCTGTGGTTCTTTTCAATTGATTTGATGTGTAGAAGAGCACGTTCTCGTTATAATGATGCCAGATGGTATTTGTCTGTAGGAGAGTAAGATGAATCATGAAGAATGAGTTGTTTTTCGCTTTTTTTGTGTTCTTTACTTTTCCTTTTATAATATACATATGTACTTACATACGATTTTTCTTTTTGCTTTTCTCATCAATTTAAGCTTTCACAGGTATCTATAAGTATGTATGTATTCATGTATCTGGATGAATATTTGCTGTGTATAATATAGATATTTCTACATAAAATAGGCTTCAATAATTTTATAGCAGAAGGCTTTTTATTTGGAAAGTCAAAACGATAGATCTTATCTGGATATAACTTACCTATACATAGTTATTTTTATTTATTGAATAATAAAAACACATAGAAATGAAATAGGGGTTATAAGAAGTTTCTAAAAAAGATCGAATATTGGGTTCAAATCAATTTTGACATAGGTATAGGCGTTCGAAAAGGACACACCAAATAATAAGAAAAAATATCAAAATAAAAGCTCAAGTTATATAGAATTTAAGGAATAGTTTTTTCGCTTTTAAGAGCATTTTCTTAAAAGTCTTTCACCATTTTTTCAAAAATGTGTTTGTGTTGCTAATAATAGTGTAAATGAGAACAAAGTAAACTGAAAGTTAAACAGATATTTTGAAGACGGACATACTCGTATATCACATCACTTGCTCTTATTATAAGGCTCGATGTTTTTTTTTTTTAGAAAACTTTAACATATGAAATAAAATATACGGTATCTTTTTAGAGGTGTAAATCGAAGATGGTTTTTTATTATCCATTCAATTAAAAGCTAACTTCATGAAAATCGCTTGAAAGCTAACAAAATGGCCTCAAACTAAAATAGTGTTGAGAACTTAAAATTCTATACCTCAACAAAAATTATGCGAAATTACCTTTCCTAATTACTTCCCATTGATGATATTTTTGAAAAACTTGTGAATATTATTGTTTTAAAAGAAACCGGATATGTACAATTTTAAGGATATGGCGCTGAAGACATACTTTTCTCTTTAAAATTTGATAAACATCGAATGGCTTCGCTTAAACATTCTAGTTTTTTTCTAATATTAAAACAAAACCATCACCATTACACGCTACTAACCTTTTGCTAGACGAATTGAGGAACCAATTTTTGTTTATAGAATTTGAAACGTGCCTTTCCAAAGTGAAAGGAAAAACACCTGGAAGAGATCGTGTATCTTACCCAATGTTAAAAAATTTACCAAATGAAGTTAAAATCCGACTAATTTCTTTATACAATAATACACTCGATTCAACAAATATTCCACAGAGCTGGAAAACAGCCTCACTACTTTCTATCCTCAAGTTAAATAAAGATAATAATCTAGTTGAAAATTGTCGGCCAATTTCATTGATCCCTTGCCTATCAAAAGTCTTAGAAAAAATTGTAGCCAAACGACTGCTTTGGTTTGTCGAAACAAAAAAACTAATCTCACCCAATCAAGTTGCCTTCAAAGCGAACAGAGGATGTGTCGATGCTCATCTTCACATTGATTATTATGTCTCTAAGGCATTGTCCGCCAAAAACCATGTATCTGTTCTTACTTTAGACTTTGAAAAAGCTTTTGATAAGATTGGGTTACACATTATTTTAACAAAACTTGAAAAATGGGGTGTAGAGAAAAAAATGTACGGATATTTATGATCTTTCTTAACCATGACAAAGTTTTATACTAATATTAATAACAGCTTTTCAAAACAATATCCCCTACAACGGAATTCCACAAGGATCGCCTTTGTCGGTAGTCCTTTTCGTTATAGCTTTCGATGATATATGCATATGCACAATACTAACAAAATACAAACTTGTAGACTTTTACATTTATGCGGGCGATATCTATATTCTTTGCAAAGTCAATGATTTAAATAATTGCAAGAATCTATTTACTAACGTGCTAAATGATATCTCCGATTGATCAGGTATATCTGGAGCGAAACTCTCTACAGATAATGTAAAATTCTTCATGGGTGCCGTAAGCGTGACTGTCCTCAATTAATATTAAATTTGAATAATATAAATATTGTTAACGTTGATAATTTAAATATCCTAGAATTAGTTTTTTATAAAAATATAAATGGAACCAACATTGCCTAGGTCCTAAGAAATCCCTAGCTGCGAGGATCAATATTATTAAGTATTTAGGTAGTAAAAAAAGGAGTGTACATATCAACACATTATCGTCCATCACCAAAATGTTAGTTCTCAGCAAAATTGACTATGGATTATTCATATACGGTAACTGCCCAAAATCTACCTTAAACATGATCAAACCAACGTATCACCATGCAGCTAGAAGATCCATCAATGCCTTCCCTACATCTCCCATCAAAAATATTCTTGTAGAAGCAGGACTTCCTTCAATTGAAGAAAGAAAAGAAGATATCACCTTAAAGCTAGCTGCTGAACTGGCTTTTTCCCAAGACTCAGTGATCAACAAGAATCTTAAGGACATAAAACAAAATAAAAAAACAGAATCCCTTCCGCAATCAGCATCATTCTTCCTCAAAACTTTTTAACAACTTTTCCTCCTTGGTTCATAAAATCGGAATCGAAAATCATAACGCTCGCAGACAAGCTAACACAAGTCACGAAATCTACCATGCACTATTTGCAAGTATTTCTTCTGACCTAAAATCAGACGGATGGAAATTTATGTTCACTGACGTATAAAAGTCACAAAGTTACATCTTTCGCAGTGACTCTCGAAAACGGTACCATCCTACGTGTTGAAATCTTACCTGAATTTTCATCCATCTTCACAGCAGAAGCATTCGCCATTTTGCAAGCCTCAAAAGAAGCACTAAACTGCCGTGGTAAGCACATCATTTGCACTGACAGTATCTCTGCACTCAAAGCTATCAACAATCCAAATAATAACACTAGACTCATCATCGATATCCGCAATAAACTTGTGAAATCCTCTAACAAGCTGAAATTAATGTGGATTCCTGGCCATACTTGTATCCAAGGTAACGAAAATGCCGATCATGCTGCTCAATGCGCAAAAACTGCACCAGTGTTCCAATTTAACATGTACACCAAAGGATTTAAAAAAAAATACAAAAATCTATAAATGCCAATCGATATATTGAGTGGAACTCATATCAACATCACCATTACAAAAAAGTCAACTCAAAAAAATGCCACCCACAATATCCCACAGACATGACAAAATCCAATATAACTAACTTCGTGCGATTGCGGCAGGGACATACTACAACTACAAACCAACACCTGCTGACAAAAAATACACCCCCAACTGCCCTACTTGCAATGAGACTTTGGATCTAAAGCATATACTTGAAAATTGTATTGTCTTTTAACCTATTATATCAAAACTATTTAAAAATAGTAACAAATATGACATATTAAAAAACCCTTACCACACAAATATAGACAAAATTAATGAATTTATCGTCACTACTAATATTAGTATGTAGTAGGTATGTCCGGTCCGTACGTCCGTACGTTCGCGACGTTTTTTTCGTCGTCCATAGCTCTAGAATCAGAAGAGATATCGACTTCAAATAAATTTTGTTATACAGATAATAAGGCAGAAAGATGCAGAAACGGCTCTCAAGAAAATTGCGTGGGTGGTTTTTTTACCATAGCAGTTTAAAAAAAGGTGAAAATTTTGGTTAACCCTAAATATCTCATGAACCAATGACGCTAGAGACTTGAATTCGCTGAATTGTATATTATATATTGTAACGTGGTACAAAAGAAGCATATTTTTGGAAAAAAAATCCAACTAACGGTTTTTTTTTATAAACCAAAAAAACTGAAAAAAAAAATTTGTCACCTCGAAAATTTTACGACTAAAATATTATTTCATCTCCAAAATAATTTTGCGCAATGAAGAATAATGTTTTTGACATATGACAAAATTTTGATAAAAACCTAATTGACAGTTTTTTTTATAAAAAATAAAAACCTAAAAAAACAGTACTCAAAGTTGGTCAAAATTGAATTTCGACTCAAATATCTTTTCAAAAACTTGAGATTAAGGCTTCAATCTTCTTTTGTCTTATAAGAAATATTGTTTTCAACATTCTAAAAAATTTTGAGAAAAATCGAATTGACAGTTTTTTTACAAAAAATAAAAACCGAAAAAAAAATTAACAAAAATTGGTAAAAATTGATTTTCAACGCAAATATCTTTTTAAAAATTTGAGATAATAGCTTCTTACTACTTTAAACTTATAAGAAATATTGTTTTCAACATTAGAAAACATTGTGAAAGAAATCGAATCGACAGTTAAAAAAAGAAAAAAAAAAAACAAAAAAAAATTTATATAAGTTGATAAAAATTGATTTTTGACTCAAATATCTTTTCAAAAATTTGAGATAATGGTTTCTAACTAATTTAAACTTATAAAAAAATATTGTTTTCAACAATAGGAAAAATTTAGAGAAAAATCGAATTAACAGTTTTTTTTACAAAAAATAAAAACCTAAAAAAAAATTTATAAAAGTTGGTAAAAATTGTATTTTGACGTAAATATCTTTTTAAAAATTTGAGACATTGGCTTCAAACTAATTTTATCTTTTAAGAAATATTGTTTTTAACATTCTGTAAAATTTGTAGAAAAATCGAATTGACAGTTTTTTTTACAAAAAATAAAAACCTAAAAAAACAATACTAAAACTTGTAAAAATTTACTTTCGACTAAAATATTGTTTTCGATATTCAGTAGTTTTTTTTATAAAAATCCAACAGACCGTTTTTTTTCATAAAAAATAAAATATACAAACAATAGTACGCAAATTTGGTAAAAATTGATACATATAGACAAACTTTTAAGGAAGACAAATCGACAGACGGGATGGGAAGTTGTCAGTGTGGGTCGCATCCCAGCCTCTTTTTTATTTATTAATTTATTTATAAACTAATTTATTTATTTTTTTATATTTATTTATTTAACAAATTGTTAAATATATTTATCAATTATTATTTATGCTAACCTTTTTTTACTAACATGCTTCTAAACAAAAGTTTAGAAATCTTAATTTTAATTGAGTCAAAATGTACCTGCCCTTTTCAATTTGCGTTGAAGGTTTTGTTTGTATTTTCCTTCAAAATTATTACTTAAACCATTATCATCTAAATTCTATATACAAATTAATATACTTGTTCAGCAGAAAGATATCATATAAAAATATCAAATCTCTGTATATAAACTGTGCGGTAGCTTACCAAATGTAACTGTTTATACGAAAATAAAAAATATCTATTTATCTACTCGTATCTATCTTAAGGGAATATAAATAAAGTTATCCAACAAAATTCAGTTTTGTCGTAAATTTTTTAATAAATTAACATATCTAATTTTTCTGGGCCATATCATAAACATATTTCCCGGGAATTTACAAAAGATACTAAAAAACAAAGTATTTTCTTTAAAAAACCGATGGGCAGAAACTAAGTTTTATCTTTCTCTCCAGGGATTCAGATGAAATTTTAAAAAGTGTAATACTCGTAGTTTTCAAACGAAATGCAGCAATCATATTCAAGCTTTAGTACACGACATGGATCTTACATGAACTGATTTCATTATACCTATCTCAAATTACTGCAATTTCAAACGAAGGAACCTTTTCTATTTTCCTTGTATAGAAAAAGTATATACCTACCAACCGAAATTAAAATGATTAAGAAATATATTATAATTTTCACAAAAGAAACACGTTGCTTTGGGAAAACAAAACTTTTGATTTAAATTTATGTACATAGGTACGTACATATATAAATCGCACTCAAATGTCACATCATCGTCACAAAATCCTGCCACCTAATGGATATTCCTTAGAGAAATCTACGAACTGTATAATAAGAGCATGACAATTTGATTTGCTCAAAGTATACCTACTATATAAATTATATATGCACGTCACATGTACGTGTATTAAGTTAAGTTTATTCATATCACTGATGAATAAAATCAACTCAATATAAATAATCACATTAAATCATTAATTTTCAATTTGATATCGTATCAAGTTGATATTTTGAAATCATTTTCCAAATCCCATGTCGTTTGTTCCTCAAATAAAATTTCATTTATTCTACACACGCAAACACTCAAACTTACACGACACCCCATACGCACGTACATATGTATATTATGTGAACTTTTCAGAAACTCGATCGAAGAAAATTGATTGCCTATCAGCTATCACTAGGCAATTTGCCAAATAATGGATTAAATGGCATTAAAAAGAATTATAAATTGTGCACATCCTCCACGAATTTGCCTTCAGTCAAATCCCTAATGAGCCATTCAAAAGAAAAAAAGAAGAATGTAAATTTAAAATTGAATCTCTAGATACCTACCACAACTTCGACACCTTCGGAGTTAAGAGGATTTGTCAAAAAATGATAACAAAAAAGTTTGACATCCCTGTGCCCAGAAAAAGTCGAAAAAAGAAACGAAAAGAAAAGTTAAATAAAATAAAAAATATCCTTTTCTCCATACACACATATATAATAATCCGCTTTTGGCGTTGATGTTGTACCTTAGTACCTATTCAATGTATTTTCATCATAATCCTTGAGAAGAAACGGAAAATTGAGTGAAAAGTCTCAGTGTGAAAGCAGTGTGTATTATGCCATGCAGCTTATTCATTTCTTATTACACGTTTTTCTTTCGCTCGTCCTTTTTTTCTTTTTAATTGAATGTGTTTTTCTCGTCACAGTCACAAGAGGGATAAAAGCAAACGGCAAATGGAACTTGGAACTGCGATCATCAACGACAGAGGTACCATCAGTAGCACCACTGTCATAGTCATTGAATTGCTCTCTAGAACTACCGCCAAATGTAGTTTGGCTGAATTGAGAGTCAAATTTACTGGCGTTTTTTATGAGCCCAAATGGAATTGGCTTTGGCTGGAATTGCAAGGGCGTTGAGAATTGAGTGTTGACTGTTGAGCGGCACGGCCGGCGGCAGTGGCGCGCGCGGCGCTACCCTGAAAACTCATCATCATCACATGATTCAGTTCTTCTTTGAAGGAAATTTGCACAAAATTGAAAATTGTTCTACTACTCCCTCTATGATGAGACTTTATTCGCCATCACCCCCTTAAACTTCCAAACAGCCTTCAACCTTTCCATCAGCAGCTCTAGCGTTGTATAGAGCTTAGGCGCGAGTTGGAAAAAAAAAAAAAAAAGAAAAAAAAAGGAAACGTCATGAATATTCCTTCTTTCTAGTAGGACGAGTATTACGAGTACTACGAGTATATAATACGACAGTGTTCACAAGTCAGGCGGGACATTTTGCCAGTTTCATTTGGATTTGGAATATGGTGCTGGTGGTGATGGTGATGGAGGAGGAGGGCTTAGATGGGTAGAATGTTCAATGTTTGGGTGTATAACACGCAAAAATATGTGCCTCTTGCCACACAAAAGTCCCCATTTACAACGAAATTGGAATTGATAGAATAAGTTTCTCATTCTTTTTCCTTCGTTGAGTTGGAAAATAGAATTGACGTTTTTTATGGGAATTTATTTGAAAATTCAGAAACTGTTTTTTTTTTATTTTTTTAGCTTCCCTCCTCCCCCTTTTTTTTGTGTTCACTTGAAGTGATTTGGAAATTAAACGGTTTTATTTTGCATAATTTCAAAAGTAGATTTGCAATCATACAATTATTCGTAAATTAAGGTTAAATGAATGGGTGTTGATTTGAATCATAACAAATTTACAATTATTATAATTTTGGGGAGTATTAATTGGTAATATACATATGTATATATATAAGCTCTATTAACACCTGGAAAATGTTCACTGGTAAGCTGAAAATAAGTTTCAAGATTTTCATCAAACCCCAAAATACGATGATGGGAAAAGGGATAAGCGTTTGTATGTTCTCTTTTTTTAATTTCGAAAAGTAGCTGCAAAAATTATATTAGATAAATGGTATGAAAGGGTTTTGAGACACAACCCTTCTTATGACAATTTACAAAGGTACTGTGTTTGAAATTCCGTACATGAATAAAGGATTCTGACAAAATTTTCCACTGATTGTTAATTTAATTGACAAAAAATAATAGAGAATAGGTATAGTCGGACAAAATGGAGTCCTGAGGTATAAAAGCCAATTTTTAAATTTAGAGTAACAATTAATTTTATTGCCTCAAACGAGTTTGTTGCTATTGGAATATAAAACATATAGTGGGCTACAAAGTTTTTTTTTTTTGAATTCATGGTTGTATTGAAACTGACAGTTCTTTCCGTTAAAAATTTGACAGAAAGTCAATATCATACGTCCACAGAACGTATAAGGGGTTTGTAAAAAGACCTTACGGCCGAAATAAAGCACCCACCGTTCCTACTGAGCGGAAGTTTGTGTAAAAAAGTTCGTCAGATTGGTATGCTAGTAGATTGCGCTCAAAACTTCCTGATGCTAATATGAGCAAGATGAGAATGAAAATAAACTCTCCATTCATCTCAATAGTTTAGTTATAGCTTAAAAACGTTCACAACCATTAGCTTTGTTAAAGTTTCCCAGTTTGATCCTTAGAGCTGCTTAACAATTTCTAACGGAATCTTGGTGGCCGTGTTAATTAACAAAATTACCTAGTTCAGGCCAATAAAACACACATCTTTATTTTTGAGAAGCCAATGTCTCCATTGAGTATGATAGTTTGTTGTAAATTATAGAGTTGTGAAATGGTAAATTTTTGTTCGAAAATGAGGCTGGAAACAAAGTTTTGGTGAAAGATGGATGTTACAGAGCCATGGTAATTGACTCGAACTAGAAAAAGCATAGGTTGAGGTGACCGTTGTTTTATAGTTGGACTAGCAAGCCCGGCAGCCCACGGGACAATCTATATTTTGCGCACAAAATTACAAAGTTGTTTCATTAGCCATCTTGGTGATATCAAATTATTTTAACTTGTTCCAATTTGACCCTTTTAACACTTTTTTTGTGTGTGTTAAAGAACCGATTATTTATGGAGAATCTTTGGTTCAAGCAATAAAAGCCAATATCGTGCAAGCAATTTTCGAGCTACCGCCGGAAACCATCAACAAGGTCTTGGAAAATTAAAGTATTAGAATGAGCTACTGTGAAGCCAGAAAAGGCAGTCTTTTGAACGATTTTTTGTTCCATTAATAATTCGTAATGTTTGTTTTTCTAATCCATTGAAGCTTTCAGATTTCAATACTTTCCAGATATTTCTGGAAGGATAGGCTATTCCTGGAAGACGAGTTAATTTTAAGTCTCTCATTCCGACTTCCCAATCACTGTAGCGTGTTCCAGGCAGAAATTTTGGTTATAAAAGAAGTATTATCCTCGTTTAAAAAAAAAACGTAAAACCAAAATCTGTCTGCCATTAAATCCTTGGATTTTGTCTCTATAAACTGTAAAACACTCCATAATTGTCGATTATCTTAATGGATGTGGCACAGCAGGTTAACATTCACCTTCTCTGGGTGCCGCGCAATAGAGGCATTCCAAGAAATTGTCAGCAAGATGAACTCGCCAAAACTGTTACATATCTACTCATTCTAACACGTTTGGCTAACGATGGCATACCATTTTCTACGTGCAAGCTTTTGCCAAAACAAAGCGAAAAAAACCTACATTCGGTAGAATAACATCTCAACCTTCAGACTACGAAAAATATCTGCCCTAAATTTAAAACGTTCAAGGTGCTTGGAAATTGGTGTCATAACCGGACAGCACGCCACGTGGCTAGACATGTTTTTAAATGAGAACTTTTGAGAATTTTTCAGAACCTTCCATGGACGAGGAAGGGAAGGAAAAAGTTATAAGTGTACTACTACTTCCCAGACAGCCACTTCAACTTAATGTAACTTTTAAGAAAACAGGTCAAAATTCTCGTTTCAAAACTTTTCTAGAAAAGGGTGCCTTTTAAATAATATCTTATCAAGACTCTTCTCGTCTCATTGCCAACTATACTTGCCCCATAGATCAAATAAAGAAGCATACATATTCAACACTAAAACAAAACTTGTACATATATTTTATATAAGTACAAGAACCAGTTACCATTATTACGGTCTTAAATTTTGATATAGTTCTATTGTATTCAACTAAAACTATTTATAATGCATTTGAAACTTTCAAGGTTACGTCCTGTCATTGATATTATAAAGCTTATTCCATTTGAATATATTGTATTAAATGCATTTATGTATGCAATGCCTGTCATGATGCATCCAGGATTTGAAACTTCAATGTATTGTCTTTGGTATGTGTTTGTGAATCACTAACCATATCTTGTGAAATAACCACATATTTGACATCACCAAAATTGTGGCGAGATATTTAGGTTTCCAAACGCAAGGAATTTATTTTCACCATCTGGATCAGGCTATATAATAATCCATTCAAAAGACGTTGCATACACCTATACGTATACATTATCTTTATGTCTCTATATGAACTTGTACAGGTGCTTTTTATACTTTTAGAAGTTTTAAAAAATGTATAGTTTGAATCTTATGTAGGTGAAAGGTCGATAGGAGAGACACATTTTGTGTCTCTTAACTTTATCAATATTTTCATTATAAATACCTTATTGAAATAGCCCATATGCATTCTTCCTTAAAACAAACTAACTCCGAACTTCATACATGTGCATATAGGGTAGGTAAGGTATATCTTTACGTAGAATGAAATATAGAGTATACACTGTACATTGTAGATGTTAGGGATAGAAATTTCTTCTAAAGTCACACAAGGCAGTTGAAATTGTGGAATTCTCATACGTGGGGGTATTTATAGACATTCAAAACTATTCTACATCGGAATCTCATTTAAACTCTTATATCGTATAATCTCCGTTAACACTTTCTGTTTATTAAAACAGTTTGTAGTGCAAAATAAATCGGAAAATGAAAACCTGAAAAAAGGCAACATTGAGTCGGACTTTCTTGCTCAAATGGTACACAATAATTATATTATTATTATTTTATTTTTACAAAAAGGTGTTGATTATTCCAATTTTAAAATTGTTTGACGTGTTCTAAAGAAACAAAAGATAATTTTATAAACGATTAATTTGTTTTGAATTGAAATCCAGCCTTGACATTTTTCTATTACACCAGGTTTTGAAAATTCTAAAGACAAACAAAAACGGTGTTTTTTATGGCTAAGTTAAAACACAGCATGTATGTTAACAATAAATTGTGTGATGATTTTGAAAAGAAAAAATCTATATCTTCTAGATGCAATTTAAATCATTTTAGTATCTCACTTTAAATAAATAAATTAGGTGACTTACAACTATCAACCACTCCTGCGTGCGAGTAATGCCGTCAGGGATGGAGGAGGAGGCATACAGTTTTAAGCCGACTCCGAACATCTTATTTGAGAAAACACTTTTTTATAACAAAAATTACTCTTGGAGGATTTTTCAATTCCTCGCAAGAGGCAGTACCCGTGAAAAAAACTTTAGATGACACAGTCAGGGATTGAACCCAAGACTTATGACATGAGAGTCCAACGCACTAACCATCACGGCACGGGTATCTTACTTAGTTTTCGTAATTTATCATTAGTTCTGAGATAATTAATGGGTTTTCATTTGATTCTATCTGAAGTTTAGAAAAAACTCATTTTTATTTGCGACATATAGGAACTATGTGGCAAGTATTGCATTCGTAAAATATTTCTAACTCGAGATGTTAATCAAACATGACATTACGATGGTAGAGAAGTCGAAAAAAGTGAGTACACCGATTCCATCCGTCTGTCTGTTTGAGTGTCCACACTCCTATAGTCCAAACTATTGGGTCAATTGGGTTTAAGCTTGAAGATCAAAAATAACCGTAGATAAATTTCTTGGTAAAAAATCAAAAACTGAAATTTTCTCAAAAACGAACCGATCCATTTTTTTTTTTTAATTTGGCTTCTTTCTTTAAAGACAAATATTTTTGTATTGCTCAGGAAAGGTACACCCATATAACCGTTATTTTGGTTTAAAATTTAATGAAACGATTTCAATAATATTTTAAATTTTAAAATATACAAGTTCTATTTGTACCATACAATCATACACTTTATTTAGTGCTGATTTCGAATATAAACTCTGATTTCAGTTATATACCTAATGTAAATAATATGTATGTGATCAAATCCAAAAATACTCGCTTTCAACATTTTTTTCAAATTTTGTTTGTCAATTCCGAAAACTATAATATAAAGCTTATACACTCCGAATTCGTAACAAGAACAAAAATCATTTTTAATCGTTATATATTTTTGTGTTAAGAACCGTATTAGCTTAAATACTTTAGCGTTCCTTTAAGGTTAAATAAGCAAGGATTTTTTGTAAAATAAAAACGATATTGAAATTTTTTAAATGGAAGTATTAAAGTAAGGTATTTTTAATTTGGAGAATCATCACAAATTTTATTTAATTTAAGAACTTCTTCATGAATTTAAACTGCCCTAAAAAAACTTACGATTTGTTCAAAATATAAAAGATTAGTTTTCAAAAACCTACACATTGATACATTGATTTTGAAGTCGTATTCGAATTGAAACCATGCAAAACATTAGAAAAAGTATAATTTGATTTCCATTTACCCTAACTTGTTGACCAGAGTATTTATTTACTTATACACATAGAGAGTTTTCTAATTAGAGGTTTCATTTTGAATACCTTTCTACGAGTATTTGACAATTGTTACTCTTTGAAGCTATCATGTATCAATATTTGAAAAGTTTAAACTTCGCATTGAAATCGTTAAAATTATCTAAAAAATGGTGAATTTTATAGTCACAGTTCACAAAATTAAAGCACGTTTGAAGAATCGAAACAATACGCGTCATTCTACAATAACATTAAACCGTATATTGCATAAAGAATAAGTTTTTAATGTTTTTAAAGTTCACTTGAAACAATAAAGTGAAGTCAGTCATTCACCAAAAACATTACGTCGCTGCTGATTGGTACTTCGAAATGCGTCAAAATGATCCTGACTTAAATGGAGACATCATTAAAAATGATGAGGCCCCTTTTTAATTCCAAGGAAATAATAAATAAGCAGAATTGTTTCATTTATTGCTCAAATGATTGTGTTATAATTATCTGCACTTTCAAAAAGTCATTGATTGGTGCAATTTTTAAAATTGTGTTGTCATTGGTCCGTGCCTTTTTTTTATTTCTTATATAAGCAAATACAACCTCCTCGACGGGTCTCCACCTTGCCGTTGGTGAGGAGGCTTACGCGAGAACTTCTAGTAGGTTAAGTTGCAGATTCTAGCTCTTGAGCAGACTCTCAGCCACCAACTTAGGTTTAAGCAAACTAAGAGAGGCCCACCCCTATGAATATGGAAGAACTAAATAAACAGAAAAAAACCATAGCGGGGATATACGCTATATGGTCGGTAGAAATCACGGCTACCGGCTTGGGCTTTGTCTCGCGGTCTCAATACCGAGAGAAGGAGTCGCCAGTGACAATTTTTCCATTTTATTATATAACTCTACTTATAATTTCGAAACTTCTTCTTTTTCTTTTTTCTTTTTCTTTTCTCTTTTCTATCTTTTCAGTTTCTTCGGTTTCAACAAATTATAAGCAAAGAAGATATCTCAATATGAGCAACAAAAGCACTAAAGACCTCAGCCTGACTGAAGAAGAGGAGAATCTCCTCCTGAACCACTTCTCGAACATGGATATGGGGGATGGAGAAAGCGTAATCGAGGTTGACGATGACGTCAGCTCGGTCGCTAGCTCCAACCTTTCGACGGTATCCAGGGCATCAAGGAGGTGCAGAATAACCAATAGCAAGAGGACGGTTAAGAGGTTAGGTCAGTTAGACTGGGACCAACTGACTGAGCAGGAGAGGAAACGGCTGCATAATGCTCGTGCCTTCCTGGACAGAGAGGGCTTGGGAAAAGACAGGCACACCGCTAGTCAAGCACTTAACCCTCCGTCTTCAGAGAGCCCGAGCGTTAAAACCTTGATGGGACCACCTGCCCCCAATGCTGTTTCAATACAGCGCAAGGACGGGTGCTCATCAATGGTAGCGGCAACTCCTCAAGACGGACCAACAGGACGAACCCAACGGACAGACATTGACTTGCCAATCTTACTACCTGCTGATCCGCCACTGATCGCATCGATATCAGTTGGTGTTAGTGAAGCAGGTGTAAGAGCGGCTCAAAACGAGAGGAAAGATGAGATGGCTTGCGAAGACAATGCTTTGGCCACAGCCTTAGCGTTAATCTTAACAAGACCATCGATTCCGTCCCCGAAAACCGGACGAGCAATACGAACGACAGTCTTACGACGGTCATTGAAAAAAGGACGACTATACGCAAAACTAAGGTTTTGAACGAGAACGAAGTACGACGACGACAAAGACGAAACGCTGAGAGGATTGTCCGGCGCTTTGCTAACAGGACTCCTGAGTCCTTGACAGCTAAGGAGAAGGCAGCGTTGGACAAGTCTAAACAGCGCCTTAGAAGCACAACAATAACGACTACAGTTAGTGACGCAAACCCACAACCACCTCTTGAAGCACCTTGCTCCTCTAAAAGGGCAAGGAACGAACTCTCCCCGACCGACTCTTCACCTAACAAGGCAACGAAGAGGTTTAAGATCTCCCGGGCAACCGTGAAGGGGCACCAAGTTGCCATTGCCGATTTCGGCAAACCCTCACGGAAGCTGACCGAGGACGAGTGGCAACTTCTAGAGCTCAGAATCCTAGAAGAAGTCAATGAGGCCATCGTCAAAAACAGGCCCCCCCCACTTTTCGGTAATCTTACGACCATCCATGGGTTCAAAGTTATGAACTGTGAAAATGACGCCACACTCAAATGGCTTCATGAATTCACGAGCAGCACCTCTGCACCATGGCAAAATGCGGATATTCGCCTTATTGATGTCAAGGAGATCAAAAACATCTCCAGACCAATAGGCATACTTTTGGTCAAAGGCCCCACACTTCCCAATGATCGCCTAGAGAGGTATATTATATCACTCAACAGCGATCTCCTAAGCCAGGAATGGGAAGTCATCAAGTGTGAGAAAACCAAGGAAGGCACCGAGGTAACGGTTAGACTAATCCATAAATCTTTACCACTACTGAGGAAAATGGATTTCAAAGTGCGCGTCGGGATCACCAGATGCAAACTTAGATTGACATCCAATAAAAGAAAACAGGTTAGTAGGGCGATGAACAAATCTTTAGTATTATGTATATGGAATTGAAAATCTTACAAATCAATCTTCATCATAGTAAAGCCGCCAACGCCAACCTGGTCTACCTCATGCAGAGTAGACAATATGACATGGCCCTGATCCAAGAACCCTGGATAGTAGGTGGCATGATCAAGGGCCTGCACTCCAAAGACCTCATGCTGTATAAGTCAGATCTTGACAGCCAAAATAGTAATCCCAGAACCTGTATATTAGCTAGAAAACAGTTTAATCTCTTTCTTCTAACTTCTTACAGCAACATCGACCAGACCGCGGTCATTTTAGAACGCAAGGAGCACCCAACGCTCATAATAACCTCCACATACATGCCCCATGATGGAGTTGAAGGACCACCAGCGGATATAACAAATGAATTAATAACATTTGCAAGTAAGAAAAATTTTAATATTATACTAGGGTGCGACTCCAATGCACATCATGTACAATGGGGGAGAACCGATACAAATGCTAGAGGTGAATCCCTTTTTCAATTTATCATAGATAACAATCTTTGTGTGGCTAACCGAGGTAATACACCCACCTTTGTCACAAAAAATCGGAAAGAGGTGCTAGATATAACCCTCTCAAACAATTCTGACTCCTGTCTAATTGATCATTGGAGGGTTTTAGAAGAACCTTCCTTTTCTGACCATCGTCTCATAGAACTTAAAATCCCTAACGTTGATAGACAGCACAAACCCTTTAGAAATAACAGGCGCACAGACTGGCTTATCTTCAATAGGGAAATTAGTAATAACATTGAGCACGTTAACACCAACGCCATTCTGGGACCAGACAGTCTAGAGAAGGCAACAGAGAATCTCACTGAGACTCTGCGTAAAGCGTTTGAAACCAGTTGTCCTATCAAAACAACTGTGAAGAAAAACAGTAAACCCCCCTGGTGGACAACAGAACTAACCTACATTAGAAAAGAAACAAGAAAGCTTTTCAATGTTGCTAAAAGAACAAGACTCGAAAGCGACTGGGACTGTTATAAGACTAGTCAAAGAAAATTCAAAACAGAAACCCAACGAGCCAAACGGAGCTCGTGGAAAAATGTCTGCAGCAATATCGAATGTACCAACGAGTCAGCTAGGCTCAGGAAAATCCTTTCGAAAACCTCCATTTCTGTTGGTTCTCTAAGGAAATCCGATAATGACTGGACTGAATCAAGTCGCGAAAGTCTAGAACTCCTGGTTGAAACACACTTCCCAGGCATTAAACCTAACCCTGAACGCGAACCAGATAACTCTTCAATCTTCGAGTATGAAATCCCTACGGATGTTATAACGGAAGAAAGGCTAAACTGGGCTATTAACTCTTTCTCCCCTTATAAATCTCCAGGCCTAGACGGCATTTTCCCAATGATGCTGCAAAAGAGCATTGAATTTATCACTCCACACCTGATAAACATCTTTCAAAGTAGCATTAATGGGGGTATATTCCCAAGACATGGCGTGAGGTAAAAGTCGTTTTTATACCAAAAGCCGGCAAACCCAGCCATACTGAACCTAAGGACTTCAGACCTATAAGTCTCACGTCTTTTGTACTTAAGACACTAGAAAGACTTATCGACATATACATCCGCAGTAATTTAAAACCGGAGACCATATCACCCTTTCAACACGCCTACACAAAAGGTAGAAGTGTAGAAACGGCACTACACTACGTAGTTAGAACCATAGAAAAATCACTTGACGTTAAGGAATACACTCTTGCTTCATTCCTGGACATTGAAGGAGCCTTCAATAACGTCCACAGTAATGCAATCGAGAAAGCACTTAATGATCAACGTATAGAAGAAGTAGTTATCAAATGGATCATGATTATGCTGAAAAACAGGCAAATACATAGTGAGCTTGGTAACGCACATTTAGAAATGTACGCATCTAGAGGAACCCCGCAAGGTGGAATTCTCTCACCATTATTATGGATCTTAGTGATGAACGAGATCCTAATAAAACTTAGGAACTACGGTATAGTAGTGGTAGCCTACGCTGATGACTTAGCGCTTTTGGCGACGGGTAAATACCTTACCACTGTTAGCGAACAATTACAAACCGCATTATCAAAGGTCAACAACTGGACTAAGAAATGCGGTCTTAATGTAAACCCCCTTAAAACAGAACTGGTTCTTTTTACAAACAGGAGGAAGATCCCTCCGTTTATAATACCTAAAATAGATAATATAACACTAAGAATCTCCGACCGAGCTAGATACCTCGGAGTTATATTGGATAAAAAACTCAATTGGGGTCCAAATATCCAAGAAAGATATAAGAAGGCCACAATCGCACTCTACTCATGTAACAAGATTCTGGGTAGAAATTGGGGACCGAACCCCAAAATAGTAATGTGGATGTACACTGCCATTGTCAGACCGATTCTAACTTATGGCAGCTTGGTTTGGTGGAAAGCGTTGGAGAAATCCACGAACCAAAAAACACTTACCAAAGTACAGAGAATGGCCTGTATCTGTACTAGTGGTGTGATGAGGACTACCCCAACTGCGGGTTTAGAAACGATCCTCAATCTCCCCCCAATAGACCTATTCGTCCAAGAATCAGCAGCAAACAGCGCCCTCAGGCTCAGTCAAACTAACATCTGGAAAACTAGCCAGATTGGCCACGCAGCTATTCTTACGAAATACGTAGACAACAATATCTGCACAGATTATATGAGCCCTTACTTAGATTTCAACAAATCTTTTAGTACTAGATTCCCCAATAGACTAGATTGGGAAAATAGTGAGCCCTACACCAACGACTCAACCATTACCATCTACACCGATGGCTCGAAAATGGACAATAGAGTAGGTGCAGGCTTTTACTCTGAAAGCCTAAACCTTGCCAAACATTCAGGCTCCCCGACTATAGCAGCGTCTTCCAAGCTGAGATCTTGGCAGTGAAAAACGCTGCTAAACACATATCCATGATGGCGATATCACACGCGGACATCACTTTTTTCATTGATAGCCAAGCAGCAATAAAAGCTATCTCTGCCACCCAAATCAAGTCAAAGCTTGTCTCTTGCTGTCGCGAAGAGCTAAAGGTTCTTGGCACACAGCATAACGTAAGACTCTGCTGGGTTCCTGGCCACAGTGATGTACCAGGCAACGAAAAGGCGGATGAACTTGCTAGGGAGGGCTCCACACTGGAACCTTCCCTGATAGACCATCATATAGGGATACCGTTATGTGAACTGAAACATAACGTAAAACCATCATTCACAAATCCAATGACAGATGGAATCTCCTAGAAACCTGTGTTAACACCAGGAAGATATGGCCTAGATACGATAAGAAAAGATCCGACTGGATCTTAACTCTTAACAAACCCTCCCTAAGATCCCTTATCGGCATTATTACAGGTCACAACCTACTCGGCTACCATAAGAAGAAGATGGGGCTCAGTACTGATGACCTTTGTAGAGGCTGTGGTGATGAAAACGAGCATGAAGACACCACTCACTTTCTCTGCCACTGTCCTTCACTCTGTCTTGCTAGGAAGAAAACTCTAGGCAACTTCTTCTTTAATGAACTAGAGGAACTATCAGAACTGCCAGGCAAAAGCTTACTAAACTTTGTCAAGACCTCTAAATGGTTAAACGAACCACATGATTCATAGGTTATTATATCTTTTCAGGAAGTTACAACACTTCGGGGTATCACAATGGATCTACATTGATCTAAGTGTGATGGTAACAACATCAACTGTCAGCCCGTTCAAACCTAACCTAACCTAAGCAAATACAAATTGAATGAATGAAATTAATTTTAAGTCAATATATTCTATTGTTCAAAAGATATCCAGAACCGTACATCAATTTTTACCATATTTACGTACTATTTATTGTAATTTTATTTTTGTATGAAAAAAACGGACCGTTGGATTTTTATAAAAAAATTACTGAATGTCGAAAACAATATTTTCTGTGAGATAAAATAATTTTGAAGCCGATATTTTTAATTTTTGAAAAGATATTTGAGTCGAAAATAAATTTTTACCAAGTCTCAGTATTGTTTTTTTTTAGGTTTTTATTTTTTGTACAAAAAACTGTCAATTCAATTTTTTTCAAAATTTTACCGAATGTTGAAAACAATATTTCCTATAAAATAAAATTAGTTTGAAGCCATAATCTCAAATTTTTGAAATGATATTTAAGTCGAAAATCAATTTTTACCAACTTTGAGTAATATTTTTTTTAAGTTTTCATTTTTTATTAAAAAAAGTTGCCAATTCGATTTTTTTCAAAATTTTACCAGATGTTAAACACGCTGTTTTTCGTTGCATACAATTATTTTGGTGAAAAATCATTTTTGGTTCGTAAAATTTTCGAGATGACAAATATTTTTTTTTCAGTTGATAAGTTTGATTTATAAAAAAAAAATGTTAATTCGAATTTATTCGAAAAATATATTTGTTTGGTATCACGGTACAATATATAATATAAAATTTAATTCAACTCTCTAGAGTTATTGGTTCGTGAAATATTTGGGGTTAACCAAAATTTTCACCTTTTTTTAAATTGTTATTTAAAAAAAAACACCCGCACAATTTTTTTGAGAATCTTTTCTGGATTTTTCTGTATAACAAAATTTATTTGAAGTCAATATCTTGAATGGTTCTTGAGCTATGGACGACGAAAAAACCTCGCGAACGTACGTACACAAGCACTCATAAACATCTATTTAAAAATATTTTATTTCGACTCTAGGGAGCTTGAAACGTCGAGAAATGTCAAAATTACAATAACTTTCTATGGGAAGTTAAAAATAAGGACATTTTCAACATATTTGCAATATTTTCCGAAAAAGGCCATATAATTTTGAAAAAAAAAGAGAAAACACAAAATCCATAAAATTCAGATTTTTTAAATTTTTAATTGATCGAACTGATTTTAAAATTCCTAACGCAACTTAACCCAATTTTATAGTTTTTGTTTAATGTACTAAAAAATATCTTTGCAATAATTTATCTCTCTTGAGGCAACTTCAGTATCTTTCCTCATCTAATTTTCTTTTAATCAGTACTACTTTAATTTGATGGTTCTCTCTTTAACTCTTCCATGAACTTTAATGAAAACTACCTACCTCTGTATAGCTCCTTATCTCGCTTGAATGAATTAATTATCAAACTATACTGAACTGTAGAAATTCCTTTATTCGTCTTTGGGGGTAAGCATAAACACCGCTTGTTCTTATAGAAACAGGAAGGAGACGTTCACTGAGGCGTATGAGTAATATTTTAAGCATTTTATTTATGTAAATTTAATTCCCAAAAAAAAAAACTTAATCACTTAAAATCATGTTTCTAAAAATAACTACATATTAAAAACAAAACAAAAAAGAGTGTTAAATTACACTTTCCAACATTTACCCCAAAGGAAACAAACAGTTTTTCTTTATACTTTTCCAGTTTTGTTACAAACCGCAACATAAAGAAACAGATTTTAACTTTAAGTAATATTTTATGAATTCTAATTTTTGTTTCAAATATCAATTATACACGAATATTAGAATAATTATAATTCAGAGACGAAACACTTTCCTCGGCTCATTATAAAGAACCAGAACATTTAACACAACTCTTTTTTGTGTGTGTTTGTATTAGTATGTATATTGTATATATCCTACTTTTGAATATTTATAGAGCCCAATCCTTTCTTTTTTTTTTTTTTTTGGGTTTTGTGAATTCCTAAGGCAAAAGCAATTTTCCCAAACTGATTAAATGTAATTCATCCGCATACTAAATAGGTTTATCTTAACGAATAAATACGATTGCTTGATATAAACCAGGCCCGAATAAAACAGGAATATTATCTGCAGTCGTCAGTCAGGATAATTTTGCTAAGTCAATGTTTTTGTTTTGTATTTTTTTGGAATAATATACAAAAGGGATGTTGATAATATCACAGATGGGGCAAAGGGACTTAATGTGCAAACGATTAATTAACTCTTATAATTAAGAAATAGAGAGAGCAAGAGAAAGAAAAAGAGAGAGTACTAGTATATTGTTAACAAAAGTAAAAGCAATAATTATTTGTTGTGTTAAATAAAACAAAGCAAAACAAAAATAAACCTAATGATTAGGAACACAAAAAAAAAAAAAGAAAAAAAAACATAGCTAGATACAAGTTAGTGTACGAGTATTATAGATATCTTACCAATTATTGTTATGAGAATCATTAAGCCCAGCAGCACAGATGTGAATGCCATTCGAATAAGCTCGGCAATATCCTCGGCGGTGGTATCGGTCTCATTGTTGTTATCAAAAAGGCCGCTCTGATTAATGCTAGTATTGAATAGGAACAGGTTGGCATTAGAATTGCTGCCATTATTGCTGTCGTTGAATAATGTCCCAATATTGGCATCTTGTAGTGTTGTATTGTTAAGAAAATAGCTATCTACCTCGTTGGAGATGAGATATGAATCGGGGCTGCCGTTGTCTATGAAAACGTAACCAAAGGCATCTGCAAATAGAGCGAAACATTTGTTTTTTAAATTTAAATTATTGCCTATGGTAAGAAAGTGTACTAATTTTAATAACTTTTTTTTTAATAAATCGCTCAAATAAGCTTTAGTGAAAAAGTTGAATATAAAACCATCCTTATGAAAATTTTAATTTTTGTTTTCATTATAAAAGTGGGATTTTGAACACAATGCTAGATAGGTGAAACCAAGGTACGATTTTTAATTTTTATAAATATCAGTGCTCTACTAAATCCTTATGGCGTTTAAATTTAAGGCGGTAACTTTTTTTTCTATCATATTTTTGTTTTTTTTTATTCCTTAAATAAACATATAGTTTTATATTTTAATGATTCCAAATGGTTCAAGCAAATAACAAGTTAACTGTATCGTATTCAACATTGAAAATTTCACAAATGCGAGTGATATAAATTATAACTTGTTGGATATTTAAAATTAGAAACTTGAGAACTTACAACACAGTTTTATTCTCTATTGCGAGTGGACTGCATGGGGTGGAAAATGTAATATTTTATTTTAAAATCGTATGTAGGTTGTTTTGACAGTGTCAGAAACTTAATTTATATTTCATGATAAATTATGCCACAAAGACAGTTCCATAAACGATCTTTTGCTTAAAAAATTGATTTTGACAACCTGGGCCCTATTTTATAAAAATTGATTGGTGACAATTCTACAAATTTGTCACACCTCTCTGACAAATGTTTGTTTCATAAAATACTGAAAGGTGACAACTTTGTCAGAAAATACAATGACATATTTTGTCATTTTTTAAACCTATACATTTGTAATTGTCATACTAACTGACACATTTGTCATTGTGATACCAACTGACATATGTATTTGTCATGACAATTTCATTGTATAATACTGAAAGTGTTATGATCGAAAACGATGAAATATGGAACAAAAACTTTGCATTTTGTTTGAATTTTCATGGTTACTTGGCGGATTTTTTCGAAACTAGAAATAATAATAACGCTGGGACTCTTTCAATTTTAAATCGTGTTAAATTATTAAAAAGTGAAGTGCATAAAACGATACGAAATTTATTTTTAAATTGTAGGCCACTTATCGATTCGAAGTCATTACTTCCTCTATGTTTGAAATTCTGAGGATGATGGCGTTTTATTGACATGAGACCCAACTGAGAATCGTCATCACTTTCACTGTCAAATGAAAATATGTACATCGTTTATCATTTTAGGTCTTTTCACTGTCAACACTTGACTATAAATGAGTCATATAAATGAATTAAATACTGACAAACATGTATTTTTTATCTCATAAAAGACTTTTCAGTACAAATTTGTCGGAAAATTCCTGACAATTGTGGAGAAATACTCGACAACTCATTGTCATGACAAACTTCTATATGAAATGAAAAGATGACAATTGTCGGTTATTTCCTTACAATTCTACAAAAAAATTTATGAAACAGATTTTGACAATTGTCAAGTTGTAAATTAACAATTTGTCAATTTTAATTATAAATGCCCCTACGAGTTGCGATTTGACTCTTTTGGACTTTTTTTTTTGTTGTCTAAAACCGTTAAAACTACATAGAACACGAAACTATTAACAAGGTATTTAAACATAGGCGTTAGGGAATGCGCTACAGCAAAAGCCAGTTACTTGAAAGATAATGAGAATAAGACATAAAAACAAATATTCCGTTCATTGTATTGCATTTTTGAAAACAAACTCCTATTTGGGTTATCTTTTATATGCTTAAGAATTAGTTTATTAAAATTATATATCCCTTATATTATATTCTTTCGTTTGTAAGTCTTTCTTTTCCAGCATCCACAGAGAAAAACCTTTGAAAACTATGCGAATTGTATTTGTACTGAAAACATATTCATAATTTGTTGATAGTCTAAGCTTTTCATTACACGGAAAGAATTCTTAGATCAGATCAAGAAAAATAAGCTACAAATCACGAAAAATGAATCCAGTTTTGGACCTTGGCTTCGAAATAAGTAAATTGCTACTTTTTGTTTGCAATTTCATAAAATGAGCAAAATGAAGATATTGACACTCAAAAATCATATTTCACTACATTTGAGTAGCAATAATTCGACGAGGAAATCAAATATTTCAAACAGCGAATTGCAATTTGATATCAATTTGTATCAATTTAATGTTTGTTTTTATCGTGAATTTCAGCAGGAGTTTGTAGATTGAAATTGTTTTCTTGTAGATTATGATTCGTTTTTTTTAAATACCTACACACACAAGTGGCAAATTTCAACCCTTGTTTTCTTAGACGGCGACAATATACATTAGTTTGCAAATGACAACTAATGTTTTGCTACTTCTTTTTTTTTAAATTGCAACTTTTGAGTCGTAGTTTGAAACAGGTTATTCTGCAGTTTGGAAATGACAGTCACAGTTTTGATACTTAGTTATCTTTAAATTGCAACTTTTGAGTCGTAATTTGAAACAATTTCTGCAGCAATTTGTAGCTTTTAAAGATTAATTTACTTTCCATTTTCAAGCAATCATGTAGAGATTCAAGAACAATTTTTTGCAAAATCAACAATCTTCAATAGTATTTTACAACATAAACTTATTCTAATAAATATTAGGTATTTAAAATCATGAAAAATATAAACCAGCATAAGTGTTCATATATGCGTTTCGCCCCGATGATGCAATGGTTGAGCTCATCAGAAGACGACCATTACATCTTGTCTTGACGCATACTTTCCAGAATAAATCGAGACTCCATATAATCCGAGCTGCATAAAGTAACTGCGAATTATACAGTTGCTACAATTAACCGCTTATTCTAATAAATATGATTTAAAATCATGAAAATATAAACCAGCATAAGTGCATATTGCAGCTTAAATATTTATATTGTGATTATATTTTATTGATTTGAGAATTGAGAATGCTTATTTCACCGCATACATTTCGCAAAACAAGATTAATGAGTAGTCAAATTAAATTATTCCCCTAAAATAGTAGATTGCGACTCAAAAGTTGCAATTTACTTTTATTTCAACAAGCTCGAATTATAACTTTTGATAATAATTACCAAATTATAAAATTTTGTATTTTACTTAGATTTGAATGCTGAAAGATATGGTCTACTGGGTAAATAGCAATTCATAAGAAATGGTTTGTGTATTTGAACGCACTAATCCAATGCAAAAACCATATCTTTCGATAAGTTAGTTTCCCAGTATTTCATAATTCTTGGGACGAGTTCTTTTTTATATTATGAGCGATCTAAGGATGAGATGAGCTAAGCCAGGGAATGATCCGTGTGGAATGTTTTTGTGGAGGTATGAATGCAGCACATCTCAGCCCATACCTCACTCACACCGGAAAACAAATCTCATCCCAAAAAAAATGTTTCAATAGGAATCAAAGATTATAAAGGTTTGTAATTTTCCTGTTTCCGTTTGGGTCTGGGGGTAAATCAAATTAAATGTTTCATCAACGTGGATTTTTTCAAAATTTGTGTTAGGATTCTCCTCTGGGTATATTTTACATAAGAATAACCAGGAAAAGAGATAAGGATGTAGATATTTTAAGATAATAAAAGTAGTTAGGCAGGTATCAATCCAATTTAATGTTTTAGGATAATTTTTATTAAATTGAAAAAAGCAATATTAATTGGTTTGTGGGAAAACCACAAGAGTTGTAGTTTTTTTGGTTTTCATAGCCTGAAAATGGCAAAAACTTAGAATAGCCAGAAATTCAAAACGGTTCTGCTTTATAAAAAGCAAGAAAAACTGAGACAAACTTTAAAAAGCTTGAGACATATACATATAATGGGTGATTTTTTTGAGGTTAGGATTTTCATGCATTAGTATTTGACAGATCACGCGGGATTTCAGACATGGTGTCAAAGAGAAAGATGCTCAGTATGCTTTGACATTTCATCAACTGAAGCCGAACGATCTGCCACAACGTCGAATTTTCAGTGAATGGGCCCTAGAAAAGTTGGCAGAAAATCCGCTTTTTTATCGACAAATTTTGTTCAGCGATGAGGCTCATTTCTGGTTGAATGGCTACGTAAATAAGCAAAATTGTCGCATTTGGAGTGAAGAGCAACCAGAAGCCGTTCAAGAACTGCCCATGCATCCCGAAAAATGCACTGTTTGGTGTGGTTTGTACGCTGGTGGAATCATTGGACCGTATTTTTTCAAAGATGCTGTTGGACGCAACGTTACGGTGAATGGCGATCGCTATCGTTCAATGCTAACAAACTTTTTGTTGCCAAAAATGGAAGAACTGAACTTGGTTGACATGTGGTTTCAACAAGATGGCGCTACATGCCACACAGCTCGCGATTCTATGGCCATTTTGAGGGAAAACTTCGGAGAACAATTCATCTCAAGGAATGGACCGGTAAGTTGGCCACCAAGATCATGCGATTTGACGCCTTTAGACTATTTTTTGTGGGGCTACGTCAAGTCTAAAGTCTACATAAATAAGCCAGCAACTATTCCAGCTTTGGAAGACAACATTCCCGAAGAAATTCAGGCTATTCCGGCCGAAATGCTCGAAAAAGTTACCCAAAATTGGACTTTCCGAATGGACCACCTAAGACGCAGCCGCGGTCAACATTTAAATGAAATTATCTTCAAAAAGTAAATGCCATGGACCAATCTAACGTTTCAAATAAAGAATCGATGAATTTTATGCGTTTTTTTTTTAAAAAAAGTTCTCAAGCTCTTAAAAAATCACCCGATATAATTCATTTTGAACAGTCAAACTGTAATATGTAGAATAAAATTATTTGTAAGCTTTTATTTCCATAAAATAGAAAACAATACAAAATTCTGTGTCTATCTAAATTTATAAAGTTTAAGCCAACAAAACTATAAGCAACTCTATAAGTTCTCATTGGTTCCTACACATTTTGTTCTACAGAAAACTATTTAAAGGATATACAATAAAAATCGATGTCTTGAAAAAAATAATGTTTTTAAATTAATGTTTGTAAATGTTTCTACCGAATTTAATTTTCAGCAAATTTTGTATTTCTCAAAAAATCGTTGTAATAGTTATACGAGTACAAAATTGTCTTAAGAAAAATGTTCTGATTATAAACTTTGATATAATTTTAAAATTCAATTAATTGTGATCTGATATATGTACATATGTACATATAAGTAAATCAAGATACAATAAAATCCATGAATATTTTCATAAACAGAAATAAAAAACTATGTACTTCTAACATGACATTATCGTTAGACTTATCAACATAAGACCCTTCTTTTAATTTTTTAACCAATATTTTCTGAATTCATTTTTAAAATTATTATTTATCATACATACGAAATCAAACAAATGACTTTCTTACTAAAATAAAATTTGTTTGAAGAAAATTCTTGAGAGTTCTAAATTTAGAAAAAAAAATATGGCTTAAGGCTTTTTGTAAAAATTTCAGTAAACGAACTTTTTTTTTACTTAAGACCTCGTTCGCATCGTAATCGCATTCATGCATTAGCATTAAATAAACAAATACGAGTACACTTCATCACGCGAGGAAAACTTCGTTGCTTCGGGTGAAAAATAAAATGTTCATTCTTTTCTTATCCAAGGTATGTAAATGTATGTATGTATGTACCTAACCTATATAATTTATTACAACCCAAGTCGTTTTATTTTTTGCTTATTTTTAAACGGCAAAAAGAAATCCCTTTCTCCTTGTGCCATTTGCAAAATGAATGACATTTTAACTTTTAGAGCTCCTTTGTGCCATTAAATCTTAAATCGCATTTTCTTGTGATTCAACCACGCGTCAAATACAAGATTTCGAGGATAATATTCTTCATCTACTGGTACAAAAAAAAAAAAAAAACAGAAATAAGTGAAATAAACCTTAAAAAGAATTTTTTAAATTATTTTAAATTTAAGTGTCCTTGGGACACATTAGCCACAGCAGAGAAAATTTCGAGTAAAGAACACAAATATAAGAAAAAAAAAACAAAATACAAAATAAAACTGAATGTCAGATTAACCGCCCTTAAAGCACGAGGCCTTTGGGCGGCCTTTTGTCTTGCCCTGCCATTTTATTTAATATTATTTTATTTTCTCCTCAAGGATCAACAAATCTTAGCCACGATCCCGCGCGTGTAGGTGAGGTTGAAGGTATGAACCTCTATACAGCATGTCCTTTTGGAATACGTAATTTCCACTGAGCAAATAAATTCGTTTCGATTGACATAATGGCAACAAAATTGATACAGATGACGACAGTGTAGATGGGGCAGTGATGTGAGTTAAGAGTATACTGGCAATGGGTGAAATGGGGTAATGGAAATTGTAGTCCTGTGAAGAAGTGTCCGCCATTACCCTTGAAACATTGCCTGGCAGCAATGGTGGACGCCACGTGGTGGCAGTGTAAAGGTTTTGTGGCAGAGCTAACTCATAAACAGGGATGTTGTTGCCATCGTCATTGTCATCGCCATCACCATACCCGAGACCGAGCTCGAGCTTGAGCTCAAGACCAAGCCAAAACCCGTGATAATATCTTTGTTGTCCGAACCCCAATGTGATTTATTTACTTAGGCTATGAGAATCCGGCACCTTACCCAAGAGACTAAGTAAACAAAGAATCCCAAAGTTTTTATTTTGTTTTCTCTTTTCTGTTATTTTGTTTTTATATCACTGTTTTTCCTGTTTAGTTTGATTTGCTCTTTCGCTTCATACTACGATGCAATTCGTCGTTTGCTTTGTAAAAACAAATCCTGTGTAAGAATAGGCCAGCCATGAATATTCGACAGAAAGAACACGATTGTTGTTTTATATTCCCTCTTAGCATACCTACACCCAAAACATACCTTATCCTTCTAGCCATAAAATATACTATACATATGTTATGTATGTGTGTGTGTGTGTGTTTTTGTCAACATTGTTGCTTTCTTCCTTTCATGAAATTGTTGCTGGGTTTACGATGCCCACGGTTCTTTAGGGTATACCTACAGTTACAATCCTACATCCTAAATCTTGGAAAACAAACCCATATGGGAATGATTTTTGCAACTATTATAATATGTATCCTTGTACATATATAAAATAATTTTACTATTTTTTCATGTTTTTCAGGAATGAAATTTCGAGTTTTGTGCCATAGAAATAAAATTAAAAATTCCAGAGCCCATTTACTGCGAGTTCTTGTGGAAAGCATCATAGACATGCAAAATTATTTATGTATGTGCATACATTGCTATTTTGATGATATTAATGGAATAGAAGAATCTTTAACTTTGCTTTATTTTTGTTTGGAAGCATTATTCAAGAGAATTTGCATAGTTTCGTTGTTTCAGGATAGCAAAAGAAAAGTACACTACGACACAAGTTATAAGCAAATCGACGACCATTTCATAATAGATAGATAGATCGATACTTCATGAAAGTTGTAAGCACATGGTAGAAGTATATTTCAATTTTCAGAAATACTTAATGTGTTTCTAAGAAACTTAATAATTAAATGAATCTTAAGAAGAAAATATCAAGGATACCAAGTGAAAGTATATGAATATTTCAAAGTGTTAAATTGCACAGGTATTGAGATGTTTTTGGTTTCTAAAGTAAAATTTTATTCTAAAGTAAAGTATTTGAGATTTTGATGAAAATACTTAATACTTTCAAGATATCCGATTTTGAATTTTTGTTAGAAAAATAGCCAAATGTCGTTTGAATTTTTTTTCATCCTGTGGTTATGAGTATTAAGAAAATGTCTTTGTTTTCAAAAGCAGGTATTCAAAAAGTTTTTATAAAATGAGGACAAAATTAGGTTTCGTAAAATTAAAGTTCCGCAAGAGACGTAATTTGACACACCGCCATTTGTGTTAGGTGAGTTGATATAGAAAATTAAGTATTGAAATCTATTCTGTAGTGATCTCTTTAAAAGTTTTGAATTCTAGTAAGTTGGAAAATCTTATCCTCTTACAAAAATTATTTAGCACCCATTATAAAGGGTTTTTCAATTGGCGCGGCTAGATTTTACCGCCCGTGCGGCCATTTTGTTTTGGTGACATCTGTCAAATCATGGCCAGTTACACGACTAAACAGCACGTTCAAATCATAAAACATTATTATCAAAATGAGTGTTCGTTAACAAAAATGTTGCGAGCATTGCGCCCATTTTAGTGTAGACTTGGTGGGCCTTCACAGTCGACTCTTCAACGTTTGGTGGCCAAATTTGAGACTACCAGTTCAGTAAACAGTCAGCCAACACCCGTACGTTCATGGAACGCGGGTAAAAGTGTACAACAGAAACCGAGGCAGTCTATTCCCCGCCGTGTACAAGAACTCGGCCTTTCGCAGACTTCAACTTGGCGAATTTTGCATCGGGACTTGAGCCTACACGCGTACAAGATCCAACTGACCCATGAGCTCAAAGTTTATGACAATATAGACAGTGCCGTTTGTTCGCTGAATAGGCTTCGAATCGTTTGGAAGGGGACCCCAATTTTGGCCGAAAAATCATCTTTAGTGACGAGGCGCTGTGTTAACAAGCAAAATTGCCGTATATGGGACGACACCAACCCACGCGAGGTTGACCAGGTGATAATGCGTCCTCAAAAAGTTACCGTTTGATGTGGATTTTGGGCCGGCAGTGGCGGCGTAATTGGTCCGTACTTTTTTGAAAACGATGTTAGTGAGGCGGTCACCGTCAACAGCGAGCGCTAATTTCTTATGGCCCAAATTGAACCATATGGACCTAGACGACATGTGGTTGCAGCAGGACGGCGATACGTGCCACACAGCAAACGCCGTGATTGACATTTTGCATGAACGATTTGAGGGTAAGTTTATCTCTTACAGGGGTGATGTGAATTGGCCACCAAGATCATGCGATTTGAACTCGCTAGACTTTTTCCTGTGGTGTTTCTTGAAGTCGCAAGTCTATGCAAATAAATTATACTTGGCCAATGCTCTTAAGGTGAACGAAACGAAGGCAGATGAAATTCAGCTGGATCTATGCAGAAGAGTCATTAAAATTTGAACCACTCGGATTCGTGCCACAGTAAGAAGCCGAGGTGGGCATTTGAATGATGTGACCCTTAATGGCCTTTCAAAAAAAAAATTTATGAAAACACCTTTTATATAATTGAATCTACAGTAAATGGAAATTTTAATATTTCATTGACATATTATCAAAAAAATCAAATCTACGTCCTTTGGAGTTAAATCCAGGACCTGGACCTTCAGGTCCTCCACACGAGGATAACCCAGTTGCGAAGCACCAACAAGCCTCGGTACGGACGGATTTACTGTTAACAACTCATGCAAACGAACTAAGGACAACGAACTTCGGATGTGCACATGGAATGTTAGGTCCCTTAACAGACCACGTGCAGCCGAAGAATTAGCGGAGGCCCTAGACTGCTATAAAGGAATGGGCCGGGCAAAAAGAGGATGAAACACTGCAATATTTACTATAGTGACTGCTACCGAGAAAACCAACAGCGCTTATTTGGATGCGGCTTTGTCATTGGAGCCAGATTTAGGCAACAAGTCTTGAGCTGGAACAAAGGAACTTAGAATTCCCCGGATCAATCTACTGTCAACCAGATTGACCATATTGCGATCGACGACAGACACGCTTCCAGCATCATGGATGTCCGAACTTTCCGAGGAGCTAACATCGACTCGGACCACTACCTCGTTGTAGCCAACGTCGAACGGCTACAATCGCAAGGGATCGCCAAATCCTTTTCCGACCTAGTTACAAGTAACCTCTCTCGACGTTATCTGCCGCCAACACAATGTATCGAGATCAAGTGGCAACATTGCCAAGATGCAGAGAAGCCTCTTCTGACGTGTTGGTTTTCAAGCAACCACCAATAAGGAACCCTTGGTTTGATGAGGAATGTCGCAGGCAAATGGAGCCAAACAACAGGAACGGCGCTGCATAAAAAGACGCACAAACTATAGAGGAATCAGTCTACTTAACATGGCTTACAAAAGAAAGTCTTCGAATCCACATCCACAGGACAGCTTAATAGAAGAAGACCGCGGATCAGGTGGCGAGCACAAGTGGAAAGTGACCTCACCCAACTTGGAGCGCGAAACTGGAGACATCTAGCTAGGGAGTAGGGACTGAGCTAGAAAGAAAAGTTTGTTGGATGAGGCCCAAGGACTATAGCGCCACCTTAAGTAAGTAAGTAGAATATTATAGAATATATGTAAGTACTTAGTATGTACATCTGAAAGAAAAAAAGAGATGTGTTTTGAGAATCATAGGTCAAATTGACTGAAATTGGTATTCTCCTTAAACTTTTAACGCATTTTGTTGTTTTTAATTTTCTCCCTAATTCACTAGTATCGTCCCGTGCAAATATTTCCTACTTTATTTATCATCTTTTAGGTATATTCCAACTTTGTTGAACTCATAAATTCATTAATTTATTATTGTCTTAATAAACCTTTATGTAATACCTTTCTGATGTTTGTATATGTTATATTTTTGTTTATTATTCTCTCGTAATATCAGCATTCACTTTTATGAACATAAAAATTCCCTAATAGGTTTTTGTACACGTTTCTTTTCAAAACCATCATTCAAAGGCGTGTAAGTACAAAATGCCAACATCACCTAAAATGAGCCTTTATACAAGATACTTTTATACTTCTTAATGGTTTCCATTTATTCTAACCACCTATGTATATCTCGGCCGTCTACCTACCTAAGAGTAGAAGTAGAAGATATACATTTATATAAGTTCCACTTGAGTACAAAACTACATAATACCGCCCAAGTTTGCTCTCTGAATGAAAATGAGAAGGAAAATGAGAATAACTTGAAAACTATATCGTATCTTAACTTACCCCTTAATAGCGTTTTAGTCTCCATGCTCATTTCGGTGGAAACTTCCGTTTGATTTTTTTGTGACGACGAAGAAATAAAAATGTAGGTACGATGAAAATAAATAGAAACCAACAACCAAACGAAAAACAAAACAAAAATAAGATAAATTTTTCAAAAAAAAATTGTAAACCGAATGATGGCAGTGTTTGAATGTTTCCACTGCCACTGCTTCCGATTTTGCTCCTGCTCCTGCTACCGCTCCTATTTCTGTTTGCCTCGCCTCACAACAACGCCTTGCCTTGCCTTGCCAGAGTTCGTGTTCGTAGGGCTGCTGATTCTGGTCCTTATTTTTGGTGTTGGTCTTGGCCCTTATGCAGCACTTTTATTGTATTTTATTTGACGTTCCTCGTACAGGGTACACATATTGGTTCTTTTTGGAATACACAATGTGAGGATTTTCCACATCTCCCATATGCACATGTGTGTGTTTGTGTGTGTGTGTGTATGAGAGAATGTGTGAGTATATTTTGGACCGAATTTGTGTTCATGTATCGACGTCAATTGAAGGATTTGTGTCTAAGTCCTGCGTAATTTTGTTTTGGTTCTCAGTGGCGTATATGAGATATTATTATCCTTTTTTACTCTGAACTTATTTTGGTATGGAAGCGGGTATATGTAGTTTGCAATTTTATCGTAGCGTAAAGTCGGTGGTGCTGTTCTAGCGTTGCTATCCTATATGTATATGCGATGCCGATGGTACTTATGGGGATGATGGTGATGATGATCTAAATACTTTAACAGTATACAGCAGCAGCAGAAGGGGTGGTGTAAAGTCACGAAGTGAAGTTTGATTTTCGTATTCGTCCTTAGCTCTCTGGATCTCAGAGTAGAAATGTCTGCGTGTATTAGATACTGGATGCTTAGATGTTTGGGTATGGCATTTGGTGATGATGATGGTAGTGGTTAGAGATGTGATGGAAATGGAAGTAAATTCCTTGAACTTTGACAATGAAAATATTTCACTTCGCAGCTGAGTATGTGAGAGTGTGTGTATAATATATGTTTTATATTTTTGTTTATTTGTTTTTAAATAGAGAAGCAGATGTTATTGGAGATTGGTGTTTTTTTTAATTTTGCACTCGAATTCTTGAATTCTCTTCATTTGGCTTCTGCTTCTATTTTGTATTGTTCTTATTTTTGTTTTTATATTTATATTTTTTCTTTTTCTTTTTGTTATAACTGTTGATGATGTTGAGCACAGCAGCTGTTTCTTCGTAAGCATAATTGCTACTAGCATTGGGGCATTTCGCCCCTCATAGTGTGTTGTTCATTTATCCATCTGCAAAAAAACAATGATACAAATTTATTATGAGAATGGAAAAAATAAGTATGTTTTTTACTGTAACAGTGTACATGTTGTTTTTAAGAAAACAAACACACACTTTTATATTTTTGGTCTTATTTTTGTTGTGTATACTTTTTAAATGTAATTGGATATTTTTAAAAGGTTTAGAAGGGTATAAAATTTAATTTGAACTAGACTTGTACACAGTTCTATAAAATTTAAAATATGAGGACCATAAAGGGTACAAGCTACACGTACCAGTAGTTACCTATTTAAACTAATAGTTGGGGATACATATTTAAGTAATAAAAATGTTGCGTACAAACAAATAAAAATTGATTACAAATAACTTATTTTTGAACTATTAAACTCAGAAATAATACCAGTTTTGATATTTTGCATACATAAAAATTGGTAAAACTAATGGAATGCAACCTTAAATTAATTATATTTGTATTTATAATTGTAAATCAACATAATACAACAACTCCGGATTTAAGGAGAGGCTGGGATGCGATCCATATTGATAACTTTCCATTCGTGCCCGTATGTCGATATTTATAATATAGTTTAACAAAATATTAATGGAAACATTACACATACAAAAAATATTTAAGTCAATATCATTCTTTGTTCCCATAATACATAGGTACTTTTATCATTTTTTAATTGTTTTTGTAGACTTTCGTGTTTTCTAAAAAAAAAGTTTTCAATTTGTTTTTTTTTAAAAATTAACATAATGTTAACAATAATATTTTGCGTATGATAAAATAAATTTAATATCAAATAATTTTTCGTTTCTGCATCTTTTGAAATTATTTTTTGTAAAACAAAATTTATTTGAAGTCGGAATCTCTAACTGTTCTTGAGATATGATATCTAAGAACCTTTGATTTAAATTCCAAGAATATTTAAACATCCATAAAAATATTGTCCTGAAAAAAAAATGTATATACAAATCGTGACACATACACCGTATTTTTGAATGAAATGACATCATCATCAACATTATCGGCTCGACAACCAGGATCCGGTCCTGGTCTCAACCAATAAGTCTCTCCATTTATCCCTTTCGACTTGCTCGTAGTTAGTCTCTTTCTCTTCGTCAGGGGACTTGTCTATGTCCATAGGTCCGTGAACGTTTATGAGACTGATGTTCTGAAATTTGCCTCGCATGCGACGTGTTCATAGCCTTTTGCTTATAGCATTAAAGCCGATAATAGTAGATTTTACTTTTTCGCTGACTAGAAGTCTACTTCGAGCACATGGTGTATTCTTTACCCTGAAACACATAACTCTCTTTACATCGTATCGCTTGTATTGTTGTTATGTCAGATTTGTACATTGACAGGGAATCGGCTAGCTGCTCTACAGTCCGGGCTCTTAAGAGCGATCTTAAGTTTTATAAGAAGATTCATAAATTCGAAGATTCGTAAATTCGAAGTTTCTGACCTAGTGGACTGAACAATATTGTTTTACGCTGCCTGATAAGCCTTGAGCTGTTCCAGTATGCCTCATATGCAATAAATCTGTTGCTATTGTTAAAATTGCCGATTCCAAGCGATATTACGAAACAACTCATTAGCAATTCCGCAAAAATGTTCCTCTTTGGCGGATGTTGTCACTGCATTTCGTGGTATCCCATTATCGGCAAGAACTAATACAAGAAGAACCGAAATTTTGGCTGCTGACATTAAAAGCACTTTGCTTGAACTTCTGCCAAAGGCACCTTGCTACGCCATATCACATGACGAATCATGTAACATTGTTGATGATGAACAACTGGCTATATTCGTCAGATTTTTTGACATTAAAAATCAAGTGTTCAAGGAAATAGGAAATTAATATGTGAAATATTAATACAAAGCGTGTCTGCTTTTCGTCGTAAGTTGGATGTTTTCGAAAAAGATATTGCTAAAAAAGAATTTATTTATTTCGCAACAACTCTTAAATATAAAGAGAAGAACTCTGAAGAAGAAGACATTGTAGTGTTTTCAAACTTTCTATCCGATTTTAAAAGCGAATTTGCTGTAAGATTTTAAGATTTTGCAGAGATTGGAAAGCTGTCTTTATTCCTTTAATTGCCTTATGAAGTCACTGCAGAATGAACTGAAGTGACTGCGAAGTTATTCGAACTTTCGAAAGCATTTCCCTGCAAATGTTTAAAACTGCATATGATATATGTATGTGATGACAACCATAGTAATTGCTGCTTTTAAGCTTATATTTTTTTCTATTCTTAATCTTTCTCTTTGAATTGAAATACATGTTTATTGATTTCTCTTAACAAATACTCGATTTTTTTAAATATCAAAATGAATCTTCGTATTGGAAAATTCTATATTACATTAACTTTCCTTTGAAATTTAAATATTATTTCCTTTTAGCTCATAATAAATTTGGATAGCAAATCCTTCAATATAATTTCCAAGTGAATTTTGTATACGAGTGTCAAAATGAAGGTTTCAAAGAAATTTAAACAAAACAGATTGCAAATATATCAGAATTGTAATCCACTTAATTCTCAAGGGTTTTAATATTTTTGAGTTATTTAATTTTAAAAGATATTCAACAACTAAATTTTTTTCTAGAAAATTTGAATTCTTATACTACGAGTATCTTATTTTCATACACAAAATCAAGATTTTTCAAATACATACATGTATGTACCAAGGGCGGATCCAGACTTTTCATTAGAGGAAGGGGGGGGGGGGGTCACACACTTAGATGAGTTTTTACTTTACTCACCATTAAAAAATGTTCTTTAATGTTTTGTGAAGGAGGTTAACAAAATTTAAATAACATAATGTGTATCTTAACTTTACATTTACACATTTTAATTGCTAAAGTGACAACTTTAGTTATCAAATTTTTTTAGAACACTGTTGTCCAGCAAAGTATGGTCTAACTATTTAATTTGGATTATTGCCTACATATGAAAGCATTCCTAGATTCCAAAAGTTTTCTAAATATGTGATATTTAAGAGCTAAAACACAATAGTTTAGAGGGTTTTTGCTGCATTTCACGCAGAAATGTAAGAAATTGTTTTGGAACGTAGCTTTTTTCCAAAAATAAAATATACTTTTCATGTATCCATTTCTATTTATGCTAAGAACGTTAAAAAAAAATTCAAAAATCCAGATAATGAGAGAGGATCTGATATGAAGAAATGTCGGATTTTTTTGACTTAGTTTTTTCGAACTCAATTTTCGGGAGTCTATTATTACTATAATCGCTATCAGTTTGCTTACTCGTATATTTTAATCTTAAAGGAGTCAACAAAACTTAAAAATTTTAGGGAGAAAATTGTTTGGTTCCTGAATTTAAGGAAATAAGTGCATTTAAGTACATAAAAAAATAAATTAAGGTAAACAAATAAGTTGGGAAGAAGCGTTCGTGTGGCACTTACAAATTACACGTTTTAGAATCTCTTTTCACTTCAAATCTCAAGAGCATCAAAGCTTGTATATCAATATATATGACCCTTTTATTATGTTTTTCAATTAGCCATTAGTTTAACAAAAGTGTCACTTTAGCTGTTTTTGTGACATTTATATTATTGAAATTCGTGTTTAAATATTAGTTCTAGAGCATCCAAAGCAGATTCACTTCTAAAGTAAACTCATTTAATTGTTTAAGATCTTTTAAGATCTTTTGTATTCAACAGAAAACCAATTTTGAAATAAATAAAATGCACGACTAGGACTTGCTAATTTCTTCCAAAGAGTCTGTTTAAAAATATTTCCTATATTTTAAGATTTAAAAATGTACCTGCAAAATAAGTTTTTCTCAAAAATTTAAATTCCATTTTATTTGTCAAAAAATCTATATTAACTTATTTTTTTTTCGAAAATCATTTTAAATTTGAAATTTTGCCTAAAAAATATTATTGGTAAGCACTAAATAAAGATCTTATAAGTATACGTACATTTTACATTTAAATTTTGTCAACAAATGTTGACCTCTTTCTGAGATATCGAGTTTTGTAAACAAAATTAATATTTTCTTAAACATAAAAAAAAAAATTGATTATTAAAAATCATCATCAATTTGATCATTTGATCATCAAAAAGAGCTTGCACAGAAAGAGAAGATTATTGAAATCGGTCCTTTAGTTCTTGAGAAAACTTAGCTTAGGTTAGGTTGTAAGGGGTGTGCACAGCAAGAAGCTGTTGCGTACACGGGGGCCTATTGGTCCATTGTGATCCCCTGTAAAAGTAAAAATTTAGCATCGATGCTCCTCAGTTCCATTCAACTCTGTCGATTAGCGTAGACTTGCTCGTTAACGAACCAGCCTGTGCTATCTATAAATTTCCTCATGCTCGCCATTGAGACCTGTGCTAGATCATCCAGTTCTACAACAAACCTGTTTCCGAAATGACGGAGTCGGCTGGTTTGGAGGTTCGGACGGTCGCAGAGCAGGTGTTTAATGGTTTCCATTTCCTCCTCATCCTGACAGCTCCTACGAAAATCGGGTGCAAATGCCCCTATTCTATTAGCCATTGTGCCAATGGCGCAATGACCTGTTAGTACACCTATCAAGATTTTAATGTTCTTTTTACTCAGCGATAGAATATACCGAGTTTCCTTTTCATTTGTGTTAGGCCATAAACTTCTAGAGATTGCACAATCGTTGCTGGATTTCCAGGAGATATTGGTTTTCTCTTTTAGTTTAAGGTCTATCTTCCTCTTGAGTACCCCAATCGGGACGAGTGGTCCCCTACCCGAATGGTCGCTACTACTTATGTCTGCTTCTGACCCTTTCCTGGCTAGTTCGTCTACTATATCATTCCCTTCTATATTGCTATGTCCGGGAACCCAGCAGAGCTTTACCCGGTTAGTGTGTCAGATTTTGTTTAATTCCTTCCTACAGTTTAAAACTGCTTTTGATCTTATGGTCTCACTGGCTAAGGCTTTAATAGCAGCCTGGCTGTCCACGAAAAAAGTAATCTCCGAAGAGCTTAGCTTTTCGTGATGTGCCAATTCAGCTGCTTTTCCAATGGCAAAGATCTCGGCCTGGAAGGCACTACAGTCAGCCGGGAGTGTATATGACGCTCTGATGTTGAGAGATTGGCAAAACACTCCAGCACCTGTTCCTGATTCCATTTTTGAACCGTCAGTGTAGAAAGGGATACCCTGTTTACTTTTAAGTGAATCAGGATCCCAAGCCTGTCTTTCTGGTATGAAAATAGAATATTTCCTGTCGAAATCTAGTAAAGGGGGGGTGTAATCGGTGGTCTCACTCAGTCCTGGAATCGTGTCATATCTTTGTAAGATTGACCCGTGGCCATAAGTGCTATGCCTCCAAAAACTCAGTTCTCTTAAACGAATTGCAGTTTTGGCTGCCGTGCACTTTATGAACTCATCCAGAGCCGGGAGGTCCAAGATCATTTCCAATCCAGCTTGTGATGTGGATCTTTGAGCCCCTGTTATTGAGAAAACTTTAAACAAAAAAAAACACAAAATAAAGGTTTTTGAGGGGTACCCTTCAGGGGCAATACCAAAATATGTTTTTTCTTGTAGAAAAAAGCCAAATTAAGAACACAAAATTTAGAAAAAGTTTTAGAAAATCACATGTTTTAACCAAAAAAATTGTATGGGGACTGCTGTTATTTTTCGTATTAGTAAAATGAAAAAAAAACGCCTTACGCTAATCGGCTGGAAACCTTTATTTCAATCAACACAATTGTTTGGACTGTAGGGGCCAGGCCAGGAAAAACAGACAGACGAACGGAATCGGGGTACCCACTTTTTTTCGACTTCTCTACTGTCGTAATGTCATATTAGATTAAAATCTCTAGTTTGAAAATGTTTACTAATGCAAAACTTGCTATATAGTTCCTATATGTCGCAGTAAAAATCACTTCAATAACCACTATTTATGTGTGTCAAAAAAATGTAATAATAAAATTGAAGGCTAGTTTTAGGAAAGGCAACTTAATATAAAATTGATGACCTCTTATTCAGGGTTTCTTCTTAAGAAATTGAATATTTGCTCTTTTTCTTAGAAACAATTTTTATAAAAATAATTAAAAGCATTACCTAAGTTTTTTTTCAAATTCTAAATTGAGTGAAAACAAAAATTTTAGTTTTTTACAGCAAACCGCCATTTTTTGGTGAATGTCGTTAAGTTACTCATAAATCTTTAGATAAAATCTTTACTTATTTAACTTAACTGTATAAGCTTTATGGCTCATATGACCCCCCTGGATCGTCCATTGGTCAAAAGTTGATGAATTTGTGCTGCGTTTTTGGAATAGGCTTAATTTCCGATTCATATTATGTTCTTGGTCCGGTCCTCAGTTAAAAGCAGAACTTTTAGCAACAAAGTTTTAGGAAGTAAAATACAAATGTTGTTTTCATAGGTATACAAAAAATTAATAATTCAAAATATAATGGGGGTCATATCCATTAACGCAATACGATTAGTTTTGAATTGAAGGGAATTCCTACTAAAAAGCAAACAAATTAACTCATATGTCATGACCCCTACGCCATGGATCCGCCATTGGTATGTACGTAAATAAATAATTCTCTTTTAAATACAAACAAACTTTACTTATGAGCACAAAAATAAAACCCTTCATTTCTAATCTGCATGTCAGTAAATAAAATTGTCCAGAAACTATATATTATTCTATTAGGAGCAAATAATGACTGGTTTAAAAAATATTCCATTGTTTTTATTTGCATCATCATTAAGCTTTCCAGCTTATTACTATACATACAAAGGAAAATTAATTTACTATAAACTATACGTGTAGAAAAAGCAGCAAAAGAGTGAATATTGTTCATGTTTTCTAATTACGTTTTCTTAATTCTGAAAATATGAAAGGAATTTTGAATGTTAGTTCTTTCATAATTCTTTTTTTTTTTTTTTTTTTTAAGACTTAAGTAGCTTTCAAGATGATTTTTATAAAGTCCTTATAAATTGCTTATGGTAATGTTCCGTAAACGAAATATGCGATTAATCCTGCAAAACTTCTACACATTTTGTCCTCACATAATTTTCAAATCGATAATATTTTATTCAATGACCCAAAAAAATACTTGCTTCTACGAGTATATCCTTCCCTTGAACTTCTATTATAATATGCATATAATATACTCTGTTAAATCCTTTCAAAAGGATCCTTGAGCTGAACCAACAATAATCGTCTCTTAACGTAAAAAAATACTTTGGCATTTCATTTTATGAATATTGTATAGGTTTTGTATAATATGTATGTATATGATAACAAACAAACCAACTTCGACTGTAATTATTATCGTCGAGTAATTAACTACCGATTGATATAGGACAGAACAGACAGAACAGAACAGAAGAAGAAGAAGAAGAACAACAACAGAGAGTGCAAGTACTGTGATACAAACAGATGATTCTGTAAAGTGCATTCCATCCAATAATGTAATTGTAAAATGGTGTCTGTGGCGAGAACAAAGTTGTAACTTGTAATGAAAGTGGACAAAGGATGACTTCTGCATGGTGATGATGGTTTGCATAAACATCATCGCATCGGTTTCATTTTGTCCAGAACCGAATGGGCATCAGGAATCGAGAAGCGACTTACGATGAAAGAGAGAGAGAACGTTTTGGTGGGTGAATAGTTAATGGTGATGAGGCAGCAACTTCCGAATGGCCATAATGACAAATGGATTTTGTAATTTTTTATTCTGCAAGAAAAGGCGTTGATGTTTTAAAGTGATGGGTCTTTTTTGGAAATTATCATTAGGTTTGGCTTGGGCGTGTGGTTTTAATTTATAGCATTTAAATTTGTTTTGGGACGTACCTTAACTTTGTTATCGCAAGTTTTAAATTGTTTGTATAATTTGTGTGTGCGTGTTTTTTTTTTTAAAATGATGAAATTATGGGAAGAACAAATTGCAAAAAAAAAAATAATGCCGGAAATATGATGATGGCAGGAAAGCAATTTTTACTCAAAACTTTGTTACTTCTTCTAATTATGACATTTTGTTTTCTTTTTTATTTATTCACGTATCTAATAAATGAAGGTAGGTATAAACGCATGACCAAAAATAATGGTAAAAATATGTCTACTATGTTTGGAATCGAGGGAGTTGAGAAAAATGATTTATATAAATATACTAGCTGACCCGACAAACGTTGTGTTGTCATATAAATACATAATTTCTATAGAATATTTTGCTGGAAATAAATAACTTATTGTAAGTGTGTAAGGATGTGGTATATTTATGTAAGTGGGAGAAGTATAGAACACTGTAAAAGGTGATAAAATAATTAAAATAAAAAATCACTAAACAATTTTTTTTAATTTATTAAAATTAATTCTTTAAAATTATATACATATCACTAATTATGACTGTACTACAAAAGAACAATATCAATCCCTTAATACAAAAGAGTGAACAATATTTTGTATGATCCCATCTTTCGCCAATACAAACAAACTGGATGGTTTGCCCACTTTAGAGCACGTCACGTATAATTGTCCGTGTGAAACTTACAATAGAACATTTGAAGAGCGCATGGAAAGAAAAGTTGTTGAGAACTCATATATATTTTCAAAAAGAAAATAACATCGGGTTATCCATTTTGCGGTTTCAAAAGTATAGGGCTGGAATTCGTCCTCTGTTATACTAAGCTGTTAAACCAATTTTGTTTGTGTTCAGTTGAAAGTCTGAAATTTACGAAAATGGATCTTTTAACTATTGCACAACGCATACAAATTGTAAGAACCTACTACAAAAATGGTGGTTCTGCCACAGGCACATATCGTGGTTTACATAATCGTCAAACTACGCAAAATTTGGCAAATTTGAAGAGACTGGATTGGTTATAGATATTGTAAGGCCTGATCATCTTTTTGTTCATATCACTGAAAAACCTTAAGTGCTCAAATGTAAACAGCAGACAATCATCGTTTGGCCTAGAGACTTATTGATAGTTATTGCAAATGCCAATAATTGGAAATTGAAGGCGTTTGAATTGAATTGGCACATCTTTATGCATAATAGGGAATCGCGGTAATAATATATTTTCACCTCGGAATTTGCCATTTAGAATTATTGCTTGGATAACATTTTTAATTACTAATCGCGTGCCGTTGCACAACTGTGGTGAGTTCAAATGACAAAAAAAAAATTACCGGAGATCCAACCTTCAGTTGTAAATTTGCGGTGGCATGCCTGGTAAATCTAATGGCTGTCGTTGTTTTTTTATATCTTTCAATGTCCTGTTCAACGCCTCAAGCGAATGTTTGTGTGCCATAGTGCATTCATCCCAGATGATAATTTTACACTGTTTTAGCGCAAAAATTAGCGAAATAAGGAATGTTTTGCCAGTTCCACCTAGGACATAAAAAAAGAATCCACCTTGTCTTGTCAAAACTGCGAGCATGATGTGGACATAAATGGTTCTTTGTTCTTCCTTCATTAGTGGGATATTGCGAGCAACAATTTCTACAATATTGTATTGTATTTCATGATTCAATTCAGTGTCTATCAAATCCGATGCATTTCGATTTGGTGAATGCATACCGAAAAGACTGAGCGTTAAGTTGGCAATTATAATGCAAAGATCCTCAATAGCAATCAATGCTTCATTGTACATAGCGTCACTGAATACTATCTTAAGATCGTTGCACCGTGTACGATGTTGTTGCAATTAAACCATAATACTTAAGAATAAAAAAATAGATAAAAACCTATTCTCAGACCTACCGAATATAATATATGCAAAATTTCATTAAAATTGGTTAAGCCGTTTCGGAGGAGTATGGCAACTAACACTGTGACAGGAATATTTTATATATTAGATTTAAATAATTGTTTTTGTATATATAAGTTGGTCAAGAGCCAGTAATTAAATTTAATGTTACAAATATTGATTTCAAGTGCAAAAATGAAGATTTTAATCTAAAATCATAATAATAAGCATTTCTAAAAATTTTCATTTTCTCCATCGTTTGTATAAACTAAATTCAATATGATTATTTTTGGTTTGTGAAATTATAGTTAAAAAAAATGTTTGCTATTAATTCAAGTACGTTTATGGTTTTCAAATAAGAAGAAAACGATATCAGTCCAATAACTACCAAGACTATGGTTGCATAATCGTTCGAAATTTTTTTGTGGCGGTATGCGATTGATAATTTCATGAAATCCATCTGTAAAGTCTTGAATCGGTAACAGAAAATTGGAATTTCTTTCAAATGGTCTTAAAGAAAAAATCTAATGGTGTTTAATCACAAGATTTCGATGGCCAAAATATAAAATATAAAGGCAATGCATGTCAAAAAAAACTATATAGGAATCAGTGTACTTAACATCGCTTATAAAATCTTCTCTGCGTAATATATAAATATCTAAAGCCAATTGTCAACAACCTGATATATGTCCTTATCAGTGTGGTCTTAGGCTCAGAAAGGCTACAGTCCATCAAATATTCACATTACGACAGATCCTGGAAAAAACCAAAAATTGTTTGTGCAGGATGACCATGGAGAATTCACTCTGCTCCATAGAGGTTGAAACAACTTAACAAAACCTTTCGATGTCAGAAAAGTTTTTAGACAAGGAGATGCGCTGACATGCGATTTTTTAACATCACTTAAAAAAATAGTGCAGAGCTCTCACGTCAACACTAGAGGCACTATCTTTCAAAACTCTGTCCAATTACTAGCATATGCTGATGACATTAACACAATCGGAAAAACTCAGCGTGATGTCAATGGGGCTTTTGTAAGTATTGAGGCAGAGGCGGCAAAAATGGGTTTAACGGTTAATGAGGGCAAAAAAAAGTACGTGCTGTCATCAAAAAAGGACCTCCAACACCAACGTCTTGGTCAAAACGTCACCATCGACAGACGTAACTTTGAGGTAGTCAAGGACTTCGTCTACCTAGGCTAGGCTAGGAAGAACAACTCTTTCTAACCGCTGTTTCTTTGGGCTAAGAAAGCAATTCAGTAGCAAAGCCCTCTCTCGAATGACCAAATTGTCACTATATATATGGTAGACTCTCATCATCCCCGTCCTGCTATACAGTGCTAGAGCATGGACTACGACTAAAGTGGATGAAAGCTATTTGGGTCGTTTCGAGAGAAAATTCATCGAGTGATTGACCGTCCCGTATGCATGGAAGGTAAATGGAGGATAAGATGGATTTTAACCAGAATGATAAAAGACTGGGTCACGTAGAGCGCATGGAAACTAATTTGTCCGGACAGGAAAGTCTTCCAATCCACACCCAGAGGAGAGCGTAGTAGAGGAAGACTGCAAATTAGCTGGCGCGCAGAAGTGGAAATGACCTTACGCAAACAGAAGTGCGCAACTGGAGACATCTAAGGACCGAGCTAAAGATGGTTTATTGGGTGAGGCCCAAGTTCACAAAGGATTGTAATGTTACCTTAAGTTAGTAAGTAAGAATATCAAAATGTGAAATTTCATATCCACTGAATTCAGTATTTAATTTTCAGTTTAATTTTTAAATGTATGGTTTTCAAGAACATATAAATCGAATGTGATATCATGTTAAGGCCTAAGCTTTTAGCGTTCTTATAGGTTGGGGTTATCCATTGTCTTTTAAAAATGATTTCAAACAAGGGTTCGAATAAATTACAGCCAAAAAGCTCAATTTTGACCAATTTTTGCAGCAATTGAGGACGTAGTAGCGCGGTGAATATACTCTTCCAAGGCCCCAATTGTCTTTAGCCTATTAACTTCCCATAGGAAGTTATTGTAATCGGTCCGATTTGTCGAATACAAAATGTTGATATTTCTCGAAGTTCCAAGGTCCATAGAATCTAAATCAAATGTCTTAGAGATGTCTGTGTGTGTGTGTGTACGTTCGTTCGAACGTCCATATATCAGTACGTCCGTACTTCCGTACGTTCGGGAAGCTTTTTCTTCGGCCATATCTCAAGAATTGGTAGAGATATCGACTTCAAATAAATTTGGTTACATAGATACTCACACTGAAAGAAGCAGAAAGGAATTGAAATTAAGTGAGCGTTTTTTTACTGTAGCAATTTGACGTGATACAAAACTGGTATAATTTTGAAAAAAAAAATCAATGAACGGTTTTTTTATAAATTAAAAAATTGAAAAACTCGAATATTTTACGAACAAAAAATTATTTTACCTCCAAAATAATTGTATGCATTACTTTAATATAAATTGATTCTTGACTTCAATAATTTTCAGAAATTAAAAATATCGACTTCAAACTAATTTGATCTTATAACAAATTTTATTGTCAATATTCAGTAAAATTGTTATAAAAATTCAATATTCAGTTTTTTCATAAAAATTAAAATCTAAAAAAAAATATACAAAATTGGTAAAAATAGATATTTAATTCTCGATAGTAAGTGAATAAATCAAGGTATTGACGTCCAAATGATTTCATTCTGTGTTAAGTTTTATTGTTAACGGAAGATAAAAGTATTAAAAAAATCCAATCTTTCTAGTTTTATATAAGAAATAAAATCTTTAAGAAAATGCTACTACAATTGGTAAGAATTGATAATCGACTTAAGATCTCGTTAAAAAAAAAACATAAATTGAAATCAAACTTTTCGTATCATATGCAAAATATCATTGTTAACTTTTAATAATTATTTTTAGGAAAATTTAAGTTACAACTTGTTTACAAACACGAAAAACTACAAAAAAAAACTTAAAACTTATAAGAAATAGTTTTTAATTCAAGTATTAGGAGAAAAAATGATATTATTTCACATTATTGTTGATAATATTATGTTTAAGTTTAAGACAAATCAACAGACGGGCACGGATGGGAAATTATTAGTGTGGGTCGGATCCCAGACTCTGTTTTGAATATTGGAAACAAAATTCTTCAAAATCAACATCCTTTAATTATTATCATGGCTCTATAGCGTTCCCCATTGACTGCAATATTATGAGTTGCTTAATTTTTGAAGAAATATGGAAAGTAAGCTTATACAGCTTTACAAAAGGCCAATAACTTCTCATGTGAAGTAAAAAAAAGAAGACGAGTCTTACATAAAATATTTTTTTTTCAAACCACTAAGTAGCCGAGGATTTTTCAAGTATCAAAACAGAAATATAAGTTGATTCTATATTCATATTTTCAAAAATCATTATGAAAAAAAATACAACCCTTTGCGTATTTTCCCAACAACATTTTATGAAATAAACTTAAGGAAACGCCACTTAACATCAGCACAACTGCGATTTACAAACAGATTTTTTAAAGTAAGTAGGTATAGGTAAACCTACATATATAAGCACAGCTTTAATACAAAATAAATATACAATTCACCACCTCGAAACAAAAACAACATAATAATACCACACAATTTAAGTTCAATGGTGCTAACACTTCTAGAAACGTTTCCAACTGTGTAAAAATTTCATCACCTTTATCATAATAATGTGGGATATAAATAAAAGGTAAATCCTTTCAAAAACACAACATCAAAGCCATTTGAAAGTTGAGTAACGTTACAATCAAAATTATATATAAATATATTATATTATATGCATTTTTATTCAATCTTTTTTATTTTTTTATTTCATTTTTGCCTTTGCTCCACTTTATCCATCAGTCATCTCTCTATACTAACCTAACTGTTTGTATTCAGAGGCCGCCAGATAGTACATATAGGCAGATACAGACAAGGACTATACTCTATACAGCCACTTGTTATATGTAGGAAAGGTATATATACTCAAGCCAAACAAGGAATTCACCCTTAAGACACACGGGAAGTATAAAAAGTCAAACTCAACGACAATAATCCTCAGCGGAAACGCACATCATATATCTTCTTGTTACCTCATAAAATTGCCTCCTTTTGCCATGGAGATAAAAAGCAAAAAGCCACATGTAAATGCAAAGCCTTTGCAAAAATATAAAAAGAAATATAAACAAAATGGGAATAAAATTGAGTGAGAAGTCCTGGGATATGAGTATTAAAAAAAAAGAAAAAGTTGGCATGGAATATACTCGTACCTTCCAAGCAAAGGAACCAATACTTTCACATCAACATTTCGTTGACATTGAAACAAATCCAAACGTAAATACGAGTAAGCAAAAGAACAAAAAAAAATGCAAATTCAAAAAGGAACAAAAATAGGTATTTATGTCTGTAATCCTGTAATGACTTTTATATGGAAAAAACTTTGACTTTCATTTCCCAGCTTCTATCTCTATCTACCTACTTTAAGGTATAAGTGTAACCAAGGATTCTTCTCCACCTACTCAACCCATACCATAGGTACCACACCGAACCAAGCCAAGCCGAGCCGCCCAACCACTGTTCATAAAGTATTTACTTTTGATTCAACATTTTATTGCTATACTTCAATGGCTGAAGTATTATATCTCTACCAACTAAAGCTTTTGTATTCAAAATAATTCATTCAGGTCTCAGAGCCTTAAAGTCCTGGAAATATGCGGGTACTGGTATAGATATGTCTGAAAATGAAAAGTGTTGCCCCGTTCGTTGGATTCTCTGTACAGATGTCTACACTTATATTTTGTAAAAAGCATAAATATACATACATATATATCAACAGAAAACAGATAGATACGCTTTTCCTTCCGCACAGAAACAGAACAGAAACAGAAAAAGAAAAGTTTCAAGAGACGAATCATAAAAATCTGTTGATAACCCTGAAGTGAATCACAAACACACTCATCAAATTGGTTATGCTTGCTGCTGGAAAGGATATAGCAGTGTATAAGGTATGCCATGCCATGCCACGTCACGATACAGGATACAGGTTTAAAAGAAAAATAAGACTATAAAATATCCGTTAGCCTTATAAAGCTTCTCATCCTCTTTTAATGGGCTATGAATTATGGTTTAGGTTGAGTTATTTCTTCGACTGTATCGGTTCTTATGCGGGTTAAAAATCATACCTATATTTTTCTTATTTTTCTGTTGTAGGGTATATGGACCATATCCTGGATATTGAAGATATTCGTACAGCCACATTGATGTGATAATAGTGTATCAAGCTGAATATAATGTAGGTATAGGCAGGCAGGTATAAGTCAAATGTGTAGGCTTTGGTAAAAACAATTGGGAGATATTTTGCGAAAAAGCATGGTAGGATTATTTTGGCTGATGACAAGAAAAATATTGACGACGCGTCGTTGGGAAATTGTGCCTTTTTCGACTTCGTAAAGCTTATCCAAGTTTGAGCCTGTAGAGCATGATGAAATTGTACCCTTGAGAATAGCTGATTCTCAGAAGTTAAATGTTTGTTTTTTTTGTCTTCTTTTGTCCTGGTGACCAGATTTCCTTAAAGTGGTAAACAATTTTGTATGTTTGTTAACAAGAAAAACATTTCAACCGCAGGGGAATAGACCGGAATGTTGGTACAATTTCTAAATGGAATCTGTGTCAGTACCTATTGCTGATTACAATCATACCAACTTAATAAAATACGAACTACATTGATTACTTTTCACTGGTGCTCTTCCAATTTGCTAATGATATGATTTAAGGAACTTATAAATCTATACAATCATTAGTTTAAGAAGATTTCTGTCGAAAAAAGTTCAAGACATACAAATTTAATATATTAGCAAAATCCCTTGGGATTGGATTCGAAGACCTTCCGGGCTGGAGCGTTGATGTCCATTCGCTCTACATGACCCAGGCATCTAAGTCGTTTGATTTTAATTCTTTTAACTAGGTCAGTGTCTCTGTACAGCCCGGACAGTTCGTCGTTATACTCGTATCTTCTCCTCCATTCTCCATCTATGGAGACGGGACCAAAAATCACCCGAAGAATTTTTCTCTCGAAGCATCCTAAGACGCTCTCATCTTTTTTGATAGGGTCCAGGCTTCAGAGCCATCAATGAGAACCAAGATGATGAGTGTCATATAGATGGTGATTTTAGATGCTCGAGAAAGGACTTTACTACTCAATTGCCTTCTAAGTCCAAAGAAGCAGCGATTTGCAAGAGTTATACTTCATTCTATTCCAGCGCTGATGTCGTTGTCTGAGTTTATAGCGGTGCCTAGGTAGACAAAGCCCTCAACTACCTCAAATTTATAGCTGTCCATTGTGAAGTTTTGTCCAAGACGTCGTTGTTTAGTGTCCTTTTTTGATGACAGCATATACTTGGTCTTGCCCTCACTGACCACTAAAGTCATCTTCTTCGCTTCCGTCACAATATTGAAAAACGCTTCATTGATATATATAGTCTTGCAAAACTCTATCCAGAACAATATTAAAGAAGTCGCATGACAGTGCATCGCCTTGTCTAAGACCTTTTATGACTTCAAATGCATGCAATGACAAAAAAGTGAATATTTGGTCAATGGTTGACTTTCCTGGTCTGAAGCCACACTGATAAGGACCTATCAGATTGTTGACGAACGGCTTCAAATACGGCAGAAAGGATCTTAAATGCAATGTTCACGAGACCGATGCCTCTGTAGTTGGCACAATTTAGAGGGTCTCCTTTCTAATGTATTGGGCAAACTATGCTGAGATTCCACTCATCGGGCATGCTTTCTTCCGACCATATTTTGCAGATGAGTTGGTGCATGCACCTCACCAAGTCATCGCCTGCTGCTTTGAATAGTTCAGCAGCGATGCCGTCAGCTCCAGCAGCTTTATTTGACTTCAGTTTAGATATATCTATCCTCACTTCGTCGAGGTCGGGTAGGCGGAATTGTTGATCTGCGTCGCCTAAGCTGAGTGGTTCTATCTCCCTAACAGCGCAATTCGGTTCGTCATCACCGTTATATAATTTGGAGAAGTGGTCTTTACAGTAAATCCGTCCGTATCCAAAGATTGTTGGTGCTTCGCAACTAAAGTATTTTTTACGTGGTCAGGAAGTCACCCCGACGGCACAACCTCCAACCTGGAGGGCCAGATCCTTAGTATAACTCCAAGGACGGGGAGTCGGATAAACCGCTCCTTATAGACCTGGCCTCCGAATATGTCGGAGAAGTCCTATAAGGTGTTCATTAATTAGGAAACACTTATTTCTAAACTTAGAGACCGATACCAAACTCTATCAAATGCTTTTGAAATTTCAACCGAAATAATCTTATTTTCTCCATTTCATTATTCTATAAGCTATTAGATGGCTTATGAACCTATTACTACAATAGCCGTTCTGCAGGTCATTAAGAAGCTTTTGGTCTAAATTTCATTAGCTTTTAACTGATCAGCGATTCAGTGATTTTAGAGAAAAAGAACGCATGTCCAATTGTTATATAATAAGACGAGGATTCGCCATTTTTGGGTAAAGGATGGATAAAAGCTGTTTTCTACAACTCGGAACCAGACTCAAATGTGGGAGTTGCAGGAATCACTGTTTTTCTTTACCGTTTTTATCTGCTGGGTTGGTTTTTAACAACAGAAACTTAGCCTTGAAAAACTGATGATTTCTAACTCGCTGATTTACTAAACTTATTGCTGTACCAATGAACAATCATGTTATGTTATTAGGGCTGTCATTTTAAGGGCCTGTTTTTTTACGGGTATAGTGTCTGAAACAGATTTGACATATCCAGGAAAAGTAATATTATGCATGAGAAAGTTCTGTCCATATTATATTATGTTCGAATTTATCACACAAATGATTTTTCCACTCCTGACATAAGTCGTACGTATAGAAATGGTTGAGAGTAAGTCATTATTGAGTGGTTTTCTACGAGCTATGTATAGCGACATGAAATTTAGGTTATTTAAAGCTTTTGATGATTAAAAATAGCTTTTGTTGTTTATTTTTAATAAAAATCTTTAATCTTTAAATCTCTAAAAAATTTTATTAGTACATTTTTTTGTTGTTTTTTTTTCCAAAAAACGGACACTTCAATTTTTCAGAAAAAAAAATAAAAATTTTCTAATCTTATACATACTTTAATACATACAATTATTTTGGTAATAGCATTTTTAGTTCGCAAAATGTTCGACGGGACCAACATTTTTGTTTTGTTTTATTTTTTAATATATACCAATTTGGTATCCCGTCACGATGTATAGTATACAATTTAATTGAAGTCTCCAGCGTTATTGGTTTTCGGTTAGCCAATTTTTTCCTTTTTATAATGGAAATAAAAACACCTACTCATTTTTTATAAAATAGATATGGCCGACTAAAAATCCCAAACGGAAAGAAGAAAGTGCGTTTGATTTAGATTCTGCAGACCTTGAAACGTGGAGAAATGTCGAATTTTCAAATTGAGAAATTAGACCAATTATAATAACTTCCTTTGGGAAGTTAATAACTCTAAGAGGACTTTTAAGGGTTTTATTTTGATAAACATCAACTAAGTAACATGTAACTTCAGAAATTAGTCATTTGCTTAATCTTCCTTGTCTCTTTATTTTCAAGAAACAATGTTAACCTTTATTGACGTAAGTTCTGAAAGGTAGATACGTGTTACCACACAAGGCTTCTCGTTTTTTTCTATTTGTATAGTTTATAATAATTTTTGTATTCGAAAAATTGTATTCATAATATAAAAACTTTGTACCGCATTCTCTGTGTCTATTTGTCTATCATCAAAAAAAAAAATAAAGAATCCATGAATAAGCATCAGTTAAATAATGCTCTCAATTTCCTTGACACGGACACCCCAACAATAAGCGATAATGCCTTCCATCCTCTATGCGAATTGCGATATAGTAAATTACACAGATGCCTGCCTGAATATAATAGAATTCTTTCGTGCATATTCATTCAAAGTTGAAAATGAACCAATTGTTCGTATAAAAATGCAAGTTATCATGATTCTGAGGATGACGATGACGATGACGGGACTCTGTTCTCTGTATAGTCCTGGGTGTGCTTACGCAAGCTTTTAGTTTTTCTCCTTTTTATTTATTGCTATTTTCTTTTCTTTATGAACGCATCATATTGTTATGATCTGGTTCACCATGGGTTTGGGTATATGGTATATCCTTATAAAAAGGAGGAACACTTACTGATTCAAATTGATATTCTTTTTTGTTTTGTTATTTTCCCTTTTTGTATATCACTGTTCCTATTTGTACATTACGCAGATATGGAAAATAAGAGAAAAAAGAAAATTGCAATGAAATGCATTTTCATTTTAACACACAATTTTTCTCTGTTTGATTGGCAATACATCAGAATCATTCCCCTCGAGGAGTCCCATCCCTGAGGAACGTTATAAATTCCACCCCAAAACATAAAACCTTTTTGATTTCCATCTTTATACCAACTAAACGTTTATAGGAACACCATTGTGTAATTTATTTTTTTTACTTGTGCAGGTGCAAAATACAGGATATAAAAAACTATTTCAATAATTTATCGATGATGCGATATTTCGCAGAATCCGTTAAAAAGAACAATTAATTTGTATACATACCCGTCAGGTAGCAATTGGAAATTGGTGAATAGAAGATGCATATACAAATGTATGTATGTATGTGTAGACGATATGTGTATACAAATAGCATAAGGATTTGCTGATTATAAATAAAATACAATGTGTGAACAGCGGCATTGTTAAGCACTCAATTTGCTTTTCTCTCGCTGTTTAAACACAATTGCACAAATTAATCGGAATGAAAATGTCAAACATTTGTGTTAAGGCTAGGAATAAAAATATTAAAAAAAATTATTATTTGAATTTGAATGAAACCCATGAAAACAAAGGGGATTAAATAAAATTAAATCTAAGAGAGAACAATAAAATAATGTCAATGGACAAAATACATAGCTGGATATTTATCTAATTTTAATACCGAACAGAGGCTGGGATGCGACCCACACTGATAAATTCCAATCCAAGCTGTCGATTTGTCTTGGTTAAAAGTTTGTAGGTTTTCCTGGTTTATTTTGTTTATTTATAATTCGTTAAATAATAACGTTAACAATTTTTAATATATACTTAAAATCTAAAAACTTAAACTAGACTGTTGAAAAATAATAATTTGCAATTTATACTTTTTATATTATCATTTGGCGAATTAATACAAGAGTAAAATTTATTATAAATGTCAATTAATTGATTTAAGGGGCTATGTACACCATTGTTTGATCTGCTAAAATTAGTATTCAATGGTTTCTGGAGTCTTATACTTGAACGACTAAAACTAAAGTTTAAACTACCAAGAACTGATGCTGATGAAATTTGTCCGTTTATTATTCCAACAATAAAACAAAACTGCAAGTACTTCCTATGATTTGTCAAAGAAGGACGATTTATGAGAGAAAGTCTTTGTGAATAAGGCGGTAATGTATGAATATCATGAGACCACGGAAGGGATCGTAGACAAAAACGCAAAAAACTTTTCTGAATGGCTTCGAATCTTGTGACGTGTATGGCGTAGTAAGGTGAACATACTGTACAAGCATATTCCAGTATTGGTCTCACAAATGAAACAAAAAGTAATTTTCAAACATATGGGTCACGGAAATCACGGCCAAATCTCTTAATGAAACCCAGAACTCTGTTTGCTTTTTTAACTATGAAATTAATATGTTCATTAAATGTTAGTTTCGAATCTAAGACAACACCCAAGTCAGAAAATACATAATACTCTACATAAAGGGCAAGAATCAAACATGTAACTAAAAACGATTGGAATTTTTGTGCGTGTAAAGCTCATGTTTTTACATTTGTCAACATTTAAAACAAGACGATTACTATTGCACCATTCCCTGAATAATATTAAGTCTTCTTGCAAGAGAAGACAGTCAGACGTAGAGTTAATTTTTTTAAAAATTTTAATGTCATCAGCATATATTAGGACAGACGAATTTTGTATGATCGAAACCAAGTCATTTATAAATAAAACAAATAGAATAGGACCAAGGTGACTACCCTGGGGGACACCAGAATTCACAACAAATGAACTTGAACACTCATTACTAAATTTAACACTATAACGTCTATCTTGCAAATATGAGGAGATCCAGTTTATAAAACAGTCGTTAAAACCTTGCTGTGATAGTTTTAAAAGTAATGTTTTATGACACAATTTATCAAAGGCCTTGCTGAAATCAGTAAAGATACAATCTACTTGTTCGCGTTTTTCAAAAACATCTAAACAAAAGGACGTAAAGTTAAACAGATTAGTAACAGTTGAACGCTTTTTAACAAAACCATGCTGGTTATCACAGATAGTTGAACTACAATGAAAAGAAAGGACGCTACATACGATTGACTCAAACAGTTTAGGTATCACAGATAGTTTTGCAATAGGTCGGTTTGTTAAAAAATTTGTGAGTTGAACTATTCTTAAAAAATTCAAAGTTACCAACAATATTTTACATATAATGAAATAGTTTGATTTCGAAATCTATTTTTGTTAACGAGATTTTTAGTCGAAAACCAATTTTTACTAATGCTAGTACCATTTCTTAAAAGATTGTATTTATTATATAAACAAATACAAATTGGATGAATAAAATTAATTTGAAGTCAATATCTTCTACTATTCACGAGATTTCGAGAATTAAAAAAAAAAATTGCATAATATTTTGTCTACATTTTATATTTTTGTGAAAAAACTGACTGTTGGATTTTTATAAAAAAATTGACCTAATGTCAAAAATAATATCTTCTGTGAGATAAAATAAATTTGAAGCCAATATTTTTAATTTTTGAAAAGATATTTGAGTCGAAAATCAATGTTTACCAACTTTTAGTAATGTTTTTTTTTTTTTAAACTGTGAATTCGATTTTTCTCAAAATTTTACGAGATGTTAAAAACGTTACTTTTCGTTGCACAAAATTGGTTTGAAGATAAAATCATTTTTTGTTCATAAAATTTTCGAAGTGACAAATATTTTTTTTTTCAGTTTTTTCGATTTATAAATTTTTCCAAAAATATATTTGTTTCGTATAACGTTACAAAATATAATATAAAATTTAGTTCAAGTCTCTAGCGTTATTGGTTCGTAAGATATTTGGGGTTGGTTAACCTTTGCACCTTTTTACTTGCGACATACATATGTATAGGAAGTATGTATGTACATACATAATATGTATGTACTGTACAGTGGTGTGAAAAATAAAAGGTGCAATATTGCATAGGTTGAAAAAGTTTTAATTTCCTTAAGAAAGAGTGAAACAAGTTCTACTTAAATGATACATAAAATATGTCACATGCTCTTGTATCGCCTTATTGCTGTTTCACGTGCATCCGGCCGTTGCTTTTGATTTATTGACCCGTTAATTTTAACCGTTGTTGTGTAAAAAAATAAGTGCATTAGAATGAAGTCACTCTCATTCGTCGTTTTAAGTCAAGAGCAGTAATTTGTTAGTTTGTTTATCATTTGTTTATAGATATTAATTATTTTAAATATTTTTAAATTGATTAAGAACAAGTAAAAATGGGCCGTAAACGACATTGTTCTCATCAGATTAGAGAAGTTATCAAAAAGCTTTGAGGTGAAGGAAATACCTATAAAACAATCGCGAGACAGGTTGGCTGTTCTTAAAATATTGTCACGAATGCCTTAAAATGGACCAGCAACCCAGAAACCCGAGGAAGATCAAGAAAAACTACCAAAACCACTGATCGACAGATTACAAGGGCTGTTAAGACCAACCCGTTTATTAGTTCAACCCAAATAAAAAAAACCTTAACCTGGATTTAAACACCTCAACAATTAGGAGAAGGTTGCTGGAAAACAAACTACCCTCTAGAAGGCCGAGGAAATGCCCATTGCTAACTATTCGACATAGAAAAAGACGAAAATACTTTGCGAAGCAGCATCTTCTATGGAGCAAAGAAATATGGCGGAACATCTAATGGTCTGACGAGTCAAAAATTAATTTATTTGGTGCAGTTTGTAAGAAGACCAAAACTAAAAGAATTTGCACCACATTATACAGTTAAGACAGTCAAACATGGCGGCGGAAGTGTGATGGTATGGGGATGCTTTTCCTGCAACATGGGGATGCTTTTCCAACAAGATAATTACCCTAAGCATACGTTAAAGGCAGCAAAGACGTGGTTTATGAGGAATAAGAACGATGTTATGGAGTGGCCGGCCCAGTCTCCGGATCTAAATCCAATAACTTGTGGAGTGATGTAAAGAGGGCTCTGGGCCAAAAAAAACATACCTCGATAGAAGAATTATGACAATCAGTAAAAAAAGCTTGGGAGTCTATTCCTATTGACAGGTGTCAAAAGTTAGTGGACTCAATGCCAAACAAGTGTCAAAGTTTACTTAATAATAATGGATTTGGAACAAAATATTAAGTATGAAGTACATTATACATTAAGAAAATCCTTGAAAATTTCATAGATTTTCTTTTATTTTCAGATTACTTTGAGGTTCAAGTTCTTACACCTATTTTTTGCACATCACAAAATTGTTAAAATTCGTCTGTGGATCAAACGGAATTATTTTTGTTATATTTGTTTTTATATAATTTGAAAGTGGATACAAATAAATAAATTATGTTAATTTCACGCGTCTGTTCATCCATTTATAATTTTTATATGCGATTTTTCAGCACACACCTATTATTTTTCACACCACTGTATATGGCAAGTTTTGCCTTCGTGCAAAATTTCGAACTGGAGATTTTAATCAAACGTGATATTACGATAGTAGAGAAGTCTAAAAAAGTGAGTCCCGCGATTCCGTCCGTCTGTCCTGTCTTTCTGTCCACGATCCTACAGCTTAAACCATTGGGTCGATTGAGTTCAAACTTTTAAGTTAAGGTTTTGAGCAGATTCGCGTTAGGCGTTTTTTTCATTTTTTTTAAGATCAAAACTAACAGTGGCAAACAATTTTGTTGGTCAAAAAAAGAAAATTCGAATTTTCTCAAAAAAAAAACGATATATTTTTTAAATTTTCTTTAAAATTTAATTTTTTAAATTGGCTTCTTTTTATAAGAAAAACAAATTTTTGTATTGCTCCGGAAAGGTACCGCTCAAAGAATTTATTTTTTTTTTGAACGAGCTCTTATATTGCCTTAACAATATTTGATTATCAAAAGTGCAATTTCTTTTTTTGGATTTTTAAAAAATATTAAATTTTTTTTTTCTAAATTTTATATCTCAAAAACGTGTCAACCTTTTTTTACGAAATTCAAATGTAGAGCATATATTTACAATCACTAAATAAATGCATACAAAATATTTTTAGAACAAAATTGAAAAATTTTGTTTAAAAAAAAATTAATTTAAAAAAAACCGCTCTAACGATTTTCGAAAAAAAATTTGAAAAATCAAGGATTGTTTTATTTATAAAATGACAAACTTATTTTTCAGGTAAAATTTTGAATCTTAAATTAGTTTTTTTTTGTAATTATTTTAGCTATGTATATTAAATATAACCCCCTCCCATCTCACCAGATCAAATCCAATTCATGAGCCCGCAAGAGCCCATTATTTTGACAAAATTTTAATTGCATTCCTATCTTTTATCCAATTTAATGAATTTGGTATCTATATAGCTATGTATTTTTATAATTATAACTATTGTAAATACCAACGATGGCCGTGTAGCGCCACTGCATCGAATTAACGAATATGATATACTTATTTAATCAACAATCTATTTCCAAGTGTCTATCAAGAAGTTTTATCTTGGTACCTTTTGTATATATGATTTTAAAATATTATTCTTTAAGAAGAAGGTTGTTTCACCCATATTTTACTTGCCTTCGCCTATATAAAAGGATAAATACTTAGTACAAGTTAAAGAAACGGGCCAGAAAGAGTATATGTATTTTCTATTAGAATCACTTTTTCAACGTATACACATTATACCTACCTATTGTAGGTGTTACGTACTACCTCTAGGCACGAGTACGATAACTTTGGCGCCAAGATATAATAACGGTTTTTGGTGGAGTGTCTTAATACAAGCATTTTTTACTATGGGAGGGGGGTCTATCTCCCCCCGTTTAGGCGGGAGGGGCAATTTAAAAAACTTATTATTTAAAATGGAAAAAAATAATTAAAAAATAACGGTGATACTTACAATTAAGTTGTATACATTTTTTTAAAGCCAACATTCTGTTCTATTAGCCAGTTTTTAAATCAAGTCAAAACTATGCGTAGTTTTTGAAAAATTTTATTTTAAACTCAAAATTTGAGTACAAAAAGTTAAAAAAAGGTTTAAAGTGTAATTTTTTCAATACTTCATATCTACCATTGTTTTTATTTCAGAATTTATTGCTCTTATTTGTTTTTGATCAAAAAATGAAAACTAGATGATTTTATGTCTTTTAGTTTTTGAGGAAATTTAAAATAACCACAACTACTATTTTAATTTAATTCTTTTTTTTTTTTGCTTGAGTGTTCTTATTTTGATAGTAATAATGGTATTTGCGTATGCGTAATGCGTGTTTGGGTGTATGCAACAGTAAGGTGTGCTCGAGTTTGGGTGTAAGCAACAGTGGCATCTGTAAGGGGAGGCATGCTGCCCCCCTGCAACCCCCCTACTTGGGCACACTATAGGATTTGGGCTGGGTGCAATTTGGAGTGCGTGCAAGGCGGGGATGGTGCAAGGTTCGGTGGGTGCAAGATTAGGTGCATGCAAAGTTTCTTTTGCACTTAAATAAGCTGGATTTAAGAAAAATTAATTAACCTATTAATCCATATTCGATTATTACTATCAAAATAAGACTACGTTAATACTTAAGCAAGGAAAAAGTAATTTAATTAAAATATTTTGTTTTGGTAATTTTCAATTTTCTCAAGAACTAGAAGACATCAAGTCATTTAGTTTTAAGTTTTTGATCAAAAACAAATAAGAGCAATGAATTATAAAAAAAAAAGTAGATAATCTGAAAGTTTTGAAAAATTACACTTTAAACTTTTTTTTTAACTTTTTTTTGCACAAATTTTGACTTTAAAACAATTTTTTTCAAAAACTATGCATAGTTTTGACTTGATTTAAAAACAAGCTAATAGACAAAAGTGTTGGCTTTGAAAAAAGGTATAATACTTAAATATAAGTATTACCGTTATTTTTTAATTATTTTTTTCCATTTAATGTACATATTTTTTTAAACTGCCCCTACCGCCTAAACGGGGAGAGATAGATCGTAAAAAATGCTTGTTTTTAACTGTTCTATACAAATCCGTCATTAAACTTTGTCGCCAAAGTTATCGTACTCTCCCCTACCTCTAAAACTACTGCTTACGTGTCACTTCATAACTAAAATCTAAAACGCACAAGAGCCTGACTGTGAACAACACATGAATAGCAATTTCTTGTACCTGTTCGTATGCTTGTTTTTTTTTTTTTTTTAATTTAACGAAATAAATAAACTTCATGTTTGCGCTGAAAACTTGTAGGAAAGAAGGAATGTGGTTGGATTGTAGTAAGTACCTTTTACCTACTAATAACATTCCTTCATTATCATATCATCATAAACATGTCTTTATCTATCTATCGGCATAAAGCTGAGCACGCCAATGAATTATTATTTATGCGTTTTGGACACTTACCTAACTACACAACCAATAGGCGATCGCTTAACAATTTAAACATACGTGTTCCCCCTTTTTCTTATCTTCAGATAATTTATTTACCATCCTGGTTCTTCTAATATGAAATTAAAAAAAAAGAGTCTGGGAAGCGACCCACACTGATAACTTTCCATCCCGTCTGTCGATTTGTCTTGCTTAAAAGTTTGTCTATATGTATCAATTTTTACCAAATTTGCGTACTATTTTTTGTAGATTTTATTTTTTTATGAAAAAACGGACTGTTGGATTTTTATAAAAAAAAATTACTGAATATCGAAAACAATATTTTCTGTGAAATAAAATAAGTTTGAAGCCAATATTTTTAATTTTTGAAGAGCTATTTGAGTCGAAAGGATTTGAGTCGAAAGTAAATTTTTACCAAGTTTTAGTATTGTTTTTTTTTTTGGGTTTTATTTTTTGTAAAAAAAAACTGTCACTTCTATTTTTCTCAAAATTTGTCCTAATGTGGTAAACAATTTGTAAGAAGCCATTATCTCAAATTTTTGAAAAGATATTTGAGTCGAAAATCAATTTTTACCAACTTTTATAATTTTTTTTTTATTTTTTGTAAAAAAACTGTCAATTCGATTTTTCTCAACATTTTTCAGAATTTTGAAAACAATATTTCTTTTAAGATAAAATAAGTTTGAAGCCTTAACCTCAAGTTTTTTGAAAAGATATTTGAGTCGAAATTCAGTTTTTACCAACTTTGAGTAATTTTTTATTTTAGGTTTTTATTTTTTATAAAAAAACTGTCAATTAGATTTTTCTTAAAATTTTATCACATGTCTAAAACATTATTCTTCGTTGCACAAAATTATTTTGGAGATGAAATCATATTTTATTAGTAAAATTTTCGAGGTGACAAATTTTTTTTTTCAGTTTTTTAGATTTATAAAAAACCGTTAATTGGATTTTTTTCCAAAAATATTGTTTTGTATTACGTTACAATATATAATATAAAATTTAATTCAAGTCTTTAGCATCATTGTTTCATGAGATATTTAGGTTTAACCAAAATTTTCACCTTTTTTTTAAACTGCTATGGTAAAAAAACCACCCATGCAATTTTTTTGAGAGCCCTTTCTGCATCTTTCTGCATTTTTATCTGTATAACAAAATTAATTTTAAGTCGATATCTCTTCTGGTTCTTGAGCTATGGACGACGAAAAAACGTCGTAAACGTACGGACATACGGACGTGCGAACGTACGTACACACGCACGCACAGACATCTTTTTAAAAATCGTTTTATTTCGCCTCTAGGGATCTTGAAACGTCGAGAAATGTCAAAATTTTCAATTTGACAAATCGGACCCATTACGATAACTTTCTATGGAAAGTTAATAAAGCTATGCAAAGGAAAAAGCTTCGAACGAACTAGTTGAATACACAACTTACAACTATTTTTCATTTCCGGGATGAAATGTCCTAGTATGAGTTGTGCCTTGGGATGAATCGCGCGGTATGTTTTTGTCAATAAAGCTGTTAGTTGAATTTTACGATAAATTGGTATGAACATTGCATAGTTTTTTAATGAGTGAAAAATGCATAGTTTAATTTAAATCAATATTGTATTATTTAATCGTGAGTTATTTGAGACCAACCGACATTTCTGCTGATTTTTTAAAATGCTTTTATTAGTGTTCAATTTTGAGAAAGACACTGCAGTTTTTGATGTTTGAGAATATTGATGACGGGCTTTAGGTCAATAAAAAAAATCACAATTCTTTATATTGTCACGAGCGACGTTTCGTTCATGTCTATGAACATAATCAGGTGTGGCAATTAATCTATATTTGCATTAATAAATTGGTTACAATTTGATAACATTGAAAAACTATGAAAACTTACATTTGTTACATGAATATTGCACTAAAGAATAAAATCATTTGATTCACAACAATTTTTACACAAACTAAAAAATTAAAAAATTAGACCTAACTACACAAACTTCAACTGACAAGTAACAGGCATATTAAAATTAGTGTCAAGAGACCATATTATTAGAAGTCTTTATTCTAGTACTCTCTAACAAGTGTTTGTACTGAGCTCTTATCTCTTCCATGTCAGTTTTTTGGTTTTGATGTTTGTTCTGTAAAAAATGTACTTAAAGTTTATATCGGTACTTGTTCTTGAGATATGACCGACAACAAAAGTTCATACATTCGTTTACATAAACACGTCTTTTAAAACCTCAGATTATAGGAACCGTAAAATGTCGAGAAATGGTCCACGAGACGAGACCAAGATGATACCGAGACTAAAGTGTTGCCTAATTGTCATCTCCATAGTTGTTACATATTCCTTATAATTTTCCACCTTTTCACTGGAAATTATATTTTCACTACTGGCTAGTAACCCGAGATCCACTACCCAGGAAAACTTGTTTGTTGTTATTGCATTTTTTTTTGATTGTGTGAAGCTAGGAAACCATTTCTTTTAAAAATAGTTCCCTGCACCACCATTCATTTAAGGATAATTCTCCTCGAGTTCTTACTAACCATTAACTGCGAAATAGCTTTTATTAAGGGCTTACATAAATGGCAAACGTTTTCGATATAATTTTGGGACACCTAAGTGCCTACCTTTAGATATTAGTAAGAACTAACCATATTTACATAATCATCTTTTCAAGTGGGTAATCTGGTTACACCGTATCGTTTGTTGGTGTTCTTTCCGTTTTCACAGGAAAACAAAAAGTGCGATTACATTTTTCTCTCCTTTTACCCGATTTTTAGAAATTAAAATGCTTGTTTATCAAAGTACATACTTATTTATGCAACTGATGCTGATGTGTATGGTGTTGTATGGTGATGTATTTCGAGAAACCCGTTGTGGTTGCGTTTTTGTTATGTCAAAGACATCACAAGCAATGAGCTTGAATTGCTGGCACACAACAAAAAAAAAAAAAAAACGGAAAAACGGAAAAACGGAAATAATATACAGGACGACTTTGGCCCTGAAATCTTAATGGCACCAAGGTAAAATAATTTTTTCTGTAGGTATATGTAGTAGTACCTATGTGTATGTCTCAGAGTTGGCCCTGGGAAGGCAGGTATTATTGTTGTTGTATCTGTGAGTAACATTTTGCGTATCCTTGAAATGATATGCCGCTACAGGATTGCACCCAAATGGCAGAGTTTAATTCATATATGATACGGGAACTACACCGCTTCCACATATACCTCTACTCACATGGATATACGAGTATAAAGAGCATAGAGCTTGAAATTGCCAACTGACCTGTAAATGGTTTCGGAAATTTCCTACACTTGGCTCGCTCTGATGGGACTTCTCTGGCAATGTCAAGCAGCTTTCTAAAACACACAATATCCTCCATGGTCGGACGGAGGGGTTGTACTCGTAGATATATAGACGACGAGCGACGATGGGGATGAGGCGCTGTGGTGGTGGTGCTGGTGATGGTGGCGGACATCGTTCTAGATATATTACGTAGATAGATAAATACCGAACAAACTAAAAGGCTGAAACTGGAATAATTTTACAAAACTCGGAGGTGAGAGGTAGACAACAGTGGCCCAGAATAGTCGCACCCACGTGGTCATCTTCAGTATAACAATAAATAATGCTTATTAAAATGATAATGAAAGCAGCCATTCAACAAATGTGCTATATATATGGTCTTGGATGAACTATTTCAAGGAGAATATTTATGCATGTATGTATAAGGATGCGGTGGCAATGATGATAACGGTGCGGTGGTATATATTATGACAAAGGCAAAGGTAAAGGCAATGATGGTGGCAGTAGCGGATGTGTTCACTGTTCAACAACGGCAAAGATTTCATCACGCGGAGGCCTTCATTTAAATATACTCGTATATCTATACAAAATATACAACCTACCTCCATCTAAATGGTTTACAAGTGGTAAGGGACATAATGGTCGGAAAGGGACTCCTCCACTTTTAATCACGATAAAAGCCTTAGTGTTAAATACCATATAAATAATTCAACATATTTTGCTGGTGTTATATTATACGTAAATATATATCTGCCTAACGTATGTACATAGGTAAGAATATATATATATTCATGTAGAAAGGCAAGGATTCTTCTAACTTTACATATGTGTACCTATGTTGCCATTGCTTTTCCCTTTGCTTTTAACGTTTGGCATTGCCATTGCCATCATATTGTCGTTCCAAATGTGTCTTCAAATACCTACCAACAGTTGAAATCAATCGGTGAGTGTGAAATTGTCCCCAGATGCAATGATGAGGATGTTACTTTATATACATATACAAATCTATTGCTCTTCGACACTTTCGTTATAATTAATATGGGAAAGCATTCTTGTTTATTGCTTTCTATTTCTATCCTGCTCTCTCAACATAAAAATTTAGATTCACCTGAATTTTCATCACTTTCTTCCTAAGGTAACAGTTCGTATATAGTAAAGGTAAGAATAGGAATTGTCGAAGGGAAAAATCTATGATGCTTGAATCAATTCAGGAGCGTAGTCAAGATTTTACTTAAATTAATATTTGTACTGAAAATTATGACCCATACAGAATTTTTATAAAAATATTTTGGCAATTCAACTAACACTAACTTTATCCTTTTTACTCGTACTTTCTAGTATTTTTATAAAATTTATAAATACATTTAAGTTACGTCTACGCCCTAGTGTAGAACTTTTAAATTCCCATCAGAATTCATTGTAATTGGCCAAAATTGTCGAATTATACATTTTGACATTTCTCGATGTTTCAAGTTTCTATTTAAACCTATAGTATATTAGCTGACCCGACAAACGTTGCTTCGTCATATAAAAAATTTCTAGAGAATATTTTGCTAGAAATAAATAACTTATTGTATAAGTGTGTAAGGATGTGGTATATAAGTGGGAGAGGTATAGAGCACTGTAAACGGTGACAAAATATTAAAATAACAAATCACTAAACAATTTTTTTTACTTTGTTAAAATTATATACTAATCGCTGATTATGACAATACTTAAAAAAAAAAAAAACTATATCAATCCCTTAACACTTTGACGCGTCGTCGACAAATCGTATTTGTTCTATGCGGCGGATGTCGACGCATCGTCGACAACATGTTTATTACTGACCACTTCCAATGCCTCCGCACACCCCGCATCCGGGAAAAACGCCATACTATGATGGTGACGTCGACTACGTGACAATCGTTTTTATAGTTAAAAAACAAAATATTAATAAAATTAAGCACTGATATAAGTAAAGTAGAGTAAAAGGAACCTTTTTGCAAAAAAAAATATCACCATAGAGGAAGCGCTCAGGTCAAACCATGCCGCAGTCAAAGTGTTAATGCAAAAGAGTGTACAATATAAACAAACTGGATGGTTTGCGCACTCGAGAGCATGCCCCGTGTAATTGTCCGTGTGAAATACATGAAGTGCTCAAATCTAAGCCGCAGACAGACATCGTTTGGCCTTGAGACTTATTGATAGATAGTCATTGCAAATGCCAATCTAATTGGAAATTGAAGGCGTTTGAATTGAATTGACACATCTGTGGGTAGAATAGGGATTCGCCATAATAATATATTTTCACCTCAGAATTTTCCATTTTGAAATACGATTTCGATAACATTTTTCATCAATTTTAAATTACTAATCGCGTGCCGTTGCACAACCGTGGTGGGTTCAAAAAACGAAACTAAATTACCAGAGGTCCAATTGTAAATTATGCGGTGGTTGTATCTTGAGATTTAATTCGTTGACATCCACATTTTTTGCTGCTAAAATTGCTCTTTCTGCCAGTCACTCATGATTTGTATATTGTCTGTGTACATCGGGAAATATCTGGTCAATGAGAGCATCTTGTGAATCAATAAATGTGCAGAAATCGACTGGTAATTTTATGCATCCAGTTTCATCTGTAGTAACTTTTCCGTCGCCTATATCTAACAGTTGTTTTGAGAATGTTTCAGCGGATGGATCTTGAAGCATTTGAACACGCATATTTACTTTCAGTTGTACTCTTTTAACATTACGCCGCTGTGGCGATGATTTTAAGCACTCGTTGATGTCATCAGCGTACGTGGAACGCGGATTAACGGGAAGTATTTGTCTGAAATCACCTGAAAGGAGTAATAGAGTGCCGGCAAATAGTGTGCTGCTGTTTTTTATATCTTTTTTAATGTCCTGTTTAAAGCCTCAAGCGCATATTTGTGTGCCGTAGTGCATTCATCTACCTCAATCCAATAAAGTTGCCGCAACAGCCAATGCGATACCATTATTTGATCGTATTCTAGCAAGAATTAGCGAAATAAGGAATGTTTTTTTCAGTTCCACCTGGTGCATCCAAAAAAAAGAATCCACCTTGTCCTGCCGAAACTGCGAGCATGATGTGGTCATAAATGGTTCTTTATTCTTCATTCATTAGTGGGACATTGCGAGCAACAATCGCTGCCATTTCTATGGTTTTATATGTAGTTCACGATTCAATTTAGTGTCTATTAAATCAGATGCATTTCGGTGAATGCATACCGAATTGACTGAGTGTTAAGTTATCATTGATAATGCAAAGATCCTCAATAGCAATCAATGCTTCATTGTACATAGCGTCACTGAATACTATCGTAAGATCGTTGCACCGTATAGGATGTTGATGCAATTAAACCATAGCACTTAGGAATATAAAAAGTAGATAAAAACCTATTCTCAGATCTACCGAATGTATATGCAAAATTTCATTGAAATTGGATAAGCCGTTTCGGAGGAGTATGGCAACTAACACTGTGACAGGAATATTTTATATATTAGATAGATCTTTTTCGTTTATACTATATACATCATTGCTCACATGCGCCGTTTTCCGGCAGTTAGCTTGGGCCTCCGTCAATGCAGCCCCATTCAAACATTCTCCGATTTGTGTATGCATCGTTAAGTTGTATTCGCTTAAAACTGACAGTTTCCAAACGTCTCTAAGCCTTAGTTATGATTTAGAAAGAAGGAACCGAATATTTTTATTAGTCCGAGATATTGATCTGTATTTGGTGGGACCCAGCTTGGCATTATGTATTACGAAAAGTCAAAACTAAGTGAAACAGTCACAGGTGAATGTTATCGAAGGCAATTAATGCGTTTGAGCCGAGAATTTAAAATACTTGCTAAAGTGATTTTGTAGCACGACAATGCTCGACCCCACGTTGCAAAAGTTGCCAAATCGTACCTGGAAACGTTAAGATGGGAAATTCTACCCCAGCCGTCGTATTCTCCAGACATTGCTTCCTCTGATTATCATTTGTTTTGAGTAACGACCATTCACTTGGTTAGCCACAACTTCCGATCTTTTAAAAAAGTAAAATAGTGTATCGATTCGTGGATTGCCTCCAAAAATGAAGAATTTTTCCTATGCAGCATTCGTATGCTGCCCGATAGATTTAAGAAAGTAGTGGCCAGCTATGGACATTACTTTAAATAATACCTGGGTAAGGATATTTAAAAAAAAGAGTCCTATTTTTGGAAAAAAAACGGCAGACGCATAGTTTCAAAAAATGATATAAATTTTTTCAAAATTTAACATTTTTATGGCGAGTCAAAAAATCAGTTCTAATTGGCAATCAAAGAGTTTGATGGCCTTAGTTTTAACTGACTACAATATGATTCTATTGCGTCGTGTTTTTTAAATATTTAGTGATTTTGAGGCTATGTTAATTTATAAAGTAGCTTTTTCTGAATAAAATTCGTGTTGATTTTCAGAATCTAAAATTCCTATCTCCAATAATTCCCAATAGTTGTAAGCAGGGCTGCCAATGCTGAGCTCAGAAAGTGTAGTATATTGCCAAAAAAAACGTAGCAGATTTGAAAAAAATGTAGTAGATAATGAAAAAAAAAAATATATTCAAAAAACAAAAACAAATTTATTTTCATTTCGTAAAAAAATAAATACCAGTCTTTTAAAAATAACAGCCTTGAAAGTTAGGTACCTAACCTATATTAAAATAAAAAGGCAAAAATTAATCAATTCAACACATTATATTTGAATTTTTGATTGTATTATGAAAAATTAGACTAATGCAACAATGTAGTAAAAAATTGTTGCTACGTAGCAGATGAAGACACAAAATTAAATGAAGTAGATCTACTACATATGGAGTACATTGGCAGCCCTGGTTGTAAGTCTTTACCTGAATAAGCCTTAAAAGAAAGATGAAGTATTAATACATATAATAGAAAAATCCTAAACCTAATTGTTTTTGGTCTCAATCGTATAAAAAAGGTTATCCCATCAAGTTTACTTAATATATTGAAATAATATAATATTAATGTTAAAAACAGTTATTTTTAAATTAGAGTATACATAGTTGTAACTGGCTCATATAATAAAAAGAATTTTGTACATTCAAGGTATTTCAAAGATTAATAAGAGCCTTCTCATAACTAAAAAGGATTTTCCAAAAATTGAGCGATATTCTTATATATTATTATTTAATTTGTTTCAAGAAGTTAAAGTTTCAGTTAAAAACATTATTATTACTATTATTATTATTTTTTGTTAGTTCTTACAGAGGTTAATTTAAAAAATCTGACTTACACGAAAATTATAATTTGAGATTCCAAATCAGGACAAATTATTTGGAAAGATATTCTTTGGTTTGTATAGCAGAAAAAACCTCTACTCTGTTGACCAGCAATAATATTGTCTATAAACAACTTATTTTAAATAAGAATTCTGTTTTTCAAACTGCCCTTATGTGGTTTAACATTTGTATGTACTTACTTACTTACTTAAGGTGGCGCTACAGTCCGGGGCGGACATGGGCCTCAACCAACATGCGTCTCCAGCCAGCTCGGTCCCTAGCTAGCTGTCTCCAGTTTCTCCCGCCAAGTTGGTTGAGGTCCTCACCCACCTGAGTGCGCCACCTGAGTCGCGGTCTTCCTCTACTGCGCCGCGCCGTCTCTCGGGATTGGATTCGAAGATCTTCCGGGCTGGAGCGTTGATGTCCATTCGCTCTACATGACCCAGCCATCTAAGCCGTTGGACTTTTATTCTGCTAACTAGGTCAGTGTCGCTGTACAGCCCGTACAGTTCGTCGTTATATCTTCTCCTCCATTCTCCATCTATACGTACGGGACCAAAAATCATCCGAAGAATTTTTCTCTCGAAGCATCCTAAGACGTTCTCATCTTTCTTTGACAGGGTCCAGGCCTCAGCGCCATAAATGAGAACCGGGATGATGAGTGTCTTATAGATGGTGATTTTAGATGCTCGAGAGAGTACTTTACTTCTCAATTGCTTTCTAAGTCCAAAGAAACAGCGATTTACAAGAGTTATTCTTCGTTTGATTTCAGCGCTGGTGTCGTTGTCTGTGTTTATAGTGGTGCCTAGGTAGACAAAGTCCTTAACTACCTCGAAGTTATAGCTGGCCATGGTGACGTTTTGTCTAAGACGTCGTTGTTCGCTTCATCACGCTTTGATCTTCCAATCATGTCAATATCATCTGCATATCCGAGTAATTGGATGGAACTTTGGAAGATTGTGACTCTAGTGTTGACAGTTGAGTTTTGCACAATTCTTTCCAGAACGATATTGAAAAAGTTGCATGACAGTGCATTGCCTTGTCTAAAACATTTTTTGACATCAAATGCATCAGTGAGATCTTTGCCGACCTTGATAGAGCAGCGTGCATTCTCCATCGTCATTCTGCACAAAAGGATCAGTTTGATAGGGATTCCAAAACTACACATTGCTCTGTAGAGCTCTTCCCTATACATGCTGTCATACGCGGCTTTAAAATTGATAAAGAGATGGCGTGTATCGATTTGATCCTGGGTTTTTTCCAAGATCTGCCGTAGTTTGAATATTTGGTCGATAGAGGACTTTCCTGGTCTGAAGCCACACTGATAAGGGCCGGTCAAGTTGTTGACGAACGGCTTCAGACGTTCACATAATACGGCAGAAAGGATCTTATATGCAATGTTAAGGAGACTGATCCCTCTATAGTTGGTTAAAGGGTCTCCTTTTTTATGTATCGGGCAAACTATGCTGAGATTCCACTCATCGGGCATGCTTTCTTCCGACCATATTTTCCAGATGAGTTGGTGCATGCTTCCTACCAAGTCATCGCCTGCTGCTTTAAATAGTTCGGCAACTATGCCGTCAGCTCCAGCAGCTTTGTTTGACTTCAGTTTAGATATAGCTATCTTCGGTCGGGTAGGCGGAAATGTTGATCTGCGTCGCCTAGGTTGAGTGGTTCTATCTCCCTAATAGCGGAATTCGGTTCGTCATCGCCGTTATATAATTTGGAGAAGTGGTCTTTCCATATTCTCAACATAGACTGCGTTTCTACTACGATGTTCCCCTGATCGTCCTTACAGTCTTCGGTTCGTGGCTGGTACCCTTGGGAGTTTTTTTTTACCTTTTGGTAAAATTTACGAACCTCATTTCTGTTGTAACATCCCTCTATCTCCTCGATCGCGCGCTTCTCGTGCTCTCTTTTTTTCCATCTAAGAAGCCGGTGTCCTTCTCTCCTCTTTCGCTCGTAGAGCTCGCGAGCAGCTCTGGTCATTCTGTGCAGCGCCGTTTTGTATGCCTCTTGCTTCGCTGCGTGCGCTTGCCGGCATTCGTCGTCAAACCAGGGGTTTCGCTGTTGTGGACGTGTGAAACCTAGCACTTCAGAGGCGGCATCTCTGATGGCTGCAAGGCAATGTTGCCACTGGTTTTCAATGCTTAATGCATGCAGCATAGGACTCCTTAAGAGGTTACTAGGGACTCGATCGGAAAAGGACATGGCAGTCTCTTGCGATTGTAGCCGTCTAACGTCGAAACTTCTCAAAGTACTTCCTTGTTTTGGCTTGGACCGGGATATCCGTAGCCGTACCTTGGCTACAACGAGGTAGTGGTCCGAGTCAATGTTGGCCCCTCGGAATGTTCGGATATCCTGTATACTGGAGAAGTGTCGTGCGTCGATCGCAATGTGGTCAATCTGGTTGACAGTTGATTGATCAGGAGATTTCCATGTCCCCTTGTGGATATTGAGATGTGTGAACTGCGTACTAGCTACCAGAACGTCTCGCCCCGCAGCAAAATTGATCAGCCTGAATCCGTTGTCGGAGGTGGTGTCGTGCAGGCTGTATCTCCCGATTGTGCCACCAAAGATGTCTTCTCTTCCTAGCTTGGCATTAAAATCTCCTAAGACAATTTTAATGTCATAGCCAGGGCACTGCTCATATTTCTTGTCCAAGAGCTCGAAGAATATGTCCTTGGTGTCTTCATCTTTCTCCTCTGTTGGGGCATGCGCGCATATTAGGCTTATGTTGGCGAATTTAGCCTTGATGCGGATTGTCGTGATGCGCTCGCTCACACTGTTGAAACTCAAGACTTTTTGCCTGAGTCTAGTTCCAACAACAAATCCACATCCAAATAGACGCTGCCTTTGTTCTCGGTAGCAGTCGCCGTAGTATATATCGCAGTCTTTTAGTTTGCGTTTGCCCGGTCCATCCCATTGCACTTCTTGGATGGCGGTAATATCTGCCTTGCAGCAGTTTAGGGCTTCCGCTAATTGTTCGGCTGTACGTGGTCTGTTAAGGGACCTAACATTCCACGTACAGATCCGAAGTTTGTTGTCCTTATTTCGTTTGCTTGGGTTGTCAACAGTGAATCCGTCCGTATCCGAGGCTTGTCGGTGCTTCGCAACTAGAAGATTTTTACGTGGTCAGGAAGTCACCCTGACGGCACAACCCCCAACCTGGAGGGCCAGATCCTTAGTATAACTCCAAGGACGGGGAGCCGGATAAACCACTCCTTATAGACCTGGGCTCCGAATAAGTCGTAGAAGCCCTATAAGGTGTTCACTAAATAGTTCAACCTTACTGGAACTGTAGACGCCACCGTTGATTCCATCTCGAGATAAAGAGAGGTGCCTTAGTGGAAACACCTCTCCCCCCTCTCTCGTTTGCTTACATTTGTATGTACTTAAAAAAAACACCTAACATGCATTTTCATACCGTTTCAGTAGCTTATATTGTGTGCTAAGTCATAATACATTTTCAATACAAAGTATGAAAATATAAACATATCCTTTCAGTATTTAGAATTCCATTATTTCTTTTCTTCTTCTCAATTTCAACGTACAGTATTGAGAATTTTGTTTCACACACCACACATACAATAAACATACACCCAATTATTTGTATAAAAATTGAATGGCAAATTCGAAAATCGGCTTTATTTCCCAATGCCCCTAGTTAGACACGTGCCTAAACCGAGTCCCTATATGAATCCTTGTATAATAGTACCTAAATGTTGCTAAATACTCACATGTATACATCTATTTATGTATGGATGTATATGAATATGAAACTATGTTTTGAATAAAACAAGGTCCTTCATAGAGAAATGTTCATCAACATCAGAATGAATTTTTTTTTTTAAACCGTCAGCATTCAACGTCATCGTTTTTCATTTTATTTCATGGGTAGTGGTACCTCTACAAAAATACACAAACACACACACACACATATGTATGTAGTATGTACGTACATAAAATGTCTAATACATTTTGTATTGAATATAATGATTCTATACGTGATGCGGTCTACAAAATATGTCGATAAAAGCAAAATTCTAGAAATAATGACTGTTGAGTATTTTGTAATAATACCGACATGATACAGGATGAGGATGAAATAATACACACACAAACACATAGATACATGTATTTTTAAAGTTTGTATCCTGTATATGATAAAAGGAAATAAAGTTTCCAATGTTTACCTTTAAAAGAGGTTCGGTAAAATTTGTATTTGGGAATATTTTTGTGAAATGAAGATTTTCCAATATTTCTAAGGTCATAATCTTAAAGCTTATATAGCTACTCAGTTCTTAGAATCTAATAGTAATTAGCTTTTGTAAATATGTTATGCTTACACAAACATATAGCATATTTAAGTACCTAAGGCAATTGCATAATGCACATCTGCCCAGTACCTCAAGTATTATAAAATGTTTTGTTAACAATTTGAGGAAATAAATGAAAATCTAAACTTCCCTTACCTACGCCTACACATAGAACATAGGTTTATTTTTGTACTTGAGAGAATATAATAAATTGGAAATACATCGGGTAAACTAATTTAATTACAATTAATTTATTGAAATTAAGTTTTCTTATGGTTGACTTGCATGCCATTTGATATGTTTGTTCTTGTAAAAGCTGACTCCACTGAACCAAAGATTTGTAGGGTCTTGTGGATTCTTTTCAAATTGATTTTGACTATCATGGTTATACATGGTTATCCATTTTTCGGTTTCAAAAGTAAACGTAAATAAAACATGCATAAAATATGAGAACGACGAGAAATCGACACATTCAGGTCTTCGGTAACACTACTTTCACTTACAGAAGCGATATTTTCAGTGATACGAGCGAAACAATGATGCACAGGCCTTATAATATATGTAACCAATCCACTCTCTTCAAATTTCTTCACAATTTTGCCAATTGCTTGCGTAGTTGGACGATTATGTGACCCATAAGCACGATATGTGGCTGTGGTAGAATCACATTTTTCAGTTCAACAACTTTGTTTGACAGATGTTGAATTCCAGCTTTAGAAACTCAAATTTCAACTGCTTCTTGATTTTATTGTGTCCCTACTATACCTTAAACTAGTCAAAATATGTTCATCACACCGTACGTTTTTAGTGTTTTTAACAATGATGTACTAGTTTTTTTGATCGCAAAAATTCTTACATAATATTACTAACAACATTTTGTGTAAGATAAAAAAGTTTGAAGTCAAAATTATTCCTTGATCTCAGGATACTTCAGATGAAAAATTTTGTTTAGGCATCAGTTTTTTGTAGGTTTTTTTTTTTTAATTTTTGTCCATTTTGTTTTTTCAAGAAATGGACTAAAAGTTAACAACAATATTTTGCATATGATAAAATAAGTTGGATTTGAATATGATATTTTGTTTCCGAAATATTGTAATCGAAAACCAATTTGTACCAATTTTAATTTGCATTTTGTGAAGAAACTACAATTCTCATAAACAAAACGGCCAATTTTTTTTTAAGAAAATTGCTTTTTGTTAAGAGCAATATATTGTACAGAATGAAATAATTTTGAAATCGATACCTTCATTTATTCTTGAGATCACTTCAATTTTTCTAAAAAACTTACCAGATATCAAAAAGGTAAATCTTTGATGCATACAGTTTTATGAGGTTTTTAGGGCGACAATTACTTTGTTAAGTTCTTAGTTTATAAAAAAACCGTTAGTTATTTTTTTTTAATTTATACCAAATCGATTTTTTTTCCAAATTCATTTTTATTAATTAATTTTTAAGACTATCTTCAAGCTAGACAAAAATTCATAAAACTAGCCTAATTATCCATAACTTACAACTAACTTACTAGTCCCATACGGACACTTAATTCTAATGCCTTTCGGCCCTAAGATCTATTTAACTTCAATTCCATTTTATTTATTTTTTTATTTATTAGAAAATTAAAAAAAAAAACTAATTTCAATATCTTTTTTCATTTTAATTTAAAAACTAGTTCAAATAATGTCCTTAAAATAAAACTTAAACTAACTTAAACTACCTATTGTACCTATAAACTACTTAAAACTAGAACAACCACAACAGCAAATCTAACATTTTTCATTTTTTATTTTCCTTTTTTTCCTTATTCCGTGTTTTTTTTATTATTTTTTTTTATTATTTTTGCGTTTTTATTATTTTTTGTTCGTGTCACCATGCCTATTCTACTTAAAACTAAACCCTAAAACTAGAAAACAAGTATGTTAGCCGGCCAAGGCTTAAAACCCTATCCTGACTACCCACTATCAAGTGCCGATTGAAGCCACCAAAACTGGTTCTCCTGCTTCACCCTATCAGTTGGGACCCATTCGGACACAGCTCTACTAAACCGAAGGAGCTCTGTTCCGCCTTGTGCCATGACGTCCCGATTGTACAGGAGTTCACGGTACGGTGTACACGGTTCGTCGTCTAACGTGGTAGATTAGCGGAACTGCCACCCTATCCTGTATCAGACCGCATTTATCTAAGAAGAGGAATGGTTCTGGTGGAATGAAGCCGCTCAAGCGTGCACTCTCAAAATACTCGTCGTTCGGATAGAACGCCCCGAAAATTAAATTATTGGTCGAAGACATAGCTCTTGCAATGTGACCTCGAATGAGTTTTATCACGAAATTGTCAATTCTGTTGATTCGAGCCCCGTTGTATAGGACCTCGTTGGAATAGTAATACACTTAAGAAGATTCGGCTGTTCGATATAAGTAGGTACAGCGTCGTAAACACTGCCACTCGAACACCCGAAACTTCTCCATCTGGGAAGGGGCAACGTTTCGTCAGAGCGAAGGCTCCTCTGGCCCTGGTCAGAGCAGCATTTATATGTCTGTCAAAATATAAATACTGATCTAACCAGATACCGAGGTACTTCACTATACTTTTGCTCGCTAATGGCTGCCCGTGAAGATCAACGATAACCATCTTGTGCCAATTCTTGCACGTATCCCTCGTGGCCCCAGCCAACGGAGTCCGGAACAGAATTGTCTCCGACTTCTGGACATTTATTTTCAGTTTCCAGTCGTCGCAATATCGCTGAATCTTGTCGAAATCACGCTGCAAGAGAATTCTAATAACCTCAACCCTTCGGGCCGTTCTGTACGCAATTAGATCGTCGGCGTACGCAATTGCCTTTGTAAGACTACCTATCAAATCGCTTGTGTAAATGCTGAAGAGAATCGGTGAATTCACCGCTCCCTGTTGAAGACCATTTTTAATTAAGAATGTTGTTATAGAATTTGCATTGCCACAACAAACTTTCTACCGTTAAGCATATCATAAAGTATATACACCAATGGCTTGCTTATGCCAAGCCTGCTCAGTTTTAGGTAAAGATCCTCTAACCATACGGTGTCAAAGGCCTTTTCCAAATCAACCAGAACAGCACCTGCGCATTGTTGTTTTGATTTATTCCATTGGATATCAGAAACGAGTTTAGACGCAGCATGAATTGTGTCATGACCCGCCTTGAACCCGAACTGTTTATCCGGAATTATTTTGTTGTCCGCAGCCCACTTAGTCAGAGCTCTATTGATGATCTTTTCGAAAACTTTGCTGATGCTCGGAAGAAGACTTATTGACCGAAGATTTGATGGGTTGGAGTTGTCCTTTCCCTTTTTCGGGAGAGGATGAACCACAGCGGTCTTCCAATGCACTGGATAATATGCATTATTCACAGCATTATTGAAGAGTGTGGTGTAAATGTCAATAGCCTCTATCGGTAAATGTCTTAGTACAACGTTGGATATACCATCGACACCTGCTGACTTTTTGTTTTTTATTGACTTGAAGATGAGCTGAAGCTCAACCTTCGTTACTAACAAGGGACTTGGGTCCCGTTTGCTCGGCGATTATGGCATTTGCCAAGGAATCGCCATTGAACCGCATGAAACCTAGGTTCTCAGATCTCCATTGTGTTATATCATTTCGAATGTAAAAGTGATTAAGTAGGGCTCTGTTTTCCAGGTCAAGGTTGGAGCGAATGCTAACATTCACCTTGTACACTTGCTGGAAAGCAAGCAAAATATTTGAAGTTGCTATCTCTGGCGGTTTTTGAGATATGGCAGACGAAAAAAGGTATCCAGAACGTACGGAGACGTGCCAAAAGGTACGAACTTACAAAAGCAAGGATATACAGTCATCTCCTCTAATATTTTTTTTTGGGCTATAGGACGTCGAGAAATGTGAACATTTTCAAAAAGTGGAGAATTTATTTTTAATGTAGTTTAATTTTGCTTAGATTTAAAAATGTATAATTGGGAAAAAACATGGGTTATAAGGCTCAAAGTAAGCAAAATAAAGTAGTTAAGTTGGAAAATGTGAATTTTACTAACGGCGAAAAAATATCCACCAGGGTTGAAATTTCAAACGAAGGATTTCTAGGAATTTAACAATTTTTGACCATGGTCGAAAACTTGGATTATTTAAAAGACCAACATCACTATTTTCCAACCTTTTATTAAGTATGTCAACTCACTTCTAAAACTTAAACTTAAAAAACTGGTCCCTCTGCTTTACACGGATCACATAGTTCCTCCATTACATACAATTTTTAACTAAATTACAAACAAATAATTCCAATGGGAAAAAGGCCCCTTCGCAATATTTTTGATTTTTTGACGTGTTGTTTTCGGTGCTCAATTTACTATGCACATAATTTGTTTTTAACCTAAATTTTGAATTTTCTATTTTTTACTTATTCATTACATTTTGATTTTGTTGAAAAAAACACATATTAAGAAAATTTTATCTTTATGACAATCAAACCCTTTTTTGGTTTTTAATTTAAAGTTTTTTTTTTAACCAAGAGAATAATAGTTTGATTAATTTGATTTCTACAAAACAAATACAAAATTTAAGATTTTGGTTAGAGAAAGATCAAATTTTATATTAATTCATATTTTGGAAAACGTTAATTAAATAAGGAACCTGCTTGAAAATCTTCCATTTTTTTTATTTCAGTTTAAAAAATATTTTGTTGCTTGAAGTTAAAAAAAAAGATGCTGAAATGAGCACCAAACTGATAAGGATAACTTACTATTAATTCCCTTAACCATTTGCCAAAAAATACATTTTTTGTAATAAACCAAATTTTCGTTCAAGCAACTTTAAATAGTTGGATTTTCAAAAATTAAAAAAAGCTTTATAGTAATATTTTTGGACAAAATAACATTTTTTTGTATAAATAAAACTTTGAGTTGAATTTCTCGAAAACTCTATAAATATTGAATAAAATATAATTTGTTTATAATAAAATACAAGCTTGAAGTCTACCTTTAATTGTTTTCAAGGTTTTCGAGTCGAACATCAATTTTAATCAATTTTCAATGCTTAATTTTTTAGTGTTTTACTTTTGTTAGTTCGTGTTTTTGTTAATATTATCAAATTTTAACAAAGAAATTTTGTATATATAGGAGGAAATAAATATGATATTTTAGTCAAAAATAAATTCTTACTGCATTCTAAGTTTTTATTTTAATCTTTAATTTTTTGAACAAAACACTTTTGATTTGAATTATAGCAACATTTTCTTTATATCGTTGGGTATAATTATTCTTATGTTATATTTATTTAGTAAAGTATTTCTTTGAATGGTTCAGGGGCGATTCCTCATAGTTAGCTGATTTAGCGGCGCTAAACCAAGAATTTTAGAATAAATCTAATTTTTTAATATGTATATTATTTGGTAATTGAATTACTAACCAAAACTCAACAGTTCAACATAATGTTAAAACATTTCATCATGAATAGACTTACGATCTGCCACAACGTCGAATTTTCAGTGAATGGGCCCTAGAAAAGTTGGCAGAAAATCCGCTTTTTTATCGACAAATTTTGTTCAGCGATGAGGCTCATTTCTGGTTGAATGGCTACGTAAATAAGCAAAATTGCCGCATTTGGAGTGAAGAGCAACCAGAAGCCGTTCAAAAACTGCCCATGCATTTCCGAATGGACCACCTAAGACGCAGCCGCGGTCAACATTTAAATGAAATTATCTTCAAAAAGTAAATGTCATGGACCAATCTAACGTTTCAAATAAAGAATCGATGAGATTTTGCAAATTTTATGCGTTTTTTTAAAAAAAAAAGTTCTCAAGCTCTTAAAAAATCACCCGATAGTTACATAACTTGCATTCAAAGTGACTTTTCTACAAATAATTTCCATTTCATGCAATAAAACTCTCATACAATACTTAATCTATCTTGAAACATTGGGCTTTGGTCATCGGAAAAGTTTGCGCTATCAAATTTCATACATTCTACACATACAGATAAATACACACATTCAAATAAAAGCCTATACAAATTAATAGAAGGGTAAGCGCAAAAAAAAGCGATAAACCAGACGAAGTATATGCAAATGCAGGTACACATTAAAGCCACACAACAGAGAGGAAGACCAGGCTCGACCAAGAGTTTGATGTCTCCTCTCTTTGAACTTCGTATGGACTCAGTGTTGCCATAATCTCAAATTTCATAATGCTAGATTTCGAATTTTATAATGCTAGATCGTATGGGAGCTCAAAAAACAAAGTGCTAGATTTTAAAATCCATATAAAACGTCCATATCGATGATTAAAAAACAAACATCTTAAAAAATGTAAAATAATATTTATTTTCACATAAAAATACCTAACAAACATAAGTATATAACAAAAAAAAAAAAATAATTCAAAAATAACAAAACTTAAAGCTTTATAATGTCAATAGGTATTACCAGCACAATGTTTTTAAGTATAGGAACATGTTTTATAGTTAATTATTTAATTTTAAATCATTCAGACTTATCACATTCTTATTTTTAGTTTTTAAAAATAAATTTCTTATCTATTTTATAATTTTATATAAATAATGAGTTATCCCAAAATTCTTCATATAAAGAAAAAATTCTTCATTAAAGAAAATGAATTAACCGATCAATTTAATACTGAGAATTCCGAGGAGATAGGTATAGGTAACCTGTTACTGTTTTTTTTTTTTTCAAAATAATTAACGGTTAATTCTACTTTCGATATTGATGTTGATGAGTTATCCTTCTCTGAAGTAAATATTATGAAAAATAAAAAGAAGAAAAACCGAGAGCTCAGAATGAGAGGCAAAAAGTTTTTGGGGTACTCTAAGCCTAAAGATCAAAAAAAAACATTTCATAACGTACAAAGACAGGCCCGAATTATTGGAGAGCGATGCAAATGTAAAGAACGACAGAAAGGACCACAAAACAAATGTTTCAAGATTTTGGATGATCAAAGGCAAACAATTTTTAAACGAATGTGGTCAAACCTAAACTGGGAGGAGAGAAAGGTTTTTGTCTGCGGATCAGTTACATTAATGCAGTTGCCTGGAATAGATTCTCGACGAAAAAATACATTTAAATATACTCTAAATGTTAATAATGAAATAATACAGGTATGTAAGAAAATGTATATTTCAACCACGGGTTTAAGAGAGTGGTCAATACAAAACTGGGTCAAACGAAGTGAAGGAGGAATCAAGGATACACCCTCCATTTCTGATTCGCCCTACACTAGAAAAAGTGATTTGCGTTTAAACTTTTTACAAAAATTTCTTGATGATCTTAATAAACTCCCGTCCCATTATTGTCGAAAAGACACAAAAAAGCTTAATTTAGAGCAAAATTTTCAGAGCATAATGGATGTTTATAGGGCTTACGAAACCAAATGCAAGGAACTGAAAATTGATGCCCTCTCTCATTTTGTAATGAGAACACAAATTAAGCAGAAGAATATTGGACTGTACAGGCCCAAAAAAAGACTGGTGTGACTTATGTTTTAAACATAAGAGCGGTAATTTACCAGACCCCGAATATCTTGCGCACATAGATGAAAAAAACTGGGCGAGAGATGAAACAGAAAAGGACAAAACTGATGCTGAACAAAATTTGTGTCATGTCTTGACAATGGATGTCCAGGCTGTAAAAATTTGCCCATGTATTAACGCAAGTGCCTTATATTACAGAACAAAATTATGCTGCCATAATTTCACCATCTTTGATTTAGCCAAAAAAGCTGCTACTTGTTATTGGTTTGACGAAACTATTTCTGACGGGCAGGCTTCCACGTATGCGTCTTGTTTGGTAGATTACCTAGAGAAAAAGTTTTTGAAGATGGGAAGTAAAATTCCCATTATTATATATTCCGATGGTTGCACAGCTCAAAATAGAAATAGTATAATGAGTAATAGCCTTTTATATTTGACAGAAAAATATGGAACAGAAATTATTCAAAAATATTTAACTAAAGGGCATACGCAGATGGAGTGCGATAGTGTTCACAGCACAATTGAACGCAAAATAAAGAACAAAGATATCTACGTTCCAAATGATTACATAAGACTGACGAAGGAAGCTAAAGTGATCCAACCATTTTATGAAACTGAAGCTCCAAATTTTGACTTTTTTAAAAATTATGGAGACAAAAAATTCTTTAAATACAGTTCTGTTAGGCCAGGGAAAAAAGCTAATGATCCCTGTGTCACAGATGTTAAATCTTTCCGATACTTTCAGGGAACTATTACTTACAAATTAAATTTTAATGATAAATACGAGATTTTACCTGTTAGACCCAGCAAAGTTATTATGTCTGATATTATATTTGAACAATTACATCTATTTCCTCTTAAAATTCCAAAAAAAAAATATGACCACCTTCAGGAAATAAAAGCTGTCATACCAAGAGACTATTGGCCCTACTATGATTCACTAAAATTTATCGATAATTAAATAAAATATTATTTGAACGATTATCTACTGCAACCATTTTCGAATTATAATAATGTGCAAATTACCTAAGAAGGCTTTATTTGATTTTTTGTTTATTTAGCTATAAAAACATACTCAACCTAAATAGTTTTTGTTCCTTTTTGACTCGTTTTGTTACACTATTTTCTTAAGTTTATTAATATAAACGTTAAATGTTACATAAACACAACTGCAGTTATTTGTGCAATTTAGTACCTAATAATGTACAAATTAATTTTTAACGCTTGTTTATGTTTTACTTATAAATAAAAAGTTTTGTTTTTGTTACGTTTTTTTTTATTTAAATGAATAGCTTTTTTGAACCAATGTTACTATTAATAATATTAGTTTATATTGTTAAAATTATTATTTTGTTTAATAAAAAAAATAATATTAATATGAATTCTATGAAACATTAATTGATTTTTATTTTTATCAAAGAAACAAAAAATTTCTTTTAAACACTGCAGGACCCCGTAAGAGATAAAAAAAAAGACAATACCTCGTATGTTACCGTAAAAGCTAAAAGGACAAATAATTTCGGAAAATAATACAATTAAACCACGAAGAAAGCCAAAACTGGATAATTGACTAATATTTTTATTTATTTTTAACTTAGTAACTCTTTAAAAACAGTTTTTTATCGATTCTGTAAAACACCCCAAAACTTCTTACGAGGTCCTGTCATATATCCATCGATATGTCAATAGGTATTACCAGCACAATGTTTTTAAGTATAGGAACATGTTTTATAGTTAATTATTTAATTTTAAATCATTCAGACTTATCACATTCTTGTTTTTAGTTTTTAAAAATAAATTTCTTATCTATTTTATAATTTTATATAAATAATGAGTTATCCCAAAGTTCTTCATATAAATAGTCTTCTTCGCCCTTAGGTTTTTCATACTTTGCTGAGGCTCCAACTTCATCTATAACAGTTTTTGAAACCTCATAAGAAAAGCAGCATTTATCTTCTATTTTCAGCCCCTCGCGTATGTGGACAATGCTGTTCAATAGTTCTATTCCTATGTTATTACGAATTTTTGTTTTAATTATATTCGTTTGGCTGAACAGGCGCTCAACCTCAGCGTTTAACTAATTCGTGATTTAACGTTATTAAGGTTAAATCACAATGTTTTTTAATTAAAAAAAAAAAAAAAAAAAAAAAAGATGATGATTTTTATTTTTTTTCCAAATATGATATAATAAATATAATCAATATAATCAAATCAATCTTTTGAAATCAAATTTGGCATTCAAGAATGCAAAACTTAAAAACAATAATGCCAGAAAAGCATTTAGCATTATCTTAAAATTTCATAATGCTTTTCTCTTCTCTGTAATGCTATATGACTTTAAATTGAAAATTACCAGAACGAAAAATAAAACAAAATAAAATAATATAACGACTTAGGCACCTGCATTACTTCAAATTCAATTCTTTTTCAATTAAAAAGTATAATACAAATTGTATAAACTTTAATTTGCAAATAATATTCAATAAAAAAATAATTTGACTTTAAAACCATATAATTTCAATTCTATGGCCAGCTAGATAATTGTATGTTAAAAAAAAAATGAAACAATTTAGGCACTTTACTATACCATTATTATTTTTTTTTTTATATCTTAGTATATAAAATATTATGTATCGGGTTTTAGGTTATGAGTTGCGACGATGTAACCAGATTCTTCTGTGTTTGTTTAAAAATAGATACTTTATTTTCATGATATTGGAATGTTCATGACCTCGGAACTGAAATGAAATCCAAGCAAAGACCATAATTGAAGAATTATTAGAAAAAACATTTAGAATAAGATCGTTTTCGGGGAAGCTATTAATAGTTAATAATTAGCTTCCATGTCCAAAGCTAACAGATTTAAAATCAACATACAAGGAAGAATACTCGAACCTTTATCGAAAATCAATATTGCATTTGAAAATGGCTATCTGGTTGCGAGAATAAAAATTAATTGTTTTGCTGGCCTTTTTTTCCTGTATCACGCATGCTTTCTTGCAAATCCGAAGTTGTCCATAAAATAAAGTTGGCAATAAAATTTCCAATAGAATCAGACAGTCAGAATTTGTAGCAATTATGCTAGACGAGACTTCAGACGTTCAATTAAAGTCCCAATTATATATTGTTTTCCGATATTACTTTAACAAAAAAACTCATGAAAAATGTTCTACATTTATCGATGATGTAAGCCTAGGGCGGAAGATTTGAATAAAACTAATTATAGTTCTTGAAAACTTATCTTGTACCTCTAGAAGAAAGTAGCTAACCCTAACGCTATGACCAGGAATAGCCACTGGAATGGTTCTGTTTAAGCATCTTTCCAAAAACATGATTACAAATTAGAAGTAGGTACCCTACAAAACATCGAAAAATGAAAACATTCTCAATTCTACAAATATAAAACTATTTAAGATATAAAAACTGCAAAATAATGCTACAAACATTTTAACATCACAACCAAAAAATAACCATACTTTTAATAAAAACAATATTTTTAAATTTTTATTAAAATCGAATATTCACATTGTGTATGTAACTATTACTTTTTTTCTTACAAACAGTGTGTGGTGACAGGATATAGAATTAATTTTGATACACATACACAACACATATGTATGTACATTGTACATATGTCCATATTTTCCAATTTCGATTGAGTCTAGTTTCATCAATCATATTTGTTGCCTTTTAATGGCGTCTTTCCCAAGGGTATATTTAATTGAATTTTGTCTGTAGTTATTTCTTTTTTGTATACTAAAATGACGAATTTTCAAGGACCTTTCTTCCGTATACTAGAACGCAATATGATACAAGTATCTATTAATATATAATCATATAAAGAAATGTTTAAAGCTTATATGTTATACATATAATATAAAAATAAGGGTTGAAAAGTTTGCCAGCACTTTGATTTTGATTTTCCAAAATAAGCGGCGTTCGAGGAAAAATTTAACAAAAATTAGAATCTTAATATGTATACATATATAATGTTGTATACATTTTATAAGTATGAAACAAATTTGTATACATGAAAGAAAATTGATAAATTCTAGGAAAATATTAAGTATATGTAACTGAACTTAAAGCAACAAAAGAGCAAAAATATATATAATCCAAAAAATGAACCACAGTATATTCGTATATTCAAAAATAATGAAATAATTGTGTGTAAAATAATATCAAGGGAAATTACTTTAAATTTGAGGCAGATGATTAATTCTTTACACAAAAGCTATTATGAGATGTTAATATGAAGGCATTTTGAGTTGTTATGGATTATTTTCTACCAAATAAGATTATTTCACGAAATAAGCGATTTAGTGGAAATATAAAACAGGTAAATATTTGGAATGTTTTTTTTTAGAATTTCTAATTTTAATGTCTCCTTACAGCCCATAACCATGGTTCCTTTTTTGACGTCATCTTTTATAGCCCCAATTAAAAATGTCAATACTTCATACAGTATTGAAAATTAATTGGTTAAAATTTGGGCAATGAGTATTTTGACGTTATAATTTAAAATAGGCTGGTTCTAAGAGGAAAACGACTAATTTAAAAATTTCTGGTGTTCCACAGGAGTCCGTTTTGACTCCGACACTCTTCCTCATTTTTTTGAATGATATCCATCGGCAACTTTTAATCAAATAAATTGTTTTGCTTACAATAGTACTTTATTTTTAACTTGCTATAGTAAAAGTTGGGTTGGTCAGATTGAAAATATTGGCATTGCTCGATGTTTCAATGTTTTTGATATATTAACTTAAGATTTTGAGATAAATGTCGGTGAATGTGTGTTTGTTAGTTCGTCCGCACGTCAGTACGTTCGGGATACCTTTTTTTCTCAAGAACTGGCAAAGATATCGACATCATATAAATTTTGTTTTACAGAGAACATGTTTTTTATTAGGTATAGCAATTTAAGAAAAGGGAACAATTTGGTTGACTTCAAATATCTCTCGAATTTATGACGCTTTAATTAAATTTAATGTTATACATTTTGACATGATACTAAACTGTTATAGATTCGAAAGATATATGTACAACTTCTTACTTCTCGAATATTATGTTTAACATCTAGTAAAGTTATTAGAAAAAGTGAAGTGGCTGTTTGTTTGCAAAAAATAATAATACAAACTAGAAAAAAATTGATTTACTGCTCAAATATCTTGGCTTTAAAATTATTTTATATTATAAAACACATTGTTTTTTAAAATTTGGTAATTTTAAAAAAAAGTATCGATGTCATAAACAATGTGTGTGTGTATATCAACTAATGATATACGCATCTTCTCGGATAGCCAAGCTGCGTTAAAGTCCCTAGACTCTGTCTCCACAAATTCACTAGCAGCCCTAAATTGTCGATCATCTCTTACGGAGATGGCTAAACAGTTCAACATTCACCTTTTCTGGGTGCCGGGCCATAGAGACATTCCAGGAAATTGCAAAGCTGACGAACTTGCAAAAAGCGAAACAACTTTACCTCTGCTGGCTCACAATGCTAGCATAGGTATCCCCTTAGCTACATGTAAACTCATGCTAAAGCAAGATACCATAGAGAAAACAAACTTCAGGTGGAATAACACCACCACCTGTGTAGCGACTAAACTAATTTGGCCTAATCTTAGCGCCAGGCGCTCAAAACAATTAATCTCTCTGAGTAGATTGCACATTAGCTACGTTATAGGTGTCCTGACTGGGCACTGCTTAATAGGAAGGCATGCTATTCGACTTGGAGCCCCTGCAAATGATTTTTGTAGGAGTTGCATGTACGAAGAAGAAGAGGAGACAATCTCTCATCTTCTGTGCACATGCCCTGCCTTATCACAAAGACGTAGAATCCACCTTGGAGACTACTACTTTAACGATACCAGCGATCTAAAAAATTCAGACATTACTTGTCTCCTACGCTTCATTCGAAGTTCCAATTGGTTCAACGAGTTAAGCTGATTAACTGATCCATGTGGTATCACAACGGACCATACTTTGGTCTAAGTGTGTTGGACTTCCCAACCAACAGCCACTTTAACCTAACCTAACCATAAACAATGTCACCAAAAATTAAGCAAGCTGTTTGGAATTTTTTGAGAACGCAAGAACTTTTTTTTAGATTTGCCACAACCCTAAAAAAAACCTAAATTAACTATTGAGTATAACTCCCAACTCACTTGGTGTGCGAGTTACTTTTTTGAGTCTCTTGGGCAGTATTTAATAAAAACTTTTAAGAATTATTGAATAACATCATTGATACATTATCCACACTCGAAAATGTTTATTTTTCTGCCTTTTTTATTCCTTTGAAAAATTCATCACTTTAATAATAAGGCCGTGAAGTACAGAGTTTCGTTACTTAGCCGCACAACGTGAATGTAGAATGCCTTATCACAATCTATTTTTCTATCTCTACACGGACACTTCATTTCTATCCCCTTCTTTTTAGCCTGAAGCTTATACAATGTCTTTGGAGTATTTAGGATATAAGAAAACTATGCTAAGAAAAAATATGTTTTAAATTTCAAAAATATGTTAAAAATTTGAGTGTTTTGACAACTTTTTTATATTGTATATTGTAAAGCATGTGAAGTCCTTAACATAAATAGCCAAAAATAACTTGCTAAATTTGCTAAAATCACATATTAAAATAAATTAGAGGGTTTAATTAGTGTGGTTTTAAGTTTAGAACGCTGGCATTTGACATCTGTCAAACTCGGCTGTAATTTGCAGTGTCATATTATTAGCTGAATGTTTTCCATTTACGAAAGTAGATCGCCTAACAAAAAGATAACAGAAAGATACCTTTTGCACATTATGTTGTGTACAAGGGCGGATCCAGACTTTTAATCAGGGGGGGAAGGGGTCACACAATTAAATAATTTTTTACTTTAAGGAGGATCATTTGATCATCGACAAGAGCTTGCACAGAAAGTGAAGATTATATAAATAGGTCCATTAGTTCTTGAGAAAACTTAAAAACAAAATAAAGGTTTTATGAGGGGTACCCATCGGGAACAATACAAAATATGAAGCCAAATTAAGAATACAAAATTTAGAGAAAGTTTTAAAAAATCAAATATTTTAAAATTTGACGATCTCTTATTCAAGGTTTCGTCTTAAGAACCTGAATATTTGCTCTTTTTTTTAGAAACAAAATTTATGAAAATAATTTAAAGCGAAAACAAAAATTTGAGTTGTTTTTGACAGCAAACCGCTTTTTGGTGAATGTCGTTAAATTACTAACAAATCTTTAAATGAAATCTTAACTTATACAACTTGACTGTATAAGCTTTATGGCTCATATGACCCCCTCCTGGATTGTCATTGGTCAAAAGTTGATGAATTTGTGCTGTGATTTTGGAATAGGGCTGAATATCCGATTCATATTATGTTCTTGGTCCAGTCTCCATTTAAAAGTAATATTTTTAGCAACAAAGTTTAAGGAAGTAAAATAAAAAAATTGTTTTTATATACAAGAAATTATAATTCAAAATATAATGGGGGTCACATCCATTAACGCAAAAACAAACAAATTATCTCCCATGGGTGGGGGGCGGGGGTTATGGCAACGACCCCCTCCCCCTGGATTCGCCATTGGTTGTGTAGTGATTATATGGTGGTCATAATTGACCAACTACTTAAGCAGTCGTTAAAATGTGTATTATGCGGTAAAGTCCAACGTAACATTGCAACAACTGATGTTACTTTATCGTAACTCTTCCTTTTTGGTTGGCAATTATTGATGATCAAGACGAAGATGATATATGGTTCCAAAAATTGAGGGCAACAAGTCTCACAACACTAAAAATTATAAATTTTAATTTATTTCGGGATAAGTTCCCGGTAATTTCACGGTTTAGGGACGTCAATCTGGAATCTTCCCGAAGTAGGTATTTGAATGATATTGTTAGCCACGATTAATGGCAAAGTCCATTTTAATAAACTAAAGTGTTTAATAAAAATATATCGCTTAAAAGAATTTTATTCTAATCCATTTGATTATATTTTAATATTTTTTGTATTACAAACTAAAAGTTTAATACAAAACTATTCGAATTTAATACAAAATAATTACAAAAAATATTTAATATTTATGAAATATTAAAAAGTAATTTTTACTGTATTGTATACAGCTGTAATACAAGTGCTGTATTAAAAAAACATGCTAACATTTTTAACCGTGTGTGTTTGCTTCATTCAGTTCTTCCTTCGAAACCAAACTGTCCTTTACTGTACATACCAAATTGAACGCTAATCTTGTGTCAAAACTGTATTTTAAGAATCATTACGTCCTTATATTCAGTAAAATTAGCTCTTAAAATTATATTAACAACATGTTTACAATACTAAGCTATTTGCTTAATTTACTTTATATTTATATTTAATTATATTATGTTATACAACACTGGAAAATTTATTTAAAAACTGTTTGAAATAAATTTTGTCTTTAACTACATATACAAAAAAACTTTTCACAAACCCTTTTTTCGGCTGCAGGACTACCTTTTTGCAAATGAAAGCTTCTCTTTTTACAGTTCGTAAACATTGTACGTAATGTACATTAAGCTATAATGCTATCAAAAATATATATATATAAAGATTTTTATTTGATATGGTATTTTTGTGAAAGGCGCTCTTCTTTACTCTCTTCTTTAGAATTAATGAAAATAAAACACAAAGAAACTTTGCTCTTCCTTTTATAGCCATATATTAAATTTAAAATCTACCAAAGTAGATTAATTTATGAGTATATCTCGTGAGTTCTTAAGGCCACCGTTTTTTCACACAGACACATACAACGCTTACAGAGCCTTACAAAATCTAGAGCTCTCTACGGCTTATAACTGTATAGATTCATTACCCAACGTTCTTTTGCCCGAAGCAATCTACACCGTTATTTATTTTTTTCTGTTTATCCTCGGTTACTATTTTTAAGTCCCTATGATGATTAATATCACCCACTTCTGAGCTCAACTGAATTGTGCGCTGCGCTGTACAAACAAAACTTCCGTTTCCGTCTGCATAATATTTTTCTGTTCACCGTTCATTTATTCCTTCTTTATACATAGCATTCATATTATTATGCATACCTTACCTACATTATGTATATACTCGTAAGTTGGGCAACATTAAGCAAGGAAATTGTCTGCTGCCTTGCACTATGAAGATAGCCTTGACTTCAACCTATACGACGACGATGATGAAAAAATAAAAATGGTAGTGGAAGACTCTTCAACACTCCAAAACTTTACAGACAAGGCGTAGGTAGTTGCTCAATGCTCATTGGCGATAAGTTGGTTTGGAAGGACGAACTCTCAAGTTAAACAAAAATGGACCTATTTACTTTTTTAAACAAAAGAAATTAGTTTCGTTTTGAACCTTTTAAATTTTCTGAGAACAAAACAAGTTTTAAAGTAGGTTTGATACTTGATGGTGGAGCTGAAGTGTAAAAATGGAAAATTAACCTTTTTTTCTGAAATCGGAGAACAAACCGAAATTAATTTTAAGTATAAGTTAAATATGTACTTCAATTTTCGTCCTTAATTTTTTTCCGTTTTTAACTTTCTTCCAAAAATTTGTGCTCACAATACTTATCAATTAGAGTGTGAATATACAAATATTGTTCTCAGGGCAATGATTTAAAAATGGTGGCAAGTTGCTATTCATTTCAAGCCAATGACTATATTAATATTTGCTCTAGCGCAGCTTTCATTTGTTTAATGCCACGGAATCGTTACCGTTGTTCACTTAAATAATCACTTAATTGTGTCAAATTTTAAATCAAAATATTGTTAGCATGTTGTTTTTATTTTGTCAAGAAATGGGGATTATTTTGCAAGGAAATGAAACTCCAATTAAATACGGACTAATTCATTTTTATGTAAGGTATTAAGATTATTAATCAAACTTTTATTACTTTAATTTGCTTTTTAGTTTCACTTTTGCCATTACAAGGACTATAATATTCTAAAACGTCTTTGAAATAGGCTCATTAGGTTCTGGGAATTTGTGGAAATTCGCCTTTTCACATTGATTGGTGGAAATGAAGAAAAATGGAATCCAGAAATCCTGTTTCCCAGTGCCATAACTACGACCTTAGGAATACATTTTTTGAAAATGTGTGTATTACTACAGATTTTCTTATGCAACAATAAGTGAAGAAATCATATCAAAATAAATTTGTTTTTAAAGAAATAAATATTATAACATGCGGGAAGGTCATTTAAATGTATTAATCTATTTATTTTATATTTTAAAAATCGGTAGAGTGTTTTTTTTGTTTTTCAAAATAATTAATTCAAATTAATTCATATTCGAAACTTCTCAATTTTTGCTTAGACATAATTTTGGAAAGAAGTTATTAACTGTTTAGAAATATATTTTTTATATTTTTTATTTGGTTAAAAAATGTTGATTCGTTTTTGAGCTATCGAATTGTGAAAAAAAGTTAAATTGATTTTAGTCATCCAAAAATATGTATATATTTATGATCACGCGGGGAGGGGTAAAGGTCTGATATCTTTTCATATAATCCTCTTCTAGAAAGATTAATATAGTGGTACCCGTGGCGTGGTGGTTAGTGTGTAGGGCTGTTAAAAATGGTCTTCAACAGGGAGCGGTGAATTCGCCGATTCTCTTCAGCATTTACACCAGCGATCTGATAGCTAGTCTTACAAAGGCAATTGCGTACGCCGACGATCTAATTGCGTACAGAACGGCCCGGAAGGTTGAGGTTATTAGAATTCTCTTGCAGCTTGATTTCGACAAGATTCAGCGATATTGCGACGAATGGAAACTGAAAATAAATGTCCAGAAGTCGGAGACAATTCTGTTCCGGACTCCGTTGGCTGGGGCCACGAGGGATACGTGCAAGAATTGGCGCAAGATGGTCATCGTTGATCTTCACGGCCAGCCATTGGCGAGCAAAAGTGTAGTTAAGTACATGGGTATCTGGTTAGATCAGTATTTATATTTCGACAGACATATAAATGCTGCTCTGACCAGGGCCAGAGGAGCCTTCGCTCTGACGAAACGGCTGTTTTTTAGCAGTCGGCTTGACCCCAGAGTGAAGGTAATTTGCTACATGGCCCTCATACGGCCGATGATCGTTTATGGTTGTCCTGTGTGGTTCAACGTGGCCCCTTCCCAGATGGAGAAGTTTCGGGTGTTCGAGCGGCAGTGTTTACGGCGCTGTACCGGCTTATACCGAACAGCCGAATCTTCTTACGTGCATTACTATTCCAACGAGGTCCTATACAACGGGGCTCGAATCAACGGAATTGACAATTTCGTGATAAAACTCGTTCGAGGTCACATTGTAAGAGCTATATCTTCGATCAACAATTTAATTTTCGGGGCGTTCTATCAGAACGACGAGTATTTTGAAAGTGCACGCTTGAGCGGCTTCATTCCACCAGAACCATTCCTCTTCTTAGATAAATGCGGTCTGATACAGTATAGATTGGCAGTTCCGCTAATCTACCACGTCAGACGACGAACCGTGGATAGGCGACTCCTATCCATGACGACGAGACGTCATGGCACAAGGCGGAGCAGAGCTCCTTCGGTTTAGTAGAGCTGTGTCCGAATGGGACCCAACTGATAGGGTGAAGCAGGAGAACAAGTTTTGGTGGCTTCAATCGGCACTTGATAGTGGGTAGTCGGGATGGAGTTTTAAGCCTTGGCCGGCTAACATACGTGTTTTATAGTTTAAGGGTTTAGTTTTAAGTAGAATAGGCATGGTAGCACAAATAAAAAAAATAATTACAAAAAAAAATAATACAAAAAAATACAAAAACAAAAAAAAATAAAAAAACATGGAATAAGAAAAATAAAAAATGAAAAATGTTAGATTTGCTGCTGTGGTTGTTCGAGTTTTAATTAGTTTATAGGTACAATAGGTAGTTTAAGTTAGTTTAAGTTTTATTTTAAGGACATTATTTAAAGTAGTTTTTAAATAAAAATGAAAAAAAATATTGAAATTAGTTTTTTTTTAATTTTCTAATAAATAAAAAAAAAATAAAATGGAATTAAACTTAAATAGATCTTAGGGCCGAAAGGCATTAGAATTAAGTGCCCGTATGGGACCAGTAAGTTAGTTGTAAGTTATGGATAATAAGGCTAGTTTTATGAATTTTTGTCTAGCTTTAAGATAGGTTTAAGATTGAATAAATCGAAAAGAATTAAATAAAAAAAAAGTGTGTAGGGCTTCCACGCCAGAAGTCTTGGGTTCAATCTCTGCCTCTGCCACCTTAATTAAAAAAAAAAAGTTTTCACCGGTACTGCCTCTTGCGAAGAATTGACAAATCCTCCAAAAGTAATCTTGTCATAAAAAGTGCTTTATCAAACAGAAATCAAGGCCATATCTGTCACTACCCACAGTCAAAACTGGTAAAGCAATGCTATAGGGAGCTTCGTTTATTTAGCGAAGCCAACAATGTTAAATTCCGTTGGGTTCCAGGACACTGTGACATTGAAGCTAGTGAAAAGGCAGAAAAATTGGCCAAAAACGGATCAATGCTCAGTCCAAGCTATATGGTATCAATGATTTACAGGCCAGTATAGCAAGTAAATTTATTTCACCAAAGTTTCACTAAACTCTCAAATATGAGATTTCCAAAAGTAAAACAAAATTCCTTTTGTAACTAGATAGGCCTCAGCTGTCCTTATAAATAGGTTTCCTATAACGGGTCACAACTCATTAGGCATCTACATCAATAGATTTATGTAGCGAGGACGAGGAAAGAAAGGAAGATACCTTCAACTTTCAATACTATTATCTAGCCAAACAAATAATGACAATATTGGGAAACTATTCGACGACTTATACGACATCTCGTCCTTGCCACCTGAGACATTCTGATATTTTCCCAGAAGTCAGGGTCGTTCAGGGAATCACCCTTAACCTTAATCCTCACTAACATTCCTATATCCAACCCAATCCTTCCTCTTTCCGGATCCATCACCCCATACAACTTAACCTAACCTTTGCATGAAAATTCCGCATCACTATCTCAACTTTTTGTTTTGTAAATTGATTCAGTGTGAGAGCTGGAAAAAGGCGACTTACTAACAAAATAATATACATCTATTTTCTTTATATTGAAAGAAGCCAAGTTAAGAAAAAAAATGTTTACATATTTTTTTCTAAAAATCTATCGGTCCGTTTTTGAAAAAAAAATTAAATTTTCGGTTATTGACCAAAACTTTCTACTATGATTTTTGGTATTAAACAAAAATAAAAAAGAGGCTGGGATGAGACCCACACTGATAATTTCCCATCCCGTCTGACAATTTGTCTTACGTAAAAGTTTTGTAGATTTTTGTGTTTTGTTAAAAAAGTTATCAGTTAAATTATTCTACAAAATTTAAAAATAACCAACAATATATTGCATATGATAAAATAGTATAATTTGAAAATCTGTTTTTGTTAACGAGATCTTTAGTCGTTAACCAATTTTAATCAAATTTAGTAGCATTTGCGTACTATTTTTTTGTAGATTTAAATTTGTTAAACTGACTGTTGGATTTGTATGAAAATATTTCTGAATGTCAAAAACAATATTTTCTGTGAGATAAAATAAGTTTGAAGCCAATATTTTTAATTTTTGAAACGATATATGAGTCGAAAATCAATGTTTACCAACTTATAGTAATGCTTTTTTTGGTTTTTATTTTTTGTAAAAAAAAAACTTACAATTCGATTTTTCTCAAAGTTTTATCGAATGTTGAAAATAATATTTTATATAAAATAAAATTATTTTGAAGACGACTTTTGAAAAAAATATTTGTGTCGAAAATCAATTTTTACGAACTTTTAGCAATGCTTTTTTTAGTTTCTTATTTTTTGTTAAAAAACTGTCAATTCGACTTTTTTCATAATTTTACTAAATGTTCAAAACAATAAGGCTTATAAGATAAAAATAATTTGAAGCCAATATTTTTAATTTTTGAAAAGATATTTGAGTCAAAAATAAATTTTTACCAAGTTTTAGTATTGTTTTCTTTAGGTTTTTATTTTTTGTAGAAAAAACTGTCAATTCGACTTTTCTCAAAATTTTTTCGAATGTTGAAAAAAATAGTTATTATAAGATAAAATTAGTTGAAAGCCGTAACCTCAAATTTTTGAAAAGATATTTGAGTCGAAAATCAATTTTTACCGACTTTGATTAATGTTTTTTTTTGTTTTTTATTTTTTATAAAAAAAACTGTCAATTCGATTTTTCTCAAAATTTTACCAGATGTTAAAAACGTTATTCGTCGTTCACAAAATTGTTTTGGATATAAACTCATTTTTTGTTCGTAAAATTTTCGAGGTAACAAATATTTTTTTTTTTTTTTTGATTTATAAAAAAAAAAACCGTTAATTGGAATTTTTTCCAATAATATATTTTTTTTGGTATCGCGTTACAATATATAATATAAAATTAAATTTAAGTCTCTTACGTGATTGTTCGTGAGATATTTAGGGTTTGTTTTTAACTCTAGGTACCTTGAAACGTCGAGAAAAGTCAAAATTTTTAATTTGACAAATCGGACCGATTACAATTACTTCATATGGGAAGTCCCAACAGTAGGTAATTATTGAAAATGGAGAGGAAGTAAAGGAAAAAGAGCACAATATTTCTGAGCGCTCGACATATATTGGCAGCAAAAGCATAATCTGCCGGTGACAATTATAATTGATCAGGAACACATTTCTCAACCGATTTCGATATTGCCAACCAATAAACCAAGAAGGTGTGTTTCACTACCACATACAAGTGCTTTACTTTTGCGAGCTGTGCCTGCAAAATGTTCAACTTTTTGGACTTGTCAATTTAAATAATATGTTGATGCATGACTCTTTGCCTTTTTAGTAATGTCGTACATTTTTACTTTTTAAAAGATAAATAATAAATAAATTAGGTGGCGCAACAGTCCATGAAGACCCAGGGTCTAGTGACTTACAACTTTCAACCATTCCTGTGTGCGAGTAATGTTGTCAGAGATGGTAGGGGCCTAGGTACTGTTTATATGCCGAATACGAACGGCTAATTTGAGAAAGCACTTTTCATGACAAGAATTACTCTTGGAGGATTTGTCAATTCCTCGCAAGAGGCACCCGTGAAAAAAGTTAGGTGACACTGGCAGGGATTGAACCCAAGACCCCTTGCATGACAGTCCAACGCACTAACTATCACGCTACGGGTACTACACTTTTTAAAAGATGGCAACTTTAAAAGATGGTGATCGTTAAGTCATTTTTAATTACAATTTCGAATTCAATACTTCACATTCAGTTTATTTTTAATGCTGCAAATAAAAGAAAAAAGAGGCTGAGATGCGACCGACACTGATAAGTTGAAATCCTTGTTTTTAAAATTTTGCAAAAAAAAATTTGATTGTAGTAAACCAAGCTGTATTCTGTTGAAATATTTGCAACGAAATCCATTAAGATGGATTTATTTTAAGAATTTGGACTAAGAGGTGAAAAATACAATTTTTTTTATTAAAAACATTTGAACAAATTTCAAACATCGAACGTCTTGTTATTGATTTTAGAATGACTTTATGCTAAGAACAAGGCATTTTCAAAAAAACTTTTAAAATAAAACGATATGATTTCTGAAATTAAAAATAACACCAAAAATTATTAAAAGTTCATATTTTCACTCGAATATTTTTTTAAAACAAATTAAATTAAATGTTTTAATTTTTTGGCGCTTAAATGCTTATAATAATCTAAATCTATCGTGTTTAGATATTTTCCAACAAATGTACCTTCGAGATACAATTTTTCATTCTCAAGAACGAAAAATGATATTGACTTTAAATATTATTATTTGCAGGTAATAACATTTTGATGTACTAAAAAGCTTTTCAAAAACTCGGAAGGTGTTTTCTAATTATCACATTTTCTAGACAAAGTACAAAAATGTTGTTTGGTCTCCAATATGTCCCAAACCAATAATTGTATCACCCTTAATTAAAATGTGTTCTACAATAATTATTGTAAGTTTTTGTATAAATATTCATGCTACGAAAACTTTTGTTTTTCACATAGGTATGATAAAGCTTATAGAAAAACTTAAAATTATTTTTATATGCAATTAAAAACTGATTTGAGAACAAATAAACATAATTACTCAAAACATGTTTTAATTTTGACCACAATAATTATGTTGTTTTTAACATCTCGTTAAATTAATATTCTAAATCAGTTTTCAAGTGTTTTAATCCTTTTTTTAAATATAACATATTTAAGTTTTTAAAGGTGTTTGTTTTCTAACTTTTACTTATTTTTCTAATGCCCACAGCTTTGGTTTTTGTTCGTTTTAAACATTTTAGTATCAAATCTAACCCTCAAAAAATACTAACTTTATTGGTATCTAAACAAAAATTCATAATAAAAAGTTTTTAAATTTCCTCGAATCTACATACACATAAATCTAAAACTTTTAAATTACACTTAACAAACAAAAACTAAATTACATAGGTAAATACCCAATTTCTCGATAAACAAAGCTAACAAACAATGTAACAGTAAAATTGACGAACAACGCAATGAAGTATAGTATATAGTTGGTGGTTAAGGAAAAAATAAACTGTAAACTATACAAGGGTAGCTATAGCTACATACAAACATTATGTAGGTTATTCTGATGAAACAATGAAAAAAGTTTTATTCAAACAAAAATTGCCCTCACTAAAAATTTAAATGAATATTCGGAACAATTTTTTGCTTTTTATTTTATTTTGTTGTTTTCAATGTTTGTTCCTTTTTCCGGAAATACCGGAACTCTTTGGAAAATTCACAGCCAGACAAATAAAAACTTTGCAATTGAGGGCAGTGTGTTTTCCAGCAGAAGACTAAAAATTCAAATCTACATATAGTACGTAACCAACAAGTAAACTTACAACAAAAACAAAAGGCTTGTACTTTTATTTTTTTTTATTTTAATTGCAAAGGATCTAAATGTTTTGCTTAAAAGGAAGGAATGTTATGAATTTGTTGACAAGGACATTATTTTGATGGGTTTTGTTTTAATTTTAAGAGATTTAAGAGAATCTTGATGGATCTTTTAAATTCGTAGATATATTGGAATGCTTTATACATTTTTTTCTTGTTGAAGATGGCAGCGGGCGTAATAGTTGTTATTATTCAAAAACGTTTACGGATTGTTTTCAGCATTTTTTGATGGGCAGACATATCTGAAATCTGTTTTTCTCAAACTACTAAGTGCCATAACCCCCGCGGCATTAACCCCCGCGGGGGTTAGTTCCCAAATGAATGGGAATTAACACCCGCGGGGGTTAATTCCTTTTTCAAGTGGCATTAATCCCCACAAGAAAAAGGAAATAACCCCCGCGGGTATTAATTCCCATTCAGAAATGGCTTTAACCCCCATTTTTTCTTTTGTTTTAGCTTTGCTGTACAATAGTAAACAAATAAAGGAAAAATAAATAATTATATAGGTATAAAATGCACAACAAAGTTGCGATCTTGTTCCTTGAGTTGAAGTTTAAAATAATGTATTTAAATATTTTTGGAAAATAATTCTTATTTTGTTTTACGCATTTTTAAATGTACTTAAACCTTTAACTTAAACAGAAATAAAGTACATATCTATTCTTTTTAGAAATGGTGAGTTTTCAAAATGGAATTGAGAAAGCTATGACATACCTTCCTATAACAAATAAAAAAAAAATACGAGTGACGTGAAATAGTACCAAATTAAATAACACCAAATTTCAAATTTGGCCTTATTTCGTTGTTCAAAACGAAATAAAACCAATTTGGCTTTATTTCGATTTATAAAAAGAAATAAGGCCAAAAAATAAAGGAAACAACGCCGAATATTTTAAAATTCGTAAACTTTAATAAAATAAATTTAAAGTTCACTTTTTTACATACAAAACACGCAAAAATGGTTGATTTATTGTCTAGAATAGCTACTTTTGCTAAAAAGTTTTTTTGAATTGATAGCACGAAGGCGGCGTACTAACAGCTTGGTATATAAGGGGGGGCATGCTGCCCCCCTGCAACCCCCCTGCTTGGGATCACTATAGAATTTGGGGTGAGTGCGAGTTTGGGTATATGCAAAGAACACGAATGCGTTGTGATTCTTTCATAACTGTGAGCCATACTTGTTTTTTTTTGTTGTGAATTTCTTTGATTTTAGTGCTCAAATGCAAGAGTTTTTTGCATATACCCAAACTCGCACCCACCCCAAATCCTATAGTGATCCCAAGCAGGGGGGTTGCAGGGGGGCAGCATGCCCCCCCTTACATACCAAGCTGTTAGTACGCCGCCGTGTTATCAATTCAAAATGATTAAGATACATTTTTTTTATTGTTGAAGTTGTTATTTTATTTTTTAAATTTTTGTTTTATTTTGAAAAATAAATGAAGAAATAATTTTGTTCCTTTATGTTTGTTGTTTTTTTATTAACGTGGGGCTTATTTCCAGTTATAATTGGGCATTAACCCCCACATAAAAAGGGAATTAACCCCCGCGGGGATTAATGCAATTTGAAAAAAGAATTAACCCCCGCGGGGGTTAATTCCCAATTGAATGGGAACTAACCCCCGCGGGGGTTATGGCACTCCACCCGATTAAGAACTACCATTAGAATTTGATGTAGGTATTGAAAAATAAGTTCGAATTTAAAGAGATTTATTTTGTTGACCCAACATTTTTCAGTGACATGGCAATTCGTAAACGTTTGGTTTTCAGAGTAAGCAATATATGCATGCAAATATAATGAAGTATGGTATTGGAATTTTAATCCACGATTTGATGTTTTTGATGTTTCCTTATGAATACTAAGATTAGAAATTAATATCAAATTAGTTTTTGTGTGATAAATATTGAAGAGAAATTAATGGATAACTATTTAATTTTAAACAGTTAATTCTTTTTACTGCTCTTCAAGAAATAGTATGATGAGGAAAGTTTTGTTAAAAATCGAGAAGCGCCCTCATAGCCGTTTTGTTGGAAAGAAAATTCGTCCACATTAATTTCTTTCAACTCCGTCTACATAAAATTTTTAATCGAAACTCGGTATCGTAATCCATTCACCGAAACAGTTTTAAAGGGTGTTTTTTAGGCATGTAGTTCTCAAGAAGAAATAAAGCGCTTATAGATAGATAGATAGATAGATAGATAAATTCTTTATTTGTTTTTTTTACATTATAAGATTTTACAATATAATTTCCTAAGAATAAGGACATGGCATTGACTGCCGTCTGCCTGAATTGACATTTCATAAGTGATAAAAAAAAATATAGAAATTAAAAAGAAAATGTAAAATTATTTAAATAAAAATATTAGAATAATTCGAACAATTTTTACGTGATTTGAAACACAAAATTACAATTTATAAAAATAATACAATTTTTTGAATAGTAGGCTTTATTCAAAATAAAGTTTTGACAATTTTTACGTGATTTGAAACACAAAAAAGACAATTTTGTACGATTTGCAACATAAAATGAGAAAGGCTAAAAATTAATTAAGTGAAACTGTTCCGGTAGTTAAGAGCTTGTCGACAAAATTTGAATACATTTAGCCAACCCAGTGCTCCATTTAGGATTTCGTAAAATTCTTGCATTGTTAAAATACTTTTCCGAAAGTGTAATCTACGAATTTCTTGTAAAATTGGGCAAATAGCTAAAAAGTGGTAAATATCTTCGATTTCTCTTCTGTTGCACAGATCACATAGCTGCGGCAAATCACTTCGGTGTGGTATAAAGTTTAACTTTAAGATTTCGACTCTGGCTTTAAAAATAGTACTTATCTGAGCAACTGAGTAATCATTTCTGAAGTAGTTCATGTCTGAATTCAATTGATGATTTAAGTTTTTATAAACGTTTCTAGATGCTGAAGAAGTTGCACTAAAAAGATTTTCTACATACAACTTTTGGTCAAACTTAGCAATAACACCTGCGAAATGCGCTTGCCAGTCGTCAACATTGGTTTCCGAAAGGTTGAGGGAAGATTCTGTTACTATTGCGAGTTGGTTCCAGTCTTTAAACGGAGATGCATTCGATTGCAGCAATTTTTCCAAAATTATTTTGTGAAGGCACAGTTCACTTCTTTTCATCACCTGAACAATAAAATCCGCATTAGCCTTTAATTTTTTTATATAAATAGGGGTGATACCTGACTCTACGTAAATGGCGTAATTTGGAGTTGAGTTAGGCAAACGAAACAAGCGCTTAAAGAAGTGCCTTTGTAGACTCTCGAAAGCATCTAGGTTCAAAAAACCGAAAACTTGAGCACCATAGCACAAACATGAATTTATTGTTGCATTAAAGACTTTATATTTAGATACCAGATCAATGTTGGAGTTGGAGAAGAACTTAGGCCACATCAAATTTAGTGCCTAAATTGAATGTTTGGGCAAAGAATTTAGCTCTTTTATTAAGATACAAATTTGTATTTTAAATAAATTACAGCCGAAAAGATCAATTTTTGACCAATTTTTGCAGCAAGGTGTCAATTGTCTTAAGTTTGCATGATTTGAAAACGTTGTTCAAGAGTATTTCTATGCAATAAAAAATGCCAAACCAAACTGAATATATAAATCAGGTGACTGTTGTCAAAAAGACCAATTCCGAACAAGTTTTTGGCAGTTTCAAACAACACATTTAAAAAAACGGCATGTAATAGACTCATTTTGGAATAAGTAGCATGTCGATAGCACATTTTTTTTAATTTTCCAGTCTCCAAGTACGTCAAGTCTGTTAATTAACTTAGCTATCATGGTATTAGATAAAATAGACCTAACCATTGAAGAAGATTGTTCTATTGAAAATCGTATTAATTTGCTGCATTTCAAGGACCTAATCAACAAAAAAAAAAAACGATGTTGCTGCTAATCGAACATCTAAAGTTCTAGTCTTAACGAGATTCAAGTCCTTATTCAAAATCCATACTAATATTGATTGTGGAATACTTAATTTCAAAGATCATTAAAAATTTGACAAACGTGAGTTTTCGCCAACATTATATACCTAGCCTACGGCAGCAATATTCGCAGTTGTTCTTGAGCAATGCACACAGTTTTGATTCTTTATGTCACCAACTTGTCCCAACAGTACACATTTCTCAACCAATTTCGATATTGCCAACCAATAAACCAAGAAGGTGTGTTTCACTACCACATACAAGTGCCTTACTTTTGCGAGCTGTGTCTGCAAAATGTTCACCTTTTTGGACTTGTCAATTTAAATAATATGTTGATGCATGACTCTTTGCCTTTTTAGCAATGTCGTAAATTTTTACTTTTTAAAAGATGGCAACTTCAAAAATCGATAATTGTGAAAATATTGGGATATTCAAAATAAAACCATTTATTGCTAACCTCTTGTATTCTGATATGTTTCAACTTTTTGGTAATTGTGTAATTGTTACTTATCAAATGTCAAGAGACGACAGCTTTAAAAGTAACATTTATCTAAATAGTGGGCTATTTAAAATAAAACGTCTTATTGGAGACCTATTTCTTAAATGTCTTTACTAAAAATAAAACTACACCCCAATGTCATAAACTGTTTTTCTAAGAAGCTTATAATTTTACAAAAAAGAGTATTATGATATTTTTGGGGCATAATTACATAAGCTGTTATTTGCTTCCACAGCTGCTCTTAATAAAAAAAAGAACCTAAAGTTTTCGAGCTATAAAGATAAAATTACAAGGAAACCCTCTCTCATCGACCATGACATTTTAAGAACCACTCGAAATTAAGGATATTTTTTAAAAAGTATGCATGATTATACATCATGAAACTTTACATCGAAGCAAACCCCCGAATTAAAAAATAATTTCGGAGATAAGTTTTAAAATTTTGCTCCGACAGAAGAAACAATAATATTTCCGGTATTTTTTATAATTTTCGATATCCGTACTTTTAGACCAAATAATAATAACTACTAAATTTACAGCCTTGTATACCAGAAAAGCATTTTCATGTTAGCCAGTCATATAACTACAATTACTTTAATTGGCTTTAAGCCCGAAATTATTGTGACAAGTACTTATAACTTTGCCAACAATATTTTAAGCTTGGAAGAACTTTAGTCAGCTGCAGTTTTCCAAAATTAACTCGAAACCAGTGAAAGCACATTGATCGGATTTATACATACACAAGTATAAAGTATATTGTTATTATTTCAGGTCATCAATCTCGCAGAAACCCCTTATCCCACCGGTTAACCATAATAAAATTAATATTACAGCTTCACAACTATATTATATACACGTCCTGAACGTTACCCCAAATTTTACTTGCAAATAATGATGTTAATTTTTATTTCATTTCCATTATTTAACCTTATTATTATTTACAAGAACTGAGCAAGCATGAATAAAATTTATTTGATATATTTATACATAATAAGATAATGATTTTGCTTTAAATTAAATTAATTTACATTTAAACTCAGTTTTCGTTTTATTTTTAAATCAACAAGAAACATTTAATTATGAAGTACGAATATAAGTTAAATAAAAATAGGTATCAGAAATCACATTAAACACGCATATTGCTCTACAAAATGTATCCGAAAACAATCCACATTTTTCTTGTTAACATTTTAATTTCCTCAAAAATGAAGTGGGTATTTCCTTGCATATTAAATGAAAATTAAATTTTAATTATTATTATTTTTGCGTAACAACGACACGACCGAACGCACGATGCAAGCTCACAAAAGGAAAACAGGATTAAATATATTTTGTTGTATTTTTGTGCTTTTAATAGAAACAGTATTCATTTTCATAACATTATCAGGAAAATAAAAACATGCACCTTCTTATGTTCGAGTATAAGTGAGTAGAGTATATGGTACCTATGTGTACTTGTATGTATATTATGAAAAGAAAAGGAAAAAAAGCATAATAATCCCTTTAGAAGTGATGACAAGGTTTTATAAGTGCAAGTCCTTAAGGCCAACTGTGTAACACATTTTAAGTCTGCCTCAACAGGTCTTACAAAAAGAGTGTGGGAAATACAGACAGAAAAAGACCGAAAAAGAGAAAGAGAGGAGAAGAAAGATCAAGTTGTTTGCCTCTTTTGCCAAGTTTTGTGGATATAAGCTTCATATCCTGGGATAATCTTTCTTGTGGAAAACATTTAATTTCTTCGTTTTTTATATCCTTCTTTGTGGTCGTTGTTGTTTCATTTCTAATTGAAACTCCAATTAAGAAGGTTTATTGTACGATTAAAAGGACCTCTTTACTCACAATAACACTCCGGAATATTTAGTGTCCTTGACGGTGCGGAATGGTCGGTGGTACAATTATGGTGTAGGTGTGCGTTAATTATGTGAAAACATGAACTCTTCATAACTCTTAAGTAAGGATTAATTATGAAAACATTGAATGTGAAAAACACAACTATTTTTCTTTTCTGTTGGAAACCAAGCAAGTAACATACATTTGTTTTTTAATTCATTTATCATTAGAAATATTTATACCCATACTTTGTATGCATAAAGTCAAGAATAAAACTTAATTGAAATGTCGGGTGTTATATTTGAGAAATAGACAACAAAAGAGAGTTATTAAAGTCAATTACTGACCAATATACATACATTAATTGGAAACACTCCTTGAACAATATTTAAAGTGGCTATATTAGTTCAAATTCCTGTAAAGCAAAGGATAATCTATATTATAATTAATATCATGTTAATGTATGACAATTTACACGTGGATTTATGGAAAATAGTCACAATGTAAATTTTTAACTTCCCATAGGAAGTTATTGTAATGGGTCGGATTTGTCGAATTGAAAATTTTGACATTTCTCGACGTTTCAAGGCCCCTAGAGTCGAAATAAAAGATTTTTAGAAAGATGTCTGTGCGTGTGTGTTAACGTACGTTCGTACGTCCGTACGTTCGTACGTCCGTACGTTCAAGACGTGTATTTCGTCGTCCATAGCTCAAGAACTGGTAGAGATATCGACTTAAAATAAATTTTGTCATACAGATAATAATGCAGAAAGATGCAGAAAGGGCTCTCAAGAAAATTGCGTGGGTGGTTTTTTTACCATAGCATTATAAAAAAAAGAGCCTGGGATGCGACCCACACTGATAACTTCCCATCCCGTCTGTCGATTTTTACCAAATTTGCGTACTATTTTTGTAGGTTTTATTTTTTTTTATGAAAAACGGACTGTTGGATTTTTATAAAAAATTAATGAATATCGAAAACAATATTTTCTGTGAAATAAAATAAGTTTGAAGCCAATATTTGTAAGTTTTGAAAAGCTATTTGAGTCGAAAGTAAATTTTTACAAGTTTTAGTATTGTTTTTTTGTTGGGTTTTTATTTTTGGAAAAAAAAACTGTCAATGCGATTTTTCTCAAAATTTTATAGAATGTTGAAAACAATATTTTTTAAAAGATTAAATCAGTTTGAAGCCAATGTCTCAAATTTTTGAAAAGATATTTACGTCGAAAAACAACTTTTACCAACCTTGAGAAATGTTTTTTTAGTTTTTTATTTTTTATAAAAAAAACTGTCAATTAGATTTTTCTCAAAATTTTATCAGATGTCAAAAACATTATTCTTCGTGGCACAAAGAGAGATGAAATCATATTTTAGTCGTAAAATTTTCGAGGTGACAAACTTTTTTTTCAGTTTTTTTTTGATTTATAAAAAAACCGTTAATTGGATTTTTTTCCAAAAATATACTTGTTTTGTATCACGTTACAATATATAATATAAAATTTAATTCAAGTCTCTAGCGTCATTGGTTCATGAGATATTTAGGGTTAACCAAAATGTTCACCTTTTTTTAAACTGCTATGGTAGAAAAAACACCCACGCAATTTTCTTTAGAGCCCTTTCTGCATCTGTCTGCCTTATTATCTGTATAACAAAACTTATTTGAAGTCGATATCTCTTCTGGTTCTTCAGCTATGGACGACGAAAAAAACGTCGCGAACGTACGGACGTACGGACGTACGTACACACGCACGCACAGACATCTTTCTAAAAATCTTTTATTTCGTATCTAGGGACCTTGAAAAAAAAAAAAGGTGAACATTTTGGTTAACCCTAAGTATCTCACGAACCAATGACGCTAGAGACTTGAATTAAATTTTATATTATATATTGTAACGTGATATCAAACAAGCATATTTGTGGAAAAAAATCCAATCAACGGTTTTTTTTATAAATCAAACAAAATTGAAAACAAATCTGTCACCCCTAATATTTTACGAACAAAAAATGATTTTATCTCCAAAAAAAATTGTGTGCAACAAAAAATAACGTTTTTAACATCTCGTAAAATTTTGACAAAAATCGAAGTGAAAGTTGGCAAACATTGATTTTCGACTCAAATATCTTTTCAAAATTTTGAGTTTATGGCTTTCAACATATTTTATCTTATAAGAAATATTGTTTACAGTTTGAGAAAAATTGAATTGACAGTGTTTTCTTACAAAAAATAAAAACCTAAAAAAAATTGATTTTCGACTTAAATAACTTTTTAAAATTTTAAGACATCGGTTTTAAACTAATTTTATTTTTTTAAAAAAATGTCGTTGGCAACATTCAGTAACACCTTGAAAAAAATCAACTGGTCTGTTTTAAAAAAAAAAAAATTAAAAACCTTTAAAAAATTAATAAAAGTTCGTAAAAATTTATTTTCGACTCAAATATCTTTTCAAAACTTAAAGATATTGGCTTTAAACTAATTGAATCTTTTAAAAAATATTGTTGTCAACATTTAGTAAAATTTTGATAAAAATCGAATAGACAGGTTTTTTTACAAACAATTAAAAACCTAAAAAAAAATGAAACAAAAGTTGGTAAAAATTGATTTTTGACTTAAATATCTTTTCAAAACTTTGACACATCGGCTTAAAATAATTTTATTTTTTAAAGAATGTCGTTGGCAATATTCAGTAACATCTTGAGAAAAATCGAATGATAAGTTTTTTTTACAAAAAATTAAAAACCTACAAAAAAATTAATAAAAGTTCGTAAAAATTGATTTTCGACTTAAATATCCTTTCAAAAATTAAAAATATTGGCTTCAAACTTTTTTATACCACAGAAAATATTGTTTTCGATATTCAATAATTTTTTTATAAGAATCCAACAGTCCATTTTTTTCATTAATTTTTTTATAAGAATCCAACAGTCCGTTTTTTTCATTAAAAAAAAATCTACAAAAAATAATACGTCAATTTGCTAAAAATTGATGTTCGGTTCTAGATATCTCTTTAAAACTAGAAGATATTGACTTCAAATTAATTTAATTCATCCAATTTGTATTTGTTTATATAAGAAATAAAAACTTTTAAGAAATGCTACTAAAATTGGTAAAAATTGGTTTTCGACTAAAAATCGCGTTAACAAAAATAGATTTCGAAATCAAACTATTTCATTCTATGCAAAATGTTGTTGGTAATTTTAAAATTTTCAAGAATAATTCAACTGACAACTTTTTTTAACAAAAAACGAAAACCTAAAAACCTCTTAAGCAAGACAAATCGGCAGACGGGATGGGAAGTTATCAGTGTGGGTCACATCCCAGCTTCTTTTTTTTATATATTTCAAAAGCTTGACATGGTAGATTTGTTTAGATTACGGATTTGCTACAAAAACAAAAAGTAATTTCAATCCGATTTACACTTTACAGTTGAAAGCCGTTGTAGCTCAAATGATTCTGCGTTTTTTAAAAGATTTATTTGAGAAACGTGAAATATAAGAACTTATGAAGATTTTTCAAAAATTTTATGAAATTCTTTAAATATTTCAACTGAATATTGAAGAAAGGGATTATAAGATGGATTTGAATTAAGGCCATCAAAACCATTGGAAAAATAAAATTCGATTGCCACGAACAAAACCTTGTCGGCCTTTGTAAACAGAATTGTAGTTCGAAAGTGCTTTATTTCAAAAACTTTAACCAACCCATTACAATGTTTAATTACATGTAATTAGTAAGTGCATTTTTATTTGCGACATTACATAAACTATATGGCAAATTTTGCATTCCTAAAAAATTTTGAACTCAAACATGACATTACGATGTTAGAGAAGTCCGTCCGTCTGTGTGTCCTGGCCCGTACAGCCCAACGCATTGGTAAGATTGATTGAATTAAGGAAATTAAGGTTTTGAGACGATTCGCGTCAGACATTTTTTTCATTTTTTTATAGACTTAAAATACATATGTTTTGTTTAAAAATCGAAAATCTGGATTTTTTCAAAAAGAAACCGAAATATTTTTTTTTTTTTTTGCTAATTTTTTTTTTTTCAATTTGGCAATATAAACAAAAATATTTTTGTTTTTGCTCCAAAAGAAGTAATCAAACGATTTCAATAATTTGTTTTGTCTGCAAAAGCTCTTATATTGTCTCAATAATATGTGATGGTCAAAAATGGCATTGTTTTTATTTTTGATTTTTAAAAAAATATAATATAATTTGTTCCCAATTCGATATCTTGAAATTTGTTCATTATATTTTAACGAAATGAAAATGTAATACGTGTCTAAATAAGCCCTTAATAAATGCATATACAAAAAAAATATTTTTTAATTAAAATTGAAAATCTTAATACATACAAAATTAATTAAAAATAAAACTTTTCAAACGATTTTCAAATACAAATTTTGGAAAATTAATGTTTTTTTTGAGAACTCAAACGGCGTTTACATTTTCGACAACAAACTTTTGTTTGCAGATGGGTACATTTTTAAATCTTAAAAGACAGGAAATATTTTTAAACAGAGTCTGAATAAATAAGCAAGTTTGTATAACCAAGTCATGCATTTTATGTCAATTACCCTTACAAGTAATTTAAGTTTATATTTGTTGAATTAAAATGTGTAGGTATGTCAATTACTAATTACTTGTCATTGAAAATAAAGTTTAAATTAATTACAAAAAATAATCACTATGTTTATGTGGCTTTTATAGAGGAGAGAGTGAGACTCATTTCAAAACATCAACTCACCATCGATCTTAACAGGCCAATATTTCAGGTTTATAAAATCCACACAGTATCTATTGGCAAAAAGGCTAAGAATGCAAAAGAATATACTTCGGGATTTTATTTTCGAGATTATTTTTTTCTGGACTTTGGAATTTCATGATTCGGGATTTTCTGTATCCTAACTTAACGGGATCTTTTATTTTGGGTTTGTCCTTAACCTATTCTAATTCATATTTCTTCAAAAACGAGACTGGAAGCAACGTTTCCATCGACATTAAAGGGCATACTTTTTTTCAAAAAAATTGTTAGAATTAAATTTGGACATCTTCTTGTTCATGAAAAATGACACGCCATGCCACATAATGTAATCTTCAAATTCCAAAATCCTGTTATCAGCTGTCTTGGGAATGTCCATTGTCCAAGCACCTCCTTGGAGCTAACGATTTCAGCATTTTTTATTTTTTTTTTAGCAATTATTATTAACAAAGTCATGAAAATTTAGGGTGACAAAATGGGTAGTGCCAGCCGAGACAGTAATTAGAACGATTTACCTTGTGTTTCAAAATAAATGGAAATGTTTTAACTTTTTCCAAAAAAAAACATAACACATGAGAACTTATGATTTTGTTAATTTTATAAAGTTATAATTCTTTTTGTCAGACTATCCATAAGAACTGTGTTTTTAAATGTCAGCATTTCTTAATTCAGTTTAAAACATTAATATGTTTAAAAAATTTCGAAAAGTTTTCTATCTTGAAAAGGTTGTGATTCACATTCATTTTTTAATTAAAACTAAAGTTTTAGCGATATTTCATTTTTCATAACAAATAAAAATGCGTATACGCCCAAGTGTACAACTTGAAATTTTTTTTGGCGAGAATACAAATCAGACTTTATTGATAAATAAAATTGTTATTTTAAATTAATTTAGTTTTCTATTTGAATTAATAAAGGGACATCTGTTAAAAGCTGGTATTTTTACTTTATACAAATGTTATTATTATATTCGGTTTTTCTTTAAAAATTCACGGTTTTTATCTATTTTGACCAATGATTTAAACTGCATGTTTAAATGTTCTGAAAATTTCTTTAACTGATATTCAAATAAATTGTTTTAGTATTCTATCTATTTCCATGATATATGTATTTAATCTGATTTCATTTAATCTTTCCAAGGTAAATATATTTTCCGTGAAGTAACCAATTGACAATTAGTCAACATACTCGTAAATTACACTTATCAAGAGGTCTACCATCACATCGTCTGTAATTAAAAGCCTACGTACAGACCTAGAAAGACACACATACATAAGTTAGTACATATAAGAGTTGAGTATGTTGATAAACAAATGACATCAGCGTTTTCATTAATGTTAGATGTTTAATCAAGCATCTCTGAGTGCGAGTAATTTAACGCACGGCTAGTTAACCTTGTTTTCTAATTAAGTGTTTGCTGCCCATCGCACCTAATCGTTTCGAATGGTTGAGCTTGAACTCACGTATGTGCGAAATTTACCCAAAAATACCTCTAACGTGATGTGATGTGTCAAATGTTAGCGGAAAAACCCTTCGATAATCGCATTCAAAGTATCTATCCAATTTTCCCGAACATACATAGATAAATATGTTTGGCAAATTATTTTCAAAGTTAACCCTTGTTATACGGATTTTTTTTTTATTTGAATAAAATTGGGGCTTCGAACCATGACCTTTGTCAATATACAGAGGGTCTGTTGACACGGATAAATATTTTTTGGTATATTGATTCGGATTGGTCAAATTGCCTTGTCAAAGGTTGAGATTTTTTTGAGAGGGGCGTCAATTCCCAATGGCTTGAACATGAAATTGTTTGCGACAGATTTGAGAGTTTATGTGACATTTGAATTTTGTGATTGGCGTAATGTTTCCTACATAATTCCTTTCCGATTCCATAAGTGAGATTTGATTTCATTTATTATTTCCGGGTCAATTGACAAGATTATTATTATTGAACTTTTTGAACCAAAAAGACTTTAAAAGGTACTCTAATTTTGCCATTTTTTACAACGACTTTTGTATACCTGTTATATAGTATAATTATTGGTTTTGTGTCACAAAAAACATTTGAAATAGTTTTAACAATTTTTAAAACCGTTTTCTCTTACAAATTATAAAGTTTTTGGGACAATCGGGACAATTTCGAGCATACATAGTTTTTTAAGAACGACTTTACCAATGAAGGTGTTCCCAAAAGTCAAAACTGACATCAGAAACTTTTAAGAAGTTTATTAAGCTGGTATTATACATTATGAAGCTACACGAAAGGTCAAAACTTCAAGTATATTAGGTCGGTCACATTGAACTAATGGACAACGAACCCACATCGAATGGAGTCAAGTGAAAGCCAAAAATCCCTCGGTAAAAGGCCTTGGCAATGACATATGCTTGAAGTTTTTGATTCACAATTACTGGAAACAACTATTTGTTCGGGATCAAAAGGATTGGAGATTATGATGTCTCAGGCTCTGACAAAAGCTCTGATAAGTATCTAATTATGATTTATAATTGATTTCTTTATTATTTAAGAAAGTTGTCTTGTTAACGTCTTTTAACAAAACATTTTCAAAGAAATAAAGCAATTTGTGAAGAGCAAGTTTTTTCGATTTGAACGTGCATTTTATTAAATGCTCGTTCGCGGTGAAAAAAGTTTGTTTTCAACACGAAAATTCTTTTAAAGTTTTCCTTTGTCAACGATCCAAAACCAATAAAAAACGCAAAATTGGAAAAGGTAGGGAAAATGGTTTTTCTTCGTTGAACAGCAAAAAATATACACTAAGTGTTTTGAAATTATTCAACGTTTGAGGGCAGGGGCTATTATTGTCTTCTTTTATTTTGTTTTGGTTGAACATAGCCCTAGCTTTATGTAAGTAAACTTAAAGTAAGTAAAGCTAATTAGAAGAAAAATTATATTAAGTCATGTTCGTGGCACTACCATCGATTTGACATAGAAATAAAAAGATAAGAGATAGGGAAGCAAATTATTTTTAACTGTGAATCATTAGAAGTGAGAAAGTTTTGTCCCCAAAGGCAAATTCATATTATAGCTGTAGCTGGTTGTTCTGATGGGCTGGGGCTTGGGCTGGGGCTGGGGCTAGTGCTGTAGCTGGGGCTTTGCTGATGTACTGTGTTATGCTTTGACTTGCTTTGGCCTGACTTGACTATGACTATACCTACTCGTATAGGCTATATAAAGCTATTAATGTGCGGCGCAAAGTTTTTGTCAAGTATTTTAGTCTATCGCAGTTAACTTGGTTAATGAAGTGCTTAGCAAAGTGGAGGACTCTTGACTTCTCTATGCTTTCTCAATCGCTCGCTATCTCTCGTCCTTTTGCTATTTTTTTTTCTTGCGTTGATTTGTGCCTGTTAATTTAGGGTGAAGACATTCGACAAAAAAAAAGAAGAAGAAGGAGACTATAACAAGGACTTGGATCGATTTTTGTTCTAAAAAATGTTCTTGACATGGATCTTAGAGTTTTATATAATTGTGATGGTATTTATATTGGTGTCTGGTGGAGGTGAATGTACAGCAGCTATAGTGGTAGTGGTAAGAGGAAATAAAATATCAAATAATGGGGATGTTAGTTTGTTTTTTATAAGATTCATTTGTTCATCATAATTTATTGGGAGGCTTAAAATTAATTTTATGAACGTTTAAATAATAAAGTTGAATAAACAGCGCTTTTTGTGTTTTAAACAACATTGAATATTTAGATTTATAAAAGAAATTAAGAGCACAATAAATAAAAACTTTAAAAAATCGAAGTAAAAGTTTTTTTTTTTTTAAATACAATAATGGTGTTTTCTGTAGGACTTAAGTGTGACAAATTTTTTATAATGATAGCTTAATTTTAATTAGATACTTTAAGTAAGAGTATTCTTTTTATTGTAAAACATAATTTAGAATAGCTAGCGTGAAAGGCAGTAACCACATCGTATTTTTTTTTAAAGAATAAAGCTAGTTTGAAGGGTGGGCTGAATATAAGTTTCTTTTTTATATCGGGTGATTTTTTTGAGGTTAGGATTTTCATGCATTAGTATTTGACAGATCACGCGGGATTTCAGACATGGTGTCAAAGAGAAAGATGCTCAGTATGCTTTGACATTTTATCATGAATAGACTTACTAACGAGCAACGCTTGCAAATCATTGAATTTTATTACCAAAATCAGTGTTCGGTTCGAAATGTGTTTCGCGCTTTACGCAAATTTTATGCGTTTTTTTTTTAAAAAAAGTTCTCAAGCTCGTAAAAAATTACCCATTATGTATTTATTGTCCTCCATTGAAAAGAGGACATTGTTTAATATAATGGGTGATTTTTTAAGAGCTTGAGAACTTTTAAAAAAAAAAAAAAACGCATAAAATTTGCGTAAAGCGCGAAACACATTTCGAACCGAACACTGATTTTGGTAATAAAATTCAATGATTTGCAAGCGTTGCTCGTTAGTAAGTCTATTCATGATGAAATGTCAAAGCATACTGAGCATCTTTCTCTTTGACACCATGTCTGAAATCCCGCGTGATCTGTCAAATACTAATGCATGAAAATCCTAACATCAAAAAAATCACCCGTTAAATAAAATAAACAAAATTAAATTTTGTCCATGTATTGTAAGTAAGTAAGTACTTTTTAACTCCGATTTTCAAATACCTTTTTTCATGGCTTGAACAAATATTGGCTTTTAGTTTTTGAATCGTTTTCGAATTTCAAGCATATAATTGGTACTACTCAGTTCCCCGCAAAATGTCACCAAGGGTCACATCGTAGCTCTGAATCACTGTCAATCTTTCTGTCCCCACCCCTACATCATTAAATATTGTGTTGATTGAGTTCAAACTTGGAAAAAATAGGTTATTAGCAGATTCGCGTAAAAAAATTGTTTGATTGTATTGTTTTAAAACCAAAAGTAACAGTAGTCCTTATTTACCGATTTAAATACCTTTTTTTCTGAACAAGGAAGTGTTTATTTTATATGGTAAATCCAGATAAACAAGTAGAATTTTTGCAAAATAACATACTTGTTCAATATTAAATTGTACCATTAAAAACAAGAGTTGTAAGGTTTGACAATAATTTCTTGTTTATTTCTTACATCAACGTAACAAAAACTCAACGTGATTCCGCATATCATAAGTGGAAAAAACTCAAGTTACCATAGTTTTAAAACTATGTTCGCTTGCTAAGTAAAAAAGTTAATAGAATAAGCTAAAACCTTATATTAATCGAAAAGGCTTGACAGTAATCTGCACTTTTTAGATTTATAAAAAATGCGGAACATGGGGATCAGACGTACTAAGGATCTTGCTCATTGTACTTAAAAGATTTTTCAATTTCGCAGATAGTACAGTTTTATATATACAATCTTAATTCCACGGAAGGAAGAAATTATTGTTTTTGAGTAAATATTCTCTAAATATCGAGTGGAGTTCCTCAGGAATCTATATTGGGTCCACTGCTTTTACAATATTTATAAATGATCTACCTATAGAAGTATTAAATAAGCTATACATTCACAGGTATGCTGATAATGTGGAGCTTTACTTTTCTTGAAAATTTAGTCTAATTGAGTATTGTTCCTTTAGACATATCTTTTATATTCAAAAGCATAGTAGAATGGGCTGAATGAAATAGCCAGTTTTGTGAGGATGCACAGCCATCCCCAACAAGGACAACGGTGTTGAGTTTGACATTTTGCGACGAGTTGTGCCATTTTCCTCGCTTTTGTAACTCCGCCAGATACTCCCTCGACCATCGATTCCAAAAATGCTGCTTTATCAAATTCAGCCGTTGCCACTTCTTCATTGCAGACATTTTGTAGTCAGTTACTGTGGGTCCGATTACGGCATTTAATGGGCCGCCGGCCGATTAAAAATGGCCAGGTGTTAGGACTCCTTCATCACTCGGGACATCACATATAATGGCCGGGAATTCAATATGGCTTCTATATCAACCACAGACAATTCTCTTAAAGTTAGCAAGGATTCGCCAACGGTGCGTACCAGATGATTTTTGGCTGAATGCACAGCTGCCTCCTATAACCCACCAAATTGTGGAGTCTTTGGAGGTATATGATGGAATTGAATTCGCTCTGCGTCAGTAAATTTTTTCGAAAATCATCTAACTGGTTACTGGTTCCAACAAAGTTCATCCCGTTATCGCAATACAAATCTTGGCATAAGGGCTTCAATAATACCTTCCGTAGTTAAGTCTGAGACAACCTCCAGATGAAAACCGCCTTCACAAAGAAACAGACAAAGACGGGTACATAGGATTTTGAAGTTCTCTGTCCTTGCAGTATGTAGGTCGTTTGGAACGGTTTGTAACGTTTATGAATTCAAGATGTATGATCATGTTTCAGCGTACACAAAAAGCATACTTCGTTTTAACTTAGATGGATATATTAAATTTTGTTGATTAAAGTTTTTTTTATCTGAATCCGTTTTCCGTGGTTACAATACGATGCTTTTTGATGATATTTTAATATCACATTTTCTTGTATTTAAAATTTTCTGTATAAAAAGAATTTTCCTAGCATAAAGTTAATTTACATTCTTTTTTGCAAAATTTGATGTCTCCAAAAAAAATTGCAATATGCACTTATTTGCTGCATACTAAAACTATTCCTAATAATTTAAAAATTTAATTTAAAAAAACAGCTCTAAAACTTTTCAAAATAAGAAATGAAGAATTTAAACTTTCGAATATACAATTACTAGCGGCCCGGTACGTGCTTCGCTACGTACATATAAGGCATATTCAAACAAAAAATTTTAAATTGCTAGCTACTTAAAAGTCTAAATGACCCAAATGATATATTGCTTATATTATATTTATCAGCAAAGAGTAAAAACTAAAAAATAAAAAAGAATTGGATACTTTTACTATGGTGGGTCTATATGGGTTAGTCTAAAACAGTTGGATAAACAATATTTTTTGTTTTTCACACAAACGTGAAGTGTTTGCCCTTGGGCCTTATTTATGGACATCGCAAATGATAAACGCACAGGATATTGTAATCTTTTGAATTCAAATGGCATATCAGTTGGAATCATAGGGATACGCGGTATCAAACACACTTCTCCTTTTGATTTACCAGTTAAGATTGTAGCTTCAATCAAATTTGGCAATAACTTTTTCACTGCCAATCTAGTGCCATTACACAGTTTTGGTGGATTAAAATTTCGCAATAATATAATCAAAGAACCAATTTTCAGATTCAAGCAATGCGGTGGTATACCAGCCGGTTCCAATGAATTTAAAAATTCAATTGGATAATTCACTGCCCCATCTTAATTCATAACACTGTCAATTGATTTATGTGTCGTGACTACACCTGGCAGTTTCGCTAGAATTTGAAAATTAATGGCATTGATATGAATGTTCTTCGGTGCTAAAATGGCGCGTTCTCTCAACCAATCATGATTTCTGTAATTCTGAAGAATATTCGGAAAAACACATTCAATCAACTCATCTATAGATTGCGCAATTGTACAAAAATTGTTCGGTAAAGTGATCAATCCGTTGGTACTGTCGATTGGTATTTTGGCGTCACCAATTTCTAACAATTGTTTTGAAAACTCATGGGCAGTTGCATCATTATGTTGATGAATACGCATATTAATGTTCAGTGTCAATTTTCGTACATATCTCCAAAGAACTAATGACTTCAAACAGGCGTTTATTTCATCAGCAGGAGTTGATCGAGGAATGACAGGCAATGTTTGACGAAAGTCCCCTGACAGCAATATCAGAGCACCACCAAAAAGCTGTTGATTACCGCGTAAATCTTGCATTGTTCGATTAAATGCTTCTATTGATTTTTTATTCGCCATTGTGCACTTATCCCATAAAATAATTGACATTAATCGCAGAACTGTTGCCATAGCAGAATTTCTCGAAATATTGCAAGTTGGAGTTTCAATCACCTATACATTCAATGGCAATTTTAATGCAAAGTGTGCGGTCCGACCACCTTCTAATATTGTAGCAGCAATTCCCGAAGATGCAAGTGCCAATGCAATTATCTGTTCCGATCGAATAGTCCCTAAAATCAATGATACAACGAAAGTTTTGCCTGTACCACCAGGTGCATCCAAGAAATATAATCCACCTGCATTATTGGAAACGGCTTGCATGATTGTGTCATATACATGTTTTTGTTGAATATTCAATTTGGTGCTATTACAATTTTGTGATTATCAGATGGCACACGATCAAGAGCAATTTTGAACAATTCAACTAAAGCGTTATTCTGATGGAAAAATCTTTGTAGCTCAAGAATAATTTCTCATCTTGTATTTGAAACAATTGCACAACGTTGATCCAATTCACGATTTTCATTACCAATAAAATAAATTTGCAAAAATTGATGATCAGCGTCGGGGTATGGCAAAAACGAACCAGATTGATGATAAATCTGGCCCGAATCTGTAAAATGTATGCAATTTTAGGTACATAGATGTTGAATCAGAATTTTTAAGACTTTATGATTCAGATTGATATTTGATATAAACACGGGACAGTCCTGTTGAGGTATTTACCTTAAAAGTCGGCATAAAATTATCTCTTATAATTTTAGTAGCACCAAAAGAAGTCATTTGAAATGCCGAATTGTATTGTTGAATTTTACTCAAAAACTGCTTCGACACGTTTGAGATGTACCAAAAATAAATGAATACAATGGTTCGGGTGGAGTTTCTAATGTTGGCAATCTCACTTTTCCATTATAGCACAACACATTCCGTGCGTTTCACCTGGAAAGTTAGCCGCATCACAATGTGGACATATTTCGTCCATCATTCCAATGTATCCGTACATACTATAATCAATCTGAGTATTGTAATTAAAAGTAGCACTCAGCATTTCATCCAAAACAGCACGACGTATTCGTGATTGCCGTGCAAGAATAAGTACCAGGTATACAGGGTCAACAGATCTATTCTGTGCAGTACGTTCACGCTGCGATGCATTAGCTTGTGCGCGTTCATCTGTAGTCTGAGATCGTCTTAATAATGCCACTTGATTTGCATTACGCGTTCGCCGGCCTATGTTTGATCGTCTTGCTCGTGGCATTTTACCTTCACTCAACAACTCAACAATATTTTGGAAAATATAAACACAACAAAGCAATAATTATCGCTGATAAAATGAAATGACATATGATGACATAAAATTTGTTTGACAGAACTAACGTTACTTTTTTTGCCTTCGATTGTTTTGCCAAAGGTTCAAATTGGCTTTTAAGTATTAGTACAAATTGTTTGTATATGGAAGTATAGAAAGATGTTGATTTTACACTTTTTCAAGATTTTTTTTTAATTTTTTCTACGTACAAACCTTCTCTGCACTTCCACGAATAATTCAAGACCAAAATTAGCCAAATCGGTAAAGGCATTGTTGAGTTATAATATAACATTACAACGAAAAGTGGCATTGATTTTTATATATATAGATTTTTGAGCTAGATATATATTTTTAAATCTTAAAACATTTAAAACAAATAATATTGTAACTATTTTATATGGACTTTTGTATAACATTTTTTGGCCAGACATAAAATTAGACTCTTTAGATACAGGAACAAGTTAATTAGACCCAGTGCTAGTTTTTACTTTACTTAAATAACGAAGGCTTTCTTACAGTATTTAAAATCAATGATTACGAATGTAAATTCCAAATTTTATTATTCATTTTTAAGAAAGTTGTCATTTTATAGAATACAACAAACATCGTGATAAAATCTTGCTGTTTCTCATTGTCTTCATATTCAGAATAAGACACATTTTTTTAAAAATGTGTCTATTTTATTATTCGCGTAGGAGGAAAGTGAACGACATGTTATTATTCTTAACTTGTTTCATACACACATTTTAAACTCATTTTCCTTGAACGACTATGTTTTTGAATATACCACTGACATATTTTTGTACGCATTAATTAATTTTATAGTAAAAAATCATGAAGGCTGGTGTTGTTTTATAAAAATATATATATTAAAACAACATCACCATATTTTCCCTTAAATAAATAGTCCGGAAAAACAAAATTCTTTGAATAAATTACATCCATGCCACTCCTCCCCACCCTCTCTCGCAGTCATATATTCCACGCACTATTATGGTAAGCAGTAAAAAAAAACAGCATCCATATTGTAGAAAAATTTAAATAAATACAACAAAAAAAAATACAAAAACATAATAAATTTTACGCCATTGCGTTACTTTAGCCCCAGGACTACAAATAACTTTATGACACTATCGATCGAGAAGAAGCCTCATTTGTACGCCACTATCATCCACGGGGATAGAGTCCAGCAGATATACATATATTTTTAGATAGTTTTGAGATTCTGGATTCAAGCTGAGAGTAAATAATAAAACATCTAAATGAAATACATAAATGAAAAATGGAGTAGTTTATCTTAAAAATAAAGCTACACATCAAAATTCAAAAAATATTATTATTGCTTTGAGAAAATATAAATTGTATTCCATCACTCTTTTGGGACTAAGGTCGTAAAATTTATGTTGTGGTATTGTTTTTTGGTGGATACCTTTAGTGAAGTTTTCAAAACAACCTTATTTGGTGATAAATTCGAAATGAACTGTTGCACTATTTTTGATAAACGAACCAAAACTCTGCCAGATTCTCAGATGAAAAGTATTTCAAAGGTGTCATAATATTGATTAACTTCTAGGAAGGTTTTTCTTTTTTTTTTCAATAAAAACTCTTTTTCATTTGTCTTCATGTTCAGTGATGGATTTACGCCTAGGCGCATGAGGCCCAGGCCTAGGGCGGCATAATTTCAAGGGCGGCAAAATTTATAAAATGCTTAACACTTGAACAAACAAAAGAGAACTGTAAGAATAGAAAAATCTCACCTCATCTCTTTGTTTTTGATTTTATTTTTTTAATTTAATATGAGTGGCTATCCAAAAAAATTAAGCGGTGCTGAATATCGTTAAATAAAAGAAAAAGGATCTACGAAGTTAGATAATTTACTTCAAAAAATCCAAAAATATCTAGTTTTATGACAAGCCTAACTGAATCTTCTAACAATGACCAACAAGCATCATGTTCATCGGTTGTAAGTACATTATTGTTTTGATTGGTAATAATTTTCTTATTGGCATTGATTTTGTATTTGCAGCTGGAATCAGAAGAGACTTCAGAACAAGATAGCGAAAAAGTACACTCTTCCCTATCACAAGGTACGAACGAGGCACCGTCAAATTTTTCTTCATCACAATATACTGAAGAAATCCAGTCAACAGCTGATATTTTTAAATTTAATACTGTTCGCTTTTTATGGAACTTGAATGAAGAAACACGGGATTTTATATCTATAAATGGTGTACCACGAGATGATAATGCAGACTTTAAAAATTCTAGAAATGTTTATGGTGATAAAATGAGGTATTGTTCCAAAAGTTTATTTCAATGTACTTTAAAAAATGGAGAGATTCAACGCCTTCGTGAGTGGTTGATTTATTCAGAAACTAAAGGCTCTGTATTTTGTATTCCATGCTTATTATTTGGTAGAAGTAGTGAAATGAATACTTTTACTGACTGGAAAAACTCAAAAGCACGCATCGAAGCTCATGAAAATTCTGACTGTCACAAAACTAACATTAGTCATTTTAAAGCTCGAGCAGTAGTTCACGGTTCTAATAAAACAACTCGATGAAGAAATAATGTATTGGAAAAAAATTGTATACCGAGTAATTGCAATTATTAAATCACTAGCAATAAGAGGCCTGCCATTTCAAGGAAATTCAGAACGAATAGGAGATCCTCATAATGGGAATTTTTAGGAACAGTAGAGCTTGCTGAGTTTGATCCATTTTTATCTGAACATTTAAAATTGTAAAATAATCTATGAAGAAATTATACTGTTGATTTAAAATAAAGTATTACAACAAATTTCTAGTGAAGTGCAATCTGCTGAGTATTTTGGTATAATTGTAGATTCTACGCCTGATATAGCAAATGTCGATCAACTTACTATAGTTATGAGATATGTACATATGTACGTGATAACGGTGAAATTGTTGAAAGGTTTCTAGAATTTCTACCAAATTTGGGCCATAAAGCTAAAGATATTGAGGATGCAAGGATTATGTTCCTTGTTGCGCCCATTCTTTAAATTTGGAAGGGGCATGTGCCAGTTGAATCGGTAACATTAGTTGTTGACTTCTTTTCTACTTTACAAGAACTATACAATTTCTTTACTATATCATCGTTGGGAAATCTTGGTGCAGCGTACAAATTTAAGAAATAAGAGTCTTTCTCAAACTCGTTGGTCTGCTCGACATGATGGATGTTACGCATTAGAAAAAGAGTGGTCTGCAATAATTGATGCGCTGGAATTTATTGCCGAAAGCAGAGATGACTACGCCATCTGAAGCTACGGGACTGCAGCGAAAATTACAACATTTAGGAACAGCAATCCTAGGTATTGCCTGGAATGTAATTTTAGGTCGTTTTAATGCTGCTTGTAAGAAGCTTCAAGATTCTCAAGCTGATTAATCATCCGTTGTACAGATATATAGTTCTCTGGCTTTATTTCTTCAAGACATGAGAGACAGACAATTTTCTGAATATAAAAAAAAGCTAAAGCAATGTCTGTAGTTCAGGATTATTATCGTTATGATACCCATCGCAAAAAAAAAAAACAGAAAAATTGAGCCAGATGACTCACGGGTAAACAGTCTTCAAGATGTTTATTCGAATGTGGACATTGCTCTCCGAATTTTTTTGAGTATTCCGGCTACAAATTGGTCAGGAGAAAGATCTTTTTCCACTCTAAAAAGATTAAAAACAGATCTACGTGCAAGCATGGGCCAAGATAGACCTAATGCTCTTGCATTATTATCTATTGAAGCACAACTAGTCCAAGAAATTAATTATGACGATATAATCGACGTTTTTGCGCGGACGAAAGCCAGGAGAAAAAATGTTTGAATTGATTAATATAAAAAAATGTATTATTTGTCTATCTAAGGATTATAACTTATTTATCTTTTAAAATAAAGTTATTTTGAAAAAAAAAATATTGGATCAAAATTTATGAAATAAAATTTATCAATAAGGGCGGCGCATCGAATGGAGCCTAGGGCGGCAGCAAGCCTAAATCCGTCACTGTTCATGTTCAGGTATTGTTATTTGAGAGTTTAATTGAAAATAGAAAGTATTGTTTTGCTTTTTACATTGAAGTTTGGTATATTGCAAAACAACCTGATCTTCTAACATTTTTTTTTTCAATTGTCTTTCTTTGTAGGGGGTTTCTAAACTGTTGATTGAAATTTCAAACAAACCAACATAAAATTTTGAGGAAAAACTAATTTGATTAAATTGTAAAATTCATCATGTTATATATTGATTCAGTAATAGGCCAAAAATACAATAACAGATTTAACATTTAACCTTCTGAAATTGTGTTCAAACCCACATCAATAGGTTTCACGAAATTATTTGTGAAATTTTTTGAATAATTTAATCTTTGATATAGAATGCTGTCAGGGGCGAACGCAGAAAAAAATTTCGGGGGGGGGTTTCAAAAAATATATATTATATTATTTTTTTATTTTAAATGTCAAGTGTTTTTTTTTCTTTTTTGCCACTATTTTAATTATATAGGTACTAAGAAACATGTATGAATAAAAATTACATATACATATACACATATATGACTTGCTTTCACGATTGGCAAAACAGTTTGACTTTGACTTCAAAGCTAAAACTTAATTTTTATATGCATTATGCATGTATAAGTATAGTATAAGTTTGTATGCCTTTTTTTCTAGTTGCCGTGATGAGGTGAGATTTTTCTATTTTCACAGTTCTCTTTTGTTCTCACCATGAAAATACTAGAAGTAATGACTTTGAATGCGCTTTGAAACCTTAGACCGAAGACATAGGGTCATATTCATAGTTCATTGATAAGTTCTGATTTTGTCTTTGCTAAATTAAACTACAGTTTATGTTATTCATAGACAATTTAAACCCATTTTAAAACGATAATTTGGAGTCTAAAAATAAACACAACGGAACCTATGTTTAAGCTGTTTCTAAATCTATTAAACGTCAAAAATAAACAAACTGATTGAGAAAATTAAGTTACGAGGTATTTTATTTGAAAATTTAAAAACAAAAACTAAAATGTAAAAAGACTTAAGCATATATCAATATCTTGATATTTTTTGCTGGATGTTGGAATGCTACCAACTAACAAAAAACGAAAGCTCTACTTAACCCGATGGGACCCCTTTGAAATAGATGAAGACCATTCGTGTGAAAGGTATCGATTCGAGAAAAAAAATTGTCAAGTTTATAATTGATCTTCTAAAATTTCTCAACTAAGAGCAAACAAAATAGTTTAAAGGGTTTCAAAGATTTTGGCTCTACAGCTAACGGAATTTATTTTGTTACCCTCTACATGCTATTTTTTAAGTGAAGTTTTTCAAAATTGTAGTAGAATACATGTCTTAAACCTGTTTCTAACTAAACAGAGCTGGAAAATTCTTTATGAATAGCAGCTGTGTCTAACCTACATACATATATGTTAAATTTAGACTCCATTCAAATACACTCGGGTTTAAAATATGACTATGAATATGCCCCATATTGTTTTGTGTCTTACATTAAGGTATGTTTAAATGCAGAAACGCATTCAAATGTTTAAAAATATTGAATTAAGGTGACATCACGTAACTTTCATTATTAGTTTGATTCTTGTTCTTGAAAAATTGGGAAAAAACGCGACAAAGGCAAACAGGGTTGCTGTTTTTGTTTTAAAATATTCTTGTGTCACAATTCAAGAAGTGAACAAAGTTAAGTTAAACATTTTTTTTTAATTTACAGTTAAAAGTAACATAAATGAACCGAACAATTTTCGGTGGTTTGACATTTAAATACATACGTCATAAGTGGCCGTGAGATCGTCATTTTCTGTTTTCAATTTTTCATTTTTAGCCATAATAAACATGGCGAAAGGGAGCATCTCTGTGTTAATAATAATATTTAGCTTTATACAAAAAGTTAAAAACCCTTCATCTTCTACCTTAGTGTTTGAAAATAAAAATACTAAACATTTTAATTGTTAGTATGAATGAAAACAAGAAAGATATTTGTCTTTCTTTACCAAAAAATACCGAAATTTATTGTTCTAATTTAGCGTGGTTGTGTTTTGTGCACAATTTATATCACCGTAGCAAATTTATTAAAATTTTTTGTTTAACATAGTTTTAGAATTTGAGTTGGAAATTAATTTTGTACCATTTCTGTTTTTCTTTTTTTGGACAATAATGGATATTTGATTACTGCACATATTCTGATATTTCGGAGGGGGTTTTAACCCCCAAAACCCCTACCTGCGTTCGCCCCTGAATGCTGTAGACAGATTTACTTTAAATCGATTACCAAAACACCAAACACCAAAATTATATTAGTTATAAGGTCCTTTAAGGAATATCAATACATTAACAGTCTTATTTAAAAGGCTGTATAGAGCAAGACTGTTATTTATAAAACTTATGCAAGGTTGCATAGTCCCATAATAAGATAAACGCGTTTTGAGCCTACATAAGGAAATTATTGTTATTATTATTTCGTAGATGTCATTTTCATTTCTCTTCATTATTGAAATTAAAAATAAAACAATAATGTCTTTCCAGTTAAGCTCGTTTATTAAAAAATAAATAAAAAAAAATAAATTAGGTGGCGCAACAGTCCATGAAGAACCAAGACCTAGTGACTTACAACTCTCAACCATTCCTGTGTGCGAGTAATGTTGTCAGAGATGGAAGGGACCTACATATACGAGGTGTGTTCAAAAAGTTCCCGGAATTTTCGTTTTTCCAAAAAAATATTTATTTATTCGTTTACATCAATGTGATTCCCTTCAAAGTAGTCCCCCCCCCCAGATATAATACACTTATGCCAGCGTTTTTTCCAATCTTTGAAGGACTCTTGATATTCACTTTTTGATATGTCTTTGAGCATTCTCAGCGATTCGGCCTTTATTTCTTCAATCGAGGAAAATCGCAGTCATTTCATGGGTCTCTTCAACTTTGGAAACAGGAAAAAGTCACACGGAGCCATATCTGGTGAATATGGAGATTGGGACATGACTACGGTATTTTTTTGGCAAAAAATTACGAACAAGCAACGACGAGTGAGCAGGTGCGTTATCGTGGTCCAAAAGCCATGAATTGTTTTTACATAAATCTGAGCGTTTTTTCGGATTGCTTGACGCAAACGTCGCATACCTTCAAGGTAATACTCCTTATTAACAGTAAGACCTTGTGGTAAGAACTCTAAGTGCACTATTCCATTATAATCGAAGAAAACAGTAAGCAAAACCTTTTTTTTTGATCGAACTTGACGTGCTTTTTTCGCTCTTGACGTTGGATGCTTCCAGGTGGACGATTGTGCTTTGGTTTCTACATCATAACCGTACACCCATATTTCATAACCAGTTATGAGCCTTTCAAGCAAACTTGGATCGTCGTTGACGTCATTTAACAGCTCTTGAGCGATGTTCATGCAATTGTTTTTTTGGTCAAAATTCAGCAGTTTCAGCAAATATCGCCGAGCTCATAAAAACACGCGAACCTTAGAAACTACCACAGACAAAGTAAACAGTGAATATAGCTGAAAATTGCATCATACTTTAGGGACAAGTATATCAACACAATACAAAAACAAATTTGACCTTCGGACTCTCCAGACCCGCGAAATTTAAAAATTCCGGGTACTTTTTGAACACACCTCGTATATACATATATATGTATACATATTCGGCATATAAACATGCCGAATCCGAACGGCTAGTTTTGAGAAAGTACTTTTCATGACAAGAATTACTTTTGGAGGATTTGTCAATTCCTCGCAAGAGGCAGTACCCGTGAAAAAAGTTAGGTGGCACAGGCAGAGATTGAACCCAAGACCCCTTGCATGACACTCCAACGCACTAACCATCACGCTACGGGTACTACTCGTTTATTAATGATTTTAATATTTTAAATCGCGTTTTATCATCTCCGAGAAGGCAAAGAGTTTAAAAAAAGGTTCAACCCAACCTCAATTTGTAATATTTGATATTTGATATTTTTATTGATTAAAAAAAAAAACAGCTGTACATCAAGATTGACTTATAAATAGTACAGGATATAATACAATATTTATTAAGGATAATGCTAGTATGCAAACATTATGTTTAAAACAATTGAAGAAAACTATTAATAATTTATTAAATAACAATCAATTAAAAACAAAATAAAAACTAAAGTCGCAAGAAGAAGAAATTACAATAATTACAAAAAAGTTACCTTATTACAAAAAAGTTACCTCGTTCAAATTTGAGAAATACGAGTAAAACAAAGTTGATGAATCCTTCTATGTTCGATTCCAGACCTCATGTGACTGGGAAGATTATTTCACAGTCTGACAGCATAAACGAAAAATTGCCTCCGTGATGTCAAACAGGTAAACCTGGGGGAGCGCAACAAGGTAAAACGATTTGAAGAACGAAGACATTTTACCGTTACAGGATACGGCTTGCATGCGATAAGTCAACTACGGATAAATAAGATTTTTGGTTGTGTCAGAAAAATTGAAGTAAGTCGTCAGTTTATCACAGAGAAGGCTAGAGTTAACGCAATCAAATGCTTTGGAAAAGTCAAGTAGGGTTATAACAGTTGTATAATTATAGTCTAAATCTTGTCTTATATCTTCAGAAACTTTTAAAAGGGCTGAGATGCAGCTGTATCCAGATCTAAATCCCGATTAGAGAGGGTTAAGAAGACGTGTATCTTCAATATAATTTTTGATCTGGTTACTTAAGATAGTTTCAAAAGCCTTAGATAAAAAAGGAAGGATAGCTATTGGTCTGTATTCCATTTTCTTTCCTCGTTTAGGGATTTTTTCCAGGAGGTGGGATAGATGGAGGTCATTATGATGGTGTTGAAAATGTGGGTTATGTGAAAAAGTATGAAAGGAAGAAGGATTTTTAAAAAGTCTGGGTGTATGTTGTCAAGTCCAGTCGATTTGGATTGATGTTTCCCTCATCGTTGCGCTTAAACTGTTGAAACTGAAAAGCATTGCACACAAATTAGTAAAAAACAAAGGAGTTTCTAATAGAAGTTTTATTGATTTCATTCATAGGTTTTTATCGCTGATATTACATACTTTATAGGACGAACCTTTTAGTTTTCGTGTTGTTATGACAAACAGCTAATTTGATATACAGATCGAATATGTTGCTTCATTTTGGTACTGTTTTTGATATAAGCATTGTAAAATTAAAATTTATAATAGAATTTTTTATAAATGGGAATTTTCGCAACGTTACATAGAGCCTACATAAATCCTTATGCATTGTATAACTATATTCATCTGTTTACCGAATTCTATTAAATAAGACTGTAAGTATATTAATTTCATCCATCAAATGTTCATAATGAATATTATTGATATAAATAGTAAAAACCAATAGAAAAGTGTGCTTATTTCATAAGTGTTTAAATTTTCTATAATTGATTTAGAATAAGAAAACCTTGGAAGTAGCTACATCGGGAGAATTATACCCTTTGCTTTGGCGAACGTAAGCCATTTGCGGCAGCGTTACTGATTTCAAAATGGATGAAACTATTGATTGGGCATTCATTTTTATAATAAATTTCTTATTTAGAAATATTTTATCTTTCATTTGTATATTTTAAAACAAAAATATGAAGTAATTTAAAAATTTAAGTAATTTATATGGAAAAAATTATTTCACAAAGTGAGAGCTGTTGCCGTGCTGTCCTAAAACGTACGTTTTTTTCAAAGGGATTGTTAGCGGAACCAAAAACCTTCAAGGACCAATTGACTTAGCAACACTAAAGGCGCACTTACATCAGATTTTTTATCGTTGCGTAATAAATGTTTTTTTTTTTCGAAATTAGAAACAAATCAAAAAAGTCTCAAAGGCTTATTACTCAATAACAGAGATGGAAATCTCAGACATGACATTCCAGTTTGCCTATAAGTTGCGGAAATCATTTGTAAAATGATACACAAATCAAACACATTCTCGTATTTAGTCCTCACCTCAAACCAATCAAATTGGTTCAGTTTCATATGGTTGCGTTCTAAAACTAAGCAATCCAAACTAAGATTTGAACATTTGTAAAGCGTTTTAATTTTAATCAAAATAAAATTTCTCAATGTATATAGGGTTTTTAAATTGGTGTGGGTAGATTTTAGCGCCCCGTGGCGACCATTTTGTTTTGGTGATATCAGTCAAATTATTTGTTTATTATTCAGTTGTTTATGCCAAATCATCATGAAAAGTTACACTATTAAACAGCACGTTCAAATGATAAAACTTTATTATCAAAATGAGTGTTCATGAACGAAAACGTTGTGCGTATTGCTCCCGTTTTACGGTAGACTCTTCAACGTTTGGTGGCCAAACTTGAGACGACCGGTTCAGTAAACAATCAGCCAACACCCGTACGTTCAAAGAACGCAAGATCGGTCGAGAACATCGCCACGGTCCGTAAAAGTGTACAGCAGAACCCGACGCAGTCTATTTCTCGCCGTGCATAAGGACTCGGCCTTTCGCAGACTTCAACTTGGCGAATTTTCCGCCGGGACTTCGGCCTTCGGCTCAAAGTTCATGACCATAACAACACAGTTTGTTCGCTGACTGGGCTTCGAATCGTTTTGAAGAGAACCCCAATTTCGGCCGAAAAATCATCTTTGCCGTATATAGGACGACCACGACACCAACCCAAGCGAGGTTCGCCTGGTGATAATGCATCCTCAAAAGCATACCGTTTGGTGTGGATTTTGGGCCGTACTTTTTTGAAAACGAAGTTAGTGAGGTGGTCTCTGTCATCATCAACTGCTATATAACGATGATAACTAATTTCTTATGACCCAAATTGAACCATATGGACCTAGAAGACATGTTCTGTGTCATGTTCTGTCGACATGCTGTGTCGTTCTGCTGGACAGACGACATGACACAGCAAACGACATCTACACACAACATCTACCCGCCCTTATTGAAAACTCCTATATATTAAACTCAATTAAGTGTAATAAAAACATATACGCCCATGTTCCGAATTTCGATCGAAAGTGAATTAAAATCACTTTTCAATTTCACGTGAAATGAAATTGCATGTTCTTCAATTCGATCGATTTCGAAAACTTCGAAATTGCTTCGAACTGTCAGAACTGAAGGATCATCCATTTTTATTTTGTTTCTAAGTGAAAAAAAGAAGCAGAATTCAAAGAAAAGATAAGAAGACGAATTTTGCCAGATAAACCAAATATATTGGATTTATACCTGACATAATGTACATAAGTGTGTGAAAATTATGTAGAATTGTTCTGATAAATAAAGTAAATTCTTGATTTCCTCTTTTAAGCTTTCATGGTAATTTTAGATTAAGCAAAGACGCTTTTTTATATGTTCTAAGGGAAAAAGAACCTTTTAGAATACCTTCATCGATTCCTTCAATTCAAAAACTTGCTGCAACCCTCCGATTCCTAGCAGAAGAAAGCTATTAAAGATCAATTCACAGAAATAAAAAATGTGATTTGAATGCGTTCAAAAAATGGAACAAACCGAAATACAGAACATCCATTTGCATGTTCGAAAATCCAATTCACGATAACGAATTGTGGAACACCCAAATTCACTTTCGCAAAGTGTATTCACAAGAAGTGAAATGCAGAACATGGGCAATATTCAATGATTTCTTGGTGCCCATTTTGTTAACTTAAATAATTTGCAAAAGTCGCAAAAGCCATTCTAATGATAATCAAATTAAAAAACAAAGAATCCATACTTTTTTCAAAGTTGGTGTTTATAACAACTGTCACTTGATGTACTTTCAATAATGGTTCGTTAGCGTGACGTAATGAAACAATCAGTTAATTGAGGAAACTTTTGTTGAGCGAATTATATCGCGTCTTGGGCATGGGGCGTATCCTGAAAGGTCATGCGATTTAACAGCACTGGACTATATCTTGTTGGGGTAATATGAAGTCGCTTGTCAAAACATATAAGCCCGAGACGATTGTCGCCTGGGAAGTGAACATTCGGCACATTGTTCAACAATTGCTGGAAAAAGTGATCGGTTGGAATTTATTTGAGCTAGCCTTAGTGGCCACTTGCCCATATCATTTCTTAAACATGATAGCAAATTCTATTGTTTATTATAAAGCTGAATACTAGGCCATAATCATAGATATGCATTTAATTCCTTTTTGAAGACCACTTACGTCTTTATATGAACATTTCTAGTCATTTTTGTCTGAAATGGTTTCCGAAATCATCATCTACATATGTATGAAGTTAATATTTTTTCAAAAGGGGACCTTTTAGATACTTACTTACATATCCATAATCTTGAGGAAACTGATACAATTTCTTAGCGGTTACAAAACGTGCAAATTGGATAAATTGGCTAAGATTTATGCTAGGTTTTGTTCAAACAAGTTGTATGAATATTGTGTGATTCAAAAACATTTTCCTACACTTAAAACTTATTTCGCAAATTTAATAGATTTTCTTCTATGCTCTTCAATGGGAAAATGCAATCTTGAGTTGAATCTTTACATTTTTTTTATTATAAGCAGCAGTTTTTTTTAAATACATGCTTTGAACAATTATTTAGTATATTTGAAGTTTTGTATCTAAAATCTGTATGGAATGTAAGAAAATTATATTTTACATTTTTCCCTAAATCGTGGGAAGAAAGAAAGACTTCTGTACAGCAACAAAAAACATTCATGTCGATAACATATTCTTTTGAATGCAAATAATATGCATATTTGGGTTGTAAATTAACGAACATTAAATTTAATTTAATAAGAATTTCGTCATGATTACTAAAAATCAATGAATTAATTATAATAAAATGATGTTGTGCATGTTGTTTTTGTTTAAACAGAACTAAACATTGGTTTGCTCTAAATTTATAATGACAAAACACCCAAACCTTAAAACGGATGTTTTTGAAGAAAAAGTTAAAATTAAAATCTTGAAACAGCAAAACTTAAGGACTAAAAGAGGAAAACAAAACTTATTCACTTCATTATTTTGTTGTTGCAATGCAAAGAGCCTCACTCCCACCGCAACATTTTTTTTTTTGGTTTTCATATCTACTTATGAACACAATGTCAAAATTACAAATACAACAATTTAAACAAAAGGGTTTTGGAGAGTGAATAGTACCGAAGATTTCAATTTTAGTGATGGGTATTTTAGCTTCAATCGTTTCGAAATTATTGTATACTTTGAACGTTATATTTCATCGCGCCCGATAATAACACTGGTCGACAAAAATACAAAAAATACTTTTTTTACAGGATTAAAATGTCCTGAATTCGAAAATCTTCATTTGACTCTAGCTATTGTTTTTAAAAAAAATATATAATTAGTTTAGAGTTCATTTTTAGTGCTAGTTCCGAGGAGATACAAAATTCCATTTGTCAACCCTCCCCATATTAAAGGAATCCAATTAAAATTCTCAGATGAGGCTAAATACCTGGGTCTTGTCTTGGATAAAAAACTCAATTGGAAACGCAACGTACAGGAAAGAGTCAAAAAAGCTACTGTAGCTCTCTTTTCTTGCAAAAAAGCCATCGGTAATAAATGGGGCTTACAACCCAGAATCACGCATTGGCTATACACATCGGTAATCAGACCGATTTTAATATACGGTGTGGCAGTATGTTGGACTGCTTTAGAAAAGGTATAAGCCGGGATAAATTAAATAAAGTCCAACGTTCAGCTTGCCTATGTACAGGGTGTCCCAAAATTAACGCAAGATTTCTTGCGTTAATTTTGGGTGTCCCAAAATTAACGCAAGAAATCTTGCGTTAATTTCAAACAAGTTGATATATGTACATATTTATTTAGAAACGAAATCTCATCAAATGGTAACCTTTTTGGATTGATTAAGTGTTTAAAAAAATACTTGTCTTTATAAAGGGTGTCCCAAAATTAACGCAAGAAATCTTGCGTTAATTTTGGGACACCCTATATAAGCGGTTCGCTTCGCACGACCCCATCTGCGGCACTGGCAACCTTACTCTACCTAGGTTAGGTTAGGTTGAGGGGCTGACAGTTGATGTCTTTACCGTCACACTTAGATCAACACAGATCCATTGTGATACCCATGAGTATTGCTACTCAAGCTAATAAGAAAAACCTATGTGTTCAGTGAGTCAAGCCATTTAGAGGCTTTGACGAAGTTCAGAATGTTAGTACCTGGCGTACTAGAGAGTTCTTTTAAATCCCCGAAGAAATAGTTGCCAAGCAGTTTCTTCCTTTGATGGGAGAGTGCGGGACAGTGACACAGAAAGTGCGAAGTGTCTTCATGCACCTCCTCGTCACCGCATCCTCTGCATAGATCATCTGAACTGATTCTCATCTTTTTCATATGATAACCTAACAGATTATGTCCGGTGATTATGCTTACAAGAGATCGAAGTGATCCCTTTTGTAGCTGCATAATTCTTTCCGTTCTTTGTTTGTTAAAACAGGGCCAGATCTTTCTTGTAGTGCCGCAGGTGTCAAGAAGGTTCCACCTTTCATCGGCCTTAATTATTATTCTTTTTGAGATTTCCTGTTTTAAATAACAGGTAGGGATGCTAACTAGCTGAGCTTGGCTTACGTCAAGCATTGACCCTAATCTTGCTAATTCATCGGCTTTCTCGTTGCCTACTATATCGCTGTGGCCTGGGACCCAGCAGAGTCTAATGTTGTGCTGTGCGCCAAGAACCTTAAGCTCTTCGCGGCAGCATGAAACAAGCTTCGATTTTACCTCAGTTGCAGTAATCGCTTTTATTGCCGCTTGGCTATCAATGTAAAAGGTGATATCAGCTCGTGGTATCGCCATCATTGATACCTTTTTAGCAGCTGTTGTCACTGCCAGGACCTCCGCTTGGAAGACGCTGCTGTGGTTTGGAAGCCTAAGCGAGGCGGTCAACTTGAGAGATTCAGAATAGAAGCCTGCCCCTACACCAGTGTCCGTTTTAGAGCCATCAGTATAGATAGCTATTGACGACTCACTGGAGTATGGTATATTATCTATCCATTCCTCTCTGCTTGGGATGGCAGCTTGGAATGGTTTATGAAAATCAAGTACGGGTATTTTATAGTCTGCTGTATTACTATGACCCATAATTTTATGAAGGATCTGGGCGTGTCCTATGGAACTGTTTATCCAGACTTTAGTTTGACTAAGTCTCAGGGCACTTTTGGCCGCAGATTCTTGAACAAAGAGGTCTAGGGGAATCAAATTGAGTATAACTTCCAGTCCCGCAGTTGGAGTGGATCTCATTGCTCCCGTAATGCCAGTGCACGCAAGTCTTTGAACTTTTGTCAAAGTTTTCAGGTTCGTGCTCTTTTCTAAAGCTTTCCACCATACCAAATTACCATAAGTTAGTATTGGTCTAATTATTGCCGAATACATCCATCTGATAATTTTAGGGTTTGGTCCCCAGGTTTTCCCGAAAATTCTATTGCAGGAGTAAAAGGCAATCGATGCCTTTTTGAATCTATCTTTAGTGTTCAGGCCCCAGTTTAGTTTTTTATCTAAGATCACACCGAGGTACTTTGCGTGGTCGGAGATTTTAAGAGGGCAGCCTTCGATTGAAGGAATTTTAAAATCAAGTATTTTACGCTTGTTAGTAAATAGCACTAGTTCTGTTTTAGCTGGATTAACTGTCAGCCCACAGTTCCTAGTCCATTTGCTTACCAACGAGAGGGCGTATTCGGTTTGTTCACTGATAGTGGAAAGGAACTTGCCAGTCGCTAGCAATGCAAGATCATCAGCGTAGGCTATTATCTTTACTCCACTTGATTTCAATTTAGAGAGTATACCGTTCATGACAAGAACCCAAAGTAGCGGTGAGAGAACTCCACCCTGAGGGGTGCCTCTGGATGTGGTTACTCTCACCCTTTCTTCCGCTAGCTCAGAGTTAATTTGTCTCTTTCGGAGCATACTCATTATCTACTGTGTTATTACTTTTTCGACTTTGTGGTCGTCCAAGGCTTGCTTCACTGTTTCGTTCTTCACGTTATTGAAGGCTCCCTCAATATCCAAGAACGTTGCAAGGGTGTATTCCTTGTCATTCAGTGATTTTTCTATGACGCTGACAACATTGTGCAATGCTGTTTCAACGCTTTTTCCTTTAATGTAGGCATGTTGAAATTCCGATAAACAGTCCGGTTTCAGGGTGCTTCGGATGTGTATATCAATTAGCCTTTCAAAAGTTTTCAAAATAAACGATGTTAGACTAATGGGTCTATAGTCTTTGGCCTCCGTATGGCTAGGTTTACCAGCCTTAGGGATGAAAACTACCTTTACCTCACGCCACGATAAGGGAACATACCCCCATTTAAGGCTATTATTGAAGATGCTAATTAGGTGTGGGATTTACTCTACCTAACACCTCTTAACATTTTTAGCAAACAAATAGCTGCAAGCTCTGCTATTCGCCTCAAAGCTTCGTCGCAGTGGACTAACAACAACATTGGCCACTCCGTAATTCTTATTTATTTACAATTTATTTACAAACATCTGGCCAACACTCGATTTAAAACGTTCAAGGTGCTTGCTCTCTCTATGCAGATCGCATATTAGCTCGATAATAGGTGTCAAAACCGGACACTGTCTAATAGGAAAGCACGCCACGAGATTAGGCGTATTCTCAAATGACTTTTGCAGAAGCTCTATGGACGAGGAAGAGGAAGAAACAGTTCTTCATCTTGGTGAATTCTTCTTTAACGATCTAAGCGATATAAATCATATCAGAATAACCAGCCTCTCACGTTTCGTAAGGGACTCAAACTGGTTCAATTAAGCTTAGGAGGAAGCCTCAAGATTCATGTGGTATCACAATGTGCCATTAAACTGGCCTAAGTGTGTCCTTTTCCATCTTGGACAGCCACTATAACCTTACGTAACCTCCGAATTCAAACTCCGATTAAAGCTTTGTGTGCCCAAATTCAGAAATACTTCTTATCAACGTTATTTGTATATATTTTTGAATATATTTCAAAAACTTGTTATAACCTTTAGACTACAAATTTGAAATAAGATCAAAAATTGGTTTTAAATGATTTAGCGTTTTTTTTTTAAGAACCATTTTAGCATAAAAGTTTCAGCGTTCTTTTAAGATTATTGTATGGCAGGTGATGACTTACAGCTAATTAGGATTTTGTAAAAATAAATAAGATTCTAACATTTTTAAACGGAATATCGAAGTAAGATTAAAATAGAAAAATCAGTATACGAATTTTATTGAAAAAAAACTAGCTACTTCATGAATTTTCATAGCTTCAAAAAGCCCAATATAAGGTTTTTTTTTTCAAATTATTATGGGTTGTAGCTTAAGGTGATAGATTGATTTTGGAGTTGGATTTGAACAAAAGCAATTAAAAACCTGCCTTGTTGACCAGTGTAATCCCAAACTCTACCAAAACTTTAAATAAAACTCTAGAATAGTTAATTGAGGCTGCAGGCTAAATTAAGAATGAAAATATTGAGCATATTTTTTTTTGAAATATTGAAAAGTTTTATTTGGATAAAATGATCCATTTGATTTTAGTATCCAAAGGCTTTAAGATAATTTTATTCTTATACCTAATCTCATGCTGAAAAGGTCGATTTATTTTTTGGGGCTCAACTACACCAAATTTTATTGTGATCTTATTTATTATTTCGTTGAACTTATCCAACAACCCGGAAAGTATTTTTATTCGGATCTGACCTTTTTTTGACGACACCCTAACAGACATAATGTCCAATAGTATACACCTAACTCTCAATTTGTATATACAAATATACCTATAGGTTAGGTAAACTAATTCTCAACGGTCAATTGCGTTTTTAATTTATATTTTCATTTAAAGCTTTATAAAATGTTCTGCTTTAATTACAGAAATAAATAAATTTCATGTAGGTACCTATTCCTATCTTAACTATCTCAGTTCATTACTATCCCTTTAAACCTAACCTAAGCTAACATAACCTTAAAAAAAAATAAAATAAAAGTTCAATCTATTGTAACTTACCTACCTACACACATTTATATGCATATGTATTTGAATTTCAATTAGCTATTCAATTGGTGGTTAACCCTCTTACAATAAATATACAATATACCCCAAAGGTTTTATACACATTTTCAGTGGCTAAACAACAAAATGGCAGATATATATGTACATGTATATGTATGTAGGGTAGCTATAGCAATTGTATACATTTATATATTGTATATATGTATGTACTTAATCTATTGACATCAACCTATATCTACATTATAAAACAGTATCTATATAGGTACAACTTGTTGAATAAATTCAACCTACATATAGCCTAGAAATACCTTTCCATTCGCAAAATATCATCACCATCAACACATCTAAGGGGTTTATTTGTCGCACCCGATTACGGAAGAAAGAAGAAAATTTATTCTAGCAATCACGTAAAGTGCTTTATGGCAATCTGGGATATACACTACACAGTCAGTGTTCTATAGAGAGCAATAGGGAAAATAGGGGTATGGTGAGGGTTATGGGGTAGCAGGTGATAAACCTTCTTTAATGCCGCACCACATATGCTCCACGCCTATATACCTTGTCTTTATGTTCACCATATAACATATCTTATCTACATAATATAGTATATACATATATTTATATGACAAACATATAAGAATAGTTCTGAAGAAGGTCGACTTTCTACTACAACAATAGGATGAGGAAAAAAAAGAATAAATAAAAGAAGAAGAAAAAGAAATAAACATAGCGGACAACGTTAACGGTATACGGATCTATAAATCTCGTATAGGTATATGGCACATATCCTATTCCTATCCAATCCATGTTGTATCTTTATATCTTTTTATCTGTGATGCGAAATCACAGGGGATGAGTTTATTTTCTTCGCTTTTACAGATTGCCTTTGCCTCTGCCTCTGCCTCATGCCTCTTGCTCGTGGTGTGCGTTGCGTAGTATAATGTATTGATTTTGTTGTTTTATTTTTACACCTAGATTCATTCCCCTACTGATTTTAGGGACATAACCCGCAGGCTACACAGTACAGTACACAACATCGATGGATTCAACTTTAACCGAGCCCTGGGGATGATATAAAAGAACAAGAGCTTGTTTTTATTTGTCCTTGAATTTCTTCGCGAATACATACATATGTATGTATGTATGTATCTACTCCTAAAAACATAGTTTCAAAAAGTTTGCGAGTAATTATTTCCAGGAGGGGTTGGGAATATGATAGTTGCTAGATGGAGGAAAAAAAATATATAATTTCTACCAAAATGAAAACCTGCAGAACAGAACCAGAACAGAGAAGGGGTGCTCGCTGGGGGACAAGCGACCGACTACGATGACGAACGGGGAGACACAAATTTTAAAACATACTTTTTAATTACACGTGTGTGATGATGGTTGCGATCATAATTTATAAGTTTTCGTTAGAAAAGGTAAATGGATATCAAGTATATCATTATCGTTATATTATATTAGCATCGTTAAAAGGAGTCCTTCATTTTGTTTTAATTTGGAATAGCGGAAAAAAAGGGAGGAAAAAGTTTTAATATTTACCCTCGTTGCTGCTTTGAGGAGATTTTTTTACCTGAAATAAAACAAGAAAACAAATATTGGGGTTAGTTTTTTTTTTTCTTAGAAAGTATGTATTTTCGTAGATGTACTGAAATTTATATCAAACTTTGATGTTGAAGTAGGGAATCTTGAAAAATTTGGGTTAGGGAACAAATAGAGTTTTTTCAGATAATGAGATCTAAATATGAGTGTTACCTATGCAGGTATACCACAAACCTTTCGATGACAATGTGGTATTTTCATATTCGCTCACTTCGTTACCCAAAAAATATATTTTTAACTTCCCATAGGAAGTTATTGTAATGGGTCCGATTTTTCAAATTGAAAATTTTGACATTTCTCGACGTTTCAAGGTCCCTAGAGTCGAAATAAAAGATTTTTAGAAAGATATCTGTGCGTGCGTGTGTACGTACGTTCGTACGTCCGTATGTCCGTACGTCCGTACGTCCGTACGTCCGTACGTTCGCGACGTTTTTTTCGTCGTCCATAACTCAAGAACCAGAAGAGATATCGACTTCAAATAAATTTTGTTATACAGATAATAATTCAAAAAGATGCAGAAAGGGCTCTCAAGAAAATTGCGTGGGTAGTTTTTTTTATCATAGCAGTTTAAAAAAAAAAAAGGTGAAAATGTTGGTTAACCCTAAATATCTCATGAACCAATGACGCTAGAGACTTGAATTAAATTTTATATTATATATTGTAACGTGATACAAAACAAGTATATTTTTGGAAAAAAATCCAAATAACTTTTTTTTTATAAATCAAAAAAACTAAAAAAAAAATTTGGAACCTCAAAAATTTTACGACTAAAATATGATTTCATCTCCAAAACAATTTTGTGCAACGAAGAATAATGTTTTTGATATCTGATAAAATTTTGAGAAAAATCTAATTAAGAGTTTTTTTATAAAAAATAAAAAACTAAAAAAACATTACTCAAAGTTGGTAATAATTGAATTTCGACTCAAAACTTTTGAGATATTGGCTTAAAACTACTTTTATCTTTCAAAAAATATTGTTGTCAACATTCAGTTAAAATTGAAAAAAATCGAATTGATAGTTTTCTTACAAAAAATAAAATCTTAAAAGAAAATTTAACAAAAGTTGGTAAAAATTGATTTTCGACTCAAATATCTTTTCAAAAATTTTGAGATTATGGCTTCCAACGAATTTAAACTTATAAGAATTATTGTTTTCAACATTCGGAAAAATTTTGAGAAAAATCGAATTGACAGTTTTTTTACAAAAAATAAAAACCTAAACAAAAAAATTAATAAAAGTTGGTAAAAATTGATTTTCGACTCAAATATCTTTTTAAAAATTTGAGATATTGGGTTTTAACTACTTTTATCTTTTGAAAAATAATGTTGTCAACATGCAGTAAAATTTTGAGAAAAATCGAATTGACAGTTTTTTTTACAAAAAAATAAAAACTTAAAAGAAAATTTAACAAAAGTTGGTAAAAATTGATTTTCGACGCAAATATCTTTTCAAAACTTTGAGATATTGGCTTTTATCTTTAAAAAAAAAATTGTTTTCAACATTCAGTAAAATTTTGATAAAAATCTAATTGACAGTTTTTTACAAAAAATAAAAACCTAACAAAAAAACAATACTAAAATTTGGTAAAAATTTACTTTCGACTCAAATAGCTTTTCAAAAATTAAAAATATTGTCTTCAAACTTTTTTTATTTCACAGAAAATATTATTTTCGATATTCAGTGGTTTTTTATAAAAATCCAACAGTCCATATTTTCTCAAAAAAAAAATAAAATCTACAAGAAATAGTACGCAAATTTGGTAAAAATTGATGTTCGGTTCTTGATATCTCTCAAATTAATTTAATTCATCTAATTAGTAAAAATTTAAGAAATGCTACTAAAATTGGTAAAAATTTGTTTTTCACTAAAAATCTATTTAACAAAACTAGATTTTCAAACTAAACTATTTCTTTATATGAAAAATATTGTTGGTAATTTTAAAATTTTTAAGAATAATTCAACTGACAACTTTTTTAACCCAACACGAAAACCTACAAACTTTTAAGCAAGACAAATCGACAGACGGGATGGGAAGTTTTCAGTGTGGTTCGCATCCTAGCCTCTTTTCTTAAAATTTGTATTTAACTGTCTGGATAGACGTAACCAATAACGACAACGTGTACAGACGTACCTTTAAACGCACATTCATTTCAATTCAATAAAATGGACCAATTACAAAAATCTTCCATTATATGAATTAAATTAAGATTAAAGAAGATATGTATCTTTGTAGTTTCTGCCGAAAGCTACTATCATAAGTCAAATTAATATAAATTTAGATACATTCAAAAACCAAGCTATTGCTTCAAAAGCCAAAAGCTAATCTTTAGCTATTTTTCGAATAATATATGCATTATTTGGTATGGTTCAATTTACATTTTTAATAACAGTCCTAAGATGAATTTATTTCATTTAAACTTAAACTATTTATTTTGAGAAGATAAGATTAAGGATAACAAATTCAAAATCTGTAATTACATTCACATATGTACGTACAGATCTTAATATGTATTCTGTTTTTACCAATTTAATCTGCATTTAATTTATTATTACAGATATTGGTATACATCAATTTGTAAAAGAGATTATTAGATTGTAAGTCATAGCAACCACTATTGTATGTCATCATCTATACATTATTTACATACACGAATATAAGTTTTTCAAGGCAAAAATTTCTAAAAGCAAAATTTAATATTAAACAAATTAGTATACACTCTCAAGAACATTTTAAGTTTAATAAGATACTAAACGTATAGCTTTATCTGCATTACACATTATTTACCGTTTGCCGCACTTAATTTAATTGTCCAATGTGTGTATGTTCGTTCATATTATAATCAAGAGGACAAAACATTCTTTAGAAAATGAGTATTTTGTACATAGATAAGATAAAATGTACCATCATCAGTACACTAGACTTACAAGCTTTCTAGAGGAAAAACGTTGTCTTTATGTTGTTGTAGGGTTTTGGTTTGGCTCTTTATAAACCCTAACCCAAATTCAACATGTGCAATTTATAGGATTTCCTATATTTCTTCTAGAGCCCGAAAAACCCGTTCACTATATGCACCTCCTCATATAACATTGTTTTGCTTTATTGTAATATAATTCTGACCATCATACACACATTCCATAAGATAAAAAGAAAGCTATGTGCACTTAAAAGGCAAGAGAAGAGACATTTTCAAAATCTACTTGAACTTTACTACTCGTATACTCGTTCTTGAATTATGGGACATAGCTCCTATTATATGAAATGAACATAGATACAAGAATTCTTCAAATGGAATGTATGAGTAGAGAATGTACTGCGTACTTGTACTGCAATAACAAAACAAATGGCACTAAAAGCAAGATGGCACTAACTGGCCAAATAAAAAAAGAAAGGGGCAATAACAAATATCAAAAAATAAAAAAACTGAAAACAACATGAAAAAGGAATGTAGACTTAAACAATGGGGCTTTTATAATCTCAATATCCCGAAGAATCTAAAGTGGGTAATCTTAAAAGACATAGTATGGAAGAGTCTTACATGAATATTTTCAAAAGGACCAATGAGGACATAATATAACATACTTGAAATAACACTTGAGGGTTTTTATATTCGCCATTGTGCTTATATGTGTGCTTTAGCTTACATTGACATCGATTTGGTACTTGATTTCATATTTCCGAATATTTGGAAATATGGTCTTATAATATGGGTAAAAAAAGTATAATATACATATGTACTAAAACAACAGATGAAATAGACATACTTAAGATATTTTTTTTAATTTTTAAATTCAAAATTTTATCTTCAAGATTATAACGATTTTGAAATTTATTTATGAAAAGTTTTTTTTAAAATTCAAATAGATTTGAACTTTCTTTTTTTCTTATTCAGAAGGACCATGAATATGTGAAAAGGTTGGCAAGTGAGTTTTCTCAAATCAAAATAGCTTTGATTGAGAGCAATTTTTGACAGAATGCCACTTTCCATGAGTGGTCTTTGCATCGAGGAGACCGAGCAAATATCAGTCTTAGGTATGTGCAATGTGCATCACAAACCACTTGTTGTGGAGTGATCACACATTTGCCAAAAATGCTGCTAAGTGTTTAGGTTTTCTCCAACAATGCAAGAAGTTTTTTACCTCTTCTGATCTGGCTATAATTAACAAAGCTTTTATTTGTCCAAAAATTGAGTATAACTCTCATATTTGGGCTGGTGCTCCAATAACGTACATACTTGAATCGTCTGGATATTACTTAAAAAAAAGGTCTAATGGACATCGTTCTCTTACCGAGACATTTGCTTCTCTTGAACACCACCGCAAGGTCTCATGCCTGTCATTGTTTTATCTTTATTTTTATAAACAATGCTCTATTGAAATACCCGGTTGCATTCCTCCCCTTAAACAGTTCAACCAACCGTAATACCCGTACTGCTAGGCATGCCCATCAGCTCAATTTCGGACGTACTGTTAAGTACAGAGATTCTTTCTTTAGCCGCACTACACGAATGTGAAATGCTTTACCAGGATCAATATTTCCCACTTATTACAATGTGCAGGCATTTAAAACCAATGTGCATCGGTTTTTCCTTTCTAATCCTATCATCTTTTCCTAATTGCTCGCACTGTGTTTAATCATTATAAGGGTATTCATAATCCTTTTAGTGCGCGCACAATATATTAAAAAAATAAGATATATCTTAATTTTACCATTGTTTAAAAAAACACCTTATCAAATCAGAAATTTGTAAAAACTCTGTTGACTATAATTAGTTTTATTGAAAAACTTAGCACATATTTAAAGTTTGAATAACTTTACTCTATTTTCAAGAGTTCTACGATAATCTTTTAGCTGCTGCACTAAAATAAAACATCATTACATCATAAATGAAAAATGAGAAAATTAAGTACAACAATTTATTGCGGATGTGAAACAAGCTGCGGAATAAAGTACTCTAACTATTTAGAACTAGATAGACATTAATATTATCTGCCTAAGTAAAGGATCTGATTACGGAAAAATGGAAGAAATTAAAAGAAAAGGTAAACTAAGTGATGATCCAGATGATAAGACAATCTTTTACAATGAACTAAAAAACCGAATCAATGAGTTTTAAAACGATTATCTAAGCACATTTTTGAAAATTATGATTACAGGTGCTTCTACCAAATACTTATAATGGAAAGCGATAGTAAAATCTCAAGTTGTTAAATTGATCGGAAATCCAAAAGAAAAGGCTGATCTCTTTGCTGAACATCTCGGGAACATTTTTAATCCATCCCCAGCTACTGATTCCTTAAGGTAAGGTTAGGTTAGGTTAGGTTATAGTGGCTGTCCAAGATGGAAACGGAAACACTTAAGCCAGTTTAATGGCACATTGTGATACTACATGAATCTTGAGGCTTCCTCCTAAGCTCAATTGAACCAGTTTGAGTCCCTTACGAAACGTGAGAGGCTGGTTATGCCGATATGATTTATATCGCTTAGATCGTTAAAGAAGAATTCACCAAGATGAAGAACTGTTTCTTCCTCTTCCTCGTCCATACAGCTTCTGCAAAAGTCATTTGAGAATACGCTTAATCTCGTGGCGTGCTTTCCTATTAGACAGTGTCCGGTTATGACACATATTATCGAGCTTATATGCGATCTGCATAGAGAGAGCAAGCACCTTGAACGTTTTAAATCCAGTGTTGGCCAGATGTTTTTTGTGACTTGACACGTGGTGATGTTGTTCCACCTGGAGCCTGCCCTCCTCACAGCGTCTTGCATTAGCAACAGTTTACAAGTAGCGATTGGTATGCCAGTACGTGCCAAACGTGGTAGAATGGGCTGTACTGTACCGTTCCTGGCGAGTTCATCTGCCTTACAGTTACCTGGAATGTCTCTATGGCCCGGCACCCAGCAAAGGTGAATATTAAACTGTTGTGCCATCTCCATTAGAGATGATCGACAGTTCTGGACTGTTATAGAGTTTGTAGAGACAGAATCCAGAGATTTGATAGCGACCTGACTATCTGAGAAAATACGGATATCAGATGTTGATATCACGTTTTCTTTAAGCCAGGACAAGACTTCTTTTATCGCCAAAAGTTCCGCCTGAAACACGCTACAATGATTGGGAAGGCGGAATGAGAGACTTAATTTCAGTCGTTCAGAGTACACACCTCCACCAACCCCTTCTTTTGTTTTTGATCCATCTGTATAGAAGTGGATTGACTCGTCTTCCAGGAATGTCCTATCCTCCCAAAAAGATCTGGGAGGTATAGAAATCTGGAAATTTCTGTCGAATTGTAGTTGGGGGATGGTGTAGTCTGTATGCTTTGGGATTGATTCTAAATAACTAAGAATAACGGAGTGGCCAATGTTGTTGTAAGTCCACTGCGACGAAGCTTTGAGGCGAATAGCAGAGCTTGCAGCTATTTGTTTGCTAAAAATGTCAAGAGGTGTTAGGTAAAGTAAGGTGTCCAGTGCCGCAGATGGGGTCGTGCGAAGCGATCCACTTATACATAGGCAAGCTAAACGTTGAACTTTATTTAATTTATCCCGGTTTATACTTTTCTTTAAAGCATTCCACCATACTGCCACACCGTACATTAAAATCGGTCTGATTACCGATGTGTATAGCCAATGCGTGATTCGGGGTTGTAAGCCCCATTTATTACCAATGGCTTTTTTGCAAGAAAAGAGAGCTACAGTAGCTTTTTTGACTCTTTCCTGTACGTTGCTTTTCCAATTTAGTTTTTTATCTAAGACAAGACCCAGGTATTTAGCCTCGTCCACACCACCTTGCGGTATCCCCCTACTAACGAATCGTCTGCCAGAAGAGTTGCCCAGTTTTGAGTTAAATATTCTGCTAGTAAGCATTAAATGAATTAACTCCCGAAGAAAACTCTTTACATTTAGAGATGTTAGTGCAGATGTGATGTGTGTTCGACGGTGCGTACTAAGGTGTGTAACGCTGTTTCCACCGATTTACCTTTACAATAGGCATGTTGAGACGAAGACAGAAGTCTTGTATCAATACTTGCCCTTAAATGGATATCAATCAATCTTTCCAAGGTCTTAAGAAGGAATGATGATAGACTTATAGGTCTTAGATCTTTAGGATTGACTTGCGAGCATTTACCTGCCTTGGGTATAAAAACAACTTTAACTTCTCTCCATGCCGAGGGAACATGGACCAGGTAAAGACAGCTGGTAAAAATTGCCTCAAGGATTGGTGCAATTATGTCAGAAGTCTTTCCTTAAAGTAAGTTGATAGGAACTTCTTCGAATGTGAAATTCCTTTTTTTATGCTCCAAGAAGTCAGAGCAACATCTGCCAGTATAATGTCAACGGTACGATTATAACAATGTTTAGGTTTTTAAAATACGACCTCAAAACCTTTTAAAAAAATTAATTTCTTAAACTAGATAATACGAGTATAATATGTACCACATCATTAGAGAATCCCAAATTTATATGTTAACAATGTAAGCTACCAGCAAGAGTTAGAATTTACAGACCAATATCGTTATACCAATCATGGCAAAAGTTTTTTAAAAATGGCTACTAAAAACGATCAGCAAAGTAATAGAAGAAAGAAGAAATATTCCAAACCATCAGTTTAGATATAGAAATAACATTTCACGATATAACATGTTGCTCAACCCTTTGGCAAGGTTTGCCATTTGAAACTTAAGTATAAACTGGACCTTCCCAGGCAGCACAACAAAATATTGAGATCAAAAAAAATCATTTGGAACTAAAGAAAACAAAAGCCGTTGTTCTCAAGGAAGTGTCCTATTACCAGCCTTTCATCTTTAATATGTAGGGGATTTCAAAGCTCTCATGACCAACTTTGCTGATAATAAATCCGTTTCAAAAGCTACACAAAAATCGAGAAATGTGGTCAATATTAAGTCTTTGTTTGGACGCAAAAATGTCGTATCAAATTTAATGAAACAAAATCCGAATCGAAGACCGTCTTCAATATACGAAGCAATGTTTGGAGATTGAGAAAAATCTAGCATTTATCAAAACTATGAACTTCCCTAAAGTAAATTAAAAACTAAGGAAGACAAATCATTTTTCGATCTTTCATAGACTAGTGCTGATTAAGCGGTAGTTTTCAAGCAGTTCCACACTACTTCGTACTGATTCTTACCGAGTGTCTTTTGAAGATTTCCATCAGGTAGAAAACAAAAATACTTCATATAAAAGGTTATAAATTTTTTCAGAATTGTTCTACTTCTTAAATCATAATAGATGTAAAATTAAAAACTAATCGGAAATAATGTCATATTGTAGAGAAAAAATAATTTTCCAGTGTGATCATACCTACACATTTCCCAACGTTTACCTTCTTTAAATATGCACATGTAGACAAACAAATTTGGAAAAATTTAGACACTTTGGACTTTGCTTTATTGGTGATTCAATAAATTTATTAATTATTTGAACTTACTGCTTAAATTTTAGTTAGATATTATTCCCGATCCAATCAAGTTTCTCGACTTTCTCATAATTCTTAAGAGTTTGATTGAGTTTTGTAAAGAATTTATATATAACTTCTTAATAGAAGTTATTGCAATCAGTCCAATTTTTCAAACTGATGATTTTGATATTTCTTGAATTTTAGTTCACACGTAACTTCGATTTTACATCGACAATATGTATCGCAAGAAAGTATAGAAATATCGACTTAAAATAATATTTTTAAGGGATAGAAAAGACTTTCAAAACATTCGGTTGGTAGTTGTTTGATGGAAGCAATTAAATTAAATGTGAATGTTTTCGTTGACCTAAAAATTTTACAAATTTTACTTAATTTTCTGGACATCTATAAAATCTTAAGAGAAAAGACTATGCATTCTATTTGCTGTTTTTAAATTAAAAATTGGGTTACCCATAACCTCTGATTTTTACTTCATCGAAAAATATCTAGTGGTGAACATAGGCGTACACGCATTATTTTATTCATACAAAATAAAAGAACGGTAACACGTCTATACACTAAGATATGATAAACCCTATATAATCATCAATTAATATCATAGTTCTCAAATTTAAAAACAATTAATTATGTTCAGAACAAGTTTTTTATACTAAGTGACTGAAGTTGATTTAGATTTTCAAAAAAGATGAATAAAAATTTTAGTACATTTTAGACATTTAGCATCTCAAAACGTGGCAGGTTTTATCTTTTATCATATATGAACTTGTTTAACCAGAGTATACCAAAAAAACAAATCTTTTGCAATACCTAATATATATCCACATAATCAGCACACAAAACACTCATATTGTATTAAACGAAAATCACCTCACCTCACAGCTTGATTCTAGAACCAACATAAGTATATCTTTTATTTTCTATTATGTACCTGAGAGTGAGTCCCTTCTTGATCTCAATTAATGTTGATATTTATTTAACTGAATTATTTAGGAAAGTATTAACCTCACCACATCAAGTTAACATAAGGAAGACATTTAGATTGACACGGTCCATAACCAAAAACGATGCCAAAAACAAAAGTAACAAAACATGCAAAAGCTCCCAAAACCTTCTAACTTTAGTGAAATAAAAACTATTTCATTATACCGTCACGTATTTTTGGATGTAATGGTCGGTCACATAACCAAATGGAAATGAATCCGAGTCGAAGACGAGTTAGTCACGTAAACGTTCCAACAATAATAATGAACTTGTTTATTTCCAAGATGCGACCCTTTGACCCAGAAGTCTTTAATCGTGCGAAACTGTTTGGCTTGGTTTGGTTTTTTTTCGAAAAGAAACAGACATTTTTCCAAAATATTCATGAGCAATTATTTATTATTTATTTTCTTTTGTTCTTTTTTTGTGGATATTCCAATAGGCATATTATACATGGTTTATCAAAAATGTATTTTATTTTCGAAGATTTTTCTCAAGCTTATATACATCATATACATTTTCAATAATTTTGTGATTCAAAAAACCAACATTTTTCAAATAATGATTTGCGTTTCCATATATTTTCATTGTGGTAATCTAATGATAATGTAGTACATACATACATATATAAATATATTTTATTTCTATTATACTCATAATAAACCAAAAATGTCAATACCAACACTATTCTAGTTTAGAAAATCAAAAAAAAGAGTAAGGTCAAATAATGCAGGACACATCAGACATGTTTAGATTCAACAATCCCCATTAGCACATTTGCCATCAAGATGTGATATCCTTAAATTATTAGGAATAAATTTGGGGTTAACCTTAACGTGTTGTTTAGAATAACTACATAGATATATAATATATACAGTAATGGAAAAAATAATAGAAACAAGCTTCGTGTTCATTCCTTTTAACACACAAAAAGGTATTTGTGAAGAGTAGGAAAATAAAAACTATGCAGATAGATTTTTAATAATATATTGCTTAAATGCAACAATTTGTTTTTAAATATAATAATGGGAAATAATGATAAAAAGTAGATTTGTGATTATTATGTTGTTTCATCCTGAAAACAGAATATAAACAAAATTAGAATGGTATACTCTTTTTGTAGCGAGAAAATAACTTAACGATAAAAGTATTTCAAATTCTTTGAGTATTTTGTAGTGGCACTCTTATTATTAATAACTGCCTCCACTGTTAGCCCCATCGAATTCACCAATTCGGCACATGTCTCTACGGGTATGGAGTATTATTCCCTTTGAATTTTCGACAACAACTCGTATTTCTTTTTGGTTTTACAATCGCCGATCCTTCGCTTTAGGATGCCCCATAAGTTTTAAATTGGGTTTAGGCCGGGGGATTTGTTTTTGTGAACTCTCATTTGATTGGCACCTCCTTTTCAGTTAATGGTAGCATAACTGAATTTAAGATGTTGACATAATCCACACCGCACATCTTATCCTTGATCCAAAATATTGGACCTACACCAGATGCTGAAAAGTACCCTCAAAACCTTATAGTCCCACTACCGTGCTTCACTGTCTTTCTTTGTGTATTTTGAGTTAAACTTCTTGTCTTTTGGCCTTCTCTCATACATTTTTCCATCGGAAGTAAACAAATTGATCTTTGTTTCATCCGACCACACAACCTTATTCCAATAAGAATGGTGTAAGTTTTTGTTTGCAAAGGGCACTTTTCGTGGACTTCTCCCAGGAAGACTTGCTTCTATAAGTTGATTTCTTACTGTTCTAGCTATCACTGGTCCGTTTTTGAGTTGTGTTAAAGAAACAAATCGTTTCTTCTTAAATATTTTTACCAATAGTGTATCAAAACGCGAAGAAGTTAATCTTTTTTTTCCTCTTGTTTCTTCTTTAAGGCTCATTATAATAGACTTAATCGAGCTTAAGCCAGCTTAAGGGAACGAACCAATACGCAGCCTTATATGTCACTAACCATAATAGACTATAACTTTTGATAACTTTTCGTTCGGTTTTGACAATAGCTTACTTTCGGTTAAGTCTATTTTAGTTGGGACCTTAGGCGTGAATGTAAAGTTTCAAATACTTTTTTCTTCGAACAGTTTAAGGTTTTTGCAATTTTAACCATCACTTTTCCAGCTTGTCCTAGTTTTTTCATCACTTCGCGTTCAAAATGAGTACAACGTAATTCACGACCCATACTTATTAAAATTATAGAAGACTTTTAAAAAATGTACTTAGTATCGAAAATAAAATAACTGACAATCTAACGAATAAACTCAAAAACCCTGTTTGCATAAATTAAAAACTGACTTTTAAGTTAGAATAACATCACCATCATTAGCCTCAAACTTTTTACCATTAAGTGAAAACAAAAAGTGTTTCCACAAAACAATTTTGCCATTTGAGAGCATTATTAGGTACAATTCAAATATAGAAAGACTAACGACTTAATTGCTAAAAAAATTTTGTGTATCGAAAATGATGAAGACATATGTTTGTATTAGGTCTCGTGAAGAGACCGAAAAACCTTCTAAAAAACCAAAACATGAACCAAATTCAAATAAAGATGAGAAGACATCATCTTCTGGAGCGGCGCAACAGCGTACTTTAAGTGAGGTTGTCAGAGACGACCTCCAAGTATCGGTTGTGGATGAGCTCTCCACAAACAGCAGAGGTCTGCTAGCTGTGTGGAGTTCTATCGAGGCCAAGCTCTCGGAGATGGTGTTTTCTTACACAATCTCGGCAATTGAGGGTCCCTACCCTAGTTTTGACTCTGGCGAAGTGCTCAGGGGACACAGGGTAATCAAATGCGATGACGTGTTTTCCAGGGATTTCCTTAGATCATGCATTGCTAAGATAAGCAATGACTGGGAAGGCTTGAGACTTAAGCTTATCCCAGCTAAGGACATCCCCAGACAGCCTAAGGCTCGCATTTGGTTGCCCGTCATGAGCATCAAGCCAAGTGGACAGGAGGTGATCCGTGGTCTTCAGAGGCTAAACCCGCTGGTTCCAATGCATGACTGGACAGTCATCAAGGCTGAGGAGCCGCAGAAGAACAGCGCGTCCTATCTTTTGAAGATCAGCGGGGAGAGCTTGGGGGCCCTTGAGAAGGCTGAACATAAGTTAAAATTCGGCATTAGAAATGCAAAGATTAAGGTCCTGCAGAATCAGGGAGCAGACTGCGACAACAATGATGGCAAAGTCAAGACCGACGATGACATCATTGTTGCCGAAGTCCCCGGCGAGTCGCCGGGCCCTGAGGGTGCAGGCCCTTCTTCTTCAGGCAATTAAAAACGCGCTGCGTTCTATACAGATTAATCTGAAGCACTCGAAATGTGCCTCAGATAATCTAAAGGTCTTCCTGAGACAGGAAGACTTGGACGTAGCGTTCATACAAGAACCTTGGGTGAATGGCCTCAGCGTTCGAGGCCTTCTGGACCACAAATACGACCTTTTTTATAAAATCCTTAATACTGACCAAGGTAAGCCTAGAACCTCCATTCTAGCTAAGAAACACTTAAAAGCTTTTTTGTGTCCCATCCTTAGCACCTCCGATTTGACGGTTGTCAGAATTGAAGGAAAAAATGCTGGCCTACTTCTGGCATCGGCTTACTGTGGCCACGACCGGCAGTCACCTCCGGAAGAGTTGGAGACCCTGGTAATCGCTTCCAAACAACAAAAGTCAGACCTCCTGATTGGGTGCGACGCCAACGCACGGCATTCTCTATGGGGCAGTACGGTAATTAATGAACGAGGTGAGTCACTTTTTGATTTCATTATTAACAATAACTTAAATGTATGCAATAGAGGTAACACCCCAACTTTCATTTTTCCGAGCTCGGTTAACTTCGAAGGTTGGGAGGATGTACTTGATGTTACTCTATCAAATAACAATCTTTATTCTATAGTGGAAAATTGGAGAGTCTCACTTGTGAATTCTTTTTCTGATCACAGGTGGATACTCTTCAATATAAATTTTGAGTCTGAAATTCCTCCCCCTCACAGAAACCCCAAAAATACTGATTGGAAGAAATTCAGTCAAATAATTAACACGAAACTGTGTAACACGCCAAATCGGTGTCCAGAGTCGGTAAGCGATCTCGAGTCTAAAGTAAAGACCTTCGAGGCAGCTTTTGACACGGCTTACAAAGTCTCGTGCCCTATTAAATACAGTCGCAAATCACTCCCTATGTGGTGGAATGAAGAACTGTCTAGCCTCAGGAAAAAGACTAGAGTGATCTTTAATATTTGCCACAAACACAAATTCTACCAACCGTACAAAGACTGTCTAAGAGTTTATAAGCGAGCCATTGCCAAGTCTAAACAGCAAAGCTGGAGGGATTACTGCCACAAAATAGAAAATATAAAAGAATCCGCCAGGCTTAGTAAGATTCTATCGAAGGACCATTGTTGTCCTTCCTTTCTTAAAAAATCTGGCGATTCCTGGGCAGCATCTCCTGCAGAATCCCTAGAACTGCTGTTGGCTGCGCTTTTTCCGGGTTGTGAGAATAACAACCCTCAAACTCTTAATTCAAATGGCGTGTCGACGGCGGATATAGAACACATTGATAACTTGATAAATAAGGAAAATATTGCTTGGGCAATCAACACATTTTCCCCGTACAAGTCTCCAGGCCTGGACGGCATAATGCCGATCATGCTTCAGAAAACGCAATTTCTGGCGATTCCTTGGCTGGAGATGATCTTTAAAGGATGTCTCTGTCTAAATCATGTTCCCGAGTCTTGGAGACATGTTAGAGTAGTTTTTATCCCGAAGGTCGGCAGGCGAGGACATGAATCCGCGAAGGATTTTAGACCAATAAGCCTTACTTCCTTCGTGCTTAAGACAATGGAGCGCATTCTTGATTACCATATCAGAGGCATTTTAGATGTAAATCCTCTTGAGAGTTCACAACACGCTTATCTTAAGGGCAAGTCTACGGAGACAGCCCTACATGAGGTAGTGCGTACAGTTGAAAAAACCATACATTTCAAAGAATATACTCTCGCTACCTTCTTAGACATAGAAGGAGCTTTTAACAACGTCTTAACAGAATCTATTCAAGAATCACTAGTTGATCAGGGTGTAGAGGACTACATCAGAAGTTGGATTATATCCATGCTCAGTGATAGAAGGATTCAAGCTTCCTTAGGTAACACTTACTTGACCAGATGCGTAAACAGGGGAACACCTCAGGGGGGTGTTCTGTCCCCTCTTCTTTGGCTTCTGGTCATGAACAAAATTCTTTTTAAACTGGAAAGTTGTGGTGTGAAGGCCGTTGCTTACGCAGATGATTTGGTGATACTGGTATCAGGAAAGTACACTTCCGTGATTAGTGAGATTACGGAGATGGCATTGCTAAAAGTAAGCAACTGGGCTACAAGCTGTGGCCTGGGTGTCAATAAAAGCAAAACTGAACTGATGCTCTTTACTACGAAAACAAAAGTACCACCCTTCACCTTTCCCCGCCTCAACGGTGAAACTCTTTCCTTGTCTTCCAGCGCTAGATATTTGGGAGTAATACTTGACCCAAAGTTAAACTGGAAACTTAATATCGAAGAAAGGGTCAAGAAAGCCAGCATAGCTTTCTATGCCTGCAATAAAACCTTTGGCAAAAAGTGGGGTTTGCAATCGAAGATGATTTTGTGGACGTATACAGCCGTGGTACGTCCAATCTTGTCCTATGGTTCGATTGTTTGGTGGCCCGCGCTTAGCAAAGCCTACAATATAACCAAACTAAAAAAGGTTCAGAGAACAGCTAGTGTTGGCTCCACGGGAGCTTTGCGCTCATGTCCGTCGGACGCCTTAAACGTTTTTCTCTACCTCTTACCAATAGACCTGCATATCAAATACTTAGTATCTTGCAGCGCGTTGAGACTTAGGGAATCGAATAGTTGGTATTCTAGGCCCTTTGGTCATAGTAATATCACTAATCTCATCCCAGCGGACATCTTTTCGACAGAAACCGACTACTGCACCCCTACTGTGGACCTAAGTGCGGATTTTAAAATTATCATCCCATCTCGAAATGAATGGGATGATGACTTAGTGACGAGAGGCTTCGACACAACTATTTTCACTGACGGCTCGAAGATGGAGTGTGGGGTCGGTGCAGGAATTTTTTCCGAGTCTCTAAATGTCTCCAGGTCTTTGCGACTTCCTGACTTTGCTAGTGTTTTTCAGGCTGAACTACTCGCGATCAAGGAAGCATGCAAGTTACTAAAACTAGATCCAAATCAAAACCGCAATACAGCTATTTTTTCGGACAGTCAGGCGGCTATTCAAGCGATTGGCTCGTCCACTTCATCCTCCAAACTGGTTCAACAATGCCGAAGTGAGTTAGCGAGCATGAACATTGGACTCAGGGTCACTCTCATCTGGATTCCGGGTCATAGAGGCTTTGAGGGCAATGAACGAGCTGACGAGCTGGCTAGGCAAGGATCAGCCCTTCATAGCTCACTCGCGGAAAGAGTCAACATTCCTCTTGGTGCTATGAAGGGCAAGATCTTCTCTATCTTCCTCGCTGAATCAAACCACAGGTGGAACAGCCTAACCAACTGTATCATATCTAGAAGGATATGGCCCACCTACAACAAAGCCCGTACTAATAATCTCATTTGCAGACCCAGGCAAGACATAGCCAGGGTCGTTGCTACATGCACCGGACACTGGCCTGTTGGAGAACACGCATCTAAGCTGGGCATCCCCCACAATACTTTCTGTCGTAGTTGTGAGGACCAGCGAGAAAAAGAAACTGTTCTTCACTTCTTATGCAAGTGTCCCGCCTTAGCCAAAACGAGAGCCAAAACATTGGGAAAGTCCTTTTTCAACGACCTCAATGAGCTCTCAGAACTGGAGACCAAAGATTTGATCTCCTTTCTAAACGCAACAAAGTGGATTTGAGGCGTATTTTTCTCTTTATAATCCCCCTTTTATCTTTATAGGTCAACCGAGTATTTTATGGTATCAAAACGGCGCAACGCAGCGCTAATTGTGTCACCGAGCTAGACTGCTCGTGGCCACCATTTCTACTACTACTACTTGTATTATTTTTTCCATCACTGTATATAATGAGAAATCGGAAATGTCATCTCTAGATGTAGATTTATTTCTTAACCCATAACCACAATTCATTATTGGCAATATATGTAGATATTTGAAATAGGTGTTCTAATAGAATCTGCCAAGTTTAAAAAAAATGTTAATGTGAAGTATTTTCAACAAACGGGTAATTTTTGTTCTTACAAAATTTCAGAGCTGACAAAATATAAAAAAAAACTCATTTAAATATTTTATTTTTTGAATGAATCACTTCGTCAAAAAGACTACCTACTCTAGCTTAACCTGAGAAAAGCTGTAAAAACATTTGTGAATTTGTGAAGTGTATGATGTCGATTTTATTAGATAAGGTTATCAAAATGATTCTGAAAAAAGTAGACCCTCTAAACTGCACCAACTATAGAGGCATCAGTCAAATTAACATCGCTTACAAAATCTTCTTTGCCGTAATATGTGAACGTCTAAAGCCCATCGTCAACAACCTGATAGGTTATATCAGTGTGGTTTTACACCAGGAAAGTCCAAAGTCGATCAAATATTCACATTACGGCAGATCCTGGAAAAAAACCAAGAGCAACATTAGAGTAGAGGCACTATCTTTCAAAAATCTGTCCAGTTACTAGATGACATTAACATAATCGGAAGAACTCAGCGTGATGTCAATGGGGCTTTTGTGAGTATTGAGGCAGAGGCGGAAAAAATGGGTTTAACGGTTAAAGAGAGCAAAACAAAGTACATGCTGTCGTCAAGAAAGAACTTACACCACCGATGTCTTGGTCAAAACGTCACCATCGACAGACGTAACTTTGAGGTAGTTCAGGACTTCGTCTACCTAGGCTTCGCTACGAACGCAGAAATCAACATCTGAGATCAAAAGAAGAATAACTCTTGCTAACCGCTGTTTCTTTAGGCTAAGAAAGCAATTGAGTAGCAAAACTCTCTCTCGAGGGACCAAAGTGTCGCTATATAAGACCCTCATCATCCCCGTCCTTCTATACGGTGCATAATTATGGACTATGAAAAAAACGGATTAAACCACTTTGGGTCGTTTCGAGAGAAAAGTTCTTCATGTGATCTACGGTTCCGTATGCATAGAAGGGGAGTGGAGGAGAAGATGGAACGATGAGCTGTTTGGGCTGTACAGCGACGTAGTCTTAACCAGAAGGGTAAAACTTCAACGACTAAGATGGCTGGGACACGTAGAGCGGATATAAACCAATGCTTCTGCCCGGAAAGTCTTCGAAACCACACCCAAAGGACAGCCCAGTAGAGGAAGACGGATTCGGTTGGCGCGCATAAGTGGAAAGTGACTTCATCCAACTTGGAGCGCGAAACTGGAGACATCTAGCTAGGGACCGAGCTAGATGGAAAAGTTTGTTGGGTGAGGCCCTAGTTCACAAAGGACTGTAGCGCCACCTTAAGTAAGTAAGTAAAGTATACAATAACCCTTAGATTCAAAAGCCCTTAATTCAACATCAAATCAATCTCAAGAACCTGAATAAGGTACAGAGACTAGCCTGTATAGGAATTACAGGGGCTCTAAGATGCACACCACAAGCTGGGTTGGAAATGATCTTGGACCTCCCCGGCTCTGGATGAGTTCATAAGGTGCACGGCAGCCAAAACTGCAATTCGTTTAAGAGAACTAAGTACTTTTGATGTGCAACTGAGTAGACGTGTTTGATTAAGTGGCAATAATCTGAATAGTTTCAAACGTTTATTTTAACGTACCAAGGTTTTACTCCACAAAATAAAAAAACTATTTTAAACACTACCCGTTCAACATTATAAAATTTGATTAAATCAAAATTGCAAATACTCTAAATTAATTTAAAAGTTCGATTTATATTGCACAAATTTGATTTTTGATTTTGCACATGGTGGAAAATATTATCTCTTAAATTAAAGTGCGATCTACTCTTTTTTCAAAAATTAACTCATACTCACGTAAATTTAACAAAAAGTGTACATGACTGGTAAAAGGCAGAGAAAACAGCTCTCACAATCCCCTGGTCAGCAGCAGCCTCCATCTCCAGAACCTAAACAGGCAAAAAACACATACACTACATCAAACACCGACATGTCACACGAAGAAGCTCTTCGTAAGCAAAGTGAGTACATCATATCACTTCTTTCGTCAAAAATAGAAAAATTCGAAGAGAGAATAACGGCGAAAATTGACACCGACATATCCAAACTAAAGATTTCTATTGATGACGTTAATAACCGTATTAAAACTATTGAAACCAAGTTAACCGAAATTGACGTCATCAAAGAAGAAAACAATTCACTTAAAGCACAACTGAAACAGCATGATGATGCTCTTCGAAAAATCATCACACGCATTGAAAGAAATGAAGAAATGAACCTTTATAAACAAACAGAGAGTGATGCTCTGGTTCATGGTCTTCCATTACTGCAAAATGAAGATTTAAAATTAAGTTTCAATCACTTGTGCAAAACTATAGAAATAAAGCCACTCATTATTCGAGACATTTTCCGAATTAAAACAAATAAATCTACTTTAAATCCACCCGTCATAATTAAATTTTTTTCACCACGCGACAAAAGCACCTTACTACGATCGATATCCTACTACCGCACTAAATCAAAAAAAGCACTCACTCTTCGAGACTTTGGACATACTTCTGACAATGCTGTATATATACATGAATGTCTTACGCAACGGAATCGATCACTTCTGCAAAGTGCAATCAAAATGAAGAATGAAGGGCAACTGTTCTCAGACTTTACAATGCGTGGGTTTGTTTACGTTAAAAAGAACCGCAATGATAAAGCTATTTTTGTGGAGAACAACGATGTTCTAATTGATTTTGCCACCAAAACATCTATGAGAACTGAAACAGCTGATTAAAGAATAGACTTAAAGAAGAGAAAAAAGTAAACAACTATTTTTTTTTCCTGAACTATCTCTTTTTTTTTACTATTTTAATTTTTTGCTCTTATTATAAATTTTTGGATTTTTCGCTCTTATTATTAGGAATTTTCTTTTTTATTATTTTTTATAGTACCTAATAAAAACAAATTGAATAAAAAATGAATATTAATATAGAAAAATATAAATTTGTCATTGTCATTGTCGTTATCACTGTCATCGTAATCGTCGTCCTTCTATATTTAAAATTCTTTCATGATATGGTCGTGCAGCTTCTTAACTTGTTTCGCTGGACTAGTTTGGGTCCTTGTTGCTTAAATATCTATATTAATGATTGATTCTAATAATCATAACAGAAATTCGGTTTTCGAGGATTCACATGATTCTACGCGTTCTTTGATTCGAATTTTAGGTGCGCAACACACTGGCTTGAGAGTTTGCCATATTAATGCTCAGAGTTTAGGTCCCAAGCTGGATGAATTTCGTTATTTGTTTGAACATTCAAACATTGATGTAGTCTGCGTCTGTGAAACTTGGTTTTCTACAGATTCCGTTTGTTGCATTGAAGGGTTTAATGTCTTTCGTTGCGATAGGGTTGGTCGTATGGGTGGTGGTGGATTGAGCTGCAGGATAATTCGAAAGTCTCAGCCAGGAAGTGGTGTCGAATATATATTTGTCGAGGTAAAATGTAACGACAACAAAATTTTGCTAGGTTCAGTTTATCGTCCAAATCGCAATATCGATTTAACACCGTTGTTCGCAATATTAGATGAGTTATCTTTTGTGTCACCTTTTATCATTGTTGCGGGAGATTTGAATCATAATGTTCTAAGAAGCCCTGATCTTGTAGATAGAATGAGATCTTTTAATCTATTTCCTACTAATGTTTCAACCCCAACTCACTTTACCAGGGAGAGTAGTACATTACTCGATATGTTTTTTGTAAGTCATTTACAAAAAGTTCTTCTTTATGACCAAATTTCCACTCCCTGTTTTTCTCATCATGATCTAATTTACCTTACTTTTCAATGTTCACCCATGATATCTTCATCTACCTTCAGCTTTCGTGATTTTAAAAATGTCAACAGGCAGCAGTTGGAAGTTGATTTGAATTCATTTGATTTTCATCAAATATATCTTATGCCATCTGTTGATGACCAGGTTTCATTTTTACAAAATAATATAAACCATCTCTATAACTTACATGTTCCTCTAGTTACAAGGCAATCTCGTTTTAAAGCTCATCCTTGGTTTAATAACCATATTATGTCGCTTGTAACAGAACGTAATCGTGCATATAAGCGCTGGAAGACTTTCAGGATTGACGAATTGCATAGTGAATACAAATCTTTGAGAAATAGAGTAGTCTTTTTAATTCGTGAAGCTAAACAACGATTTTATGCTCCAAAGCTTGACCCTTCCCTAGCTAAGCAAAAACTATGGAAGAATCTGAGAGAGGTAGGTGTAGGTAAAAAAATTAACAACAAAATCGTATCTATCGATTGTGATGAGCTTAACAAAAATTTTGTTACTCTTAATTCCTCTTTTTCTGAATTCCAAATTATTGAAACACAATCACAAGAAGATATTTTAAATGACCATCTGTCTACAGGTGGTTTCTGTTTCTCACCTGTTAATGAGGTTGATGTTTTAGAAAGTGTTCTTTCTGTAAAATCCAACTCTGTTGGAATTGATGGTATCCATCCGGTGTTTTTAAAAGCTATACTGCTTTATGTTCTCAAATACATTACTTATGCATTCAATACTATTTTTATGACAAGCACATTCCCTTCTGCTTGGAAGCAAGCCAAGGTTATTCCTATACCTAAAAATCGCGATGCAGATGAGTTTCGACCCATAGCCATTTTACCATTTCTTTCTAAAGTTTTAGAAAGACTAATGAATCATCAAATCCGGACTTTTATAAACAGAAATAAATTACTATGTATCAACCAATCAGGATTCCGGCCTAAACATAGTTGTACTACTGCCTTAATTGACGTAACAGAAAATATAAGAAATGTTTAGGATGATGGAAAAATAACTGTACTTACACTTTTGGATTTCTCTAAGGCTTTTGATACCGTCAATCACCATATACTTTGTAAAAAGCTTAAAGATCAATTTCATTTCTCAACTCCTTCAGTAAAACTGATTCTTTCCTACTTAACCAGTAGATCTCAAGCAGTTTTTGCAAACAACTCTATGTCATGTTTTCTTCCTCTGCAGAGAGGTGTCCCTCAGGGCTCTATTTTGGGCCCTTTGCTGTTCTCCATGTATATCAATGATCTACCATCTTGCCCATTGAGTTCATCTGTACACATGTATGCAGATGATGTTCAATTGTATAATAGTTTTCCACTTGGTATGCTCGAGAACGGTGTGCATGAAGTTAATGAGGATTTGAAAGAAATCGCTTTCTGGTCCCGTAAAAATGATCTTTGTTTGAATCCTAAGAAATCAAAGTGCTTAGTAATTTCCAGGACTGTAATCGACACTTCATATTTCCCTGACATCTATTTAAATAATACAGTTATTGAATTTGTTGATACTGCGAAAAACCTTGGTCTCACGTTTAATAAAACGCTCAGTTGGAATAACCATATTAGAATTTCGACAGGGAAAGTTTATGGAATTCTTCGAATGCTTTGGGCATCTCATCATATAACCCCATTAAAAACCCGACTAATATTGGCTAAAACCCTGATAATACCACAAATGCTTTACTGTTGTGAGATTTTTAGCAATTGTGATTATGAACACAAACGAAAACTTAATGTTGCCTACAAAAGTACTGCGCGTTATGTTTTTGGTGTAAGAAGATATGATCACATCTCTAATTTCTCTAAATCAATTTATGGTATTACCCTAGATAATTTATTTAAACTTAGAACACTAACCTTGTTTCACAATATTCTGCAAACCCATCAGCCGGAATACCTTTACAATAAAATTAACCACACACGATCTGTAAGATCTTGCAATCTCATACCAATACGCTGCTCATTTTTAGTATCTGAACGCCAATTTTATGTGTATGCCACTCGATTATGGAATTCCCTCCCTCAATCTTTAAAAATAATAAGCAGCTCGGCCCTGTTTTGTAGGATGCTCAAAGAATTTTTCTCCTAATTATCTTGTGGATGTTGATGGTGATGATGACAATCAAATATATTTTTTCTTTTGTTTTGAATAACATTTTATTTTTAAGGATTAACTCATTTTTGTTTATATAAATAAATTTCGTTTATATATTTTTTTTTTTTTAATTTTAAAATTTCAATTTATATTTAACATTAAGAGAGCGATAGAATTAGCTTTTCCAATTTTCTATTGTATCTTAAAACTACATTAGAAAAGCACAATGAATGTACAAATAGTATTACTATACTGATGTTTTACTCTAATTTATAAGGTATTGTATCTTACTGAGTAAATGTATGCAAATAAAAAATAAATAAAATAAAAATAAAAGTTTTGGAGGCACAGCACTTATGGACACGGGTCAATCTTACAAAGTTATGACACGAGTCCAGGACTGAGGGAGACCACCGATTATATCCCCCCTTTACTAGATTTCGACAGGAAGTTTTCTATTTTCATACCAGACAGACAGGGTTGGGATCCTAATTCACTTATAAGTAAACAGGGTATCCCTTTCTACACTGACGGTTGAAAAATGGAATCAGGAACAGGTGCTGGAGTGTTTTGCTAAACTCTCAACACCAGAGCGTCATATAAACTCCCAGCTGAATGTAGTGTCTTCCAGGCCGAGATCTTTGCCATTGGAAAAGCAGCTGAATTGGCACATCACGAAAAGCTAAGCTCCTCGGAGATTACTTTTTTCGTGGACAGCCAGGCTTCTATCAAAGCCTTAGCCAGTGAGACCATAAGATCAAAAGCTGTTTTAAACTGTAAGAAGGAATTTAATAAAATCTGCCACACTAACCAGGTAAAGCTCTGCTGGGTTCCTGGACATAGCAATATAGAAGGGAATGATATAGTAGATGAACTAGCCAGGAAAGGGTCAGAAGCAGACATAAGTAGTAGCGACCATTCAGGTAGGGGACCACTCGTCCCGATTGGGATACTCAAGAGGAAGATAGACCTTAAACTAAAAGAGAAAATCAATAACTCCTGGAAATCCAGGGACGATTGCGTAATCTCTAGAAGTTTGTGGCCTAACATAAATGAAAAGGAAACTCGGTACATTCTATCGCTGAGTAAAAAGAACATTAAAATCTTGATAGGGTGTACTAACAGGTCATTGCGCCATTGGCACAATGGCTAACAGGATAGGGACATTTGCACCCGATTTTTGTAGGAGCTGTCAGGATGAGGAGGAAACAGAAACCATTAAACACCTGCTCTGTGACTGTCCGAACCTCCAAACCAGCCGACTCCGTCATTTCGGAAACAGGTTTGTTGGAGAATTGGGTGATCTAGCACAGGTCTCAATGGCAAACAAGAGGAAATTTATAGATAGCACAGGCTGGTTCGTTAACGAGCCAGTCTACGCTAATCGGAAAAATTGAGGAGCATCGATGCTTACTTTTACTTTTACAGGGGATCACAATGGACCAGCAGGCCCCCGTGTACGCAACAGCTTCATGCTGTGCACACCCCTTATTACCGTACCTAATCTAACCTAACCTAACCTAACATCAAATCAATGTGTGTTGATAATTATGTGAACGAATAATTTTAACGCGTTGCTCTGTACTGTAAACATTTATTGTCAGTTTCTAAGATTTGGAAAATAAAAAAGTTATTCATGTTTTCTTTTATTAGCCTTATTTGGACCACTTTGTTAAACTTAATAAAACATACATTTAAACTTATTTGGTAGTTTTATCCCATACCTACATTATTTTTTCTTATTGTTCATACCATATAACATATACAATTGATATGTTTTTTTTATCTGGAACTTAAAACGCTTTTGTACATAATTTACCTTTTTCCATCAGATCATGGTGAAGAAGGAAAAATTCATTGAAAGCCGTCCTACTTTACCTTACCTTTTAATTATTGAACTATGAACATACCTGTATTCAAACTTTTTGTCCTTTATGATAATAGACAGTTTACAGTTGTTGTCATAATATTATCTTCTCTAAAGGTTCCTATGCTATGCTCTTAACTTTAAATTAGTATTCTCTAGAAAACTTCTTTTTACTTAATAAAAAATAAAGGTTTATACTCTTAAAAGGTTTAACTATTGTTGAAAGATAGCAGATAATCACAGAATGTAAAAATTAGTGCAGAATACTAAATGAAGGATTTTTGTGTATTTTAAGGTACATCTTCATATTGTATGTACGTTTATTTGTATGTTTTTAGGTACATATACAATATACATATTTATGTATGCAAGCGTAGATTGAAAGTATGTAAACATTATTCCTATTTGAATAATAAAAAAAGGTGAATGTTAAATAAAAATGTAAGGGCTGAAAGAAGTTATATACACTCAAAAAATTTTCCTGGTAGGCTAAATCTGGTAGAAAATACCAGCCAAAAAACTGGTAAAATAGTCCAGATTTCGTGGTAAATAACTCCACATTTCATGGTAAAAATCAAAAAACCAGAAATCTGGTAGAATCTACCAAGTACCAGAAGAAATTTTTTTTAACCAGATTTCCTGGCAGAAAAAAACCAGGAATAAATGTGGTAAAATACTCCAGATTTCGTGGTAAATAACTCCAGATTTCCTGGTAAAAAGAAATCTGGTTTTAGTTACCAGAAATCTGGTTTCCTGGTCAAATTTTTGACAGAAAATTTTCTGGTAAATATTACCAGCGTCCTGGTAGAAACTATTTTTTTCCTGGTAAAATGAAGATTATCTGGAATCTGGTAAATAGAACCAGGAGATTTATTTTCTGGTATATTTTTTCCTGGTAGATAAAACCAGTCTTCTGGTATTTATTACCAGAAATACTGGGAGTTTAAAAATTATCTTTTTTTCTGGTAAATAAAACCAGGAATTTTACTGTCTGGTATATTTTTTCCTGGTAGATAAAACCAGTCTTCTGGTACTTATTACCAGAAATACTGGGAGTTTAAAAATTATCTTTTTTCTGGTAAATAAACCCAGGAATTTTACTGTCTGGTATATTTTTTTCTGGTAGATAAAACCAGTCTTCTGGTACTTATTACCTGAAATACTGGAAGTCTAAAAATTATCTTTTATCTGGTAAACAAAACCAGGAATTTTATTGTCTGGTGTATTTTTTTCCTGGTAGATAAAACCAGTCTTCTGGTACTTATTACCATAAATGCCGGAAGTCTAAAAATTATCTTTTATCTGGTAAATAAAACCAGGAATTTTATTGTCTGGTATATTTTTTCTTGTCTGGCATACATTTTTACCAGAAAAAAATTCCTGTATGTTTCTGGTATATTTTTACCAAGAAAAAAAATATTTCTGGTATATTCTACCAGAATTCTGGTACATTTTTACCAGGAAAAAAAATGTTCCTGGTATATTCTACCAGAGTTCTGGTAGGTACATTTTTACCAGGAAAAAAAATATTCCTGGTATATTCTACCAGAATTCTGGTATATTTTTACCAGGAAAAAAAATATTCCTGATATATTCTACCAGAATTCTGGTACATTTTTACCAGGAAAAAAAATATTCCTGATATATTCTACCAGAGTTCTGGTAGGTACATTTTTACCAGGAAAAAAAATATTCCTGGTATATTCTACCAGAATTCTGGTATATTTTTACCAGGAATACTGGAGAAAATTTTACCGGGGAAAACAAATATTCCTAGTATATTCTACCTGAATACTGGGTCTATTCCCGGTATAATTTTTACCAGGAAAAATAATTCTCCTGGTATATTCTACCAGAAATCTGGTGTTTTTTACCAGGAATTCTTCAAAAAAAACTCCTGGTAAAATTTACCAGAAAATTCTGGTACGCCTGGTAGGAATCTAAAAACCACTTTTTCTGGATAAATTTAGCGGGAAATCTGGTCACCGGTACCAGTTTTTTTTTGAGTGTAGAATATTTGCAAATAACTAACTACTTTAAGAACAAAAATGTTTTATTTTATACATAGGTAACAAAGTTTTAGGCTCATATCATGATTCAAAGTTTCTTTATTAAATTATTTTGAATGCCATGAGAAGATAAGACCTTTTTTTAATAACTCTAACTAACATGACAATTTGTTTTTTTTTTTGTTTTTCAAAAAACCTTTTCATGCAAAAAGTTGTTGTGTAACATTTTTTAAATTAATTTAAGTCAATTTAAAACAAAATATTGTCATAAGAAAACAAAAACTTTTCTTCAGTGTGCTTAACCCTCCCATTGAGAAAATCACCGTCGAATATTTCGTCTTTTGGTTTAATTTGAACTTCAAAAATAGTTTTTATATTTGGAATACAAAGTGTAAATTTAACGTATATATAAGTTAGCGTTGTGAAACTTGTCTGAAATGAAGGCACTATTCACTGAAAGCTAAATTAAAATTTCAATATTGTACCCATTGGTATTTTTACTTGCGACATATAGGAACTATAAGTAAGTAAGGCAAGTTTTGCATTTGTGCAAAATTTCGAACTCGAGATTTTAATCAACATGACTATCCTCAGTAGAGAAGTCGAAAAAAGTGGGTCCTCCGATTCCACCCGGTCTGCTTTGTCTGTCTGTCCACGCTCCGCTCCTGCAGCCTAAACCACTCGATTGAGTTCAAACTTGGAAGTTAAGGTTTTAAGCAGATTCGCGTTTGGCGTATCTTTCATTTTTTTTAAGATCAAAACTAACAGTGGGAAACAATTTTGTTGGTCAAAAAACGAAAATTCGAATTTTCTCAAAAACAAACCGCTAGATTTTTTTAAATTTTCTCTAAAATTTTATTTTTAACGTGGCTTCTTTTTGTAAGAAAAACATATTTTTATATTGCTCCGGAAAGGTACCACTCAAAGAATTTATTTTTTTTAACGAGCTCTTATATTGCCTTAAAAATATTTGATTATCAGAAGTGCAATTTTTTTTGGATTTTTAAAAAAATATTGATTTTTTTTTCTAAATTTTATATCTCAAAAACGTGTCAACATTTTTTTACGAAATTCAAATGTAGAGCGTGTATTTACAATCACTAAATAAATGCATACCAAAAATATTTTTAGAACAAAATTGAAAAAATTTATTTAAAAAAAATTAATTATTTAAAAAAAAAACCGCTCTAACGATTTTCGAAAAAAAAATTTGAAAAATCAAGGATTTTTGTGATTTATAAATCGAAAACAATATTTTCTGTGAAATAAAATTTTTAATTTTTGAAAAGATATTTGAGTCGAAAGCAGATTTTTACCAAGTTTTAGTAGTTTTCTTTTTTAGGTTTATATTTTTTGTTGAAAAAAAAAACTCTCAATTAGATTTTTCTTAAAATTTTTGCGAATGTTGAAAAAAAGATTTCTTATCAGAAAAAATTTTTTAGGAGCCATTAATCTCAAATTTTTGAAAAGATATTTGAGTTGAAAATCAATTTTTACCAAATGTTAAAAACCTTATTTTTCGTTGCACAAAATTATTTCTGAGATAAAATTACCATTGTGGGAAATATTAAAAGCCAAATTACGAACTTGTTACCATCTTTGGAAAATACAAATGGGGAAGAAGTGCAGATAAAACATCAACTTTTCCTAACCATGATAGACGAAAAATTGGCTCAGGGTTTGAAAAATAATCCATCAAGTTCCTCATGTACTATTAAGTGGTGCTACACCTCGTCTAATGAACAATTTAGAAAACGTTACGGCTAGACCAGAGGATGAAAATTCCTTCTAATATGGGCTTTCAACCTTGCACGCCTGGATAAGATGTATGGAATTTATTTTACACCTATCGTACAAACTTCCATTTGAAAAATGATCAGCAATAAACGCAGAAAACAAAAAAACTTGAACAAGAAAAGAAAATTATGGTTCAAAAGCGTTTTCGACAAAATTTTGATTTACGAAGAGAGCATTATAAAAACCTTTGCGGTACTACCAATTGGACAGCTCTCAGAAGATGTTCCAAGAGTCTCGCAACAAAGACTACAAACATTTTGCATCATGGACAAATATGTTCTAGAGCATCAACAAATGAAGACGTTTTTCATAGGCTTAAACATCAGATCTATTTATCTCAAGTATGCGAAAACCATGCATTAAAAATGATAAAAGAACTTGACGAAGACACCCAAAAATTTTAAAAAGTGAATCTGCTTATTGCAGATCCTGAAGATTTGGTAGAGTAAGAAATCTGCTTGCATATTAATTAATTTAATAAGTATTATTAAATTCTTAACCAATGAAGTAGATTACTCCAATACTTTAATGTTTAAGAAATTATTTCCGATTTTAAACCAAATCGTTTCTTAAAACGCTTACGGAAGCTATATTAAGCAAAAATGTATGTTGAAAGTCTAGCAGATTTATTTGTCATATATTAAACTACATATGTACAGTGATGGAACAAATACTAGAAACAATCTTCGTGTTCATTCTTTTTAACACACAAAAAGGCATTTGTGAAGAGTAGGAAAATAAAAACTATGCAGATAGATTTTTAATAATATATTGCTTAAATGCAAAAATTTGTTTTTAAATATAATAATGAGAAATAATGATAAAAAGTAGATTTGTGATTATTATGTTGTTTCATCCTGAAAACAGAATAGAAACAAAATTAGAATGGTGTACTCTTTTTGTAGCGAGAAAATAACTTAACGATAAAAGTATTTCAAATTCTTTGAGTATTTTGTAGTGGCACTCTTATTATTAATAACTGCCTTCACTGTTCGCCCCATCGAATGCACCAATTCAGCACATGTCTCTACGGGTATGGAATATCATTCTTTTTGAATTTTCGACAGCAACTCGTCTTTTTTTTGGTTTTGAAACCTTCGGTCTTTGGCTTTAGGATGCACTATAAGTGTTCAATTGGGTTTAGGCCAGGAGATTGTGATGGCCATTCCATAACATTGATTTTGTTTTGTTGTAAGTATGTGTTAGCCAATTTAGAGGGGTGCTTCGGGTCATTATCCTGCATGTACGCCCATTTGATTTGCACCTCATCTTTAGTTAATGGTAGCTTACCTGAAACTGGACCTACACCAGATGCTGAAAACTACCCATTATATTATTTTACTCCCACCACCGTGCTTCATTGTCTTCTTTGTGTATTTTGAGTTAATCTTTTTGTCTTTTGGCCTTCCCACATACATACATTTTCTATCGGAAGTAAAGAAATTGATATTCTTTTCATCCGACCACAAAACGTGGGGAGAGTACGATAACTTTGGCGACAAAGTTTAATGACGGATTTATATAGAACAGTCAAAAACAAGCATTTTTTACTATGGGAGGGGGGTCTGTCTCCCCCCGTTTAGGCGGTAGGGGCAATTTAAAAATTATGTACATTAAATGGAAAAAAAATAATTAAAATATAACGGTAATACTTACAATTAAGTATTATAACTTTTTTAAGCCAACATTTTGGTCTATTAGCTTGTTTTTAAATCAAGTCAAAACTATGCATAGTTTTTGAAAAAAAATTGTTTTAAACTAAAAATTTATGCAAACAAAATTAAAAAAAAAGGTTAAAAACTTTCAAATTATCTACTGTTTTTTTTTAGAATTCATCGCTCTTATTTGTTTTTGATCAAAAACTGAAAACTAGATGATTTTATGTCTTCTAGTTCTTGAGAAAATTGAAAATTACAAAAAAAAATATTTTAATTAAATTACTTTTTCCTTGCTTAAGTATTAACGTAGTCTTATTTTGATAGTAATAATCGAATATGGATTAAGATATACCTAGGGTAAATTAATTTTTCTTAAATCCAGCTTATTTAAATGCAAAAGAAACTTTGCATGCACCCCATCTTGCACCCACCGCACCTTGCACCCTCCCCACCTTGCACACACTCCAACTTGCACCCACCCCAAATCCTATAGTGTGCCCAAGCAGGGGGGTTGCAGGGGGCAGCATTCCCCCCCTTACAGATGCCACTGTTGCATACACCCAAACACGCATTACGCATACGCAAATACCATTATTACTATCAAAATAAGACCACTCAAGCAAAAAAAAAGAATTAAATTAAAATAGTAGTTATGGTTATTTTCAATTTTCTCAAAAACTAAAAGACATAAAATCATCTAGTTTTCAGTTTTTAATCAAAAACAAATAAATAAATAAATAATAAATTCTGAAATAAAAACAATGGTAGATAATCTTGAAGTATTGAAAAATTACACTTTAAACCTTTTTTTAACTTTTTTTACTCAAACTTTGAGTTTAAAATTAAATTTTTCAAAAACTACGCATAGTTTTGACTTGAATTAAAAACTAGCTAATAAAACAGAATGTTGGCTTTAAAAAAATGTATAAAACTTAATTGTAAGTATCACCGTTGTTTTTTAATTATTTTTTTTGCCATTTTAAATAATAATTTTTTTAAATTGCCACTACCGCCTAAACGGGGTGAGATAGACCCCCCTCCCATAGCAAAAAATGCTTGTATTAAGTCCCTATACCAACAACCGTTATTATATCTTGGCGCCAAAGTTATCGTACTCGTGCCCAAAACGTTATTCCAATAAGAACGGTGTAAGTGTTTGTTTGCAAAGGGAAGTCTTTTGCCACTTCTCGTGACTTCTACCAGGAATACTTGCTTCTATAAGTTGTTTTCTTACTGTGCTAGTTGTCACTGATCCGTTTTAATTCATTTTTTCCATTTTTTCATTTCAACCATCGTTTTTCCAGCTTGTCTTAGTTTTTTTCATCACTTCGCCTTCAAAGGGAGTATAATGTAATCCACGACCCATATTTGTTAAAATTATAGATGACTTTTAAACATTTTGTTGAGTATCGAAAATAAAATATTTGTCAAACTTATAAACAAACTCAAAACGCCTATTTCCATACAAAGAAATGTATCCTTACGTTGGAAAACAGCTAAAGTTGGTTGTTTCTATAATTTTTTCCAGGTAAAATCATCATTGGCCTCGAACTTTTTACCGTTAAGTGAAAACAAAAAGTTTTTTAAACAAAACAATTTTGGCATTTTTGAGAGCATTATTATGAACGATTAAAATATACATAGAAAGACTAACCCGTGGCATGATGGTTAGTGCGTTGGACCGTAACTTAGAGTGTCCGTATGGGACCAGTAAGTTAGTTGTAAGTTATGGTTAATTAGGCTAGTTTTATGAATTTTTGTCTAGCTTAAAGCTAGATAGGTTTAAGATTGAAGTAATAAAAATGAATTTGGAAAAAAAATAGTGCGTTGGACCGTCATGCCAGAGGTCTTGGGTTCGATCCCTGCCTATTCCATCTAAAGTTTTTTTTACGGGTACTGCCTCTTGCGAGAAATTGACAGATTCTCCAAGAGTAATTCTTGTCATGAAAAGTGCTTTCTCAAATTTGCCGTTCGGATTCGGCTTAAGACTGTAGGTCCTCTCCATCACTGACAGCAGTACTCGCACACAGGAATGGTTGAGAGTTGCAAGTCACTAGGCCCTAGTTCTCAACGGACTGTTGCGCCACCCAATTTATTTATTTATTTTAGAAAGACTAACGAAAAAAGATTTAATTGATAAAAAAAATATTGTGTACCGAAAAAGTGGGTCAATTGAAACACTCCCTTAATTAATTAGGAAATATAAAATATAAAAAAGTTAAAACATACCTGAGATTAGGTTGCACTTTGAAGCACTATAAACTCTCTAACAAAAATTCGAGATATCCAGGAAAATGTTGTTTACAACACTATGTTAAAAAGATTACAATTTTTGTCCGAAGAAAATCTGTAGGGAAATTTTAATCACTTGTGACACTATGCATTAAATAATCGAATATTTTTTATATTTTTCGCACTTGAACAACGAATATAAACAATCCCGATACCTCAAACAAAATTATACTTATAGACCATTCGATAAATTGCCACTACTTCGATCCATTGCCTCCTGCCGCAAGAAAATAAATAACAATAAGCTTGCAAGATGTCAACATTCGTTGATGCGAAAACTAACAGACAAATCTTTATTGAATACTCAGAAAAAATTCACAGCTTAAGAGACATTTGAACTCAAAAAGTAAGAGAGGAATGCTTGTGTCAGTGCGTACGAGGGGAGAGTGGTCTCACTTACGTTAAATATCAAAAGAATAACGTTACTTTTATTATATAGAAAATTATGACTTTTGTATTATAATAAACTATTATATTATATGTAATTTTCAATTCTATTTTATTAACATTATACTCGGACTTTATTTTAAATTATTGCAAGGATCATTAATCTGATCAGATGCCCTCTTTTTTTACTTCTCTCTTTCTATTCTTTCGTTTTTCTGTTCTTATTTCTCTCTAAATACATACATTTTTTAAAAAGTAGTTGTTGCCCTAAACCAGAGCTGTTAGGTAATTAAGTACATTTGAACTGAAATACTTTTTTTACCCATGGTATTTAAATTTGTAAATGTGTTTGAATATGATAATATATACATACATATTGATTTAAACAAAATTGATTTTGATTTTGTATTTTTCTTTTGTAAAAAAGTCGATTAAATCAAAAAATACACATGGTCACTCATATTTAATTATTTTTGTTAAATTATATACAATTTATTAACTTTCCATAGGAAAATATTGTCATCGGTCCGGTTTGTCGATTTGTCGAATTGAAAATTTTGACATTGCTTGACGTTTCAAGGTCCCTAGAGTCTAAATAAAAGATTTTTAGAGAGATGTATGTGCGTGCGTGTGTAAGGGAAGATTTTAAAATCGTCCGTCCATAGCTCAAGAACCAGTAAAGATATCGACCTCAAATAATTTTGTTATACAGATAGTAATGCAGAAAGATGCAGAAAGGACTCTACAAAAAATTGAGTGGGTGGTTTTTTTACCATAGCAATTTAAAAAGAAGGTTAAAATTTTGGTTAAATTAATTAATTTTGGTAAGAGACTTAAATTAAACTTTTCATTATATATTGTAACGTGATACCAAGTTAATATATTTTTGGAAAAAAAATCCAATTAACGTTTTTTTTATAAATCAAAAAATTGTCACCTCGAACATTTTACGAACAAAAACTGATTTTATCTACGAAATAATTTTGTGGAACGCATTATATCGTTTTCAACATCTGGTAAAATTTTGAGAAAAATCGAATTGACATTTTTTTATAAAAAATAAAAACCTAAAATAAACATTACCTACTAAAAGTTGCTAAAAATTGATTTTCGACTCAAATATCTTTTCAGAAATTTAAGAGTATAGCTTCCCACTAATTTTATCTTGTAAGAAATATTATTGTCAACATTCGGTAAAATTTTGAAAAAAATCGAATTGAAGTTTTTTTTAACAAAAAAATAAAACCTAAAAAAATCATTACTAAAAGTTGGTAAAAATTTACTTTCGACTCAAATATCTCTTCAAAAATTAAAGATATTGGATTCAAACTAATTTCATCTTACGGAAAATATTATTTTCGACATTCAGTAAATTTTTTATAAAAATCCAACACTCCGTTTTTTCATAAAAAATAAAATCTACAAAAAAAGGAACGCAAATTTTTTAAGAATTGATGTTCGGTTCTCGACATCTTTTGAACAATAGAAGATATTGACTTCATATTAATTTCATTCATCCAATTTTTATTTGTTTATATAAAAAATAAAAACTTTTAAGAAAAGCTACTAAAATTGGTAAAAATTGATTTTCTACTAAAATTCTCGGTAACAAAAATAGATTTTGAAATCAAACTATTTCATTATAATCAAAATATTGTTGGTAATTTTTAAATTTTTAAGAATAATTCAACTGACAACTTTTTTAACAAAACACGAAAACCTACAAACATTAATTTCAAATATTTCAGGGTAGTTTTTGGTGAATTGCCATAAATATATATACCATAATCAATTTTACTTAAAACTATCAATTTTGTTATCTATGACAATGTATTGATATGTACATGACTTTTATTACTTGATAAATACTTAATTATAGCGAGCCTCGCAGCTAGGGATTTTTTTAGGTTTAAACAATGGTCTTTCCAATTAAACTTATTATTAAACGTTAATCCTAGGATACTTAGTGTTTTAACATTTGCAATCTTAACATTATTTATACTTAGGCTAAGCTCAGGGCAATTGAGTTTTCTGCAAATATGAAGTATTCTACATTTTTGTAATGATAGTTTTGCTCCGGAAGCAGAAGACCATTCTAAAATATCATTTACAGCGTTATTGAATTGGTCTTTACATATGCTTAAATTATTTGTTTTACTTAATATATAAATGTCGTCTGCGTACAAACAGCTGTCAAGAAGTTTGTAGTTACTTAACATGATTGAAATATGATCAAAAGCAATTGTAAATAATACTACAGATAATGGAGATCCTTGTGGGATACCATTATCCAACGAGTATGCGTTAGAAAAAAAATCGTTAACTCTTGTGAAGAATTTTCTATTTGTTAAAAATGATCTAACATAGCTAAAGATTTTCTTTCCAACGTTCCATGTTTTTAACTTATTAAGAACTACATGTAAACCGATTCGGTCAAAGGCTTTCTCAAAGTCGAGTGAAAGAACTGAGACATGATTTTTTGAAGATATCGCATTAGAGATGTAATAATCGAAGTGAAGATGTGCATCGATGCATCCTCTGTTTGTTCTAAATGCAACTTGGTTGGGTGATATTAATTTTTTTTCTTCAATAAGCCACATGAGGCGTTTTGCTACTATTTTTTCTAAAACCTTTGAGACACAGGATATAAGGGAAATTGGGCGATAGCCATCAATTGAAAATTTGTCTTTGTTGGGCTTATGTATGGGAAGTAGGGTAGCAGTTTTCCAAATTTGTGGTTTCCAGGCAGCTAGGAGAAGTATTTGCGCTTTCCCTACTTCACCTATAAAAAATATACTTGCGGAAGCAGGACTACCAACAATCGAGGAACGTCATAGAGAATTGATATCAAAGTTAGTTGTGAAGTTAATATTTTCAAGAAACTCAGTTATTGACAAAGACATCCATCAATCCATTAGACATAAATCTAAGAAACGTATCCAATCCTCAATAAGCAAAATCATAGATAAAGCTCATGAAATGGAACTCCAGTTTAAAAAACCAAGAAAGATACTTGTAACTTACCCGCCATGGCATATAAAACCTGATTCCATCCTGATGAATTTGGCCCACTACAATAAGTCAAATACCAGCAACGCAGTTTACTGCTCTTTGTTCTCCGATATCTCATCTGAACTCAAAAAAGACGGTTGGGAATTCATCTTTACAGATGGTTCCAAATCACTAAGCCATACGTCGTTTGCCGTCACATCAGAAAATGGTTTTATTCTGCGCATTGGTTCCTTACCGGAATCCACATCAATTTTCACGGCAGAAGCATTTGCAATTCTACATGCACTAAAGATAACTATGGGAAACAGTGGCAAATTTATTATATGCTCAGACAGTATATCTGTCTTAAAAGCTATAAACAATCCAAACAACAACACTGACCTAATTTCCTCCATAAGAAACAAGATTGCAACGATGCCAAAGAAAATAAAACTGATGTGGACCCCTGGTCATGTAAATATCCGTGGCAATGAGGAAGCCGACAAAGCAGCAAATTCGGCGAAAAAAGCGCCAGTATTTCAATTCAATGCATTCACTAAACAAGACCTTAAAACTCGGATTAATAAAAACTTAAAAACTTTGCAACAAACTGAATGGAGCCTTTACCACCATCATTATAAAAAAGTAAACCCAACGAAATCTCCACCTAAATACCCTACGAACCTACCAAAACGCAAAATCACAAACTTTGTACGCCTCAGACTCGGTCACACCTCAACAACCCACCAACACCTACTCACCAGAAACAGCCACCCGATGTGTGCAACATGCAACACAACTTTAAATATCTCACACATCCTCGAAAATTGCCAAATCTCAAAACCAATTATGGACTCCGTTTTTAAAAATCTATCAATTTATGAAATACTAAAAAATCCTAATTCTAAGAACATCGAAAATGTAAATAAATTTATTGAAACTCTAAGATTAACTCTATAAATATTATTAAAATAAAGAGCCAATAGTCTCCGCAGCTAGGCTCTTACCTTTTGTATTAGCTTGTAATTTAAATTACGTGTTAATAAATAATAATAATAATAATAATACAAACATTAAAGCAAGACAAATCGATAGACGGAATGGGAAGTAATCAATGTGGGTCGCATTCCAGCTCCTTTTTTATTCAGTATACATTTAGCCAGTGATTCAATTGAATACTTTTACTCATCTCTGATTCTAAGAGACTCGCAGCAATTTAAAAAGTATGTGCAACTTATTTATTACTATAGACATTGCAAGTACTTGTAAAAGCACGTAAACTGTTGATTTCCAAGTATACCAAATACAGAGTACTATATTTTTCTAAGTGACAGCCGCCGCCGCTGCCGCCGTACTTGTAGTAGTACCGGTGTTGGAACTTGAAAAAGTAAAGCTCTGCTTAAATTTTTTTTTACTTTTTCACACCTTAGTGAAGTCCGAGGGCAACAGCGACAGGGATAATAATAATAATAAAGGGGAGGCTATACAAATATTCACAAAAATGTATTGTACATTAATGCCGAAAATTGATATGTTTGCATATTTATTAAGATATTTAGCAATCAATGCAATTTGTGTATCACAATCTTCGTTTCTCGCAATATATAAGATGCTTTATACTTTCTGAATGTTTCTTAAATCTTATTTGATCAATTAAATTTTGATTATACTGTTTAATTGTAAAATTTGATCAGGTTTCGACTTGGCATAACAGTTTTGTTTTGTATAGGTAGATATTTGCGTGCAAAACATGAAACTTTCAGTAATTGTCACATATTTCAAACAAACATCATATGAAAATAGCTGACAATGACTTTTCTGGAAAAATTGTCACTCAAAAACCTAACCCCACATTTCGAACAATTTGTGACTAAAAGATTTGACAATATTCTTAAATTTGAAAATTTATAAATTTGGCTAGTTAAGGACATAAATGATCCAAGTAGAATTTTGAAATTATTAATAAATCACATTTGCAAAAATAATTTATATATTTGATGCATTAAAGAAATTTTAAAAAGTGTAGTTTAATAGAAGAAATATTCGATAGCATTTGGATCTCGTTTATATTGGCTGAAAAAAATGTTTTAAATGTCCAAAAACATACTTAGCTCAGATTTTTTTTCAAGAAATGGTACTTGGATCACTTTTGTTCTTAACTAGTTCTTAACCAAATAGACTCACAAAATGTTGTATTTTGCAGTTTTCATCAACCAAAAACCAATATTTTCCCTCAGTTCTGGGCCAAATTAAGCGTTTCCAATAAAATGTATGAAAATAATTTTTCCTTAGTTTTTAACGTTAATACATGGTATGACAAAATTATTGGTTTCTTTTGAAATCATGAGTTATTTTGACACTAATAGCTGTTTCCCGCATGATAATATTGACAGTACATCATAGTTTCAAGAAATAAAATGAATTGCTTACCTAATCGTTAAAAAGCATTGGAAATATTGAACTATTATTTCCTAATTAGGTGCTAAAGCTTAAACAATGAGTTTATTTCTAAAGAAGCCTTAGAGGAAATGGCAAATTTGGAAAATTTAGAGCAACTTGAATTTTTTTTTAGATTTTTTTTTTAGATTTAGATTTATTTATTCATTTTATACTTAAAAACTATTTTACAAAAGTTTATATGATAGAAATATACATATATAGAATAATAGTGTTCATTCTGTAACTTTGGAAGTTAGTGGTGAATGAAACATCAAAAGCTTTATTTATAATTCAAATAATATCTGATGTGGGGTGACAATCAGTGTTTACAAAGTTTAATGATATAATAAAGAAAAAAAATAGAGAAAAAAAAAATGTACTTTACAATTATGAAAATGTTTTCAGAAAAATAATGAATACAAATTTATATACGTAGAAGTTCATGGCCTACATTAACAATTTAAAAGAAAAGAAAAATAGCTAATATGTAGATAAAAGATTCAATACAATTGTAATTCAGAGTGAATAACCAGTCTTTAACTTTTTTAATGAAAGAAGTAGAACGAAGATTCTCTCTGATACATAAAGGCAATTTATTAAAAAACGTGAAAATGAGTTTTATGAGCAATTGGAACATTTACTAATCTCAAATTATTTATCCGCAAATTATACATTTGAGAATTCCTACTCGGAATGTTACCGCTTTGTTTGAAAAACTCTCTTAGAACTTTAAATACGTATAAATGTCTCATTGGAAGAATTCGCAAATCTTTAAATAAAGGCAAACTTTCAGCTAACCGATTCTTTTTGTTAATAATTCTAATTAAGTGCTTCTGAGCTATCAGTAAAGGTCCAAGAGAGTTAGCATACGAACCACCCCAACAAGTGATACTGTATTGCAACTTCGAGTGAGCAAGGCCATAGTAAATTCGAGTAAGTACTTTTCGAGAACAAAACTCTTTTAAGAGATACATTTTACGTGTGACCAACATCATGTATGCTTTTAACGTTTGGATATGAACTTTCCAATTTAGATTAAAATCGATCACAACGCTAAGGTATTTAAAGTGGTCAACTGATTCAATTTTGAAACATTTTTCAGAGCACTGCAAGCTAGATTTAAAATTTGTTCTACCACAATTGTGAATAGGTAATGCAAATCGATTACAGTCGTAGGCATGAAAACAGAGGTTATATTCTTCTAAGCTATTTCCGGATAATTTAAAAGAAATTAGTTTAGTTTTCTCACTAATGATTAATTTATGTGAGGTAAACCACAATCTTAAGATTTCAAGATCTTCCTCAATATTAACAACACATTCAAATAAATTTTTACATTCATACGTAAATGCGATATCGTCAGCAAGCAGTAGGAATACCATTGAGTTTTAGCTTAAGGAGAGAGTTGATGTAAATAAGGAAAAACAATGGGCCGAGTACAGAACCTTGTGGTACACCATTTCTTAAAGGTTTTGAGTCACTTAAAACTCCATTGACATTTACCCTCTGCTTTCTGTCTTTTAAATAAGATTGAAGCCACCGAAAAATGTGACCTCGAAAACCAGCATTGTACAATTTATGAAGCAATAGATCATGATCCACCATGTCAAATGCCTTAGTCATATCAATAAATAGACCCATGGTTGCTTTATTATAGTTAAGACCAGCATACAGTTGGCTACAAACCCTCAATATGGCATCTTCCGTTGACATACCTTTTCTGAAACCAAACTGATTGCTGCAAAAAAAGTTAAATTTATCTAAAAACGACACAATACGAACTTTTAGTAATTTTTCAAAGATCTTAGAAAAAGTGGAGAGGAGAGATATAGGTCTGTAATCCGAAATCTTTTTTCTGCAACCTTTTTTAAAAAGTGGTATAACCTCCGCGCATTTAAGGTGATCAGGAAAGCAACCCCTATAAATACTTTGATTGAATAAGAAACATAAGACGTCTACTATGTAGAAGGCAATATGTTTCAAAAATACACTTGATACACCATCAGTCGTGCAAGAATTTGTATTTCTTAAGCCCAAAATTACATTATAGATTTCACTCGAAGTTATCTCTTCAAAAACAAAGCTGTTAACTTGGATATCTTCGAAATCTGAAGAATTTGAGCAATTGCAGGTATTACTGGTGCCGGTTACAGGTTTAAGTTTTTCAGATATTTCTGTGAAATAATCGTTAAATTTATTAGAAATATTGCAATAATCTGATATTGTTACTCCGCCAACTTCTATTTTAGCAATTTCAATCCGATTTCTTTCAGTCCCTAAAATTTTATCAACTACTCTCCATTCTTCTCGTAAATTCCCATCAGCTCTTGCAATCATATCGGAGTAGTAATTATTACGAGTATCCTCTATCTTATCAGAAACAGTTTTGCATACGTTTTCATAATGTTTTTTAAGTTTTTTATTTTTTTGATGTTTCTTACATTTCATGCTAATTTTTTTCTTCTTTTTAATTTGATGAAGAAGATAAGAATTCATCCAAGGCTTTAAAAATTTTTGGCTAATGAACTTTTGCCTAGATGCAAAGGAACATGATTTTATGTGGTTTTGTAAAATATTTATAAACTGATCAAATGCAATGGAAGGGTCACTTTCTAAATAAACTTGATCCCAGAATTGGTATTTCAAGCATTCTTTTAATAATTTAAAATCAATTTTATATTTCGTTTGATTAGCTCTTGGTTTTAGTTTCTCAGAACTTATATGAACACTATGATAAGTCAGATCAGTAAGCTTAAAATCATGGACATTACCACTAAATAAGTTTTTATTATTCTTATGAGATCTTAAAAATATGTGATCAATGCAACTTCCAGTTGAATCGGTCACGCGGGTTGGTTCGTTAATAAGACTCTTAAGACCATTAGAAGCCATTGTAAACAAATAGTTTTCGGAATCATTATCTAATTCATTGAGTATATCAATATTAATATCTCCCAAAACAATTAAATTGTTTGCCTTTATCGTTTTAAGAATATTGCTAAATTCGTCAATGAATTTTTTTTTATTAAAACCATGTAATCTATATAAGCACAGTATAGTATAGTTAAAATTATCGAACACAATCGTTAGTCAGAGCTAGTTAGATTTAATTTAGAACAATTGCACATATAACCATCCTTAACATACACAGCTACACCTCCAGCAGAATATGAGTTATTACAATTGGCAAATAAAGAGTATCCCGGTATATTATATAGACTAAGTTCAAAATCATATACCCAAATCTCACTCAAGACTATTACTACAGGTAAATTAATAAGAGACTCAACATGAACTAATAGACTAGCTACGTATATTTTGATGTAAACAAAAACAATATCCAACTACATCTTCAACTGGGTATTCACATGCATTTAAGACTATGTTTGGGACTGAATTAACAACATTCATATTTTTTCAAAATCAACAGCACTGTTTATTCTTACAAAGTTGTCACCCTCTTTCTTCCGCATATATATAGCCCCATTCTTCGTCCAGACATATTTATACCCCTTGTTGACTTTCATCGACTTTGCAGTGTTTAGTAATCGTCTTGTTTGATATGATAGGCATTCGTTGATATACATATTTTCTGATTCCACTTGTGCATTGAGTAAGTTGGTAGTCAGCTGTTCTTTTTTTCCTCGTTTCGCTGTCATTATTTTCTCCTTGGATTGATGAGAGATGAATTTTACTTGGAGAATATTTTTGCTTCTTGAACTGCTCCACCTCCCGCTATCAGAAGTTTGTGAATTTGCTACGTTAATTTTTTTCAAATAGCACTGGTCAATTTCTCCTTCATTTACATCTACGTTCAATCCATCACGAAAGACTTTCAAAGCGAGATCAGTGTTAGACATTGCTGTGCTTATGGTTGGAACGTTGAAAATTTCAATGCAGTTGATGAGTAGCTGTTGTTCCAGGTTATTGACTTTAAGCTCTAAAGAAAGAATTCTTTTTTCACTCTCGGAATTTTTTGCAATGAGAGCATTTATTTGTTCTTTTTGATTTTCTTCAATTAAAACAACTTTAGCATAGATCATCTCTAATGTAATTGTTGATACATCTCCAATTTGTGTTTCGGAAGCAGATTCTGAGATAAAGCTTGATTTATTTTGGTTGAAAGGTGAAGAAAATTGTTGAAGCGACTTTTTTGGTGGTGGTGGTTGATGTGGTGAGGAGGCGGCGGGTGGTGGACAAAAAGCTTTAACCACAGGTGATTGTTTGGATAAAGACTCTCTTCGTTGGCTGGTACACGATTGACATCTCCAAATAGAGTTACCTTTCCTTTTTCCAATCTCTGCGATAGCCATCAATTGAAAATTTGTCTTTGTTGGGCTTATGTATGGGAAGTAGGGTAGCAGTTTTCCAAATTTGTGGTTTCCAGGCAGCTAGGAGAAGTATTTGCGCTTTCCCTACTTCACCTATAAAAAATATACTTGCGGAAGCAGGACTACCAACAATCGAGGAACGTCATAGAGAATTGATATCAAAGTTAGTTGTGAAGTTAATATTTTCAAGAAACTCAGTTATTGACAAAGACATCCATCAATCCATTAGACATAAATCTAAGAAACGTATCCAATCCTCAATAAGCAAAATCATAGATAAAGCTCATGAAATGGAACTCCAGTTTAAAAAACCAAGAAAGATACTTGTAACTTACCCGCCATGGCATATAAAACCTGATTCCATCCTGATGAATTTGGCCCACTACAATAAGTCAAATACCAGCAACGCAGTTTACTGCTCTTTGTTCTCCGATATCTCATCTGAACTCAAAAAAGACGGTTGGGAATTCATCTTTACAGATGGTTCCAAATCACTAAGCCATACGTCGTTTGCCGTCACATCAGAAAATGGTTTTATTCTGCGCATTGGTTCCTTACCGGAATCCACATCAATTTTCACGGCAGAAGCATTTGCAATTCTACATGCACTAAAGATAACTATGGGAAACAGTGGCAAATTTATTATATGCTCAGACAGTATATCTGTCTTAAAAGCTATAAACAATCCAAACAACAACACTGACCTAATTTCCTCCATAAGAAACAAGATTGCAACGATGCCAAAGAAAATAAAACTGATGTGGACCCCTGGTCATGTAAATATCCGTGGCAATGAGGAAGCCGACAAAGCAGCAAATTCGGCGAAAAAAGCGCCAGTATTTCAATTCAATGCATTCACTAAACAAGACCTTAAAACTCGGATTAATAAAAACTTAAAAACTTTGCAACAAACTGAATGGAGCCTTTACCACCATCATTATAAAAAAGTAAACCCAACGAAATCTCCACCTAAATACCCTACGAACCTACCAAAACGCAAAATCACAAACTTTGTACGCCTCAGACTCGGTCACACCTCAACAACCCACCAACACCTACTCACCAGAAACAGCCACCCGATGTGTGCAACATGCAACACAACTTTAAATATCTCACACATCCTCGAAAATTGCCAAATCTCAAAACCAATTATGGACTCCGTTTTTAAAAATCTATCAATTTATGAAATACTAAAAAATCCTAATTCTAAGAACATCGAAAATGTAAATAAATTTATTGAAACTCTAAGATTAACTCTATAAATATTATTAAAATAAAGAGCCAATAGTCTCCGCAGCTAGGCTCTTACCTTTTGTATTAGCTTGTAATTTAAATTACGTGTTAATAAATAATAATAATAATAATAATACAAACATTAAAGCAAGACAAATCGATAGACGGAATGGGAAGTAATCAATGTGGGTCGCATTCCAGCTCCTTTTTTATTCAGTATACATTTAGCCAGTGATTCAATTGAATACTTTTACTCATCTCTGATTCTAAGAGACTCGCAGCAATTTAAAAAGTATGTGCAACTTATTTATTACTATAGACATTGCAAGTACTTGTAAAAGCACGTAAACTGTTGATTTCCAAGTATACCAAATACAGAGTACTATATTTTTCTAAGTGACAGCCGCCGCCGCTGCCGCCGTACTTGTAGTAGTACCGGTGTTGGAACTTGAAAAAGTAAAGCTCTGCTTAAATTTTTTTTTACTTTTTCACACCTTAGTGAAGTCCGAGGGCAACAGCGACAGGGATAATAATAATAATAAAGGGGAGGCTATACAAATATTCACAAAAATGTATTGTACATTAATGCCGAAAATTGATATGTTTGCATATTTATTAAGATATTTAGCAATCAATGCAATTTGTGTATCACAATCTTCGTTTCTCGCAATATATAAGATGCTTTATACTTTCTGAATGTTTCTTAAATCTTATTTGATCAATTAAATTTTGATTATACTGTTTAATTGTAAAATTTGATCAGGTTTCGACTTGGCATAACAGTTTTGTTTTGTATAGGTAGATATTTGCGTGCAAAACATGAAACTTTCAGTAATTGTCACATATTTCAAACAAACATCATATGAAAATAGCTGACAATGACTTTTCTGGAAAAATTGTCACTCAAAAACCTAACCCCACATTTCGAACAATTTGTGACTAAAAGATTTGACAATATTCTTAAATTTGAAAATTTATAAATTTGGCTAGTTAAGGACATAAATGATCCAAGTAGAATTTTGAAATTATTAATAAATCACATTTGCAAAAATAATTTATATATTTGATGCATTAAAGAAATTTTAAAAAGTGTAGTTTAATAGAAGAAATATTCGATAGCATTTGGATCTCGTTTATATTGGCTGAAAAAAATGTTTTAAATGTCCAAAAACATACTTAGCTCAGATTTTTTTTCAAGAAATGGTACTTGGATCACTTTTGTTCTTAACTAGTTCTTAACCAAATAGACTCACAAAATGTTGTATTTTGCAGTTTTCATCAACCAAAAACCAATATTTTCCCTCAGTTCTGGGCCAAATTAAGCGTTTCCAATAAAATGTATGAAAATAATTTTTCCTTAGTTTTTAACGTTAATACATGGTATGACAAAATTATTGGTTTCTTTTGAAATCATGAGTTATTTTGACACTAATAGCTGTTTCCCGCATGATAATATTGACAGTACATCATAGTTTCAAGAAATAAAATGAATTGCTTACCTAATCGTTAAAAAGCATTGGAAATATTGAACTATTATTTCCTAATTAGGTGCTAAAGCTTAAACAATGAGTTTATTTCTAAAGAAGCCTTAGAGGAAATGGCAAATTTGGAAAATTTAGAGCAACTTGAATTTTTTTTTAGATTTTTTTTTTAGATTTAGATTTATTTATTCATTTTATACTTAAAAACTATTTTACAAAAGTTTATATGATAGAAATATACATATATAGAATAATAGTGTTCATTCTGTAACTTTGGAAGTTAGTGGTGAATGAAACATCAAAAGCTTTATTTATAATTCAAATAATATCTGATGTGGGGTGACAATCAGTGTTTACAAAGTTTAATGATATAATAAAGAAAAAAAATAGAGAAAAAAAAAATGTACTTTACAATTATGAAAATGTTTTCAGAAAAATAATGAATACAAATTTATATACGTAGAAGTTCATGGCCTACATTAACAATTTAAAAGAAAAGAAAAATAGCTAATATGTAGATAAAAGATTCAATACAATTGTAATTCAGAGTGAATAACCAGTCTTTAACTTTTTTAATGAAAGAAGTAGAACGAAGATTCTCTCTGATACATAAAGGCAATTTATTAAAAAACGTGAAAATGAGTTTTATGAGCAATTGGAACATTTACTAATCTCAAATTATTTATCCGCAAATTATACATTTGAGAATTCCTACTCGGAATGTTACCGCTTTGTTTGAAAAACTCTCTTAGAACTTTAAATACGTATAAATGTCTCATTGGAAGAATTCGCAAATCTTTAAATAAAGGCAAACTTTCAGCTAACCGATTCTTTTTGTTAATAATTCTAATTAAGTGCTTCTGAGCTATCAGTAAAGGTCCAAGAGAGTTAGCATACGAACCACCCCAACAAGTGATACTGTATTGCAACTTCGAGTGAGCAAGGCCATAGTAAATTCGAGTAAGTACTTTTCGAGAACAAAACTCTTTTAAGAGATACATTTTACGTGTGACCAACATCATGTATGCTTTTAACGTTTGGATATGAACTTTCCAATTTAGATTAAAATCGATCACAACGCTAAGGTATTTAAAGTGGTCAACTGATTCAATTTTGAAACATTTTTCAGAGCACTGCAAGCTAGATTTAAAATTTGTTCTACCACAATTGTGAATAGGTAATGCAAATCGATTACAGTCGTAGGCATGAAAACAGAGGTTATATTCTTCTAAGCTATTTCCGGATAATTTAAAAGAAATTAGTTTAGTTTTCTCACTAATGATTAATTTATGTGAGGTAAACCACAATCTTAAGATTTCAAGATCTTCCTCAATATTAACAACACATTCAAATAAATTTTTACATTCATACGTAAATGCGATATCGTCAGCAAGCAGTAGGAATACCATTGAGTTTTAGCTTAAGGAGAGAGTTGATGTAAATAAGGAAAAACAATGGGCCGAGTACAGAACCTTGTGGTACACCATTTCTTAAAGGTTTTGAGTCACTTAAAACTCCATTGACATTTACCCTCTGCTTTCTGTCTTTTAAATAAGATTGAAGCCACCGAAAAATGTGACCTCGAAAACCAGCATTGTACAATTTATGAAGCAATAGATCATGATCCACCATGTCAAATGCCTTAGTCATATCAATAAATAGACCCATGGTTGCTTTATTATAGTTAAGACCAGCATACAGTTGGCTACAAACCCTCAATATGGCATCTTCCGTTGACATACCTTTTCTGAAACCAAACTGATTGCTGCAAAAAAAGTTAAATTTATCTAAAAACGACACAATACGAACTTTTAGTAATTTTTCAAAGATCTTAGAAAAAGTGGAGAGGAGAGATATAGGTCTGTAATCCGAAATCTTTTTTCTGCAACCTTTTTTAAAAAGTGGTATAACCTCCGCGCATTTAAGGTGATCAGGAAAGCAACCCCTATAAATACTTTGATTGAATAAGAAACATAAGACGTCTACTATGTAGAAGGCAATATGTTTCAAAAATACACTTGATACACCATCAGTCGTGCAAGAATTTGTATTTCTTAAGCCCAAAATTACATTATAGATTTCACTCGAAGTTATCTCTTCAAAAACAAAGCTGTTAACTTGGATATCTTCGAAATCTGAAGAATTTGAGCAATTGCAGGTATTACTGGTGCCGGTTACAGGTTTAAGTTTTTCAGATATTTCTGTGAAATAATCGTTAAATTTATTAGAAATATTGCAATAATCTGATATTGTTACTCCGCCAACTTCTATTTTAGCAATTTCAATCCGATTTCTTTCAGTCCCTAAAATTTTATCAACTACTCTCCATTCTTCTCGTAAATTCCCATCAGCTCTTGCAATCATATCGGAGTAGTAATTATTACGAGTATCCTCTATCTTATCAGAAACAGTTTTGCATACGTTTTCATAATGTTTTTTAAGTTTTTTATTTTTTTGATGTTTCTTACATTTCATGCTAATTTTTTTCTTCTTTTTAATTTGATGAAGAAGATAAGAATTCATCCAAGGCTTTAAAAATTTTTGGCTAATGAACTTTTGCCTAGATGCAAAGGAACATGATTTTATGTGGTTTTGTAAAATATTTATAAACTGATCAAATGCAATGGAAGGGTCACTTTCTAAATAAACTTGATCCCAGAATTGGTATTTCAAGCATTCTTTTAATAATTTAAAATCAATTTTATATTTCGTTTGATTAGCTCTTGGTTTTAGTTTCTCAGAACTTATATGAACACTATGATAAGTCAGATCAGTAAGCTTAAAATCATGGACATTACCACTAAATAAGTTTTTATTATTCTTATGAGATCTTAAAAATATGTGATCAATGCAACTTCCAGTTGAATCGGTCACGCGGGTTGGTTCGTTAATAAGACTCTTAAGACCATTAGAAGCCATTGTAAACAAATAGTTTTCGGAATCATTATCTAATTCATTGAGTATATCAATATTAATATCTCCCAAAACAATTAAATTGTTTGCCTTTATCGTTTTAAGAATATTGCTAAATTCGTCAATGAATTTTTTTTTATTAAAACCATGTAATCTATATAAGCACAGTATAGTATAGTTAAAATTATCGAACACAATCGTTAGTCAGAGCTAGTTAGATTTAATTTAGAACAATTGCACATATAACCATCCTTAACATACACAGCTACACCTCCAGCAGAATATGAGTTATTACAATTGGCAAATAAAGAGTATCCCGGTATATTATATAGACTAAGTTCAAAATCATATACCCAAATCTCACTCAAGACTATTACTACAGGTAAATTAATAAGAGACTCAACATGAACTAATAGACTAGCTACGTATATTTTGATGTAAACAAAAACAATATCCAACTACATCTTCAACTGGGTATTCACATGCATTTAAGACTATGTTTGGGACTGAATTAACAACATTCATATTTTTTCAAAATCAACAGCACTGTTTATTCTTACAAAGTTGTCACCCTCTTTCTTCCGCATATATATAGCCCCATTCTTCGTCCAGACATATTTATACCCCTTGTTGACTTTCATCGACTTTGCAGTGTTTAGTAATCGTCTTGTTTGATATGATAGGCATTCGTTGATATACATATTTTCTGATTCCACTTGTGCATTGAGTAAGTTGGTAGTCAGCTGTTCTTTTTTTCCTCGTTTCGCTGTCATTATTTTCTCCTTGGATTGATGAGAGATGAATTTTACTTGGAGAATATTTTTGCTTCTTGAACTGCTCCACCTCCCGCTATCAGAAGTTTGTGAATTTGCTACGTTAATTTTTTTCAAATAGCACTGGTCAATTTCTCCTTCATTTACATCTACGTTCAATCCATCACGAAAGACTTTCAAAGCGAGATCAGTGTTAGACATTGCTGTGCTTATGGTTGGAACGTTGAAAATTTCAATGCAGTTGATGAGTAGCTGTTGTTCCAGGTTATTGACTTTAAGCTCTAAAGAAAGAATTCTTTTTTCACTCTCGGAATTTTTTGCAATGAGAGCATTTATTTGTTCTTTTTGATTTTCTTCAATTAAAACAACTTTAGCATAGATCATCTCTAATGTAATTGTTGATACATCTCCAATTTGTGTTTCGGAAGCAGATTCTGAGATAAAGCTTGATTTATTTTGGTTGAAAGGTGAAGAAAATTGTTGAAGCGACTTTTTTGGTGGTGGTGGTTGATGTGGTGAGGAGGCGGCGGGTGGTGGACAAAAAGCTTTAACCACAGGTGATTGTTTGGATAAAGACTCTCTTCGTTGGCTGGTACACGATTGACATCTCCAAATAGAGTTACCTTTCCTTTTTCCAATCTCTGCGGCAGTAATCCTAGCACAAGTAGCGTGAAAAGTGTTATTGCAAGCATTGCATTTCACTTTGAGATCTTTTCTATCGATTTCAGATTTACAAATTCCGCACAGAATTGTGAAAATTAAAAAAAGGAAACTTTACTTTGTAAAAGAAGGAAATAAAAGCTCTCGATGCGACTGCACCCCACAACGACTATCGAAAGACCATGAATTGGACAACGATTTTGGACAAAAAACCATCTTTTGACAAGCAAAATCAAGAAGGCCATGATTTTAGAGTGTTCTCATCCTTGTATCATTATTATTCGAAAATGAGACAGGAAATAACGTTTTTGTCAGCAGTGTGCGTAACAGAACTGTTTAACCAATTTTGTTTATGTATATATAAAAAAAAAATTACGACCGGGGGTTAATCGATCTTTTGTGCAAAAATTCTAAATTCGTGTTATCAGGCGTCTTGGTTATGTGAATTGACCACTTTAGAACTGTGATTTGACGTGTTTAGATTTTTTGTGTGGTGCACCATGATGGGTCGATAGTTTTTAAACAACGCTTCAATTACTTAAAATCCAAAAGTTGTATCCGTGAACGCTAACCCGAAACAATCAACAGAATCTCGAAAAAAAGGGTTAAATAATGCTGCGCTATTGCAAGTTATTAATGGAAAAGTCTGCTACTACTAATTAAGCATTTACACATGGAACAAAATTAATTTTGGTTATTCTTTTAAAAAACACAAAATTAGGCCAAATACAAATGTAGTGTGGGCCGTTTTTTTTTTCAAAGAAACCGTAAATATTTTTTAATAAGTATTTGAATTTAAAATACATTACTATCGTGTCCTTATGCCAAAGTTCTTAAACTTAAGGATTCCAAAACAATTTAACTTTAAGAGACTCACAGATGATTCATTTTAGAGAAGAAAATAAGTTTAAAATTCAAAGTTATTGCTAATTGGTTATAACAATAAATCAACAAAATAATTTGGTAAGAGAAGCGATGGTTTTGTTATTTTGATAAACATAACCCTAAACAATAGATGAACTATTTCTAAAATCATAAAAGGCCACGCAAACAATAAACAATAAATTGTGATTATCAATCATTTTTTTTTTTTTTTCAAATAAATCTATAGTTAGGTATCCAATACTTTCAACACTCATCGTCAATACAATTTACTATATCTATAAATCCTGTAATAAAATCCAAATTTTAAAATAAATAAACATCAATTAATTTAAAATAACACAAAAGAGAAATTCATAAACTTTCTCCTACCTACATGCAAATACTCGTATATGTACTGTAGATAGTGTATATATTTGTATGGGCAGTGAGTTCATTCGCGTAGATAGATAAGCTTTCAACAAGAATGTCTATATATGTAAATAATATTTATTTACTCTCGTATGTTAAACAATAAATCTTTTCCCGAACTAGGCTTTTAATATTAATCGTATTACCTTGAAAAATATACTCTCGAAATAATTTTAAATAATTCAAAAAATAAAATAACGCAGGTGTCAAAGTCTAAAAATTACCTCCCAAAAAATCTACCAAACAGAAAAAGAACGACGAAATTACTTCGCAAACTTATGTATTGTTCTCTCTTTTTCTATCCCTAACTCTGTATATTTATGTCTCTTTATTTTTGCATTTCATTGTTTATAGATACATATGTATGTATGTATGTATGTATATTATATCCTGCAAAAATGAGTTTAAATATTCGCAACACAAAATTGATTACACTAATAACTTAGGGCTGGTAATCGGTTTGGCTGTTCATGTTCAATGGAGAAATTTATGGTAAGCCATAAATAAAAATAACACGCATACATGCTCATACGTACGCATATACATATACGTATCACACACACACACACACATATGTATGTAACACATATTCAAACAATTTTGAAAAGTTACTTTATTTTTTGTATTATTCAAACTTTGGGTTTGGTATAGGAACAATGAGACAACATTCCAAGGACAAACAACGTAAACGAGGGCAACGACTACTATGTCGACGAACGCACAGTTGAACGGTCAATAGGAAAACAGGCAAAATACAACTATTTTTACGGTAGTTTTTGGCAATTGATCTAAACAGGAGTTCGAAGTGATACAAAATCTCTTAAATTGACATTTTTATTGCTGCAAGCCTTAAACATTTAGTAGTTAAAATTTGTATTTCAACACCAACATTTTTGAACCTCAGGTTAAACTGAAATAATAGCAATTTCAATATAAAAGCTGATGGTTCATGAAATTAAATGAACTGAGGTTAAATGTCAATTTGTCTCTACCAGAGATTTCGAGACATGAAAACTGGTATTTTTGAGTCCAGCGGTTTGATATATTTTAAAACACAAAACAAAAAAGCCTTTTTCCGAAAAGTTGCCTAATTTACGTATGTTTTAATATTTACTTAATTTTTATTTAAAAGTGTTAAGTAAAAAGAATCGAAAATAATCAAAAAAATAAAGTTCGCTGCTTAGATCTTTTGTATAGAAAACATGGGCATTGTCTATCTATTTTCAAATTAAAATCATAGATATTGTTAAAAAAAAAAGAATAAATGAAAAATAGAACAGTTTCATTAATATTAACAATACCTATTTCCATTTGAAGCCATTTTTCTTATTTATGCGTCCTACTGTGCGACGATGAGCGCCAACGATACTCAATGAGATGAAGGCAGTTTTTTACATGTTAATTTGGCGTGTATATAGGTAAAGTAAGTACTGCTTATGCTTATGTTTGTGTGTATGTTTATTATTAACAACTTTTAATATTTTAACCTTTGTCCTTGATGTCATTTATTATACATACAAATAAGAAAAAAAACACTGTTAATGGTAAAAGTGAAGAATGTTGATTTAAAAATTCCTTTTACACTTGCCAGAATAATAAAATACCAGACGGCTAAGAAAAGAATTTTAGATGTTAGGCATTTTTATTCATTCATATGTGTGTATGTACAATACAACAATGTTCATAAAAGGTATATGTACATATAAATCTACAATGAAGTAAGGACAAAGAAAAGTATTAAAAAGACAAATTACTGTACTTACATATATGTTGTATGTAGATTAAACACATCAGAAATTGTGCTTTGTCATTTTCCGTCCGCCATTCAGGACGAAGACTCAGCCATATTTATTTAATAATGAACCTTAAAATATTTTTTGAAGACTTTATAAAGCATAGATAAATTAACAAAAATATATGTATGTACATATATTTGTTTTACTATGTATGTATATACATACATATATTGTATTCAAAATTATACATTTTTTAAATTTAAATAAACAAAAAATATGGCAAGCTGATTAACTTCTGACTTAAGGAGTATTATGTAATCGGGAACAACAAATCCCGTGCGTAAAATTTAATGCTTTGAAAACCAAATCCTGTATTGTAAAGGCGAGTTGTAAGCCTTCTAAAACTGTCTATGCAAGTGAACATCTCGATATATTCATTATATGCATCATCAAACACCTCTTGGAAAGATCAAATGCGCTATGTAACCAAAGCAAGACCAAGCGCTCTGGCATCCGCAGTCACTTGGTCCTTGTACCGTAGGTTCGGTCTTCCTTGTCGTCTTGAACCTGGGGGCTGGGATGAGAAAACTTTCTTGGCTGGAGCGTTGGCGTCCATTCGCTCGATTTAGCCGAGCCAATGTAGTCGTCTTTTCTTGGCCTTCTGGACTACATTCATATCTTGGTACAGCTCATACAGTTCTCGGTTGTATCTTCTTCTCCATTCGCCATCGTCGCATACGGGACCAAAAATCCGTCGAAGAACTTTTCTTTCGAAAGTGCCCAGTATCAATTCCCCTTTTTTACTTATCGTCCAGCACTCGGTACCGCCGTAGAGTAGGACTGGTAAAATCAAAGTTTTGTATAGCAGACACTTTGTCTTTCGAGTGAGGAGTTTTGAACCAAGTTGTTTGGCCAAACCGAAGCAGCAGCGGTTCGCTAGGGTAATTCGTCTTCGGATATCCACGAAGGTGTCGTTCGTGGGATTGATGTTTGTTCCAAGGTAGGTGAACTCCTTAACTACCTCGAAATTGCTGCTACCAACAGTGACGTTTTGTCTTAGGCGGTGGACAGATGTTGCTTTGTTTGTTGATAACATGTAATTTATTGTTTTGTCCTCATTCACCTCAAGACGAACTAGTTTCGCCTGTTCTTCAATCGCTGTGAAGGCCTCAAGCACAGCTTTCTTGGATCGACCGATTATGTCTATGTCGTCCGCGTAGCCTAGGAGCTGGGTGGATTTGTTGAAGATAGTGCCCTCCGTGCTCACACCTGCCTTACGCACTATCTGCTCCAGGACTATGTTCAAGAATTCACATGACAACGCATCTCCTTGTCTAAACCCTGCGCAAGTTTGGAATAGCTCGGATGAGCTGTTACCCATTTGCACACTGCACTGCGTATTGTTTAGCGTCATGCGGCACAGCTGGATCAGTTTGTTCGGTTTCCCGAATTCAGACATCGCCATCATAAGCTCTTGGCGGTGGATGCTATCATAAGCAGCTTTAAAGTCGATGAAAAGATGGTGGGTTTCGACTTGAAATTCGTTGGTCTTTTCCAGGATCTGCCTCAGTGTGAATATTTGGTCTATCGTTGTTCTGCCTGGCCTAAAGCCACACTGGTACGTGCCGATTATTGTGTTGCAGAAAGGTTTAAGACGCTCACACAGTACGTTGGATAGGATTTTGTATGCAACATTAAGCAGGGATATGCCACGGTAGTTTTTGTATAACATCGGATCGCCTTTTTTGTAGCTGGGGCATATGGAGCTTATCGACCAGTCAGTAGACATGCATTCTTCCTGCCATACTTTGGTGATGACCTGGTGCATGCGGTTCATCAAAACACCTCCTCCATGTTTAAAGAGTTCCGCGGGTATGCCATCCGACCCGGCGGACTTGTTATTTTTTAGATTTTGGATGGCTCTTTTTACCTCTTCTCTGCTTGGGGCTGGGACTGGGCCTTCATCGACTGGTCTTGCTTCTCTTTCGTCATTATCTTGCTCGACATTTTGCGCATTCAGCAGTTGTTGGAAGTGCTGCTTGAAAACATTTACAATTCCCTGTGCTTCGGTGACTAGGTTTCCTTCAATGTTTCGAAGAGCTTGTGTCCCGGTTCTGAAACCAGAAGCTAATTGCTTCGACCTTTTAAAGAAACGTCGGGTGTTGTTCTTGGCCCGAGACTCCTCTAGATATTTGAGCTTAGAAACTGCGGATGCTCTTTTCTTCCTTCGCAGGGTCTTTTTCTCATTTCTCCTTTTCGTGCGATACTCTTCCCTTGCTGCTCTTGTTTTCCGTTGCAGCATCTGCACACGTGCATTTTACGTCTCTCTTTTCAATATCACGCACTCGTCATCATACCACGGGTTCTTTTTCGGCTTTGGCTGGTAACCTATGGTGGTCTCGGCTACATTTTTTTATTATTTCGCGATATTGGTTCCACAATGTGTTGACGTCTGTAGTATTTGGGAGGACGACGGCGGAGAGTCGCTCGGTCAGGCGCTCACTGTCATTGTCTCTGTCATTATCCAATGTGCTAAGGCAACCGATATTGAACTTCTTTCTTTGGGAATAAAACAAATACTAATAATTTAAGTTGACATACAATTTACTTAAAAATTAGGGTCAACGGCAATCTTCTTTTTGGCCCATTTATTAATTCTACGCATTTCTAAGTTTCTCCTTAAATTCGAATGAAGGTTTTTTCTTTGCAATGTTTTCCTTCAAACTTATAATACTAAGATATACACATGCTGTTTAGAAACTAATTATTATTTTTCAGTAGTAAGATACAATTTGATATCATATCTCTGCGCTGTGCAATGACTTAGAATTATTGTAAACTCTGTAACTTTCTCTTTGCCAATAAAATAAAATATCTAACTCTAAGTTTATCCTCTGGCTTCAATTATTTGTTGGTAACTTAAAGCTTTGTACATCTTAAAAAAACTACTGGATATATACGTTTTAAGCTTGAATATAACTCCAAACTCCAGGCTTAAAGTATCTTACCTAAGGCATTACGCCACCCTAGAGGCCGAATGATTTTTTTTTATTGTGCATATCAACTTTGAGAAAAGCACGTACGATTTTTGTAATGCATTGTTTTTGACCAAATGGCACACTTGCAAAGGGAAAACTAAAACAAATTACTACAAAATCGTCGCATAATTGTTAAACAAAAATGAACTAAGCAATAAACAACACAATTCTACGTAATCCAATATATAATGTTTTTTCAAAGATATGTTCCAAACTTTACGTTAATCGGTTGAAAATTATCTAAATTATGAGTCCGTTAAACTTTTAAAAGCAGTATTCAAATAAAAGCGTTCGAAGTTTTTAATAGTAGGAAATCATGAGTAATTTGCAATGATTTTAATACAATATTTTGAAAGTACTGAGAACACCACTCGAAAATCACCGTAATGGTTTCCTGCCTCATCACTTTCTTACTATTATTTTGAATAGCCTTAGCCATAACAAGTAGTACCCGTGGCATGATGGTTAGTGCGTTGGACTGTCATGCGAGAGGTCTTGGGTTCAATCCCTGCCTGTGCCACCTTAATTAAAAAAAAAAAAAAAAAAAAAAAAGTTTTCACGGGTACTGCCTCTTGCGAGGAATTGACAAATTCTCCAAGAGTAATTCTTGTCATGAAAAAGTGCTTTCTCAAATTAGCCGTTCGGATTCGGCATATAAATTGTAGGTCCCCTCCATCCCTGACAACATTACTCGCACACAGGAATGGTTGAGAGTTGTAAGTCACTAGGCCCTGGTTCTCTACGGACTGTTGCGCCACCTAATTTATAATTTATAGCCATAACTCACCTAAACCAATTCAATAAAAAGAGGCTGGGATGCGACCCACACTGATAACTACCCATCCCGTCTGTCGATTTGTCTTGCTTAAAAGTTTGTCTATATGTATCAATTTTTACCAAATTTGCGTACTATTTTTTGTAGATTTTATTTTTTATGAAGAAACGGACTGTTGGATTTTTATAAAAAAAATTACTGAATATCGAAAACAATATTTTCTGTGAAATAAAATAAGTTTGAAGCCAATATTTGTAATTTTTGAAACGCTATTTGAGCCGAAAGTAAATTTTTACAAGTTTTAGTATTGTTTTTTTTTTGTTTTTATTTTTTGTAAGATAAAAAACTGTCAATTCGTTTTTCATAAAAATTTTATATAATGTTCAAAACAATATTTCTTAAAAGATAAAATTAGTTTGATGCCAATGTCTCAAATTTTTGAAAAGATATTTACGTCGAAAAACAATTTTTACCAACTTTTATACATTTTTTTTTAGGTTTTTATTTTTCGTAAAAAAACTGTCAATTCGATTTTTCTCAAAATTGTTTCTATTATTGAAAACAATATTTCTTATACGTTTAAAGTAGTAAGAAGCCATTATCTCAAATTTTTGAAAAGATATTTGAGTCAAAAGTCAATTTTTAACAATTTTAGTTCATTTTTTTCGGTTTTTAATTTTTTGTAAAAAAAATGTCGATTCCATTTTTTTAAAATTTGACTGAACGTTGACAACAATATTTTTCGAAAGATTAAAGTAGTTTAAAGCCAATATCTCGAAGTTTTGAAAAAATATTTGAGTCAAAAATCAACTTTTACCAACTTTTTAAAAAAAAATGTTTTGGTTTTTATTTTTTGTAAAAAAAACTGTCAATTCGATTTTTCTCAACATTTTTCAGAATATTGAAAACAATATTTCTTATAAGATAAAATAAGTTTCATGCCTTAATCTCAAGTTTTTGAAAAGATATTTGAGTCGAAATTCAATTTTTACCAACTTTGAGTAATGTTTTTCTTAGGTTTTTATTTTTTATAAAAAAAACTGTCAATTAGATTTTTCTCAAAATTTTATCAGATGTCAAAAGCATTATTCTTCGTTGTACAAAATTGTTTTGGAGATGAAATCATATTTTAGTCGTAAAATTTTCGAGGTGACAAATTTTTTTTTCAGTTTTTTTGATTTATAAAAACTTCTTTTGTATCACGTTACAATATATAATATAAAATTTAATTTAAGTCTCTAGCGTCATTGGTTCATGAGATATTTAGGGTTAACCAAAATTGTCACCTTTTTTTTAAACTGCTATGGTAAAAAAAACCACCCACGCAATTTTCTTGAGAGCCCTTTCTGCATCTTTCTGCCTTATTGTCTGTATAACACAATCTTATTTTTTTAGGGTAATTTTTAATTTAGAAAACAAAAGAGTGATTGATGACAAGATTTTTATTTAGTTTGGTGAGCTTTTCTTGGATATTACTTCTTGGAAAATGAGACTTTTTCAACTGTCATGGTGAATAAATTGCGCTACCAAGCTATATGATTTTATGTGGCTGCAATTGAGTTATACGAATAGGTTAACACATTTGATTATATTATGATTAAATAATAATACTTTCGATTTTTTTGGACAACCGTGAAAGATAAAGGGCTATTCCAATGCACCACAATTATAGTTTTAAGCCTTTAGATACGGTATTCATGTAGTTTTTGAAGACATTCAGCAGCAAAGCAGTGATGGACAATTTCTTGAAAAAGCCATTTAGTTGATATCTTTTCCACTTGCTAATAACATATACCTACTTCTATACAATAAAACATCCATTGGTTACCCTTAAAAAATATTATTTTTGTATTAATATAAAAATAATATGTTCAATTGGAAATCCGTAGAAAATTAATAAATTATTGACTAAATTTAATAAATTATTAAATTAGTTTTTAATTCGGACAGTATTTTGACCTTATTATATGTTATATGGTGTATAAAATGGGGTAGAAATGGTTTTGAATTTCATCAATCATCAAGCGTGATTAAACAATTATTATATCCCAAGCCTATTATTTAAGTTGAAATAAAATACAAAAAACACAAAACCAAAGTTTATCAAATTAAATGTAATATTTCAACAAAATGCTTATAAAATTAAGTTGCCATAATATTATAATATTTTGCTTATGAATCAATTTTTGAAAAACACTTTTCCAATGGAATTTATTGTGTATTTTTATTTTATCCACACTGCGAGTATAATCATAACAATAACCATAACACGATTTTTAATTAACCTTAAATAATTAATTTATTTTCTACTGGTTAGCTAATAAAACAATTATAATAATATCATATAATATATGCATGATAATAAACTGCGTATGTATGCATAATTTTAGTTATAATAATATGAAAATATTATAAAATTGCTATACACGCACTTTGTATGTTTATTGATTAAAAGTAAACAATAAATTTTTTATTAACGAGTAAAACAATGAAAATTCATCACTCATCTCATTCATAAGTATGTACATTGTACATGAAGATAAGTATATTATGTTTTTGAACAGTACATTTACATAAAAATAAAGGCGGATGTATATAAGTATATACATTTGCGAAAAATGTAGTTTGAATCAATTATTATATTATGTAAATTTCCAATACATTAAACACTAATTACATAATACTTATTTTAATTTTTCGACGTGTTGTATGGTGAGCCAAACATTTAGTATTTAATAAAATTAAACAACAAAAACAACTTTTTGTTTACTAATAAAAACACACTAGGTCATCATGTTTAAATACCATTATTTTGCCATTTAATCGTAAAAGAAAAAAGAAAATAATTTTAACGACCTCTTTTGAACAACAACAACAACAAAAAGAAAAAAACAAAAACATCGACCTCCCATCCTGGAGGCATTAAAAAACATTTTTTTTTGTAAAATAAATTAATATGACCTATGTATATTATTATATTATATTCAGAGACTTTCGAAGAGAGGCTCTATGCAAGATGAGTTTTTTAATGTGAAAATATTATTTTTATGTGCTGATATAGTAAAGTGTACCACATACCGTTCTTAAAATTATATAAATAACCGTACAAAACTATGACATAGTTTGCTTAATGGTGCCAAGTATAGTGCTGCCAACTATTTTTTTTTTTTCAGATTAGCTGAAAATGTATAGTGAGGGATATGATGTAGTATATTTTTAAATTTATATACATATACATATGATATTTTTTGTTTTGCTAAGATAACACTTCAAAATAAATTCTACAACAAATTTAAGAAAATTTCAATATTTTCCAGAAAAGTTTACAAAGTTAAGAGTAGAAATATATGAAATATGAATATGAATATATGAAATTATAAATGCTGACTCAATTGAATGTCCGTTTCTTTTTTAAATGAATGCATTCTTAAGATCAATAAAAGAAAAAGGATGAACAATAAAATCTACGATTACGAATTTTATAAAATTTTATGAATTTGAAATCGAAACATCTAAGCAATTTAAAACCATTAATAAATGAAAATAAAACACATCGAAAATGCAAAAAAATAATTATGTATCAAAAAAGTGCGTATACGCCACAGTGTACACTTTTGTTAACTTTCGGTTTGAGCTTACCTTTGGTTAAATTTATACATTTTTGGAAAATTTAGCAACAATAAATATGTTTAACATGAACATCTAACATTATGTCATATCAATTTTTGAACCCATACTACTTGAATATTTGAAAGACAACATTGGGTTTATTTATTTTAATTTTAGTGAAATGGTAATTCTTTTCAAGTTTTGTTTTACTAAAAATTATTTTTCCCAATGTTATATTAACAAAAAAACGAACATCATTAGTGGACATGGTGAATAAGAAACAGACTTAAAGAAGGTGTTTTGCAAAATTTCATTAAAGTAGCCAATACTCGAAAACCATTAGGATGCGGTAAATTTTCAAAGTTACCAAATTCTGTTAGGTAATGACCTGACCTTTCATAATATTCAGTTTGGACAATTGTTTGTAGTCCGTAGACTCTGTCTCCACTAACTCACTAACAGCCCTAAATTGTCGATCATCTCTTACGGAGAAGGCTAAACAGTTCAACATTCACCTTTTCTGGGTGCCGGGCCATAGAGACATTCCAGGAAATTGCAAAGCTGACGAACTTGCAAAAAGCGGAACAACTTTACCTCTGCTGGCTAAAAATGCTAGTATACGTATCACATTAGCTTCATGTAAACTCATGCTAAAGCAAGATACCATAGAGAAAACAAACTTCAGGTGGAATAACACCACCACCTGTGTAGCGACAAAACTAATTTGGCCTAATCTTAGCGCCAGGTGCTCAAAACAATTAATCTCTCTGAGTAGATTGCACATTAGCTACGTTATAGGTGTCCTGACTGGGCATGCTTAATAGGAAGGCATGCTATTCGACTTGGAGCCTCTGTAAATGACTTTTGTAGAAGTTGCATGGACGAAGAAGGAGAACAGACAATCTCTCATCTTCTGTGCACATGCCCTGCCTTATCATAAAGACGTAGAATCCACCTTAGAGACTACTACTTCAACGATACCAGCGATTTAAAAAATTCTGACATTATTTGTCTCGTACGCTTCATTCGAACCTCCAATTGGTTCAACGAGTTAATCTGATTAACTGATCCATGTGTTATCACAACGGACCATATTTTGGTCTAAGTGTGTTGGACTTCCCAACCAACAGTGGGTCTATGTAAAAGGCCGTGTTTATGCAGTTAAGCCTGTAACTTTTGAGCACTTAAAAACCAACTTGCTTCAAGTTTTGGCTGAAATACCACCCAATATGTGTGAAAAAGTAGTCGCAAATTACCTCAAAAGGATCATCGATCCTGCAACAATTTGCACGTGGTGGTCATTTAAATGATGTAGTATTTTACAATAATATTAACGTTCAAATTTTATAATTTTAAAGAAATATCATGAACAAACATATCTTATTTACGTACTTTTGAAACCGTAAAATGGATATAAAAAAAATCGGACCTGGTATGACTTAAGCATAAAAGGTAAACATAAAAGTTCTATTTTTGTCGCTTATGCCTAATAACCACCAAAGTAAGACCTTCAAATAAATAATAAAGCAAGTAGGTACGCTCTATGAACGCCATCTTGTCGGTCTAAGTCGGTCTAATTTTATAATACTTTTTCCAGGATACTCTTAGTTATTTTGTCAAAATAACGTCCAAAGGTATCAAAATCCAGTAACGAGTTTGATAATTTACAGAAGAATTTTTTGAGATGATTTGGTCACCAATCAACTTTATTTACTCTTGAAAAGAGTAAATTAAGGTGCTGTGGCACTTTTCTCTCCTTAACAATTTAAACGGGATCTCAGAAAACACATTACTGGCATTAGATTTCAGCGATTAAACCGATTTTTACATATGGAGCAGCAGTATGGTGGAGTGCGCTAGACACAGCAACGGAACCGTGAAAAACTGAGAAAAGTTCTACGAACAGCCTGCTTAGTGCTTATGTATAATCCACCCCCTGCGTTGTACTTGATGTTCTTTTTCATTTTATACCGCTTGATATCTTCAGAAAATAATGGGCCGCTAAAACAGCCATTGGGCTTAAGGTCTCCTCCTGGGAGATCAATAATAATATTTTTCACTCCACTATTCAAAACTCATTCAACGTTACGTTGACTAAATAACCCAACATCCACAATTCAAGAAAAACTTCCAAGTATCGATCGCTTCCAGTGAATGAGTCACTTTGGACGACGAAGCGAATCGCTTCTATGTAGATGAATCTAAAACATTATGATGGGGTCGGTCGATAGTAGAGTGTATTGCGACAGACAAAATCTATGTTTCTTATTCCGTTTTCCTTATCATTGAAGCGTGTTCTAGGCAAAACTTTGAGCCATTAAAGAAGCACTCTCTTGGTTCGAGAAAACATGTGACATCGACTAATGCTATACATATATGCATTAGATTCTGTCTTTATAAACATAATAGTAGCCCAAAACTGTTCAACATTCACCTCATTTGAATTTAACCTTTGATGGGCAACAAATCTAACATCGGTATACACTTAGGTACTTTTAAACAAATTTTAAAGCATGATACGATAGGCAATTGATCCGCAGATAGACTCATACACGACACTCCTTAAAGTTGGTTATGCTTTTCGACTTGGACCTGCAAACAATTTTTGCAAAAGCTACAACATGTCCATTGTCCTGCCTTATCACAGAGACGAAAACTCCACTAATGACACTTCCACTAAAATGATACTAGCGATCTGAGAAATTCTGACATTATTGTCTAAAACGTTTCATAGCTAGCTTAAATTGGTTTTAACGAGTTTGGTAGATCTTTACATCCATATGGTATCACAAGGGACCAACTATTTGTGTGTTGGCTTTTCTTGTCAGCAAACACTTTAACGTAACTTAGCCTAACCTCGCTCACCAAACGTTAAGTTAAAAAAAATGATGATTGCCCACATTAAAAAGCATGTTGCCATTGAGAATTGAAAATTAACTAATTCACTAAAGTGTTGGCCATTTTTTAATTTAAAAAAAAAAAACGGGAATATCACACATCACACATACACATTATTTTAAAAGTTGAAATTAAAAAATCTTAAAAAAAAGTCTTTTTGTTCTTCAACTGTTTTATTTTTCATTTTTTTTTTTTTTTTAAATTAACATTATGTTAAATTATCAAATGGTGATCATTAACCTATAAAACACAAAATTTATGCTATAACATAACAAATTATAAGTTTAATTTCTAATACAAAGTTATATCCTTATATTTCTTATTTTCTACGCAACAAATACCATATCCGTTTGGTGGGAGAATACAGACATGCAAGTAGAGTAGCTGCCCAGTTGCAGCACAATAACTAAAAGAAACGGAAATGAATGATTTCAATTTTAATCTTTATATACATATTTATGTATGAGTATATATATGAACATTGAACATTGTAGTTGAGGGGAAAAATATTCACATTGTCAACATATATTTTACTATTCATAGATCTAAAAACCACTAGGTACCGGAAACAGAATGAATAGAGTTTTTCTTTGTCATTGTCATTGTGACAATCATTGTTATGTTTCTTAGTTTTTGTGTAGTAAAAACAAAAAACAAAAGTTTGCATTATAAAATTTTATTCTGATGTTGTTTTTGTTCCTTTTTTGTTCAATGTCATTGTCATTAGAACAGAAAACTTTGTATAAATACCTACACATATGTACATATATATACACAGAATGATACGTCCTGTTGAAGATTGTTGTAGTAAGTTCTTTTTTTTTTTTTAAATAAACATTAAAATGACATTGGAGTAGTAATTTCCTGTAGTCCATCTTCATAGTAAATGAGAGTACAAAAAAAGCTTACCTACATACGGGATGTGGTACATATCAGCTTTAAGATTATAATGGTGCGTAATTCATACATGAGGAGTTTCTTTAATGTCCCATATAGTACAGGAAACACTCTTATGGTTGCAAGCTTTTAAAACGCAAGTAAATGAAGAAAATGTAAAGCTCAAAACTTCCGTTGGTTCCTTAGAAATTATTGTTAAAATAATAACTTTCATACCTACAGCCTAGATCATGTTAATGTGATTTTAATTAAAGTTGATGCTACTGTTAAAATGAATTGTTTAACAATTTAAAGTTGATTGTACTGTAAACAAAATTTCAGTAGTTTTGGACTTAAAAAAATACGTAAATATAGTATAGGTTTTTTCTTAAAATAAAAGAAAAGTTTATGATTTAGAAAAATAAATTGGTGTATATTTACTTGCCAATAAGAACTCATGCCATCGACTTTGTTAAAAGATATCAACCAAACAATCGCCATGACTATGGTTGCAGTCCAATATCCTTTTCATTATTGTCTATGACCCTTTCGAACAATTGCTTCTAAATGTCCTTTATAATTTAACAAATTCCATTTCTAGGATCATGATTCGATTATGGAGCATTGGCACAGACTTAATCATCATCATATTATTATGATCTCGATGGCTTATTGTAACCTTGTCTATGAAGTTTACGCAGTTAGGAAATTTTTAATTGAGCGCGAACTATGGCTTTAGAATCTTCACAATTTTTGTAGTAGCCCAACATCTATATGTAACTTTAGCCGGGAGACCGACAATCAAATAAGAGCTCAGTTATAAGAACTCAGTTCGCTTTTGTTCTTCATCTCATCCACACCGATTGATAGCAAAATTACGTATAATGTTAAAATAGTTGTTAATCATAATTAAAATATAGTTAGTTTATAAGTAATTATTAAATGAAGTGAAATGAAAACTAAATTGTTTTATTTCGGAATACAACAGTAGTGATATTACCTGTTATAGTAAATAGTAAATCAGTAGTTCTTACTTCTCAATTTTTAAAAGTTTCCAAATAGCGGTCTATTCAAATGAAACTTCTTATTGTCATAACTTTTTTCTTAATTCAACTTAACTTACTTTTCTGTATTTTCAACTTATTTTGGTATTTAATAAATAAATACAATTCAATTTAAAAAGTGCGTATACGCCCAGTGTAACATGGTAATATTTTTGATACTTTTTCGATATAATTTGGAATCAACATTTAACTTAAGTTAAAGCTAGATTTTGTGTGATTAAAAACAATCTTTTGCTAAAAACTAAAAGAGTTAATAATAGCTGCTTTAAAATAGCTGAAACTAGATTTATGTTGCTTTAGCTAGAATAATATTGTTAAAGCTGCAAACATATTAAGATTCCTGAACCCCCGACTAGAAAGCTTTGAATATTTCTTGTTTTAAGATTTCTTTTCAGTTGAAGTGTGAAAAAGACCAATTTTATATGCGTACAACAGTAACAATTTTATAGAAAATGGTCTGAAATTATCTTATAATTTTTACAGTTTAATTCAATTTTCAAAAGGAAATGTGCACAGGCTAATTACTTTTTAGGAAAATCAATAAAGCGTATAGAAGGTGCATTTGATATCTGAAAAGATGATGCGGATAGTTTTGAAATACCTAAGTGAACTAAATTTTGGTTCGGTGTAGGACAAGATGTTGCACTTCAGTAAGCAATAACTTAAGCACTTGGCCAATAAATTACGAAAAGGTTTCCGTTGAATCGTCCGGAAATCGAAGCAAAAAAGGCAAAATGGCCAGAAAAATACGCTTCCATGGGATTTTGAAGCTATCAATTGTATCCACGTTGATATTTCCAAACCTTTAAGATTTCCTGATTAATACATCAACTGGAAATTTTTCTTCAGCAACTGGCATGTTGCAGAAGAACGCACAAGTGTAGACCTGGAAGCCCATGTGGCCAGCTTCAGTTCAGGACTCGTTGGTCTTCAAAAGATAAACAATATATTCATTAATAAATGAAATCAAACGTAATTATTCTTGAAGATTCTGAAAAAAACATCTTCAAAGACCTTACAGAAATACTGAAACAGTTGTGGGAAAAATTAATAAATGAAATAAATATTCAAAATAAATTTAAGCCAAAAATAAACCAATTTACAAAACTTTGGAGTTCCATTTCTATAGTCCTATTTTGGTATTTTTTGACTACATATACGAAATTTAATAAAAATAGTTAAATATCGTATTGAGAAAATTTTAAATTATCAAAACCGTTGTAAGGGAGCTTTCCGTTATAGGGAAGCTATTATTGAAATGACACTAAAAATCTTTGCATCCGTACCAAATTTGAAGCTTAACGGTCCGTTCCAATATGCTCTAGCTCAAAAAAAGAATCAAGTCCAATCAAGGCACCCCTAGATGGATATGAAGGAAAGTTCTTTTCCCATCTCAGTTGCCTGACTACAAATCTTTTAAAAGCCTTTTAAACTCTTTCAATACGAGTTATTCCAATAGAGGAAGTAGAACACCATATAATTGAATAATATTCACGAATTGAACAAACTTAAGACATGTAAACCGATTTTAAGGCATAAGGGTTGGAGAACTCACTGCAGTTAACGAAACCAAGCATTGAATTTGCCCTTACTATAATATAGTCTTCATGTAACGAAAACGATAACTGGATCAAAAATGACTCCTAGATCACGAATCTCAGATTTGCGATTAAGAAAATTTGCAAGTTGTATATTGTTGGAATTAAAAACATTACATTTTTTTTTAATATTTAATAGGAAGAAGAAGATTTCTTTTACACCAAAAAGATAAATTATTTAAATCATTTTGGAGATTTTAATGATCAATTCTATTTCTTATACATACATTATAGGCTCTTTAATTAAAAACCAAATTTCTTATTAACAAAATATTATGATTTTTTTTATTTTGAATCTTTTATTTCGAATGAATTTATTAAATAATTTTATTTGTCAAAACAAAATAATTAAAAACTAGATTTTAATATTATGATAAGTTTAAAGTACTCCTACAACATAGAGATTTTTTTACATCAAACATAAAGCATTTTTAAGAAACAATGTGATATCACTAACGAATAATATGTTAAAAATAAGTGGCCCAAGGTGATTTCCTTGAGAATCTCCAGATGAAACTTTTACGGTACTAGAGATGAAATTTCCTAGTTTCACACATTGCACCCTATCTTCATGGTAGCTGGATATCCATTTCAACAGCAAACCATGAATACCAAAAACTTTGAGCTTATCTAAAAGAATTTTATGTCAAATTAAGTCAAAAGCTTTTACAAAATCTGTATAGATAGTGTCAACCTGGAAGCCAGATTCAAAGAAATCGGTGACATATCTACAGAAAAGCATAAGATTTGTTGAGGTGGATTTACCTGACATAAATTTAGGCTGTTTAACACAAATGTGTTCTCTTGTACTAAAATATAAATGATTTTTACTAGAAGCCCACATTAAGGAATTGCAGTTATTTTAGAAATTGTGTGGTAATTACCTACCAAATTGTTTGTACCTGTTTTGTAAATAAGACTGACATACATATGAAAATTTCCTTTGATTCAAAAATATTCCACTAACGAGAGTTTACATTGCTTTAGAACAAAAGAGGGAATTCCATCAGGGCCAGGATTCAAACTTGATTTTATTTTTAAGATAGCAGAAAGTATATCTACATACATATATACATAAATAGAAAGGGTAAAACCTTTTTTTTGTTATACAGATAATAATGCAGAAAGTTGCAGAAAGGACTCTCAAAAAGTTGCGTGGGTGTTTTTTTTAACATAGCAATTTAAAAAAAAACCAGCAATGCTAGAGACTTGAATTAAAATTTATATTATATATTGGAACGCTATACCCAGGACCAGACAAAGCACATGTGCAAGATGTGCAAATGCACAGGGCGCATTACCAGGAGCAAGAAAATGTAATCTGATCTTGCACAAACAAATATGTACTACTATTTGCCATTTTTTTAACCAAAAACATTCTTAAAATAATCTCAAGAAACATCCATCACAACAGTCCTAAGTTATCTCTTGCGCACTAACTAACATCACTTTAATTGTTGCATTCAATAAAAATTTAACTCAATATATCGCAGTACTAAAAATCCTACCTAGTGCAAGGGGGGAGGGGGCAAGGTTCGGTGGGTGCAAGATAAGTTACATGCAAAGTTTCTTTTGCATTTAAATAAGCTGGATTTAAGAAAAATTAATTTACCCTTGGTGTATCTTAATCCATATTCGATTATTACTATCAAAATAAGACTACATTAATACTTAAGCAAGGAAAAAGTAATTTAATTAAAATATTTTTTTTGGTAATTTTTAATTCTCTCAAGAACTAGAAGACATAAAGTCATCTAGTTTTCATTTTTTGATCAAAAACAAATAAGAGCAATGAATTCTAAAAAAAACAGTAGATAATTTGAAAGTTTTGAAAAACTACACTTTAAACCTTTAAATTTTGTTTGCATAAATTTTTAGTTTAAAACAATTTTTTTTCAAAAACTATGCATAGTTTTGACTTAATAAAAACAAGCTAATAGACAAAAATGTTGGCTTTAAAAAAGGTATAATACTTAATTGTAAGTATTACCGTTATTTTTTAATTATTTTTTTTTTCATTTAATGTACATATTTTTTTAAATTGCCCCTAACGCCAAAACGGGGGAGATAGACCCCTCCCATAGTAAAAAATACTTGTTTTTAGCTGTTCTATACGAGTATAAATCCGTCTTTAAACTTTGTCGCCAAAGTTATCGTACTCTCCCCCGTTCGAATATGAAAGGAAAAGAAGCGGGTGTTCAGAATCGAATTCGAACCCTGGAACCAAGAGCATTTTTCGTTCCATGTTGCCCGCATTCCTTAAATTTAGTGGTTAATGATGCTGCTCAGTGCTCATTTTATGCAGTTAAATTTTTAGATACAATTCAATATTTGTATAACTTTTTTTCAAGTTCCACAACGAGGTAGGATATTTATAAGAAAAAAAATTCCAAGTCATACTTTGAAACCCCCTTCTGAGACTAGATGAGCGAGCAGGTTAGATGCATTGAGGCCTTTTAAAACAAATTAAGAAGAAATATATGAAGCCCTTATAGAATTAAGAAATCTAGAGGCAAAAAATATAGTAGAATCGTTAGGAAATAAAATTTTTGATTTTACATTTATTTGCTGCCTGCTAATTTGGTTTGATATTTTAAAAAATATAAATTAAGCTAGTAAATATTTGCAAAGTCCGTCCGTTAATCTGTCAACTGGCATAACAGTTTTAGAAAATACAAAAAACAGTTTGATTTTAATACGTTCCGATAAAAAATTTAATGAGTAGGTATGTTCAATTAACCGAGCGTATTGCTAGTTCCCTAGAAATACCAAATATGTTTCCTGTAGCTTCATCATTGCGATCTCAATGGAGAAAAATACTTTATGCTGATGAATGTCCTGAAACTATAGTAGACCCGAAACAAAGATTTAAAGTTAATTTTTTTTTTTTTAAATACTTGAAAGGTTTGATACGTATAGTATCAATTTTTCATTTTTAAGTAACATAAGCGAATGTAAAAAAAAAATGTACGTGCTTCATGCCTTAATTTGAAGAATGTTATAACATAAGGTAGTTTTAAAGATTTAGATGGAGAAGAATTGTTTCAAGAGTTAACCGTAATAGCCCCGCTTGTTACACCACAAAGCTCAAGTTTAGATGTGTTAAATTTTATTTTTAGTTCAAACCTTGAAGATTTTGATCCGAATTTAGTAATTGTTCTTCAAATCTTTAATACAATCCCGGTCACGGTAGCTTCAAGAGAACGTAGTTTTTCTAAACTTTAAATTATTAAACAAAATCTTAGGACAACCATGGCTCAAGAGAGATTGGTAGGTTTATCTATAATGTCCATTGAAAAGGAATTATTAAATTCTTTTGACTTTGATGATCTTATTTCTGAATTTGCAAAATGTAAGGCCAGAAAAAAAAGTTTCCAAGTTTAAACGTTTTCCACCTGCTCATTTATTCACTGCGTTTTAGTTTATGGTTTAGGCCTACTCGGCAGGGCATACCTCAATAAAAAAAACGCATTGAAAGTCTACCTCCTGGGTAATGTGGGAAAGGCTTATGCTTGTGTATCAGTTTATGTGTAAAAAAATATAAAAAAGGGGCGCTTCCTACAAATCTTGCACAGGGCGCAAATTTGGTTGGACCGGCCCTGGCTATACCAAACAAATATATTTTTGGAAAAAATCACAATGAACAATTTTTTTTATAAATCAAAAAAACTGAAAAAAAAAATATTTGTCACCTCGAATATTTTATGATCAAAAAATGATTTTATCTCTAAAACAATTTTGTGCAACGAAGAACGTTTTTAACATCTGGTAAAAATTTGAGAAAAATCGAATTGACACTTTTTTATAAAAAAAAAATAAAAACCTAGAAAAAACATTACTCAAACTTGGTAAAAATTGATATTCGACTCAAATATCTTTTCAAAAATTAAAACTATTGGTTTCAAACTAATTGTATCTTATAAAAAATATTTTTTCAAAAATTTGATAAAATTTTGAGAAAAATCGAATAGACAGTTTCTTAACAAAAAATAAAAACCTAAAAAAAGCATTAATAGTCCGGTCAATTTAGACATTTGACCCACGACAAATTCAGGGGAAGCTGAAAATTCTTAAAATTGTTTAAATTATAATTATAAACATTGTCTTAAAAGTCCCAACCGATCCCATGTAAGGAAAAAATTTTAGCGGGGTAATAAGGTCCAAAAAATGAGTTTTTCGCGATTTTGTTGAAAACGGTAAGTTTTATCGCAAAATTACCCCAGACATAATTTGTAGATCAGGGAATTTCCTATAAAAAAGGTATCAATAATTTTTTCCCTAAAAGCCACCGCTTCTGAGATATAACGATGCAAAAAATTGCGAGCGTCATAATATGCCTAAGTACCTCACCCATATACTTTCTGTAGCTGTAATGTAAGTAAGAATATGTTTCTGTCGGTGATTTTAAGTTACATTTAAAATATAAAATACTCATGAGTATTATTCTGAGAATATCAGGTATAATGAAACTCGATCCCTTAATACATACAATAGTGTAACCTTGAGGCAACATCTGTCTCTCTGTTCAGTTGTGTGCGTGGCTACGGTCGTATACCTGTTTTGTCTAAATACTCAATACATAAAATAATGTTAGTCTTGATCTTGACCGTCACTCTGAAGTGAAAACACGTGTTCATTCTAACATATTTCGAGTTTTTTTATGTTTTATAATAAAAATGTCCGAATATTGTTTTATTTGTGCTAAACTTTTGACTGAAAGTGAAACTGTTACTGTTGAACGTGGTCTAAAGACATTAATCGATGCAAGTATCGAACGAGCTGATGAATTTTCCGAATATTTTAAAAAACAGAAATCTGTGACAATACACGTAAGTTGTCGTAAAAATTATACTCCGAAGCATTCTATTGGGTCAGCTAAAAAAAGGCAACGTGATGAACAAGAAGCCAGTACATCGGCAGCAATCCCTCCTCGTACTAGATCACGTGTAAGTGCATCAGATTTTTGTTTTAAAGAATTATGCTTATTTTGCGGTGAGGCAGCAAAAAAAGAGAGCGAGAGGAGAAAATCTCCGGGATATCGCCGTAAAATTCTCCATGCAAGCACACTTAAGTTGAAAGATTCAATTCTGGCAGAGATTCAATTCAAAATCAATCAGAGTTTTATTCATCAAAAAGTTTGTCGACTTTTGCAAAGTGTCGAAATCACATACTATTTTTACACGCCATAACTGGCTGTGATACGACATCTGCATTTTACAGGAGGGGTAAAACAACTGCATTCAAAATGTTTGAAAAGCAAGACTTACTTGCAACTGCTGAAGTTTTTAAAAAATGTAATTCAACTCCAGAAGAAGTTATTACCAACGGAATTCACTTTCTTCTTCGTATGTACGGAGCTCCTAAAAAAACTACCTGCTTAGACAAGTTTCGATATGCATCTTTTGTCAAAAATACTCGAAATAAGAAACAAGTACAATTAGCTTGTCTTCCTCCAACCTCAGTCTCTGCTCATCAACATCTTCTTCGGGTATACTACCAAGTTCAAGTGTGGCTTGGTTATCAACTAAACCCAACAGATTGGGGTTGGAAGTTGGTCGATAATATATTAGAACCAATTCAGACTTTGCTTCAACCTGCGCCGGAAAAATTGCTCAACACTATCTTTTGTAACTGTAAAAAAGGATGCAATGCTAAATGTGGTTGCAAAAAAGTTGGGCTGTTTTGTTCTCTGGCTTGTACGAATTGTCAAGGCCAGTCTTGTTCTAATGTAGAATCACCAACAACAGAGGATTCATTTAATACTGACGAAGAAACATGTGATGCTTCACTTTTAACACAATTCACCTATAGTCAGGATGAAGAAGAAGAAGAAGAAGAAGAAGAAGAGGAAGAAGAAGAAGTGATTGACGATTCCGAATCCGACGAATAAACTATTATTTTCTAAATCTAATCACAACAGACCCGTGGAATAGGCCTATTGGGGAAACCACGTTAAAAAAAACGCGCTAAGTACACTACCTCAGAAGTGGCGTGGAAACGTGTGCGTTTATGACGCTTGCAATTTTTTGCATCGTTATATCTCAGAAGCGGTGGCTTTTAGGGAAAAAATTATTGATACCTTTTTTATAGGAAATTCCCTGATCTACAAATTATGTCTGGGGTAATTTTGCGATAAAACTTACCGTTTTCAAGAAAATCGCGAAAAACTCATTTTTTGGACCTTATTACCCCGCTAAAATTTTTTCCTTACATGGGATCGGTTGGGACTTTTAAGACAATGTTTATAATTATAATTTAAACAATTTTAAGAATTTTCAGCTTCCCCTGAATTTGTCGTGGGTTTACTGATTTTTTGGTCTAATTTGACCGGACTATAATAAGAGTTCGTAAAAATTAATTTTCGACTCAATCATCTTTTCAGAAATTAAAAATATTGACTTCAAACTTATTTTATCTCACAGATTGTTTTCGACATTCAGTACATTTTTTATAAAAATCCAAAAAATAAAATCTACAAAAAAAAGTACACAAATTTGGTAAAAATTGATGTTCAGTTCTCGATATCTCGCGAACAATAGAAGACATGGACTTCAAATTAGTTTCATTAATCCAATTTGTTTTTTTTAAGAAATACAAAGACAAATCGACAGACAAGATGGAAATTTATCAGTGTGGGTCACATTCCAGCCTCTTTTATTGAAATGTTTTGACAGAATAACGTTTTGGAAATATTGCTGTTAGTAGTCAATTCAACTCTTCGTAATAGATCGATTGTTTATTATTATTTATTTCTGTATGAGACTTGTATCGGGTGATTTTTTTGAGGTTAGGATTTTCATGCATTAGTATTTGATAGATCACGCGGGATTTCAGACATGGTGTCAAAGAGAAAGATGCTCAGTGTGCTTTGACATTTCATCATGAATAGACTTACTAACGAGCAACGCTTGCAAATCATTGAATTTTATTACCAAAATCAGTGTTCGGTTCGAAATGTGTTTCGCGCTTTACGTCTGATTTATGGTCTACCTCTACATAATCGACCAAGTGAGCAAACAATTAATGCGATTGTGACCAAGTTTCGCACTCAGTTTACTTTATTGGACATTAAACCAACCACACGAATGCGTACAGAAGATAATATTGCGTCTGTTTCTGAGAGTGTTGCTGAAGACCGTGAAATGTCGATTCGTCGCCGTTCGCAGCAATTGGGTTTGTGTTATTCGACCACATGGAAGATTTTACGCAAAGATCTTGGTGTAAAACCGTATAAAATACAGCTCGTGCAAGAACTGAAGCCGAACGATCTGTCACAACGTCGAATTTTCAGTGAATGGGCCCTAGAAAAGTTGGCAGAAAATCCGCTTTTTTATCGACAAATTTTGTTCAGCGATGAGGCTCATTTCTGGTTGAATGGCTACGTAAATAAGCAAAATTGCCGCATTTGGAGTGAAGAGCAACCAGAAGCCGTTCAAGAACTGCGCATGCATCCCGAAAAATGCACTGTTTGGTGTGGTTTGTACGCTGGTGGAATCATTGGACCGTATTTTTTCAAAGATGCTGTTGGACGCAACGTTACGGTGAATGGCGATCGCTATCGTTAAATGCTAACAAACTTTATGTTGCCAAAAATGGAAGAACTGAACTTGGTTTTGAGGGAAAACTTCGGAGAACAATTCATCTCAAGGAATGGACCGGTAAGTTGGCCACCAAGATCATGCGATTTGACGCCTTTAGACTATTTTTTGTGGGGCTACATCAAGTCTAAAGTCTACACAAATAAGCCAGCAACTATTCCAGCTTTGGAAGACAACATTTCCGAAGAAATTCGGGCTATTCCGGCCGAAATGCTCGAAAAAGTTACCCAAAATTGGACTTTCCGAATGGACCACCTAAGACGCAGCCGCGGTCAACATTTAAATGAAATTATCTTCAAAAAGTAAATGTCATGGACCAATCTAACGTTTCAAATAAAGAATCGATGAGATTTTGCAAATTTTATGCGTTTTTTTTTTTAAAAAAAGTTCTCAAGCTCTTAAAAAATCACCCGATATTTTTGATCTTAGTGAGATACCCGAATATTGTTCTGAATCACAAATATTAGTAGATTTTAATCAAAAAGTGTTACATCAATACTTGTAGCTGAAAATTTTAAACAACAAAATATTATGTAGTGCTCTAAGATAGCATTTCAACACTACAAAATTAACCGAATATAAACATTTTTTGTTTGTAGTTATTGGAAATTTATTAATAATTTATTTCATAAAATCTGTGTCTAAATAACTCTAGATAAGAACAGTTTACCTCCTAGATTATAATTTAAGCGTTTTCATAAGATCCTTGAACACGTTGAGCCTATTTTTAGAAATTAATTTGACCATATATTTGATAAATAAATGTTGACGACCCGTTTTTCTTCTACCTTTAACTGAAGTATTAGTGTTTTTGTGTGCATTTCATAACCCTACTTATTCTTTATACACTTTAGCTCAGATTCAGATTTTCAAGATTAGTTAGTAATTGAGAACCAAAAAGCTTATACCCTTATCCTATTCCTATGAAAAAGTCAAAACACAATATCATAATAATGCGCTTGAAAAGATATTTTCTTTTCAAAAATTAATTTTCCCTTCCATGATAAGCAGGAAAGAACAGTAAAAGATAGGTATACAAGAAATATGAAATAATATTAAAAGGACACTTGTATGATTCATGATACCTATAGCTTTTAGTTCTACGGCAGCGTAGCGGAGCGGTGGTGGAAGGCGTATATAATCAAAGACCAAATACCAGTATTCTTGTACAATAATAATTCATCCTATTCAACGCTATTCTTACTTATCTAATGTTGTTGTTTTTTTGTTGGTACGAGTAGGTAAGTATTTATTATTTTACCCAGCTGGACGAGACACATACACAAAAGTACAAAAGATGCCGGACAAGGCTGCATAACAAAGAAAACACAAATAAAAGAAGGAAAATAAATTCTAAAAGAAAAATAACAAAAATACAAAAATCAAATCGAAAAATGCGATCTTCAATGAAAAGGGATGTTCTCTCCGCAAATCATATCCGAATTCCAAATTCCGAACCCAAAAAGCATTGGGCTGAAATCCTTTCTTACTTCCTGAGTGTGCCAAAATTTTTTAACAACAAAAGCAAAGCGAAGCAAAGCAAAAGTAACCACACCCCCCGTCTTCTTCGTCGGTCGTTTGTCATTACCTCATCATACTCTACTCATCAGTCGTTATCAAAGCTAAAGCTTTCTTTCTTTCTTTAACTGATGTTCTGAATGGGGTTCCGTTTTTCCATGTATACAGAGATAGACCCGTATTGTGGGTCGTATGTATAGTGCCACAATAGCGGCATCCCCGCCGTTGTTCTTTTCCTATTGCTCATTTTATACTTTTCACATTTGTGAGTGTGTATCTCTTTTACTTCACATTTTACATTTTATTTCCGTATGTATGTATGTACATTTATTTACATGAGCTCAGTAGTGCCAGCATAAGCGGAAATGATATGCGCCGAGGAGAGGGAACATTGTCTGCCATCACAAAGGGTGCATCTTGTATGTTAACATTCTTTCTCTTTTTCTTCAAAAGATAAAATGTCATGACCAGACTATCAGACCAACCAAACGCTGCTCTATATTGAAATCAAAATAATATCAAGTTAAGATGTTTAATATTTCATTCTTTGTTGTTGTCGTTTTATTTGCTCTTTTTTTTTCAATTTATCGTTACTTACATTATATTCAATCTCTTACCAATCGCTATAAACTTGGAATTGTATTCATTTTGTTTATGTAATGAATTTTTAACAATCTGATGGAAAACTTTTGTTTGCTTGCGTTCTGTTGTCAGAAAAAGGTATCGTACTATACATGTACACATAAGGTTTTATGTTAATAAAAATGTTTCGATATCTTAGATTAGAAATGTAAAATAACAACTTTTAAAGTCTTTTATTTAGATACGCGTTGGTACTTGATATTGGGTAAGTAGATATGTTCGATTTTAAGAATAAATAGTTTGTGCAGACAAAAATTATTGAAATCGGTTAATAAGTTCTTGAGGAAATTTAAAAACAAAATAACGGGTCTATGGGATACCGTTCCAAAGCAATACAAAAATATTTGTTTATATTGAAAGAAGCAAAATTAATAAGAACAAAAAATTTTTTAAAAAATTAAAAACAAATCTTTTGGTTTGTTTTTGAGAAAATTCAAATTTTCGATTTTTGACCCAAAAATGTGTATGGGGATTACTTCTATTTTTAGTCTTAAAAAACTAAACTAAAAAAAAGCCTAATGCGAATCGGGTCAAAACCATAATTTCCAAATTTAAAGTCAATCGACCCAATGGTTTGGGGCGCAGATACATAGGGCCCAGGGACATAACGCCCAACTTTTGTTTGGGGCTTATGTCTCACTTCGGTGGGACATAAAACCCCAAATAAAAATTTTGGGGCTAATGTCCCACTTAATAAGAATCACCAAATGACAGAACTTGGAGCACTTCAATACCACAAGACTTTGTTTTGTGGAGTTTAAATACTGAGATCCCGCGAAGCGGACCACCCACAGGTGCTTTTATTCAAAAAAGCTGTTGATATTAACGCCTGCCTGGCGACTTTACATACCCTAAGCGGAGCAACGGAGTTGCGTGAGCGGGTGTGACCCCGAAAAAGGGAGTTAAAATCCTAAGAACCCGCAAATAATGTTGAAAATAAACTTTTTTGTTTTTCCTAATTTTTGTATTATCACCGTATCAAAAATTATCGTTCATTGTATTGAAATACAAAAACTTTATATTCTTTTTTGGCTCTGCAAAAATTTGGGGACAATGTCCCATTTTTAACAAACAAATTTGGGACTTATACCTTACTTGGGTCGGACTTAGGGCCCAAATTAAATTTCGGATTTATGTCCCACTCGGGTGGGACATAAGCCCCAAAAAAAAAAATTGGGCGTTATGTCCCTGGGCCTTATGTTTCTGCGCCATGGTTTGGGCTGTAGGCGCCAGGACAGACAGGATGACGGACGTAAACTGGGGACCAACTTTTTTCGACTTCTCTACCATCGTAATGTCATGTTTGATTAAAATCTCGAGTTCGGAATTTTTACGAATGCAAAACTTTTTAAATAATTCCTATACAATATACATATGTCACAAGTATTTGTGTAGTACATAAATTGCTTTCATGAAAGCTACCACCCAGCTTCATGATAACACAATATTGTCAAATAATACAGCGTGAGCATTCTGGTGGCTTTTATTTAAATTATAGGTTATAATAAAACTGACAGCTGCTTACCGCTCAAAATCTCAGCGTAACACTTGATCAAAGTAGGAAAGTTTTGAAAAATTATTTTAAAAATTAATCATTTTTAACCGAAAAAGTGCCTTTTTCAAAAACTATTTTTCAACAAAATGAAGCACCCACTAGTAATTATACAAAAGATCGATGATTATTTTCTGTCAAGTTCCAATCAATTTAGCAAATGAAAAGGACTGAGTTCGGTCCTTCGAGCAGCTTGCATTAAACAACGACTTTGGGTGAAAAATAAGATGATCTGTCTGCGCACGTTTTTATCTCAGCGGGAGAAGAGTACCACTGGACCATTTTTCTTTGAAAATGATGCTGGGAACAATGTTTTGGTCAACGGTGAGTGTTTTGAAGCCATGTCAACCGTTTTGTTTTTAACTGCCCATTGGAAAGTTATTGTAATCAGTCCGATTTGTAGAATTGAAAATTTGTACATTTCTCGACGTTCAAAAGTTCCTAGTATGTTCGGGATACCTTTCTCCCTTCGGTCATTATTAAAGGACCATAGGAGGAATTGACTTTAAATTAATTTTGTAATTGCTACAAAACACTACACAAAATATCTCGAGAATAAACGAACTTTAAATATATGTATTTAATTATATGGAAAATACTGTTGTTAAAATTAGATAGAACTAGAAAAAGCCAATCGGTATTTTTTATAAAAAAATACAAATATATGCAACTTAAATTTGTAAAAATTGGTATTGACTAAAATTTTCGGAAACAAGACAAGATATTGAAATAAAACTTATATAACCCTATGCAAATTATTGTTGCTTACTTTTAGTTGAGTTTTTAGAAAACTCTAATTGATACCAGTTTTACAAAAACATAAACCTAAAACACAAACAAAAAAAAACGAATAAATGGTTTTCGACTCTAGAATCGTGAGAACAAAGAGAGATATTGTCTTCAATTTTTTTATCTTACACAAAATGTTTTTATTAATATTTTTTTTTTAACTTTTTGAAATATCGACAAAAGGGCAGGAATGAGAAGATATCGCATGGCTATATTAAAACCTACAATGAGAAATTAGAGATCCTAATACCCTTGTATTTTTTTTTTTTTCATAATAAAATATTTTTCTATTGAAAAGAAGGATTTGGCATTATTTTTACCTTTGAACTTAGTTAAGAGCTATTTGATTCGCTTATTCACCCAACGCATTCATTGTACATAACAACTCTTATTTCTTGGAATACCTTTTTGAAAGTTGGACTATTTCTAAGAAAAAAAAATGTATACACAACTTCGAGGACGAAACTACAACAAGCGGCTTAGGAGCCATGAATTTCTCCAAAGCTCTGAACTAATGATTAAGCTCTTGCGTATATGATGGTTAACAATTGAAAACTAAAATCCTGACAACGTTCGTCGTCAGAGCACTGAAGATGAAGACCAGAACGAACGTAACCAAGGTACGAATTCGTACTCATGTTTTAATTTCTCTGTGCATCCGCATACACATCCGAATGCAGGATCGACTGGGCGCACATCATCTACGAATTGGAGTAGGTAAGGTAGTTCGATATGTGAGAATGTATCTTGAAAAGATACACTCATGTCGTGAAGAGGTTTTCTATTAGCAAATGCAATTTAATTTTTTTTTCTCCTCACAATTCGAACATAGATACAATTCTTGAAAAAAAAAATTGAAGAAATAGATGCACCGAATTGGAAATAAAGTTATTGGAATTTTTTAAATATCGATATGGGGTGGTTTCAAAGAGATTTAGGTTAACAATGCCTATCGAACAAAAAACTGATGAATATTTATGAATGCATAAATTGGAAGAAATTGCAAAGATATAACTTGAGACGGTAAAGTTAAATATCAGAATACCACTGATTCAAGGAGCGTTATAAGCTGAAAATAAAAAGAAAAAAAAAAGACTTCGATGTTACGCACACTGTTAACTTTCCTATTAGTGACCTTTAAAACTAGACATTTATCTAATGTTATAATATTGAAACTAATCGCAATTGCTTGTGCTAAAAAGAAAACAAAAGTAATTAATAATTCTTAAAAAAAATAGATTGGGTGGCGCAACATTCCGTTGAGAACTAGAGCCTAGTGACTTCCAACTCTCAACCATTCCTGCATGCGAGTACTGTTGTCAGGGATGGAGGGGACCTACAGTTTTAAGCCGAATCTGAACGGTTAATTTGAGAAAGCACTTTTCATGACAGAATTACTCTTGGAGAATTTGTCAATTCCTCGTAAGAGGGACTCAGTACCCATGAAAAAAACTTTAGATGGCATAGGCAGGCATCGAACGCAAGTCCAACGCAATAACCATCACGCCACGGGTACTACATAAATAATTCTTATAAATATTTATTTTTCCACTTTTTGTTGTAAAAAACGGTCTTAAAAAGTACCAATTGCTATCAAAAGTCATAAAACAAAGCTATCCCAAGGTTAGACTCAATGTTGGTTTCCAAGATATTCTGGCCAAAAACTTAATTTGTAAAAATGTTTGTAATATTTTTGCTTAAATGTTTGTTGGATAGTTTAACAAATGTTACCTATTTTTCCAGTAAAGGCGGATCGATTTTGAATAAAATAAGTTTTATATGAGATAGCAACAAGGTATTATTTTTGACAATTAAATTATGGATAAACTATAACATCGGTTAAACGGCTGCGGGGCTTTGTTGTGTGACGCGCATTTGAAAGGTCGATGGCTTTGGCGCATACATCAGACTGAATTTTAACCCATGGCATCGATTGTGTTGTCTTTGAGGACCGCAGTGGTTTACAGTGGTTTATTCGCATAGACCTATGTTTTAAGAAAGCACCCCAAAAAAAAGTCTAAAGGGGTAAAATTACAAGATCCTGGTGATCAATTCAGGTCGCCTCAGCACGATATAACCATGCCATGAAACCGCTTATGCAGGATACGGATTGTTTCTTAAACTGTGGTGGCATGTAGCGCAGTCCTGTTGAAATCATATATCTTCGGTGTTCATATCATCCAATGCAGGCCACAAGAAGTTGGTGATCATCGACTTATGGCGATCGCCGCCGCTGTCGGTGATGGCCTTTCGAGCATCATTTTCGATGACGCCTCCAAACTAAAATAAACAGCAAACAGTAACTTTATTTGGATGTATTGGCACTTCGTGAATCTCGCGTGGTTTGGTGTCGTCCAAAATCTGATAATTTTCATTCATCCAAAAATGGGACTCATCGCTAAAGATCGTTTTTCGACCAAAATTGGGATCTGCTGCACAACGGCGATGTTTTCGGCAGATCTTGCGTTTCGTTGACGTATGTTTGTTACCTAATTTTTCAATGAGCCTGAACCCGTGCAATCGAATTTTTGCCACCTAACGTTGAATAGTCGAATTAGAAGCACGACCATGTCCCAATAAAAAGGCCGCAACGCACGCATCGTTGCTACTAGAGTACTCCCATTTTGATAGTAAAGTTTTATCGTTTGCACGTGTCGCTCGACCCTGTAACTTATCATGATGTTTTGTCTTAAGTGACTTATTCAAAAGAACATAGACATAGAAAGTAAGAAAAACAATATGTTCACCATGAGCTGTCCAAATCAACCCATCCCTATTGGAAAACCCTTAACAACCAATCTGTTTTTTTTTTTTTGCACGGAAGTCGGGCACTTAAAATTATGTTACTTCTTAACGAATCTCACTCTGAAACTTTCCAAGTAGTTAAGCCAATTTTTTTAATATCAAAATGGTTGAAGTCTTCTAAAATTAGATTTTATGAGTGAAAAGAACTCTTTAAGCAATTTTTTTTTCTTCAAAAAGCTAAGCCTAATACTTGGGAAACTTTATAAGCCCATGCCCCATAACTCCAGAGTTAGGCCTCATATTTACATATTATGTTAAGAAACAATAAAGGTATACATTATAGGCCATAAATTAACTAATTGAAACAATTAATTCAAATAGAAGTTGCAGACGCAAATTATTTTTAAAAATGAAAAAGAGTTTCGGAAACAAAACAGAGCCCTGCGGCTTTCCACTATTTATATTTTCGGTTTTATATAAATCAAAATGATGCGATTCTACTTTAAAAAAATATAATTTTTATAATAGCAATTAAGGATCAAGATAATTCAACAAAATATCTTTTGAAGAAACTTGATAATATTTGACGAGTGATAGAGGATATATTTATATTTTCAAACTCTTATCTTAATATTAATTATATAGTGGAACAAGAATTATTTCCGAATTCATTATCGTGTCTCTATGTTTGATCAGACTGATTATTATTATTTCGATTTGTGTATACCTAAATCCTGCATCCTTGAATAGTCAAAGTCGGAGGCAGCCTTGAAAAATTCATTAAAACTCAAAAACTTGCTACATATTTTTACATTCTATACATATACATTTACATACATACATGCATATATCAAAATTCTTGCTTAAATCAAAAATCGAAACATTTTAAAACAGTTGTTTTTGTTCTTTTATTATTTGATTGGAATTTCTTGAATTTTTGTTTTTATTTCTTTATCAAGTCTAGTTTCCTACATACAAATCATTTAAATAAACACTCAAAGGAATTGCCATACATTTAAAATTACCAATTTTAGAGAATGTTGATCCTTTTAACATAAAGTAAACCTTTTTAGAACTTTGTCATAAATACAAATGAACTAATGTTGTATGTACGAGTATATTGCATACATATGTACTGTACAATCACTTTGGAATTTATTGGAAACGTATAAGTATGTAGGAGATTGTAAAGGTAAGTTTATATATCACAAATGTAACGAGTACAGAAACAGATTAAACAAACAATGTTAAATTTACCTAAGTACTTCAGGAATATATTGTACATAGTACACTATGAATGTACATATATGTACATATGTTTTTTTGTTAAGAGATTAATGTTCTCTATCAAAGAAAATTTGATTTCATTTGATTTTTTTTTTGTTGATAAATAAAGTCAAAGGCATACCAATTATTTTGTGTTTGTATTTTATTTTAATTAAAACATTTTTAATTTAAGCTTGTTAGTTTAAAATAAAGCTCAAAAGATATAGAAGGTATCTAGGCATTTTATTTGTTTTCTTTTTAAATAAAATATAATTGTAAAAGTAACCTTCAATGAAAATTGTATGTAAATTCTAAGTCTAAAAATGGTTTCCTTTATACTCAAAACGGAGTTCTAATGGGTGATTTTTTAAGAGCTTGAGAACTTTTTTTTAAAAAAAACGCATAAAATTTGCAAAATCTCATCGATTCTTTATTTGAAACGTTAGATAGGTCCATGACATTTACTTTTTGAAGATAATTTCATTTAAATGTTGACCGCGGCTGCGTCTTAGGTGGTCCATTCGGAAAGTCCAATTTTGGGTAACTTTTTCGAGCATTTCGGCCGGAATAGCCGGAATTTCTTCGGAAATGTTGTCTTCCAAAGCTGGAATAGTTGCTGGCTTATTTGTGTAGACTTAAGACTTGACGTAGCCCCACAAAAAATAGTCTAAAGGCGTCAAATCGCATGATCTTGGTGGCCAACTTACCGGTCCATTCCTTGAGATGAATTGTTCTCCGAAGTTTTCCCTCAAAATGGCCATAGAATCGCGAGCTGTGTGGAATGTAGCGCCATCTTGTTGAAACCACATATCAACCAAGTTCAGTTCTTCCATTTTTGGCAACAAAAAGTTTGTTAGCATTGAACGATAGCGATCGCCATTCACCGTAACGTTGCGTCCAACAGCATCTTTGAAAAAATACGGTCCAATGTTTCCACCAGCGTACAAACCACACCAAACAGTGCATTTTTCGGGATGCATGGGCAGTTCTTCAACGGCTTCTGGTTGCTCTTCACTCCAAATGCGGCAATTTTGCTTATTTACGTAGCCATTCAACCAGAAATGAGCCTCATCGCTGAACAAAATTTGTCGATAAAAAAGCGGATTTTCTGACAACTTTTCTAGGGCCCATTCACTGAAAATTCGACGTTGTGGCAGATCGTTCGGCTTCAGTTCTTGCACGAGCTGTATTTTATACGGTTTTACACCAAGATCTTTGCGTAAAATCTTCCATGTGGTCGAATAACACAAACCCAATTGCTGCGAACGGCGACGAATCGACATTTCACGGTCTTCAGCAACACTCTCAGAAACAGACGCAATATTCTCTTCTGTACGCACTGTACGCATTCGTGTGGTTGGTTTAATGTCCAATAAAGTAAACTGAGTGCGAAACGTGGTCACAATCGCATTAATTGTTTGCTCACTTGGTCGATTATGTAGACCATAAATCGGACGTAAAGCGCGAAACACATTTCGAACCGAACACTGATTTTGGTAATAAAATTCAATGATTTGCAAGCTTTGCTCGTTAGGAAGTCTATTTATGATGAAATGTCAAAGCATACTGAGCATCTTTCTCTTTGACACCATGTCTGAAATCCCGCGTGATCTGTCAAATACTTATGCATGAAAATCCTAACCTCAAAAAAATCACCCGATATAAGCGTTTCGAAGCTTTTCATATAATTTAATTAAGTAATCAAAATTGCTTTGAAGAATAATATATTTTTAAAAATTATCTTAAAACAATAGCTAAGTTAAACTATGTGATACAAAAGAGAATAGTTGTTTCAACTAAGCAAACTCAAACGCATTGAGGACAAAGGATCCTTGGATAACTAATTGAAGTGGTTCAACTATAGGGTCCGCCATGTAACGTTTTTTTTTCAACAAGTGCTTACTTCGTGAATGGTACGAGTAACACTTAGCTCATGTCTGATTTGGCAGATAATTAGTTGTATCCTTCTGCTGAACGAATATGGTTGTGTATACGCTTGAACAACGTTGGGAAAAACGTTTCGAGAAGATGCCGATTTTACCAAAAAAATCATTTTTTCAGTTAAAGCTCATTTTAATCTTGGTGAGTATGTAAACAAGCAAAATTGTCGAATTTGGGGCACAGAAAACCTGCACGCACACGTTGAAAAGGCGATACACCCAAAACGAGTCATTGTGGGCCATTTTTCTATGAAAATGAGCAAAGAATGTCCGTTACAGTCAATGGCGATCGTTATCGGGCCTGTTGAACGAATTTTTGTTCACAAAAATTGAAAAGGGGGATATTAGCAACGTTTGGTTTCAACAGGACGACGCGACGCTGCGTGCCACACAGCCGAAGCTACACACGATTTTTTTATAGCATTTTCAAAAAAAAAAAAAAAAATTTTTTGGCGAACTCTATACATTACATAAGCTAACCTATCCCCAGGGCCGTCGAGAGGAATTCCGGGCCCGGGACGGAAAAATCTCGGGCCCCCCATATTTTTCAAAGTTCACGCCTCTGATATGGTACGCTCTAATTTCAATTACGAATAGCATGAAATTGGTTGGAATTAACGGAAATAATATTTTTTTGTTTGCAAAGTGAACCTAAAAAAGGGTTTATCATCAAATCAATCTCACGGGTATCGTCCAGTTTGGTTGAAATGGAGGATGGATAGAAAATAATTCTGCATGCCACTAGATCAGATTCCGAACAGAATCATACATTCAATTCGATATTGCCAACGACATGTTAGTAACTGATAATACGGTCGATTAACTTTTAAAAAAAAATTAGCATGTAGATCTATTACCTACTATGGAAATAAAATAGAGCGAAGTAAAAGTATTAATTTGTCTTTAAAAAATAACTATGTATTTTAAAAGGTTTATATTAAATACTCTTTATTGTTTGTCTTTATATTAAAACATTATCACAATGTTTTCATTAGAGTTAGTTTGCATTCAATGAAATATTTCTTTTTGCACAAACAAGCTTTCCTAGCTTTCTGAACAGCAAAACAACTTATAATTACATCGAAATTCAATTTCATTGACAAAGGTGCTTCGATGCATAGTGTAGCAAGTCTGGAAACACGATCTTGTGATGAGCACGAACGATGAAACTTCTTTGTTTTGGCAAGGACGCTAAATAAACGTACGGCACTAGCTACGGTTACAGGTATGTTGGAACGCACACGGAGAGCAACTCAAACGTTGGGGAAAATCCTCTCTAAGTTCTGGGAATAAATAGGTTTGAGCAACCTCAATGACGGAAGTTCTGCGCTTTAAAATTGGCTTCATAAATGTGTTTCAGATGAATTATTTCTTCTTTCGACTCTTGAGACACATGGGAATTATACTTTTGGATGAACCTTGTAGCGAAGTTTTTAATCTCAATTTCGTCCATTGTTGAAAACTGCCATAAAAATGAAAATGTAGCGTTCCAATTCTTCATCGTATCGAACCGACGAGAAATTCCAATTATAATTGAATCAACTATGACGTAAAAGGTGTTTTTCTTGAAATTTATTTCTTCGTCTGTTTCAATTTGCTCTCCGGCTCCTCGATTATCTCCAAAATGTCTCTTCAATTGCCTTTTTCGGTTCGATGGGAACGATTCTGGAACATACCCCAATCCAGTAGCAACTGCTTTGCATTCAGATAAAAATTGATCTCATCCATTTTGAATAATGTTCAAATCGAAGATCAAGTTGTCGATATCTTGAATTTCAACGTCAATAGTACTGTTTCTGGCTCGAAGAAGGAAACTTCTTTCATTTATAGCGCTAAGAACCTTGCACCAAATCGAAGACATCAGGACGCATTCAAATTTGTGCATATATTTTAAAACGCCATATACATCTCTTCGAGCTTCAGCAGTTAAATTAATACCACTTAAGGCTTCTAATGATGTTCTAAGGTTTTTCAGATGATTTGCAAATGGTTTCACTGCCTCAATTCTAGCTGACCATCTTGTATTGGAAAGGGATCTGTTCACATTTTTCTTAAGAATTTCCCAACGTTGAGCACTGCTGCTAACGAGCACTGCTGCTAAACAAGTTGAAACACTTTTGAACAACACCAAAAAATGTGATTGCCGCAGTACAACATCCCGCTTAATCGATCCCACGCAATTTAAGACTGGGAGCTGCACATGGTGAATATACGGCATTCGGAGTTTTGTTTAAAATATGACTTTGTGCACTATTATACTGTCCTTTCATATTGCTTCCATTGTCATAGCCTTGTGCACAACAGTCTTGTAAAGGGATTTCGTTCTTTACCAATGTTTCGCAGATCAAATCAGCTATTGCAGTGACAGTTTTTTTGTTGCAATCGACAAATTCCAAAAACTGTTCTTGGATGGTGAAGACATTTTCTTCCAAGCACAGATATCGCAAAGTAAAAGTGGTTTGTTCCACATGACTTAAATCGAGTGTTGCATCGACAATTATAGCGAAGTATTTGGCGTTTTTAATCTCCTTCAAAATAGCTGAATTCACATGTTGGGCAAAAATTGTAATGAACTCATTTTGAATCTCAACGGAAAATTTGTGTTCTTGTTGTGAAATTCTTAATTTTCCCAAGTGGAGGTCAAACTGACTTCCGTGTAGATAGAGAAAAGTTAATATATATATATATATATATAGATGCTTGTCTCTAATCTGGAAGAAAGAAGTACTTACTTGCACCTCCTCGCGGTGGCCTCTGGACACAAGTAATGAGACTTCAGTGTAGTTTGTTGAAGAATGATACTCTTACAATTAATTATAATTGATAAAGGCACTCTGAGAACTCCATTGACAAAGGTTTCTGCTTGTGAACAAACGCAAGAAGTTATTGCTATCTTCCTTCCTAAGACTAAGTCTTGGGATTGTTAAATAGCGTTGGTTTGTCGTCCTGCCCAGAGCTGGGGGCTTGACTTACTGATAAAAATTTATAAAAAGACCATAAAAATCAGTAAATATACAAATCGACCTCTTCTATTTGTAAAGTCGGTATTTAAAAGAAGATTAAACTTGGAGTGGCTCCAGTAAAAATCATTCTATAAAAGAATGATGTTCATGAAAAGATAAAGCTGGTGGATTGAGGTCCCAATCATGAAGCCGAGCGGCCACACCTATAGGGTTATCTTCCCTAAGATCCGTTGTTATCAAAAGAACGAAAGTTAGTGAGCCGACCGGGGCTATAAAACGGTGCCACGGGATATGATTCAGCCCCACGATGCAAGCGTCATGATCATATATGGGACGGCCTCCTGTTGACAGTTTCGTGGTGGTTGTGGTTTATCCTATAATGCTTAGGGTTTGGTTTCTTCGTACCCTAGAAAAATCAAATTATGATAGAAAAAAACCATGACCAAAGGTTAACAAATGACACGGCATTTGTTAGGTCTTGGAAGCTTAGAAAGAGGAACTCACTCGAAGGAATGTTGAATAGAGTAAGGGTAACTCTTATGAAATTACTTTAAGTGGTTTTCAAAAACTAAGCGTCAAAGCAATGTCAAGGGACAGCAAGTTTATGAAAATTAAGCTTGCCAGCAAATAAGGGCTAACCGCTAGGCGTTGCTGTTGCGGGCTAACCTATCTTTTCCCAAGTGCTCCTGAAGTAAGAGGTCATAATGACTAATTAATTTCAAAATGCCCAAAAAATTACCATTATTTGGCTCTCCAATAAGATTGCCATCGCCTCGTATTCCTAGTCCCTTGGTGGGATTTTCCGGTCCCCCGAAACCGAATCAAAAATTTCGTTTACAGCAGAAACACAAATGGAAGAAAAGAAACTTTATAAAAACAGAAACTGAAATAAATATTTGTGTTTTGTTTTAATTTGCCGGGCCCCTTATTTTGACCCTTATAAAAATTTTCAAAATAAAATAAATTTGAAATTTACGATAGTTAAATAAGAAAATCGAAATAATTTATTATAACTTTCTTATAATAGTTCAGAGTTTCCCAATTTTCCATTAAATAATAACAAAAATGTACGCCAATAATAATAAGGGGCCCAGATCGGCAAGCTTGTGACTGATAGATTGGCAGATAACATACAAATAGGGGCCCGATTGCGAAAGCATGAATGATTTTAAATTTTCGGGCCTCTAAAAATAAGTGGAAATAGGTATGTTGATGATAAATATAGAGTATATTCTCATTGCTTTCAATTTTAAGGGCCTTTAAAAAATCCCGGGCCCGGGGGTTCCCTCCTCCCTCCCTCTCGACGGAACTGCCTATCCTAAGTCATATCAATATTATACCATTCAAATACAATTAAATCCTTAATTAATCCATACATATAAATACCTAATTTTTTTTTTATGCAATAAAATGTTAAAAATTTAATTTTTTTCAAGTAATATTTTATTTGAAAAGAAAGACACTCAAGTGGCAGCCTTGACGGGTTTTAAAGTGAGGCATTCTGTCACTCCAATTTTGTAAGATATTGTTGATGGTTTCGGGCTACTACAAGGGGATGTCTTGGATAACATTGGCCTTAAGTACTTGAGTAGTATCCGTATTGTTGGCATAACTTCAATCCTTCTTGGTTTTCCATAAAAAAGTAAATAATATCATCGTGGCTAGTATTCGTGTGGGCAGCTGTTGTCAGTGTTAAAATAGCATATCATTTAAAAAGAAACCAATAAATGGCCCACCCTTTATAACTGCGACTTAAATTTGGTGTCTATTTTAAAATTTTTAGAATAAGACTCTAATACATATTTCCATGTATTTAAATAGAATTTCGAAAAACATGCAGATACAAAATTCTGAAATTCTTACGAAATTTCAAAACCCGAACATAAATTTACTCACCAAACTGTTGTGGTATTTCCGATATTTCGAATTGGTAACGCTCTATCAACAATAGATACCTTTATTTATTATGATTTCAATTTTGTACGACCCACGGTCAAGGTAATAATTAAGCAATTTGGTGCAGTCATTAAAAATAACTATACAACTTTTTTTAACACGGGAAAAGTGTCTCAACTACATATGTATATACAAAAATATATACATAAGTATGAACCTCCTGTGGCGATATATTTACGACTGTCAAGTTAGCACTACATTTTTCGAAATTTAAAAAACTGAGTATGCAGTTAATTGTAGCTTTTTTGTTGTAAATTAGTTGTGGAAAAAAAAAATTTGTAGCTCGACGATTTTTCAAAAAAGTGGTATGTAGTGCTAGGTTGATATCAAGTTAGCACTACACTTTTTGATTTTGTTAAAACTAAGTACGCAATTAGTTGACAATTATTTGTTGTAAATTAGTTGTGGAAAGAAAAAAATTCCAAAAATTTTTTTTACCTTGATTTTTTTAAAAAAGGGGGGTATGTAGTGCTAACTTGACACCGTGAGTCCACGCATAAAACAAGGATATTCGAAAATGTAACGATGCAATTAATTGTAGCTTTTTTGTTTAAAATTAGTTGTGGAAAGAAAAAAATTCCAAAAATTTTTTTTACCTTGATTTTTTTAAAAAAGGGGGGTATGTAGTGCTAACTTGACACCGTGAGTCCACGCATAAAACAAGGATATTCGAAAATGTAACGATGCAATTAATTGTAGCTTTTTTGTTTAAAATTAGTTGTGGAAAGAAAAAAATTCCAAAAATTTTTTTTACCTTGATTTTTTTAAAAAAGGGGGGTATGTAGTGCTAACTTGACACCGTGAGTCCACGCATAAAACAAGGATATTCGAAAATGTAACGATGCAATTAATTGTAGCTTTTTTGTTTAAAATTAGTTGTGGAAAGAAAAAAATTCCAAAAATTTTTTTTACCTTGATTTTTTTAAAAAAGGGGGGTATGTAGTGCTAACTTGACACCGTGAGTCCACGCATAAAACAAGGATATTCGAAAATGTAACGATGCAATTAATTGTAGCTTTTTTGTTTAAAATTAGTTGTGGAAAGAAAAAAATTCCAAAAATTTTTTTTACCTTGATTTTTTTAAAAAAGGGGGGTATGTAGTGCTAACTTGACACCGTGAGTCCACGCATAAAACAAGGATATTCGAAAATGTAACGATGCAATTAATTGTAGCTTTTTTGTTTAAAATTAGTTGTGGAAAGAAAAAAATTCCAAAAATTTTTTTTACCTTGATTTTTTTAAAAAAGGGGGGTATGTAGTGCTAACTTGACACCGTGAGTCCACGCATAAAACAAGGATATTCGAAAATGTAACGATGCAATTAATTGTAGCTTTTTTGTTTAAAATTAGTTGTGGAAAGAAAAAAATTCCAAAAATTTTTTTTACCTTGATTTTTTTAAAAAAGGGGGGTATGTAGTGCTAACTTGACACCGTGAGTCCACGCATAAAACAAGGATATTCGAAAATGTAACGATGCAATTAATTGTAGCTTTTTTGTTTAAAATTAGTTGTGGAAAGAAAAAAATTCCAAAAATTTAAAAAAATCAAGGTAAAAAAAATTTTTGGAATTTTTTTCTTTCCACAACTAATTTTAAACAAAAAAGCTACAATTAATTGCATCGTTACATTTTCGAATATCCTTGTTTTATGCGTGGACTCACGGTGTCAAGTTAGCACTACATACCCCCCTTTTTTAAAAAAATCAAGGTAAAAAAAATTTTTGGAATTTTTTTCTTTCCACAACTAATTTACAACAAATAATTGTCAACTAATTGCGTACTTAGTTTTAACAAAATCAAAAAGTGTAGTGCTAACTTGATATCAACCTAGCACTACATACCACTTTTTTGAAAAATCGTCGAGCTACAAATTTTTTTTTCCACAACTAATTTACAACAAAAAAGCTACAATTAACTGCATACTCAGTTTTTTAAATTTCGAAAAATGTAGTGCTAACTTGACAGTCGTGATATATTTTGTCCTGACCACATGCTTTTTAATAAAACTACACTAAACCACATTGCTGTTTTTGTTAAACTATAAAATTTCATTATATTCAATGGTGGTTTTTGGTTTATTTGAAAATATGAGCTCCACCAATTTGCCAACAATAAATTAGAAGTCACAAGTTAGTTGTAGAAAATATACTCATACTCGTGCTCATATAGAGTCGTTATAATAACCCAGCCAAACAATTTTCTTATAGAACACGTCTTCTATATATAAAGCACTTCATTCTTTTCTGATGGTGAAGTGAGAACATTAACCTGAGTTATGGACACCTTGTGCAAGTATTTCATCTGAAAAAGTTCATTCAACACTCTGAAGTCCGAACTAAAGGCCAACACAATGGACCTAAAAGCAATTTGCGAAATTAGTTTTGTACACAGGAAACAGAAGCTTCATAGAAAATAAACTACAAAAACAACAAAATAAAAGTACCAACACGAAAATAAAGATGAACAAATAAAAACACAAAAATTTAACACAATACACGACCAACCAACCCCCAGGGTAGCTATTCGCCGTAAGCACCAGGTTCCATGATAAACGAAAAGTGAGGAACACCAAAACAGGCTCACTCCAAAGCGACGGACGATGCCCAGGCTCAGGACAGGACCAGGAGGACCCAAAGCGTGATGGCCGCCATCACCTCTGAATCCTCCGCCTCCACCATGCTAATAGAGATTGTTAAGCTTGCTAGGATATTTTATCAAAGCAATAGCCTATACTATATAAATGTACGTAGGTATACTCATATAGTGCTGCCTTTTGTTCATTTTTGTTCCCCTTAAAAAGTTGACGCCTTTAAGTAATTTAAGAGCGTTGAACAAATTTCTTGGAAATATCACTTATTCCCACGGTTGCCAGTTTGGTCATTTACGACCAAATTTGGTCATAATTTTCTTACTTGGTCGCATGGTAATTTCTTATTCCATTCGGCCCCTTTTTTTAAGAAACTGGAATATTCTCAAAAATAAAATGGAAGCCTAAAGTACTTTTCATTTGTAAACAGTACATAAATGTACTTAATTGAACGCACCCCATAACAAATGCACGATCATTGAATGCACACGCTAAATGCATTCATTCACAATTTATTGACAGATGGCTCAACATCTCAAAATCATCACATCTCAAGATCCTAATCTTACGGATAAAATGGACATGTCAGAATTTTTGGAAAAGGTCGGTTATCATAAAAACGGTTTAAATGAATATTGTTTTCAAAATTAAGGTAAGTTCGTTTATAACTTGACGTTACTTCCTCACAGCTCAACTGCTGCTGAGTGGACATTTTTTTAAATTAACTTTGATTAAAACGAATTTTGATACCATTAATAATGTAATGCTGGCCAAAGAGCTTCGAGAGTTCGGTCTGCAAAAACATTTTTAACTTCCCATAGGAAGTTATTGTAATGGGTTCGATTTGTCAAATTGAAAATTTTGACATTTCTCGACGTTTCAAGATCCCTAGAAACAAAAGATTTTTAGAAAGATGTCTGTGCGTGCGTGTGTACGTACGTCCGTACGTCCGTACGTGCGTCCGTACGTCCGTATGTCCGTACGTTCGCGACGTTTTTTTCGTTGTCCATAGCTCAAGAACCAGAAGAGGTATCGACTTCAAATAAATTTTGTTATACAGATAATAAGGCAGAAAGATGCAAATTGCGTGGGTGGTTTTTTTACCAAAGCAGTTTAAAAAAAAGGTGAACATTTTGGTTAACCCTAAATATCTCATGAACCAATGACGCTAGAGACTTGAATTAAATTTTATATTATATATTGTAACGTGATACAAAAGAAGTATATTTTTGGAAAAAAATCCAATTAACGTTTTTTTTTCTATAAATCAAAAAAAACTGAAAAAAAAATTTGTCACCTCGAAGATTTTACGACTAAAATATGATTTCATCTCCAAAACAATTTTCTGCAACGAAGAATAATATTTTTAACATCTGATAAAATTTTGAGAAAAATCTAATTGACAGTTTTTTTTATAAAAAATAAAAACCTAAAAAAAACATTACTCAAAGTTGGTAAAAATTGAATTTCGACTCAAATATCTTTTCAAAAACTTGAGATTAAGGCTTCAAACTTACTGTATCTTGTAAGAAATATTGTTTTCAACATTCTGAAAAATGTTGAGAAAAATCGAATTAACAGTTTTTTTTACAAAAAATAAAAACCCACAAAAAAAATTAAAAGTTGGTAAAAATTGATTTTCGACTCAAATATCTATTCAAAACTTTGAGATAATGGCTTCTAACTAATTTTAAATTATAAGAAATATTGTTTTCAACAATAGGAAAAATTTTGAGAAAAATCCAATTGACAGTTTTTTAAAAAAAAAATAAAAACCTAAAAAAAACAATACTAAAACTTGTAAAAATTTACTTTTGACTCAAATAGCTTTTCAAGAATTACAACTATTAGCTTCAAACTTATTTTGTTTCACAGAAATTTTTTTTTTTATAAAAATCCAACAGTCCGTTTTTTCATAAAAAAAATAAAATCTACAAAAAATAGTACGCAAATTTGGTAAAAATTGATACATACAGACAAACTTTTAAGCAAGACAAATCGACAGACGGGATGGGAAGTTATCAGTGTTGGTCGCATCCCAGCCTCTTTTTTTAAATTAATTTTATATACATTTTATTAAGCGATAATATTCAATCTGCTGAAATAATGTTAACATATAGTGATCTTAAACAAAAAGGTTGGAATGCGACCCACACTAATATCGTCCCATCCCGTCTGCCGATTCGTCTAACTTAAATGGTTTGTAGGCTTTCGTATTTTATTAAAAGAGTTGTCAGTTGAATTATTCTAAAAAATTTCAAAATTAACAACAATATTTTGAATATGATGATATAGTTTGATTTCAAAATCTGTTTTTGTTACCGAGATTTTTAGTCGAAAACCAATTTTTACTAATATTAATACCATTTACGTACTATTTTTTGTAGATTTAAATTTTTTATGAAAAACTGACTGTTGGATTTTTATAACACAAAACTACGGATTGTCGGAAAAAACATTTTTAAAAAAATTAGTTTGAAGCCAATACTTTTTTTATTTTTGAAAAGATATTTGAGTCGTAATTTATGAAAAAAAAACTATACATTTGATTTTTTTTTAAATTTTTGCCAGATGTCAAAAACGTTATTCTTCGTTGCATACAATTATTTAAGTGATATAACCATTTTTGTTCGTTAAATATTCGAGGTGATAATTATTTTGTTGTTGTAAATTGGATTTTTTCTAAAAACTACTTGTTTACTATCACGTTTTTTTTATAATATACAATTTAATTCGAGTTAATTTGGGTTTACCATTTTTTTTTTTTAATTGCGGCGGTAAAAAAAACACTCACTCAATTTTTTGAGAGTCCCTTCTGTATATTTCTATATTATTATCTGTATAACAAAATTTTAATGCATTCGTGATCATTCCTGGTTCTTGAGCTATGGACTACGAAAAAAAACTTCCTGAACGTACGAACGTACGAATGTACGCACGCACGCACAGACATTTCACTAAAAATCTTTTATTTAGACTCTAGAAACCTTGAAACGTCGAGAAATGTCAAAATTTTCAATTCGACAAATCGGGCCGATTACAATAACCTAATAACAAGTTAAAAACCGTTGCGGACACAAATTATTTTGGTAATTTTTTGGTACGATTTGTCATTTTTATTTTCAGCTTTGGTCATGAACATTTTTTTCAAGTGGCAACCGTGCTTATTCCCTTTAGAAACGCAATACGAAAGTTTAAGTTTGTCATTCAAGAGTTAGTTTTATGATAGCCTAACCATTTGCCATTTTCTTGTTGCAAAAGAAAAAATTGATTGTTGGAGGAAATAAAATAAAAGTTCAACTTTTATTTCATATTACGTTCATCAAAAGGGTGAGTTTTTCTGTGTTATTTTTTGTTTTTTTTTTTTTTTTTGTTGTTGCCTTATTTCATGGAGAAGGTTTTCGAGAGATGAGTGATAGTTGTTATAGCCATTTGACTGCTATGAAATGTTTTTGGGACTCTGCCCAAAGCAATATTGTATTATGCTGAAGTAGGTAGTGCTTAGTGCTTATGGGAAGTTTTTGTTTTTTTTTTTGTTTTGATTTTATTTTCTATTATTTTTCTTTGGAATGTATAAAGATTGTGATAAAAGAATGCTTTTTAGATTATTTATGGGATGGGTTACTTCTTTTTATCTTTTTGGCTGGCAGATAGAGCAGAATGTTAGAATAGCGTTGGATACTTAAGTGTTTAAGAAGTTTTGTTTATATTATATTTATATTATCCTTAGGGCTATCGCATAAATTAATCTGCTGGGTTCTTTTTTCTTTTTTTGCTTATAAAAAGGGAAATGTACATTTATTTTAAGGGTTATCAAAAATAATTAATCTTGGTAAACGAACTTAGTTTTGATGAGTAACCTCTCGTGCTCTTTTAACTCTATGCGTGGGAAAAGTTTTATTTTTAGTTGTGTTGGGCCTGGATACGGAAAAATTGAGTAATTTCAATTTATGTAGTTTTTTTAACATTGATTGGCGAAATTAATTTTTTTTATTTCTATAACACAAACAAAAGAACACTTTTTTAAAGGAATTCCAAGCTCACCTTATAAATTTTCTATCACATCAGATTTTTAAAATATGCCTATTGGAAAATGTGAAAGACGACCACTTTTTTAAGGCTTAGATAAGACATCACAACATAATTCTTAACAACTTATTGTATGACAAAGGTATTAATACTTCTGGATACAGTTAAATAATTAATAGCGTCATATTTAGTTTCCGGAAATTCTCACTTGTCGTAAGTCTTTATTTACATATCTATACAAAAATAAAGTTTTGATAATAAAATTGAGTTCAATACTTTCATGGTTTTGAAAATCAGTTTTGAAGTTGATTTTAGTGTTAGTTTTGAATCCAAAATTTCGATTCAAAATATCTGCTAGAATTTTTAAAATACCAGTTTTAATAATATATTCAAATTATTTTTGTTGAAAAACGTTTATGTAAACAGATTTTATTTTATACATACTATAAATGTAGTTCCCGTGATGGTAAGTGCATAAGACTGTCATGTCAAAGGTCATGCGCCACCTAAATTTTTTTTTTCACATATGTAGGTATTGGTAATTTTGCGAGGAATTGACCAATTATTCTGGTCATGAAAAATGTCTCAAATAAGCTTTTCGAAATCGGCTTAAAACTGTAGGTCCCCTCCACCCCTGATAACATTACTCGCATGCAGGAATGATTGAGAGTTGTAAGTCCTTAGGCCTTAGTTCACAACGGATTGTTGCGCCAACTGATTTATTTTGTACATAAATATTTTAACTGAATATTTAAGGCAGCAATACTACATTTGAAATAACATCACAAATTTTAGAAAGTAATATCCCAAAAACATGATGTGATAGGGTTATTTTGAGTTGGATTTGAATTATGGCTATCGAAACCCATCGGAAGAGTGCAATTTTATTGCCAGCCTTTTGATGGTATTAAACAAAAATATATATCTTATGTTCTACTTTTTCATATCAGCATCATCATAAACTGTAATTTAAGTTTTGGAAATGTGCCTCGTCACTAAAGAAAACAAGGGCGTCCTGAGGCAGGTTTTCGAGGACGGCTTCACATGCATTTTTTCGCACAACATAGTCGCCTGGATTAAATTGTTGCACCACTGCCAATTTTTATGGGTGAAAATTAAGTTCCTCATGAAGAATTCGTCTCACTGTGCTACTAGAAATCCCTAAAGCAGCCGAATGTTTGTCTGCAGATCGCCAAGGGGATTTCAAAATTGCCGCCCTTACCCTTTCGATGTTTTCTGGCGACCTGACGGTTCTGGAAGGCCCATTATGTTTCTTCTACACACTACCGGTATCCCTGAACGTGTCCACCTACAAGCAAATCGATTTCCGATCAGGCACACGACCTGCAGGTGCGATATTAAAATGGTTTCTGAAAGCACGTTGAATTGCGATGATCGAGCGGCTGAAAGAAAAGTAGGCCTCCACGGCGAACGTGCGCTCTTGCTTTGTCCAATGCATCGTTGATACTGAACTAGTCATAACGAAAACCTTAGATAACGTGCTTTCGAACAAGCCATAAACCAACGCTCTATTATTAATAGATGCTCAGTTGCGAGAGTTTCAGATAAGGAAGTAACCACGCCCACCCTGTATTATCAAAATTTCTTGTAAACTGTGCCTACGTAATTTTTTGAAGAAAAACAAAATTCTGGTTTAAATTTGAAAAATAAGTCAGAAATGCTAAAGATTGTGCCAGACCGAAATATAAAAAAAACTGGAAAGGAACATAAAATTTCCAAGTAGTTCGGTTCGTGCTACGATTAATTTATTGAAGAAACCTTTTGGTACGTCGTCGTTTGCCTGTGATGTGGCCTACAAGATTGTGGGATTTAACACCGCTATACTATTTTTTGTGGTGTTGTGTGAAGTCGCTTGTCTACGCTGATAATGCCGAGATGATTGACATCAAGCAAAAGAATATTCAGCGAGTTATTGTTGACATATGGCATCAAAGTGAATCCATATGACAAAAAAGTGCTCGAAAACTAGGCCTTTCGGCCAGAATTTATTCAAGTCAACCAAGGTGGCCACTTCTGGCCCAAATATTTTTTTTAAATCAATGGAAAACTCTTATGTTAATAATTAAGCTGAATTCTTTGCCATTACCATTACCACACATCTAAAAAAACAACGTTTATATCAAAAGTAAAAAGTTATGTAAGTAAACCTTCTGCTTAGGCACACTTTAGGTTTTGGTGTAGATGCTAGGTGACTGCTATTTGCTTTATTCATTTAAAGTTTTTTATTCACAACTGTAAAAATAAAATATCGCTACTTATGTTAGCCCTACATAGCTCAATGTATGTATAATCACGATTGTAAAGGGTTTTTCAATAAGCGCGGGTAGCTGTTGAAATGGAATAAAACAAGCTGTGTGTGAGGTATTAAGAAATTTTTTTTTGTATTTTAAAGGCGCATGTATGCCACCTGGGCTTGTACGAGAGAAGCCCCAAGTCCCGATGCAAAATTTGCCAAGTTGAAGTCTGCAAAAGGCAGAGTTCTTGTGCACGGCGAGGTATAGACTGCCTAGGGTTCTGCTGTACACTCTCACGGACCGAGGGCGTGGCGATGTTCTCGACCGAACGTACTGGTGTTGGCTGATTGTTTACTGAAACGATCGTCTCAAATTTGACCACCAATTGAAGAGTCAACTGTGAAGGGCGACCACGTCTACCGTAAAATGGGCGCAATGCCCGCAACGTTTGCGCTAACGAACACTCATTTTGATAATAAAGGTTTATCATTTGAACGCGCTTTTCAATCTTGCCATGATAATTTGGCATAAACAACTGAATAAAAAACAAAATAAATTTCTTTCCAAGGTTGCTTAGTCCTAACATATCTAAATTTTTTGCCAAGTGATGCGAAGAATCAAAAAAACCATGAATGAAATTTCTGGCATGATTTAACGTTTTTCTGGGTCTTTTTCTCATTGTCTTTTTGTTTTCTAGGAGATTTTTATATTAAGAATGTTATATGAAGAATAACTGGCGCAATTTTCAGAAGTTATATCAAAAAAATCGAAATAATCAGAGATATTTAAACTTAGTGACACATGGGTTCTTGCAAGTTGTCGAAAACTTATAATGGGTGAGGTTAGGATTTTCATGCATTAGTATTTGACAGATCACGCGGGATTTCAGACATGGTGTCAAAGAGAAAGATGCTCAGTATGCTTTGACATTTCATCATGAATAGACTTACTAACGAGCAACGCTTGCAAATCATTGAATTTTATTACCAAAATCAGTGTTCGGTTCGAAATGTGTTTCGCGCTTTACGTCCGATTTATGGTCTACATAATCGACCAAGTGAGCAAACAATTAATGCGATTGTGACCAAGTTTCGCACTCAGTTTACTTTATTGGACATTAAACCAACCACACGAATGCGTACAGTGCGTACAGAAGAGAATATTGCGTCTGTTTCTGAGAGTGTTGCTGAAGACCGTGAAATGTCGATTCGTCGCCGTTCGCAGCAATTGGGTTTGTGTTATTCGACCACATGGAAGATTTTACGCAAAGATCTTGGTGTAAAACCGTATAAAATACAGCTCGTGCAAGAACTGAAGCCGAGCGATCTGCCACAACGTCGAATTTTCAGTGAATGGGCCCTAGAAAAGTTGGCAGAAAATCCGCTTTTTTATCGACAAATTTTGTTCAGCGATGAGGCTCATTTCTGGTTGAATGGCTACGTAAATAAGCAAAATTGCCGCATTTGGAGTGAAGAGCAACCAGAAGCCGTTCAAGAACTGCCCATGCATCCCGAAAAATGCACTGTTTGGTGTGGTTTGTACGCTGGTGGAATCATTGGACCGTATTTTTTCAAAGATGCTGTTGGACGCAACGTTACGGTGAATGGCGATCGCTATCGTTCAATGCTAACAAACTTTTTGTTGCCAAAAATGGAAGAACTAAACTTGGTTGACATGTGGTTTCAACAAGATGGCGCTACATGCCACACAGCTCGCGATTCTATGGCCATTTTGAGGGAAAACTTCGGAGAACAATTCATCTCAAGGAATGGACCGGTAAGTTGGCCACCAAGATCATGCGATTTGACGCCTTTAGACTATTTTTTGTGGGGCTACGTCAAGTCTAAAGTCTACAAAAATAAGCCAGCAACTATTCCAGCTTTGGAAGACAACATTTCCGAAGATATTCGGGCTATTCCGCTCTCAAGCTCTTAAAAAATCACCCGATATATACATTTTTATTAGTATAAATTAACAGAAAACTTGACACGTAAATCCATTTAATTCAAAAATCGGAGGACGCCATACCTACTAGTATATAATCGCAGGTTTTTAATTTGTTTCTTCCCTTGCACATCAATCGTTTCCACTCTAAATAATATGATTCCACACGAATTTGTTCCCTGATATACCACATTTTGATTTGTACCTTTCATCATTCATTAGTGCTGTGCATGTCCTCTGCTATATAACTAAGAAAGCATTGCAAATTAAAATATTCTAACATGATTTTGAGTGGATCCTAAGAACTAAGCTGAGCACTACCATACGCTTTTATTTAAAATGTCAATATTGAAAAACCATGAACAAATATTTTAAGCAATTGTTAAAAAATCCATATATGGACGAAAAAATCTTAAACCATTTTATATTTTTTTAAACCTTATATCATATTCTTTAATAGTTGATAATATCGAATAATTTCAAAATAAATTCCTTTCTAGATAGATAGATAGATAAATTCTTTATTTTTTCGATTCGATGTTGATATAATTATAATCTTAAGAATACGGACATGGTTATCTGCCGTCTGCCGGATATGACATTTCATGAATAAGTGATTGAAAAATAAAAAAAAAAGAATCATGTAATAAACAATAATTTTACAAAATGATTTGCATACGAGTATGTTGATATAACAAAACAAATACATATATATTTTTTTTTTTAATCAGAAACTTTTAATTTTAGCTAATATTTAGTCTGTGTGGTTCTTAGGTTTTCATAATTTTGATGATACACAATATAAGAAGTGAATATTTTAATTGATTTAGAGCAACAAACATAAGTATAAGATAAATAAATAAATAATGGGAGAGCGATAACCCCGAAGTTTTTGCAATTTTAATGATTTGCCACATAAATAAAAAGTAATAATTTTAAATTATTTTGAATATTTTGCAATTGTAATAATTTGCCACATAAAAAGTAATAATTTAAAGAAATATTAAGAGAATACAATTTTCAAAAACTATTCCGATAATCTAAGGCGTGTTTGCAAAATTTGTATGGATTAGACCAACCACGACCACCATTTAATATTTCATACAAGCTATTGAGTGATATCAAACTTTCTTGAAAATACAAGCGCCGAATTTCTTGTAATATAGGGCAAATAGCAATGAAGTGGTAAACATCATCACAATCTCTTCTGTTGCAGAAATCACAAGTCTGCTGAAGATCAGTTATATGAGGGATGTAATTCAGATTAAGGATTTCTACTATTGCCCTGAAAATGGTACTTATAGTCTCAGACGAGTACTTAATGTTGAAATAGCTATTCTCAGTTAGAATTTGATGGTTAAGGTTCTTGTAGAATAACCTAGAGGTTGACGAAGAAGCTCTGGTTAGGTGCTGGTCATATATCCTTTCATCGGTCTTAGCAATAATCGATGTAAGTATATTGTGCCATTCGAAACCGTTCGCCTCTGTTAAAGACAGAGGAAGGTCATTGGACAGGGCCAACTAAAGCCACTCCCTAAAAGGATACTGATTCAATTGCAATTGTCTCAACAGAATTGATTTATGAAGACTGGTATTGTTTCTCCTCATCACTTTTATTAGATAGTCTGCATGCTCTTTTAAGTTGTTAATGTAGATGGGTGGTAAGCCAGATTCCACGTGTTTTGCATAGGTTGATGCTGAATTCGGTATAACCGAAATATTCGTTTGAAGAAAAATCTTTGAACAGCTTCAAATTCTTCGAAGGGCGTAACACCAAAGGCTTGCATCCCATAGCACATGCAAGTGTTCACTGTAGCACTAAACACTTGATATTTTGTTGAATGGTCAATATTTTGGTTAGCAAAGAACCTTTTCCACAAGATATTTAGCGCCAGCTTAGCTTCAGTGCTTTTATCCTTTGCATGCTTGCCAAAGTTTAAGTTCGATATAAATAAAACTCCAAGGTACTTGAAGTCACGTACTATGTCAATCTGTTGATTATTGAGCCGCCACGTTGCCTCAGGTAGCCTCACCCTTCTATGACGACTCTCAAAAATCATAACTTTGGTTTATTGGACATTGATGTGGAGATCCCAAGTTTTACAGTATTCATCCAGACGATTAATTTGGAGTTGAAGAGTAAAGGGGTTGTCAGCTATTAGTACCAGGTCACCAACGTAGAGAAGAACTTTGATGAGAGTTCCTGCGAACATAACGCCTCCAGGAAGCATTTCAATGATATCATCGATAAAAACCGCGAATAAAAGGGGGCTTAGAATACATCCCTGAGGGACACCTGCTGACGTCTCAAAACACTCTGACAAATTGGAACCATCCCAAACTGCTGCACTAGATGACGACAAGAAATTGTTATAAAGCATCAGAAACTTCCGAGACACTCCAACCCTCTCTAGCTTATAAATCAGAGCCTGTCAGTTGACGGTATCAAATGCGGCTTTAAAATCAACAAAGCATACATATAGTCTCTTGGTTTTCTCAGTATATTTTCTAGCAATGCATGTTTCTATAGGCAATGATATGTTATAACTCATTTATTAATAAATATTTATATTATAGTTGCTAAATCCATTTAATGACAAAAAAAGAATGAAAATATGTATGCTTAGTGACTGGTTTAGCAAAATTCTTTTTCAAAATTGATAGTATGCCTAAGGCCTAATAAGCTATCAAATGACAGCTGGCGGTTAATTTGAGTCATCAATAGAAATGTCGTTACTATAACCCATCGTTATATCTTTTTCATTAATGAGTTATCTAACTAGAGTGTCAATTACAATACCTATTCGTTATTTCACAGGACATGGTATTAATATTAATTCGTACTAGAAATATTTGCTGATATAAATGATAATTAGTACCAATACACCATACAAAATATATATGTATATTGATAACTTATAACGCAAGAACTGAATCAATAATAACAACAGTCAAATATACATACATATATTTTTATTCTTACTATGGTATGAATGTATGTATGTATTTGTAGGTATAACATCTATACAAATTTCTTAGGTTCAAGTTTCAAAATATTCAAGGGAATTCAGTGAAGTTTTATGTGAAATTAATATACCCACTTTGCCAAATATGTCAGAATTCTATAACTAACATAAAGTTTGGTCTGATTAATCGTAAAGTATAATGCTCTGAACTGAAAGAATCTTGAAACTTTCATGGAAGGTATACGAGTATACTAAAACGCATCATTGGGGGGATATAAAACTTTCATTGGTTATTTTTTTTTTCTTTATTGTAAGTAGGCTTTAAGAAACCTGTTGTTATACGAGTATGTACATATAAATGGAGCTGTTGCTATTCTGTTTCTTGACATCCAAGAAAAACGAGAGATTTTTTTGAATTGTAAATACACAACACTTTAGGATCATCTCATAGCGTATAGTAAATTAATGGATTCTAAAGATTTAATAACATAATTCTCATGAATTATTAGGGTACTCAACCCACAGGTAAGATTTGACTATTGCACCTTAAAGAGCATTTGTAAAGTGTGTTCTAAAATTAACACAAGATTTTAAGATTTTAATTTTCCTCCATTTCTAAAAAAAAAAAGATAGTGGTGTTCAAATATGTTTCAGTGAATGCGAATAGATCGTATGGAAAAGCCTGAGAATTATTAAACATCTTACCAGTTTTGCTGCGAAGTCCTCTTCATAATTTGCATATTGATTTGAATTAAGTATGAGAAGAAACAAAATTGCTAAGTTTCCTAATTTTGATACATTTTCCAGACGAAACATTTTGTATGGATTTTAAGGCAACGAGATGTTGCAACACGACATCAGCTACAATTTCTAGTAGTTATCAAGAAATTAATATGGATTTGGGATTCAATATTGATTCTAAAGGTCTAAAAACAAGCTGATTATTCACATTGACTGGAATAGAAATCTCTGAACCTTAATCTGAAACTAAAGGTGGAGATTGCAATGAATTACTAGTGCTTTCGGTTGTATTATCTTCAAAATTAGCCTAAGTGATAATGACTATGTTTTCTTCTAGTTTAGATTTCATCTTTTAGGAGCAGGACTTGTGTTGTTAGAATATTTTGCAACACCACGTACCCTTTTGTTACCTTTCTCGGGAGCAATTTAAGGCGTGTTGTCATTAGTGAAAGAATAAGAAGGGAAACAAGTTACCAAAATAGGAGTTTGAGTAACAAGATCATCTGTAGAAATTTGATTGATCACCAAAAATATTCGGAAGTAAGATGTTATTAATAATTATTTCAACGACTTAAACTATTTGAATTTACTTTATTTGTCTTGAGGATTAATGTACTTTTCTATACATACGGTGGTATATTTGCTGATACTCTTCTAAAATCTATCCCATATAACTAAGTACATCTTAAATTCTAAGTATGTATAACATAATTTATTTTTGGTTGTCAAAAAATTTGTATGTTTCACTTTACTAAGTTACACATAAAACGAAAAGTATCTAACTTCGTTTATATGTTAAATTTAAAACAAAAATCAAATTGTGTAAAAGTATGAGTGATATTTCAAAAACGGTAAATTTATGAAAAGATTGTGAAATGTTTTGCGTTTGTTCAAAATTAATAAATAATGGCTGATAAAAAAGGACAAGAAGTACCAATTTTTCTCTTAAAGAAAAGCGAACACTTTTAGAATGTGCTTATCAAGTAAAAACAATAATTAAAAATAAAAAAAAAAAACAGATGGAGATACGTGGAAGGAAAAAGAAACAGCTTTGGAGTAAGAATAACATCGAACTTTAATTCACATTCGGAATCAGCATTCTGCAGGACCGTTGAAGCACTCATAAAATGTTACCAAGGACATAGAAAAGAAATCAAAAAAGTTGGCCGCAGACGAAAAAATATCCAGAATTCAGACTAGAGGTGGCAAGGCCATAAATGTAAGCGATGAAAACTTTGATCTTGCCTTATCCATTATGAATCCAAAAGCAATAACTGGTTATGAAAACAGTGAGGGTGCAGATGAGTTGTTCGAAAATGAACCCGATACCAGTACAAACATTGTAAGAAGATTATATTTTTGGTTTCTATTAACTTTATTATGTAGGTATCCTTTGAATTTATAGATTAAAGAAACACAGGAGGATGAAGCAACTAAGGATAGGGGAAAATACAAACCCATTCAATTGAGACAGCCGATCCATCCAAAATTAAAGAGAGCAGGAAGTTACCTATGAAAATATTGATGAAAATAGTCCAAAAACTAAGATTCCTATGTCCAAAGGATTTAAAAAGCAGTTCAACAATTCCACCACAAAAACAGAAAATAAAAGTAACTGGTGTGGAAGGCGCAGACCAATTGCAGCAAAATAACTGAGCAATATTCGCAGCTATCAGCAATGAAAATTGAGCTTGCTAAGCTTCAATATGAACCCAAAAAAAGAAAACGAATCAAAATAAATATACAGCCTCTATTAAACATTGGAATTAGATAATGGATATTGAAATAAAGACGGAATTTCTTCAAAAAAATCAAAAGTGATTCGTTCAGAATGTGTGAGACGTGTAGTATCCTTAAGGATTTGAGAAATCTTAATCCTAAATAATAAAAATTTGAATACTACATTCTCAAAATAGTTTTTTATACCTATAGATATGTAATTCCAAGGATACATAATTCATATTTTTTTAATTTTTATTTTGTTTTATAAATGAAATTTATGTTTTTGTTTTGCTTAAGAATTGCATGTATTTTATTTTGTTTGTTATTTTTAAGTTATGTGTTAATAAAAATGAAGTTTGAATTCGATTATGTTCTTTCGAGTTATCTCTACGATTTTCTTCTGAAATGGTTGTTTATCAGGTCTTTGCGTTTTTGCATCCTGCCGTTCGCTGAAGTTTGCCTATCGTTTCCATTCTGCGAAAAATCAGTGCATGAGATTTCTCCTAAATTTATTGCATTTTGAATGTCTTCTTTGTCAAAATCTATGCTTTCAGGAGGTTCTAATGACACACAATTATATCGAAGTATGTTGTGCAAAACACATGTTGCCACAATAATTATCAATGTCGTCTTTTATTGTAGACGACAGCCGTAAGCCAATACAGGAAACCGTCTTTTCAATATTCCGAAGGATTTTTCTATAGGACCTCTTGTTCATATTTGAGACTCATTATAAAGTTGTTCTGCCATGTCACGGAGACTGAGCAATGATGTCATCAAATATGGTTTTCCCATCTTGGCTCTTATTTAACTGCTATTAAAAATTGTAGCATCATGAGCAGAACCAGGCCACCTTGCAACCACATCAGTAAACACCATTTTTGCAGTACATACTCCCTGTGCATTTATTAAAAAAATAGTTTTTTCTGTTCCTAAATATTTCGCGTCGGACCCCCCTGAGACAAACTTGGATTTCGTGTGAAATGAAACCATATTTTATCATACCTGGAGCCTGAATTTTAACATGTGTTCCGTCAACAGCACTAATAACAGAAGGAAAAGATGCTATATCAAAAAAAAAATCCCTTTTAAGCTGTGAAACTTCTGATGATGTAGATGGAAATTTAATATATTTCCTATACAGCTTTGCAATTCCTGTGGCAATTCTTGAAACAGTTGAAACATGCATCCCTTGAAAATCAGCAATACTTGATAAATGATTGCCTGTAGCAAAGAATCGTAGAGCTACCAATAGCTGGTTAATGGGTGGAATTGAATTATTTTTAGAAGACGGAAAATTTTGTTCAACAATTTGTTATAAAACTCATGTATCAAACCTGTTATAAGGCCGTTCTAGATCCTTCTCGATTTATTCTAATACATGGATAGTCATATTTTTAGTCAAACGAAATCTTTTGTAGAAGGCCAATTCATCAAAACTAAAAAAGTACTCATTTCTATCGTAAACCTGACGGGGGAAACCAACTTCAATCAATTCAAGAACCTCCACATGACCTTCTTCTTCTTGAACAAAGAACTAGTTTTTTTTTTGCTCAACAATTTACTGAAATGTCATCATACAACATAATCTCCTAAGTGCAACTTAAGGTTTTATGCCCAATTATTTCTTCCCCATAAAATAAGTTTCACGTAGGTTAATTTATGTCAAACTTGTGCAAAACATTAAGCAGAACTTAGAAACTTATTTGTAACTTAAATAGTTATGAGTCGTATCAGCAAACGGGCCTAAGTGGTTTCTTTTTAGTTAATAGCTCATTTTGACACTAACAACTGTTTCCTGTTTAAATTTTGACAAAAAGTTAGTATCATACCTTCGCAGAACGAAATGAGTAGGTTTCAGCTTGTAAATTCCGTGTTAACTAATTTTTAAAGTAATTGTTATTTTCTCTAAGCAATGCGGCTTACTTTCATAACATTTTCAAAAAACCTACACGATATTGTCAAAAATCCAATGCATCAATCGAAAGTCCCACTTTTGTTTTGATTGTGTATAGTTGTTGATCAATTCTTACCAAAAATGAAGTAGGCAGACCGTTTCCGTCAAGATCAACGTTAATAACGTTACAAATCTATATTAACTGAGTTTTGTTTAATGAAATTGAAGACACAGATTTGAATTTCCTCTGGTTAATTCTCAGATCAATATTTTGGTCACTAAATATATACATATAAATTGTGTTATCAACCGTCTTAAAGACGTCAATTGGCACCCCTTGGAGGCTTGATTTGACCCTTTTTGACTTTGATTTGTATGGAACCGTTAAGGACCAATGTCTTACGACCAATACAGACATTTTTTAATGCTATTAAATCATCAACAAAGAAACACAGTATTGGAAAATTGAAGTGACAAAATGTTTTACTGCGAAGCCAGTTGAGTCAGCTACTTCCACAAATGGTGTGTCCCGCAACTAATGGGAATGTTTGTTTTTTCCTAATAAATGAGTAACAGATGTTAAAACTTAATTTTTGTTTATTTTGCTGGAATTTTAAATAGAAACTTGTTTAGTTTTGAAAAGGGTCCTAAAAACGAAACCCAAGTAAAAACGATTGGAAAGAGTTATTCTAAAAATTGTTGTCTTTTTTTGCTATTGGCACAGTGACCGAGCTTAAGAATTTCGATCTTAAACCCTTTGATAAATTTTTCAAATTAAAAGTTTACTTCATACTTAAGATTTAAAATTAAAATTAATTTTTTTGAAAAGCATTTTACATTCAAAATTTAGAACAACCTTCATTAAACAAAGTATAAATATTCATAATATTAAGTCGTAAAGGTATGTGTGTCAAATCAAAGGTAAACGATATGGTTTTACAAAATATAGACACTACGTTTACACAGTGCTATACTTTGTGTATATCCTTTGGCAGGTTTTTAAATCATTATCATATCGTGTATTTGATGACAATATTATTCCCTTTGTAGAAAATTCTGTATGCGTAATGTAACTAAGAACACAAAAGTTTCCAGGATATACGAGTACATAAAACACACAAGTTTTCTTAAACAAGGAATTCCCAATGGACCGCATGTGGACGTGGACGATGAGGAGTTGTATCCTTTTGCAGGTTATATGAAGTCGGGGGATATAATGAAAACAAAGAAGCAAGGCAATGACAAATATAGCGTTGTTGTCGTCTTCGTCATCGTCGGCTTTGGGCCGTAAATTGAGAACCATCTACAAATAGTCAAATCATGAGAAGACAACAATATCCAGGAAAAGTCAGCCGTGTCGTTTTCGTCGTCGGTCGTCCGGCCGACCGAAAATGAAAAGTAACCAAAAAGTAGAAAATTGAAAAGATACACCTTAGACATACTCTACTTACTCTTCAAGTTCTAAACATATGGCGTACCTTTATAAAGGTACCCTACCCATAGTCTTGTTATACGATAATGAAAAACACTGTCAAATTGATCTTGAAGCCTTGAAGGACTCGTCTTCACACAGCACAAGCTGAAATGTAATGTATTGGTTAACCCAACCTTTAACCTATGTTATGTGTCACATGAGTTAAAAGTAATTTGTGTTTCCTCTCAAATTACTACTAGTATACCTAACATCAAGCATCAAGGACTGAGTTAGGGTTGACTTGGGGATAGCAAGTCAACACCGAAAATTCTTGTCCGTCCATGACAATAAAGTCTCAGTTGTTTTGCGTTGTTTGTAACCCTAGATTTTGTGCTCTTTCTCAACGATGATGATGATGGTGATGATAGTGGAAGTATCTAAAAGGGAAAAAGGGTACAGAAGATTTATATGAAGCTATTGGATATGTTTAAAGGTATGTGTATACACGATTGCAAACTAGACGGGTATCTCAACCTGAATTTACAATACACATAATGGAGCTTGCTTGTATTGCAATCTATAGCTACATTGCAACGTTGTAAACAAGAACAAAAAAAAAGGACTTTAAGGAGGACTTTTGAACAAATTTTTTGTTTTTGCTTTGAATTGTGTTTTTTTTGCTAACCGTTTCGTTACACTGGCTACACTATTATTTGGAATAAACTATGCATAAGTCTGGACATAGCCTGAGGGATCAAGAACCATTTGCCATTTTTGTTTTTTTTTTTGTATTTTTGCTTCTGTGTCCATATTCCATACCATGCATAGACACAGACTTATATAACTAGTAAAAGGTGCTTTTAAAAAATGTTTAATTACTGTGGCTAAAATGTTTTTCCATTTTTTAAGTGGATGCTCAGGTCCATCCATTTCCTGGAAAAAGTTTGATTTTTTTTCTTATTTCAGCACCAACCTTCCATAGTTTTAGCTTGGTTGTTAAATTTTTTAGTTAAAATTAAGAAAGAAATTGTTTTGAAATATAAGAAAAAATTGTTAAATTTTTTTTGTTTTAGTTGGTGTAAAAAGTAGTTAGCAAGGAATGGGTGGTATAAAGACCTGACATTAAAATAGCAATTAAGGTAGCAAAAATGTCTTTTGTTGTAAAGGTTTAGTTAGTTGTTGGCTGATAACTTTTTTTTGCATCACAGAGTTCAAGTGATGTTTATGTTTAAAGACAAACACTTTGGCGTATTCGTTTTATCATTAAACGTTTGGAAACTTAAACATATGTTTTAAAGCATTAAAATGAATTTGAAAACCTTAAGAAATACTAAATGCTTAATGCTGTCAGATGTTACACAATGCATTCCTCAACACTAACCAATTGTCAAAACAGCTAGCCACACCACATTAGGACTCAGTTTTCAAAATGACTATTTCCAATTCCAGCAAATCGGTATCCAGTTTTTCTTCAACAAGTATTTCCATCTAATTGGAGCCATAGAATGAGCTAAAACGGGCTTGCCGATGTGATTTCGCTTCTGATTTGAAAATATGGACTTTAAGTATTTTGTTAGGTCTATAAAAAAAGAGCGTATGTAACCAATAGCGTATCCAAAGGGGTGACTTTGAGGTCATTAATATAGCCCTGAGCCCTAAAGTTCACTGATTTTAGTTGTATAAACAATGACTTTATGAAAGGATATATACCCTTTTGAAGTATTTCCAAAATTAAAACCATAGAAAATCAATTAATTCATTCCTATAAAATTATTTAAACAAAATCTTTTGGAAAATAAAGAGTAAACATTCAGATGGAAAAGAATCAAAAATCCCACCCTTAGCTTTGTTTTAGTTTTTTTGAATCACGTTAAAAGTTTGAGCTTTTTGAATTTCTCAACCTACTTAAGTTCCTATCAAACTCTTATGTTCTTTAAGGGCCATACCAGGCTTCTTAAAAAATCATCTATGCAATGCATAATTTCAATGCCGTATTTCTAATACACTCTGAAGGGTAAAATTCCAAAAAGCTAACGCTCGCAGGTATAAAATTATCAGTTTTTCAATATTGCTGAACAATTTAATTATAAACTTCAAAATTTAACTGAGTATACTCTGAATTTAATTTACTCTCCTATGATTTTGAATATTTTTGATTAAATAAAAACTTTAAGGACAATGAAGTAACGAAATAACGATGCCATTTTGTAAGATATTGATATTTTTTGAAATATCTTTTGATTGCAGTAGAGAAGATTAATTTTGGCCTTCCAAACACAGCGCATGAGTTGCTTACATAACGGTATTTTTACCCTAAAAAGCCAAATAGCCAAATATATTCTGAATTTTGAAACACAAGTTTTGTTAAGTACTTTTCTTCTCAACAAATTTCCAAAAACCACACTAACTTTCAGCGTTTACATCACATGTATGGCCTCTTAATAAACTGAAGAAATTTACTTTCAAAATTTTCTTCGGGCATGTCGGAACTCCGAAACTATTGCGAAAATCAATACTTTTGGTCACCTTAATTTGACTGTGTTAAATTTTGAATTAAATTATATTACGGAATGATATTTCTTTGAATTCAAGAACATCTTTGAATCCTAAACTATTTTATGTATGTAATTTTATGTAATGTAATGTATATCAAAAAATATGCTAAAAACCCCCCATTTGTCAGTTTTTTTTTCTGACAGCTTCATCTCCAATCGAACTGAGTATGGAAAAGTTATAGTAAATAAAGTGCACGATTGGGTCGCACGAAATTGCTCTTCAATCCAAAGACTACTTATATTAAATTTAATTAAAAAAAATACCATTAAATTAATTCTTCTTCAAAAATTTTAATGTCATTTAATTCATCTAAAAAATTTGGTATATATTATTAATTTTTTTTTTTCGAAAATCGTCTAAGCTGTTTTTATTTAATTGTATTAAACGAATAAAATTTTTCAATTTTAGTTTAAAATATTTTTGGTATGCAGTTATTTTAAGCTTGTTTACATACGTTTTATATTTAATTTTCGTACATAAAATTATGACTCATTTTCGAGGTATAAAATTAAAAAAAAAAATATTTTTTTTTAAATCCAAAAAATAAACAAGGACATTTTCGATCACCAAATATGTTTAAGACAGTATAAGACATTATGCAGAGCATTTATTGAAATAATTTTATTAGTTCTTGAGAAAACCTAAAACAAAATAACAATTCTAGGGGGTATTCTTCTGGAGCAAAACACAAATATTTCTTTTATAGAAAGCCAAGTTAAACAAAAATTAAAGAAAATTGGCGAAAAACCTTAATTTCTACTTTTTTTCGAATTCTTTACCATCTTAATGTCATGTGTGATTAAAATATCGAATTCAAAATTTTTACGAATGCAATACTCGCCATAATAGTTCCTATTTGTCGCAAGTACAATACAAATTATAATAATTTAAGCTACAGAAATATTTTTGTCCTGCTACTAAATTTAAGAATGTTTCAATATTGACCTTTTGCTACTTAGAAAACTATTGTATCTTAGCTGTTTTCAAGCTTATTTAACTCGCTGCAACTAAAACCAAAAGCGAACTATACAGTTCATAAATAAGCACTTTCAGAAGTTTAACATCCAAAAATCAATATTTATGTAATTTTGAAACTTTTCGCTTAGTTTCATAAGATCAATTTTAACTAAAACTAGTATTTCTTGTTCACACTTTATCTAAAGAAATAGTTCTTTAATGTAAATATTCTTATTGATTTTTAAAAACTTTTTAACTCAAACATAAAAGATGGTTGTCAAAAACTTCAAACTTATTTCAAATCAGACCAGTTAAATGTAAAAAAAAAATGGTTGCCTGTAAAGTCGGTTTTACGGGCGAAGATTTTACGTGACAACGTCTTTTTCTCGGTAGAATATTTATTGATATGAATATAATTAAATTGCACAATAGGAACAAGGAATTGAATGAAAATAAGAATTGCACAAATTTTTTAAACTAATAATTTACTTAACACTATCAACATTTATCAATAGTATGACATAACCTATAAACTCAGTTTCTCAACTTTTGTGTCAATCTAACAATTAATCAATCAATCATAGTTTACGATAATGAAGTATCAGTGTACAATTATTTACCTTTATTGTTGTAGTTGTTGTAAATGACGAATCTAAGCACTCCACATTTTCACTACAGACACAGCTGACGATACTTTAACCACACGTGTGAACTTGTATTATGACGCTTTCTTGTTTTTCCAACGCCAAGAACGTTCGAGAAAGACAAAGACAGAGACACAAGCATGCGCCGATTCAATGCGCCTAATTCTCTAGTGCTTCGCGCGCGGCAGACCGATCATAGTTGAGTGGGAGAGAGACGCAAGGCATTCGGAGGGCCTCTCTCTCGTTCGGTGACTCATCGTAACGTTACCGGGCGTTACACTTTTTCATAAGTGACTCCCAGCCGCAACCTAATTTAAGATGTTGTCACGTCAAAAATAAAATAAAAAGTTCTCTTATAATGAATTTGAATTTAACGTACTCAAAATTCATGTAAGTGTTTAAGTCCTGTCAAAATAGATATGTAAATCACATCTCAAAAATTTACATATCGATTAAAATTGCTACAGGCACTGAAAGTGACATAAAGTCTCTAAAAATCGCTTGTGAGCATAAAAAAATATTAAGGTTTTCGAAAATGTTCAAGTTTAGAAGTTACAACAGTTTCACAAAAAGTAAAATGTCGAAATTATCTATTTTTCGAATATTGTGCCTAAACCAAATGTTTTCCTTAAAAACACTTTTGGAAATAATAATATATTATAAAGGGTGTCCCAAAATCAACGCAAGATTTGAATTTGCCGCCATTTGTGCAGTGAAGTGTTGGCAACCCTGAAAAAAAAGCAATTTGACAGCTAACAGTATAGGGTTATTAAAAATGGAGCGTTACACGATAGAACAACGTGTCTTCATTATTAAAGAATATTTCAAAAATTGTGAAAGCTTGGCGGCTGATTTTTCGAGCAAAATCATCCTAAGCGATGAAGCACATTTTCATGTTGATGGCTTTGTCAATCGCCAAAATTGCCGCATTTGGGGTTCGGAGAACCCACATGTGATTGTCGAAAAACAAATGCATCCACAACGCGTGACTGTATGGTGTGGATTTTGGGCTGGAGGCATAATTGGGCCATATTTTTTTGAAAATGATGCTGGTCAAGCAGTGACTGTTACTGGTGCTCGATATCGCGACATGATTACACAGTTCTTTCTGCCAAAATTGGAAGATATTGATGTGTCCAATATGTGGTTTCAAAAAGACGGTGCCACATGTCATACAGCCCGTGAAACAATTCAATTACTGCATGAGACATTTCCAGGCCGTGTACTCTCTCGTTTCGGTGATCAAAATTGGCCTCCTAGATCGTGTGATTTAACACCATTAGACTTCTTTTTATGGGGTTATTTGAAATCACAAGTCTATGTCAACAAGCCCACAACCACCCGTGCATTAAAGGAGGAGATTCAACGCTGCATCAACGAAATTCAGCCACATTTATGCAGAATGGTCATGGAAAATTTCAACAAAAGAGTGCTCATGTGCATGCAAAGCCGTGGAGGCCATTTATCCGATGTGTTATTCCATACATAACCCTATCCTATGTACTTTACGAGTCAATAAAAATATAACTATCAAAAGACTAAAAACGGCGTTATCTATTTAATTCAAATCTTGCGTTAATTTTGGGACACCCTTTATATTATATGTTAGAACTTAAATGACATATTTTTAAAAAATTTTGGAATGATTTCATAAGTAAGGAGTTGCTAGAAAAACTAAAACGGTCACTGTTTAGCTTTTGGATTTGGTACATATTTACATTTTACAAGGTTAAGATGGATTCGTATAATTTGGTTAAAGAAAACATCTGATTAAAGGTCTTGATCCCCCCTTTAAAGTAACAAACTTAATTTCAAAGATAATGAAATAGCTGTGCTGATGCTACGCTATATTAAATATGTACGTCTGATTTGTCAAACTTGACCAAATACAAGTTTCAATTTGATTGAGTCACATAATTTTGAAATGAGTGTCACAATTCTCTCTTGAATACTTGTAAGTTTTGAAATTATATCAATTTTCTCTTATCTTTAATACAAAATTGTCACTATAGAAAACAATCCTTGGGAAATAATTTAAAAATTAACCTCATATCTAAAATTCACTTGATTTGATTCAAAATCTTACTCGACCTCACGAACAGAGTCATTTTCCAAATATACCTATTTTACATTAAAGAGTAAAATAAATCAATCATTTATTGGAGTGACCTCATAAAAAAAATAAAAACAATCATGTCTTTTTAAAAGATGTCTAAATTCGAACATTAAAAATTTAATAAACAAAATCAGAAAAGTAATCTATTTTTAAAGTCAAACATTAAGAAACCTTTGAGAATAATAAAAGAACCAAACAAAAAGAAAACTCATACATAACACCCAAAACACTGGACATAAGTTATAAATATACCTTTCTATAGAAATTATGATTACATAATTTCACCAGGAAGCAACTAAAACAGAATAAGTAAAATACAACAAAAACAAAGGATATACATACATAGATACGTCGTTTTTATGTATACATATAATGTGTAAAATAATCCGCTTAGAAGGACAACAATATTGAAGTCAAAACATAAGGCGATGCTATATTTTCTTCGTAGGTACCTATACAGCTTTTGTCCAGAATCAAGGAACAGAGGAAAAACATTAACAAAAAAAAAAATAAGAAAACAAATTAAACACAACAAAAACAGCAACAAAATAAGCTTTAAGCCCTATGGTAAGTATCTTTCTTCGAGACTCATTAAAAAAGAACATCGATTTTTCCTTATAGTTATCTAAATAACGAGGCATTCCTATTACGACAAGGTCGAAAGGATTCAAAGGGATTTTTATATATTCGTCGTTTGTGTGTATGTATGTATATACGTAAAGTATGTATTATATACGTATGTAAATATATGTATATGTAAGTACATATATACATATGTACATACATATATATAAACTTTTGAGAATAATTTAATTTTCAACCCAAATTCAAAGAATGTCAATAATTTATTATTTTCATTCATGTTAATGACAAAGGGTATAAGGCTTAAGGCAGCAATTACAGTAAGCAATATTGCTCCATAATATCCCAAAATATATGGAGTTTAATAACATAAAAAAAAAAAACAAAACAAAACAAAAAATACAGTGTGTGCATAAAATAACACACAAATATCAATGACAGATAATTCAAGAGTAAGCTAAAGCTTTTGACCAACTTAGCCACGGAATTATTTTATTTAAACTTAAAGCTCTTGGTTTTCCACCATTTTTCTTAGCTTGGATCAAATCATACCTTGAAAATAGATCTTATGAGGTAAAATTTAGAAATTGGCATTCTGAACCTTTTGTTGCTCAATCTGGTGTTCCCCAGGGAAGCCATCTTTGCCCTTTTCTGTTCATCCTGTCTATTAACGAGGTATCGTCATGTCTACGCTGAAGTGAAGTTCTCATTTTTGCTGACGACATGAAGGTTTTTAAAATAATAAAGTCCACCTATGATCGTATTCTTATACAAGCCGACATTGATAGTTTCACATTTTGGTGTGAGAAAAATAGCCTTGCCCTCAACCCTTTAAAATGCCAGACGATAACTTTTACTAAAAAACGAATCGTTAGTGTATTTGATTATTGTATATCACAGCAAAAACTCTGTCGCGTCTCAACATTTAAAGATTTAGGTGTTCATTTCTGTTCAAACTTAGAATTTACACATCACATTAATTTTATTGTTAATTAAAAAAAGTTCTATGCTTGGTTTTATAAAACGTTGGGCAATGGAGTTCAACGTTCCCTATGTTACTCTTTCTTTGTACAATTATCATGTTCGTCCTCATCTTGAATATGCTTTGCAGGTATGGATTCCCTATTACGAAATTCATAGAAAACGTATTGAATCAATTCAACATAATTTCATTCGTTTTGCCCTAAAGGGTCTTCCTTGGGATGATGATCCTTATGATCTGTCTCCCTATGAACATCGTATTCTGCTTCTTCAAATGCAATCTCTCCATCCAAGGCTAATATGACTAAATTTTTTTTTTTTTTTTTTTTTTTAGTATTTTTTCATCAACTCATTAATGCTGAAATTGATGCACCTTGTTTGGTATCTTGTGTACATTTGAATTACCGAGGCGGAACTCATCACCTGCGTACATTTGATTTTATACATATTGACTTCCATATAACTAACTATGGGAAGAATGAAGCTTTAAGTCGAATGAACATTTTATATAACTTAAACTGTTAATCGATAGATTTAAATTTAAATAAGGTGGGATTAAAATCATTGTTTAGAACCAGTGCTCCACTATCGTAAACATTCTCATTTTATTTTTTGTTCTGTAATATTTAAATGTTAATTATGTTTTGTATTTTGTGCGTGTGTTAGGCTATAATTGTATTATTTTTTTACTAACAACTAACACATGCACTTATGATGAACCTCTGATCGTTGTTTGACGCTTGCTATAAGCTTACTAAAATAAATAAAATAAATTAGGTGGCGCAACAGTCCGTTGTTCCTGTGTGCGAGTAATTGCAGGGATAGAGGGGACCTACAGTTTATATGCCGAATCCGAACGGCTAATTTGAGAAAGCACTTTTTCATGACAAGTATTACTCTTAGAGAATTTGTCGATTCCTCGCAAGAGGCAGTACCCGTGAAAAAAATTATAGGTGGTACAGACCTCTCGCATGACAGTCCAACGCACTAACCATATATAAGCTATAAGCTTACTACTACTTTTTGAAAATTCTGAAGTGTAAAAAAAGAGTAAGTAAATATTTCAAAACATAAAATCTCTGCGTCATGTTAAAATGCCTTAATTCAAAATGAGTTTTTGTAATATTGCTAATTTAGTCAAAAAGTAAAAAAAAAAATTTGTCTAGCTAATTTGATTTTCTAAAAACTAAAAATTTTATTCTTGTTTTTCTTTATTTTCCGAATTCTTTTTTTAATGTTGTTATTTTGTTGAAATTTAAGTATAGCCGTATCTCTTGCTAAGTACAAATTTTCAATTCAATTTCGTAAAATAATGGAAATTAAATAACTGAGAACAAAGACCACATATAACTGCCAACTGAATTTTGAAACCACGCAACCATGAACAACAATTCGTCAAAACAATAATTCGCATGAAAAAGTATCCACTGAAACCATAGACTTGTACAACGTAATGTCCAACAGAGAATAAACGGCAACTTTACTTAAAAATAGCGTATACGCCCTAGTGCACCGCTTACAACAACAATTCCTTGTAATTATTTTTAAACACACAAAAGCTTCAAAATTATTGTCGGTTTGACATTAACCATGGTTTCTAATGTAGAAAAATAAAATTATAGGGTGGGTCAAAGTTAAAAAAAATATTATAAACTTATTTCCAAACTGACTGCTGTAGCGATAAGCCCAATTAGTGTGTTTTTGAAAAGAAGATTTAGCAATTTAGCAAAAATAAAGCAACTACTGAGCCTATTGCAGGAATTTTTTTTACAAAAACTTTTTTTTTCCGAAATTCATTTTTTTATTCATTTAAACTCTACTTAGATGCTAGACAAAATGGGAAACTAGCCTAATTAATTCTACTTAAATATAACTTACTGGCCCTAATCGGGCGCTCTAAGAAATTCATGATTCTTAAAATTAATGCCTTTCGGCCTACGAACTAAGATTGTTTTATTTATTTCAATTTATGTTTTTTTTTTTTAGAAAAGTTTAAAAACTAAAATCTTTATCATTTTTTGGGGTTTTTACTTACATACTAAAGTCCTTAAAATTACCTAATCTACCTACAAACTACTTAAAACTAGAACAACCACAGCGGCAAAACAACTATGTCCTTCTATTTGATATGTGTTTGCATTGTTTTTTTTTTTTTTTGTATTTTTGATTTCTTTTTTTTTTGTTTTGTATTTTATGAGATTTTATTTTTTTATTCTTTTTTTTTATTTTATTGTGTCACCATTCCATTTTACAAAAACTTGATGGGAGTGGAATGGTCCGCGTTGTTAAAAGGTACATACTCGTATACGAACGAGACTGTAAGAATCAAATCACGAATATTAACTTGCTATCGATGTAAGCAGCTCAATATTTCGAGCAATATTCTGTAAAAAATAAAATTGAATTATTCCCTTGTTTCTTTAACATTGACACTGGCTCATTCGTCTAGTATATCTGATATATCATCATATACGGATTAGATAAATAATACTCGTTTCAGCTTTCGCGCCCTAGGAGAGTCAAATGGCTTTGGATTGCCTATGGTTTATTTAATTTTTGTATATGATACTACCTAACGTGCTTTCTTAACTTACATTTGCGTTTAATACAATTTTAATAACAGGAGTATATTCTGACCTTTGGAAGGTAGCTAAATTCATACCACTTCCTAAAAAAGCTAAAGGTGTTCAATTGAGACCGATATCTGTTCTATTCTAGATATTTTAACTTTCGGAAAATTCTACAGAATCACATCAATACTCATCTTACGGCCAACTCATTGCTTACTTCGAAACAATCTGGTTTTCGTAAAATGCACGGCTGTATATAAAGAAACATAACGTTTTTAGTTTTGCTTGGTTTTTCAAAGCTTTTCGACACCGTCAATCCCTTAAATGTATGTATAAAGCTTATACAGCTATTCAAATTCCCATCATACTCGTACTACGAGCTTCCATATTCCTAATTGACTAATAGAAAGCAAGCAGTTCAATTTGGGAACAACTTGTCTAATTTTCTGGCAATTATTACCGGTGTTCCCCAGGGGTGCATAGTTGGTCCTCTAATATTCTTAATTTACGTCAATGAACTTCCTTCTTTGATTAATAACTGCTCTCGTCATATATGTATGCAAACGACATTGAGCTGTTCTTAACCTGCACTTTGGACTAATTGAGTATGAAGCTTTCAGTGTCAATAAAGACCATGAATTATATTCTTAATAAGTCTATTGATTTGAGTTTTGTGGGCTTAAAATAAGACTAAATGATCGAACAAAATCAAAATGTGTAGTTATATCAAAGAAAGAGTCTTAAGCTTTATCATTTTCCCCAGATTGTGTGGAACAATGATTCCATCGAATATTTGTTTAAACTGCCAAATATCTCGGTGTTTATTTTAACCGCTTCTTGAAATGAGACAATCATATCAACGGACTTGTGGAGAAGGTATATGACGCATTATGGATAGTTTTTCACAGTATTAAAAACACCTTTACTTTTTGTCAGGACATAGATTAGATAGAATCATTCGAACGTTTTTTTCTTTAATAATAATAGTAAGAAAAACTTTTCAAGGTCAAAGGTAGGCGTTACAGAGTCATAGCCAATATTATTTTTTTAACTGAAATAATAGTGATTTTGAAGAAGTCTGGATTATGCACAACAAATTTCCCAATCGTGTTATTAGCGATAGAGCGGCAATTTAACCCTTTTGAATTTTGTGTATAAAGAACCTTCAAGGTCCGATTCAAACACTTAAGGTTAATATCACCCAAGCAGAGCAGTTCGTGAATTCCAACTCAAAGCCATGAGCAAGTTTCATTTGACATTTTTTTTATAATTATAACATACCATATAAATATTTCGGAAAATTGATGTACGAGTACATTGTTTTTTGGTAGAAATGTTTGTATACATACAAATATATTGACTCCGAGAAAATCAAGGCTTGTAAATCATAAATTCTTCAATAACAGCTGGTTATGTTTGTGAAAACAAAAACAAACTGACAGATTTTTTTTACAAAAAAAAAAATATAAATATTCAAACCTCCTAAACTGTTTTGACAGTTCAAAATCGTTGACATATGTACATACAATCTGCCTTAACTTGCATTCTATTGATACTTCCATAGTTATTGAAATGGCAATTTGGCTTAGTACAAACAAAATATAAGACGCGTATTTTTAAGTTCATCCTAGGCTATTTTTTTAAAATAGTCAACATTCCTAAGTAAAAATCCATTGTTATGGTATTTATAAAACCACAAAGCAATAAAAACTATCTTCTCATTCTTAAGTACTTTAAAAAAAATAATTTAATACCTTTAATGACCATTTATTTTAAAATTATTGTAAATATTCTTTGCTATTTCTATTTTAAGATTCTTTATTTCAATAAAAATTATCTACTACAAGCAAGTTCAATATAGTTAGTTATATTAAGATATCATGAGTATGGATGGTTAATGTTATGATTAAAGTGATCCAATTAAATAAAAATAATAAGAGGCAGAGGCGTTTTTATTTTTATTTTTATTTTTATTTTCCTTAAAACAGATGCTTATTTTTAATGTGTTTGTTATTGGAATTTTACATTTATTGATAGTCCGAAATAATTTATCGAGTGTTTTTTTGGTCATTCTAGTTATTAAAATATTGTCTATCACAAATGAAAAAATAAAAATTAATAGAAAATCAATTTGTATTAATATTAATTTTATATTACTCGTTTTGTATTCATAAAATTAATGTATTTTCATTTATTTCAATTTAAAGAGTCAATTTGATGGATTGACATGGGAGGACAACTAACATTGATTTATATATGTATGTACATGCTGTAGTAGTATTTATAGCAATAATGCAATATTAGTATGTAAGCGTAGTAATATTTGTAGCAATAATTACTATGTAAGTGACAACAATGTTGTTAATACCCAGCACAATTTCCTACACAACTGACCTATCACAATTCAAAACAATCTATACACACTTCACACTTACCTTCCTACCTTAAGTAGGTCACAATACAAGTCACAGCAGATAATTATACAACAGCCTGGAAGTTAATAGAACAGCGATACGACAACAAGAGACTTATCTTTACAACATACATTCAAAAATTAATGAATCAACCAGCAAGCTCAACAGAATCAGTTAATTCATTGAAGAAGATTCTAGACACAACACAGGAGTGCATATCAGGAATACAAAACTTGGGTATTGATACACAAGGTTGGGGAACATTGGTGGCCTATATCATTCTTCAAAAATTAGATAAGGAATCGCAACGATTATATGAACAAGCCTTGACAAAACCACGGGAAATCCAAGATATTGGACCATTACTACAGTTCATTGAAAAAAGATTCCAATCAATGGAATCTATAAATCCTGAACGTAAGGAAAACAAACAGAAGCCACAATACCAAACAAGAGCTCCAGCATCAAGAGCTTACCATGCAACATTGAATACCATCAAATGCGAGTTGTGTAAGGGCGACCATCCACTCTACACATGCAAAACATTTTTGCAAAAGGGAGCATACCAAAAAAGTGAATATGCTAAGGAAAAGAAGCTTTGCATAAATTGTCTGAAATCAGGACACTTCACCTCAAATTGCTTGTCACCAAGAAGATGTCAAATCTGTCAAAGAAAACATCATACAACCATGCACCGCGAACAAGTTTCAGAAAATACCAGAAGGACTGGTACCTTTGAAAACAAACCAACATCATCAGTCACAGTAGTGGCCCCAATCACCTCGGCTGCGGCAGTCAGTCCAACCGAGAGAAGTTACGTCTTTCTCAGCACGGTAATCGTTAACATAGAAGACAGTGAAGGGACCATAGTCAATTGCCGAGCATTGCTTGACTCTGGATCACAACTCAACTTCATTACTGAAGGGCTTTCAAGAAAACTAAATATTCCTGAATTTGCCGAAACAATGCGAATTCTTGGGATTGGAGAAGGAACCAGACAAGCAACGAAGAGAGTAAATCTAACCTTAAAATCCAGAACATCTGACTTTACAGCCAACTTAGAGGCCTTTGTCTTACGACAAATTACTCCAACTCAACCAACTCGAAGAATCAACACTGCTTCTTGGCACATTCCAAAGGAATTAAAACTGGCAGATCCGCACTTCAATGAACCTGGAAAAATTGATATCCTCCTTGGAGCGGAATTATACCATCACTTCCTGACAGTTGGACATATCACCATAGGACAAGGCCTACCAAGCCTCCAAAACACACATCTTGGCTGGGTAGTGACTGGAAAATTAGATGGAACATCACCACAATCATCAATGTGTGGCATCTCCATCGAAGAAGAACTCCATGAAAATATAGAAAAATTCTGGAAGGTAGAAGAGATGCAAACAATACCAAAAGAGTCCTTCACAAGCGAAGAAAGAAAATGTGAACTCCATTTCGCAGAGAACACCATCAGAAATTCGGACGGGCGATTCGTCGTTCGACTCCCATTCAAAGCAGACAAGAAGGCACTTGGCAAATCAAAAAACCTTGCTCTTCAAAGATTCAATTCCCTGGAAAAACGATTAGCAAAACAAGACAATTTGAAAGAACAATATTCAAACTTTATGGCAGAATATATGAGATTGGGTCACATGGAAAAGATCGACATCACTCAGATTCATGGAATTCATTATTTTCTGCCGCATCACTGTGTACTTAAACCAGATAGCACCACAACAAAGCTAAGAGTGGTATTTGATGCTTCTGCAAAAACGACAAGCAACGTATCTCTAAACGACATCTTATCAAATGGACCGACCATCCAAGACGAATTATTGACAACTCTTCTTCGGTTCCGTTTGCACCGATACGTGTTCACTGCAGACATCGAAAAGATGTATCGACAGATTCTCATCGATCAAGACGATAGACGATTTCAATTAATTCTGTGGCGAAATCATCCATCAGAAGAACTACAAGCGTATCAACTCAACACGGTCACTTATGGGACAACATCAGCTCCATATTTGGCCACGAAATGTTTACAAAAACTGGCTTCAGATGGCATGATTCAATACCCCCTTGGTGCAGAAGTATTAAGATCGAATTTCTATGTTGATGATGTCATGACAGGATCGAACAGTTTGATTCAAACAATCGAAATGCAAAAACAATTGGATGCCTTGCTAAAGTCCGCTGGCTTCACACTTAGGAAATGGTGTGCCAATGATCAAGCGCTGCTACAAAACATTCCAATTGATGACGTGGCGCTGCAGCTTGACTTAGACATTGATAACACAACACAAATCAAAACTCTTGGCCAAGGATGGCTCCCCAAATCAGACACATTTATGGTACGCATTCAACACAGCAAAACCGAAAAAATCACCAAGCGTACGGCTTTGTCTGACATATCACAACTATTCGACCCACTTGGATTTCTGGGACCAGTCATTGTTACAGCAAAGATGTTCCTACAAAAACTCTGGACATGTGGTTTCGACTGGGACACCCCTCTTCCCAAGGAATTACAGGTGGAATGGTCCAAATTCAGAGACAACTTAAATCACTTGCGAGATATCAAAATCGATCGTCATATATTTGCACATAGGACTCCAATTTCCGTGCAGGTCCACGCCTTTGCTGATGCATCAGAGAAGGGATATGGAGCAGCCATATACATAAGAGCAATCAACAAAGACAAAACCATCACAGTTAGATTACTATGTGCCAAATCAAGAGTAGCTCCCGTAAAAAAGCTAACTATCCCACGCCTGGAGCTATGTGCTGCAACTTTAGCAGCTGAATTAGTTCACCGCGTAACCAAGGATCTACATTTAGAATCTTGTCCGACCGTTATATGGACTGATTCTGAGATAGTGCTTGGTTGGATCAACTCCTCATCATCATCTTTTCACACCTTTGTTGCAAACCGAATATCATCCATACAAAGACTCACATCAATTCAACAGTGGCGGCACGTTCGTTCCAGAGACAACCCTGCCGACTTACTGTCGCGTGGAATACCAGCTGATAAATTAGCATCATGCAATTTGTGGTTTTATGGACCCTTATATCTCCATGGGGCAGAATCATCATGGCCTCCACCATACACGAAGAAACAGGAATGTGATCTGGAGAAAAGAGCAACAACACATACATTATCAGCTGTAGAAAACCCAGCCAGCTTTATTTATTCAATTGAGCACAACAATGACTTCAGAAGACTACAGCGAGTTGTAGCATATATTCTTCGCTATTTTCATAATCTGAGAGCTGCAAAAAAGAACGAACTCATCAAAAAATGTGGGCCCCTCAGGCCAACAGAACTCTATAAGGCCCTCATTTATATAGTCAAAACCATGCAAAGAGAAGAATTTGACCAAGACATCAAACACCTTCAAGGGTTCAATGAAACATCAAAGGGCAGCTCAATCACCAGCTTATCCCCGTTTATCGATGAAGAGGGAGCTCTTAGGGTTGGAGGCCGTCTTGAAGCATCATCATTATCATATGAAGCCAAGCATCCACTACTCCTGCCTTACTCTCATCCCTTTACAAGGATGTTGATGGACTCCTATCACAAGGAAAATCTACATTGCGGGCCACAAGCACTATTAGCAACAATAAAACAAAGGTTTTGGCCTATCAAGGGAAAAACAATCGCCAGATCAGTGGTTCAGAAATGTGTCAGATGCACAAGAGCCAAACCAAAACTATTAACCCAAATAATGGGAAATCTCCCATCACATAGAGTACAGTCTGCACGTCCGTTCATGAACTCCGGAGTTGATTTCTGCGGACCTATAAAGACACACTACAAGATAAGAGGAAAACATCCACAGAAGACTTATATAGCTGTGTTTTGCTGTTTCTCCACAAAGGCGGTCCATCTAGAATTAGTAACAGACCTATCAACTAATGGATTCATCGCCGCCTTGAAAAGATTTATTGGAAGGCGAGGCAATTGTCAACACATATATTGTGACAATGCTACCAATTTTGTTGGTGCAAATAATCAACTAAAGGAATTGGTAAGCCACATACACACCCAGGGAGCACAAGATAAAATTCAAAATACCTTCTCATCAAAAGGAATAGAGTTTCATTTCATACCTCCAAGAGCACCACACTTCGGAGGTCTTTGGGAAGCTGCTGTGAAATCAGCAAAATATCTGTTGTATCGATGTTTGAGTTCCGCCTCACTAACCTATGAAGAACTTGAGACCATAATGATAGAAATCGAGGCAGTTTTAAACTCTCGACCTATCACTTCAATGTCAAACGATGCTAATGACTTAACAGCACTTACACCAGGGCATTTCATCATTGGCGAACCATTAACTAATGCAACAGATCCAGCCGCCGAAACACTTAACGTCAAGCCTTCGAAACAATTCAAAATGATTTCAGACATCAAAGAAGAATTTTGGAAAAGATGGCACACCGAATATCTCCATGAACTTCAACAAAGACATAAATGGCAACGAAAATGCGAAAACCTGTTACCGGGAACAATGGTAATTATCAAAGAAGACAACTGTCCAGTCATGAAATGGCCCATTGGAAGAGTAATTCAGACGTTCCCTGGTGCAGATGGGGTGGTACGAGTCGCTGAAATCCTGACAGCAACTAGTACATTACGAAGACCAATACACAGACTAGCTCCATTACCCATCCAGATAGAGGAAACAAACACAGGCCAGCAGCCGTCGACATGTATAGCAACATCCTCTGAGCCAATTGAGGAACTTGAAGACGGTGAGATTGGACAAGGCGATGATATAAGTCCACCCGCAAAGAAAAGAAAATACAACCCCTTCAATATTTGGGTTGCAGTACTCACATCCTTACTAATACTACCAATGGTCATGTGCAGCCAGGTCAATGTATTACCATTCAAAACAACCCCCGGAATTCACTTTGAAAATTTGGGAACTGCACATATCATCTCTGACCAATGGGATATAGTGATATATTATGAACTAAGGCCTTACTGGAAGGAATTGAAATGGCTGAATTTAGGCCACAGTAAACTTAAAGAACTTTGCCAATTGATGACACCAGCTGATACTTGTATAACGTTCCTGCAACAATTTCAACATCTGATACAAGAAATAAATGATAAGGATGGACTTCTCGAAGAAAATGTACTTCGTTCAAAACGTGGTGCAGTCAACATAGTTGGAAATCTGGCTAACTCGCTATTTGGAGTATTAGACTCGGAGTATGCCAAACATATGTCCCATGTCATATCAACTATTCATGTCAATGAGGATCATTTGCTGCAGCTGATGAAGAATCAGACATCTTTAATAAACTCAACTGCAAACATAATTCGCACCAACGAAGGAAGACTAGAAAAACAAGTCCAATCACTAGACACGGAAGTCAATGCCATAATAAACCAGTTTAACATAACAAACACTGAAATTCTTCAGTTAAAACTCTCCCAGCTAATTCTTGCACATGGGTTTCAAATGTTTTTAGGGGCCACAAACCTTCAAAGAATGCAAACATTATTATTGGACTTAATCACAGACGTTCATCATGGAAAAATAAGCGCCAACTTGATACATCCCAACCAATTACGACGAGAGATAACAACCATCAAGGCCCATCTACCACCAAATCTACGTCTGTCAGAAACAAACGGTAACATAGCAATGTTCTACAAATTGATGACAGCAGAAGGACGAATCGTTGGATCGAACATAATCTTCAAATTATCACTTCCGTTGGTCACAACCGAACATTATGAACTATACAGTATGATCCCAGTTCCAGTCTTAGTCAACACCTCATTCATTGCGATAAGACCGTCTTCAGATTACATAATTATAAATCTACACCGAACACAGTATTATACATTAAATGAGGCAGAGTTTAGCACATGTTCAAGGATTCTAGAAAATGACATCATGTGTCATCAAAAGCATCCACTTTATCAGAAAGGCTCTAATGTCAGTCTTTGTGAGTTCAACCTTATGAACCAGGTTTTCGATCATGCTTCCTGTCAACTCGAAGACTTTACAGATGAGCAATTTTGGATACAACTGCACCAATCAAATAACTGGATATATTCACTTCGATCTCAATCATTAATAAATGTCGTTTGCGAAGGGAACCTTACTCAAATCCGATTAAACAATTCTGGTATCTTAACCGTCCCAGCTGGGTGTATTGTGAAACAAGACTTATTTACCATCCACGGACACAACATTTTCACAAGCGTTAGACGAGCATCCTATGTTCCTACAAGCAACCTATCGGAATTCATTCAGAACTATCCACAAGCAATCCAGATGAGTCACCATCATATACAACTACAATTTCGGACACGCTCATACGAACTAGATCTACTACAAAAGAATATCGCACAACAACAACTCGAAGAAACTCTCGTTCAAGTAAAAAACACGGATACTCATCAGTTCGTTGTCAGTTATTTTGCCGTATCTTGTATAGGCTTGATCTTTATATACTTCATCTGGAGGGTCATAAGAAGCCGCATTTATCGTCCGAAGAACCCCCCGATCCCAGCTCCACGAAGTCACGAAGCCGTCACCTTACACCTTTGAACAATAGTTCAAGGCGGGGAGTATGTTAATACCCAGCACAATTTCCTACACAACTGACCTATCACAATTCAAAACAATCTATACACACTTCACACTTACCTTCCTACCTTAAGTAGGTCACAATTCAAGTCACAATGAAAACCTAAAATTCATTTCTTATACATTGTGCAGAATATGCATATTTCCTTGTTAATAATTTTTTGTTTACACATTGTGCGGTGTGTGCATATAATAATTTTATTTTTGATCAAGTCAATGACACATTGTGCACACGCTGCATATTATAGAATTAGGCAATAAATTTAATTTATTGAACCTTATATTGACTTTTGTTAAATTGTAGAATAAGCTATTTGTTGATTATTGAACTTCTATTGATTTTTGTTAATAAGCTATTTTTTAGTATTTAAGACGATTATGTGAAGGAATAAAATCTTTTTCTGTTTAACCACCAAATATTGAGTGTCTCTTAATTTATTACAACTTCCCCCCACCAGAGGTAAGGGGTTGCATTAATTGAAAGTCAATAAAACATCCTCATCAAAAGAAACCAATCAACAATCCCAAACACGTCAAAAAAGAGATCTTCTGGTTCATGCACTAGAATCGTCTCACGTTGTCAAGGTGATATCACTTTGGTCGACACGTACTTAATCGTACAAATGTAAAATAGTTAAGCAGTGACAATACTAAACTAGGACATCAGAAATAACATAAAATAAAATAAAATAAAATAAAATAAAATAAAATAAAATAAAATAAAATAAAATAAAATAAAATAAAATAAAATAAAATAAAGTAAAATAAAATAAAATATAAGAGAAACGACACAGTTCGTAATCAGAAACCGAAGAAACCAGTCATATTATTTCGCTTCTTATTGATTAAATTAAATATAAGAAGTTAACTTGACCACAGACTAAAATGCATATTATGTATGAACCATTATGCATTTGATTTATAAATTTTATGCACTCAATTACTAACTAAAGCCTTTAAATAAAATATTCATGATGTAGGAATTATGAAAAAACTGTAGTACAAACTTATTTTTGTAAACTTTCTAAATTAACGTTTTTTAAAAGCGTTTTGACTAAACTACAGTAGGAATTCGTTGATGTAAATTAAAATAAAAATCCATGTAAAAACAAAACTTCAAATTGTCATAACATTTTAATAATATATGAAAATGTACACATAAAAACATTATAAACAAGCTGTAGTACCTGCAAAGACGATTTTTTACCCCACCGCTTAAAAATGTTCTTTAATATTTTGTAAAGGAGGCAGTTCATAAATGAACATAATCTTTGCATGGGTGCAGCTGCGCATTTTCACAAGGCAGATAAAAAATAATCTTGTGATAGTGCGTAGCGTCATAAGATAGGATGCTGATACGATAGGAACACATGTGTACACACAAATACGCAAAGATAGCATGGGGTGGAAATGTTTACTTTATTTTTATCAGTATCTTAGCTCATGTTCCTTAGGTTTAAGTAGGTATAAATAGTCGTAAGTAGTTTTAGAAAAATTGAGTCGAAATAAAAACACAGACGAATTGAGACGTGTTTTTATTTCTTTCCACAATTATTTTCTTTGGTCCTTCGCGCATAATTACTAGTTAGCGATTGAACCAACAAGAAAAAATAGTTTGTATTTTCAATAACCAATAAGGTAAAGAAATTCAAACTAAAACAAAAAGCCTTGGTTCAAAACTAAGCAAGGTTGGTATTTTTAGCACAGAAATTGGGCTCAGCCAACATAAAAAAAAAAAACTTAAAAAATTCTAAGCAATACAAAATGATTTTTGATCGTTCTTAAGTTTTCCCCCACCAGTGGTAAGAGACTAAGAAACAAAATAATCATTAATTAAAACAATGTTGTCAGAACTAAATAATGACAAGCGTAAACGTGGGTACACAACGTTTGTGAACAAAAAAACAAAAAAAAAACGTTGCCCAACGAGTTGTGAGTCGAGGCTCAGCTAGGTCAACCTGGCGACCAAAACAAAAACACCTCCAAGGAAAATCTTTAAAAGTTCTTTGGATTAAAAAAAATCAACAAATCAACATGGGTTTAGAAAAGATTGTGGCAGCAACTCGGGATCTTGATATAAACCGATTTAAAAGGATAATTAATATCCTTAGAAGAAAAATCGGTGACTTTCGAGCACTGGAAGCAGTTGATACACACAACATTAGGTATTTGGAGATTTTATTTGAAGAAATGGAAAGTCTCTATACCAAAAAGCTTTCCAAATATATACGTATAGAAGTGGGAGATTTATATTACGAAATGCTAGAAGAGTATTTCGAAGAGCTTCCCAAACTAAAATATGGTTTGAAGAATGAAGTATTAAAAATTGTGCACAGTGCAAGAGAGACAAACATAGATGATCTGAAAGTTAATGCGCAAACCATAGAGAAGCCTAACAAAGTTCAGACTATGGACCAGGATACCCTTGATCCCCAGTACCAGAATACCAACGCAGTTAATGATGAAAAATCGCTATTCCAATTGGTATCAGAGGCTACACTAAATGTATCCATCAATTTTGAAGAAAACGAAGAAGTAATTTTTCTACACTTGACCAGATTGCAGACTGATGAATCGTTTAAATGTGATAAAAGGCAATTAGGTACACAATAATGTATTTCTAACGACAAATACAATGGCTTCAGCGAATATTAAACTGAAGATCGAAGAGATATATACCGAAGAAACAACGGTTGACGAAAATGGTGTTTTCTCATCAAAGTGCAAAGTAATTGAAAATTTGGACAAGGCTGATTTATTTCCGTTTAAAGAAGTTAAAGAACTAGTTGGTTTACGAAAACAAGTATCAAGAAATGTCAATCTTGAAGACACGAACAAAAGAACAGGCACCTCATGTCAAAAGCATAATCTTCTACAGCAGGCAGTTATACGGAAACAAAGTCCACTGCAAATCTTCGTGTAATTTCGGACGCTTCAGCTAATTCAACAAGTGACACAATTTCCAATAGTTTGATACAAATAGAACTTAAGTTACAACGTGATATCTCTGCCATAATTTTGAAATGTTGTCCAGCAAGGTTTAGTCTAAATATTTAATTTGGTCGACTCTCTGCATATGAAAACATCTTAACAATTTTCTAAAAGTATTAATGGGAAAAACGAGAAAATGAGAAAGTATCTGATATCAAGGCTTTTCTGGCTTTTTTTGACGTTGTTTTTTCGGTCTAATATTTCTATCGCTATGAGCCTGCTTAGTCGTAGATTGGAGCTGATGCTTGACAATATTTTGGTAGTAAAACTTAAAAATTATAGAGAGAAAAATGTTTGTTTCTTGAATTTTAAGAAATAAATGCATTTATGTAAGTACATAATTTCTCTAAATAAAAAATAAAAACAAACTAAGGTAAAAAAATGAGTTGGGAAGAAACTTTTAGTTGGCAATCACAAATTACACGTTTCAGAATCTCTTTTCACTTCAGTTAACAAGAGATTCAAAGCTTTTATATTAATAGATATGAAACGTGCAGTGTTATTCAATTAGCCATTAGTTTAAGAAAAGTTCCTTAATTTTAAGATTTAAAAATGTACCTGCAAAATAAGTTTTTCACAAAAATTTGAATGCCATTTTATTTCTCAAAAAACGTATATTAACTTCATTTTTTTTTCGAAAATCATTGCCGCGGGTTTTTTTAATTTTAATTTTTGTCTATATACAATTTTAAATTTTTTCTTTAAAATATTTTTGGTATGCAGTTATTTAGTGCTTATACATTTTACATTAAAAATTCGTCAAAAAATATTCACCCCATTCTGAGATATCAAGATTTCTAAAAAAAGTTATTATTTTTTTAACAATAAAAAAAATTGACATTTTTGATCATTATCAATTTGAAAATTTGATCATCGACAAGAGCTTGCACTGAAAGAGAAGATTAATGAAATCGAACGATTAATTCTTGAGAAAACTTAAAAATAAAACAACGGTTTTGTAAGGGGTACCCTTCTGGAGTAATATCAAAATATGTTTTTCTTGTAGAAAGAATCCGAATTAACAAAACAGAAAATTAGAGAAAGCGTTAACAAAAATTATCGCATTTTTCAAAAAAAAAATTCGAATTTTCGATTTTAAACCAAAAATTTTTTAAGAGTTTAGGCTGATAGACGGACGGAATCGGGGGACCCACTTTTTTCGACATGTAGACATATAAAGGCAACCTAATATAAAATTGAAGATCTTTTATTCAAGGTTTCTTCTTAAAAACCTGAATATTTGCTCTTTTTCTCTTTTCTTTTTATGAAAATAATTTAAACCATTACTAAAGTTACAAAAATGTTAGTTGTTTTTGACAGGAAACCACTTTTTGGTGAATGTCATTAAATTACTTACAAATCTTTAGATGAAATCTTTACAACTTAACTGTGTAAGCTTTATGGCTCATATGACCGCCCCCCTCTGGATTGTCCATTGGTCAAAATTTGATGAATTTAAGCTAAGTTTTTGGAATAGGGCAACAAAGTTGTAGGAAGTAAAATACAAATTTTGTTTTCATATAAAAAAAATATATATTTGAAAATATGATGGGGGTCATATCCATTTTAAATTGAAGAAATTCCTACAAAAATACAACAAAATTATATCACCGGGGGGGGGGGGCGGTGGGTCATGACTCCTACGACCCCCTCTGGATCCGCCATTGAGTGCCCGTGGCATGACTGTTAGTGCGTTGGACTGTGATGCTAAAGGCCTTGGGTTCAATCCCTGCCTGCGCCATGTAAAGTTTTTTTCACGGGTACTGCCTATTGCGAGGAACTGACAAATCAATTCAAAAGTAATTCTTGTCATGAAAAGTGCTTTCTGAAATTAGCCGTTAGAAATCGGCTTAAGACTGTAGGTCCCCTCCATCCCTGACAACATTACTCGCACACAGAAATGGTTGAGGGTTGTAAGTCACTAGGGCTTAGTTTTCAACGGATTGTTGTGCCACCTAATTTATTACTCTACTCATTCTAGAAAAAAATTTCTTTTTAATTTAATAACCTATTTTATGAGAACATTCGAAATTACCATAACTACTTTTCTATTGAATTTTAATTTTTTGAATTATTAATGTTATCTTGTGTACAAATTGTGTATAGATACACCCAGAATAACAGCGTATAAACATTGAGGTGTATATGGGCAGAATGGTGCCCTCTGCAACCCCCGAACTTGAGTACACAATAGGATTTGCAGTTTAACTGCCCTTACCTACTAAATGGGTGGAAATATACAGCCCCTGCTTGTTTTGGACATACATTTGTATTTTGTATTAAAAAATACTGTTTGATTTGAATAAATCACATAATTTTTTTTTTCGCTGAAATCGGAAAATGTTTGACACAAAACTTATTGAAATCTAAGCATAATAATTTTTTTAATTTGTGTTTTATCTGTAAATTACGTTCTTTATTCTGCTGGAGAATATATACATAAAAAAGAGGCTGGGATGCGACCCACACTGATAACTTCCCATCCCATCTATCGATTTGTCTTGCTTAAAAGTTTGTCTATATGTATCAATTCTTGCTAAATTGGCGTACTATTTTTTGTAGATTTTATTTTTTTATGAAAAAACGGACTGTTGGATTTTTATAAAAAAAATTACTGAATATCGAAAAAAATATTTTCTGTGAAATAAAACAAGTTTGAAGCCAATATTTTTAATTTTTGAAAAGCTATTTGAGCCGAAAATAAATTTTTACCAACTTTTATTAATTTTTTTGTTTGGGTTTTTATTTTTTGTAAAAAAAACTGTCAATTCGATTTTTCTCCAAATTTTTCCTAATGTTGAAAACAATATTTCTTATAAGTTAAAATTAGTTAGAAGCCATAATCTCAAATTTTTGAAAAGATATTTAAGTCGAAAATCAATTTTTACCAACTTTTGTTAAATTTTTTTTTCGGTTTTTAATTTTTTGTAAAAAAACTGTCAATTCTATTTTTTTCAAAATTTTACTGAATGTTGAAAACAATATTTTTTGAAAGATAAAAGTAGTTTAAAGCCAATATCTCAAACTCTTGAAAAGATATTTGAGTCAAAATTCAATTTTTACCAACTTTTTTTTTATTTTTTTTTTGGTTATTATTTTTTGTAAAAAAACTGTCAATTCGATTTTTCTCAAAATTTTATCAGATGTCAAAAACATTATTCTTCGTTGCACAAAATTGTTTTGGAGATGAAGTCATATTTTAGTCGTAAAATTTTCGAAGTGACAAATTTTTCTTTTCAGTTTTTTTGATTTATAAAAAAAAACCGTTAATTGAATTTTTTTCCAAAAATATAATTGTTTTGTATCACGTTACAATATATAACATAAAATTTAATTCAAGTCTCTAGCGTCATTGGTTCATGAGATATTTAGGGTTAACCAAAATTTTCACCTTTTTTTTTAAACTGCTATGGTAAAAAAACCACCCACGCAATTTTCTTGAGAGCCCTTTCTGCATCTTTGTGCATTATTATCTGTATAACAAAATTTATTTGAAGTCGATATCCCTTCTGGTTCTTGAGCTATGGACGACGAAAAAAACGTCGCGAACGTACAGACGTACGGACGTACGGACGTACGTACACACGCACGCACAGACATCTTTCTAAAAATCTTTTATTTCGACTCTAGGGACCTTGAAACGTCGAGAAATGTCAAAATTTTCAATTTGTCAAATCGGACCCATTACAATAACTTCCTATGGGAAGTTAATAAAATATGATTAAATTTATCTGTTTAATTTAAGAACTCGATATTTCTGCTATTAAAACAACAGCACGAAGCTTCAGAGAAGTTTTGGAGATTGTCGTAAAAAGAAATATTTTTTGCAATTACTGAACCATTTTATTTTCGAATAAAAAACCACTATGATTTTAAAGTATTGTTTTATTTTACCTCCACAATTCAGAAATGAAGTAGGTACATTTTATTAGTGTGAAATTTTAAGTCAGACAAGTTGTAATCACATCTTCACGGAATGATAGTAGACTGGATAAGTTTATCATTCGGTAATTGTCAAATGTGATGAGAAATCATAATTTCTTTAATAATTTTGTGCAAATTTGTTGCAATTCCCAAAGATTTTGATGGATCAAATGATAAAAATATTTCTGGTAAACTAAACCAAACGTAATTGGGACTTTTATATACAAGAATTAAACTTTTGTTTAAGAAAATACAAAAGCTATAATTTTTTCTGAATACATAGTTCTAAAACGAGTAAATCATTAAAAACTATTTGTATATTATGTATAATTGAATACTTTTGTTCTTATTGCTTATTTCATTTATCTTTAAATATTGGAATTTGTATTTTTAATGTTTGTTATTTTTGATGTTTATTATTTGACGTTTAACAAACAGCTGATTCAATTACACGAGATTTAACCAAATAACCTAACAGGGCGTTCACGTACACTTTTGTGTAAACGTAACATTTTACACAATTTTGTAAATTCTCCACCTTTCGTAAATACCATTAATAAATTGACTATTTATCAATACTTAAAACTAAAAAAGCCGTACAATTTGTCGAAAGAAAACAATCCATTTAAGAACTTTAAATAAAACTGATTTTAATATTGTCGTACTGAAATAATGTTGGCAAATAGAAAAGTTGACATTTTAAAATACAGCTAATCAGAATGTAAATCATACAGCTGTTGTTAAAAATTGTTTTAATAAACAAACAAAAGCATGTCAAAACGTTGGTCTGAACTCAAATTTTGCTTTCTTACTTGTCGTTCGAGTTAGGTTTTTGATAAAAGTCTTCACAATTCAATCATTTCAACATCTCACTTAGTTTCTATAAACATTAATTCTATAAACTTACTTAGTCTTTCTCTAAGCTTTACATTCGAAAAAAACAATTATTCCTCAAAAATCGTAGTATAATAGTTTTCCAAAATGTTATTGAGAAAAAGAAAACACTTGAAGGAAGAAATTTAAAATTAATTGAAAGTGTCTAGTTTAGATCAATCGTCTTTTTTATTCAGCAATCTGATCAGTCAACATTTTTATTTCGACATTTTAAAAATCTGCTAATCGTAACAAACCCTAAATATATTAATTCATAAGCTAATGAATTAATATAATTATAATTGTCATAAGATTTACTGGCGAAATAAAGAATTAGAAAATTTCCTTTTTTAAATTGTTTTGAATTATTATGATTCGGAATATTTTAAGATTATAATAAAAATATTACTATAAGATTAAATGAACGTATGTTCATACAAATCATAAATCAATATTTAATTTATGTTTAATTTTGTCTCGATTATAAATTTACCTATAAGAAAAATTCAAAAAAATTAATCTTAAAACTAAGTCGTTTTTCTAACTTAGCTTAAACTGTTTATGATACTATATTTGTTTTCACTTTTCTCGATTGCTTACAAAATATTTAATTGAATTTTATACAATTTTTGTAAGTAGTAGATTATTTAAATTTTAAAGTTAAACATAAAATATTTTGTTTTTAAAAAAATATATTATATTTTTGAAAATTATTGCATATGCCAAAACATTTAAAACTAAACACCAACCGAAATGCCTAGGATGGTCTTCATTAAAAAAAAAAAAAAACTGTGAAAATAATTTCTTAAACAGTTTCAAAAATGTTGATGAAAATGTTTGCATCTAGTACATACATTTTAAATTAAGACTTTATAAGTCAAGTAAGTACCTTTCATGAATGAAAATAGTATTTTCTTATAGCCACTATACAATAATATCTAACCTTTAAGCAAAGAAAACTAAAACACCATCTAAATCTTATGCAACAGGTTTCAAAAGGTTTTATTTTTGTGAACTTATTTAACTCTCGTCATCAAAAAAGTAAACGTGTTTTTTTAGTCACATATTTATATTTAATTTTCTCCACCTAATAATAATCAGAACACAAATAAAAATCAAACTTACCTTTTTCTTGCATTCCCGGAAACTTCTTCAATACCAAGACAGCACCAAATAATTTTACCGCTTCGAACACCAATCTAAAGATAGTAATCCAATTGAGAATCCTTTTGAGCACTTATAGTTTCACAATCAATAATAATTATTAGCCTATTATTTTTTTTTATTATTTTTTTCCGATGCGATTTTCTTTATTTTCTTGACACTTCAAATTTATTTCAATGACAAATAAGACCAACAACAACAACATGAACAAAAATAAAGGATACAAACACCACCAGCATCACAAATTCACACCACAACCAAATCTGACACTTTCTGCTTTCCTCTTTATTTTTATTTTGATTTATTTTTAATATTTTGTATTATAATTTGATGTTGTTCATAAATGCGAATACTGAATATTAATCCTTAGAAATATCCTTTTTATTTATTTTCATCTTTTTGTGTATTATATACTTTTTTCTGTTGCTGATTTATTTTTTGTACTATTTATTATTCATATTCTGCTTTGCTCAACACATCAAAGGGATCTTCTCAAGTCCGGAGAAATTAAGCTAAACGAGGGAAAAATAATCAAAAAAAATTAAGTAAAGAGAAGAAAATCAGAAATTAGGAGGGGTGCGAGGGCGGCTTATTTATTCAGAAGAAATAATCAAAATTATTCATTATTCTCTTCTATGTACATATTTTCTTTGAGTATATTTTTTCTGTTTATTTATATTATCCTTCCATTCTCCTTTGGAGATTTTTGAGTAGTACTTATTTTGTTTTGGTTTGCTTTCAGCTTTAAACAAACAAAAACAAAAACTAAGGGGCTTTGAATGGCCCCCAGTTATAGATATGCTGTGAAATTCAGATATCTCCTTTTCGTACATGAGTGTAAATATCCTGAAAACATGCTTTGAGTTTCAAAGAACATGCCCTTTTCAAAGTGAAAAACTAGTTGAAAGAAACAAAAAAAAAAAAAAAACAAAACAAACTATGAAGTATACGAAGTTCAAAGATGCACCCAGCAATACCGAAAAAAATATCTTTTTTTGTGGTTTTTTTTTGTTGATTCTTATGAAATCCTTTTTGAGAATCCTTTTAAATACTTTTAACCTCTTTTTCTTTGCATTTGACATGGCAAAGTAAGTGTAGCACATACATTCGTCTATGAGATATTACAAAAAAAAAATATGTTTACCAAAAAGAAAAACAAATCTTTAAATATTCATATAGGAGTGCCGTCTTTACTATATTCGTATGTATGATAAATCCTTGTTTTCTTATTTTTTGTATATTTTCTTTGACGAATGTTTATTTCTATCTTTGCTAAAGACATCAGAAAGACGCACGATGACAAGAGCAAAGCACCTTTGGTGTAGGTATGTACTTCAAGCTCCATTCTCCACGGCGGCGGTGGTGGTGGTTCTTATTTGTATATGAGCCATATTTGTACGGTATAAAATATTCCCACTATATACACGGCAGGAAGTAGCTGTCTTTATAGCAGATATTAAATGAAAGTCCTTTGACACAAACAAATTTAATTTTTTTTTAAATTTTATTTTATTTTGTGTCATAGAGGTGCATATACGTATAGATAGGGGTTATCTTCTTTGAGATTATTATTTTTATTTTATATGAAAAAGAAATTATAGAAAGGATAAAATAAATAGGTGGATTAGGTTTCTTTTTTTTGAAATTTTCTTTTCCTAAATATTTTAGTAAAAAAAACTAACTTCGATAGATCTGAAAATCTACCTATCATCACTTCACTTAGATATTGTATATTTTTCTCAGAAATTATGTACTAATAAATTCCCACAACGAATGAGAGATATTATATATTTTTTTCTTTTTTTTTAAGGAGGACCTAATCAAGGACTGTCTATCGATAAGACTTCATGAAGATGAAAATTCGATATTCATCTTTATTTTAATTCTTGAAAAACTTTGAAAAAAAATAAGAGTATATTTTACGACAAATTAAATCTTATTCGAAAAAAGGACCTTTATTCATTGTTCCTTTTTTCTTGTATTTTCAATTTATTGTGATTTAGTTTCTTTTTTTCTTAAAACGATAGCCGCGCGAAAAGTATAAACCACACACTCGAACTTCAATCGGCAAACTGACAATTATTTCGGTTTTATCGCAAGAAAATTGTATATTTTTGTTCTTGGATATAAATTTGAGATGATGTGTATAGTGAAGGGATAGGGATAGTAGGGAACAGGAACAGAATAGTGTATGTGTAGTGTAGTGAATAGGGGGAGTACGAGCTGGAAAATTCAGCGACTGCGTGGAAAATGAAAGATCTCTCTCACTATAAACGACTTCTCTTTACCGATTCGTTCTGGAATGAAAGGAAAAGTTGCATTGCAAAATGAGAGATAGATAACCTTTATAGAGTTCAATGTTGAGTCTTGAGATGAAAATGTGGATTTATGATCTCTATGTAGAAGGCATCCGTATCAGTGTAGTGTAGTACTTTAATATTTTTTTTTTTTCAGTTTTTTTTTATTTGTTCTTCTTACTCAGTGATTTGGAATTCTCTGGAAAAATCTGAAACGGTTATATTTTGAAAAGATACAAAGTTTTCTCTGTATACTTTGCCTTCTCTCATTATAATTCTAGTTTAAGATAAAAGTATTTTTCGCCGGAGATTTTATATTACTGAAGCTTTTTTCTTCGTGCAGTGAGAAGATAGTATTTTCTGAACAAAAATAACAGATAAAAGCTTTTAACGCATAGCTGTAGATACTTTTGTATAGATACCTATATTTGTATGTTATTATCACTAAAGGATAAAATTCAATGTCAAGTTTTATTTTCATTGCATTTCTTTTTTGTTGGTTAAGGGAAAATAGTTGGAGAGGTCAGAGAACCCACTAAATGGATTTGAAAATTGGTTTAATTATGTAATACTAAAATAAGTTTGTTTTTATGGAAAATCTAACTCAAAATAAAGATTAAACGTGAGTTGGAAAGACGAAAAAGTAAAACTAGCAAACATTACAAATGTTGAAGTTAATATACTCATCTAGGGATAATCCAAGATAGTACCAACTTAATTCCTATAGAAAGCTATTAAGACAAAAATTGATGTACGTTTAAAAGCTACATGGAATTTTCTTATTTGTAATTTTATAAGTAACGGGTTATTCATTTTGCGGTTTCAAAAGTATAGGGCTGGAATTCGACATCTGTCAAACTAAATTGTTAAACCAGTTGACATAGAAAAATCACTGAATGACAAGGAATACACCCTTGCAACGTTCTTGGATATTGAGGGAGCCTTCAATAACGTGAAGAACAAAACAGTGAAGCAAGCCTTGGACGACCACAAAGTCGAAAAAGTAATAACACAGTGGATAATGAGTATGCTCCGAAAGAGACAAATTAACTCTGAGCTAGCGGAAAAAAAGGTGAGAGTAACCACATCCAGAGGCACCCCTCAGGGTGGAGTTCTCTCACCGCTACTTTGGGTTCTTGTCATGAACGGTATACTCTCCAAATTGAAATCAAGTGGAGTAAAGATAATAGCCTACGCTGATGATCTTGCATTGCTAGCGACTGGCAAGTTCCTACCCACTATCAGTGAACAAACCGAATACGCCCTCTCGTTGGTAAGCAAATGGACTAGGAACTGTGGGCTGACAGTTAATCCAGCTAAAACAGAACTAGTGCTATTTACTAACAAGCGTAAAATACCTGATTTTAAAATTCCTTCAATCGAAGGCTGCCCTCTTAAAATCTCCGACCACGCAAAGTACCTCGGTGTGATCTTAGATAAAAAACTAAACTGGGGCCTGAACACTAAAGATAGATTCAAAAAGGCATCGATTGCCTTTTACTCCTGCAATAGAATTTTCGGGAAAACCTGGGGACCAAACCCTAAAATTATCAGATGGATGTATTCGGCAATAATTAGACCAATACTAACCTATGGTAATTTGGTATGGTGGAAAGCTTTAGAAAAGAGCACGAACCTGAAAACTTTGACAAAAGTTCAAAGACTTGCGTGCACTGGCATTACGGGAGCAATTAGATCCACTCCAACTGCGGGACTGGAAGTTATACTCAATTTGATTCCCCTAGACCTCTTTGTTCAAGAATCTGCGGCCAAAAGTGCCCTGAGACTTAGTCAAACTAAAGTCTGGATAAACAGTTCCATAGGACACGCCCAGATCCTTCATAAAATTATGGGTCATAGTAATACAGCAGACTATAAAATACCCGTACTTGATTTTCATAAAACATTCCAAGCTGCCATTCCAAGCAGAGAGGAATGGATAGATAATATACCATACTCCAGTGAGTCGTCAATAGCTATCTATACTGATGGCTCTAAAACGGACACTGGTGTAGGGGCAGGCTTCTATTCTGAATCTCTCAAGTTGACCGCCTCGCTTAGGCTTTCAAACCACAGCAGCGTCTTCCAAGCGGAGGTCCTGGCAGTGACAACAGCTGCTAAAAAGGTATCAATGATGGCGATACCACGAGCTGATATCACCTTTTACATTGATAGCCAAGCGGCAATAAAAGCGATTACTGCAACTGAGGTAAAATCGAAGCTTGTTTCATGCTGCCGCGAAGAGCTTAAGGTTCTTGGCGCACAGCACAACATTAGACTCTGCTGGGTCCCAGGCCACAGCGATATAGTAGGCAACGAGAAAGCCGATGAATTAGCAAGATTAGGGTCAATGCTTGACGTAAGCCAAGCTCAGCTAGTTAGCATCCCTACCTGTTATTTAAAACAGGAAATCTCAAAAAGAATAACAATTAAGGCCGATGAAAGGTGGAACCTTCTTGACACCTGCGGCACTACAAGAAAGATCTGGCCCTGTTTTAACAAACAAAGAACGGAAAGAATTATGCAGCTACAAAAGGGATCACTTCGATCTCTTGTAAGCATAATCACCGGACATAATCTGCTAGGTTATCATATGAAAAAGATGAGAATCAGTTCAGATGATCTATGCAGAGGATGCGGTGACGAGGAGGTGCGTGAAGATACTTCGCACTTTCTGTGTCACTGTCCCGCACTCTCCCATCAAAGGAAGAAACTGCTTGGCAACTATTTCTTCGGGGATTTAAAAGAACTCTCTAGTACGCCAGGTACTAACATTCTGAACTTCGTCAAAGCCTCTAAATGGCTTGACTCACTGAACACATAGGTTTTTCTTATTAGCTTGAGTAGCAATACTCATGGGTATCACAATGGATCTGTGTTGATCTAAGTGTGACGGTAAAGACATCAACTGTCAGCCCCCTAACCTAACCTAACCTAAACCAGTTGACCGTTGTTTTTTTTTTTCAGTTGAAAGTCTGACGTTCCGAAAATGGATCGGTTAACTATAGCACAACGCATAAATAAATTAATTTTCAAAAATGGTGCCACAGCCAAATATCGTGCTTTAAGAGTAGATTATGGTGTATAAGAAAATTGAAGAGACTGGATTGGTTACAGATATTGTAATTCCTGTGTACCATCGGTTTGCTCGTACCATTCAAAATATCGTTGCTGTAAGTGAAAGTGTTGTCGAGGACCCAAATGTGTCGATTCCTCGTCGTTCTCAGGAATTAGAACTGTCTACGGCACATTATGGCGTATTTTGCATTTGGATTTACACCTACATCCATTTAAAGCCCAGCTCACACAACAACTGAAGCCAGCTGACCATTCATTCGTGCTTGAACAACAGGCGGTGGACGGCGATTTTTCGAACAAAATTTTCTTCAGCAACGAATAACATTTCTCACTCGTTGAGTAAGTAAATAAACAAAATTGTCGTATTTAGGGTTCTGAGAATCCTCAAGTAATTGAAGAGAGGCCAATATATCCACAAAAAGTCAATGTTTGGTGCGTTTTTTTTCCGGAGGTGTAATTGCACCTTACTACGTATTTGAAAACGACGATGGAACGACTGTCACCGTCAATTCAAAGCGTTGTGGTTATGTTCCTACTATTGAAGAATATGACTTGGAGAATATATGGTTTCAACAAGACGTTGCCACATGCCACGCAACTGGTGCGAATATAGCTTCATTGCAAGAGACATTTCTCGTCATGGCGTTATCAATTAGCCAACAAGATCATGCGATTTGACACCGCTGGACTTTTTTTTGTGGGGCTACACGAAAGACCGTTTTTATGCAGGTAAACCTTTAACTCTTTAACATTTAACCAAAATTCGTCAAGTTATGGCTAAGATGCCGCAAAATATATGTAAAAAAGCGGTCGAAAATTACCTCGAAAGAATCGACGCTTGCAACAATTCGCGTGGTGGTCATATTAATGATGAAGTGTTTCAAACTTACTCATAATGTCCACAGTCAGACTTTATAATAAAAAAGAGGCTGGGATGCGACCCACACTGATAACTTCCCATCCCGTCTATCGATTTGTCTAGCTTAAAAGTTTGTCTATATGTATGTAATTTTTACCAAATTTTTATTTTTTTATGAAAAAAACGGACTGTTGGATTTTTATAAAAAAATTACTGAATATCGAAAACAATATTTTCTGTGAAATAAAATAAGTTTTAAGCCAATATTTGTAAAGTAAATTTTTACCAAGTTTTAGTATTGTTTTTTTTTTTAGTTTTTTACTTTTTGTACAAAAAAACTTTCAATTCGATTTTTCTCAAAATTTTATCGAATGTTGAAAACAATATTTCTTATAAGTTAAAATTAGTTAGAAGCCATTATCTTAAATTTTTGAAAAGATATTTGAGTTGAAAATCAATTTTTACCAACTTTTGTTAATTTTTTTTTTAAGTTTTTAATTTTTTGTACAAAAGCTGTCAATTCGACTTTTTTCAAAATTTTACTGAATGTTGACAACAATATTTTTTGAAAGATAAAATAAGTTTGAAGCCTTAATCTCAAGTTCAAGTTCAAGAAAAGATATTTGAGTCGAAATTCAATTTTTACCAATTTTGAGTAATGTTTTTTTAGATTTTTATTTTTTATAAAAAAAAAAACTGTCAATTAGATTTTTCTCAAAATTTTATCAGATGTCAAAAACATTATTCTTAGTTGCACAAAATTGTTTTGGAGATGAAATCATATTTTAGTCGTAAAATTTTTGAGGTGACAAATTTTTTTTCAGTTTTTTTGATTTATAAAAAAAAACGTTAATTGGATTTTTTTTTCCAAAAATATAATAGTTTTGCATCACGTTACAATATATAATATAAAATTTAATTTAAGTCTCTATCGTCATTGAGATATTTATGTTTTTTTAAACTGCTATTGTAAAAATACCACCCACGTAATTTTCTTGAGAGCCCTTTCTGCATCTTTCTACCTTATTATCTGTATAACAAAATTTATTTGAAGTCGATATCTCTTCTGGTTCTTGAGCTATGGACGACAAAAAAACGTCGCGAACGTACGGACGTACGGACATACGGACGTACGCACGCACAGACATCTTTCTAAAAATATTTTATTTCGACTCTAGGAACCTTGAAACGTCGAGAAATGTCAAAATTTCAATTTGACAAATCGGACCCATTACAATAACTTGCTATGGGAAGTTAAAAAGAAATATCATGAACAAAAATATTTTATATGTGTTTTATTTGCGTTTACTTTTGAAACCGCAAAAGGGCTAACCCTGTATTTAGTTGATTGATAACAATATTTATTCTTTTCTAACCAGAGTTAGGGCATTCAGCTTTCATTTCAATTACAAGTAATCAGTAATTGTCCTTTTTAGCTTCCCATAGGAAGTAATTGTAATGGGTCCGATTTGTCAAATTGAAATTTTTGACATTTTTCGACGTTTCAAGGTCCCTAGAGTCGAAATAAAAGATTTTTAGAAAGATGTCTGTGCGTGCGTGTGAACATACGTTCGTACGTCCGTACATCCGTACGTTCGCGACGTTTTTTTTTTTGTGCCAGGTAGGTAGGTAGAAATGGCGATCTCAGGGCAGACTTAGCCTGAGATCCAATTAGCGCTGTAGTGCGCCGTTTTGATACCAAAACTCGTTTGACCTGTGAAAGAAAGGAGAAGATTTATAGCGATTAAATTAGAGCCATTTTGTCGCATTGAGAAAAGAGATTAGGTCTCTAATCTTTGTCTCAGATAGCTCATCCAGTTCGTGAAAGAATGCTTTCCCAAAGCATTTCATTCTAGTGCTTGCCAAGGCAGGACATTTGCAGAGGAAATGGATTATCGTTTCACTTTCTCTTTGGTCGCAGCAACTACGGCAAAAGGTGTTGTAAGAGATACCCAACTTCTCTGCATGAACTCCTATGGGCCAATGTCCGATAAAAACCGCAACAATCCTGGCTATGTCTTACCTTGGCCTGCATAGAAGATCGTTTGTACGGGTTTTATTATAGGTGGGCCATATCTTCCTAGATATAATGCAGTTGGGTAGATTGCTCCACCTTCGGTTTGATTCAGTTTGGTAGATGGAAAAGATTTTACCCTTCATAGCACCAAGAGAAATGTTAACCATTTCCGCAAGTGAGCTATGAAGGGCCGATCCTTGCCTGGCTAGCTCGTCAGCCCGTTCATTTCCCACGATACCACTATGGTCCGGAACCCAGATCAGGGTGACACCGAGGTTAATGTACAGGCTCGCAAGCTCATCGCGACATTGCTGGACCAATTTTTGTGCAAAGAAAAATAACGTTTTCAACATCTGGTAAAATTTTGAGAAAAATCGGATTGACAGTTTTTTTATAAAAAAATAAAAACCTAAAAAAAACATTACTCAAAGTTGGTAAAAATTGAATGTCGACTCAAATATCTTTTCAAAAATTTGAGATTATGATTATTTCCTACTAATTTTAACTTATAAGAAATATTGTTTTCAACATTCGGAAAAACTTTTAAAAAAATCGAATTGACAGTTTTTTTTTACAAAAAATAAAAACCTAAACAAAAAAATTAATTAAATTTACTTATACGACTTAAATAGCTTTTCAAAAATTAAAAATATTGTCTTACTCTTGTCTACTCTTTTTATATCACAGAAAATATTGTATTCGATATTCAGTATTTTGTTTTATAAAAATCCAACGGTCCGTTTTTTCATAAAAAAATAAAATCTACAAAAAATAGTACGCAAATTTGGTAAAAATTGATGTTCGGTTCTTGATATCTCTCAAATTAATTTCATTCATCCAATTTGTAAAAATTTAAGAAATGCTACTTAAATTGGTAAAAATTTATTTTCGACTAAAAATCTATTTAATAAATTTTCAAACTAAACTATTTCTTTATATGAAAAATATTGTTGGTAATTTTAAAATTTTTAAGAATAATTTAACTTTTTTAACCCAACACGAAAACCTTCAAACTTTTAAGCAAGACAAATCGACAGACGGGATGGGAAATTATCAGTGTTGGTCGCATCCTAGCCTCTTTTTTCTATTACAATTACATGTAATTAAAATAAAATATGTCATATTGAAATGGGCTTGTTTTTCAAGGAAAGCAATTTTTAAAGTAAAGGTAATTGATTTTTCAGTTTAAATTCATTATTATCGATAGCAAAAAATTTAGACTTTTTAAAAGACAAGTAAATTGATAAAAGCAAATAAAATATGTAGTTTTTCATTCAAAAAAACACACAAGAAATAACTTATCACTTCAAGATATTATTTTTTAGTTAAACTCAAAACTTAGTTGACTAAAGTAATGAATAATTACATTTTTGTGTAATAAATACTAGACCAACATGTAATGCAATTACTTAATACTTTAAAACCAAACATTCTTTTGTTTTCAATTACAGAAACTTACTCGTACTTAAATTGCAAGTGATTGAACCTATTCGATTACATGTAATTAAATATATAAATAAATTGGGTGGCGCGATAGTCCTTTTGAGAACTTGGGCCTAGTGACTTAAAACTCTCAACCATTCCTGTGTGCGAGTAAAGTTGTCAGGGATGGAAGGACCTACAATTTCAAGCCGAATCCGAACGGCAATTTTTTGAGAAAGCACTTTTCATGACAAGAATTACTCTTGGAGAATTTGTCAATTCCTCGCAAGAGGCAGTACCCGTGAAAAAAACTTTTAGGTGGCATAGGCAGGGATCGAACCCAAGACCTCTCGCATGACAGTCCAACGCACTAACCATTATGCCACGGGTACTACGATTACATGTAATTAGTTATTGGAATTTATCAACTACATTTTAATGTTATTGACAATCACCAATTACATAAAAATGTAAGAAAGTTTATGGAGACTTTAATTGCATTGATATTAAATATTTGTGTGTTATTTTTTTTTGTGTTTTCAACTCTGTTTCTTACTATTAAAATACTAATGCTCTTTTATAATAAAAAAGTGCATCTGAACAGGTACTAACATTGAAACTACGTAAAAAGTAATAACCCAAACAAACATAAATCTGAGAAAATGCTTTAAAATTATAAAATGTCAGAAACACAAATTTCACATGGATTCAGAAAGTTTCTAAAAGTTAAGGTAGTCATTTTGTACTTTTAAGCTTTAATAAAATGTTAAAAGAGAGTAAGATGTAAAGATTGTTTAAATTTCGCAAAATGTATCTATCCTACTAAAATGCATTTAAGATTTCATTTACATTTTTGAATGTTAAATATAATACTGAATAAGTGGTCTTAGAAAAGGAAAACAAGAATATTCCATAAATATAAAGTTTAAACAATATTTAATACTAGTGGCCCGTCCCGGCTTCGCACGGGTTTGGCATAAATAGGAACAGATAATGTAACTTTCTAATGAATAAAAAAGAATTATTAAAATCGGTCCAGTACTTTTTGAGTTTATTTGTTACATACAGAAATACAAATCTTTCCTCTTTATAATATTAGTGTAGATTAATGTAGATTATCTACGTAACTGCTGGGATTGTGGGTTACTGATTCGTCGTTTTTTTACCTTCAGTTGTTAAGTGTTTATTTTCTTTCCTTCTATAAATAATTTGTTTTAATTTTTCTTTGCAATTACTTTTTTTTTGTTTTTAAGACATAAAATATAAATATAAATATAAATATAAATATAAATATAAATATAAATATAAATATAAATATAAATATAAATATAAATATAAATATAAATATAAATATAAATATAAATATAAATACACAAAGATCCTGAATGTTTTTTTCCTTTAAGTTCTTAAATCACAAATACCACAATTAATTATGACTACTTACTTTATAACAATGTTTGTCATCAACTGGAAATAGATTCAAAACAAAAACAAATTAATTTATTGTAATTTAACTAAAATAATTTTAATATAAAAATAATTAATTTTGTGATTTCATGCAGAGTTCTAAAGTTTTTAAGTACATTTAGACTGCGGTACTTTTCAAGTAGGCAGTACAGGGTACTGGTACGTATGCTTTAAAAATTCAAATACCTGATACTATAGGTACATGCAAATCAATGGTAACACTACTGTTTCAAGTCCTTCCTTAAAATAAAGGGTGGTTAAATTTTGAGCGCCGATGTTTAATGTAAACCATACCTCAACGTCGAGTTTTTTTTCCACATTTCATTTGACATTTATGAATTCGAGGCTAATTCAATTTGTATCATCGAAAGAGAAACAATCGAGCAAAGCGTTAAAGTTATTCAGGTGTATTATGATAGTGGGCGTTCAAATCAAAATGCATATTGTGCACTTCACGGTTTTTTCTGTCAATTTAATCATCCAAATGTTTGTAGAATTGGAAAAATCATGCAAACATCTTAGAAAACCAGGTCTCTAGGAGATGTGAAAACATTAGTTTTTGTTTTTCAAAATGAGGCCGATAAGGCAGTTACTGTGAATGATGGTGGGATGAAATCGAACTTTTAATAAAAATATGGATGTGGACGATAGTGGTTTCAATAGGAAGGTACCACTTTTTACACAGCTAACGAAACAATGGCTATTTTGAGCGAACAATTCAATGGCCATGTTGTATCAAAAATGCAAAATACGTCTCCCCATTTTTTTATTTTTTTTTTAGGCCGACATTTTAATAAAACGTGATTAAACAAATGTACAGCAACCAAAACTTGGCTTATAACCTATTATTTACGCTGATGATCGATCTTTAAAAAAAATCTCAATGTCTTTTTTTTTCAGTTTTTTTGATTTACAAAAAAATCAGTTAATTGGATTTTTTTTCAAAAATATATTTGTTTGGTATCACGTTACAATATATTATATTAAATTTAATTCAACTCACTGGCGTTATTGGTTCGTGAGATATTTTGGGTAATCCAACATTTTCACCTTTTTTTAAATTGATATGGTTAAAAACCCACACACGCAATTTTCTTGAGAACCCTTTCTGGATTTTTCTGCATTATTATCTGTATAAAAAAATGTATTTGAAGTCGATATCTCTACTGGTTCTTGAGCTATGGACGACGAAAAATAACGTCGCGAACGTTCGGACCTGCGAACGTACTACGTACACACGCACGCACAAACATCTCTCTAAAAATCTTTTATTTTGGCTCTAGGGACCTTGAAACGTCGAGAAATGACAAAATTTTCAATTCGACAAATCGGACCGATTACAATAACTACCTATAATGGCAAGTTAATGAAATATCAAAGTAAGAAACAAGATTTTTCTGTTAATATTTTTTCACCTTAAAATCTTCATTTTTGAATGAACTTTTCGACCAATTTGATTTGAATGATCTCGGATGGGGTAAAAGTTTTAGATTTTCGTTTTTTGGCAAAGAGTGGACGGGGGAACATTTTTTGTAAATCTTTCTACTAAAAATCAATTTTAAGAAACGAATCTCTGGAACAATTTTGAAGAGCCCCGGAACAATTGGTAAGAAGTTTTGGAATTTTGAATTTCGGAAAGGGGGGGGGGGCAAAACAAGGATAACACGATTTTTCGACTTAAAGTGTTTTTTTGGCTTAAAATCTTCATTTTTGAATATTTTTTAATGAAACTTTGGAACTAGTTATTTGATCTGAGTGATTATGCATATACATACATATGTACAAATATTTTTTAAATGTGGGTGTTTAAAAAGGGGGGGTTGGGGATGTTTTTTTGAATGTATTCATAATCATTATTAATTTCATAGAGTCGGAATTTTAAAGACATTTTGATATTTGCTGAAAGAATACAGCTTTGGCTTAAAATTTTAATTTTTTTTAAGGGGGGCACTAGGGAGGGGAAATATTATTTTTTTTGTTTATGTGCGCCTTTAGCTATATTTGCTTATGGTTTTGGATGAAATTTGGACACGAACTGGGGGAGGTATGGTTAGACTTGGAACATTTTTTGAATTTTTGATTTTTGAAAAGGGGGAGCTAAAATAATTTTTACAAAATTAAAAGACATCGAGATTTTTTTTTAAAAGATCGATCATCAGCGTAAATAATTTGTTTAATCGCGTTTTATTAAACGGTAGGCTTAAAAAAAAGGGGAGACGTATTTTGCATTAAAAAAAAAAAAAATTCCGGGGCAATATATTTTAAAATATACATTTCACGACTCTTATGTTTTGGAACAATGGTTAGAACACTTTTTAGAATCTAAAAAAATATAAAAAGTTGAAATTTCGAGAAATGGGGGGCTAGAATTTTTTCAAATTTTGTCCATATCTTTGAAAATTTTGATCATAGAGGTCCAAAAATTTGGAACAATGTTCAGAACAACTAAAACAACCTGGACCAATTTTCAAAAAATCGATTTTTGAAAAAGGGTGGGCTAGGTCAAAAACTGTTTTTGGGGTATAAAACCCCGATTTAAAAAAAAAAAACTTTGAAACAATGCGGAACAAACCGGGAACAACCTGGAATAACTTTCTGAAATTGGAAAATCGAAAAAAGGTATGCTAACTTCACACACTCATGGAGTTAACTTTTAATATCAATATTGAAAAACACTTAAAAATGTAAGCTAATAAGGCAAGAACAACTATTATTGCTAAGTTCAAAGTACAGAGTTTTCAACGCAACTGCGCAATCTTTGGGGCACAAAAAACATCGATGATGTGGAAAGCATATTTCGTTTCTTTCTTAGAAAAATTTTCCCAATCCAAATAAGCGTTACGTTAATTATTTTTCGTTTTAGCTAAACTAAAAGTCATTGCAAAACAACATGTTTTATAATTTGAAACCTAAGTTCTCATAACTGAAAATTTAAACAATATTTTGTTATTATAATTATATTTATATTTAGTAAGTTAAGTAAGTTAAGTAATTTAAATACATTAAAAAAAAAGACAAACGTATCAGATTAAGACACAATTGTAATGTAAATTAACGAAAATTTAAAATTCAGGCAAACGACATAAATTGTCATGCCCTTAATTATTCAGTATTTAGAAAATTGTAAAAAGAAAATGTAAACAACTAAATATCTGTTGAATAAAATTTAATCTTAATCTAATCTAATTTGTTGTAATTTTAAATAGAAACAGCATGTTTGTTTATCAATTAAAAAATTAAACAGAAATTTAATTTTACATATTTCCTTAATTTTAATTTTGATTTACAAATCAAAATTATCACAATTATTCGCCGAATGAAGAAATTTTTACATTTTTATAAATCATACATATTATAAAACATTATGACCACAAAACAAATTATCTATATAGTTATAGTCCCTTAATTTTTGTAGTTATGGTTAAATATAACCATGCATAATAACAGCTTAGATTTTACGCTAAATTACACCTCGTGAAATGTTTGAACAGAATTTTGTAATAATTTCCCACTTTATACGTGGGAATGATAATGATGCTAGCCCACAATTACCAAATAATCCAAATTGAAATGAATATTTTATTCAAAACCCCGCGTAATGCTGCATACATTGGGATTATGAAATATACATACTTATAAAGAGATGTACTTTATTGTGTATAAATAAATAAAATATACATAAATACGAAATGACCGCAAATAAAAGAATTTTTAGAATCCTACATTTTAGTAATTTAAATTTGTAGTAAATATTTGCAATGAAGTAGAAAAAATATGTTGTGATAAATAGAATCAAATACAAATTTAATCAACAAAATTAATAATTAAATGAATATAGCAGTTTGTAAATTTAATTTTTGCTCATGCTCATCTAAATTACTTTTTAGAATTGGAGATAAAATGATTTGATTTTCAAATGCTGAAATATAGACACTGACAATTTTTATATTTGTTGTTTTGTGAAATGTAGTCTCCTGGATGGGAGTTTATTCTAAGTTTTGTGTTTGGTGAATATGTTTAAGATGATATAAGTTATATGAACATTACATATTTATTGTTCTTTACGATATTTTTTCTAACTTAAGAAGGTTCCTTGAATAGTTAGATTGGGTATCTTCCAATTTTAAGATAAGATGTTGGGACCATAGAAGGCAAAGTTCATCATAGTATGCCAGTTTTTTTTTTTTTTTAAACTTAAATAAATTGTTGAAAAAAATGTTACATAAGCTAACAAAGTTAAAAAACACTAAAATATTAAAAACGAGTACCAAATGTATCAGAAAAAAAATGTACTGGTCTGGGATTTAAAGGGGCGGGACTTTGAACAAAATTGATCAAAATTTTCGTACAGTTCATTTAAAGCAAACATCAATACAAAATAATTAAGTTTAAAATTTATTATTATTTGTATTCAAGTTTGTAACAAATGAGTATATTACAAAGTTTTTAGCAACTGACATGTGACAGTTAAACTTATAAATTAGGTAGTTAGGGCGGATGGTTTAAAATCTTCTAATAATTAATTTTGTATTATTTTGGATTATAAATATATGTAAAGGAAGTCCCAAAATTAACGCAAGATTTGAATTTGCCGCCATTTGTGCAGTGAAGTGTTGGCAACCCTGAAAAAAAGCAATTTGACAGCTAACAGTATAGGGTTATTAAAAATGGAGCGTTACACGATAGAACAACGTGTCTTCATTATTAAAGAATATTTCAAAAATAGTGAAAGCTTGGCGGCTGCAGTTCGAAAATTTCATACAAAATATGGTCGGAATAGTGTTTTAACTTCGTCAACTGTGAAGAGATTAATTGAAAAATTCATTTGGGGTTCGGGGAAACCACATGTGATTGTCGAAAAACAAATGCATCCACAACGCGTGACTGTATGGTGTGGATTTTGGGCTGGAGCCATAAATGGGCCATATTTTTTTGAAAATGATGCTGGTCAAGCAGTGACTGTTACTGGTGCTCGATATCGCGACATGATTACACAGTTCTTTCTGCCAAAATTAGATGATATTGATGTGTCCAATATGTGGTTTCAACAAGACGGTGCCACATGTCATACAGCCCGTGAAACAATTCAATTACTGCATGAGACATTTCCAGGTCGTGTACTCTCTCGTTTCGGTGATCAAAATTGGCCTCCTAGATCGTGTGATTTAACACCATTATACTTCTTTTTATGGGGTTATTTGAAATCACAAGTCTATGTCAACAAGCCCACAACCACCCGTGCATTAAAGGAGGAGATTCAACGCTGCATCAACGAAATTCAGCCACATTCATGCAGAATGGTCATGGAAAATTTCAACAAAAGAGTGCGCATGTGCATGCAAAGCCGTGGAGGCCATTTGTCCGATGTGTTATTCCATAAATAACCCTATCCTATGTACTTTACGAGTCAATAAAAATATAACTATCAAAAGACTAAAAACGGCGTTTTCTATTTAATTCAAATCTTGCGTTAATTTTGGGACACCCTTTACTTTAATAAACTTCTCATAGGAAGTTAATGTAATAGGTCCGATTTGTCGAATTGAAAACTTTGACATTTCTCGACGTTTTAAGGTCCCTAGAGTTGAAATAAAAATTTTTTGGAAAGATGTCTCACGGTGGAACGTCTAGTACAAAATTCCGGACATTGGTTGATTTTTTAATTTCATTATTCGAAATATTTTTTGTTTGATATGCATAGAAAATTGTCGCCTCTTTTACATATAAACAGTTTTTTTATGGACACTCTTTAATTTTCAAATAATAGGGACTCAAAGATGCAGTATTTTTAAAACCAAAAAAAAAATTTAATTTTAACGCATTTTTGTAATTTGTTTTTCTCAGACCCTTTTTGTGTTTTATTTTCGAAATAAATTTTGTAGGTATGAAATTGGTTCATTTAAGCTTATCAATTAAAAAAATCTTTAAGAGAAAGTTGTTTTAACTCTAAAAAAAAGTCTTTTTGTGAGTATTTTTAAAAAATCCTTATTTCATGTTTGAAGGTGTTTTTTAAAAAATGCTCGAAAATGCTCGGACTTTGGGTAGTCTTAAAAGAATTTTAAACTTATTTGGAGTCATATCTTAAAAAAATTGGATCCTACCGCGTCCGACCCCGCTCCCTGGCGGGTTTTTAAAAATCTCCCTCAGAGCTGAGAAAGCTTAAATAAAATAAGTTTGTTGACTGGAGAAGGGGGTAGGAGCATCTTTGCATTATAAATAATAATAATAACTGACATAAAGAAATCTAAATGTTTAAACAGTGACATATTTGATATATTTATTTATATATATATGTATATATATTTTTTTTATAATAAAGTATGAATCTATAATTTTTCAAGTACAAAATAGTGAAAACCGTTTCAAAATCCATTAATTATTTCAAAAGTTACAGCCCGATGACCACTTTTTCATGTTTTCGTTCCACTGTGGTCTGTGCTTGCGTGTGTAAGTACGTTCGCGACGTTTTTTTCTTCGTCCATAGCTCAAGAACCAGTCTATATCTCGACTTAAAATAAATTTTGTTATACAGATAATAGTGCAGAAAAATGCAGAAAGGCCACTCAAGAAAATTGCGTGGGTGGTTTTTTACCATAGCAGTTTAAAAAAAAGGTGCAAATTTTATTTAACCCTAAATGACTCACGAACCAATAACGCTAAAGACTTAAATTAAATTTTATATTATATAAAATAAATTAGGTGGCGCAACAGTCCATGAAGAACCAGGGCCTAGTGACTTACAACTCTCAACCATTCCTGTGTGCGAGTAATGTTGTCAGAGATGGATATTATATATTGTAACGTAATACCAAAAAAGTATATTTTTGAAAAAAATCCGATAAACAGTTTTTTTATAAATTAAAAAAACTAACAAAAAAATGTCTCACCTCGAAAAGTTTACGAATAAAAATGGTTTTATCTCCAAAACAATTTTTTGCAACTAAAAATAATGTTTTTGATATTAGGTAAAATTTTGAGAAAAATCTAGTTGACAGTTTTTTTTATAAAAAATGATGAAAATGAACTAAAAAAAAACATTATACTCAAATTCGGTAAAAATTGAATTTCGACTCAAATATCTTTTCAAAAATTTGAGAGTAAGGCTTCCAACTTATTTTATCTTATAAGAAATATTGTTTTCAACATTCGATAAAGTTGTGAGAAAAATCGATTCGACAGTTTTTTTTTTGCAAAAAAAAAAAAACCTAAACAAAAATTAATAAAAGTTAGTAATCCTCGTGATCAAGTTGGATGAAACTGCACTAGGTGTACAAATTTCATTAAAATCGGTTCAGTAGTTTAGGAGTTCATGGCGGTCAAATATCGTGACACGTAATTTATATATATATATTAGTTTAGTGCTTAAGATTTTCCTAGAAGTGTCCAAAATTAGATTGAGGTTCAACGTCTAAGCTTTATTATCTAAATCTTCAAAATAAAGAATTTATTTAGTCAAAAAAAAAATTGTGATTTTAAAGCTTAGCAACGTTTTGCATTTATTATGAACAAATTTTAAGAAAATTGATTGAAAAAAATTGGATCTTGTGAAGATTATATATATAGTTATAATCTTCACAAGATCCACTTATAGAAGAATATAGAAGAATACATAAATCATACAAAATTTTAAAGGATTTACTTAAAATAATTGGTAAGACTAATTTCAGAAAAATTAAATATACACAGTTTCTAATTAAAGGAATTTTCTAATATTTTGTTTAAATAAATTGATTTATGGCATTGACCGTAATACGATATAAAATAATAATAAGAAAGAGATTAATTTTATTAAGCATTATTTCTTTATTGTTTTTATATAAACATAACGAATCTTAAAGCTACATTAACTTAGAAAAATATCTGTTGTACATATATGTATGTATACATATAAATCAATTTAATACAAAATTATATAATTTAAATTTACAATTAAAAATATTTAATAATTTTATTGTTTATTGCTGTTATTCTTCCGGAGAAAGTATGTCTTTGATGTTTTTATACAGAACACATGCTAATAAAATAAAAGCAGTCTTCTTTTTCTTGGCTATTGTAGAGGGTACAGAATTTCATTTAAATGCAGCAGTTCACATCTGTATTTGAATTTAAGTGATATTTTCTTTTCGTTGAACATAATCTTGAAAATAATTATAGTTTAACAGGTTATGATTGAGATTTGAGTAAATAATTCTGCTCTCAGTCTGCTGAGCTTCTGTTAATAATGTTTCTCATTATTATTCATTAGTGCTTTGAATTATATTCTAAAGATGTTTCTTAAATTGCCCTAAGTTGTTTGAATTAAATTGAATAATTTCTCAACAAGTATTTGAAATATTCTGCTACTTAATGCAGAATACTTTAAGAAAGAAAAAAAACATATATACCCAATTAAATGCTAAGAATTTAAACCCAACCAACATTTTTTAAGTAAAATATTCTGTTGTTGCTTTCAAATACTTCACTTCTATTTGTATTTTTGTTTTAGTTTGTTTTGTTAAATTGTATGTTAATATTTTATTTCAGTTTTTGATTTAATCTAATACTTCGTGGTTTCTTATTAATACCTTTTTTGGTACACTTGGGCGTATACGTACTTTTTTCAAATGGATATGCTACAAAATAATAAAGATGTTTTTTAAAGAGGCATACAACTCTCGATAGGGAAAATTGACAAATAGTTATTAGAACTATAGTGGTTTTTAACAAGGGAAATTTATTTCCAAAAATTTGCACTCTATTTGCCGCAAAAAAATAGACATATTGTATCGTCAAATCATCTTGATTTTTCGCCCAACGGACCTGCATCAAGGTGGGTTGTTGTTTTTTACATAAGCAAAATCCTCATGAATTCAAACATTTTGAAAAGATATTTATGCCGAAATTCAATTTTTCCCAACTTTTGTTAATTTTTTTTGTTTAGGTTTTTATTTTTTGTAAGAAAACTGTCAATTCGATTTTTCTTAAAATTTTTTCGAATGTTAAAAACAATATTTCTTATAAGCTAAAATTATTTGCAAGCCATAATCTTAAATTTTTGAAAGATATTTGAGTCGAAAATTAATTTTTACCAAATTTTGTTAAATTTTCTTTTAAGTTTTAATTTTTTGTAAAAAAAAACTGTCAATTCGATTTTTCTCAAAATTTTACCGAATGTTAACAACAATATTTTTTAAAAGATAAAAGTAGTTTAAAGCCAATATCTCAAAGATTTAAAAAGATATTTAAGTCGAAAATCAATTTTTACCAACTTTTGTTAAATTTTGTTTTAAGCTTTTATTTTTTGTAAAAAAACTGTCAATTCGATTTTTCTCAAAATTTTACTGAATGTTGACAACAATATTTCTTAAAAGATAAAAGTAGTTCAAAGCCAATATCTCAAGGTTTTGAAAAGATATTTGAGTCCAAAATCAATTTTTACCAACTTTTATTAATTTTTTTGTTAAGGTTTTTATTTTTTGTAAAAAAACTGTCAAATTGATTTTTCTCAAAACTTTTTCCGATGTTGAAAACAATATTTATTATAAGCTAAAATAAGTTGGAAGCTAAAATCTTAAATTTTTGAAAAGATAGTTCAGTCGAAATTCAATTTTTACCAAATTTGATTAATGTTTTTTTTTCGGTTTTTATTTTTTTATAAGAAAACTGTAAATTCGATTTTTCTCAAAGTTTTAGCAGATGTTGAAAACGTTATTTGTCTTTGCACAAAAATGTTTTGGTGATAAAATCATTTTAAATTCGCAAAATTTTTGACGTGACAATTTTTTGAGTTTTTTTAATTTATAAAAAAACCATTAATTGGATTTTTTTCAAAAAATATACTTGTTTGGTACCACGTTACAATATATTATATAAAACTTAACTCAAGTCTCTAGCGTCTTTGGTTCGTAAGATAGTTAGGTTTAACCAAAATTTTCACCTTTTTTTTAAACCGCTATGGTAAAAAAACCACCCACGCAATTTTCTAGAGAGCCCTTTCTGCATCTTTCTGCCTTATTATCTGCATAACAAAATTTATTTAAAGTTGATATCTCTTCTGGTTCTTGAGCTATGGACGACGAAAAAACGTCGCGAACGTACAGACGTACGGATATACGGACGTACAGACATCTTTCTATTTCGACTCTTGGGACCTTGAAACGTCGAGAAATGTCAAAATTTCCAATTTGACAAATCAGACGCATTACAATAACTTCCTATGGGAAGTTAAAAATCACTGTTTGGTGCGATGTACAAGCCGGTTTATTGGTCTATACTGTTGAAGATAAGACGCAGTATTATTGAAACATAGATGCCATGAAATTTCTTGGCAGTTTTGTTATTTTAGTTAACTTGTTTTATTTAAACATTCTTCAAAACATCGTTTATAAGGGTGTCCCAAAATTAACGCAAGATTTGAATTAAATAGAAAACGCCGTTTTTAGTCTTTTGATAGTTATATTTTTATTAACTCGTAAAGTACATAGGATAGGGTTATGTATGGAATAACACATCGGACAAATGGCCTCCACGGCTTTGCATGCACATGCGCACTCTTTTGTTGAAATTTTCCATGACCATTCTGCATAAATGTGGCTGAATTTCGTTGATGCAGCGTTGAATCTCCTTTAATGCACTGGTTGTGGGCTTGTTGACATAGACTTGTGATTTCAAATAACCCCATAAAAAGAAGTCTAATGGTGTTAAATCACACGATCTAGGAGGCCAATTTTGATCACCGAAACGAGAGAGTACACGACCTGGAAATGTCTCATGCAGTAATTGAATTGTTTCACGGGTTGTATGACATGTGGCACCGTCTTGTTGAAACCACATATTGGACACATCAATATCATCCAATTTTGGTAGAAAGAACTGTGTAATAATGTCGCGATATCGAGCACCAGTAACAGTCACTGCTTGACCAGCATCATTTTCAAAAAAATATGGCCCAATTATGCCTCCAGCCCAAAATCCACACCATACAGTCACGCGTTGTGGATGCATTTGTTTTTCGACAAACACATGTGGGTTCTCCGAACCCCAAATGCGGCAATTTTGGCGATTGACAAAGCCATCAAGATGAAAATGCGTTCATCGCTTAGGATGATTTTGCTCGAAAAATCAGGGTCCATTTGTTGATGTTCAATAATCCATTCAACGAACTCTCTTCTCTGTCCATGGTCATAAGGCTTCAATTATTGTGTTAATTGAATTTTGTAAGCATGAAGACACAGATCTTTGGTGAGTATACGCTGTAGAGAGGTTCTTGAAATTTGCAATTCTTGTCCACGACGTCGAATTGAGGCTCCTGGATTGTCAGCAACACTCTCACGCACTGCTTCGACATTCACATTTGAACGGCTTGTTTTTGGACGACCAGTATGTTTGGCGTCTCCAACGGATCCAGTCTCCATGAATTTTTCAATTAATCTCTTCACAGTTGACGAAGTTAAAACACTATTCCGACCATATTTTGTATGAAATTTTCGAACTGCAGCCGCCAAGCTTTCACTATTTTTGAAATATTCTTTAATAATGAAGACACGTTGTTCTCTCGTGTAACGCTCCATTTTTAATAACCCTATACTGTTAGCTGTCACATTGCGTTTTTTCAGGGTTGCCAACACTTCACTGCACAAATGGCGGCAAATTCAAATCTTGCGTTAATTTGGGGACACTCTTTATATGTACATTTATAATCTAGTTATAAAAAAAAACTGTTATTAGAGAACTTTGTGTTCTATGTTTTCAATAACAGAAGTTAATTCTGTTTGTTTTTTGTCGACATATTGGGTACGTTTACACATTAAGTGTTATTTTTAGAACACATTTTTGTTTAGCTGTTTATCAGTCTTTTCTAAAAACTGACATTTCGAAACGAAAAGTTTTGATAATTATAGTAAATTAGGTACTGATTAACTTTTATTAAAAAAAACAGGCATCCAAACATGTTGAAACAGTGATAGTTTGTGAAAATAAACAAATCAAACAATATTAAACGGACTTATTTTTTGGTATTTCCAACTGTAGACATTACCATTTCATCTACTGTTCTTATAACATTAATTGTATATATTGACAACCTCGTGTTCCATTAGGAAGTTTACTTTCAAACATGAGCCTTAGGCTTATTTCCCTACAAAAAAGATGCAAGTACTTGTAATTCCGGTTAACGTTAAGACTACGATTTCTAATTCTATCTTAGGTTTTTAACCAAGAACCAAACTGTTACCTTGTCAAAGCTATACCCAGAGTCAAATTTTCTATCATCCAGCTCTTTAAAACATCGCAAAGCACATTCGTCAAATATTTCAAAATCAAAATCAAAAACAATATTATAACTCACGAAATAAAAAAAACACCCATTGTAACTCTTCCAAGAAAATTTGGCTAGAAATTTTGTCTAGGATTATTACAGATACCATTTAGCTATTCCGTGCTTTTAACATTAGCATCATTTTACAACATAGTAAAATGTTCAAAAATGTTTAGCTTAGTAAATTGCTAAAAATGGCTTTAACATTTCACTAAGTCTTTTAAAATTTGGGTCCAATCTCTCTTTTTTTGTTCTCTAAGTATTTCTTAACCAATTTTCGTAGAATTTGTTCAAGTTTTTAGAGTCTTCAAATTTTCAATTCAATTTTTCTCAAAATCTTAATAGATATTCAAAACGTTGTTCTACGTTGGATAGAATTATTCTGAAGCGAATATAATTTCTTTCGTAAAAAAAACCGACGCACGTGAGTATCTCAGGTTTTTTGATTTAAAAAAGCGACAACTAATTTTTTGCTTTCAAATCATAGCAATGCTTTAGCGAAAAAGAAGAAAATCACTAAATTTTTTGAGCGTCCATCCTTCATACATTGATGCCATTATCCAAAAAAGTAAATGTTTTTAAGACGATTTCTATGAAAGTTCTTGAAATATCCCGACACGCACAACACGGAAATCTCTCTTAAAACCATGGATTCAGATGTTAGAAACCTACATAAACATTTATATGACAAATTGGTACGGTTACAAAAACTTAATTGAAAGTTAATTACAAAAAGCTTCAGATATTTTTTCTAAGCATCATACAAAACTAATAATCTCATAAGAAAAAATAATATACTTTTTTCAAAAAGTTAAGCCAATCGATATTACTTAAAATAACAACCCCCATCAGTTAGTTGATTCATCACTCCTTCAAAATTTATTATTTAATCCAATCAATAGAAGACATCAATCAAATTTCATCATAAATTCATCTAATGACACCCAGAATAACATAGGAAAATACAAATAAACATATCTTTCAAGACGACCATCAAATACGCTGTCATCGTATCCAGAAATTATACAATTTATTAGCCTTTAGCCTTCACATCACACTACTCGCATCACTCAATTGGGGGCAAGCCCGATTTCCAATAATAGCTTTATAGGTTTTAGTTTTCATCAAATCAAAAATCAATTGCAAAAACAAAATATCCAAACAAACAAACATTATAGTATTATCGGTCTGACTTAAAGATACTCATACAATATATTTTTGAAAATCAAAAACAAAACAGCCGGTATAACTCGCTATAGCTACTTTCATTCGACAGCGTGTTGTTTTAGCTTGATGGCTTATACCTTTGACAGTGGGTGCATATTTTTCTAATGGAATTTAGAACACACTCATCATTTTCACATGCAGTGGGTGAAAATTTAATTTTAATTTATTTTCATTGCAAATAAACTTGCGGCAGGGAAACTAATATTTTTCCAGAAAACAATTCAAAATCAGATGAATGGAAAACTTCAATGAATAATCGGGTGTATTTAAATTCAAATCAAAGAAATTTATGGTTTGTGTTTTCGACATTTTACGAAGGGAAAGATGATTTTAAGCGAGTTTAGTTATATTGTTGCATAAGGAAACTCGTTTCCGCTTTGGAAAATTATGAAAGTTTGCAGAAGATGAAAAATATTTATGTAGTTTTCACTCTCCATTAATATTGGAACTAAGCATCACTTACGAATAGTCTATACTTACACTGGCATCATAACAGCGTGACATTTTTTGATTATTCAATATAAAATCATAAAATGAAATCGATTAGATTAAAAATGATTTCACTTTTTGAAAAGACTTTAAATCAATTAAAGGAAACTTCACTCCATTTAGAACCGGAAAGAAGGAAGAAAGAAAGGGGCCAAACCACAAAATACTTCGGTGGTAAAGGAGACGTTCTTTCTCCCTCTTCTGGCGCATAAGCTTAAGAGACGATTTTTATTTTTAAAAGCGCTACCAAGACTTTACATCAACAACTTTAAACATTAATTTTTTTTCACAGTTGGGTTAGCCTTTTAAATTTAAACTTTTCTCCCTTAAAGTTGTTTTAGTTGACTTACTTATAGATACAAATAGAAAATAATAATGAATAATAAAAGTCACAAGAAAAATAAAAACTCTCCCACTGTTTAACAGCTTATTTAACTTGTGGTATCCAATTAGATAATTATATGTTTGGTGATTCTTTTGGTTTTATTGGATTAATTGAGTAGGTAACATTTCGGAATCAATTGAATGTTGAGATTAATGGATTAACACACATTTACATATATATACAGGGAAAGTTCTGAGAAAGTTAACATCATATGCATTCCTCTTTCCCTTTCTCACTCCACCCGGCTGAAGTCCCCTCCTTTTATCGATCATTTCAAATTAATGTTTGATGTTGTTTACTTATATAATTTGATAGTGTGTGATTTGTGTATGCTTTTGATTGTTTTTCTCTTTGTTTTGTATAAAAACAAAACTTTTTCCATACAAGTTTTTCACACAAAAGTTATGTCTTGAACTTCATTCATATAAAGGCTTTATTCTGTGACATATTATTCTCAAATATTCCTGGTGTGAGAGTTAATCGAAAGAAACTGGAAGGGCAAATAATTTTAAATTGTACTCGAATGGTTAATTTATAAAGCACATCATGGCATCTACGACCATGATACAAACATTTTAACTATACCGAGTTTTCTTAGTTTTGATGCTGTCTAAGAACTTAAACTAAAGAATCAGCTAATTTTCAATGTTTTAAATTCGCTGATTTTTCTGGATTATCCTTTTAAGGGGCTGATAGGTACATGTAAGAGCGTGAATCGTTTTTACACCGCCTTCAAATCTTTTTTTAAATTTAATAAAATATAAACAGAAAAAACGAGAAAGTGGCGCCCAACGTGAAACTATTAAAAATAACGGAGATAAATGTTAGAATAGATTAATGAAATTTTGAGTATGGTAGCACACTCTTGGGTGCTATAACGGAACGATTGGGCCACCCAGTCACAACTGGCCCTCAGGCAAAAAAATCCATAAACCGACTTTCTATAACTTATAATATATTCGAAATAATAGACACTTTTCCAGTATATGTGGCACAGCCAGCAAAAATACATATAGTGTGTCAAAGAAAGAATAGTACCTAACAGTGTTTGGAATCAGTTATGAAGCAGTATCCTCAGCTCTTCTAAGTACCCTGAGGCCTCCTAATTATGCCCTCCTGACTCAATCATGAAGCCCTTAAGAAGGTTGTAAGGGTCCTCGATAATTTTACGAAATCCAAATTTAAGGGCTTAAATATAATTATGGAGCATTGTCATAGAACCTATCTTTCACGTCAGTCACCCTAAAAAAGTGTACAGGTGTTAAATATGAGGATTTGAAAAATAACACGGATAGAAATCATTTATTGCAAAACTGCAAAATGTGGTTTTAGTTTTAGTTAGTTTTATTGACTTCAAAAGATACAAGAACAAAACATTATATTCTTAATTGTAAGATTACACAAGTCTTTAAATGTTTTGGCCGAAGGCCGTCTACCAGACTGACATTTTTTTTTTTTAATTTATGTATACGAAAAAAAGCTTATTAGATACAATTCAATAAAATAATCTTTATAATTTTCAAACTTTAAACCTTTAAAAATTTTCCTCTACTTTTCTGGTTCTATAGCGAAGAGCGTTCAATGAGTATTCATAGAGAAGATCCCAACCTAGTTCTCCATTCAAGATGTTGATCGTTTCTTCTAAACCGAGTATATCTATCCCAAAATAGCGCTTTTGGAACTCCTTGAGTATTGGGCAAACTCCCAGGAAATGAAATATATCTTAGGGTTCATTGCGATTGCATAAATCCCACACTATTGGAAATTCTGGACGGTAAGGAATGTAGTTCAAATTCACCTCTTACTTTGAATAATAAGCTGATTTTTTGTGTACTGTTTTTGTCCAAGAAGTAGGTGTTGTGGTTCAAGAAATGGTTAACTTTACTGTAGTAAGATCTTTAAATAGATGCTTCAGCTTCAGTCATAAACTTATAGTACATCATGTTGCCGACTTTTTTCAGCAAGTCATCAAAATTCAACTTAAGCACCTCGATACTTTCATCTGCTGATATTGAAAAAAATAGTAGTTGCCATTTTCTTCCACTCTTTAACACACGAAACTTCAGAATTGATAGCGGAATTCTTTCAACACCCATCGTAGATACTTGTATTCCTTTACTATTTCTATCGGTTCCTCATCAAACGTCCACTTCTCCCTACTGGAATATCTCCCACCACCGTTTCTGAATATCATAATTTTTGATTTAGAAAGATTTACTTCCTGATTCTATGTTTTGCAATAAAGTAGAAGCCTATATATCATTAGCTTAGACGGGATGTCTATAGTTTCAGCTAGGAAAACTATTTCGTCCGCGAACATCAGTCCTGGAATATTCTTTCCTCTTTTATCAAAACCACCTTTCACCGAATCAGTGATGTCATTTCATATTTATAAATTGTAAAAAATTGCTTCTCGGGGAATTGAATCGAAGGCTGCTCGAAAATCCACAAAAAAAAGCGTAAAGCTTTTTTTCTTTACTTTTATAAATATCAGAAATATTTATTAATGAAAAAAATTGGTCAATTTTCGAATAGTTTTTCCTAAAGCCAGATTGGAATTCGTTTAATATTTGCTCAGATTTGAGCCACTCGTTGAGTCTATTATAATATAATACCGAGCCAAGGATCCTTAATGCTGTATTTAAAAATGAGATGCCTTTATAATTTGATGGATCTTCAAAATTACCTTTTTTATGTAGCGGAAAAATAATTGCCTTTCGAAAACTCTCGGGGACGTCAGTGGTGTCGAAAATTCTGTTGTACTCGAAAGTTAGAAGCCGTAAGAAATCTGGTGAAATATTTTTAAAATATTCATACGGTATTCTATCTTCCCCTGGTGCTTTATCTTTTTTTGCTTTTTCAATAACTATTTTTACCTCATTTTGGGGTATAGGCGCATCCAGAAACTCATCAATTATTAAAGGTGGTGTATAATGCAACGATAGTGCTATGTGTAAAGTGTTGAGCAAACTTGTAAAATGGATTTTCAATTGTTAAATGTGCAGTACTGTAGCCGTTGGCATCTTTTTCCACTCACAAGCCTAATTACTTTCCAGAACTCCATTGAGTTTTTCACGCTGTTTACCATTTCGATGTTTTTTTCGTCAAAATTTCGGTTTTTTACTTTACAAAGATTTTTGAATTTTTTGTTCGCTGTTGCATTGAGGATTCTAAAATTGATGTTATTGGTCGTTCTGAATAATTTCAAGTACGCAAAAGATAGGTTCCTAGCTTTCATGCAATCACTGTCAAACCACTTTTGCTTATTTGCCAAAACCTCCTTTTCCTTTTTTGCCGATGGTTTTTGGGGCGCTGCATTCTTAATAATGCTCGTTAACATGTACATGTCTAGATTAGCTAAAACATTCAAAGGTATTTGAAAGGATACCTCTAGCGGCATGTGATCTGAAAATGTCTTTACTCCTACTCTAAAATCATCAAAAAATAGGAACCAATCTCCAGGCAGAAAACAATAAACAATCACTGAAAGAGCATCTTTTTCTTTTGTGTCTATCAAATTTTAGATATTCTTCGTTATTTGGAACTACTTTGATTTGTTGATGTTTAAGAACCGTAGGAATGCCCGTTTTCACTTGCACGGGAAGTCTATGGGTATAACATCTTTCCCTCTTGTATGTAAAAGTATCAGAAAATAAGTAACGTAAATAAAGTTGTGGGACCAGCAGACAAATGCACATGCCAATAGACACCTAATTAGAAGCGAGCGTAATGCGTCCTTCTCACTACACAAACATTGGATTATTACAGGAAGGTACTGAGAAATTGAGAGGTCTGCGGTGACTGTGTCGTTTTCTGCAAACATTTGAAGATTGTGAGCGGGTCCACTAGACCCACGACTTTAGTTAAGGGTTAAATGATCATTTTAGAAAACGAAACATTCACTGCCTTCCCCAGAAAAAAAAGTCATATTTTAAACCCTTCTAAAACTTTTTCATGATTTCGCAGAATTTTAATTTGTTGTTTTAATTTTGGTAATATTTTTTGCATTGATGTTTAAAAACGTTACGACATTGATTGATATCAAAACAATTAAAATTCAAATTACATATTTATATAGCTTATCAAATTTGATTCACTCAATTATTGTTAGACATGTTTGTAGGAATTGCTTGCATTTATTGTGTGAATCAATCACGTTGCCATCAATAATTGGCTTTACTCTGTGACCCATCAGTTAAAGCTTGAGGAAATGAAAAATTATTATTCTTTCCATTTCAAATAATATGATTAATACATTTGGTCATTCATGTCATGTCACAAAACGATTTTCTTCAAGCTGAAATACTCAAAAATAAAAACTAAAAACAATCCACTTTATATAAACCTAGAACTGAAAGAAGAAAGGTTAGGAAGTTGTTGTTGCTGTTGTTGATGGTGTTATGCAGAAAGTAGATAGGTATATAATATCTATTCAATTAAAAGACTCCTTGTTTCATTTATATTCAAAACGAAGAACAAACTCTGAATATTGATTGCGTGATAGGCGTGACATTTGGCCCAACAAGTTAATTGATTACACGTTATCCATCTCAATGTGCCTCGCATACCATTCAGTACCATTCAGCACAAGCCAAAGATAGGAATAGTATCTATGGATGTAGATATCTATCTATCTGTATATATATTGAGCTTTATAAGGAAACTTTCTCCATTGAAATCACGAATCACAAATAACGACCAAGGACCAAGGACCAATCGATCTATTCTCAAGATGAATCTTATTATTTTCTCCAAATGCATTAACGGCACATCAAAAACCAATTACCGGAGCTTCCATATAACGATTAAGGCGATTTATTTGAATCAATCTCAGTATAGCCAGAAAAGAATATATATGTATGTACCTCCCCTCCATATTGTATATATATATATATTATATAGGGATAACCTCGAATATTTTCATGGCGTTAAGCGAAAATTAAATAAAACTTTATCCCGAACCGAACGCTCGGCTTCCACGAAAAACGTGCAACATCTGTTACAAGAACAATTAGGTCATTACTCTGTCGTTTCTTTTTTTCTTGAGTATCGCGGCATCCAACCACAAAAACCACCATACCATTTAGCGTCGTCGCCGTCACCGTTCGTCTTCACCGCCACAGCCAACATAATCTCCGCCCTGGGCCACCAAAAAGCACAACGCAAGCTATCTTGATTTATATTTGTTTCGGAATTCGCAAAATGGATTACTTTCTACGCGAAATACTCTTCCACCACAGTGGTGGCACAGCGGCGGCCGCGGCGACGACGACGACCGACAACAACGTGGACATGGACACCAGACCACTAACATTGTGAAATAGAGGGAGAAAATATGCCCAATCCCAATGTTGATTGCCCGATGCCCTGCCCTACCCATAGTACAGTAGCTTGAGGTTTTTCTCTTCAATGCTTCTGACATTCACTTAGACAATCCATTTATTTTAATTTGGAAAATGAAAATTTGTTGAAAGCCAGAGAGGTCCAGTATTTGAAACATGAGTTTTGTTTCTGAATTCTGACTTCAGATCGGGCCATCCATTGCATCTTGAAGGAAGTAGAAGTAATGAAATTCGCAACTAATAATGATTACAGTTACTGGCCAATCTCAAAATACTTTATTGCTTAGGTTGAGAATAAAAAAATAAGCCTTAAAGACTTGTTAGTAAAAAAAAAATACATAAAAACAAAATTATTCATAGGAATTAACTCAATTTAAAAAATTATGAAAGCCATTAAGATTCCATTAAAATTCGATTGAACTTTAATTCTAGAAGAAAAAAATAAGTTTACCTGAAAAATACGAGGGACTAATAAAACTGACCTACAATAAAAATTCAACTTTAAAGTGACCTAGTCGAGGTTATTTCTATTTATGTAAAGATCCCTAGTTATGGTACTTGAAAATCTCAAGTTTTCTTTCAAACAGTCCTTATTCTTATTTTTTCTACTTAAAAAATTAATAGGAAATCAATACAATAGGTCCGATTTGTCGAATTGAATATTTTGACATTCCTCGACGTTTCAAAGTTCTTAGAATCTAAATCCGAGCTTTTTAGAAGGATGTGTGTACGTTCGGGATACCTTTTATCGTCGCGTCGGCCATATCTCAAGTACCCGGGGCGTAATGGATAGTGCGTAGGACTATCCGACTAGAAGTCTTGAGTTCAATGCCTGCCTATGTCACCTAGTGTTTTTTCACGGGTACTGCCTCTTGTGAGGAATTGATAAACCCTCCAAGGGTTATTCTTGTCATGAAAAGTGATTTCCCAAATATCCTTTCGGAATCGGCATAAAACTGTTGGCCCTCTCCATCCCTGACATGACTTGTATATTTTTTTTTTGACTGCTGAACCTCGGGACATAAAATCTAAAAATAACCCTAGTTAAAAATTAAATCAGACTTTTCAACCTCGGTTATTTTATAACCTATGTTATTCAGAAAACTACGTTATTTTTTATTCACGGTGTTGGTTGTATACAAACCTTGTATACAAATTAAATTAGTAGTAAAAGTAGTGAAATATGTTAATATGTTTATAACATAACCTTGGAAAAAAAAACTAACCCAGGTTTAAAAATAACCTTGGTTAGAAAGTAACTTAAGTTAAAAAATAACCCAGGTTACAAAAAAGAGTTCGTGTGTTCATCAATGTAATAAAGCAGAAAGAGGATTGTACACAAGAAGGTTTTCTGACGTTAACTAACACACTTTTTATATAATAAATTAGGTGGCGCAACAGTCCATGGAGAACCAGGGCCTAGTGACTTACAACTCTCAACCATCCCTGTGTGCGAGTAATGTTGTCAGAGATGGAAGGGACCTACAGTTTATATGCCGAATCCGAACGGCTAGTTTGAGAAAGCACTTTTCATGACAAGAATTACTCTTGGAGAATTTGTCAATTCCTCGCAAGAGGCAGTACCCGTGAAAAAAGTTAGGTGGCTCAGGCAGGGATTGAACCCAAGACCCCTTGCATGATAGTCCAACGCACTAACCATCACGCTACGGGTACTACACTTTTTAGCTCCGGTTATTTTTTAACCACGGTTATTTTTTAATCAAAGTTATTTGTAAGTCTAGGCAAAATGTTTAAGAAATGTTGAAACAAAATTTAAAAATCTATATCATTAATTTTGATAACTTAGAGAAAGTTTAATTTAATTCTAATATTATTTTATAAAAACACTGCTATTTTCGTGTTCACAGCTAATACGAGTATATAATAACTATTTCTAATTGAAGTAATTTATTTTGTAGCATAAAACAATATTGGCTTTAAGACCCTGCTCGCCCGTCGATTTTTCTAAGAGTTTTATAAAATATTAAAATCTTCTTTTTGTGTAAAATATAAAATTTTGAAGTCACTACCATTCTTTTTTACAAGATACTTGAATCGAAAAACATTTTTTATCAGTTCTTAGTTGTTTTAGTAGATTTTCGTCTTTTATCATATGGAAGAAATAGATTTTTCAAAAAAATAAATTATAGTTAACAACAATATCTTGCATATGATAAAATAAGTCTGATTGCAATACCTTTTTTCTTGTTTTCAAGATTTTTAATCGAAATCCAATTTTTACCAAAATTAGTAGCATTTTTTTTTAAAGTTTTTATTTCTTATAAAAAAAATCTGATTTGATTTTGTAAAAAAAAATGTCTTACGTCAACAAACTAATTTTTGAAGAACGATTAAATTCTAAAGTCCAAAATCAGATTTTACCCATTTTGTGAAGAATTTTTTGAAGATTTTTATTTTTTATAGAAAAAAAAAAAACTGTGAACTGAATTTCTCTAAAAAATATTACTAAGATAAAATGAAAATCAATTTATACCAACTTTTAGTACAAAGTATATTTTTATCTTTCCAAAGGAAGTTATTGTCATGGGTCTGATTAGTCGAATTGAAAATTTTGACATTTCTCGACGTTTCAAGGTCCCTATAGTCGAAATAAAAGATTTTTAGAAAGATGTCTGTACGTGCGTGTGTACGTACGTTCGTGACGTTTTTTCGTCGTCCATAGCTCAAGAACCAGTAGAGATATCGACTTCAAATAAATTTTGTTATACAGATAATAATGCAGAAAGATGCAGACAGAACTCTCAAGAAAATTGCATGGGTTGTTTTTTACCATAGCAGTTTAAAAAAAAGGTGAAAACCTAAATATCCCATGAACCAATGACGCCAGAGACTTGAATTTAATTTTATATTATATATTGTAACGTGATACAAAACAATTATATTTTTGGAAAAAAATCCAATTAACGGTTTTTTTATAAATCAAAAAAACTGAAAAAAAAAAATTGTCACCTCGAAAGTTTTACGACTAAAATATGATTTCATCTCCAAAACAATTTTGTGCAACGAAAAAGGATGTTTTTGACATCTGATAAAATTTTGAGAAAAATGTAATTTACAGTTTTTTTTTATAAGAAATAAAAACCTAAAAAAAAACAATATTCAGAGTTGGTAAAAATTGACTCAAATATGTTTTCAAAACTTTGAGATATTGGCTTAAAACTACATTTATCTTTCAAGAAATGTTGTTTTCACCATTCAGTAAAATTTTGAAAAAAATCACATTGACAGCTTTTTACAAAAAAATTAAAAACCTAAAAAAAATTTAACAAAAGTTGGTAAAAATTGATTTTCGACACAAATATCTTTTTAAAAATTAGAGATTATGGCTTTCAACTACATTTTTCTTATAAAAAAATATTGTTTTTAACATAAGGACACATTTTGAGAAAAATCGAATTGACAGTTTTGTTTACAAAAAATAAAAACCTAAAAAAATGTATAAAAGTTGGTAAAAATTGATTTTCGACTCAAATATCTTTTCAAAACTTTTAGATATTAGCTTTAAACTACTTTTATCTTTCAAAACATATTGTTTTCAACATTCAGTAAAATTTTGAGAAAAATTGAATTTACATTTATTTTTACAAAAAAATAAAAACCTACAAAAAATTAACAAAAGGTGGTAAAAATTGTTTTTCGACGTAAATATCCTTACAAAACTTTGAGACATTGGCTTCAAATTAATTTTATCTTATAAGAAATATTGTTGTCAATATTCGATAAAATTTTGAGAAAAATCGAATTGACAGTTTTTTTTAACAAAAATAATAAAAAAATACTAAAACTTGGTAAAAATTCACTTTCAACTCAAATAGCTTTTCAAAAATTAAAAATATTGGCTTCAAACTTATTTTATTTCACAGAAAATATTGTTTTCGATATTTAATAAAATAAAATCTACAAAAAGTAGTACGCAAATTTGGTAAAAATTGATACATATAGACAAACTTTTAAGCAAGACAAATCGACAGACGGAATGGGAAGTTATCAGTGTGGGTCGCATCCCAGCCTTTGTTTTAGGCTTTTATTTACTATCAAAAATTTCTATTCGACAAATTGTGCCGATTATGTAATGTAAATTTTCTTAAAACTCAATCGACACTATGGTCGAGGCTGTATGGACGAGGATAGATTGACGGATTTTTATGTCATGTCATGTTTGCATGAAATATCGAATCCAAAAATTCTTACACAAGTTAAAACACGTTAACAAAAGGAACAAAGGTACTTATGTATATACGCACACGCAAGCATTTGTCTAAAAGCATTCGATAGCGATTTTGAGACAATATTTTTCATTTCATAAATCGAATCGATTTCAATTTATTTCAATAAGTCAAAAATATATATGAACTTTTTCCAAAAAAAATAAAAACTGCGGAACAAACGTTTAAAATCAATTTTTGTTCAGCTAAAATGTACACAAGACAATAAAGATTTGTCGATGTTTTTTTTTGAAGTAAGTAGCATCACGTTAAAAGCTTCAAAATTTCCCAAGAACCTTAGCCGAATTGATTTCTCTTGAAACTCTGAAATTAATGTAATATCGTATTTTTCCGTTCAATGTTTTCTTTGAATTTTAACCCCATATAACTTCCAATAGATCGAGTAAAAATATTTACCCTGGAGGGTTATTGTTGTGAAGATTTTGAAATTTCTCCAGAAAATGCTTTTACTTTAGCGAAGTAGCAGAAAAACGGGTAAGGCTGCTTATAAAATTCACGAAAATAAACATTCCTAACTAAATAAATCTTACAGTGAATTGATATACCTATATATCTATGTAAGTAAAATATGTACATTTAAGGTTTCTCTTGACACTTAGCTAAAAATTACATTATGTTTAAATTTGATTTACCCTTTTAGGCAAACAGAAGCACCTTATACTCACATTAGTTAATTAATTATTATCATGATGCTAACATTTACAAATAATTGGCTATAAGGATATGCGGGCTCATCACATACTATAATGAATGTACATATGTGTGTATGTATGGTAAGGTAATATAAACAATAAACTAGTATTAACAGTGAAGGATGTTAAAACTAGAATAGTGGGAGTGCTCAACTTTTGATTTATCAGTTTATTGTTTTTGACAGGAAATGATTTTCAATTACCTAATGGAAATTTGTGTGCTTTTTTTGGTTATTGTTGATGTTGTTGTATATTATTGACATATTAACGGTAGGTATGGCAGAATAATTATGATTTAATTGATAAGTACCTAGAAGAAGAGGTAAGTCGATGACATGTAAACAACATTTGTTTTGATTAGCCATCATGGAGTAATAATTTGATGCGCAACGTTGATTTATTGTTTATTTTAGATTTTCATGAATGGCAAATTATTATTGATATCAAAATTATCGATAATTTATTCATTATTATTATAACTAACGGTCTATAGCCCTTTCTTATTTCGAAATCAATTTCACAGACGAATGGATTCAAGCTAACTTTTATTTTCTTAACAAAATAGTTGACAATTTATTTATTAACTTCCCATAGGAATTTATTGTAATCGGTCCGATTTGTCAAATTGAAATTTTTTAAATTTCTGGACGTTTCAAGGTTTCTAGAGTCGAAATAAAAGATTTGTAGAGAGATGTCTGTGCGTGCGTGCGTGTGTACGTACGTTCGTACGTCCGTACCTCAGTACATCCGTACGTTCGGGAAGTTGTTTTCGTCGTCCATAGCTCAAGAACCAATAGAGATATCGACTTCAAATAAATTTTGTTATAAAGATAATAATGCAGAAAGATGCGGTAAGGACTCTCAAAAAAATTGAGTGGGTGGATTTTTCCAATACCAATTTAAAAAAGTATATGAACATTTTGGTTAACCCTAAATATCTCACGAACCAATAACGCTAGAGACTTGAATTAAATTTTATATTATATATTGTAACGCGATACCAAACAAATATATTTTTGGAATAAATTCCAATTAACTGTTTTTTTTATAAATCAAAAAAAAAACTGAACAAAAACAATTGTTACCTCGAATATTCTACGAACGAAAATGATTCTATCTCCAAAATAATGTTATGCAACGAAAAATAACGTTTTTGATATCTGGTAAAATTTTGAGAAAAATCGAATTGACAGTTTTTTTTTACAAAAAAAAACCTAAGCAAAACTTTACTAAAAGTTGTAAAAAATTGATTTTCTACTCAATTATCTTTTCAAAAAATTTAAAATTATGGCTTCAAACTAATTTTTTCTTAGAAAAAATTTTGTTTTCAAAATACGGTAAAATTATGAGAAAAATTGAATTGACAGTTTTTTTTTTATAAAAAGTAAGAACCTAAGAAAAAACATTACTAAAAGTTAGTAAAAATCGATTTCCGACTCAAAAATCTTTTGAAAAATTTGAGATATTGGTTTCAAAATAATTTTATCTTATAAAAAGTATTGTTGTCAATACTCAGTAAATTTTTCAAATCGAATTGAAGGTTTTTTCTACAAAAAATAAAAACCTACAAAAAATTAATAAAAGTTGGTAAAAATTAATTTTTGACTTAAATATCTTTTCAAAAATTAAAAATATTGGCTTCAAACTTAATTTATCTCGCATAAATTATTGTTTTCGACATTCAGTAATTTTTTTATAAAAGTGCAACATTAAGTTTTTTCATTAAAATAAAATCTTAAAAAAAACATTACTCGACGTTGGTAAAAATGGATTTTCGATTTAAATATCTTTTTAAAAACTTAAGGTTATGTCTTTAAACTAATTTTTTTTTATAGGAAAAATTGTTTTCAACATTTGAGAAAAATCGAATTGACAGTTTTAAAAAAAATAAAACCTAAAAAAAATAATAAAAGTTGGTAAAAAATAATTTTCGACTGAAATATCTTTTCAAACATTTGAGATATTGGCTTTGAATTAATGTTTTTTAAATAAAAAAATATTGTTTTCAACATTGAGTTAAATTTTTAGAAAAATTAAATTGATGCTTTTTTTTACAAAAAAAATAAGAACCTAAAAAAAAACATTACTAAAACTTGTTAAAAACTTACTTTCGACTCTATCTTTTCAAAAATTAAAAATATTGGCTTAAAACTTATTTTATCTCACAGAAACTTTTTTTTGATAAAAAATTAAAATCTACAAAAAATAGTACGCAAATTTGGTAAAAATTGATGTTTAGTTCTCGATATCTCGTGAACAATAAAAGATATTGACTTCATATTAATTTCATTCATCCAATTTATATTTGTTTATAAAAGAAATAAAAACTTTTAAGAAATGGTACTAAAATTGGTAAAAATTGGTTTTCGACTAAAAATCTCGTTAATTAAAATAGATTTTGAAATTAAACTATTTTGTCATATACAAACTATTGTTGGTAATTTAATTTTTTTTTTTCAACTGACACCTTTTTTAACAAAACACGAAAACCTACAAACGTTTTAAGCAAGACCGATCGACAGACGGGATGGGAAGTTATCAGTGTGGGTCGCATCCCAGCCTCTTTTTTAAAAATGTATTAAAGTTGTTACAATCATATTGTGTTTTATTAAATTTTAAAATTAAGGCACTTTTTTGAATTTCAGTAATTTTCTCGATGCGATATTATTGTTCATGAAAATCCTTTGATTTACAAACATCAAACAAAACTGCTTCCTTATAATTTAACGGTGTGAATCTGCTTCCATCTTACAGAATATTTGCATTCGAAAAAACTTTTCATTTTTTAACCTATCTATTTTTATTTTGACCCCGTAGTGATGCCTTTTTATCATCTTTTTATACAACTGAATAAAGTTCTGAGAAAACGAACATAGTGAATCTTTGACCTTGATTTCAATTTACTATACCTACAAGTACCTATGTATATCGAGTAGTTTTACCCTCTACATAATTTTTGAATGCTTTTTTTTTATCAAGGTGATGTTCAAGGTATTCAAAAGTCAAATGAAGAATATTCCAATTATGTTACAGAAAATGGCGTCATTCTGAGTATAAAAACGAGATGACCGAATTAAGTAAATTAGAATTTTATAAAACTTCCGTTACTGAATTCTAGACATTCGAATGGTATATTAGGTAATGGTATGGAAAATCTTCTCTAGCTCTGAGGAATGTTGACAAAGAGTCAACAGGAAGATTGAAATAAGGTTTTAATTAACAGAGACTCGCTATTTAATAATTTAAAAACTTCTCGCGGATCTTAATTCGATAGGGATTTTCATTTGGGCATAATTAAAACCTGTTAACAAAGTTTTGAACTGGGTTTTCAAGATCTTGAGAACGTACTACATTTATATGTATAAAAATGTTCCCTTTTTCTAATTTGTTATTCTATTACAAATGACAGTTTTGGCTGAAAGGTAAAATCTTATGTTTGTTGGAAATACTCATATTTTTTTTTTGTTTATAATAAGCGCACACTCAAGGGGATATTACTACCCTTGTTATGTAAAGACACAATGTGAACAGTAGGAAAGGGAAAGAAGGTGAAAGGAGGTGTAAGAAACTTTACGAAGATGTTCAAGTGACGTAAATGACCCTGTGATGGTATTATCACCAATTAATTTAAATGATCTACGTTCTCAATGCTGTCCAAGAGGCTTAAGTAAGTTGCAGGAGCACCATCCCAGGGATGAGAGTTGTACTCAAGCTTATGGACATACATAAGTTTTGTTTACATGGTGTGGTTGTCTTCGGTTATGGTGAATTTACATTAATATAAAAAAAACAAAAATAAAAACAAAAACATAATAATTAAATTTTAAATCTTTATTTATTATTTTTAAAAAACAATTAGTTACACAACTTTTTACTTAATTGTTATTGCGCGACGCGTTTCGGATATTCCTTAGAGTCAGTCAAACGTACGCCCGAAGATGGATAAAGTTGTGAATTGTTTTTTTTTTTTTAAATAATAAATATAAATTTAAAATTTAATTATTTCGTTTTTTTTTTGTTTTTTTTTATATTAATGTTGTTGCAATTTTTTTACTCCCGATAATTTTTATATTTAATTAAATAAAAAAAAATGAAATTAAAAACGAAATAAACAACGAACACAAAACAAAACCAATTTAAGCACGCGAAATATTAAATGAATAAATATGCCGATCTGTCAAAGAACAACGGCGAAGAGGCGAACGAAGTACAAATTGCAACAAGCAGCAAATAAAGTGCTGCCACTACGACTAGCTCAGAAAGGGGTGGGTTCAGCGAATGTAAATTAATCGACGATTCGATTAATTAAGTTGCTGATGATTTTGATATCACGTTGATATCAAAATGAATATAAATTTTGTTAAAATTGCAGGGGCGTTCTTACGTTTCGTAACAAAGAGGGCGCCAGCAATTTTTTTTCTGAAATAAAAAAAAGGAAATTGCAAACCTTTAAGAAGAACAACGAGAAGAAACACCAACACAACAATAAAACCACTATAGAAATTAAAAAAAAGAACAAAATGGATATCTTTTATGATAAATTTATTAATGTAAAAATGCCTGAGAAACCTTGCAAAAGCAGGATAAAAACTCAGGATCTTTTCCAAAATTAAACGAAAGATTTCATAGACCATGGGACCGTTAAGGTCTTAATTCCCATCAATAAAATTGGGATAGAAAACTTAAAAAAAAAAAACGATTTAACACCGAATAAAAAATTGTACTTATTTTTTTTTTGTTTTTGCTGCAAAATCCCCAACTAGTTAGTTTTGTTTTTCCTTTCCTTTCCTTTTTCTAATTTATTTTTCCTTCCTTATTTTTTTTTTTTGTTATCACGACACTACTCAATTTCTATAATTTTTCTCAACCTTTTTTTTTTCCTTCACAATCTTTGTTCAAAATTACCACCTTTTCTTTCTGAATTATCACTTTGAAAGTTTTCCAAGAATTGACGGCCAGACCTCAAGATCTGTCCTGTCTCTTCTATTTCGTCTCCCGCCATTTTAGCTTTCAGCCAATATGGAGTGGCGGATTTCAATCACATCATCAACAGCCAATCGGAGATCGGCTTGTTGATCTCACCTTGTGATGAAATTCTCGCGATCCTGCTTACTCGCTCTTCTCTCACAGCTAAATGCAAGTCACCCTGGAATTCGCCACCCGCTGGATTCACTTCCAGGTCACGACGATTCCAGGAGCTGCATTCAGCCAAGATGCAAGATGCATCGTGTTTATTAAAAATTAAAATTAAAATTAAAGTACCATTCATGGATAATGGCGAGGGGGATATATCTCGCTTTAATGATACAAGACAGCATTGGATTTTCGAAGCATTAAATTCCACGCGATTTTTTAGTCCCCATTATACAATGCTGTTTAGGTCGGAATTTAATGAGCTTATCATATTTTGTCGTTGCACTTCCACATCCGAAGAAGAGGGATGTGAGTCTGAAAACGAATATGAAAAGCTAAGAGTACTATCGTCAGCGAAACAATGTATCTTTGTTGAAATCTTTTAGGACTTTCGCCACAGTACGAGTACGAAAAAAGATTGGACCCATATAATCATTAACGCGCTCAATGACAGGCGGAGTCATAAAACTCACTAGCAGCATTGAATTGGCGGAAAACTGCCTAGCGAAAAGATAAGCTTTCTCAAGAGAGCTAACAAATGGAGTATCATTAACAACGAGCGTGGGAACCGAGTAAGAAAAAGAATTCCTCATGTTTTTTACGAATTAGTATATGCAATATTTTTTGCCGTAATTTTTGGTCATGTAAAAATTTGGTCCGTCGAATGTGGGCGTTGAAGGCCTTCCTGATGGCTTTTCCTAAATTGGATTGGCTTTAAAACAACGACAACTTACCCCCTTAACCCTAATAGACTCTCTATACAGCTCGAATCAAACTTTGCGTTTTATTTAGGTCTGATGCTTTTAACCCTGTTCGGAATAAAAGTTCTCATTTTCAAGAGAATCAAACTTGTGATCATATTAGCGCTGGCATCAACGTCACTATCGAGGAAGCATTATGACCAGTTAAAGATCCTGAAGTAATTATTGAGAGCGTCCCAGTTGGCTTTCTCGTATTCCCAAACGGTTCTCTAAGGAGCTCTTTCTTTGACTGGAGAGTTTTGACACGAGAAATTTGCTGATATAACACAATGGTCAGATGTGTCTAGAGGAGATAGAACACAAATAGTGTACTTATCAGGGTCAACGGTAAGAAACAAGTCAATAGTGCTTTCTGCTCGACCTACTACGTCCGATTTTCGATTTGGATCGTTGACCAGTTAAGTTAGGTGGTTCAACTCAGCGAAAATCTCAGCACACACTGCTTCGGGTGTTGTCTAGCCCGAATATTGAAGCCATTAAGAATTGTGTACATTGAAATCGCCTGTAACAACGATTTCAGTTCGAGGATAGGACAAAACAGTTCTTTGGATGGAATCAGACAAAGGATCAAATTCACGAGAAGTTGATACTCTTTCCAAATTAAGGCTTCGATATTGAATAGTGACTGATTTGCTTGTTTACGGTAAATTTAAACCACATACAATTAACGAAAGAATTGGTGCAAAGACCATGTTGTGGTAGGAGCTGATAAGCAACATCATTCGTAATGTACATGGTGAGGTGGAAAAATAATAAAGGCACCAAGCTATACCTGTAAAATTCAGCAGGATCTGAATCCTCAAATACTTAAAGAAAAAGTTAAAAAATGAGTTATAAACATTTCAACACCTGGTGCAACCTTACAATCGATAACTTCTTCACATCCGTGAACTTTGTCATAAAGTTGCTTGATAAAAATATCACCGTCTTGGGAAAAATCCGCAAAAACAAAAGAATCGTGACAAAATCCTTTGTAGTCTAGATCTTGATGACAAAACGAAACGTAAGTCAATAACAGCAAGCAGTATCGGCAAGTCTATTAATTTATCTTTGAATTTTCTGAAAGAATGGCATTGGTGACTTATGTATATATGTATGTTCCAAAGACAGACAAAGAAGTTGTTTTGGTATTGGCACAAAATATACCTTGGACTATTATTTTTAAAGCATTTTGTATTAAAACAAAACGTTTTAAAATATTTCACAGGGAAATTTGTTTAAAGAAAATCTTTTTTATAAAAACAGGAATATGTAAGTGGTTTTCCAATAAAAGGTTTCATTTTAGTTTTAAAAAGTTTCATAAAGTTTTAGAAATCGAATGATGTTGAACAATAAAATACAATATTATCTAATTTTCAGTCACAGCTACGGTTGCAGCACCATAACGTTTTTATAAAATTTTACATGACCAAATTTGCAAATATGCGGCTGAATGTCTTCGATAGCTTCACGAATTCGATCTTTCTAATCGATTATAAATGATTGACATAGACATTTACCGTAGCCCTACTGAAAAGAGCTTATGGTTGCTAAATCACAAGATCTGGGTGGCCACATATATATGAAAAGTTTGTCTTCCAAAATTGCTTTAGTTTTGTTGCACGTAGAGCCGTCCAGCGGCATCAAAAAAATTACCTCAACACCAGAAATAATTCTTCAATGAAAATTTGGATAATTTTGCAGCCTTCAATTACCCTACCGATCAGTGATGGACCGGCTTGCATGTTAACTGAACTTTAAAAGCCTTAGGACATACATTTGTATGCAAAATACTGTCTTATTCAAAAGATTGAAAAGTAAACGGAATACCTGGTTTTTCATCACTATAACAGCTTTTCTTCTTGAACGTCGCGACGTTAATGCTTTGGATTCTTCATATTACTAACAGCTCAAAGTATTGTTTCATCAAGTGCTTCAGTATTAGAAACTGTGACTTCAAAATTGTCATCATTTTTTCAGTGAATTTAAAAACTTTCGATGCTTTGTTGTGCTTATTAAATATCAAAAGATTACATCTACAAAGTATAATAGAAGACTTTGTGGAAGGATCGTACAAGAATTGAAGCCAAACAAATATCAAAAGCATTGCACGTTTGGTTAATGGGGCCAAAATGAGATGGCCACCGATTCCGATTTTAACAAGAAAATTGTGTTCAGCGATGAAGCTTAATTTTGGATAGGTAAAGTACACTTAATTGGGAGTGCTATAGAGCCATGATTAATGACCTTTTCATGTCTGAATTTGAGAATGTTGATGTGGGTGACATTAAAGATCGTGAAATTTATCAACGCTAGACTATTTTTCTTGGAGCCACGCCAATAAGCTCAAGACGATCGACACCTTAGAAGAAATATTCTGTGTGTTATTGCTGATAAACGGTCTCCATTTCTGCAAAATGTGGTCGAGACTAGGGTCTCTAGGCCACTATAATTTTCTTGCCTCAAATAATTTTTAAAGTATAATAACAAACCCATATATTTATAATAAAGCTAAATATTTCAGTATAACATGAAATGTTAAGTGTTTTATTTTTTCTTCGAAACCACACGTCTAAAAGACAAATCTAACATTACATTTTTATTATATTTTCAAATAATTTAAATGAATATACTTTCTGTTTTGTAACCATACTTAATCTGTTTGATAACACAAGACCTTAAATGTCTTGTTATTGTGACTGAGTTACCATTCTCTCCTTCTAAAAACCGCAATACAAAATTACAAACTGATTCAAGGGATGAATTTAATAACTAAAGGATGATATATAGTGTGTCTTTTTTGAGATACAACCAAACCATACAAGGTGTAGATACAAGTATATATACATATATATTTTCATCATCATCATCATATTCATCTACAATAACAAAAGTCGCAATTATTAAACATTCCGCGTCCTGATTATTCATTTCAAAATTAATACACACACACACGCACACACCCATATCTATTCGTCACGTACTGTATAAGAAAGTTTGTCTGTGTATGTGTATTTATCTACTAAACGTACTACAACTGTCTGACTCTTTGGCAAATAATTCGCATTTCAAAAGCAATTACTGTTTTAAATCCTTGTGCTATACGTCTTTCCTATTTTGATCCTTGATATTTGAATTTATGGCTGTGTAGAGGTATATGTATTTGTGATATATTCATATGCACGTATTCTTCTTATCTACGATAACTCTCACAACGTTGGCATTCGGTGGCGCAAAGCGCGGTATTGTATCGTAAGCGTAACAAATACATATCCCAAAGGGAAGTACTTACAATTTATGAAATTACTCTTCTTTTTCATATTAAAAATTTAAATTCTAAATTGAAACATTTCCGAGTGTGGTTTTTAAAATTCTTAACCAAAAAAATACACAAAACAAAAACATATTTTGGTAACTAACTTTATACACCGATAGAACGCCACGTACATCTGTAAGTGAAGAAACATCATCAGGACACACTACCTAAATAAATTTAGACATTCTGGAATGGAAGGATACGAGTATGTTGTTGTTCTCTAAATAATTCGCGGGAATTAATTTTCACAAAGTAATATATTTATTTCTGTGGCTTTGTGCTAATTGCTGCTGCAATTACGATATTCCTACTGGTATATAAGACATTCTTGAGATCGCGTTCGAGTCTTCCTTCCTGTGCCTTGTTTCCTTCCTGGTAAAATATTGTGATGGTTTTCGGGTTAAGAAATTATTTATTTTTGATTACTTAGCGTTTGATTGTGTGTCTCTTGCTTGATGAGTTACAAAACCCCCAAAAAATAAAACAACAACAAGAAAGAAAAATATTGTATCGAGATCCAAAAAACACAATTCTATACTCGTATGTGGTGCAAATTACGATGAAACGTTGAAATCTTTGTTTGAGACTTTTTTAAATATTTATAAAACGATTTAATGAATATGAAATTTTTGAGTGTATACTGTATGCATGTACATAATCCCTCAGAGGGATTTTCCTTAGAAAATTATTGCAGTATAGATAAAATATGCACACAGTGACAGACTAATTCATTCAAAGGCCTTAAGGGACCTTATTATCAAATACAACTTGGGAATCTTGGCAATGGAAAATCAAAAATGTCTTGTTTATGTCTATGAAGTACAAAAAAACTTGTCGGCTCGATCGCCTACTCGAAGCCTACATCTGCAATGTTCTCATTTGTTTCCATTCTGTACATCAAAACCTCAAATTTTTCCAAATTTCAAATGAGTACAGCTTCAATAGTTATAGCTGTCCTCTAATTGGAATAAGTTCAGTTTTTTTGTTTTGTGAATTTATTGGCCTACAGAGTAAATTGGTGGACATTCCTAGAAGTACGGGTACTACTTATAGAGTGTTCGAGGAAAGGAATGCGACTGGCTTTTAAACTAGAGTAGTGTTTATGAAAATAGCGATTAAATAATTAAAGACATGAATTCTTGTGAAGACGACGCGACGGTGCTCAAGAGATACAAACCTTTCAGTTAGATAACGGTCAACTATCACTTTTAAAGACCTATTTTGAATTCAGTCCAACAGACTCAATTGGGTATATAACCAAATCAGAAGGGGTGCAAAATTTCTTGCATCGGTGGAGAAAACCTAAACACCTAGAAGCATTTTTCAGATCTTCAAATATGTTCTCACTCCACAAGAGTTGGTTTGTGATGCACTGATCTAAAACTGAAAGCTGTTCAGTGGTCAGTCTCCTCGATGCAATTCACACCAATGGATAGTGGCATTGAGAAAGAGTGACGCTTTTGCAACAGAAAACATCATTGAGCTTTCGAAGGATTGAATTCTGCATTAATTCTCCACTGCACAATGCTGTCAAGATATGTCAAGATATACACTGTAGTTGGTAAAGGACTTCCAAAGAACAAGGATGTGAATCTTAAAATTGAGATGAAAAGCTAAGGGTACTCTACTTAGCGAAAAAACTAAGTGGATTAGTAGTTTTAGATAAAATATCATTTAAAAAAATAAGGAAGAGTATCGGAGACAAAACAGAGCCCTGAGGCACTCTGTGGCTATCAGATCTGCATCAGTCCAAAACTACAGGGTTTTTCAACAGCTACGCTACAGAAGAAGATCGACAAAGACAGCAAACGACGCTATATTTCTTGCCGTTCTTTTGACATTTTTCTTCAGTAAGGTTTGCCATTTCATGATGGGAAGATATACTAGCCAACAAGGAGTCGAAATTATTAAAATTTACTACTGAAATTCGGAGTTAGTCGCCCAAACTTTAAGAGTAGTAATTGGACGTAGTCCAATTTATTGTCGTCATAATCGTCCTAGCAGATCAACAATTGAACGACTGTGGACAAATTTGAATCCACAGGCACAGTACAAAATGTTCCTGTTAAGTGCTCGTAGTGTCAATTGACGAAAGAACTGAAGCCGCTTGACCACCAGAAGCGTCGTATGTTCGTGAATTGAGCTGAGCAACAACTTGAAAATGATTCATAGACAAATTATTTTCAGCGATGAGGCTCATTTCTGGCTGAATGGCTTCGTCAATACACAAAATATGCGGTATTGATCAGGTAGCAATCCACACGTATTCAATGAGTCATCATTGCATCCCGAAAAAATTACGGTTTGGTGTGGTTTATGGGCCGGCGGCGGCGTCATTGGGCCGTACTTCTTCCGTGATGATCAAGACCGGCACGTTACTGTGAATGGGGATCGCTACCTTTCAATGAAAACCTAATATTTTTGGCCCCAATTGCATGATATGGACTTGGAGGATATGTGGTTAGAACAGGACGGCGGTGGCGCCACAAGCCACACAGCGAATGTCACCATCAATTAATTGGAAACCAAGTTTAGAGAAGGTGTTATCTCACGATAATAAAGATTGTAACAACACTTATACATCGGTTTCCCAATTTTAAAATCTTAATTCAATTTCTTTGGTCCACCCCCAGTTCTAGAAGAATAAGATAAAATAATAAAATCTGTACAACGCAACTTCATACGCTTCACTTTAAGAGGGCTCCCATAGTCAGATCCTTACAACCTTTATCTTTTCGATTATCTTCAAATCTCAGGCTCTTTTGAAAAGAAGAGTTAATATTGAAACTGTCTTTATTCATCAACTTTAAATTTGATATCTAATATTATAAAAGTTTAAAATAAAATGGAAGTAACACCAAAACCCACAGTTTGGAATTCATGCATGTTTCTCAACACCGCACTAATTATTGATTTATATTATGAGCCATTTACTCGCATGTCTAAACTTTTGAATATGAACTTTGATTTTAAAATGAGTATTAACATTCTTAAAAAGTAAAATTAATTTACTTTGAAACTAACTTTAATGGGAAATTGAAGCCTTTTGAATTGATGATTGGTAAAGCAATTATTGCCCGGAATAATTACATTTTCACCCTTTCCAATGAACGACCGACACACGGTTAAGATATAAGCACTAATATTGATTTACCCAAGTTGTGTGACACGATGTCTTCCACCGTTACAACATCGACAGGATTCTCAAGTGAGTTAAGAAACTTTACAGGGTATGAAGTGATCTATTCTGAGTCCACGAATGTGTTTATTGAAAAATACAACATCGTTTCATGGTGCTTTAATCGCTATTTGACAGAGCGAGAAATTGATTGTGATCTACAGTACATAATATGTTGTTTTGTAAATCAGGGTAAACACTTGCAATAACCTCAGAAAAAAAATCTTTCGTTAGTGTCACATAGCCCTTGAAATCAATTTTTAATCTCCTATTTTTAATAGTGTTTCAGTATATTTTCGTGCGTAAATATCATTACATGAAACGCCTAATGCAGGGCCGGCCCAAGCCAAACTTGCGCCCTGTGCAAGATTTGTAGAAAGCGCCCCTTTTTTATATTTTTTTACACATAAACTGATACACAAGCATAAGCCTTTCCCAGATTACCCAGGAGGTAGACTTTCAATGCGTTTTTTTTTATTGAGGTATCCCCAGGAGGCCTAAACCATTAAACTAAAACGCAGCGAAGAAATGAGCAGAGGGGAAACTTTTAAACTTGGAAACTTACTTTTCTGGCCTTACATTTTGCAAATTCAGAAAAGAGATTATCAAAGTCTAAAAAATTTAATAATTTCTTTTCAATGGACATTATAGATAAACCTACCAATCTCTCTTGAGTCATGGTTGTCCTAAGATTTTTTTTAATAATTTAGAGTTTAGAAAAACTACGTTCTCTTGAAGCTACCGTGACCGGGATTGTATTAAAGATTTGAAGAACAATTACTAAATTCGGAGCAAAATCTTCAAGGTTTGAACTAAAAATAAAATTTAACACATCTAAACTTGAGCTTTGTGTCGTAACAAGCTGGGATATTACGGTTAACTCTTGAAACAATTCTTCTCCATCTAAATATTTAAAACTACTTTATGTTAAAACATTCTGCAAATTAAGGCATGAAGCACGTACATTTTTATTTTTTAAACATTCGCTTATGTTACTCAAAAATGTAAAATTGATACTATACGTATCAAACCTTTCAAGTATTTGAAAAAAAAATTCAACTTTGAATCTTTGTTTCGGCTAATATAGTTTCAGGACATTCATCAGCATAAAGTATTTTTCTCCGTTGAGATCGCAATGATGAAGCTACAAGAAACATATTTGGTATTTCTAGGGAACTAGCAATACGCTCGGTTAATTGAACATACCTACTTATTAAATTTTTCATCGGAACGCATTAAAATCAAACTGTTTTTTGTATTTTCTAAAACTGTTATGCCAGTTGACAGATTAACGGACGAACTTTGCAAATATTTACTAGTTTAATTTATATTTTCTAAAATATCAAACCAAATTAGCAGGCAGCAAATAAATGTAAAATCAAAAATTTTATTTCCTAACGATTCTGCAATGTTTTTTGCCTCTAGATTTCTTAATTCTATAGGGCTTCATATATTTCTTGAATTGAAAAAAAGTTAAACAAACATTGAATTGTATCGAAAATTTTAACTGCATAAAATGAGAACCGAGCAGCATCATTAACCACTAAATTTAAGGAATGCGGGCAACATGGAACCAAAAATGCTCTTGGTTCCAGGGTTCGAATTCGATTCTGAACACCCGCTTCTTTTCCTTTCATATTCATATTCGAACCATTATCATAACTTTGGCTTGTCTTGTCTTCAAAATACGTCACTTCTATTAAAAACTGGTAGCTATTTATTTAATATTAATTAACCAACAAAGCGAAAAAACAATTGAAACAATCTGCATTCTGCACCAGACTAGATATACATTAAAAGTAGCCGTTACAATAGTCATTAACTTTCAAACAAAAAAAAACAAACTGCCTGCGCAAGAACAATTCGACTCCAAATAGAATCATCCCTCTTTAATTTTTAAGCTCTATGCTCCTTTTCCATTCTATTAAAAATTTCATCTCCTGTAATCAGGCACTTAACTCTTACACAGTGTGCAATAAGAAAACCTGCACGCTCTGATCCATATGATTCCGTATAAATAAGTTTTTTTTTAAAAATCTCCCATGTTAGTTTCGATACTCAGTGTGCAAAAAAGAAAACTTGCACATCCATTCACCATTATTTGTAGCAAAGACACCTACCTACCTAATTTCCAAATATATCACCCTCTTCATACAAGAGAAAAAATCTCAACACAAAAAAGTTCCATGCCACCTCATATGTGCAAGATATATTTTATGCACACCGAGTCCCAAAATTAACATAGAAGTATGACGAAGCAAAATACTTATTCATATTGAATCGTATGGGCTAGAACGTGCAGGTTTTGTATCACGCACAGTACCCTGTATGTGAGACTCACATGAGACATTGTGAGTTCTCATCTACAAAGAAAACAACAAAAAAATGTCTCTGAAAAAAGAGAGCAGGTAGGTTTCTGTATTCTGTGCTACCTTCTACTACAAATCAAAGACACAGCAAACAGCATATATTTTTTTTGTTGTTTTCTTTGTAGATGAGAACTCACAATGTCTCATGTGAGTCTCACATACAGGGTACTGTGCGTGATACAAAACCTGCACGTTCTAGCCCATACGATTCAATATGAATAAGTATTTTGCTTCGTCATACTTCTATGTTAATTTTGGGACTCGGTGTGCATAAAATATATCTTGCACATATGAGGTGGCATGGAACTTTTTTGTGTTGAGATTTTTCCTTTTTTTCTCTTGCATGGAACTTTTTTGTGTTGAGATTTTTTCTTTTTTTCTCTTGTACGAACAGGGTGAAATATTTGGAAGTGAGGTAGGTAGGATTTTTAGTTATGCGATATTTTGAGTTAAATTTTCATTGAATGCAACAATGAAAGTAATGTTAGTTAGTGCGCAAGAGATAACTTAGGACAGTTGTGATGGATGTTTTTTTGAGATTATTTTAAGAATGTTTGTGGTTAAAGAATGGCAAATAGTAGTACATATTTGTTTGCAAGATCAGATTACATTTTCTTGCTCCTGGTAATGCGCCCCCAGAATTCTGCGCCCTGTGCATTTGCACATCTTGCACATATGCTTTGTCCGGCCCTGGCCTAATGATAGGTCCAAAGGCAGGAAGCAACTAATTACTATTCTTACTTACTTACTTACTTACTTAAGGTGGCGCTACAGTCCGGGGCGGACCTGGGCCTCAACCAACATGCGTCTCCAGCCAGCTCGGTCCCTAGCTAGCTGTCTCCAGTTTCGCACGCCAAGTTGGTTGAGGTCCTCACCCACCTGAGTGCGCCACCTGAGTCGCGGTCTTCCTCTACTGCGCCGTCCCTCGGGATTGGATTCGAAGACCTTCCGGGTTGGAGCGTTGATGTCCATTCGCTCTACATGACCCAGCCATCTAAGCCGTTGGACTTTTATTCTGCTAACTAGGTCAGTGTCGCTGTACAGCCCGTACAGTTCGTCATTATATCTTCTCCTCCATTCTCCATCTATACGTACGGGACCAAAAATCACCCGAAGAATTTTTCTCTCGAAGCATCCTAAGACGTTCTCATCTTTCTTTGACAGGGTCCAGGCCTCAGCGCTATAAATGAGAACCGGGATGATGAGTGTCTTATAGATGGTGATTTTAGATGCTCGAGAGAGGACTTTACTTCTCAATTGCTTTCTAAGTCCAAAGACGCAGCGATTTGCAAGAGTTATTCTTCGTTTGATTTCAGCGCTGGTGTCGTTGCCTGTGTTTATAGCGGTGCCTAGGTAGATAAAGTCCTTAACTACCTCGAAGTTATAGCTGTCCATGGTGACGTTTTGTCCAAGACGTCGTTGTTCAATGTCCTTTTTTGATGACAGCATATACTTGGTCTTGCCCTCATTGACCACTAAACCCATCTTCTTCGCTTCCGTCGCAATGCTCAAAAACGCTCCACTGACATCACGCTTTGATCTTCCAATTATGTCAATATCATCTGCGTATCCGAGTAATTGGATGGACCTTTGGAAGATTGTGCCTCTAGTGTTGACGGTTGAGTTTTGCACAATTCTTTCCAGAACGATGTTGAAGAAGTCGCATGACAGTGCATCGCCTTGTCTAAAACCTTTTTTGACATCAAATGCATCGGTGAGATCTTTTCCGACCTTGATGGAGCAGCGTGCATTCTCCATCGTCATTCTGCACAAACGGATAAGTTTGACAGGGATGCCAAAACTAGACATTGCTCTGTAGAGCTCTTCCCTATGGATGCTGTCATACGCGGCTTTAAAATCGATAAAGAGATGGTGGGTATCGATTTGAAGCTCCTGGGTTTTTTCCAAGATCTGCCGTAATGTGAATATTTGGTCGATAGTGGACTTTCCTGGTCTGAAGCCACACTGATAAGGACCTATCAGGTTGTTGACGAACGGCTTCAGACGTTCACATAGTACGGCAGAAAGGATCTTATATGCAATGTTAAGGAGACTGATCCCTCTGTAGTTGGCGCAATTTAAAGGGTCTCCTTTTTTATGTATCGGACAAACTATGCTGAGATTCCACTCATCGGGCATGCTTTCTTCCGACCATATTTTGCAGATGAGTTGGTGCATGCTCCCTACCAAGTCATCGCCTGCTGCTTTAAATAGTTCGGCAGCTATGCCGTCAGCTCCAGCAGCTTTGTTTGACTTCAGTTTAGATATAGCTATCTTCACTTCGTCTAGGTCGGGTAGGCGGAATTGTTGATCTGCGTCGCCTAAGTTGAGTGGTTCTACCTCCCTTACAGCGGGATTCGGTTCGTCATCGCCGTTATATAATTTGGAGAAGTGGTCTTTCCATATTCTCAACATAGACTGCGGTTCTACTACGATGTTCCCCTGATCGTCTTTACAGGCTTCGGTTCGTGGCTGGTACCCTTGGGAGTTCTTTTTTACCTTTTGGTAAAATTTACGAACCTCATTCCTGTTGTAACATCCCTCTATCTCCTCGATCGCGCGCTTCTCGTGCTCTCTTTTTTTCCATCTAAGAAGCCGGTGTTCCTCTCTCCTCCTCTGCTCGTAGAGCTCGCGAGCAGCTCTGGTCCTTCTGTGCAGGGCCGTTTTGTATGCCTCTTGCTTCGCTGCGTGCGCTTGCCGGCACTCGTCGTCAAACCAGGGGTTTCGCTGTTGTGGACGTGTGAAACCTAGCACTTCAGAGGCGGCATCTCTGATGGCTGCAAGGCAATGTTGCCACTGGTTTTCAATGCTTAATGCATGCAGCATAGGACTCCTTAAGAGGTTACTAGAGACTCGATCGGAAAAGGACATGGCAGTCTCTTGCGATTGTAGCCGTCTAACGTCGAAACTTCTCACAGTACTTCCTTGTTTTGGCTTGGACCGGGATATCCGTAGTCGTACCTTGGCTACAACGAGGTAGTGGTCCGAGTCAATGTTGGCCCCTCGGAATGTTCGGATATCCTGTATACTGGAGAAGTGTCGTGCGTCGATCGCAATGTGGTCAATCTGGTTGACGGTTGATTGATCAGGAGATTTCCATGTCCCCTTGTGGATATTGAGATGTGTGAACTGCGTACTAGCTACCAGAACGTCTCGCCCCGCAGCGAAATCGATCAGCCTGAATCCGTTGTCGGAGGTGGTGTCGTGCAGGCTGTATCTTCCGATTGTGCCACCAAAGATGTCTTCTCTTCCTAGCTTGGCATTAAAATCTCCTAAGACAATTTTAATGTCATAGCCAGGGCACTGCTCATATGTCTTGTCCAAGAGCTCGAAGAATATGTCTTTGGTGTCTTCATCTTTCTCCTCTGTTGGGGCATGCGCGCATATTAGGCTTATGTTGGCGAATTTAGCCTTGATGCGGATTGTCGTGATGCGCTCGCTCACACTGTTGAAACTCAAGACTTTTTGCCTGAGTCTAGTTCCAACAACAAATCCACACCCAAATAGACGCTGCCTTTGTTCTCGGTAGCAGTCGCCGTAGTATATATCGCAGTCTTTTAGTTTGCGTTTGCCCGGTCTATCCCATCGCACTTCTTGGATGGCGGTAATATCTGCCTTGCAGCAGTTTAGGGCTTCCGCTAATTGTTCGGCTGCACGTGGTCTGTTAAGGGACCTAACATTCCACGTACAGATCCGAAGTTCGTTGTTCTTATTTCGTTTGCTTGGGTTGTCAACAGTGAATCCGTCCGTATCCGAGGCTTGTTGGTGCTTCGCAACTAGAAAATTTTTACGTGGTCAGGAAGTCACCCTGACGGCACAACCCCCAACCTGGAGGGCCAGATCCTTAGTATAACTCCAAGGACAGGGAGCCGGATAAACCGCTCCTTATAGGCCTGGGCTCCGAATAAGTCGTAGAAGCCCTATAAGGTGTTCACTAAGTAGTTCAGCCTTACTGGAACTGTAGACGCCACCGTTGATTCCATCTCGAGAATTCGTCCGCTGCCGTCTGGATAAGGAGAGGTGCCTTAGTGGAAACACCTCTCCCCCCCTCTCTCGTTTGCTGCCCCCAACAACTTTCCACTGGGGTTAGAACCCAATCTCCAGTTGAGGTACTAGGCACCCGATGTTCACCACGGGGAGGTGAGAGTAGGAGTTGATAGACAGAGGTGGGTTTTGAGAAAAAACCTGTGGACGCTTGTGTCCTCTTGAATGCACATGTCTACCATTTGAACATCATTACTATTCTTAGAAGACAATATATCGCATATCAAATTAGAAGTATTACCGGTGATCCTCTCGAATGAGCTGGGAATGAGATATTTTTCCACGATAAAAAAGAATCTGAAAACACTCCCCAGCCTCTTACCTAGCGCCACACATAAAATCATGTCATAATATTGTTCCGTTGCGACGTGAAGAACGGACAAACAAGCAAACAAACAAACCCATTTATAATATTAATAAAGGATTCTACATTCTTGCTAACTAACCACTAACACTTCACTTAGTTATTAGCCAGATATGGCTTGTGCTTATAAGTATTTTCAGGCAAAAATCTGATAATGTAAAAACAAATTCATATACCCTTCATGAGTATGACAGGTAGTTTGAAAGTTTTCCCAACTAAATGTCTATAATCAAAAACACCCTTTTGCATAATATGTAAGACAAGGGAATAGTTAATTTGAAAAGGGCTGTTTTTTAAATTTTTCAAAGAAAACTCAATTCGATTATGAATTTTCTGTTTCGCTACACAATCATTCCTTTTTTTTTTTAATTCACACATCTTCTATAGATATTTGGTATCATTTGATTTATTGTTTGATATCGCACAACTTAAGTTAGACTTCTGCTTAGATTTATCGCAAGAACCATGTCCAAACGTATGTTTGGATCTATTCACAATAATGAAAGCCAAACTACACCCCATACTCCCAAGAGCATATAATGTAGTTTTGGAAAAACAAAAAACGAGCAACAACAACAACAACAATAGACAAACATCTTAACTTAACGAACACTTAAACACTCCTTGTACATATTATTGCCATTTCGCTTTGTGTTTTTTTTTTTTTTTTGAGAAAATCGAAGATTTATTGCTTCGTGTTAGTTTTGTACATACATTGGAAAACTTACACAATATTTGTGCTGTTCTCTGATGTGCACCACATATAACAGCAGAGTCCTTGTTATCCCAATCCTGATCCTGGATCCCGATAGTCCCTTTCTACAAACAATATATCTTTTGTAGGTTCGTATTATTTACTATTAATTCCATTGAAGGGTGTCATTTGTAATAGGTCGGTTTTCCTGTTGGTACCGTGCTACTCCTTCGTGCTTTGCCAACTGGCATGAGGGTTATTGCAAACTAATAGTTACCATGCAACACATGCTTTCACATTTTTCATTCTTCATCATAAAAAGAAGACGGAAAAGAAGAAGAGGAAAAAGTAGGTAGAAGAAAAAAAAGCTGAATGAAGAAAAATACTTATTTGTGGGTGTCGGGCTTAGTGAATTGGGTGTGGGAACTATTTTTTAAACTTCTGCCTGGTGGTCTTTAGGAAAAAATAGTTTGTATGTTGAGAAAGGTAGGGTGTATGCAACAGTTTGGTGAGTCAAGCCCAACACTTAAAGGTGATGTTTGAATATGGTGAAGAAGTTCTTTAAGTTGGTTATACCTATAAGTAAAAAGTGTAGCAAAAATGTTATTCATACGTTATTTTAAAGAGCATAATTTGCTCGTTTTGAAAATATGGTTATGTAAATAAAATTATCTGGCAGCTTCTATACTAAATTGTCTGTTATTAAAAGTGCCTGAAATTTACCTCTTAGAATATTTTAGAACATGGAGTAGATGATTAGGTCCATGCCATAAAGCTCCACAATCCTAAAGATGAAATTCATAATATTTTCATGGACAAACAGCCGGTAAGGTACGAATTAGTCATTCGAAGAATGTGGCGCTGCAAACGTATCCATTTTTTTTAGCTGTCATTGTTTTCCAATTTAAATGTTTTTAATTCTGTTTTTTTTTTTATTTTTGGCATATAGGAACTAAAGGGTGGTTAAATTTTAAGGACCGATGTTGATTGTGAACCACACCTAAATTTCAAACTTTTTCTGCATTTCATTTGATATTTCTCAATTTCAGTTTAATTCAATTTGAACCATGGAAAGATGCACAAACGAACAACGCGTTAAAGTTATTTAGGCTTATTATGAAAATGGGCGTTCAAATCAAAATGCATACCGTGCACTTCTTAATTTGTTCGGTCAATTTAATAGTTCAAATGTGAGTACAATCGAAAAATAGTGCAAAAATTTGAGCAAACCGGGCCTGTAGAAGATGTGGAAATACCAGTGCATGCTCGTACAGCTCGAGCTGCAGCAAATATTGCTGCTATTGGGGATAGTGTGGCTGAAGAGCAACTCGTCGTCGTGCCCTATAATTGCACATCTCATGCTCGTCGTTCATAAACATTAGGTATGCATTAAGACTTGAATTTACACGCTTAAAAAGAGCGTTGACTCAAGAACTAATGTCTTGTCAATGGTCAGAATGATGACAAGAGAAAGGAAAACAGTGGATGATCAATTTTCCAAGAAAATCATATTCGATGATGGGTTACATTTTCACCTCAGTGAAGATTCATCAACAAGCAGAATTTTCGCATTTGGGCAAATGATGATCCAAGAGTGTCAAAAAAACCAATGCACCCACAAAGACTGACTGATTTTTCCAAAATGAGGCCGGTTAGGCAGTTACTGTGGTGTTCGCCATCGAACTTTTTATGGCCCAAATTGGAAGATATGGATATGAACAATGTGGGGTTTCAACAGGTCGGTGCAACTTGTCTTTTGAGCGACAAATTCAACAGCCGCGTTATTTCACGTGGTTACGATGTCAATTGGCCGCCAAGATTATGTTATATGACACCTTTGGACTTCTTTCATTGGGGTTATTTGAAAGAAATGGTGTACGTCGATAATCCAACAACAATCAAGAGCTAAAGGATAGGATGATAATTCGGCACATTAACGGCATAAAACCTGAATTATGCCTCAGTGCATCGAAAATTCGGACCATTGGATGGAGGTGTGTAGCCGAGGTCGCCATTTGGCCGATATTTTGTTCCATACCATAATTGAACTATACCAATATTATCATAATAAAAAGAGGCTGGGATGCGACCCACACTGATAACTTCCCATCCCGTCTGTCGATTTGTCTTGCTTAAAAATGTGTCTATATGTATCAATTTTTACCAAATTTGCGTACTATTTTTTGTAGATTTTATTTTTTTATGAAAAAACGGACTGTTGAATTTTTATAAAAAAAATTACTGAATATCGGAAACAATATTTTCTGTGAAATAAAATAAGTTTGAAGCCAATATTTGTAATTTTTGAAAAGCTGTTTGAGTCGAAAGTAAATTTTTACCAAGTTTTAGTATTGTTTTTTTTAGGTTTTTATTTTTTGTAAAAAAAACTGTCAATTCGATTTTTCTCAAAACTGTATCGAATGTTGAAATAAATATTTCTTATAAGTTAAAATTAGTCAGAAGCCGTTATCTCAAATTTTTGAAAAGATATTTGAGTCGAAAATCAATTTTTTACAACTTTTTTTAATTTTTTTTTTCGGTTTTTAATTTTTTGTAAAAAACCTGTCAATTCGATTTATTTCAAAATTTTACTGAATGTTGACAACAATATTTTTGAAAGATAAAAGTAGTTTAAAGCCAATAACTCAAAGTTTTGAAAAGATATTTGAGTCGAAAATCAATTTTTACCAACTTTTATTAATTTTTTTTTAGGTTTTTATTTTTTGTAAAAAAACTGTCAATTAGATTTTTCTCAAAATTGTATCAGATATCAAAAACATTATTCTTCATTGTTTTGGAGATGAAATCATATTTTAGTCGTAAAATTTTCGAGGTGACAATTTTTTTTTCAGTTTTTTTGATTTATAAAAAAACCGTTAATTGGATTTTTACCAAAAATATAATTGTTTTGTATCACGTTACAATATATAATATAAAATTTAATTCAAGTCTCTAGCGTCATTGGTTCATGAGATATTTAGGTTTAACCAAAATGTTCACCTTTTTTTTAAACTGCTATGGTAAAAAAACCACCCTCGCAATTTTCTTGAGACCCCTTTCTGCATCTTTCTGCCTTATTATCTGTATAACAAAATTTATTTGAAGTCGATATCTCTTCTGGTTCTTGAGCTATAGACGACGAAAAAAACGTTGCGAACGTACGGACGTACGGACGTACGGACGTACGTACACACGCACAGACATCTTTCTAAAAATCTTTTATTTCGACTCTAGGGACCTTGAAACGTCGAGAAATTTCAAAATTTTCAATTTGTCAAATCGGACCCATTACAATAACTTCCTATGGGAAGTTAAAAAGAAATGACAATAATTTCCTAAATTATTATATTCAAAACCAACATCAGCCCTTAAAATTTAACCACCCTTTATATGGACTATATTACATTACCATGAAAGAGAGAAGTCGATAAAAGACGATTTGTCTATATGCCTGACTGTATGTTTATATGGTAGGTACCTAAATCATTGAGTCAATTGATCTCTCCAGTGTGAACATTGCCTGCCATGTACTGCAAAGGTTTTTTTTTGTGTTGGTCCCTTTTTACTCACGCTCTACAGAGCTTAATTTTTGTGACGATAAATACTTAGAGATTCATGATTGTAACGTCTCCAGAATCTTCCATTCTGACAAAAAAAGGGCCAACAATAATTATCGGGTATAAGTTTCTTTTACTAAGCACCCAGGTCTTGGATCCATATGTGAGTGCTGGCAGAACCATCGTCCTATGTAGAGCAGCAACTTGTTCTGTGATAATGGTCAACCTAATTCTTAAATTGCTTACAGTTTTACCCTGGCTATGTTATTCTAGACAACCTTAAAGTCTATAAGTTAAGTTCGAATATTAAATTGTAAACATTTTTCCATCGCCTGCCTAAGAGTTATTGATTTGTATGTGATGAAGCCACACTGATATTGTCCGATGATAATTTTAAAGTACCTATTATAGGCCTAACCGTTTTTGTAGGATAGAGGAGAGTAGTTTATAGGCAGTACTCAACAACATGATACCTCTATAGTTGCTGCACGTTGTGATATCTTAGTTTTGGCGTAAGGAGCTTATGATACCTTTTTGCCAGTATTCTGGCATTCTTTTATGATCCCTTTACGTGCAAAACATTGCTCGATGTAAAGCTGGACTACTGCCACCGTGTTAAAACAGCTCGGCTGATATGTCATCTACCTCTTAATTAGAAAATCTTTTCATATACTTAAATTTGCGAAAGACAATGTCATTGCAATCCCAAAACAAATTAACATAAACGTATTAAATCAACAAGAACGTTTTTGATACTTTGAGCTGGGAGTATTTCTGTAGTTCTGGTAAGGTGATATAGAACAAGTTTGAGACAATATGTTAATAACTAAAACTTTTCTGAGACACTTCAGAATAACAAGTTAACTCTCATGCAAACGTTGTAATTTAAGCTCCATTTCTAAGCTTGGTGATAAAACACATAAGCTGCTGTCACATTTTACATTCCGACTTGTTCAAAAAAAAAAAACATGTTTTCGAAAATCAATAAAATCTCACCAAGCATATGATGCTTTCTGAGCTCAATGTCTGCTTCTAAATAAAATAAAACATCCCAAAACAACACTTTATTTCAATTTATGGTACCTACAAAAAGAAGCTCCGATAGCAATTTGAAATGTAAAAGATAGGATAGAAGAATATTTAAAGAGCTCACTCCCTCTGTTCAGTATCCATGTTTTACATTGCGCTTTGATAAAACACCCTTTCAAGAGCCTTGGTACAATATTCTTTTCTGATTTTTATTTCTTTTTTGTATTTCTGTCCCATAAATTAAAACACAAAAGCTTCTGTCACATGGTTCTAGCTCGAGATCCTACAAGTATGTTTGGTACATGCAAATGTAATCGTCCTACTCTATGATTCATATGGTTTGCTTCATTTGAACAATGGATATAGAAGTTCATGAATGCAAGCAAAAATGTGAAGCCTCTTGACACCATCACCACCACCACCTCACCGGGAAAGGGAGAAGTCTTTGAATGTGAGGCAGTGGCACAATTGTCGGCCGAGCGCCGCAGGGGTGAAGCATCGACCGACTAGAAATTTCGCATTTCTCTTTTTTGGCATCATCTTTTTATGTTATTTTAGAATTTGGGACGCAGCGCAGTGTCATTGTCAGATCCAAGAGAGAGTTAAGCTTAATAGTTTTATCTTGCATGAACAGACGATTGATGGTTACATCAAAATGCACAAGTTTAAGTCGTGTATAGTTGGTATTTGCAAGGATAACACCAAAATAAAGATACTAAGAGAAGTTTGATAGTACGAAACATACGAAAAGTATACAAATGTCATATACTCGTAAGTTCATATTTCGAAGTTGAACTTTAGTTTAAACTTATGTTCGAACTGTTCAGCAAATAAAAAATTGCTTTTGGGGTATTAAACAACAACAGAAACTTTTCATACCGCGAGACATTCTGCCGATACATAAAGATACATAAAGATTGTGTTACATTAGAATACTTATATTGTAAAAACAAGATCTGGAAATTCAATGGAAAGTTGAAGAAATAAGAATTCCGATATCCAAAATCGAATTAATTTTGCCTTAAACACTCTTTCTTATGTGAGCAAGCAATCTTCTGTATTCCAATACAATTTTTCGCTGACGAAAGTATACTCAGCTTGTTTTAGATTTACATCCTTGTCCTTCTTATGTTGACTTTCAACGCAACGATAGCAATCGTCATAAAATGTTTGTCTTGGGATCATGGGAATAATTTAAAAGCATATTATAGCGAGCAGGACTTAATAATTTGAAAACTTAATGCTTTCTTTTTGCGTCTAAATTTTAAAGAAAGGTGCACTGTGTCTGACATCAGGTATTACATATCTCGAGCACAATCTTTGATATATTAAGTTCAAAAAAAGTAAGTACAAAAATAGACTTTCTTCGAAAAAACTTAGACAAACTTCAATTTTGGTGGAGAACTTAATTCTTAATATTCCATTAAAAGTCTAGCTAACTTTTATAAAAATTACTTCAAAATTATTACTCCAGTAACTTTTTCATTTCAATAGAAGGACACCTTGCGTTAAATGACGTAGTTCTGATTTGTATGTTGATTGTTAATGATGTTACCTTAAGTAATAAGCCAAGCTATGTCGGCAGGTGTAAAAATTTTCCGAAATAAATACATTACAATTTTAAATGCAATTTAATTGCTCAAACAAAATTTAATTTACTAATAATTTTATTTTCGAAAATCGTCCTTTTTTTAAATAATTTTTTAGAAGCATTTTTAGTATACGATTATTAAGTTCTTATAAACATACATTTTGCATTTGAATTCCTTTAAAAAATTTGGCCCGTTTTTCAGATATTGAATTTTGAAAGTATTTGTCAAAAATCGGACCGATGGCAATTGGTTTCGAATGTCTGCATATTGTTAAGAGCGGAAAATATTGAGCTTGGTAAAGCATTCTATTGCAGCACCTGTAGCGTGATGGTCAGTGGTAGGAGTAATTGCAGAAGTCTTGTGTTTAATTCCTGCATGTGCACCATGGGTACTACCGTTGGTGATTAATTGACACATCCCCTAAGCGTTATTCTTGTCATTAAATGTTCTTTTTAAAATAAAATAGCCGTTCGGTATAGCCGAGAGTTGTAAGTCACTAGGCCTTGGTTCTCTACGAGATGTTGTAGCACCTAATTTATTTTATTAAAGCGTTCCACATTCGTGTAGTGCGGCTTAACAATAAATAAATGGGAGGAGAAATGCAACTGGTTATTTCACTTGATTATTTTTTATAAAAGTACGGATAAAATAATGATAGGCATGAGACCTTGCGGTGGTGCTCAAGAGTAGCAAATTTCGAAATTAAGAGAATGATCGCCTTTCATTTTTAGATCTTTTTTTTCAGTTCTATCCAAAAGACTCAAGTACGCTATTGGGGCACTAGTCCAATTATAAGAATTATACTCGAGTTTCGGACGAAAAAAAAAAGGTTTTTTAAAATAATAGCGTGATTAGAAGGAGTACAAATCTTCTTGCATCGTCAGGAAACAACTTAAACACTTAGCAGCGATTATTTTGGTTATATTTGATTTTAAACGTTCCGCTTCTTGAATTAAGTAGTTAGAAAGATTGTTTCTAATAAAGAAGAGATTCATCAATACTAAAATGTAAATATTTTCAATAACAGAGCTTGTATCTTTTGAAATATCAAGTGCAATAATTTGTCTTTTTCCAAAACGAAGTAAATATTTGTTCCTGAGAACGTTATAAAACAAAATAAAAATTCTTTGAGGGTGCCCTTCATTAAAATAAAATTTAAAAAAATGAACATTTAAAATTTCAATTTTCTAGTTTTGAACAATAAATTTTGATGGGGACTACTGTAGTTTTTGGTCTTATAAATACATGCAGTGAAAATAATTAAAATGGTTTAGGCAGTAGGGTTGAGGACAGCCGGACGCAACCGCCGGACCCATTTTTTTCCACTTCTCTGTTTTCATAATATCATGTTTGATGAAAATCTAGAATTTTTTACGGATTAATATTTGACTCATATGTGAGAAGGAAAAATTTAAAATGTAATGTAACGAAATATTCGGAGCACAGGCCTATAAGAAGCGGTTTATCCGGCTCCCCATCCTTAGAGTTATACTAAGGATCTGGCAATCCAGGTTCTTCCTCACCACGTTCAAAATACCTTAGTTGCGAAGCACCAACAAGCCTCGGATACGAAAGGATTTACTTTTGAAAACCCAAGCAAAGGAAATAAGGACAACGAACTTCGGATCTGTACGTGGAATGTTAGGTCCCTAAACAGACTGCACGACACCACCTCCGACAACGGATTCAGGCTGATCGATTTCGCTGCGGGGCGAGACGTTCTGGTAGCTAGTATGCAGTTCACACACTTCAATATCCACAAAGGGACATGGAAATTTCCTGATCAATCAACTGTCAACCAGATTGACCACATTGCGATCGAAGCACGACACTTCTCCAGTATACAGGATGTCCGAACATTCCGAAAGGCAAATATTGACATGGACTAATACCTCGTTGTAGCCAAGGTACGCCTACGGATATCCCGATCCAAGCCAAAACAAGGAAGTACTGTGAGAAGTTTTGACGTTAGACGGCTACAATCGCAAGAGACTGCCAGATCCTTTGCCGATCGAGTCTCGAATTACCTCTTAAGGAGCCCTATGCTGCCTGCATTAAGCATTGAAAACCAGTGGCAACATTGTCTTGCAGCCATCAGAGATGCCGACTCTGAACAGCAAAATCCATGGTTTGACAACGAATGCCGGCAAGCGCATGCAGCGAAGCAACAGGCATACAAAACGGCGCGGTGCTGCATAGAAAAACCAGAGCTGGTTCGTAAATTTTACCAAAATATAAAAAAACCTCCCAAGGGTACCAGCCACGAACCGAAGCTTGTAAGGACGATCAGGAGAACATCGTATAGTAGAACCGCAGTCTATGTTGAGAATATGGAAAGACTACTTCTCCAAATTATATAACGGCGATGACGAACCGAATTCCGCTGTAAGGGAGATGGAACCACTCAACCTAGGCGACGCAGTTCAACAATTCCGCCTTCCCGACCTCGACGAAGTGAAGATAGCTATATTTAAGCTGAAGTCAAACAAAGCTGCTGAAGCTGAAAGCATCGCTGTCGAACTATTCAAAGCAGCAGGCGATGAAACAACTCATCTGCAAAATATGGTCGGAAGAAATCATGCCCTATGAGTGGAATCTCAGCATAGGTTGCCCGATACATAAAAAAAGAGCCGCGTATGAGAGCATCTATAGGGAAGAGGTCTACAGCGCAATGTCTAGTTTTGGCATCCCAGACTTATCCGTTTGTGCAGAACGACGATATATAATGCACGCTGCTCTATCAAGGTCGGAAAAGATCTCACCGATGCATTTGATGTCAAAAAAGGTTTTAGACAAGGCGATGCACTGTCATGCGACTTCTTCAACATCGTTCTGGAAAGAATTGTGCAAAACTCAACCGTCAACACTAGAGGCACAATCTTCCAAAGGTCCATCCAATTACTCGGATACGCAGATGATATTGACATAATTGGAAGATCAAAGCGTGATGTCAGTGGAGCGTTTTTGAGCATTGCGACGGAAGCGAAGAAGATGGGTTTAGTGGTCAATGAGGGCAAGACCAAGTATATGCTGTCATCAAAAAAGGACATTGAACAACGACGTCTTGGACAAAACGTCACCATGGACAGCTATAACTTCGAGGTAGTTAAGGACTTTATCTACCTAGGCACCGCTATAAACTCAGACAACGACACCAGCGCTGAAATCAAACGAAGAATAACTCTTGCAAATCGCTGCTTCTTTGAACTTAGAAGGCAATTGAGAAGTAAAGTCCTCTCTCGAGCATCTAAAATCACCTATAAGACACTCATCATCCCGGTTGTCATTTATGGCGCTTAGGCCTGGACTCTGTCAAAGAAAGATGAGAACGTCTTAGGATGCTTCGAGAGAAAAATTCTTCGGGTGATTTTTGGTCCCGTACGTATAGATGGAGAATGGAGGAGAAGATATAACGACGAACTGTACGGGCTGTACAGAGACACTGACCTAGCTAACAGAATTACAGTCCAACAACTTAGATGGCTAGGTCATATAGAGCGCATGGACATCAACACTCCAACCCGGAAGGTCTTCGAATCTAATCTCGAGGGACGGCCAGTAGAGGAAGACCGCGACTCAGATGGCGCACGCAGGTGGGTGAAGACCTCAACCAACTTGGCGTGCGAAACTGGAGACAGCTAGCTAAGGACCGAGATGGCTAGAGACGCATGTTGGTTGAGGCCCATGTTCGCCCGGACTTTCGTGCCACCTTAAGTAGGTTAGTAAGGAGAGACAGAGTTAACAGCCAGGTAACAAATAAATATTTGTTTTACATTTATTAACTCTGAAAAAGTATATTTTGTTAAAAGACAAGTTGGGAAAGTGGTCCAAGCTTAATTCTTTTTTCATGATTGGGATAAGAAAACTCTTACTTTTTCTGTGGCAAAGGGGTTTTCAATTGGAGCGGGTAGATTTTGGCGTCCCGTTGCGACCATTTTATTTTGGTGACATTTCTCAAATCTTTTGTTTATTATTCAGTTGTTTATGCCAAATCATCATGGCAAGTTACACCATTGAACAGCACGTTCAAATCATAAAACTTTATTATCAAAATGAGTGTTCGTTAACGCAAACGTTGCGCGCATTTCGTCCATTTTACGGTAGACGTGATGGCCCTTCACAGTCGACTCTTCAAGGTTTGGTGGCCAAATTTGAGACGATTGGTTCAGTAATCAATCAGCCAAAACCTTTATGTTCAAGGAACGCAAGATCGGCCAAGAACATCGCCGCGGTCCGTAAAAGTGTACAGCAGAACCCAGGTAGTCTATTCCTCGCCTCGAACTCGGAATTTCACAGACTTCACCAGGTGATAATGCATCCTCAAAAGGATACCGTTTGGTGTGGATTTTGGGCCGGCGGGCGCGGTGGCGTAATTTGTCCGTCATTTTTTGAAAACGACGTTAGTGAGGCGGTCACCGTCAACAGAGAGTGCTACATAACGATGGCAGGGGCGAACGCAGGTAGGGGTTTTGGGGGTTAAAACCCCCTCCGAAATATCAGAATATGTGCAGTAATCAAATATCCATTGTCCAAAAAAAGAAAAACAGAAATGGTACAAAATTAATTTCCAACTCAAATTCTAAAACTATGTTAAACAAAAAATTTTAATAAATTTGCTACAAACACGCTAAATTACAACAATAAATTTCTGTATTTTTTGGTAAAGAAAGACAAATATTTTTCTTGTTTTCATTCATACTAACAATTAAAATGTTTAGTATTTTTATTTTCAAACACTAAGGTAGAAGATGAAAGGTTTTTAACTTTTTGTATAAAGCTAAATATTATTATTAACACAGAGATGCTCCCTTTCGCCATGTTTCTTATGGCTAAAAATGAAAAATTGAAAACAGTAAATGACGATCTCACGGCCACTTATGACATATGTATTTAAATGTTAAACCACCGAAAAATTGTTCGGTTCATTTATGTTAGTTTTAACTATAAATTAAAAAAAAATGTTTAACTTAACTTTTTTCACTTCTTGAATTGTGACACAAGAATATTTTAAAACAAAAACAGCAACCCTGTTTGCCTTTGTCGCGTTTTTTCCCTATTTTTCAAGAACAAGAATCAAACTAATAATGAAAGTTACGTTATGTCACCTAAATTTAGTGTCCGACGAAGGTCGATTTTCAGCCGAAGCCGAAGTTGAAGCCTAATTATTAGGCTGAAAGAAAATCTTCGGCCGGAGCCGAAGCCTTAGGTTGAAAAAAGTCAAGAATTCTCCTTTCCACAAACGATGCGCAAAAGGTGTCAGGCAAATTCAAAAATTGAAATTTTGTTCGGCGCCTACTATGATGGCACACATGTGTTTTGAAAATTTTGAATACCTACAGAAGAAAAGATTGCAATTTTTTCTTCGGTATTCAAAAATTGAAATTTTTTCCGGCGCCTAGTACGATGCTCGATATAATAAACAGAAGCCGAAGGTTTGGCCGAATGTTGTTTTTTTGGCCAAATTCGGCCGAACCGAAGTCCGAAGCCGAAGCTTCGGTCGGACACTACCTAAATTCAATATTTTTAAACATTTGAATGCGTTTCTACATTTAAACATACCTTAATGTAAGACACAAAACAATATGGGGCATATTCATAGTCATATTTTAAACCTGATTGTATTTGAACTGGAGTCTAAATTTAACATATATGTAGGTTAGACACAGCTGCTATTCATAAAGAATTTTCCAGCTCTGTTTAGTTAGAAACAGGTTTAAGGCATATTATTCTACTACAATTTTGAAAAATTTCACTTAAACCTATACAAAATAGCTTGTAGAGGGTAACAAAATAAATTGCGTTAGCTGGAGAGCCAAAATCTTTGAAACCCTTTAAACTATTTTGTTTGCTCTTAGTTGAGAAATTTTAGAAGATCAATTATAAACTTGACAATTTTTTTTCTCGAATCGATACCTTTCACACGAATGGTCTTCATCTATTTCAAAGGGGTCCCATCGGGTTAAGTAGAGCTTTCGTTTTTTGTTAGTTGGTAGCATTCCAACATGCAGCAAAAAATATCAAAATATTGATATATGCTTAAGTCTTTTTACATTTTAGTTTTTGTTTTTAAATTTTCAAATAAAATGCCTCGTAACTTAATTTTCTCAATCAATTTGTTTATTTTTGACGTTTAATAGATTTAGAAACAGCTTAAACATAGGTTCCGTCGTGTTTTTTTTAGACTCCAGATTATCGTTTTAAAATGGGTTTAAATTGTCTATGAATAACATAAACTGTAGTTTAATTTAGCAAAGAAAAAATCAAAACTTATCAATGAACAATGAATATGACCCTATGTCTTCGGTCTAAAGTTTCGGAGCGCATTCAAAGTCATTACTTCTAGTATTTTCATGGTGAGAACAAAAGAGAACTGTGAAAATAGAAAAATCTCACCTCATCACGGCAACTAGAAAAAAAGGCATACAAACTTATACTATATCTACTTATACATGCATAATGCATATAAAAATTAAGTTTTAGCTTTGAAGTCAAAGTCAAACTGTTTTGCCAATCGTGAAAGCAAGTCATATATGTGTATATGTAGGTGCAGGGAATTAACTTCACGGGAACTACCTTCACATGGGAACTAACTTAACCACTAGTGAGAATTAATTTAACCTTTTTTTGGTGAAGTTATTTCCCACTGAAGGTGGGAGATAATTTCACTTTTTTGTGGGAATGAATTTCACTTTCATGTGTAACTGTTTCCCACGGAAGGTGGGAACTAACTTCACTCTTCAGTACAGTTAAAGTAAATTAACATGTTATGTTATGATCCCGCGAAGCGGGCCACCCACAGGTGCTTTTATTCAAAAAAGCTGTTGATATTGGCGCCTGCCTGGCGACATTGCATACCCTAAGCGGAGCAACGGAGTTGCGTGAGCGGGTGTGACCCCGAAAAAGGGAGTTAAAATCCTGAGAACCTGCGAAGCGGGCCACCCACAGGTGCTTTTATTGAAAGAAGTTGTTGATATAGGCGCCTGCCTGGCGACTTTACACACCCTAAGCGGAGCAACGGAGTTACGTGAGCGGGTGGACCCCGAAAAAGGGAGTTAAGATCCTGAGAACCCGCGAAGCGGTCCACTTGATATAGGCGCCTGCCTGGCGACTTTACATACCCTAAGCGGAGCAACGGAGTTGCGTGAGCGGGTGTGACCCCGAAAAAGGGAGTTAAAATCCTGAGAACCCGCGAAGCGGGCCACCCACAGGTGCTTTTATTGAAAGAAGTTGTTGATATAGGCGCCTGCCTGGCGACTTTACACACCCTAAGCGGAGCAACGGAGTTACGTGAGCGGGTGGACCCCGAAAAAGGGAGTTAAGATCCTGAGAACCCGCGAAGCGGTCCACTTGATATAGGCGCCTGCCTGGCGACTTTACATACCCTAAGCGGAGCAACGGAGTTGCGTGAGCGGGTGTGACCCCGAAAAAGGGAGTTAAAATCCTGAGAACCCGCGAAGCGGGCCACCCACAGGAGCTTTTATTGCTTAAAACTTACATATTTTTGTTTTGATTTACAATTCAACGCTTGATATTTTTTCAGATATTTCAATCGTAGGTGGGAAGTTACTTCACATAATTTTCTGATGAAATTATCTCCCGCCTTCAGTGGGAGATAACTTCACAAAAAAAAAATTAAATTAATTCCCACTAGTGGTGAAGTTAGTTCCCATGTGAAGGTAGTTCCCGTGAAGTTAATTCCCTGCACCTATATGTATATGTAATTTTTATTCATACATGTTTCTTAGTAGGTACCTATATAAAATAGTGTCAAAAAAGAAAAAAAACATTTGACATTTAAAATAAAAAAATAATATAATATATATTTTTTGAAACCCCCCCCGAAATTTTTTTCTGCGTTCGCCCCTGAACGATGGTAACTAATTTCTTATGGTCCAAATTGAACCATATGGACCTAGACGACATGTGGTCCCAGCAGGACGGCGGCGCTAAGTGCCACGCAGAAAACGCCACGATTGACATTTTGCATGAACGATTTAAGGGTAAAGTTATCTCTCGCAGATGTGATGTGAATTGGGCACCAACGTCATGCGATTTCACCCCGATAGACTTTTTTCTGTGCCGTTCCTTGAAGTCGCAGGTCTTTGCAAATAAATCACAATCGACCTATGCCCTTAAGGTAAACATAACACAGGCCATTGCTTAAATTCAGCCGGATCAATGCGGAAGAGTCATTGAAAATTTGACCACTCGCATCGTGGCCACCTTAAGAAGCCGAGGCGAGCATTTGAATGATGTAATATTCCACACTTAATGTCATATACATGCGTCTTTCAAATGACAATTTGGATGTCATATTGACTACCAAAATTAACTATCGAGAATAATTGTTTTACTGACTATCCGGATTGGGATTAGATTACGGTTTTTAGAAAAAATTGTCATATTGACTAACGCAGTGTTCATATTGACTACCGCAATTGTTATATTGACTACCGCAGTTGCCATATTGACTACTGCAGTTTTCATATCGACTACCACATTAGTCAATATGACTACCGTAGTTTCAATTACCTTCAACCAAAGTTGTAATATTGACTACCAAGTTGTAAAACAATTTCGGATCCCAAAATTGACAACCAAAAATTGTTCTATTAACTACCGCTGTTATCGGCTGAAAATTGACTACCAAATAGTCAATTTGACTAACAAAATTCTCAATAGGATGACTTTTTTCGTTCTGTGTAATCGGTTCTAAACTAAAACTAAACTAAAACTAAATTTTCGACTTCAGCCGATGCCTATAACTTTAACTTTTAACATAAACCCTTTTTCTTGGTATAAGCTTAGGAAAAATGTTATTTGTTCGAATTTACAATTTGATTTAATAGTAGATTTTTGATCTGTTCCCTTCAATTTTATTAGACTATTAATGCTTTCCAGATTTTCCACTATTTTCTTGTTTTTCATTTTTCTAGAATCGATAGCTTATTTTTGAACACATTTTGTAATTCAAGTACCTATTCAAAAGAAAAAAAAGAAGAAATGACTTTTATGCAGAAAAGAAACCCACACCGTTTTTAAGTACTTGTCGGTGGTTGGAGCTAGATTTATTAATATTTAATTTTTGTTTTCACCCGAACATCAGAGAGTGAAACATTTAATTGGCTGCATAAGTTAAAAATCAGCTAACTATTAATTTTTTACATGAATTTCTCCTTCCCATTTTATACAAGCTAGTTTTTCATAAAATTACTTAGTTATATGGAAGTCCTAATGGTGCTTGACTGCAAAAGACTGAAACAAATTGTGCCAAGTAGTGAACGTTCAAATACCAAAAATTACGAGAAAAAAATTTACATTTATATTGAAATAAAAATATATTAAGTAGGTGTATACATACATATGTATGGAAAAGGAAATGCAAATTATTAAGGGATTCTTTTAAAAGGTTCAAGAATCTTTTGTGAGAGTTTAAGTTTTTTTTTTAATATTTTTTTATTTCCTTGGTAAAATTTGCATGATGCAGCTAATTAATATGCAAAAACAAATCATGGACTGATGTTCCTTTTCTTTTACTATTTTGTTTTTTTTTTTATTTTTAAAAGGGAAAATTCATCATCATACTCGTTCGTACACTAAAAATATAAGGAGTACAGTGAGTGTACACTGTACAGTAGTGAAAAGGTTTTCTTTGACGGAAAACTAATTTTACAGTTAGTTAAGCAAACACGAAGATTTTTTGGTATTTTGTTTAAAAAAATGGCTCATGAATGCAGTCTACAAGCTTTTCGTTTAAGCAAATTTAATTTCATATCGTTGTAGCTTTTGATGAAAATAAATGTCCATTTTTGCTGTTCGTTTGATCAAATTAACTTTGTAAGCGAGTTGGTAGAGTAAACGATATAATTGCATAGGTACATAAATATATTTGCTAGCTAGGTTTTTTGAAAGTGAACATAAGGTCAAGCATTTATAAGAATTTTTTGACCTCAACGTCTTAAGGTCGATGTCTTTCATAAAAGAGAAAGGAAGTGAGTGCCGAAAGGCTAATCATTCTTTTATCAGTACAAAACACTTGTAGTTTCAATACTTAGAGAAGAAGGAATTTTCAATTTCAAATTGTTTAAAAAAAAAACAGAGTTTTGATTTTGATTTTTATAAATATCATTCTGGAAAATATCTTTAAAACTAATTTCTTAACCTTATTTTGAGAAAAAAAATCTTATAGTTAATTTAAAGCTAGAAGTTAACGGAACTCAAAATTTCAATTAGTGATACAAGAATTAAGTACTCTTTTTGTTCGTAAATGAGCGAAAAAATCATTTTTCGTTATTGACAGATTTCAAAATGTTCCCAAAAACCACAAGTCGGCATTAAAAGTAATTAAGGTTTTTGTTCAAACTGTCCGTTTAAAGGCTTTTACTTTTCAAAAGTAAATGATACATAAAAGTTAAACGAAATTTCTTAGTACGTGCTTAAAAGTTACAGCCATTTTAAAAAATGTCAAAAGTCGAAAAAATCAATTTTTTTACATACTTTAACCAAAAGGTACATTAAATATAGTAAGCTAAATCTAAATCTTAAGCGTTTCAAGTATTTTAAATGTATTTTTAATGTTAACAGAAAATATAATTCTTTTTCTTAAATCAAGTTTTTTAAGCTATATAACAGTGGATCAGGAGGCACCTAGATAATACTAAATGATAAAATGTGTGTGTATGGTGACACATGACCAACTGGGGGGTCTTGCTTCCAAAAAGTAAAAAGTTGTTTAACTTTCCACCTACATGAAAAGCTGATTATTTATTTGAAATACAAAATGGATCGAAGAAGGTTTTGTGGAAGGTCTTCTTACGATTAGACTTACGATGCGATGGACAACGAGTTTGAATTTTAAGGGTAAGATTCTGATAGGTATCTTCCTTCTGCTTCCGATGAGGAAGATAATGTTCCTATGGTTAATAATTGGAGACCTGTTGATGGAAGTTCTTTTTAAAAAAATTGATAATGGGTAACCCATGGAATCTGTTTTGCTTTTGATGCTCTTGATTATTTTTAAATCATGGTAACTCAAGAAATTAATGAATTGATAATTCTTCAGACAAATTCGAACGCTTAAAATGCTTTGTCAAGTAGAGCTGTTATAATCAAACATCGCGAATAAAGAGTTCAAGAAAAAAAGTAATTTTTTCGGACTCGTATTATATTTGGGCATTGTCAAATACAAATGAAATGAATATTGGAGTAAGGATTAATTTTTCAAGAACTCGTTTGTTTTTCCAGTGATGTTACGGAACAGTTTCAACTGATTTTGAAATTTGTCCATTTTGCTTATAATGTAATTGTTTGGAAGTATCGGGTCTATCAATAAGAGCGCTACAAAGGTTTTTTTTTTTTTAAACAAAAACGATTTTGGACATCAATAAAATTCTTTAATCCTGTGAAATTACAGTAACGTGTCGGTCTTGATCATCACGGAAGAAGTACGACCCAATGAAGCCGCCAAGTTGTTGCTCAGCCCAATTCACGAACATACGACGCTTCTGGTGGTCAAGCAGTTTTAGTTCTTGCCTCAATTTAATCCTGTAAGGTTGTAAGTCAAGAACTTTTCGCTAAATTCGCCACAACGAACGTCACAGAGATGCCCAACGCTTGAGAACGACCTGTGAGGGACACAAATTTTGCTTTCTTCAATTGAAGCCTCAGCGGCAGCAATATTTTTCGACACTACCAGCACTTCTTTGTCTCACTGGCACGGGAATATTTTGTACTGTGCCTGTGGATTCAAATTTTACCACTAGACGCTCAATTGTTGATCTGCTAGGACGATTATGACGACCATAAATTGGATCTAGCGCTCTTAACGTTGAGGCCACAAGAAGTGATAGATGCAAAGCGATAGCCGAATGGAAAGACAAACCATAGATACTATGTTGAGCAGAAAACGCGTTCTAGAAGAATGTGGCACAGGAAAAAGAAATCGGAAAGGTGAGTCTATAAAAACGCTGAAAATGGTTATTGATTACAACAACACCAAACAAGGCATCGATATTTTGGACCAAATGGCATGTTTTTTTACACAATTGAGAAACACTATAAGTTGATACCATCAATTCTAAATTCTTAGATTTAATTTTTGAATTATAACATACAAATTATACGATTTTGAACAAAAAGGAACAGTGAGAATTGTGAAATGTCTTAACTTTAAACTTATCATTTAACATACTATATTATTTTTGTAATAATGTTGGCAAATGTGAATGAAAATAACAATTTTAAAAGATATCTGTTATTTTACTGTGTAAGCTTTATAAATAAATAAACTGAAACTGATCTGAAATGTATCCTAGTAAAGATAAAAAATTTCTAGAACTTCGAAAATTAAAGTTTAAATTATAAAAACTAAACCATTAAGGCTAAAACTTTACTAACTTATGAATCTTGGTAACTTTTTTATAGTTTCTTAATGATGATGTTCTTAGCGTATTATTATTAATAATATCTTAATATAAAACTATAATTTTATTGGACTGAAAAATGAGTCATTATATTAGTTATTTACTTGTACTTAATCAAATTCTAAGCCTAAAATGTACGTGTTATGAGAAGTAATAAAAAAAGTGTGTATGTATACGCCTTAGTATACCATACTAACTATTTTCTTTGTATAAAGTGACTATGATCAAAATTAGAAATTTAAGCAGATTTTAAAAAAATTGGTTGTGTTTCTTCATTTAATTAACATTTTTTCTATTACACACAAAGAAAAAAAAGTACCTTTATATTTTATATTTTGACAAAAAACCCAAACCCAGCAGATAATACCGAAATAAAGATACTAAAAATTATTGTAGATTAAATAACAATTTAATAAAAATAAACTATTTCTAAAACAAAAAAAGCAGTCTTTCCTTCCCAAATCGAATAAACTGTATTGCTTTGATTCCTATACACCATAGCCTATCGATTTTGATGTTTTCGGTAGCAAATTGATAAGACTAGGTCGTAGTACCTGTGTGAAGAAATTAGTTGATACCTATTTGAGTACTAATTTTAGGACTAATACTGGTACTAACGTTGAAACTCTGTGAAGAAATTGGCCGGACTTTTCCAAAAATGTTATCAAATATATTTAAGATATTCTAACAAAATACTCTGAAGTCAATATGTACTGTACATACATATGTATATGTACGAGTATGTTTTTGTTCTTCAGACAATCAAGTTGAAAAATATTTGTCCCAGTTTTTTTTTGATTTATAAAATAAAAATGTTGTTTAATTTTGTTTAGAGTTTATACAGGGTTTTTCAACAGGTACGCTACAAAAGTAGAGCCACAGGTACAGCGAACGACGCCATATTTCTTGCCGCACTTTTGACATTTATCTTCAATAAGGTTTTCCATTTCATAATAAAGAGATATACGAGCCAACAACGAGTCGAAATTATTAAAATTCACTACCGAAATTCCGGAGTTAGCGGCCTCAACGTTAAGAGTGCTACGTCCAATATTTATGGTCGACATAATCGTCCTAGCAGATCACCAATTGAGTGTCAAGTGTTTTATATTTCAAGTTTATTAGTTTTATTTGTTTAACTTTTGCAAATGTACTTATTTTAAATAACTATACTTAATAATTTATAAGACGTTAACCTGTTGGATGCCGGACAGAGAGATACCATATTTTATTCTTGTTGTTTTATAAGTTTTACATAAAGTAAATTGTTACACCATGGTGTTGCCAGCAATTATATTTAATTAAATATAACATCCTCCCAGTTTTAAATTAGGTTTATATACAAACAAATGTTTTCAAAATATATATGTATATACATAATTGTTAGAATAATACAATTCAATTTAAAAATAGTATCAACATTTCATTTGTTTCTTTTTTTTCAAGAATTTAACATTAATGTTTTGTTAAAAACAAATAATATCTTTTTACCGTTTATAATCATGTACAATTTTCTTAGTTCTATTACTTCTTCGTTGTTGAACATTTGTATTTTTTAAATGGCTGGTTTTAGGTATATTCTTAGATACTAAATTATTATTCAAATAAGACAAATCAGTACCATTTATAATTGTATCTTTTTCAGCATAAGACTTAGGAATGTTTTTGTACAAATAATTAAACGTTGGTTTTTTATTTATTTTTTTTTTTCAATTGGTTGACATGAACAACTTTAAATTGAAAACCAATTTTTACTATATATCTTACAGTACTTAAGATTTTTTTAACAATACATGGTAACCACATCTTAAGTTCATTTATGTGGTTTTTATATACCATATCCTTCCCAACTTTATATTTTTTTAAATTATTTTTTTCCAAAGTCTTATACTTAAGAGATTTTGACTTTTTATAAATTAATTTCTTTTTGCTGTTTTTATTATCAATATTATTATTTTTACAAAAATTATCCATTAATATTTTAGGCTTATAAGAAAAAACTAGATCAGATGGAGTTTCATTGACACCGAATTTGGAGTGTTTCGATGATTAATTTAAAACAAATCGATCTTTTTTTTTTTTTCGAAATTCATTTTTTTTATTCATTTAAACTTAACTCTACTTACATGCTAGACAAAATGGGAAACTAGCCTAATTAATTCTACTTAAATATAACTTACTGGCCCTAATCGGGCGCTCTAAGAAATTCATGATTCTTAAAATTAATGCCTTTCGGTCTACGAACTAAGATTGTTTTATTTATTTCAATTTATGTTTTTTTTTTTTTAGAAAAGTTTAAAAACTAAAATCTTTATCATTTTTTGGGGTTTTTACTTACATACTAAAGTCCTTAAAATAAAACTTAAAATTACCTAATCTACCTACAAACTACTTAAAACTAGAACAACCACAGCGGCAAAACAACTATGTCCTTCTATTTGTAATTCCATCGAGGATTTTTATAATATTGTCTGTGATATGTGTTTGCATTTTTTTTGTTTTTTTTGTATTTTTGATTTCTTTTTTTTTGTTTTGTATTTTATGAGATTTTGTTTTTTTATACTTTTTTTTTTTTTTATTTTATTGTGCCACCATTCCTGCTCTACTTAAACCTAAAACTTAAGACTAAAACAAGTATGTAAGCCGGCCAAGGCAAAAATACCCCACCCCGGATTACCCATGATCAGTTGCAGTTTGAAGCCACCAAAACTGGTTCTCCTGCTTCACCCTATCAATGCGGTCCTTTTCGGACACAGCCCTACTGAACCGAAGCAGCTCCGCTCCATCACGAGCGAGGATGCCCCGTTCATACAGGAGCCGCCGGTCTACGGTTTTTCGCCTGACGTGGTAGATAAGCGGTACTGCCAATCTATCCTGTATCATGCCGCACTGGTCTAGATAGAGGAATGCCTCTGGTGGGATAAAGCCGCTCAAGCGTGCATTGTCGAAGTAGTTGTCGTTCGGATAGAACGGCCCGAAAATCAGATTGTTGGTCGAAGTCATAGCCCTCGCAATGTGACCCCGAACAAGTTTTATCACGAAATTGTCAATTCTATTGATTCGAGCCCCGTTGTATAGAACCTCGTTTGAATAATAATGCAGATAAGAAGATTCCGGTGTCCGATACAAACCGAGACAGCGCCGAAGACACTGTCTCTCGAACACCCGAAACTTCTCCATTTGGGAAGGGGCAATGTTGAACCACACTGGACAACCATAAACAATCATTGGCCGTATGAGGGCCATGTAGCAAATTACATCAACAACAGTCATCTGTAACCTCTCCTGCATCAAAACAAACTCTCTTAAATAAATCATATGACAGAACTCTCTTAGATCACGAAACCAAAAACACTCCAAATACATTAATTACAGCCACAAACCATAATCCATCACAATAACCAGATTCACTATGAATTTACGCATCCTCCAATGGAACATGCAAGGCTATTGCAACAACAAACACACTCTTGAGCGACTTATCGCTAAATATAAGCCAGACATTATAGCACTGCAAGAAACTCACATTATTTCAAAAAAATTACATTTATTTAATATGAAAAACTACAAATCCTATCATTTCAATAAAGATTATCATTATAGTAAGGCAGGTATAGGTTTTCTCGTTAGAGAAAATATTCCAGTAACGTCGCACATTACGTCCTCATCAACTTTGCTTCATCATACCATTGAAATTCCAGATAGAACACCCATTAAAATTACGAACATTTATAAAGAACATGATATACAAATAAATTCAAATATTTTAGATTCAATTCCTAGAATTAATGATGGATGTCATCATTTTGTACTGGGAGATATAAATGCCCACAACTCTTTATGGGGCTCAGATGTCACAAACAGCGTTGGCACTTTGTTTGAAAACTTTGCCAACGACCATAATCTCATAATCATGAATGACGGTTCTCCCACTTTCTTCAGTACGAGAAATACTTTTTCCGCAATTGACGTTACAGTGGCAACTCAAGATTTGGCACCCCTTTTTCGTTGGGAGGTACTTCCTCAAGAAAGCAGGGATCATATTCCAATTTTAATTCGTTCTCATGAGCAAAAATTAACTAGCAAATTCACAGCACGTTTCAAGGAAGAACTAGCTAACTGGACCTTATTTGAAGAGAGCACTAAAACATTGACAATGACAAATCCTACAACCCAAAACACCAACCAAGAGGCGTCGAGAATCAAAAAAATAATTAGAACTGCTGCAGCTAAATCGATCCCACAAACAAAGAGACATTCATCAAAAACTAATCCAGTATGGTTTACACCAGATATAGCCAAATCAGTAAAGGATAAGGACAAGGCCTGGAATAAAGCTCGAAGGTTTCCAACAACTGAAAACTGTATTGCGTACAGAAGAAGTTGTGCAAAATTAAAACGAGAATCACTTCAGTCAAAACGATCTTCTTGGGAAAACTTCGTCAACACAATGAACCCATCATTAGATAGTCGAACACTGTGGAACAGGATAAGATCCCTTCATTGCTATAGATCACAGCTCGAATTTCCATACATGATCTCAGATAACAATAGATTGCTAAAAGATTCTGAAACAATTGCTAACAAACGAAATGGAAAAAATACAGTGATAACTCAACTTATCCTGCATCTATTATCGAAGAAAAAAATAATTTCGATGTAAACAATCTTGAAACAAACGAAAATCAATGCGAAATTCTTAGTGAACAGATTTCTCGCCTAGAACTTGATATGACTCTTAGAACTGCGAAAGGTAAAACTCCAGGTGGAGACAAGATTACCTATAAAATGGTTGAAAAATGCTCCGATGTACTAAAAGACAGACTATGCTTGTTATACAACAACATTTTAAAGACTGGTGTTTTTCCACACGACTGGAAAAGGGCTCAGTTCAAGCCAATTCCTAAAAACTCCCAAAATCGCCACAGCTTCGATGAGTACCGACCTATCGCACTGCTTCCCATTCTCTCCAAAATTTTTGAAAAAATTATTGCGAGACGGATATGTTGGTTTGCAGAAAAAAAGGCACATTCAGGACAACACGCTTTTAGACAGAACAGAGGAGTACATACACTTGTTCACTTGCTCGAGCACAAACTCGCTGAAAATCTTTCCAAAACCAAACATAGTCTAGTTATGTCATCGGACCTTCAAAAAGCTTTTGATCGCGTTACCATGATTCCCGTCCTTACACAAATGTCACAATGGGGAGTCCCCTTTCGGATAGTCAAACTTATCGCGTCCTTTATGACTTCAAGAACCTTCCGAGTTAATGTTGATGGTTATAAATCCACACTCTTTAAACTGGAAAATGGAACACCTCAAGGATCTCCTCTCTCGGTAGCAATTTACAACACCTATGTTGATTCGCTTTTAACTAAACTCACGCAGCTTGAACCTCAACTTGACTTTGTTGGGGTTTATGCTGATAATATTTATGTAGTAGCATCCGGCGACCCGATGCAGGTGAAATCTATTTTAGAAAATGCAGATAGGGCTATCCACACATGGTCCGAAAGAAAAGGGGCCATAATCCCTCCTTCAAAAGTAGATTTATTGCACCTATGCAGGAAAAGAAATTGTAATCCATTGCCATTGAATATTCGCGATACTGTAGTCTCGGCTTCAAAAGAATTAAAAATTTTGGGTATTACATTTAGTTCTAAATTAAAATGGAATATTCAGGTAAGAAACGTAATCCTTCAATTAAAAAAACGATGTAACCTCCTAAAAATGATTTGCTCCAAGAAAAAAGGACCTCATCTTGAAATAGCATTAAAAATAGCAAAAACACTCGTTGAAGGTACTTTACAACATGGACTTACAACCTACAACAATCAAAAACTGCAGGACATCGACAACGCGATCAACAATTGCTTTCGTTCAGCCTCAGGAGCACTAAAATCAACAAGGATCGAGGCTCTTAGACTGGAAACTGGGTATCACTCTCTTCATAACTTTGCCAAAAGAAGAGCTATTAACTTAGCAAGCAAGGCCCTTGCCGATACAAAGCATCCCTTGTATAATATTGCCAATGCAATTACTAATTCAGAAACAAATAAACGGAAAAACTCGATTTCTGCACTTGTAAAAGTATTTAGCTTAATAAAAGTCCAACCAAATTCCTTGTTGGAACCAGGTTCAATACAATATAGTCCGCCCCCTTGGAAACGAAATCTGCTTCAAATAGATACAAAATTAGCAGCATTTAAAAAGAAAAATACTACGGATGATATGTTCCAAGCTCTTCACCAAGAGATGATCGAAAAGGTCAACCCTGATCACATCTTTTATACAGATGGCTCTCACAAAGATGATAACTCATCTTTTGCAATTGTCAAATGGGAACAGCATTCTCAAACCTCTTCGGTCTGGCAAAGACTACTACCTAGTGAAGCAGGCAGCTACATTGCTGAACTAGCAGCAATTCAAAGAGCTATCTCAATTGCGAAAACTTATTTGGGACGAAGTATTATTATGACAGATAACCTTGGGATACTAAAAGGCCTAAAAAATGAGACAAACCGATGCCCTTCTCTGGAACAATTAAGATGCACAATGACGGAAAACATAGTACTAGCATGGGTACCAGGGCATTCTGGTATCAAAGGCAATGAAATGGCGGATGATGCAGCTAGAGATGCTACCAAATTTCCACTTGTTATTGATTTGCCAAATTTCTATCAATTGACTCGCCAAATCTATTTCCAGGAACTAAAGATGGAACTTGAAGTTAATTGGAATAACTGCAATACTTTTCTTCGTACGCATAATCCACATCATCATCGCATTCCATATAATAGGCAACTAACAAGGGAAAATTGCATAAAGATACTCCGAATCAGAGTTGGAAAAACTATTTTTACGACCAAACACCTTTACAATAATGAACTCCCAGAATTGTGTGAAGCCTGTCATGAAGTTCTATCAATTCATCACGTATTTGTTGAATGTCTTTTATCACGGCAGATCGATCCTTCACTTGAAAGCACACTCATACTCAAAAAATTATCTACCATTCTTTGCCCAGCCGATCATAATACAATACAAAGAATCAAAACTGCTTTAGATATTCACAATAAATTTAATGAAATCTAATGTAAATATTTCTGTTTTTAACTATAAATGTTTCACTTTAAAGTCATTACTTTCAACAATCACTTTGCTAAAGTTACTCTGTAATTAAATTTAAGTTTTCTATAAGACGGCATCACTTATGGTCTTGTTGCCCTGATGCCTTATTAAAAAAAAATAATTTATAAATTTATTTGTAAATTATTTGATTAAATAAATAAATAAATAAATAAATAAATAAAAATTATGAGTTAATATATCGATTAAGTTTTTGGCGGAGGTTCCATTCATTACAACCACAATCAAATAGCGACTAAATACATCTACACCTAAAAGTAGAGTCTTACTTTCAAAATAACTGGCCAACTGGACACAACTTTTTCTTTTGTAACAACAGCTGTTGCCTGACAAATTTTACAGCACGCAACAAATTCTTTTACATCAGAATCAATTTTCTGCCACCAAACGTATGACAGACACATTTTTTTCATTATAACAATTTATTCCATTGTGATTACTATGGATTGATTTAAGCATTTGCATTCTTAATTTAATTTTGATGGAATTACAATTCTTGACCTGTGATATACGCAATCATTTTTTAAACTTAACTGATTTTTAAATGCAACAAAAACTTTAAACTCTGGATTCACCTGCTTTGGCCACCCGTTTTTTATAAACTCATATATTTGAGAAAGTTCTACGTCTTTTTTCGTCTCAGCTCGAATTAACTCTTTATCAACATCTATGGTACCTGGAATAGGAAGACGCGACAAAGCATCAACAAACGTAGTTCTCTGGCAGGCTTATGTTTGATTGAATAATCAAAAGCCTAAAGCGGTATTGCCCATCTTTGTAATCTTGCCACCGCGACCGAAGGAGTGCCTTTCTTTGGATTAAATATCTCCTTTAAGGCTTGGTTGTCGGTATGAATATACTTTAAAAACTTCTTCACCGCAAACATAACTGCCAAAGCCTCTCGATGTAACTGTGAGTAATTCTTTTCAGAATCGCTTAGGGTATTACTTGCAAATGACACCGGTTTTTCTACATCCTCAACGACATGGAAAAGTACTGCTGCAACGCCATATGGACTTGCATCTGTACTTATTATAATTGGTTTATACTTGTCGTATAGTTCTAGAACATTATTTTTTACGATAAGTACCTTGGATCTAGCAAACTCTTCCTGACAACTTTTATTCCACAAAAATTTTGTATTTGTATTTCAGGTATAAACCTTCGATAGAAATTTAAAAGCCCTAAATATGATTGCAGCTCTTTAACATTTGTAGGACAATGAGCTTTTGTAATAGCTTCTTTGGGATTTGGTCGCACCTCATTTTTCCCAATGATATGACCTAAATACTCTACTGTAGGTTTTAGAAATACGCATTTAGCTAAATTTATTCTGACTTTGTGATCATCTAACTTTTAAAGAACCTTGAATAGTTTCTCTTTACATTTTTCAACAGACTGCTCCAATGACGACATCATCAATAAACGCCCATACACCTTCAATGCCATCTAAAATTCTATTAATCACCGATTGAAATATTGAAGGAGCACCCGACACACCAAACGGCAACCTAGTGTATTGTAAAAGACCCTGATCAGTGTTTATAGTTAAAAGTTCTCGCGACTCTGGAGTTAACACAAGCTGTTGGAAGGCCCCAGCCATATCCAATACGCAATAAACTGTACAGTTTGGCAAATTTGCGAAAATATTTTCCACATGGTTTAACGGATAATGCGATAAAAGAATGTATTTGTTGACTGTTACTTTACAGTTAATGCACAACCTAATCTCACCATTCTGTTTTGGAACACACACAATTGATGATGCCCACTTACTGTGGTTGACAGGTTCAAGAGTTCCTTCAGTTGCAGAAAGACCAAATGTGTCTCTCACACGTCGCGTCGTTCTCAAGCGTTGGGAATCTTTGTGACGTCGTTGTGGCGAATTTTGCAAAATGATCTTGGCCTACATCCTTACAAAATTAAATTGACGCTAGAATTAAAGCTGCTTGACCACCAGAAGCGTCGTATGTTCGTGAATTGGGCTGAGCAACAACTTGAAAATGATGGGGTTCATTTATGGCTGAATGGCTTCGTCAATAAACATCCGGTACTGGTCAGGCAGAAATCCACACGTACTCCATGAGTCATCATTAGATCCCGAAAAATGTACGGTTTGGTGTGGTTTATGGGTCGGCGACGTTATTGGGCAGTACTTCTTCCGTGATGATCAAGACTGGCACATTATTGTGAATGGGGATGGCTACTGTTCAGTGATAACCGAATATTTTTGGCCCATTTGGATGATATGGACTTGGAGGACATGTGGTTCCAACAGGAAGGCGCGGCACCGCAAGCCACACAGCGAATGTCACAATCAATTTATTGGAAACCATGTTTGGAAAACGTGTTATCTCACGAAATGGCCCAGTCACTTGGCCGCCTCGGTCATGCGATTTGACGCCGCCGTTAGACTATTTTTTGTTGGGCTACGTCAAGAATATGGTCTATGCCAACAAGCCAGCGTCAATTGATGAACTTCGTACGAATATCTAACATGAAATTGCAGCAGTCCGATTTATGCTTGAAAACCGTCGAAAATTGGGTTGAGCGTCTGGACCATGCAAAACAAATCGAGTTCTATACATTATGCCATCAAACGTATTTTCACAGGAATAAAGAATTTCATTTAGGTATATCCAAAACAGTTTTTGTTTTATTTAAAAAAAAAAAAACTTTTGTAGCGCTCTTATTGAAAACCCCGATACAAAATTTAAATGACGTCACAACGAGTAAAATAAGATTAAGTTTAAGTGTTTTCGATAAAACACATTTTTGACTGTTTAAAAAATGTCTATTATAAAAACTTAATAAACGGATTTATTTTTAAGCTCTTTCTACACATTTTTATGTTACAAAACAAAATTTTATATCAAGTCGATATCTCTGATGGTTTTTGAGATAAAAAAGGAAAAAAAATATAAGCTCAATGTAAGAAAGAACGATAGTTAGGACAAGCAAACGTACTGACTGGCCAACAGAAGAACAAATTCATTTGAATGTCAAAATATTTACAAAATTTCAATTCAACACATCAAAGCTATACAATGCCTTACTTGACATAATTATACAGTAATTACCGTCATTTTGAGGGAACCATGAATTTTTGCTCCGAGCACTAAACATGTAATTTAGTTTTCGGTTCAAAATCACCCTAAGAATTTTGATATATGCATATGTATATGTATACATTTTTATATGCAGGTCCTAATACTCTTGAATAATCAAACTTTCTAAAAAGGTACGAGTAACTTTATTTTGGGAGGGAGCTTTTGGTAAAATTTAAAAGCTTTTCATACCGCTTAAAATACACATTTCAAATAAGGTTTAGACTGTTTAGATTTCAAACATTCCAAGATTCATTTTGGGGGAACATGGACTCTTTACTAAGAGCTAAGCACTGTGTACAGGTTCTGCGAACATTTCAGCTATTGGAGTCATCCAAAGGTAGACATTTTTATTGTTAGTTGTCTAAAATTTAGAAACAGTGCACGCTTTTGGAAAATAGGGAATCTGATATAAAAAGAATACCTCCTCTAACATCGTGATATTTTCTCCTAAAAATCCGACACACTCTTCCATTTCCCCCACTTTCATTTATAGCATTTATAACTTGTTCCGCTAATATATTAGTTAAAATAATTGTTACTTATCATGGTTTTGGATTATAATCTTCAAGTTCATAAAAAGAATTTTATTTTCTGTGCGTATTTGAACATTTTTATCAACCTACTTCGAACCAAAAAAAGGAAACAAAAATAAATTTCTGCTGATTTCAAATAAAAGACTAGCCAAATTACAATCTTACAAACACACAGCATTAAATAGATGAAGACAAAACCTCCTAAACAAAACAAAAGTAAACTTCTTAGATGATAAAGTCAATGGAAGAGATTGGCAAAGTAGAGTATTTTGCAACTACCACAAAATATCAATAAATAAAAATAAAAACACACAAATTCCCAACTTATATACGCCCCATTAAGAGTAAAATCTATGGGAAAGTTTTATATATTGGTACATATGTATATACATTCTACATATGTACAGTACATACAAGGTATAAGGTATACTTTCTCCTTATAAAATGTTTGCTTGATAGATTTGGCATTCGGAATGCTGCCAAAAGCTTAATCCACAGATTGCAGATAGCGATGGATTCAATGCTTCGTGCTTATTGCCAATTGATTTGCCAAAAGGCTAACTCAAGCGTGAAAAGAATTAGGATCGATTTTGCATTTATGAACACATGTTTTCTATTCCTGTATAAATATAGTACAATTGAAAATGTACAAGTACGGACAAACAGTCCAACCCAGATGTTTTTAACCTTTATTTTAGTAATTCAAGGGACATGTTTAATAACTGTTTCTCAAGTTATACTTTTTCAAAGAATTTTGATGAACTTAGATCGAAATCGACTGCAAAATTACTACAAAAAGTTTTGAGATATCACCTTTTAAAAATATATAATGTAAAGGCTTCTTTATTATTTGTTCAAATTTAGCTCAAGAATAATAATAATAATAATTGAAAACATCAAATTAATTATTTCTATAAAAAGATTACAAACAAGTAAAAAGTAAAGTACTTATAATAAGAAGGAATTTAAGCTCTTTAAGGTTATAGAAATCTAAAATGAAATTTTTTTTCTACAAAGTTCATGATAATTTTCCAAATCCTTAATGTACTGTTAAATTTTTTCAGTTAGGTTAGGTTAGGTTAGGTTGAAGTGGCTGTCCAAGATGGAAACGGACACACTTAGGCCAGTTTGATGGCCCATTGTGATACCACATGAATCTTGAGGTTTCTTCCTAAGCTCAATGGAACCAGTTTGAGTCTCTTACGAAACGTGAGAGGCTGCTTATCCCGATATGATTTAGATCGTTTAGATCGTTAAAGAAGAATTCTCCTAGGTAATTCTTGCGTTTTCGAGCCAGAGCAGGGCATGTGCAGAGAAGATGAAGAACTGTTTCTTCCTCTTCCTCGTCCATACAGCTTCTGCAAAAATCATTTGAGAATACGCCTAATCTCGTGGCGTGCTTTCCTATTAGACAGTGTCCGGTTATGACACCTATTATCGAGCTTATATGCGATCTACTTGGAGAGAGCAAGCACCTTGAACGTTTTAAATCCAGTGTTGGCCAGATGTTTTTTGTGACTTGACACGTGGTGATGTTGTTCCACCTGGTGCCTGCCCCTCACAGCGTCTTGCATTAGCAACAGTTTACAAGTAGCGATTGGTATGCCAGTACGTGCCAAACGTGGTAGAATATGCTGTACTGTACCGTTCCTGGCGAGTTCATCTGCCTTACAGTTACCTGGAATGTCTCTATGGCCCGGCACCCAGCAAAGGTGAATATTAAACTGTTGTGCCATCTCCATTAGAGATGATCGACAGTTCTGGACTGTTATAGAGTTTGTAGAGACAGAATCCAGAGATTTAATAGCGGCCTGACTATCTGAGAAAATACGGATATCAGATGTCGATATCACGTTTTCTTTAAGCCAGGACAAGACGTCTTTTATCGCCAAAAGTTCCGCCTGGAACACGCTACAATGATTGGGAAGGCGGAATGAGAGACTTAATTTCAGTCGTTCAGAGTACACACCTCCACCAACCCCTTCTTTTGTTTTTGATCCATCTGTATAGAAGTGGATTGACTCGTCTTCCAGGAAGACGAGATCAAAAAGATCTGGGAGGTATAGAAATCTGGAAATTTCTGTCGAATTGTAGTTGGGGGATGGTGTAGTCTGTGTGCTTTGGGATTGATTCTAAATAACTAAGAATAACGGAGTGGCCAATGTTGTTGTTAGTCCACTGCGACGAAGCTTTGAGGCGAATAGCAGAACTTGCAGCTATTTGTTTGTTAAAGATGTCAAGAGGTGTTAGGTAGAGTAAGGTGTCCAGTGCCGCAGATGGGGTCGTGCGAAGCGATCCACTTATAAAAAAATCGGTCTGATTACCGATGTGTATAGCCAATGCGTGATTCTGGGTTGCAAGCCCCATTTATTACCGATGACTTTTTTGCAAGAAAAGAGAGCTACAGTAGTTTTTTTGACTCTTTCCTCTACGTTGCGTTTCCAATTTAGTTTTTTATCTAAGACAAGACCCAGGTATTTAGCCTCGTCTGAGAATTTTAATTGGATTCCTTTAATATGGGGAGGGTTGACAAATGGAATTTTGTATCTCCTCGAAAATAAGACCAAATCGGTTTTGCGTGGGTTAACACCCAGTCCACACCGATCAGCCCAAAGTATTAGTCTATCTAAGGCATTTTGTAAGAGTTCTTTTAACGTGTTAAGATGCTTTCCTGAAACTGCTATAGCAACGTCGTCCGCATAGGCTATCACTCTGAAACCCTCCGCATCCAGACCAGTTAGGATTTCATTCACCACTAGGTTCCAGAGGAGAGGGGATAGAACACCACCTTGCGGTGTCCCTCTACTAACGAATCGTCTGCCAGAAGAGTTGCCCAGTTTTGAGTTAATTATTCTGCTAGTAAGCATTAAATGAATTAACTCCCGAAGCGAACTCTCTACATTTAGAGATGTTAGTACAGATGTGATTGCATATGTGTCCACATTGTTAAAGGCACCTTCGATGTCAAGGAAAGCAACCATAGCGAACTCTTTATGATGGAGGGAATATTCGACGGTGCGTACTAAGGTGTGTAGCGCTGTTTCGACCGATTTACCTTTACAGTAGGCGTGTTGAGACGAAGACAGAAGTCTTGTATCAATACTTGCCCTTAAATGGATATCAATCAATCTTTCCAAGGTCTTAAGAAGGAATGATGATAGACTTATAGGTCGTAGATCTTTAGGGTTGACTTGCGAGCATTTACCTGCCTTGGGTATAAAAACAACTTTAACTTCTCGCCATGCCGAGGGCGAGAAGTAGATCATTAAATTTTCCAAGAACTCTTAAAAGTTTTTAGTTTTCACCGTTCAACTATGGTATTTGTTCAAAACAAAGGCCAAACGGTATGTTTCTGATTTTGTATCTAATTTTTCGTCTAAACAATGCTCTCATAATATAAAGTTTTTAAATCAAAGTAATGTGAAAACGGATATTTTTAACTTCCAATAAGATAATCGGTTATTGGTAATTGGTTCGATTTCTTGAATTGAACATTTGTACATTTCTCGACGTTTCAAGGTCTGGAGAATCTAAATAAAAGGGTTTTGGAGAGATGTCTGCATGTGAGTACCTATCTTCGAACGTTCGGGAATATTTTTTCGTCGTTTGTTATACAGATAATAACACAGAAAAATGTAGAAAGGACTCTAGCGACTTGAATTAAATTTTATATTACATAATATGACGTGAAATATATAATTTAATATACAATATAAATTAAATAACAGAACAAAAATAATTGTTTTATTTCCAAAATAATTTGACAAGAATAAAGTTATTGACTTGTGGTTAAATTTTGAGAAAAATCGAACTGACTGATTTTTCTACAAAAAAAAATTAAAATAAAAAAAAACATTACTAAAACTTGGTAAAAATTAAGTTTCCACTCAAATATCTTTTTAAAAACTATTTCATCGCATAGAAAAAAAAAATTGTCTTCGCCATTTAGTAAAATTTGTATAAAAATCCATAAGTCAGTTTTTCATAAAAATTAAAATCTACAAAAAATAGTACCTACGCAAAATTAGTAAAAATGAATGTTCTATTCTCTATAAATATCCTGAATAAATGACAGTGTTGACTTCAAAAGGATTTTATTCTGTGCAAAATTTTCTTAGAAAAATCCAATCTGCTAAGAAACTGATGACTCAAATATTCGGAGAACAGAACTTAAAATTTGTTGTCTCACACTAAATATTGTTATTAATATTTTGTTAAAGTTTTAGACAAATTGACAGACGTTTACGGATGGGAATTTATTAGTGTGGGTCGCATCTAATAAATAAAAAATAAGTCTGAAATTAATTTTTCAAGACTTTTAAAATTGTGTTTTTGTTTGCAATTTGAGAAATCTTAAGGCTTCAATATAAATATAGTAAAAAAAACTAATAATTTAAGATTTGAAAAACTTGCTTTCAAAAGAACTCTTTAACCGTCTTCCGGTGTTGTGTTTAAAAGCCTTCATAGATAGAAATTGTTAAATAATTCTTATTGAGTTAAAAGTTGTATGATATTTCGTAAACTCAGCTATTTTCACCCCAAAATAAAAAAATGTCGCTAAGCAACTAAATGGGTTTAACTGTAAGATTGGTTCTACTTTGATCGATCAAGTGTGGCGGTACGCTTTTCAAATAAACCAAAAGGAAAGTTTAAATGGAAAACTTCATATATAGGTACCTAATTCTAAGTTGAACTTTATGTCTGACTTTGTATAGATACACAAACCATTGAGTAACATAAAGGATGCATTTAGAATAAACTTTTAAAGCAAAAATGCATTCTTATTTCTTACTTATACATAGAATAATGCAACAAGTTCAACAGAAGGCTTGGGTATGGAAAGAAGTATAGGTATAAGAACATAATCTACACTTAATGTTTTGCAATTTCTCACAAATAAAATAATGCAAATAAAATGCAAATGTTTTTATAGTCTTCAGAATACAAAACAAAACAAAAGTGAGGGAAATTACGATGCTTTAAAAACCATCTTTAAGGTACTCTTGCTGAATATATCACAAATAAAATGTTAATAAAGTAGCTGGGAATTTAAAGATTTTCTAATATTTAAAAAATGTTTTAAAGGAAAACACATTTTTTTAAATTTTTGTCTAATAATGTGATGTACATTGGTGTGTGGTGGCATTTTTATTATTACAAAAGTAACGTTACTGAAGAGAAATGTTAAAAAACAGTACAGCATCTGAAAAGACGCTTACATTTTACACATATTTTATTGGTCACATCGATAGCTCCGTATAGCTAGCTGAGTAAAACACGCAACAATAAAACGCTATTTTCATTAATACCAGATTTAGTTTTGAGTATTTTTGATGTCTATTTTATTGTAAACTGTAAGGTAAGGTTAGGTAAGAACATATTCTAAACAATGAAGAACAATATCAGCCTCATATAATTCATATGAAATTTTTAATGGCCAATTCAACAGCTACTCGAAATTAATCTTTTTTTTTGAGGCACAGGCAGGGATTGAACCCAGGACCTCTCGCATGACAGTCCAACGCACTTTTTTTTTTTTTTTTTTTACCAATTCATTTTTATTAATCCATTCTTAAGACTATCATAAAGCTAGACAAAAATTCATAAAACTAGCCTAATTATCCATAACTTATTACTAACTTACTGGTCCCATACGGACACTCTAAGTTAAACTATAATACTTAATACTAATGCCTTTCGACCCTAAGATCTATTTTACTTCAATTAAATTTTATTTATTGTGTATTTATTAGAAAATTTGAAAAAACTAATATCAATATCCTTTTTTATTTTTACTTAAAACTACTTAAAATAAGGTCCTTAATATAAAACTTAAAGCTAACTAAAACTACCTATTCTACCTATAAACTACTTAAAACTAGAACAACCACAGCAGCAAATCTAACTAACATTTTTTGTTTTTCATATTTTGGTCTTTTTTTTTTTTTATTTTTTTTTTATTATTTTTTTTGTGTTTTTTTTTTGTGTTTTTTTTTTGTGTTTTTTACAGTCCAACGCACTAACCATCATGCCACGGGTACCACATGCCTCACTATAAATGATCAAACAAGAGTTTCACGATAAGGACGACCAATAAGTACTTAAGTACTTTCGGAGCGTTCCCCATTATTGTAATGAATTGTTCAAGAGTGTATCGTTCCATTTTAAGTAATGGCATACTTCTTACTTGTTAAATGTCAAAAGTTGACAGGTTAAATAGTTCTAACTTTCACGATTTCGAATCTTGTCCTATAAATTTTCTATCACATTTTAAGGTTTTTAAGGCCTAAGTAAAACACAACATGGATCTTAACAATAAGTTGTATGATCATTTTGCAAAGTGCAAAATATCTTTTAGTATCTTATAAAGTTTCTAGTTGTAAGTCTTCATTTGACTCTAGGATTGGCCGTGAGATGAAACCCGACAAGAATTTTGCTAGTCTCGTCTCGATCTTGTCAAAATCGAACAATTTAAGTTTAATGTCGGTATTTGACACGCTCTCGATTTTTTCTCGTCAGTTTTTTCATCAGTAGTCTCGTCTCGTCTCATTTCATTTCAATTTTGTTTTAAATTCTATCTCGAACATAATCATCCTTGAATGGAATTTGACTGAAAACAAACAAATAAGAGCTTAAATCACCCTTATATGGGTAACAATTCAAAATTCTAATTTGTAAAGGGTGTCCCAAAATTAACGCAAGATTTGAATTTGCCGCCATTTGTGTAGTGAAGTGTTGGCAACCCTGAAAAAAAAAAACAATTTGACAGCTAACAGTATAGGGTTGTTAAAAATGGAGCATTACACGATAGAAGAACGTGTCTTCATTATTAAAGAATATTTCAAAAATAGTGAAAGCTTGGCGGCTGATTTTTCGAGCAAAATCATCCTAAGCGATGAAGCACATTTTCATCTTGATGGCTTTGTCAATCGCCAAAATTGCCTCGTTTGGGGTTCGGAGAACCCACATGTGATTGTCGAAAAACAAATGCATCCACAACGCGTGACTGTATGGTGTGTATTTTGGGCTGGAGGCATAATTGGGCCATATTTTTTTTGAAAATGATGCTGGTCAAGCAGTGACTGTTACTGGTGTTCGATATCGCGACATGATTACACAGTTCTTTCTGCCAAAATTGGATGATATTGATGTGTCCAATATGTGGTTTCAACAAGACGGTGCCACATGTCATACAGCCCGTGAAACAATTCAATTACTGCATGAGACATTTCCAGGTCGTGTACTCTCTCGTTTCGGTGATCAAAATTGGCCTCCTAGATCGTGTGATTTAACACCATTAGACTTCTTTTTATGGGGTTATTTGAAATCACAAGTCTATGTCAACAAGCCCACAACCACCCGTGCATTAAAGGAGGAGATTCAACGCTGCACCAACGAAATTCAGCCACATTTATGCAGAATGGTCATGGAAAATTTCAACAAAAGAGTGCGCATGTGCATGCAAAGCCGTGGAGGCCATTTGTCCGATGTGTTATTCCATACATAACCGTATCCTATGTACTTTACGAGTCAATAAAAATATAACTATCAAAAGACTAAAAACGGCGTTTTCTATTTAATTCGAATCTTGCTTTAATTTTGGGACACCCTTTAGAAGTTTCTTTATAAATACATCAATAAAATCTAAAAGTTGACAGATAAGCTATTCTAAGGCTTGTGCACTTATGTAAAGGGTGATTTTTTTGCTATTATATTTTTGGCAACACTGGTTTAAACAGCTGACGCACATTTCGTGTTTCGTTTCACTGTCAAACATCTTCAGTTTCGTCTATAATTTAACCATGAATCGTCTGTTAAAAAAGTTTATCGCGCGCTTCCTACATTTTATGGTCAGTTTAATCGACCCACTGAAGCGGCTATTCGGGCTATTGTGACTAAATTTCGCACCAAATTTACATTGTTAGACATTAAACCACCAACACGCTTACGTAGAGTTGGACTGAAGAAAATATCGCAGTTGTATCGGCCAGTGTAAATAATGACCATCAATCATCAATTCGTCGCCGTTCGCAGCAATTGGGCCTCTGTTACTCAACAACGTGGACAATTTTGCAGAAGGATTTAGGTGTGATGGAATTCAAAATATAGCTGGTGCAAGAATTGAAGCCGAACGACCTACTGCAACGTAAAATTTTTGGTGAATGGACTCTTGGAAAGTTGGCCGAATATCCACTTTTTTAGCGAAAAATTGCGTTTAGCGACGAAGCTAATTTTTGTCTCAATGGGTACGTAAATAAGCAAAATTCTCTATTTTGGAGTGAATATCAGCCAGAAATATTGCAAGAGCTACCAATGCATCCAGAAAAAGTCACAGTTTTGTGCGGTTTAGGGGCTTGTGGCATCATTGGACCGTACTTCTTCAAAGATGATGTGAATCGTAACGTAACTGTGAATGGTGAGCGTTACCGTGAGATGATATCCATTTTTTTTTTTGCCCAAAATGGAAGAGCTTGACTTGCATGAAATGTGGTTTCAACAAGACGGTGCCACATACCACATAGCACGCGCAACAATGGACTTATTGAGAGGCGAGTTCGGTGAACATTTTATTTCACGTTCGGGACCGGTCAATTGGCCGCCTAGATCGTGTGATGCAACGTCTTTAGACTATTTTTTGTGGGGCTATATTAAAACTTATGTCTATACAGACAAGCACGCTTTAATTGAAGACAACATTGGAAGACAACATTGAAGCATTTATTCGTGAGATACCGGCCGAAATGTTGGAAAGAGTATGCCATTTGACCATTTGAGGCGCAATCAAGGTCAACATTTGCATGAAATAATCTTCAAAGATTAAATTATATAGACCGTACTATCGATTCAATTAAAGATTTCATACATTTTTTTGAATTGTATGTACGAGTATTTTTTTTTTTGAAAAACTTTCCTTTAGCTTTTAAAAAATCACCCTTTAATAATTTACATACATATATGGGTGCATTTAACGAATCGAAGAAGCATTAACACAGCGCATCTTTGCGTTTTGTTCTTCTATTTAGAAGAAGAATATAAAACCCGAAAAGATCGACGAGACCGACATGGCCTACAAGACTCTGGCAAATTTTATTACAAAACATACAGTCTCGTTTCGGTGACGTAGCGGAAGAGTCTCTTTGCGATACCCTGAATTTAATTTAACGCTATCACGGATTTGAAAAATACTTTTTGAAATAAATTTTCAATGGAAATTTCGAATGAAAACTTCAAAACTGTCTGCTAAAAATTTTTAAATTATCCGTTTTCAACATTATTTGTATATTTTTTCAATATTATGTATATCAAAAACTTATAGTAATAGACTTGTTAGGAGGATGGATTCGTTACAAAAACAAAAATTATTTTCAAACCGTTTTGCTTTTCCCTTTTAAAAACGGTATAAGTATAGACGGATCCGTTTTTTTGTAAAGATTTATTGCCCGACGAAATCTAACAATTTATGAAAACGTTTCGAAAATTTTATTAAACTAGTAGAATGGAATATTAATGATATTGGTAATAGATTTGAAAGCATCAAAATTATATTTAAAAGAAAAAAACTACTTCAATAATTTAGATAGCTTCAAATTGTAAAAAATCAATAGTAAATAATAACCTGTAAACAAATTTAAATTAAAGCCATCCAAACTCTTCGGAAAAGTCCAATTTACGAGTAATTGCCAGGAAAAAAACGTCGTCGACCAGTATAATTTAATCCCTCTTAAGAACCATTCACGTTCAGTTTATAAAACTATGAGACGTCTTACCTGGAGTCAATAGTAAGTAGGATTCCTTCCTATTTTGATTTTATTTAAAAGTTAATGTCTGAGAAAAAAAAATTACATTTTATACTTAATTCTTTTGAGTTGAAATGATAAATTTAAATTACGAATATTATTTATACTTTTAAGAATAAATTTCAACAACTCAAATATTTAAATCAGCCAATTTTTGGAATTACCGAAAAAGCTATTTGAGTCTTGAAATCGAAGAATGAACTTTTGGCTTGTTGATGTATTTTTAGCTATCTATCTCCAATGAAAATGTCACTCATTTTTATTTCAAAGTACATTTCTCATCGTCCACAAGTAAAATACATCATCACAAGCGGTGTCTTTAAGAAAAAGAAACTTTTCAACAAAGTATTTTACGTACTATATAATACAAAGTAAAGTGCTTAAAAGGAGCAAAAAGTCCTTTAAACATATTTTTTTCTTAAAAATATAAGTTGATATTCGTGTTTGTTGGCAAGTGTGTGTAATGACTTTTATGAGGAAAAAAGGAAAAAAGTATTCTGTGTTGATGATGATGATGAGGTGAGTGTAGTCATAAGTGTCTTGAAAACGTTAATGAGAAGGAACTCTTGTTGGCAATCAGAAGGCGTTTCAAAGGAAAAACTACTTGTTTGATGACACTTAAAAATACTTTACAATATTATAAAGTATAGTGGCTACTTATTGCTTAACTATGTCATTGTGCCCAGAATTGTATGTTAGTGTTGATTTTGAGAAGAAAGGCAGTACTTTGAATTTAAAAAAAAAAACGCTACTTAATGATGTGTTTGTATTAAAGCTTTTGTTATACAGTTTCAGCTATCAATGGAATTTGTACGCTATAAGAAGTTTATTTTTTGCTTTTTTTTTAAACAATTGTTCTAGTTTGTAGGTAAAGTTTTTGAAAAATTATAAAAGCATTATTAATCCTTAAAAGAAAAATCATCTTTTGTTCTTTTCTAATGATTTTATTTGAAAACAAAAATTAAGAATTCAAATAATTATTTCAAAGAACTCAGAACAAAAGTCTATTTATTTAGAGAAAAAAATCATAGAACACTTTGACTTAAACTTTCAATAAGAGCTTTAGTCAACTTCCATTCACTCGTATTTAATCATTCTTTTTCATCTTGACTCATTCACAAATCTTATCTATAGACACGCATCTTCTCTCATCGTCCCTCATCCTCCCTCATCCTTCTTTATCCTTCCTCATCTTTGGTCAACCTCAGTCATCCTCAGTCATCTTCAGCCATCCTCAATCATCCTTAGTCATCGTCAGTCATCCTCAGTCATCCTCAGTCATCCTCAGTCATCTTCAGTCATCCTCAGTCATCCTCAGTCATCCTCAGTCATCCTCAGTCATCCTCAGTCATCCTCAGTCATCCTCAGTCATCCTCAGTCATCCTCAGTCATCCTCAGTCATCCTCAGTCATCCTCAGTTATCCTCAGTCATCCTCAGTCATCCTCAGTCATCCTCAGTCATCTTCAGTCATCCTCAGTCATCCTCAGTCATCCTCAGTCATCCTCAGTCATCCTCAGTCATCCTCAGTCATCCTTAGTCATCCTCAGTCATCCTCAGTCATCCTCAGTATTTCTCAGTACTCCTCAGTCATCCCCAGTCATTCTCAGTCATCCTCAGTTATCCTCAGTCATCCTCAGTCACCTTCCTTCAGTCATCCTCAGTCATCCTCAGTCATCCTCAGTCATCCTGAGTCATCCTGAGTCATCCTCAGTCATCCTCAGTCATCCTCAGTCATCCTAAGTCATCCTCAATCATCCTCAGTCATCCTCAGTCATCCTCAGTCATCCTCAGTCATCCTCAGTCATCCTTAATCATCCTCAGTCACCTTCAGTCATCCTCAGTCGTCCTCCTTCATCCTCAGTCATCCTCAGTCATCCTTAGTCATCCTCAGTCAGATTTTGTAGAAAAAAAACTATACAAAACTCGATCCGTTTCTGAGAGACAAAAAAAGTGAGGGTTACAGTTAAAAGATTTCTTTAAAACAATTTGGTGCTTATAAGGTTTCTGATTGTATTTATAAGTCTATAATTAAATCTATCTAAGGTTTAAGCGAGGTCTCATTTGATAAGTCTTTTTTTATTTATTAATTATTATATTTGTCTACCTCTGTTAAATTTTCGTACATTAAGACATTTAAAACCATTTTGTTCATATACTTTGTCGTTATTTTATTTTTAGAAATCAATAAAATATATACCTTGTCCTGTCACCTGAAGGACAACCATTTTATTACTCGTATGTACATAGGTATATCAAATGCGGAGGTGTCATCACTTTATACTGATTCAACCGCACAAGCATTGCTATTATAAAGTGTAAATACCTACATTAATGAAATATCATGTCTTATCTTACACAACCCATTTCTGTGTAGATAGAGGAAAACCTTCATTTATAAAATATTCGATTTGGTTCATCAAAATTCACCTTAGGAATTCTAGAAATACATAAAATAAAAAAATATTCAAGATAAATAAAAGTGCTGATTTTGATAAAAAAAAAAGAAACTGTGTTTAGAAGTCACAAACCTACCTAAATATATGACACACTTTTATAGATATGATAAAATGTATTTTGTTGATTTAAATGTATCTCCTTTTAACCTTAAACCTGCTTGTTCACTTCAATAAAACGCGTTCTAATAAGAGGAGGTTTCATTTTGAATATATACTACTAACTTTAATTTTTTGACTTTGAGAAGTAAAAACTACTTCATAACTAAAAATTGAATGATAGACCCTTAGGCAACGAGTTGAAAATGTAACAAATGACTTAAAAAATGATTTCACCTCTTTAGTTGCACTGTTGGAAAAATTTGGGGTCAAATTAGTTATGCATCAATGTAATCCTGATTTTCATGGGAAAATCTCCTTTACTTCTTTACTTTACTTTCACTTCGGAAGCTATATTAAAAAGCAGAAGTGTAGCATCTGAGGTTCAAAAAATCGAAGAATGATTTTTAAAAATCCTCTTTATCCTCATCATGTCACTGTTTGGCGCTGTTTTAAGGCTGGTGCCCAATAGGACCAAATGAACTTGTTCGTCTCGAAAATCTGTAACGTTTACGTTTCTTCACTAAATTAAGTAAAATTTGAAACATAACATCTTGAATAAATGTTGAGTATAATATTTATTGACAAATTTCATGAGTTTAATATAAAAATTTTAAAAATGATAACAAATCAATAAATGCAAAAATAGGCTGGTATGCGACCCACACTGATAACTTTCCATCCCGTCTGTCGGTTTGTCTTGCTTAAAAGGTTTGTAGGTTTTCGTGTTTTGTTAAAAAAGATGTCAGTTGAATTATTTGAAAAAAAAATTAAATTACGAACAATATTTTGCATATGATGAAATAGTTTGATTTCAAAATCTATTTTAGCCAACGAGTTTTTTCGTCGAAAACCAATTTTTACCAATTTTAGTAGCATTTGTTAAAAGTTTTTATTTCTTATATAAATAAATACAAATTTAATGAATGAAATAAATTTGAAGTCAATATCTTCTTTTGTTCACGAGATATCGAGAACCGAACATCAATTTTTACCAAATTTGCGTACTATTTTATGTAGATTTTATTTTTTTTATGAACAAACTACTGAATATCGAAAACAATACTTTCTGTAAAATATAATAAGTTTGAAGCCAATATTTGTAATTTTTGAAAAGCTATTTGAGTCGAAAGTAAATTTTTACCAAGTTTTAGCATTGTTTTTTTTTAGGTTTTTATTTTTTGTAAGAAAACTGTCAATTCGATTTTTCTCAAAATTGTTCGTAATGTTGAAAACAATATTTCTTATAAGTTAAAATTGTTTAGAACCCATTATCTCAAATTTTTGAAAAGATATTTGAGTCGAAAATCAATTTTTACCAACTTTTGTTAAATTTTTTTTTAGGTTTTTATTTTTTGTACAAAAACTGTCAATTCGATTTGATTCAAAATTTTACTGAATGTTGACAACAATATTTTTTGAAAGATAAAAGTAGTTTAAAGCCAATATCTTAAAGTTTTGAAAAGATATTTGAGTCGACAATCAATTTGTACCAACTTTTATTAATTTTTTTTTAGATTTTTATTTTTTGTAAAAAAAACTGTCAATTCGATTTTTCTCAAAATTTTATCAGATGTCAAAAACATTATTCTTCGTTGCACAAATTTGTTTTGGAGATGAAATCATATTTTAGTCGTAAAATTTTCGAGGTGACACATTTTTTTTTCATTTATTTATTTATTTTATTTATTAAAATATCAATATACAATTAAAAAAAAATTGCTATTAATATATAGGCTGAGAGCAAACAGCAGCAAAGGCTTTCGGTCGGACGTACGGACATACGGACGTACGGACATACGGACCCATTACAATAACTTCCTATGGGAAGTTGAAAAGGTATGTTTGTTTTGTTTGCTCCACAATCTGTCATTATTTAGATGTGTTCATGTTTTTTTTTTTAATAAAATGGTTTTAGCATGATACTAGTTAGCAAAACAATAAAAAGTGTTTAAAATTAGTGAAAAGTTAGTAGATTACTATGTATATAGTAAATTGTTAAATAGTATCGTGCTAAGGCCTTAATAATGTGTTGTTTAAAATTTTGCGCCAATATCTCGAAGTATTGATAAGATATTTGAGTCGAAAAACAATTTTTACCAACTTTGAGTTTTTATTTTTTATAAAAAAACTATAAATTCGATTTTTTCGAAAATTTTTTCTCAAAATTTTACCGAATGTTAAAAAAACAATATTTCTTATAAGAAAAAAAAAATAGTTTAAAGACATAATCTTAAATTTTTGAAAATATATTTGAGTCGAAAATCAATATTTACCAACTTTTAGTAAACTTTTGTTTAGTTTATCATTTTTTGTAAGAAAAACTGTCAACTCGATTTTTCTCAAAAATTTACTAAGTATTTACAACAATATTTTTTATAAGATAAAATTAGTTTAAAGCCAGTATCTCATATTTGAGTCGAAAATCGATTTTTACTAACTTTCTCAAAATTTTATTGAATGTTGCCAACAATACTTTTCAAAAGAAAAAATTTGTTTAAAGTTTTGAAAAAAATATTTGAGTCGAAAATTAATTTTGAACAACTTTTGGTAAAGTTTTGTTTAGGTTTTTTTTTGTAAAAAAAAAACTGTCAATTCGATTTTTCTCAAAAATTTTCTGAGTGTTGACAACATTATTTTGTATAAGATAAAATAAGTTTGAATGTTTTGTTTAGGTTTTTATTTTTTGTAAAAAAAACTGTCAATGCGATTTTTCTCAAAATTTTACCAGATATCAAAATAGTTATTTTTCGTTGCATAACATTATTTTGGAGATAGAATCATTTTCGTTCGTAGAATATTCGAGGTAACAATTGTTTTTGTTCAGTTTTTTTTTGATTTATAAAAAAAAACAGTTAATTGGAATTTATTCGAAAAATATAATTGTTTGGTATCACGTTACAATATAATAATATACAATTTAATTCAAGTCTCTAGCGTTATTGGTTCGTGAGATATTTAGGGTTAAATAAAATGTTCATATTTTTTTAAATTCCGATGGAAAAAAAACCACCTACTCAATTTTTTTGAGACTCCTTTCTGCATCTTTCTGAATTTTTATCTGAATAACAAAATTTATCTTTACTGGTTCTTGAGCTATTGACAATGAAAAGAACTTCCCGAATGTACGGATGTAAAATTTTCAATTCGACAAATCCGACCCAATACAATAACTTCCTATACAAATAATACAAATAATAACTTCTTGTACAAATTTTGAGTTGATTTAATTTAAGTGAAATAGAAAATTCAAAATTTTTATATGGCAGTGTTGTCTTTATTTAGCCACCCAATTTCAGTTCTTCATTTTGAATACAAGTTATTAAAAAAACGCAATTAGTTCTTAAAACGTCAGTCCAAGTTGGTTACTTGGAAATATTAAGTAAAACTATGTAAAAGTAGTAAAAGATAAGTGAATAACGTTACGTTAAATGTCGAAAGTCTGTTTTGAAAACTGATATAATATTTTCTCCCAGTATTACATATTAATAACTATTTTAATTGTTACTAAGTGCTTTTAAGTGATCATTAATAAATCCTAAGAGATTTTTACTAGTTTGTATTAAATTTCATTATAATATTTTCAAAACTGTGTATAACATGTATCATTACTATGTTACCTCGTCAATTCCCTGGCAGTCAAGTTCTTAAATTTTTAAATATCTTACAATGTACTCAAAAAAGTGACTGGCCCGATTGGGAACAATATATTAATTAGATTAGCTAGCTATCATATACACCCGAATTTATAGAAGTTTGATTTAAAAACTATCGTAAACAAAATATCCTCAAAAGTTACCCAACTTTTGTATAATCACCCATATGTTTTTACCTTTTAAATACATTGTTGATTGTTCTTTAAAGTACATAAATAAGGTAATTTGTATATAAGGAGTTTTTTTTAACATCATTCTTTGTTTCATTCCGAAAACCAAAAATGTTTTCTTGAAAATTGAATATATTGAATTTGGTCTTAAGAGTTTTAATTCAAAACGGACAAATGAAGTTACAAGAAGAGAAACATTTTATAGGTTTGTTTGTTATGTTTTTGCGTAAAAACTTCATATTTGAAATCAGAAATCTTTTAAAAAGTGTAAATGCTATTTTAAGTTTGTTTGAAAAGCAATATATACTAACTATATAATATAGTATTGAAAAAAATTAATCTAAGAGAATAATTGGTCATGAAATGATGATATGGATAAGACACATGGCACATTTCAAACAACTTATTTTTTGAAAAAAAAGAAACAAAAAATGGATTGAAAAATGAATTGTGGGAAGATGTTTGCTTCAAAAATCAAGTCTCTAGGAACTTTTAACAATCCAAAAAAGTTTGGCAATACAATTTTGAACCATTCCTACAAAATTTTGTGACTTTTCCAAAAGTGCAGCTTGCAGAAGGTTTATGAAGTATATGTATCTAATCTTCCATTTGTAACAACAATAAAGCTTCATTAAAAAAATTCTTTTATTTTGTCTTTTCTAGTTTTTACTAAAATCGAAATGAAAGGATCTAGTCTGTTACATAAGAGCGTGGTCACTGTTAATTAATAACAACAATTGATTTTTCGAAAATTCGCAAATTTATTGATAATTTGGTCGTCAATACACAATGCAAATACCTCAGTAGCAAGTCCAATCACCTGCATTGTCAATTATGGCCTGGCACCGTCAGTGTGAGCACTAGGAAAGGAAGAGAGGGATTGAAAGGAGATGTCGGTGCACATTAGTTTTGAATTCCTGAATATTACAATGGCTGGGAAAGACAGAGTGTGGCAAGGCATTCCACATTCGCATAGTACGGCTAAAGAACGAATCTCTGCACTTGACAGTATGACCGAAGTTGAGCTGGAGGGTATATTGTATAATATATAATATTATATTTGGATCTATTCTCGTGCCAATTACCCTAAACCCTCCTATAGTTGGTGACTACATAAACTTAAGCAGCAAAAAAAAAACAAAGGACCAGTCAGTCCTCATATTAAAGTCAGTGATAATGCACTGCACTAATTACGCTTACTTGTTATTTCCCCCATACAAAAGGACTTTGGACTTTGGAGTGTTAAAAGATATGAGAATCTAAAGGAAATAGTAAAATGAGTTTAGTTGCATTTTTAATACCTAAAAGGGTAAAGATTTAAAATTCTTGACCATTTGAATCAAGGTGATCTTAGACCGAAAATATAGAAGAATTATTTTTTAACACAATTATTATCAATTCTTTAATGTTAGGCAAAAAGGAATATAGTCAGAAACTGGTCACACATACGCAATGAAGTTAAGACGTTAAGATCAAAACAAGTATGAATTTTTTGTCTTGTTGTCTAAAGACTACATAGTATCAAACGAAGGTTTATCATTTTCAACTTTGACTCTCAAACTATAGAAGAAAAACGCAAAGGTCCATTTACAAAAGTTTGAATATTTATGTATATGCGAATACGATTCTTTGAGGCAGATGTTAAAACGCATAATGTCTGGGTTTTATATGTGTACGAACGTAATGAGGATTAGCCATAGTCATCATCATATAGCAGAAGGCAGTAGAAATGGCTTTCTTTTTACATTTCCCTAGTCCCTTTACACAGAACACACACATTTGAAATTACGAAGGAGATCCTATACGTTAAAAGAAATGCTACCGCTACTGCTTCGGCTGGCGTTATCGTTGTCGTTGGCAGTTGTAATTGTCATCATTGTCCCACCGATGCATTATGTTGCGTTAGGTATAGTATTATAATACTTATAAGGACACTCTGAGGTGTTTTAATGCATAGAGCAAGGCCATAATGTATATGAAAAAAAAAGAAAAAGGAAAGGATTCAGGTCCTCTTCGAAGTTTTCCAAAGGCTTACTATATAGTTTTTGAGTTTTTCTTTTTCTGCCTTTTTTTTGCATTCGTTTAAATTTTCTTCTATTTCTTTTTTCAAGTTTTCTATAAGGAAAAAAGAAACCTTTAATGCCAGTACATTATGCGGGTATTGTCTGCTATTCTATTATTCCATCTTTCCTATACATAGGTAAAGTAGAGGTATTAAAAATAAAGTTGTACTAATTGCAGGAATTGTCCTGCTAAATGCACATTATAAAGAAGCCTAGAAAAGCGTTAGAATTATATAAATTGAATAAAATTTATGATGAGAATTATGTTAATTGCATGTGCAACAAAATTAACGTTGCGTAAAAGCTGCTTAGAGTTTTTTTTTTTTTATTTTCACCTTAATTTACCTACCTGCCTCTTTTTCTATTTGGAATATAATTATTATTTGGATTATATTCATGTATGTCTTAGTTTGAAATTTATATAAGGTAATGAATTTGATAGTCATTAGAATAACAATTAAAAACTTGAGAGAAATTTGACAAAATTTGTTGTATCTACAAATATATAGATCAATTTTAAATGTTAAGTATTCTCCAATGAAAAATAACAACAGTCAAATATCCACCACCATCATTAAATATTTTTGAATGTACTCAGTTATTTCATTAATTTAATTTTCCAGGTTCAATTCAATTTTAGAACAGCGATTAAAGTCTAAAGGTGTAAAATCACAAGACCTTGGTTGCCAATTATGAATATGACGCATAACGGTCATATTCGATGAACCAAATTTTTGCATGAACATAAATTAAGGCAAAAAATACTACAATGTCTCAAAGGTAGTAAAAATGTCTGGTTCTTTGTAAAAAACGTCATCCTCGGTTCCAACGCTCGTCCACAATGACAATCTTTATGAGGGCTCGATTGATAAAGCAAATTTGCTTGCAGCACAGTTTGCTGCTAATTCGATGCTACCAGAGAGTGTCATGAGTCCACCTGTTCTTGAGAGCGTAAACAATTCTATGGGACGAATCTTCTTTGGCACTCGTGCAATTGCAATAGTACTGAAAGACCTTGACATACACAAATCTGCTGGCCCGGATAGTATCTCCCCAATTGGTCTGAAGAGGTGTTCTTTAACGCTTGAAAAACCAATGCGTAAGCTTTTCCATCTTTCTACTCTACAGGTCTCTTTTCTAGTGGATGGAAAACAGCGTTTGTACAGCCTGTCCCTAAAAAGGCGAATCCTCCTCCCCCTCTAACTATCATCCAATAGCACTCACGTCCCTTCTTTCCAAGGTTAAGGAAACGTTGATTAATTATCAGCTTAAGAAATATCTCGAAGAACGGAATCGTCTTAATGACCGGCAGTATGGCTTTTGTAGCAGTAGGTCCACTGGTGATCTCATGGTTTATCTCATCGAACAGTGGAACAAAGTAACAGTTTTGTAGAAAGTAACATTATTGCACTTGATATTTCAAACGCATTTGTAAAGTTTCGCATGAAGCTCTCTTATCGAAAATGCGTGTTTTTGGTATTGATGAATCTCTTCTTCTTTGGAAAAGAAACTACCTTTCGAACCGTTCAATACAAGTTGTATTGGATGGTTTCAAGTCATAAACTCATAAAACAAATGCTGGTGTCACCCAGGGCTCCGTTTTGTTAAATTACATAAATTCCCTGCAGTTCTATTTTATACAGTAGCATCAAGGGATGCAAATGTTTAATACCAGGTTTTTGAAATGTAAACGTAATTTTTAATACTCCCAACCTCACACCTTCCCCAAATCATATAGTGTGCCCAAGCAAGAGGGTCGTAGGGGGCAGCATGCCTCTCATACATACCTCGATTTATTTTTGCCCTACTACTTTGTACCAAAACAAACTGTTGAAAGTCCAGAACCAGACTTCTAAAAATTGACATCACTGAACTTCCCAAATTGGGATATCTTTTAAGTAATTGAATTTGGGACTAATTTCATCATGAAATAACACCCTAAATTAAAAATAAAATTAGTCCCAAAAGTTCATGAATTAAATTTCCATTTCCTTAAAAATTTTAAGGGGTTATTTCACATTTTTGTTGGGGGGGGGGGATTTATTGGGGTGCTATTTTCTGGATTTAATTCCGCCATCTCAAAATGGATTTATAGCCCGAAGATCCACTACTACCTAGTATTTATTTGTAACCATTGAAAGTGGGTTTAAAACTGATGTTATACTTACTGACTTTTCAAAGGCTTTCAAAAGGGTAAGAAAGATGGAATGCATTGACTTCCCTTCAATTATTTTAAAACGTCTTGTGTTCCTCAAGGCAGTAACTTGGCGCCTCTACTCTTCCTATTGTTGATCAATATTATTTAAACTTTTATCAACAACTTTAACCTCTTAATGTTTGCTGATGCTACTCGTATACATAAAAATTCTCCGTGTTGTATCAAATCTTCAGAAGTGATATTCAGCGGTTATTTCAACGGTGCTATTAATTCTAACCAGCCCCGTCGAGAGGGAGGGGGATAAGGGGGAAAACCCTCCGGGCCCGGGATTTTCTAGGGCCCGTAAAATTGAAAGCAGTGAAAAGAGCGTACATACATACCTATTCCCACTTACTATTCCCACTTATTGTTAGGGGCCCGAAAATTTAAAATCATTCATGCTTTAGCGATAGAGCCCCTGTTTGCATGTTATCAACAAATCTATCAGTCACAAGCTTGCCGATCTGGGCCCCTGATTACTATCACCATGTGCAGCTCACAGCCTTAACTGGTTTGGAGTCGATTCAGCGAAATGTTGAACTGCGCAATCACATTTTTTGGTGTTGTTCAAAAGTGTTTCAACTTGTTTAGCAGCAGCGCCCAACGTTGGAAAATTCTTAAGAAAAATGTGCCCGGATCCTTTCACAAACCTTCCGATTCAAGATGGTCAGCTAGAATTGATGCAGTGAAACCATTTGCAAATCATCTGAAAAACCTTAAAACATCATTAGAAGCCTTAAGTGTTATTAATTTAGCTCGAAGAGATGTAAATGGCGTCCTGATGTTTTCGATCATTCTTCAAGCCAGAAACTTACTATTGACGTTGAAATTCGAAATCTTTACAACTTGATCTCTGATTTGAACATTATTCGAAATGGATGCAAAGCAGTTGGTACTGGATTGGGAGATGTTTCATAATCGTTCCCATCGTACCGGAAAAGGCAATTAAAGAGACATTTTGGAGAAAATCGAGGAGCCGGAGAGCAAATAGAAACAAATGAAGAAATACAATTCAAGAGAAACACCTTTTACGTCATAGTTGATTAAATTATTTCTGGAATTTCTCGTCGATTCGATACGTTGAAAAATGCTACATTTTCATTTTTATGGCAGTTTTTAACAATGGACGAAATTGAGATTAAAAACTTCGCTACAAGGTTCATCCAAAAGTATAACTCGCATGTGTCTCAAAATTGAAAGAAGAAATGGAACACATTTATGAAGCCAATTTTGAAGCAGAACTTCCGCCATTTAGTTTGCTCAATGCTAATTATTCCCAGAACTTGGAGACGATTTTCCCCAACATTTGTGTTGCTCAATATGTGTTTTCCACCATACCTGTAACCGTAGCTAGTGCCGAACGTTCATTTAGCGTTCTTGCCAGAACAAAGAAGTTTCATCGTTCGTGCTCGTCATAAGATCGTGTTCCCAGACTTGCTATACTATGCATCGAAGCACCTTTGGCAAGGAAATTGAATTTCGATGCAATTATAAGTTGTTTTGCTGCTCAGAAAGCTAGGAAAGCTCGTTTGCAAAAAAGAAAATATTTCATTGATTGCAAACTAACTCTAAAGAAAACACTGTAATAATATTTTAAAATAAAGAAAAACAATAAAGAGTATTTAATGTAAACCTTTTAAAATACATTTTTTTTTTAAAGACAAATTTCAAATACTTTTGCTTCGCTCTATTTTATTTTCATAGCAGGTAATAGATCTTCATGGTAATTTTTTTTTAATATTTAATCGACATGTTAGTAACTGATAATACGTATCAGTTACTAACATGTCGTTAGCAATATCGAATTGAATGTATGATGTAGAATTATTTTCTATCCACCCTCCATTTCAACTAAACTGGACGATACCCATGAGATTGAATTTGATTTGATGATAACATTTTTTTTGATTCACTTTGCAAACAATAAATTATTATTTACGTTTATTCCAACCAATTGTATGCTATTCGTTATTGAAGTTAGAACGTACCATATCAGTAGGTTTAACTTTGAAAAAAAAATGGTGAATATGGGGGGGAGCGAGATTTTTCCGTCCCGGGCCCGGAATTCCTCTCGACGGCCCTGATTCTAACCAGCTCTTTGTAAATGTTTCCAAATACCAATCTTTATCTTTCACTCGTAGTCTTGGATAAATTGACTTTGAATATGAAATTGATAAACCATAGCTTACTAAACTTAGTGAAAAGAAATAATCGTTGTGTAATATTTGATTCCAAACTACATATGTTCAACGCTTATTTTGTTGCTGTTAAAGCGAAGAGTATTCTGGAATTTGTGGTTTGCAACTCTAAAGAATTTCATGACCCGTTAACCTTCGATCACTTTTCTATTTCTCGAACACTTGTTGGTAATTTGGAATAATTTTTATATAACTCACTGTTTAAGAATTGAAGAGATCCAGACAAAATTTTCAACGACATCGTTTGAACTGGATTATTGAAATGCCTTCTTATGACCAGGAAATCAAAAAAGAGGATGGGATGCGACCCACACCGATAACCTCTCATCCCATCTGTTAATCTGTCTTGCTTAAATGGTTTGTAGGTTTTCGTGTTTTATTAAAAAAAGGTGTCAGTTGAATTATTTAAAAAAAAATGTAATTCCCAACAATATTTTGCATTATGATGGAATAGTTTGACTTCAAAATCAATTTTATCTAACGAGATTTTTAGTCGAAAACCAATTTTTACCAATTTTAGTAGCATTTCTTTAAAGTTTTTATTTCTTGTATAAATAAATACAAATTGGATGAATGAAATTAGTATGAAGTCAATATCTTCTATTGTTGACGAGATATCGAGAACCGAACATCAATTTTTACCAAATTTGCGTAGGTAGGTACTATTTTTTTAGATTTTATTTTTTTATGAAAAAACGGACTGTTGGATTTTTATAAAAAATTTACCCAATGTCGAAAACAATATTTTCTGAAGATAAAATAAGTTTCTAAGCCAATATTTTTAATTTTTAAAAAGATATTTGAGTCGAAAGTAAATTTGTACCAAATTTTAGTAATGTTTTTTTTAGGTTCTTATTTTTGTAAAAAAAAACTATCAATTTCATTTTTCTAAAAATTTTAGTGAATGTTGAAAATAATATTTGTTCTAAAATAAAATTATGTAGTTTGAAGCCAATATCTCAAATTTTTGAAAAGTTATTTGAGTCGAAAATAAATTTTTACCAACTTTTATTAATTTTTGTTTAGGATTTTATTTTTTGTAAGAAAAACTGTTAATTCGATTTCTCTCAAAATTTTTCTTAATAACATTCAATACTTTTCAAAAGGTAAAATTAGCTCAAAGCCATTGTCTCAAAGTTTTGAAAAGATATTTGAGTCGAAAATCAATTTTTACCAACTTTTAATAATTTTTTGTAAGTTTTTATTTTTTGTAAACAAATGTAAATTCGGTTTTATCTCAAAATCTAACAAAATGTTGAAAACAATATTTTATATAAGATAAAATTAGTTGAAAACCATAATCTCTAATTTTTGAAAAGATATTTGAGTCGAAAATCAATTTTTAGCAACTTTGAGTAATGTTTTTTTTTAAGTTTTTATTAAAAAAAACTGGCAATTTGATTTTTCTCAAAATTTTACCAGATGTTAAAAACGTTATTTTTCGTTGCACAAAATTATTTTAGAAATAAAATCATAAATTTTGTTCGTAAAATTTTCGAGGTGACAGATATTTTTTAATTTATTTTGTTTTTATAAAAAAGCCGTTAGTTGGATTTTTTTCCAAAAATATATTTGTTTCGTATCACGTTACAATATATAATATCCAATTTAATTCAAGTCTCTAGCGTTATTGGTTCGTGAGATATTTAGGGTTAACCAAAATTTACACCTTTCTTAAATTGTTATGGTAAAAAAAACCACCCTCTCAATTTTTTTGAGAGTACTTTCTGCATCTTTCTGCATTATTATCTGTATAACAAAATTTATTTCAAGCTGATATCTTTACTGGTTCTTGAGCTATGGACGACGAAAACTTCCCGAACGTACGTTCACACGCACGCACAGACATCTCTAAAAATCTTTTTTTTTCGACTTTAGAGACCTTGAAACGTCGAGAAATGTCAAAATTTTTAATTCGACAAATCGGACCGATTACAATAAATTCCTATGGGAAGTTAAAAATTACCCAAATTATTGTTAATAATTACAAAATTTTAAAGATTTCAAAAAATCATAGCGCAATATATTTTTTTGAGTTAAGAAAACGAATCTTCAATGAGGGATGCACAGTAAACTATATGCAGTTTGAAAATACTTCTGCGTTCATTAAACCAAAATCTCTACAACTTTTGTACTATATGGAATAATGCCTTTCTGTGTGTATTACGTCGCATTTTTCAAATATTCCCACATTATTCGCAATGTACATTGTTGAATTTGAATTACTCTCACACAAATGACACCGAGCATGAAATTAGTTGACCAAAAACTAAAACTGTTTACAATACCAAGTGAGTACTTTATGTAGTCACACCATACACATTCTGCTATTTTATCTGCACCCAAAAGTTAAATATTTTAGACCGAAATTCCTTTTCAAGTCATCACATACCGCATATATTGTTTATCACTTTTAAAACGAGAAAACAGAGTAGGAGATATATAGATAAGAGGATATAGCTAGAGCTACCTATACTGTCCCATCTATGGAAAATCCTACCAAGCGAAAAAATTCCCTTCCACACTCATAACGAAAATTTAAAATCTTTCTACGTCATTTAATTCTTTACCCAAATGTACATAATATCGTACAAAAATATGTACTCTATACGAATAAGTACACAACACATATACAAAATACCTATATATTACACACTATATATAGTGTATATAGTATATACGAATAGATGGTTTATGTTGAGAACTTGATGATAAAAAAGTTGAGCTGGATGAAAATGTACTTGAGAGCGTTTATGACACATTCTCAGTACTTACTCTTCAAAAAAAAAGGTTAGTTGATGAAATGAAATTTCCACAGAAACAAAAATATAAACCAAAAATAAACGAACTAAAAAATGCGTCAATTCAGTATACAGATGGTGAAGTAGGTTGTGTGCTGAAGGTGCTGAATGAGTATATTGTGAGGGTTTAATCTGTATCCCACTTGAATGTTTTCAAAAACGATTTTTTCACGAATCAAACAATCTAAGGTCTAAAGATTTTTTCCGAGTTGGTGAATTTATTCTTAGAAACAAATTAAAAGAAAACCAACACTTGTGTTGCAGTCATGCTAATAGCTTCAGGATATTTGTGTTTGTACAAAATAGTTTTTGAACCTAATACCTTAAGAGTTTTTGAAACAAACAGTGTATGGAAGTTGAACTTTTTAACAAGCCATGCAAAGAAACATAAATCTCTTTAATTTTAGAGGTGAAATAAACTAACTTTATACATTTTACAAGGCCAAAAGTTTGGGAGACAAATGTGAAAAATTTGCAAATGTAGTCAAAGTTTTTGATCTTTGAAAGAAACTTACAAAACAGTACGAAATCGTTGTTAACAACGATGTTTTTCAAATCAAACTCCTCTATAGAAGACGCCAATTCATTTGCTGTATTGTTTGCTGTTATTTCAAAGCTACCAGGGAGTGATACCTCTTGTACTTGATAGCGTTTATTGTTTTATTGGACAAATCTTCTATTAAAATTAGTATGGGGAACTGAGAGATCTTGACATTCACAAATCTAATGGCCCTGAAAATTGTTCTAAAGATGTGTTCTTTAAAGCTAGCAAAACCACATAGTAAGCTTTTAATATTGTTATATTTTAAAACGATTCCTTATCCACCTCAAAATTCAACATCCCTTTTTAAAAGGTCATGGATAACCTGATATATTTTCAAGTAAAGTTACATCTTCAGTAACGAAAGCTTTTCAATGGTTGTCATTATTATTCCTTCCATAATATGTCTTATATTTTAACTCGCCTGAAACAAATTTTTACATAATTTTTAAGAAAGTAAGAGTATCGTGCTTGATATTTTTGAGGGATTTGATAGGCATTAAATTTCCTTTATACATTATTCGTTAATTAGGTGTCAATACATCTCTTATTCGCTTGGTTAGATATAACTTAAAGTTCACTTTAAAACGGTTTCAAATTTGATAACCACCAAAATTTCTGGTATGCCTCAGGGTTCCTTTTTGTCTCCGAAACTTTTCCTTATTTTCAAAAATGATCTTTTTGCCGAAACTTCTAATCCACAGTAGCATAATTCGGGTATCAAATGGGGATTTGTGGCTTCTAATGCGGCTGAATCGTAACTGCCTCCAATACTATATTCATGAGTGGCATTTGCATCAAGGATACTGAACAACTTTCAATGTTAGGAATGTGCATCACGAACCATATTTCATAAATTGATCTATATGAAAGCTTCAAAATCGCTTATAAATGTCCAGGTTCTCCAAAGACGCAAGAAGATTTTACAACCTTCTGATCTATGTTCTGGGTTGAGGTGCCTATAAAGGCCACTTAAGTTTCTTCAAAAGAAAGCAGTAAAATATTAAAGTAACAATTGTCTAACTTTAACAGTGATAACTCTCGAGTACCGCTGCAGTGTTTAACAAATGTCATTATTTTAGCGATATTTTCATAAATAGTTCTCTAGTAAAAAAGACTATCCAGTTACATTTCTTCTATTAAATAATTCACCGTAAAACCCGCACTTCTAGAAATGTACATATTTCAAAATACTCTTGGTCACAATTTCAGACGTTCCGTTAAGTACAGAGATTCTCCTTTTAACCGCACTTCACGAATATGCCAAGCTTTACTCGAATTCTGCGTTGACTGAAAATCAAGTAAGCTTATTATATTTTCTGTTAATAGTGGAATAGCAAGACTTTGAAACGAAATCTGCCAACCATGTGCACAAATAACGTTTAATTGGAAGTTTATTTCTATTGTGTGTGTATTGGTTTTGGTAGTATTGTTACAAAATCCGATAATCGTTTGTACTTATCTTCTTATCTTAAGACTTAAGGAAGGTTATATTACCCAAAAATAACTAATTTTCTAAAATCCCCAGAGTTAGTTAAGATTCCGGAGGTGCATTTCATATAGAATAGAAGTTAAATCAAAAGACAAAGAGTTTTAACTCTCAATCTCTCTTTACAGAATTGACTAAAGAAGATCTGACATATGCATCCAATAAAATCCAACAGAAGTTTCTCCCAGGGTATATAATTCAGCTGAAATACGCTGTTTAAATAGAAGCATTCAATTTAAATGATAGTATGACTTAACCATTAATATTTGTGTGTGTAAGCATAGGTGGGACTTAAATACCATTTGTTTGCTTTTCCATTAGCTCTTTAAAACACATCAACCATAGCCTATATGCTATGACACCCTAGGGCTTTGAGTTATCCTTATTCATACGTTTATATAAAGCCGTTTGCTTTCAAGTCCAATGTCCAATAAACACACATATAGGCATACACAAACACAGCTCAATTAATTGATGTTGCCCTCAAAGCATAGGTATGTACATAAGGCATACATATATATATATATACAATTGTACATATATATATATATAATTTCGTAGGATACACTGCAAACATTATGCATGTATATTTGCACAGATCCCTCTGCCCCCTTACCAAATGCTCGTTTATTCATATAATCTATGCCTGCCGCCACCGCCGCCGCTTCATTACCATTTAATTAATAAATTAGGCAACAATAAGGCTTCGATGTGCTTTAGCCGTAAATAAGGCCACACCAGCCCAGCCCAGCACAGGCCCCAACCAAGCCAAGCTAGCATCAGGATGCAATAAACTTATACAGTCATGATTTTGCAAGCTAGTTGGAAAATTAAATTACGACTTTTGAATTCGATTGTATACCACCTATACCCATCACCTTCAGCTTCTCCCCCGTAGCTTACAGGGCACGGGATAACAAGCCCTAGCACACTCCTGTGTAAATTACTATATATATCCTATAATTGTATTTATCACTTTGCTTCAATTGATGACATAATATTACCTGCAGCTACACACGTACCTACATAATTACGAACTTTGTTTCACTAGAGGTAGGATAAAGTTTTCATTCACTTATCTACTGTATACTTGTATAAGCATCGTCCTTGTTATAACTACACATTAATATTAAAGGGTACTGATGAGGCGGATCGGAGGGGTTTTCGTTTGACATTTAACAGAACAATGATAAAACCTTCAAGCCGATTCAAAACTTCAAAAGTTTTGGCATAGAGAGAATTTATTCCGGAAATCACCGCCAAGCCGCAAAATTCAATTGTTGTGATTTTAATGAGCCTCGTTTTTGCTCCTTTCGTTCCATGTGATGATGATGCCTTTCACAAGCATAACATCAACAAAGATCTGTGTTTTTATGACTACGAGTATTAAGCTCTTTTGGGTTAAACTTTAACATCATCCAGGAACAGTTTTTCATACGTACATACAAACATACATTTATATGATGTACAATGTCTGTATGTCTGTATAAGGTATGTTGAAACGTTCAACCATCATAAGATTTGGGTGTAACAGTTTTAAAACGAATTATGTTGGTTTGTTATGACTTATGAGATATGAATCCTCTGGGCTTAGAGCTAACCATTTTATGCGTCAATCGTTCTGCCATTTTGTTTTATGCCACACGTCTAATTTGGGCATAAAATTTGATAGCATTTTACCCCCCTCTATGTACATCATACATTGTACAATGATGTCAAAGGTCGTATTTGCCAAAAGGTTATAGATAGAATAAGAAGACGTCAAAAAAAGCGCGAGAGTACCAACATCTATACCGTTTTCACTGGATTTTTGGATTTTGCATTTCATGCGAATGCGATGATGTTTTTTTTATAACCTTATGAAATTTAATTTATTATTAACTTATCTCTTTGGTTAGATCTGTAGGTTTTGACTTTTGACTGTTTGGATGGATGCTGTTATCCTGCTTGATATGATGGTATAGCAGTTTTCATATATATTTTATTATATAGTATAGAAGTTATATAGGTGATGTGGTAAGATTTAACTAACACTTCAATCTCGAAATTTTAAATTGAAGTGTATATGTGTTCGTACATATGTAAGTGCGTAGGTGGAATATAAAAGTTATATAAGTGATATCTACGAATAAGTGTATATTTTATTGCGGTTTAACATGGCAACACACGAAAGCTTATAATTTAGCTGGAGACGTTAGCATTTATATCCTTGAGATCTGCTATATTAAGAAACATATTTTTGTTTGATGTAATAAACCAACGAACTTGTGTATGTCTTGAGTCCTTTGTGCAGTTAGCTTACTTAGTGCCAAAAAGACTATAAATAATCATTAGGACATTGAAGTAAACTTCAAATACGTATAATGAGTGAAGTTCTTCATAATCTAACACATACAATTCTCCTGTCACAGTGTTAGTTGACCTACTCCTCCGAAACGGCTTAACCAATTTCAATTAAATTTTGCTTATATATTCGGTAGGTCTGAGAATAGGTTTGTATCTATTTTTTCATATTCCTAAGTGCTTAAGTATAATTGCATCAACATTGTACACGGTGCAACGATCTTACGATAGTATTCAGTGATGTACAATGAAGCATTGATTGCTATTGAGGATCTTTGCATTTTCATTGCCAACTTACCACTCAATCATTTCGGTTTGCAATCACCAAATCGAAATGCTTCTGATTTAATAGACACTGAATTAAATCGTGAACTACACTACAATTCTGTAGAAATGGCACCGATTGTTGCTCGCAATGTCCCACTAATGAATGAAGAACAATTTTTGACCACATCATGCTCGCAGTTTCGGCAAGACAAGGTGGATTCTTTTTTTTTTTTTTTTAATGCACCAGGTGGAACTGGCAAAACATTCCTTATTTCGCTAATTCTTGCTAAAATACGATCAAATATAGGTATCGTATTGGATGTTGCATCTTCTGGCATTGCGGCAACTTTATTGGATGGAGGCAAAACAGCTTAGTCAGTATTTTAACTGCCACTAAATATTCAAAATAACCCAGACGCGGTTTGCAATATAAAAAACAATCATCCATGGCCACAGTGCTGGAACAGTGTAAAATTATCATCGGGGAAGAATGCACTATGGCACACAAACATTCACTTGAGGCGTTGAACAGGACATTGAAAGTTTAAAAAAACAACGACAGACTATTTGGCGGCACTCTGTTACTCCTTTCAGGTTATTTCAGACAAATACTTCCCGTTATTCCGCGATCAACGTACGCTGATGAGAACAACGCGTGCTTAAAACCATCACCACTGTGGCGTTATGTTGAAAAGTAAAACTGAAAGTAAATATGCGTATTCAAATGCTTCAAGATCCATCCGCTGAAACATTCTCAAACAACTGTTAGATATAGGCGACGGAAAAGTTACTACAGATGAAACTCGATGCATAAAATTACCGGTCGGTTTCTGAAAGATTATTGATTCTCAAGATGCTCGCATTGACCAGATAATTCCCGATATACACAGATAATACACAAATCAAGAGTAGCTGTCAAAAAGAGCAATTTTAGCAGCAAAAAATTTGGATGTCAATAAATTAAATCTCAAGATACAACATTTATTACTAGGAGACTTGGTGTCATACAAATCTATTGATACAATTTGTGATGCTACCGAAGCTGTAAATTATCCAACTGAGTTTTTGAACCAATTGGATTTTGGATTTACCAGGCATGCCACCGAATAATTAACAACTGAAGGTTGAATCTCCGGTAATTTTGCTTCGTAGTTTGAACCCACCACGGTTTTTCAACGGCACGCGATTAGTAATTAAAAAAATTATGAAAAAATGATCGAAGCCATAATTCTAAATGGCAAATTCCGAGGTGAAATATAATATTATTACCGCGAATCCCTATTATACCCACAGATGTGCCAATTCAATTCAAACGCCTTCAATTTCCAATTAGATTGGCATTTGCAATGACTATCACTAAGTCTCAAGACCAAACGATGATCAAATCCATCTAGTTTGTTTGTATTGACGAAAGATGGGATCACAAAAAATATTGTACACCCTGTTTCATTAAGGGATTGATATTGTTTTTTTGTAGTATTGTCATAATTAGCAATATATATGTATGTAATGTACATATATAATTTTAAAGAATAATTTTATAATTAACTTTGTTTGTTGATTTGTTATTTTAATAGTTCGTCTCCGTTTACAGTGCTCTATACCTCTCCAACTTATATACCACATCCTTACATAATTGCAATGAGTTATTTATTTCTATCAAAATATTCTCTAGAATTTATTTATATGACAAAACAACGCTTGTCGGGTCAGCTAATATTCTCTAAATATTTGTTGTTTCTAAAGTGTGGTTAAATAAAAGCTTTTCATATTCGTTTTCAGACTCACATCCCTCTTCTTCGGATGTGGAACTGCAACGACAAAATATGATAAGTTCGTTAAATTCCGACCTAAACAGCATTCTACAATGGGGATTAAAAAACCGCGTGGAATTTAATGCTTCGAAAACGCAATGCTGTCTTGCAGCGTTGCCGTTTGTCCCCTAAAGGGGCCATTTGGCCCCTTTTTTGCGTTCGATCCCCGTGGCCCCGACTTTTTTAGAAATTGCCCAATTGTCCCCTTTTTACGATTTTACTAGTAAAATAATTTTCAAGGATAAATTAAGATATTTTTTATCTTAGATATCAACTCTTTAAGTAAATTAATTAAAAATCGGTAACGAAGTTTCATACTGAACTTGAACTGAACTCTGTAGACTGAATGTGAAAACGTGCAATTCGATGATGTCAGCTCTTAATTTAATTGAAAACAAAAATAAGTTGGAAAATTGGGTTCCAAAAAAAAATCTTGTTTATTTATACAGAAAGACAATATTAAAAAAATGAAAGACTTAACTTCCATTAATTTATTTATGTATTTGTTGTTATGACTTGTTGTTAATGTTTTGTTTTTTAAATGAATTTAAGTTTTTATTTTAATGTTATTGAAATAAAACTGTTTTTTTAAGTTTTTGAATAAATTTTTGTTTTACTCCTGAATACAGTTTTGTTTTATTTGTACTTTTTTTCTTTGGTGTCCAATTTTCGTATGTTGTACCCTTTTTGTACCCTTTTTGATTTTTTTCAGCGGCAACACTGCTGTCTTGTATCGTTAAAGCGAAATATACCCCAATTGCCATTATCCATAGATGGCACTTGCATCGAGGAGACTGAACATCTCGATATTCTCGGTATGTGTATCACCAACCACCTTTTGTGGAACGAACACATACGCGATGTCGCCAAAAATGCCGCAAGATGTTTGGGTTTTCTAAGGCGATGCAAGAAGTTTTTCTCCCCCTCTGATCTGGCTGTTATTTACAAGACTTATATACGTCCAAAGCTTGAGTATAACTCCCATATCTGGGCTGGTGCTCCTGCAACTTACTTAAGCCTCTTGGACAGTATTGAACGTAGAGCATTTAGATTGATTGGTGATAATACCATAATAGGATCATTTACGTCGCTCGAACATCGTCGTAAAGTTTCCTGTCTCACCCTCTTTTACCGTTATTTTAACGGTTTATGCTCTAGTGAAATAGCCAGCTGCATTCCTCCCCTTAAACAGTTGAACCGTAATATTCGCGCTTCTAGGAATGCTCATCAGTATACCCACGAGCCCAGCTTCGGTCGTACCGTCAAGTATAGAGAATCGTTCTTTAGCCGTACTACGCGAATGTGGAATTCCTTACCACACTCTGTTTTTCCCAGCCATTGCAATATTCAAGAATTCAAAACCAATGTGCACCAAAACCTCCTTTCACCCCTCTCTCCCTTTCCTAGTGCTCACTGTGTCTTTACATAATAAGGGTAGTAATATCCCCTTAAGTGTGCGCTTATTATAAAAAAAAAATTATAGGGACATATTAGTTAAAACAAATATTTAAACAAATTAAAAACGTGTCAAATAAAAAATATGTCTAAGAACCTAAGGTTTAATATGGATATACTAAAAAAGTGGCGGGTGTTTACACTAAGTCTGTCACCAAAAAGTAAGACTTGAATTTTTTTATCTTTATCTTTTTTAAGGCATACCAAACTACTTTTTAGGTTTTATTCTTAAAAAGTAGTATTACTGCAGTTAATTTGGATCATCCAAATTTTTTTGTAAAAATATACAAATTGAAAAGAACATCGCATCGTACAGCACAACCAAAGGCAGTATATTCCTTGCCGTGCATAAGAACTCGGCCTTTCGCAGACTTCAACTTGGCGAATTTTGCGTCGGGACTTTTGCCTACACCCGTACAAAATCCAACTGACCCAAGAGCTCACAGCTAATGACCATAGACAACGCCGTTTGTTCGCTGACTGGGCTTCGAATCGTTTGGAAGAGGACCCCAATTTTGTCATCTTTAGTGACGAGGCACATTTTTGGATGAATGGCTATATTAACAAGCAAAATTTTGGTAAATGGGACGACACCAACCCACGCGAGGTTCACCAAGTGATAATGCATCCTCAAAAAGTTACCGTTTGGTGTGGATTTTGGACCGGCGCGCCAATCACCGCGGCGCGGCGGTGGCGTGATTGGTCCGTATTTTTTTGATAACGACGCGCGTTAGTTAGGAGGTCACACTCAACAGCGAGCGCTACATAACGATGATAAATAATTTCGTATGGCCCAAATTTAATCATATGGACCTAACCCACGGCGGGCGCTATGTGCCACACAGCAAACGCCACGACTACTACACACAACATCTACCCGGCCTTATTGAAAACCCCTATATATTGCAAGATAAAATTTAAGGGTTTTGGAAATTAATTGACGTGGTATTTACGTACGAGCAATAAGGCTATAATTAATCGTTCTGTGTGATTGTGTTGCTGTTGCCCCAGTTTGTAGGAACTACGACTGTCCAAAAAAGAAATGTACTAGCATTTCAATTGCTGAGAAAATCATGAAATCGATAAATTTGGATCATCAGCAAAATGTGGACTTTTAGATGTAACATTTTTACGATAAACATCAGTAAAGCAATCGAACTCGTAAATGTTAAATATTCTAAATAAGATTATGACACTTCAAATAATAGCTAAGTTTGACATGTGTCAAATATCAACTTGAAACCATGAAATTGAGGACTCTGTAGCATTCAGTCATATACATTTACAGTTGATTGAACTTAACTTGAATTAATACTTTTAATTTGTCAATGGGCGTTAAGAATATGAAATTTGGCCACTTCTTTACGTTTTAAATGTCCCTTAAATTAAAACCCTTCGATTTTAGAGAGGGCGTGTTCGAGTTACCTCTTTTCGTCATCTTGAGTATCTCTAGAGAAAACAGCTTAAACTTCAATTTTCACTGCAATTTTTCAAGGACACCAATGGAAAGTTATCAGTTTCAGTCGTACCCAGCCTTCTTTGTCTTTGATCTTTTTAACTAAAATTTAAGATAACGAATACTTCGTTTTCATTAATAATAATAGAATCAACTCTTGACAAATTGAGTCCAATAAAATGTAAATACATTTGCGCCAGACAAATCAAATTACTTTCGTAAAAGGTAAAAGCTTAAAGATTGGAATTAATATTTTCTAACTATCTTATTGATTGCAGTTAATAGTGATGAATAAAAGCCCTTGACTTGTTCATGCCTAAAAGAATATTCATTATAGTTAAGTTAAGATTTTGTTACTGGATCAGAATAGACTTATCAGCGAAAAAGTCACCATCAAGGACCAACATTAGTCAGGAGTGGTTTAAAAATTATCACATTCGTGTAACGCCTCACTTAAAAGGATTTCACTATTTCGTTTCTTTGACCTACTTTCGATACAGAAGTTACTCAAATCAATATTTTAGTAGAAAAGATTGTATTCATTTACAACTTGTCTCATTGCAATAAAGAACACTCTTTTGAAAATCTTCACTTTCTTAAGAAAATTCATTGATATCACATCATATACGAAATGAAAAGTTAATAAAAATTAATAAGGGCCTGAATCTCACAAAAATCTATGAATTAGCCGTCCCTGGGCTACCCCAATACCTTATCCATCAGGAAATATCATCAAATATGTATACTTAACCAACTTCTTCCTTAAACCCTTACCCTTTGCGCTAAATAGCTAATAAATGCCAAACTTCAAAGTCAAAGGACAAAATGAGTTAATTTGGAAGGGAATGAATCGTCATTCCTTAGGGGATATCTATCTAATAGGAAATGGCAAAAAGCTCAATATTATACACTGTTGTACAGTCTTTAGCAACACTGATATTTTCATCTAGAAAATAAACTGACATCTTCGTCTTTCTGTTAATAGCTCCATAGACAGAGTGTGAGCAGTTTAATTAAATTTGATTTGACAACTACTGTATACATACCATCAAAACTTCTAGAATCCAGAGTCCAGAGAATGGTATGTATGGTATAAACATTTCTTAATAAACAAGGGACATTCATGGAATATTCGATTAATCGAAACAAATTTAATTGAAACAATTAAGAAACATTAAGAAAATGGCCCAGACTGGTAATGTCCATAGCGAATGTGTTTTGTTGTTTTAATTATATTATTGCAACTCGCACTTCTTCTAATGTTGAAAAGCTGTTCACACAGTCACTTCACTTAAGTAGTTCACTGTAATGTACAACACAGTACTGTACTCAATAAATGACTGACTAACGATTAAGCCATTAAAAGAGCAATAGTTCCCGCGTGGATCTGAACCTGGACCAGGACCTCTTAAGAGTTTGTTTCTTATTTGTACTTAGTAAAGAAGGTCACTGTAATGTAAAAGATGAAGCCCCTCCCATCAAGGAGTGAATAATGGTAAGAAGTTTGTGTTGAAGTGGAGGACTGTGGAAATGATGATTTTAGTTATTTTTTTAAATGATTCCCAAAGAACAAATTATAGAAGCTAAATAATTAGGTACATTAGAAAAAAAAATCATGTAAATTAAGCAAACATTTTAGAGAATGTTGATAATGTAAAATGTTTTGTAAATAGAATGTTTGTATAAGTGAAATAAGAAGTATTCCCAGTTTGAAGGTGATGATTTATGAAGTTCTTATTTGTTTAAATGCTGTTTTGTTATTCCTCTTCAACTAATTGGGCTTATAATAGAACAGGACATTTAACAATTCAAAGAAAAGGACTAATAACTGTATAGCAGAGCTAAGCGAATTAACAGTTTCACTTTACAAACTTTTGCAACTATGTGTTTGTTTAAAAGATAGGGTTACCTATTTAAAATAAGTTGCTTATTTTCTTCTGATGTTTTTAGAATCTCGTGGTGGTCATATTTTTTTAAGGGAATTGTGATTGATACGAACTTTTTGCCCCTTCCATCAAAAAGATCAATTGATTGCAATTAAAATAGGACAAATCAAACAATACAAATATCAATCCTAAAGATCAAATTCTTGAACAATCAATCATTGACTAATCTGGTTTTTCAAAATTAATGAGTAGCACAACTCTATTATAATGGGTGATTTTTTTGAGGTTAGGATTTTCATGCATTAGTATTTGACAGAGGACGCGGGATTTCAGACATGGTGTCAAAGAGAAAGATGCTCAGTATGCTTTGACATTTCATCATGAATAGACTTACTAACGAGCAACGCTTGCAAATCATTGAATTTTATTACCAAAATCAGTGTTCGGTTCGAAATGTGTTTCGCGCTTTACGTCCGATTTATGGTCTACAGCGATGAGGCTCATTTCTGGTTGAATGGCTACGTAAATAAGCAAAATTGCCGCATTTGGAGTGAAGAGCAACCAGAAGCCGTTCAAGAACTGCCCATGCATCCCGAAAAATGCACTGTTTGGTGTGGTTTGTACGCTGGTGGAATCATTGGACCGTATTTTTTCAAAGATGCTGTTGGACGCAACGTTACGGTGAATGGCGATCGCTATCGTTCAATGCTAACAAACTTTTTGTTGCCAAAAATGGAAGAACTGAACTTGGTTGACATGTGGTTTCAACAAGATGGCACTACATGCCACACAGCTCGCGATTCTATGGCCATTTTGAGGGAAAACTTCGGAGAACAATTCATCTCAAGGAATGGACCGGTAAGTTGGCCACCAAGATCATGCGATTTGACGCCTTTAGACTATTTTTTGTGGGGCTACGTCAAGTCTAAAGTCTACACAAATAAGCCAGCAACTATTCCAGCTTTGGAAGACAACATTTCCGAAGAAATTCGGACTATTCCGGCCGAAATGCTCGAAAAAGTTACCCAAAATTGGACTTTTCGAATGGACCACCTAAGACGCAGCCGCGGTCAACATTTAAATAAAATTATCTTCAAAAAGTAAATGTCATGGACCAATCTAACGTTTCAAATAAAGAATCGATGAGATTTTGCAAATTTTATGCGTTTTTTTTTTTAAAAAAAGTTCTCCAGCTCTTAAAAAATCACCCATTACATTTGATAGTTTAGAACCTCCTTTGAGATATATATAGAACTCCCATAGAAACTTTAGACCTCCCAATACATTTCAAGTCCTCTCTTGAAGACCTACAGTTATATTTCCAGACATCTCCAGATCTTCTTTTATATTTCAATACCTCCATTCGAATTTCCTTTGAGTTCTGCAGACCTACACAACACTATTATACATTTTACGACCACCATTGATAGATTAGAACCTCCCTTGAGATATATATTGAACTCCCATAGAAACTTTAGACCTCCCAATACCATTTCAATTCCTCTCTTGAAAGACCTGCACTTATATTTCCAGACATCTCCAGATCGTCTTTCATATTTCAAGACCTCCATTTGAATTTCCCTTGAGTTCTGCAGACCTGTTTCATTTTGAAACCTTTTTCTAATATTTAAAGCCTTTTTTTGATATTTTAGGACCTCCCACCGGCCCACCTCTCTCAAAACATATTTTTATATTTTAAAAACTGGATTATTCTAATATATAAAATTCTCCTGTCACAGTGTTAGTTGCCATACTCCTCCGAAACGGCTTAACCAATTTCAATGAAATTTTGCAAACACATGCGGTAGTTCTGAGAATATGTTTTTATCTTTTTTTTATATTCCTAAGTGCTATGGTTTAATTGCATCAACATCGTACACGGTGCAATACAATACTGTAGAAATGGCAGCGATTATCACTAGCAATGTCCCAATAAAGAATGAAGAACAAGGAAACATTTATGACCACATCATGCTCACAGTTTCGGCAGGACAAGGTGGATTCGTTTTTTTTGATGCACCAGGTGGAACTGGCAAAACATTCCTTATTACGCTAATTCTTGCTAAAATACGATCAAATATAGGTATCGTATTGGATGTTGCATCTTCTGGCATTGCGGCATTGGATGGAGGCAGAACAGCTTATTCAGTATTTTAACTGCCACTAAATATTCAAAATAACCCAGACGCGGTTTAAATAAATAAATAAATTGGGTGGCGCAACAGTCCATTGAGAACTAGGGCCTAGTGACTTACAACTCTCAACCATTCCTGTGTGCGAGTAATGTTGTCAGGGATGGAAGGGACCTACAGTTTTAAGCCGAATCCGAACGGCAAATTTGAGAAAGCACTTTTCATGAAAAGAATTACTCTTGGAAAATTTGTCAATTCTTCGCAAGAGGCAGTACCCGTGAAATAACTTTAGATGACATAGGCAGGGATCGAACCCAAGACCTCTGGCATGACAGTCGAACGCACTAACCATCATGCCACGGGTACCACGCGGTTTGCAATATAAAAAACAATCATCCATGGCCACAGTGCTGAAACAGTGTAAAATTATCATCTGTGAAGAATGCACCATGTCACACAAACATTTTTGTGACGTCGAACAGGGCATTGAAAGATATAAAAACAACGACAGACTATTTGGCGGCACTCTGTTGCTCCTTTCAGGTGATTTCAGCCAAATACTTCCCGTTATTCCGCGATCAACTTACGCTGATGAGATCAACGCTTGCTTAAAATCATCGCCACCAAGACGTAATGTTGAAAAAGTACAACTGAAAGCAAATATGCGTATTCAAATGCTTCAAGATCCATCCGCTGAAACATTCTCAAAACAACTGTTAGATATAGGCGCAGAAAAGTTACTACAGATGAAACTGGATGCATAAAATTACCGGTCGATTTCTGCAAGATTATTGATTCACAAGATGCTCGCATTGGCCAGATACTTCCCGATATACACAGATAATACACAAATCAAGAGTAGCTGTCAAAAAGAGCAATTTTAGCAGCAAAAAATGTGGATGTCAATAAATTAAATCGCAAGATACAACATTTATTACCAGGAGACTTGGTGTCATACAAATCTATTGATACAATTTGTGATGCTACCGAAGCTGTAAATTATCCAACTGAGTTTTTGAACTAATTGGATTTACCAGGCATGCCCACAGAATAATTTACAACTGAAGGTTGGATCTCCGGTAATTTTGCTTCGTAATTTGAACCCACCACGGTTGTGCAACGGCACGCGATTAGTAATTAAAAAATTAATGAAAAATGATCGAAGCCATAATTCTAAATGGCCAATTTTTAGGTGAAAATATATTACTACCGCGAATCCCTATTATACCCACAGATGTGCCAATTCAATTCAAACGCCATCAATTTCCAATTAAATTGACATTTGCAATGACTATCAATAAGTCTCAAGGCCAAACGATGACCAAACCATCCAGTTTGTTTGTATTGACGAAAGATGGGATCACAAAAAATATTGTACACCCTGTTTCATTAAGGGATTTATATTGTTTTTTTGCAGTATTGTCACAATTAGCGATATGTAAATTTATAATTTTAAAGAATTAATTATAATAAATTAAAAAAAATTGTTTGTTGATTTGTAATTTTAATATTTTGTCTCCGTTTACAATGCTCTATACCTCTCTAACTTATATACCACATCCTTACACACTTGCAATAAGTTATTTGTTTCTATCAAAATATTCTCTAGAAATTATTTATATGACAATACAACGTTTGTTGAGTCAGCTAGTATACCCATATACTATCAATATCTCTTTCTATATTTCAAGATCTCCCTTCGTATTTGAAGACCTCCATTGGAATTACATTGAATTCTACAAACATACTTTAAAAACTTCAGACCTTGCATTATATTTCAAAACCTACTTTGATATTTCAAGAATACACTTGAATTTTACAGATCTAACCTTGGTATTTTGGGAATTGTCTTGTTATCTCAAGACCTCCTTTGAAATCTCTATCGTAGGACGTCCCCTACAATCTGTAGAATAAAATAAATTAGGTGGCGCAACAGTGAATTAAGAACTTGATCCTATTGACTTACAACTCTCAACCATTATTGTGTGCGAGTACTGTTGTCATTGATGGAGGGGATCTACAGTTTAAAGCCGAATCCAAATGGCTTATTTGAGAAAGCACTTTTAATGACAAGAATTACTGTTAAAGGATGTGATTTGCTAATTTCTCGAAAGAGGCAGTACCCGTGAAAAAACTTAAGATGGCATAGGCAGGGAATGAATCCAAGACCACTGGCATGACAGTCCAACGCACTTACCATAATGCCACGGGTACTACTCGTACTACTGTAGACCTCCCTTTATTCTTAAAGACCTGCCTTTATACTTAAAGACCTCCTTATAATCATGCCTTGACATTTCAAGACCTTCCTATATATTCTAAGACCTCAGTTGAAATCTCTATTCCTTTTTTATTATATCAAAAACCGTTATATATTTCAAAACCTCCTTTGATATTTCAAGACCTCGCTTTGTGTTACAAAACCTAACTTGGAATTCCATGATATTAAGAAATCTATAAATATATTTCATGACTTCAATTTATATGATTTTGCTCAAATCCTCATACCTTTGAAATATCCATGTCTGCCTTGATATTTCAAGACTTTCATCTATATTTCGAAGCATCTTTTGATATTTCAAGATCTACCTTTATATTTCAAGACCGGTCTTAACCTACCCTGAAATCTACAGACATCCCTTTATTTTTTCAGATTTCTCCAGACTTCCCTTTAAGTTTTGAGACATGTCTCGATAATTAAAGACCTCTTTAATACACATACCTCCTCCCTTGATTTTTCAAAACCATTCTTTATATTTCAAGACATCCATGTTTAGACCTTTTGATCAAAAAATCAAGAACAAAATAATATCTTCTACATTTATATCACCTTTCTTTACCTCCTATAAACCTTTATAATACCTTCCAATGAAGACATTATAGCCCATGTCTTGTCTAGACAACTTTCATATGTGCTGGACACAAATAATAATATTAACCGGCCGTCTGTCCGTGTAGGTTTATGTAGGTAGGTATATGTACAATGAAATCAAATCATAACTTTTAAGTCCAGAAAAGAGATACAAAAATATGACACTTATCTCATCAGATATCCTTTATCTTTTATTATGAACAGAACAAACAGGAGTGTATATGTATAATGTATGAATAAAGGTATAAGACCATAAGAATACTTGTAATATGACAATCGAATATAATAATAATTATTTCAGGAATCAAAATACGCAATCATTTTGTATGCGAGAACAAATGTTTGAAGCCTTTTCTTTGTATGTATTTCGACTATACCGCACCCAAAAGATACACAAACACGTACGCATACTCATTTTCACATACATATTTAATTTAACTACTTAAATGAATCCTGTTGATTGCTGCGTGGCAATAGCAACCACTTAATTCAAGGACATCCATTATAGAGCCTGGTACGTGTATATTGTACATGTTAAAAGAAATCTCTTCGTATACAGCTTTTAGTTGTTATCCTTTTTCTCGCAACATGATTGTTTCTTTCTTATTCTTTTTTGTCTCGTCTATTTGGCTTTATCTCTGATTTTATTCCCAGAAATTATGAGTTTCCTTTCTGGTCAAATAAACAATCACAAACACAAACACAAACACAAAACTAAAATCAACTCAAGCGAATAACTTGATGTTGGATGCTGCCTTAAATTTATTCCATGGATCCCGTTAGATTTTCTTAGCAAATGAACCATCGATCTTTTCTCCTATCTCTCCTTCTAAGGTATAAAGTTAGAGCTTGGTCGGCATCAGCATTGGCATCGTCATAGTCATTGCCGTAGCCGTTGAGTCGTCATCTTTCTTTGTCAGTCAAAAATGGAGCGAAACTTAGTCAAAACAGGATTTCCGACTTAAATAAAAAAAAAACAAAAGAAATACTAGGATAACGGCTTCTCGCATCCTTGAGCGGTATACAATTCCAAAATCCACCTCATCCGTCTATCCAAAGATCCAACGCGAGCAAAAGCTTTGACAATGAACTACTTCACAAAACAACTAATACTGCTCCGAGGCTCCGACTCCAGCTACGACTCCGACCGATGACGATACAACGACGTCATATCAGTTTCTCGAGCATTTCGCAAATGACGGCTAAGCTAAAAGCGTTCATATTGTTTAAGTTCTGGAAGCCGACAATTTTATATTTACCCAGGGGCAATAAATTCCGTTTTATAGCTAAGGCTAACCACAGCACACACAGTCCGATAAAACCGCAGATGCCTTTTTTTGTTGGTGTTGTTGTTTATATCGTCCGCTCTCTGACGATGGCGGTCGGGCGTGCCTCAGTCTCTGCCAACTTATCCTTCGAGCCCACCCGAAATTCTAATATAAAATGCTTTTGTTACAATATAGAACATCGGTATAATAGGAAAGGGGGAATTTATGGCGCGGGCCGAATTAATGCGTACATATTGGCCCACTTTCTGCTTCTGTTTTGCCAATCGGCAGACCTGAGCACCAGACTTTGCTTTTTGTTGGAGGGCAAAAGGATTCTGCGGGCTGATGCGTAGGCTTGGTAGTTGTTTAGGTATAATGGAACGATGCTTGCGTTGTGGGCCAAATAAAATTTAATAAAAATGTTTCATTACGATAAGTGTTGACCATTTACACATACATGCCTGTGTACACGTACAAAATACTGTGGATTATATGGCCGTTGGCCGACTGAGGTTTACCATAGTGAAAGGCCAATTACACTGTCGGCGGCGCGCGGTGGCGGCTGGCGGTGGCAGTAGCGACGATGGTGGTGGCGTTCGTGGAGGATATGGCATAAATAGACTCGAAAAAAAAACCACCACATTGTTTGGCCAACTCATGTGGTTTATGGCAGGAAGAATATTTTGGGTATATTTTTTTTTTTTTCAAACACTGATTTTAGGGTCAGATTTTAACAAATTTGGTGTTTTCAGGTGTGTTGCTATTGTGTTGCTTATACGAGTACAATAGAATAATATCAATTATGGTTTGCTTCAGTTTTATTTCTCAAACTACACATGAAATTAAAAAAGAATAGGATTTTTCCCATTCAATATTGCGTGTAAATGGGTTTCAGACATAAAAGCTTTTGTTAAAAAAAAAAAAACAAATTCAATTTAAAAGAATATTATATTTCAAACGAGGGCATAGCTCAAACATTTACACTGCCAACAAATTGCTATTAATTACCCACATGAAATATGTACGCACTAATTTTTCTCGGTATAGGACACGTTCATTGGAATAAGTTTTTTTTTTTTTTTTTATTGGCAATAAAAGTTGGTACTTATGAAGTTAAGAATGGAATAAGAAAAATAATGGTTTCTCATAAGTATATTTATTTTTATTGAAAGTTTCTTGGTTATATTAGGAAAAGGCGTTCCTCTATGAGATTTTTAGCACTAAGGGGTCTTATGGCCATTTCTTATATAGGGCTGCATCATTATTCTCCATAACCACTATTTACCCTATATCATGGATAAATTCAAGTCTTAAATTTGTGTGAAAAGTCTTTGGAGAATATTGTCTCTGCCACTGAAAATTTTACAGGAAAAGCCGAGGCAGTCAATTCTACATCAGCAATCATCATAACAACTGAAAGTTAAGGATCATAGTAAAAATGACCCTTCGTAATTTTAATACTTGGGTTCTAGAACAGTGAATTCGAGAAGAAATGATATTATAATATATTTCTTATATAATGAGTCATTATAATAAGTATTTATTTTTTTTGGCAACACTGTTTTTGACAGTTTACGAACGTTTCGTATTTTGTGCCACTATCAAACATTTTTAGTTTGGTCTTAAAATTAACGGTTAATCGTCTTACAAACGAACACCGCTTGTAAATTATTTAACTTAATTATCAAAATGCGTGCTCTGTTTAGCAAGTTCATCGCGCGCTTCTTCCATTTTTATGGATAGTTTAATCGAATTACTGAGCCGGCTATTCGGGTTATTGTGACTCAGTTTTGGATAAAATCTACATTGTTAGATATTAGACCACCAACACGCTTACTTAAAGTGGAAACTGAGGAAAATATTGCAGATGTATCGGCCATTGTTGGAGATGAATGTGAATTATCGATTCGGCTAATTATGCCTCTGTTATTTTTCACTTCGTTGAATATTCTGCTGAAGGATTTGGTAGTGAAGCTTTTCAAAATACATTGAAGCTTAATGACCTATCACAATGGATAATTGTTGGTGAATGGGCTCTTGAAAAGTTGGACGAAGATACTCTTTTTTATAGAAAAATTGTGTTTGGGGACGAATTTCATTTCTGGTTTAATAATGGATATGTGAAAAAGCAAAACTGTCAAATTATGAGTGAAGAGCAGCCAGAAGCATTGTAAGAGCTTCCGATGTGTACAGAAAAAGTCAAAGTTTAGTGCATTATAAGTTGGCGGAAATATTTCATTCCGTATTTTTTAAAAGATGATGCAGTTTTATTAAAATTAATTGAGAACCTCAGTTTTCACACAATATAGTTGAGAAAATACGAGAAAAGGTTATGATATTCATGACATGATGCGTGTTGCATTTTAAACTTTATTAAGAATAAAGGCTCGAAGGAAATTGATATGAACACCGAAAAGGAGAAATTTTTTGAACAAACATTTTGACAAAAAATGAGCTTTTGACCGTTTTGATTATAAGACACAATAATGTTAGACACCTGTGAATATGACATTTTGTGAACATTGTGTACACTTAGAGCATATTTTGAAATAAAGAATATTCTAATTTTTGATTCTAACGTTTGATTTGGGATAGCTAACTACCTTAAAAAGTTATCACTTTTAAAGCTTTTGTCATTTGAAAATAGAAATTAAAAAAAAAATGAAAACGAAACGAAATTTAACAACGCATTGATATTGTTAAAATTAAATACCTACAAAAACGTTGAAAATTTTGTGGTAAAAAAAGGCAAAACTAAAACTCGGAAGAAGAATAAGAACAGCTAAAGATTTACTTATTTGGAGATCGGAAAATCCGTGAATGATTGTTGAAAAGACTCAACATTCTCAATTTGTTACGGTTTGGTGTGGTTTTTGGGTAGATAGATATAAGCCCTTATAAAAATTAAGTGGTGCAACAGTCCAGAGATAACCTGAGACTTAGAGACTAGAGACTCACAACTCTCAACTATTTCTGTGTGCGAATCATGTCAGGAATGGATTGGACCTACAATTTGTTTGCCAAATCTGAACGGACAATTTAAGAAAACAATTTTCATGACAACAATTACTTTTTGAGGATTTGTTCATGGATATTTGGATTTCAAGAGTTAATACCCTTGAAAAATTTATTTATGTGGCTCTTCCTATGCCACCAAGACCTCTGGCGTGATAGTTCTTCGCACTTACCATCACACCAAAGACACACCTTATTTATTAAAAAATGAAGAAAGTGTAACAGTTGCAGTCAAGAAAATGTTTATGATAAGAATGGGGCAACGGTAAACGTGGCCACCTATTACCTATTAAAATTAAAAAAGCCTTAAAGTTTAATATGAAAAATAATATAAAATTGGAGTAAGAGTAAATAAGAAAGAAGGAAATTAAAAATGCATTATTGAAGTTTTAAAAATTGAATTTTTTATTTAAAATTCCCAAATCACTTCAAGCAAATTAAAAACATTTAAAATAAAATTTAGAATTTGTTTTAAGTATAAAATTTGAAAAATCTTTTCAATATACAATAGTGTCACAAAAAAAGAAGTATTCATCATCGTCATCGCTTTAATTGTCGGAACTAGGTATGTCATCGTCTTGGGAATTCTCGTTGTCTTCTAATATTTTATCATCTGGAACAAAAAAAAAATTCACATTTGTGTTATTCTTCTTGTTCGCTGCATAATATTTTAGTTTTTATTGTTAAGTTTTCTACTTTATACTTACTTTGAATAATTATATCAGCAACTGAAGACGGTGATTGCTCTCCCACAAACCAGACAAAATCATATTTATCATCATTGATGGTCCAACCGGAAGCAACTGTAGATAAAGATGTTGGATGTTTTAAGTGAGCGTTCCTCCATAGCTTTGTCACGTAGCGATCCCTCAATAAATGCTGATGCAATTCTGCTTTACAGGGAGGTAAACTAGATGAGTCAAAGTTTCGAAATTTTTTGTCAAAGTTCTCCTCGAATGTTTTCGATTGATAAGTACTTGAGAATAAATGAAATCGAACGTCATTAACATCCGAAGAATTTTTAACTCCATACATTTGACAAATGAATATTTCAAGGGTTACAAATGTAGCTTCCAGAATTTCTTCATCATCTGTGATAATATTTTCAAAAGCTAGCTGGTATTTGTTAGATTTCTCTAACATTTTAAAAGGCCTGACTTTACCTTTTCTAAAAAATGCTGGCGTGTAATCACACCCGGTGATTGCGTGGAAGCACGGTAAAGCTTTTGATAAAGAAACACCAAGTATTCGGTATAATTCATTAACGTTTATGTACCGCTGATGATTTCCTACACCCATATCCACCCAGATTTTTTTTTGATTTATTTATTGAAACTTAAGTAACTATGTTTATTACCAATAGAAGGTAACATATCATTCAATTTTTAAAACTTCAATAATCCATTTTTAATTCCCTTCTTTCTTATTTACTCTTACTCAGGTAGCCCAGACTCTAACAACATATTGAAAAATTTACTGACCTAAAATTCTTGTTTTCCAAACGTTGCTAGCTCCCGGACTAATATAAATAGTACAGGATTTATTACGTTAAATTTATTTATTATAAACAAGAATATGTAATTTATGTAAAAAAATGTATGTTCAAAAATCAAGTTTATTATCTTGGAACTTTCTGTTTTCGATTCTAGACCTCATGTGACTGGAAAGATTATTCTACAGCCTGACAGCATGAACAGAAAATTTCCTGCGCGAAGTCAAACACGTATGGTGGACATGTGTAATAAGATAGAATGACAGGAGAAACAATAATCAAGTCTATGAGATAGGATAACTTGAAGTCCGCGATTCTTGAAGAAATCTTTCAGATTACATCTAAGAAGTTGACGAGCCTGAAAAGAGACATGATCAAATCTACGCAATTTAAAACAAATCGAACAGTGGCTCGAGAGAGAGAGAGTCAAGGTCTGCAAATAGCTCGCATAAGTAATTACGAGTATAGGCAGAACGAGTGACTTAACCAACTTTAATTTAGTATGAGTGGATAAAATTGATTTACCTAATAACAGGCAACCTTCTAAGCGAAGCATACATCTTTGACACAATCAACGTGGGTATCCCAAATTAGTCTCTTGTTAAAGATTAATCCCTAGTTCTTGACTTGTGTAACATAATCAATTATGGAATTATTTAATATAACGCAGGAGAAGTTTTCAGGTGTTACTTTTTTATTTGATATTGGAAGAGTTTAGTATTTTTCATTATTAACTTTAGGCCCTTTGTGGGTCGACCAATCCTATGTAGACTGTAGATCAACATTCATTTTAGCTATTGCATCCTTAGTCATGCTTTCAGGAAAGCTAATATATAACTAAACATCCTTAGCTTAGATATAGTATTGACAGAAGGACCAAACAGAAGGCAGATCATTATTGATCAATGAAAACACTAATGGCCCAAGTATTGATACTTGAGGAACACCAAAATGATAAGGAAGGAACGAAGAAAGTTTACCATTACAAGATACGGTTTGCATACGATTGGTGTCAGAAATAGAGAAGTTAACATACATAGTCAATTTATCACAGAGAAGATTATAATTTACGCAATCAAAGCTGATCTTATGTCATCCCACACTTTAAGCAAAGCTGAAAAGCAAATATGTCCAGAATGGAATCCTGGCTGCAGAGGTGTCAAGAGTTGTTTGTCTTTAAAATAGTTTTTTAATTGGTTAATCATAAGAGTGTCAAAAGCATCAATTTTATAAAGGTTGAAAAAGATTAATATTTAAATCATTTTAGTCATGAGTTGACTTATGGGTCTTCATCTGATTCTATGTGAAGTTTTGAAAAACCTTGAATGTAATTCCTTCATGTTTTTGAATTATTGCCTGAAGAGTTGATTTTTTGTTCTGATTCTGAATCCAAACTCTGATATAAGCTGTGTGTGCTTAAGAACAGAAATGCCCATTTTCAACATTATTTTTATTTTTTAACTTCCCATAGGAAGTTATTGTCCGATTTTTCGAATTGAAAATATTGACATTTATCGACGTTTCAAGGTTCCTAGAGTCGAAATAAAAGATTTTTTGAGAGATGTCTGTTCGATGAGAGATGTGTACAATGTACATGTGTACATCTGTACGTCCAAACGTTCGGGATGTTTTTTTCGTCATCCATAACTCAAGAACCAGTAGAGATATCGACTTTAAATAAATTTTGTTATACAGATAATATGGCAGAAGATGCAGAAAGGAATCTCAAAAAAATTGAGTGGTTGCTTGTTTTACCAGCAATTAAAAAAAGGTGAAAATTTTAGTTAACCCAAAATATGTTAGGAACAAATAACGGTAGCGACTTGAATTAAATGTTATACAGGGTGGGCCGTAAATAAGTGCACTTAAAAAAAAAATTATATTAATACAACTGTAGCGCTTTTAAATGAAATATTTATTTTAAATTATAAAAAACGAAATGAATTTTAATTTTTTAAAAATTAAATCATCCAAATATTGTCCATTTCGCCTACAGCACTCTTCCAATCTGACTCTGAGATTTTGGAACACTTTTGTCAAAAGTTGCGGAGTGATTAAGCGGATTTCTTCTTCAATGTTCGCTTTTAATTCAGCCGTCGTTGAAGGATTATTAGAGTACACCTTACTCTTGACGTAGCCCCATAAAAAGAAATCCGGTGGCGTTAAGTCAGGGCTCCTGGGTGGCCAAGCAATATCACCCCTCCTCGATATCAACCTTCGAGGAAACATTTCTCTAACGACCTCCAGAGAGTCGTTACTTGTATAGCAGGTAGCGCCATCTTGCTGGAACCAGGTGTGAATAGTGCAACCACTCGATTCTTGCAGTTTTGGAGCTAAAAAATCTCTAAGCATCGAAACATAACGCTCTGAATTAACAGTAACATTACGCCCGTATCGATCTTCATAAAAATACGGCCCTATGATCCCCCACTTGGTTATTCCGGCCCAAACGGCCACTTTCGGAGAGTGTAACGGTCGTCCATGTTTTAAGCGTGGATTCTCTGTTCCCCAGTATCGACAATTTTGTCGATTAACAAATCCGTTGACATGAAAATGAGCTTCGTCTGAGAAGATAATGTTATTGAAGTGAGGGAATCTCCGTAACATTTCTGTTGCGAAATTGAACCGTGAAACAAAATCGGATTCTTTCAAATCTTGGACAATCTGAATTTTGTAAGGGTATAACTTCAAATCATCCCGTAAAATGCGACGTAAAGTCGTTCTGGGTACTCCCAGGGCCGCAGCGCGTTTCCGTGTAGAGCTTCTTGGATCCTCGCGCACAGAAGCTTGTACGCGTTCAATTGTTTCTGCAGTCCGCCTGGAACGTGGGCGTCCTGTAGGTCGAAGTTTTTGCGTTGATCCCGTTGCCTCGAATGTTACGATCCATTTTTTGATTACATTCGTACTTGGACACTCGGTGATGTTGCGTAATCCAAACTTTACCCGAAAAATCCGACGAACAGTCACGTATGAGCGATTGTTTTCATAAAAGGCGCGAACGCAGAAATCGCGCTGCTCTCCCGTGAACGGACTCATTGCGACTAAAAATTTAGATCTCGAGCTGCAAGGAGATACCATCCCCGCGCGTCTCGGTTATTTCGTTCGGGAGTTAGAGCGAGACAAAAAGTGCACTTATTAACGGCCTACCCTGTATATTAAATTATAACGTGATACCAAACAAGCATATTTTTGGAAAATCAAATTAACGTTTTTTTTGTATAAATCAAAAAAAAATATAAAAAAAAATAATCGTCACCTCAAATATTTTACGAAAAAAAAAGTATTTTATTTCCATAATAATTTTATGCAAAGAAGAAAATCTGGTAAATTTTTGAGAAAAGTCGAATTGAATTTTTTTTTACAAAAAATAAAAACCTAAACAAAACATTACTAAAAGTTGGTAAAAATTGGTTTTCGACTCAAATATCTTTTCAAAAATGTGAGATATTGGCTTAAAAATAATGATATCTTATGAGAAATATTGTTTTCAACATTCTATAAAATTTTGAAAAAATCGAATTAAATAAATAAAAAGAACAACTTTGAAAAAATTAAGTAACTTTCGACTCAAATATCTTTTCAAAAATTAAAATTATTCTCTCCAAACTAATTTTATCTCACAGAAAATATTGTTTTCGACATTCAGTAATTTTTTTTATAAAAATCCAATTTGGTAATTTTTAATTTTTTTAGAATAATTCAACTGACAACATTTTTAACAAAACACGTAAACCTACAAACCTTTTAAGCAAAACAAATCGGCAGAAAGGATGGGATTTTATTAGTGTGGGTCGCATCACAGCCATATTCCAAACACTTGATGTTATAACCTTAAAACTATGACTTCATTAAAAGAAAAAAAATGTTTTTATACTGTTTTTCTGTTAAGAACCGTTTTAGCATAAATATAGATGTTTTCTTTTAAGGTTAATGTATGGCAGGTAAAGGTCTACAAGTAATAATGACTCTATTCTAGTATAGTTTATATTTTTCAATAAATACAAATCTACGAAGTACTAACAAAATATTAAAGCGCGAGAGTTATAGAGTTATAGCATAAAGCTACCATCCGTTAATTTTCAAGAACAATAATGGGAAGTTATCAATATGGGCTGCATACCCGCCTATTCCAGTAAATTGTTGATAAGATCGATTATCGTAATACTATTTTTTTTGCTTTTTTTCGTCATTCAATTCACTGTGTATAAATTTGGTTACTTTTTCAAAACCTATCTATCACGAACACATCCATACCAAATAAAAGTGTTTGACTATGTGGAGTCCTTTCAAAACAAAATAAAAAAGATGTAGAAAAAATGAATAATGTATATTCTCTAGCGGATTGACTATTTCCTGTTGTGAGAACAAACTTCATCACTTACGAGGAAACGGAGGAATGGATATTGTAAAAGCTGTATCTGATGATTTTGGATTTCACTGGACGTTGAAACTTTTTTTGGCAGCCTTTTATTTTGCTCTTATGCATATAGATTTCATAGAACTGAAGTTCTTAAAGCGTTTCGGGATTATTTTTTGTTTCTTCTCATTCGGTGGTGGAAATACTGCACCTATGCCCGTATCCGTATGAATCCTAGACACATTCACACACACACATATATAGCTGCCAATATTCATGCAAAAATGCACTAATGTCAGGAGTATTCAAATTCATATACCCAAAGTCTGGAATTGATGGTAAAATCCAAAATTGCTAGAGTAAATGAAAAAAGGATCTTGACATGCCTCAGAGATTCAACGTGAGCGCGGTGAAGGAAAAAAGAACAAAGTTCATGAGAAAATTGCAAGTGCATGAAGTTGATTATGGGATGTGTTGCCGTTTTGTTTTGTTTATGTTGTTTTTCTCCTTTTTGTTTTGCTTTGCTTTGCTTTCTTTTTGTTCAATTTTGTTTTTGTGAGTGGAACAGGGAAATGGGAAAAGGTCTGTTTGAATATGCAGAAAAGCTGTAAGGCTTTTTCCATTGGGAGGTGGATTCTATTTCATTTATAGATTTTCTTTTTTTGTTAAGGGTTTTCAGTTTTGTTTGATTTAAAATGTGTTTGATATGGGTGCACGGAGGGAATTTAGATTTTTCAACTCACAATAGTAATTTGATTATTGTTTTTTTTTTCGTTTTTATTTGAAGTGAGTGAAGTTTCAAGAAAAATTTGATGGACTATTTTCAAAATAAATTCAACGAAAAATATTACCAAACCTTGCTAAATATTGTTTTTTATCAAAATATCTTGAGAGGAAATAGTTATATCGGGTTTTTCAATAAGAGCGCTATTCCTGTGAAAGTACGTTTGATGCCATTATGTATGGAACTCAATTTCTTTTGCACGGGAACGCTTACAGAAGTCCCGACGCTCAACCCAATTTTCGACGGTTTTCAAGCATAAACCGGCCGATACTGCTGCAATTTCAGGTTCGACATTCGTTCGAAGTACACCAATCGTTGCTGGCTTGTTGGAATCGACCAAATACTTGACGTAGCCCCACAGGAAATAGTCTAACGGCGTCAAATCGCAAGACTGCACCGGCCAAGCGACTGGACCATTTCGTGAGATAACACGTACAACGGACGTTTCTGGTGGTGAAGCGGCTTCAGTTCTTTCGTCAATTTAATCTTGTGAGGATATAGGCCAACATCTTTTCGCAAAATTCACCACAACGACGTCACAGAGATGCCCAGAGCTTGAGAACGATGTGTGACAGACACACATTTAGGCTTTCTGCAACTGAAGCCTCAGCGGCAGCAAAATTCTCGACACTACGGGCACTTCTTTGTCACTTTGTCACTGGCACAGGAGCATTTTGTATTGTGCCTGGGGATTCAAATTTTTCCACTAGACGCTCAATTATTGTTGATCTGCTAGTACGCTTATGACGACCATAAATTGGACGTAGCGCTCTTAACGTTGAGGAAACTGACTCCAAATTTCGGTAGTAAATTTTAATAATTTCGACTCAATGTTGGCTCGTATATCTTTCCATCATGAAATGGCAAACCTTACTAAAGAGTAATGTTAAAAGAGCGGTAAGAAATATGGCGTCGTAAGGTGTTCTTGTGGCTCTAATTTTGTAGTGTCCCTGTTGAAAAACACTTTATAAACCATTTTTGAGTTTTATTTTATTAAGAATTAGTTACCAAAAATATGTCTTGTAGTTCTAAACAGGTGGCAAACAGGGGGTTCAACTGAACAACGTTCTTTTTGATCTTCTTCCAACTTCACGTGGTGTACCACAGGGCTCAATACTCAGTGCGCTTTTATTTTGTCTATACGTTAATGACTTGCCGTCTCTTGTTAAATATTGTTCTATACAAATGTGTGCCGACGACGTTTAGTTTTAGTTATCCCCTTGGAGATAATGCTGGGTGTTGTATTAATAAAGATTTCGACAGAATTTCAAATTGGTCTCAAGATAATAGCCTTGTCATCAACCGCAAAAAATCAGTTTAAATTGTCATACTTTCCACCTGTGCTCCTCCAAGGTAATACTTTTTCGTATGTCGAAACTGCTAAAAATGTTGGAGTAGTTTTTAACCGTACCTTAACTCGGAATAACCATATCAGTTATGTAGTGGGTAAAACGATTGGCATTCTACGCACCTTATGGGCGACTCAGTTCTGCACTCCATTCAAAGTGCGCATGCTTCTAGCAAAAACTCATGTTGTACCAACCATTATTTATGGTTCTGAAAAATGTTCGAACTGTGATTCCATAAGCAAAAGAAAACTTAATTTCGTATTCTTGTCCGTTACATTTTTGGCTTACGCAGATATGATAGAATCTCTAATTTCTCGAAGTGTGTTTTTAAAATGAGCCTTGAAAACTGTTTTAAGTTTTGTGGACTTTCTATGCAAACATACTCTTGACCAATCAACACCAATGCCTTAGAGATGTAATAAGTACTGCTTCATCCCTTAGAACTCGAATACTGACACAACCACGATATGCATCTCTTGCATCTGAGCGTCAGTTCTTGGTATATTCTACACGTCTATGGAACTCCTTAACTCGTCACTTGAGAGAAATGAATAATGTTGTGTACAAGACTAGAGAAAAACATTAATAATCTTTATTCCCTGCTTTGAAGTATCTCTCTTTCAAATACTGTTGTTTAAGTTTAAAAAAAAGTATTGGCCGAAATAAACTTCCACCACGGATATTGTACTCAAGTTTACCTATATTAAAACATCCTAAGATTTGTATCAGACAACACTAGTTCGTCCCAATTCACGAACATCACTCAGCGATTGAAGGAGCAGAACCACCAACTTATTATCACTTCGCCGTTTGGACATTAAACCAACTATGAATTGGCAACCCCCAGCCATGCCATCTAAGTCGTCGGACTTTAATTCTTTTGACCACATCAATGTTGCTGTACAGACCGTACAGTTCATAGTTGTATCTTCTCCTCCACTCTCCATCTTTGCGGACGGGACCAGGTTAGGTTGAACGGGCTGATAGTTGATGTTGTTACCATCACTCTTAGATCAATGTAGATCCATTATGGTACCCCGAAGTGTTGTAACTTCTTGAAAAGATATAATAACCTATGAATCATGTGGTTCGTTCAACCATTTAGAGGTCTTGACAAAGTTTAGTAAGCTTTTGTCTGGCAGTTCTGATAGTTCCTCTAGTTCATTAAAGAAGAAGTTGCCTAGAGTTTTTTTCCTAGCAAGACAGAGCGAAGGACAGTGGTAGAGAAAGTGAGCAGCTCGTTTTCATCACCACAGCCTCTACAAAGGTCATCAGTACTGAGCCCCATCTTCTTCTTATGGTAGCCGAGTAGGTTGTATCCTGTAATAATGCCGATAAGGGATCTTAGGGAGGGTTTATTAAGAGTTAAGATCCAATCGGATCTTTTCTTATCGTATCTAGGCCATAGCTTCCTGGTGTTAACACAGGTTTCTACGAGATTCCATCTGTCATTAGATTTTTGAATGATGGTTTTACTGACGTTATGTTTCAGTTCACATAACGGTATCCCTATATGTTGGTCTATCAGAGAGGGTTTCAGTGTGGAGCCCTCCCTAGCAAGTTCATCCGCCTTTTCGTTGCCTGGTACATCATTGTAGACAGGAACCCAGCGGAGTCTTACGTTATGCTGTGTGCCAAGAACCTTTAGCTCTTCGCGACAGCAAGAGACAAGCTTCGACTTGATTTGGGTGGCAGAGATAGCTTTTATTGCTGCTTGGCTATCAATGAAAAAAGTGATGTCAGCGTGTGATATCGCCATCATGGATATACATATGTTTAGCTTCGTTTTTCACTGCCAAGAGCTCAGCTTGGAAGACGCTGCTATGGTCGGGAGCCTGAATGCTTTGGCAAGGTTGAGGCTTTCAGAGTAAAAGCCTGCACCTTCTCTAGTATCCATTTTAGAGCCATCGGTGTAATGGTAATGGTTGAGTCGTTGGTGTAGGGCACACTATTTTCCCAATCTAGTCTATTGGGGAACCTATGTAGTACTAAAAGATTTGTTGAAATCTAAATAAGGGGTCATATAATCTGTGCAGATATTGTTGTCTACGTATTTCGTAAGAATAGCTGCGTGGCAACTCTAGTTAGTTTTCCAGATGTTAGTTTGACTGAGCCTGAGGGCGCTGTTTGCTGGACGGGACCAACAATCATGCAAAATATGTTTCTACCGAAGCGCATCCTAAGACGTCAAAGCCTTAGAGCTATAAATAAGAACCAGGATGATGAGTGTCTTATAAAGGTTGAATTTAGTTGCTCCAAAGAGTACCTACTTTAGTGGTTTGCAAAAGTTATTCTCTTTTTGATTTGAGTGCTGGTGTATTTGATTACATTTATAGCGGTGTCAAGAAATATAAATATCTAGCTGTCCGTGGTAATGTTTTGTCCAAGACAAATGTCCTTTCTTGATGGCAGCTGTTTTGGGTCTTGTTGTCTTTGAACGGTTTCGACGTAATGCTGAAAAACACGCCACTGATATCACACTTTAATTATTCCGTATCCGAGTAAAAAGACGCACCTTTTGAAAGATTGTGCCTCTAGTGTTGCGAATAGAATTTTGAAAAAAAAAAAAAAAAAATCAGAACGATGTTAAAGAAGTCACATGACAGTACATCGCCTTATTTAAGAACTATCTTGGCATCAAAAGCATGGATTAGATCTTTTCCGACCTTGATAGAGCAGCGTGCATTCTAAATCGTGATTCTGCACAAGTTTGAGATTCATGTCAACACTAGACACTGCTCTGTAAGGTTCTGTAGTCTGTAGCAGTTCAGAGGGTCTCCTTTGTTGAGGACTGGGGAAACTATGCTTAGATACCACTCATCGCACATGGTTTCTTCCGACCATATTTTGTGGATTAGTTGATTGCTGCTTTGATAATTCAGCACCGATACTGTCAGCTCCAGCATTTCTCTTGGAGCTCAGAAGAGATATAACCATCTTCACTTCTTCGAAGTCGGGTAGTTGGAATTGTTCTTCTGCAGCGCCTAAGTTGAATGGCCTTAACTTGCAATGGAGTTCGATTCGTCATCACCATTATATAGTCTGGACAAGTCGAGAAGTCAGCGTATTTGCAGAGATAGACAGTTTGCTGTGAATTGTGAAGTGGTGGTATTTTTCATTACTCAGCTATTTTACCAACTATTTTTTTACTGAAATTGATCACAGATACAAACAACCTCTGGTTGAAAAATAATGATGTGACATGCCACAATTGATATTTTGCAAAATATGTATTCCCAAATCGTATTATCAGTAATATTGGCCGCGGAAATTGGCTGCTATTTGACCTTTTTTTTGTTGTTATCCGTGAAGAACCATTGTTACGACAACAATTCAAAAACAAGCCACCCAAGAGTAACAACAAGGTTTTGAAATACGTGAGTGACAGAATCCTTTACTACGAAGCCAGTGAAGGCAGCCACTTAAAAGACCGAAGCGACGTTGTGATCCATAATCAAAGGGAATGTTTTTGCTCTTACTAATAAGGCTGTAATAGAGGGAAAAAATTGATTTTATTGACCACCCTTCATACATACATATATGTTGTCCAGTTACATGTACTTAAGTAACTGTTAGTTGTTTATAAACAAACGTCTTATGTGAGCCACCCTGTACACTGTACAGTATGTATTTATTTAAACAAGAGGAATAACTAGGGCACTTTAAGCTACAATTGAAGTTTTTTTTGAAATTTTAATATTGTAGTGCTATCAATATTCCTTTTGTTACGGTCTAATTCAAAATTCTTGCTTTTCACAAAAATATACTTTCCATTTCAATTTATATTTCTTAAGGACATGCACAAAATTAATAAAAGGTCCTTCTGGCTCATTGTTTTCTTGTCAGGAAAATGAAATAAATGTTTAATATATGTATGTATGTATATGCAACAAGGACCAAAGTCATTGTTTAAATCTTTGAAATTTATATAAATGTATAGTACACTGTAAGAGTACATAGATATAAGGAGTAGTATAATGTTTCAAAACCAAAGAACCTGCCAACTGTATGACCACTATAAGCATATTTAAGACAACCATCACTTAAAGTGTCTGACAGATGCAACAGAAATGAGCAAAGCAATATCATTTAATCAAAATGCATGCAAAGATCTAAGGATTCGCCTTCAACGATGACAAAGTGACAGCATTAAGTTACTGTTCTCTGACGAAAAAGAAAGATAAAAAGGAAAAACAACCAAACCAAGAAATGAAAACTGAAAACTGAAAAGCAAAGATGTGTGTGAGAGAAGAAGAATCAAAATGAAATAGTTGTTGATGTGATGTGCATCATAGAGGCTAATGGACGGAATGGAAGTGCTGAGAAAATGACGTACAGTTCTTATGCTTCTTCTTCTTCTTTTCTGGTCCTTTGAGCATATAGTTATTCGTTTTTGTTTTTTCGTTTATCTAGAGTTGCCTTTTATTGTTTTTCCTTTTGCTAGCTTTTTGTATAAAAGGAAAACTAGTGTTTTCACTTTACACAGCTGAACGAGCTTTATACAAATCGTAGTTTTTCCAGCAGAGTTGATATGTATATTGATTTGAAGATGTTTTTTATTTGTTTGTTTGTTTGTTTGTTCAAAACTCCGCAGAGAAAATATTGTTTAAAAAACTGTTGTAAAATGTTGCATCTCGAAAAATCACTTTTCAATTACACCAGGGGAGAAGAATTGATTTGTCGTTACACCCTTCAGCTGGATGTTTGTGTAAATTCGTAACTTACTGCAATGTAAAAAATACACAAAGCAACTTTACATCAGGGGAGAAGAATTGATTTGTCGTTACACCCTTCAGCTGGATGTTTGTGTAAATTCGTAACTTACTGCAATGTAAAAACTACACAAAGCAACTTTCTTCGAATGCAGGTTTTTCAATACGGAAAAAGAGTATAAGAGTATTTTTAAAGTTTGTAATATTATTCTGTTATTAATTTCTGTAAAATTTCAAATTATCGTGGTAGTAATTTTTTATTTCGGTTTCATATTAAATATAAAATTGTTTAAAATAGTTTTACTATAAAATGAATTCTAATATATTTTAAAATAAAATTTTAAAGTAAAATAACTTTTGTGAGACTAATCCTATTAATTTTAAACTACGCGTATTTCATAGAGAATACTTTTATACTTTGTGGTTTAATAACTTCCCATAGCTCAAGAACCATTAAAGATATCGGCTTCAAATAAATTTTGTTATAGAGATAATAATAGAGAAAGATGCAGAAAGGACTCTCAAAAAAATAGCGTGGGTGATTTTTTTACCATAGCAATTTAAAAAAAAGGTGAACATTTTGGTTAACCCTAAATGTCTCACGAACAAATAACGCTAGAGACTTTACTAAAATTTTAAATTATGTATTGTAACGTGATAACAAACTAATATATTTTTTTATAACAAAAAAATCCAATTAACAGTTTTTTTATAAATTAAAAAAAAAAACTGAAAAAAAATATTTGTCATCTCGAAAATTTTACGAACAAAAAATGATTTTATCTGAAAAATAATGTTGTGCAACGAAGAATGACGTTTTTAACATCTTGCAAAATTTTGAGAAAATTTTAATTTAGAGTTTTTTTACAAAAAATAAAAACCTAAACAAATTTAATAAAAGTAAAAGTTGGTTAAAATTGATTTTCTAATCAAATGTCTATTCAAAAATTTAAAATTATGGCTCCAAACTAATGTTTTCTTATAAAAAAATTTGTTTTCAATACTCTGTAAAATTTTGAGAAAAATCGAATTCACAGTTTTTTTTTTACAAAAAATAAAAAAAGGTAAACAGAAATTACTACAAGTTGGTAAATATTTATTTTCGACTCAAATTTCTTTTCAAAAATTTAAGATTATGTTTTTAAATTTTTTCTCATAGGAAATATTGTTATCAACATTTAGTTAAATTTTTGAGAAAAATCGAACTTATGTATTCTTACAAAAAATAAAAAAAATTAAGGAAAGTTGGTAAAATTTGATTTTCCATTCAAATAATTTTTAATTTTGTCTTATAAGAAATATTGTTTTTAACATTCTGTAAAATTTTGAGAAAATTCGAATTAACAGTTTTTTGTACAAAAAATAAAAACCTAAAAAAAAATTAATAAAACTTGGTAAAAATTGATTTTCGACTTAAATGTTTTTTCAAAAATTTTAAATTTTGGCTTCAAAATAATTTTATCTTATAAAAAATATTGTTTTCAATACTCAGTAAATTTTTGAGAAAAATCGAATTGACAGTTTTTTTACAAACAAAATAATAACCTAAACAAAACTTTACTAAAAGTTGCTTAAAATAGATTTTCGTCTCAAAAAAAACCGAACTCGCAGTTTTTTTTGATTAAAAAGAACTTAAAAAAAAAACCATAACTCAAAGTTAGTAAAAATTGATTTTCGACTCAAATATCTTTTCAAAACATTGAGATATTGGCTTTAAACTAATTTTATCTTTTAAAAAATATTGTTTTCAACATTTAGAAAAAAAACTGACAGTATTTTTACAAAAAATAAAAACCTACAAAAAAAAATAATGAAAGTTGGTAAAAATTGATTTTCCATTCAAATAATTTTTAATGTTGTCTAATAAGAAATATTGTTTTTAACATTCGGTATAATTTTGAGAAAAATTAAATTAACAGTTTTTTGTACAAAGAATAAAAACCTAAAGTAAACAATACTAAAACTTAGTAAAAATTTGCTTTCGACTCAAATATCTTTTCAAAAATTAAAAATATTGGCTTTAAACTTATTTTATCTAACAGAAAATATTGTTTTTTTAGACATTTAGAATATAAATCCTACAGTCCGTTTTTTCATACAAAAATAAAATCTACAAAAAATTTCGTAAAAATTGATATGCGGTTCTCGATATCTCGTGAACAATAGAAGATATTGACTTCAAATTAATTTCATTCATCCAATTTGTATTTGTTTATGTAAGAAATACATTTTGTTGAAGAAATGCTACTAAAATTGGTAAACATTTGTTTTCGACTAAAAATCTCTTTAACAAAAATAGATTTCGAAATCAAACTATTTCATTATATGGAAAATATTGTTGTTAATTTTTAATTTTTTTCAAATAATTCAACTGACAACTTTTTTAACAAAACACGAAAACCTACAAACCTTTAAAGCACGACAAATGGGCAGACAGGATGGGAAGTAATCAGTGTGGGTCCATCCCAGCCTTTTTTTTCAAATTTTGTATGTTCAAACAAATTGTAATGTAAAAACCATGCTTCAGTATTTTAATTTAATTTTGTATTACAATATTTCCGAATACATAACACACAGAAAAACAATTAAATGTAAGTGTAGTTTTTTTTATAGAAATTTATACACAGTTTTCTTGAAATTGTAAACCCTTTTAAATAAAAAATCAAAAAACAAAAAGATTAATATTGCAGTTTGAGTTTTAATTAAGAGAAAATTCCTTAGTAAATTTTTCACAAAATAGTCATTAAAAATGCACTTATATTCAGTTTTACTCAAAATTTAAATGACAAAAAAATTGATCAATTTTGAAGAAAAGATAAACACTTAAAACAAAGTTCTTAGAATTAAAAAATCCATTTTTATAGAATGCTCATTAGTTACTCTAAAGTATCTTATTTTTAAGTAAACGAAGAAATGTATAATGAAACTAACCGAGAACTATTAAACTAAAAGTTAAAATTCAATTTAGACTTTTTGCAAGGATATCATCCTTATTATTCCAGAAAAATTTATGCAAACATTTAAAAATTTGCTTGGTGCCTTTTGATTTGAAATGTTAAATGGTAAACAAATGTACCAGCAGGTTTTCTCTCAAAACCTACCTATGTCGACTTACTAGAACTTTTTAAAACCCCAGTTTGAAAGTTGTTGTTGTTAGCAACCAAAAGAGGGGTGGAGAGGTGTTTCCGCAAAAGCACCTCTGCTTTCTTCAAGACAGCGGTGGCGTCTATAAATACCTAATAGGGCTTCTAAGACATATTCGAAACTCAGGCCTGCAAGGAGCGGTTGTGCTGGCTATCGCCTTTGAAGTTCAAATCAAGGACCTATTCTTTGAGGTGCGGGGAAATAAATCCACGGGAACTAACTCCACTGAGGGATTTAGTTCCCACTTAGTGAGAACTAAATCCACTTTAGTAAAGTGGATTTAGTTCCCATGCTAACTGGGAATCTAATTCTAAAAAAAAAGTGTCATTTAAGTTCTCCTTAAGTTTGAAATTAATTCCCACTTTTTAAAAGAAGAAGCAAGTAGAATAAGGCGCAGGGACATAGGGCCCAGGGACATAACGCCCAACTTTTTTTTTTGGGGCTTATGTCTTACTTCGGTGGGACATAAAACCTAAATCTTATTTGGGCCCTAAGCCCCACCCAAGTAAGACCGAAGCCCCAAATAAAAATGTTGGGGCTAATGTCCCACTTAATAAGAATCACCAAATGACACAACTTGGAGCACTTTAAATCCTGAGATCCCGCGAAGCGGGCCACCCACAGGTGCTTTCATTCAAAAAAGCTGTTGATATTGGCGCCTGTCTGGCGGCTTTACATACCCTAAGCGGAGCAACGGAGTTGCGTGAGCGGGTGTGACCCCGAAAAAGGGTGTTAAAATCCTGAGAACCCGCGAAGCGGGCCACCCACAGGTGCTTTTATTGAAAGAAGTTGTTGATATAGGCGCCTGCCTGGCGACTTTACAAAACCCTAAGCGGAGCAATGGAGTTGCGTGAGCGGGTGTGACCCCGAAAAAGGGAGTTAAAATCCTGAGAACCCGCGAAGCGGGCCACCCACAGGTGCTTTTATTGAAAGAAGTTGTTGATATTGGCGCCTGCCTGGCGACTTTACATACCCTAAGCGGAGCAACGGAGTTGCGTGAGCGGGTGTGACCCCGAAAAAGGGAGTTAAAATCTTGAGAACCCGCGAAGCGGGCCACCCACAGGTGCTTTTATTGAAAGAAGTTGTTGATATAGGCGCCTGCCTGGCGACTTTACAAACCCTAAGCGGAGCAACGGAGTTGCGTGAGCGGGTGTGACCCCGAAAAAGGGAGTTAAAATCCTGAGAACCCGCGAAGCTGGCCACCCACAGGTGCTTTTATTGAAAGAAGTTGTTGATATAGGCGCCTGCCTGGCGACTTTACAAACCCTAAGCGGAGCAATGGAGTTGCGTGAGCGGGTGTGACCCCGAAAAAGGGAGTTAAAATCCTGAGAACCCGCGAAGCGGGCCACCCACAGGTGCTTTTATTGAAAGAAGTTGTTGATATAGGCGCCTGCCTGGCGACTTTACACAACCCTAAGCGGAGCAATGGAGTTGCGTGAGCGGGTGTGACCCCGAAAAAGGGAGTTAAAATCCTGAGATCCCGAAAATAATGTTGAAAATAAACTTTGTTTTGTTATTTTTTATTATTGTTCATTGTATTGAAATACAAAAACTTTATATTCTTTTTTGGCTCTGCAAAAATTTGGGAACAATGTTTTATTAGTTTTTTATCACCTTGCTCATCAATAACTAAGCTCCCCTTGCAATTTTGACCATAATAGCAAATGTAACGTGAAATATTATTTCGAGAATATTTTTTAACATAAATTTGTTTTCCTTCACGGTCATAAATTAACACACTATTTTTACGAAACCCGGTAATAAATTCAATTTTATTTTCCATGCTTTTAATTTTTTATTTTAATTTTATTCACACTACGCACTGTTTTCTTAAATTGCTTGAGACTGATGTTCGACTGTACTCATCATAATCGAACAAGTTTCAAGAATCTGATAACTAACTGTAATTTGAAGCTGTTGTTGTTAGAAATTAGTTCCCTCTTCATATTTTTGAATGTGTACTAAATTCCCATAAGAAAGTGGAGTTCGTTCCCACTTAGCATGGGAACTAAATCCACTTTACTAAAGTGGATTTTGTTCCCACCCACAAAACATGCGAGCAGTGATCTTGCATAGATATTAAAATTGTCCTGGGAGATTTTAATGCCAAACTAGGAACAGAAGACTTCTTAAGTGGAATAATCGGGAAGAACAACCTGCACGACAACACTTCCTATAACAGTTTCAGGCCCATCGATTTTGCTGCGGAGCAAAACGTCTTGGTAAGCGTTTTTCACAAACCAACATGTACAAAGGTTCATGGAATTCTCCAAATCAATCTACTGCAACCAGATTGACACTATTGCAATCGACGCTAGGAGCCACTACCTTACTGTACAATGTTTGGAGAACCATCAGTGGCAACATTTTCAAGATACATTCAGAGATTCTTGGTGAAAACGTAACCAACGACAGACGGAACTTTGAGGTAGCTATAAGGACTATATCTACTACCGCTATATGAATACATAAAACAACACCAGTGCTGAGATCAAATGAGGATTAAATCTTGCTAAATACTGTTTATTTGGGCTAAGAAAGCAAATGAGTAGTAAAGCCCTCTGTGGAGCAACCAAAGAAAGTGTAGATATTTAAGACCCTCATCATCCGCTTCCTGTTATACGGTGCAGACGCATGGACTATAATAAAAACGGATGAAAGCACCTTAGAGAGAAGAATTCTTCGCTTGATCAAAATTGCCGTATGCAAAAAAGGTGAGTGGAAGATAAGATAAAGCGATGAGATGTACAGGTACGAACCTGGAAATTGATTGAACCGTACTTTAGAAAAATATGGTTCGTTTACTTGAAACGATGAATACATGATTAGCTATGAGCTATGATTTTTTTTTGTTTATCTATACGAAAGCAGCATATCGAAATTCTGCAAGAAAAGTTTTCCCACCATGTTATTTCTCAAAGAGGTGATCCCCTTGGCCACCAAAATCAAGTTATTCATTACCTTAAGACTTTTTTATTAAAAAAAGTGTGAAGGATTAGGTAAGATAGGATTTTTCCTTTTAGATGGAAGCGTGAAGCTATCAAGAATATACAAAGCGAGATTGAGTCATGCAAAATTTCATGAAAAGGATATAATGCTGCAATATTAGCCATAACGGCCATTAGGCTAAAATTTATTTTTATTTTAATTACCTTCATCTTTTTGATTAAATGAATATGCATTGATTTCTCTTAATAATACTCGTTATTTTTTAATTTCAAAATGGAACCTCTTATTGGAGAACTCGTTCAATGAAAATTATTGGTTTCACTTAATTCTTATTTTTGGAATTTCTAGTTTTTGGCATAAAGACAAATATGTAATAATATATAATATAAAACAAAATTTCAAGTATATTAAAAAAAGCACGTATACGCCTTAGTGTACCATATTTTTTTTTTGTGGATGTTTTTTTCTTTTCCAACCATAAATTCATAAAGTTTGTCGACAATTTTAAAATATTATGAAACCGAAAGACAAAGCGACCACTGGAGAGATTCAAATTTTGCTGTAAGACAAAGTTTTTCTTACTTATTTTATTTTTATTATATTTTAAAAAGCAAACAAAAAACCTTTAAGGAATGTTGTCAACTCAGAAAACTTATTATTCAACATCAATCCTACAAAAACCCTTTCCATGTCTTTGAATTTTGTTTTTTTGATGTTTCCTAATTTGTTTGTACTCAAAACTTGTAACTCATTTTTTTTTTCAATATAATAACCAGAATTATGTATTATCTTCTTTTTCTAAAGTACCTATTTTTATTTTTGAAATTCTTAGGTACATATATCTATACCAAAAAATAAAAAAGGAAAAGAAAGGAGAAGAAATGGCGTCATCAAAGTCCTTGTTAAAATATCTGATTTGCATATCATAAAAGCACTTAGTCTTTCTTCGCTCTTCCTGCTTTCTCTTATGCTTATCATCATCATCATAATCATAATAAACATTTTGATAAGACGTTTTGCTAAAACAATAACACCACAAAGGGTGTAGGGGTTTAGTGTACAAACATGAGGCATCAATTAAAAGTCACCCAAGACAAATATTTACATGAAATTATATGTTATATATCCCTTTCTTTGTATACCTCCTTTCCCCTTTCCACCCTCCCATCTCTCACTTTCTTCAAAATTGTTTCTCTGTCTTAACTGGAATATTATTTAAAACTCTTCTCTTCTACACCTTCCACCCAACCCCGCATTCAACAAGGGTAACTTTTAACAAAAAACAAAAACTAAGTAAATGTTTTTCTTTGTGGCCAAAAGAAAAAGGCTTTTTTGACGTAGTTTCCCCTTGGTTCTATTTAGTGCCTCATCATCATTTCGCACATCCGGCAGCCCAGTAATTGTTTTACCTTCAAAGGATATCGTTTTGTGTTTTTGCGCTAAAAGTTGTCTGTTTTTTTTTTTTTTTTTGTTGCTGTTGTTGTTTGGATTTTGTTATATTCTTTTGTTTTTTGTTGTTGTTGTATTTGTTATTAAATCGAGCAAAAAATGTTTACGCAAAACTCACGCAGGACTACACGAAACAATATAAGCTTCTTCTGTAGATATAGTGAATAATAAAGGTTATACGAGTCGAGGGATATAGTTGGGGTGCCAGATTAGGCGCCTCGCCAAATATCCTTGGTACTATCAAATATTTATATCCTTTGGTTTACACAGAAGCTGTGTTGGTTTGGTATGCTGGCTGATGGAGTGCTGGTGTGCTGGGATGCCTTGGGTGTGTATTTTTGCATACAGAAATCCTCTGAAGCACACAAAGCAAAAAGGAGAAAATAAAAATAAACGCAGCGCGTATATTAATTCATGGAAAACGGAAGCAAATATTGGCGTTCTACCATCATTTTCAGCGGTTGAGGTTTGTTTGCGGGAAAAGGTTAATGATCATTATAATACTGGTTTGAAAATATTATACGAGTATACAAGCAATTTAAGGGATAGTTTTGATTGTAGCACAAGTTTTAGGAATAGCTTTGGTGGCTTTGCTTTTAATAATCTTTATGGAGTCTCTGGAAAATTCGGCTTTTTAATTCAAGGGGTTTCTGTGAAACAGAATCAATGGAATGTTTCTGTTTGCTCATCGTTATGTGTTTACTTTCTACTTGTATTTAACTTCGTGCTTATCTATATTTTGGCTATTTTGAATTTATAATTTAAACAACTATAATTTCTATAAAATCTCTTGAGTTTTTAAATTTCATAATTTATTTTAAGAAAGTTTTTGTTAATCTGGGATAATTTTTAAGTTTTTTCTACAATTTCTTCAATTTTCGTTTGTAGGTAAGCCTTACGCAAAAGCGTTGGTATATTTAAGCACTAAATTTATTTATTTATTTATTTCAATTCGTTAAAGACTAACGTGAACAAAAGCTTAATAATAATGCTTAAAACTACTTAACATCTAATTTTAATCCAAACTATTATAAAACATTGTTTTAAACTTGAAATTTTTAAAATTGTCATTAGGTGATGTTATTAGAAAATACAATTTATTGAATATTTCTATCAATTGATTAAGTGGGCTATGAGCACCATAGTTCGACCTATTAAAAATTATATTTACTGGTTTTTGGAGCCGTATACTCGATCGACTAAAACTAAAGTTGAAACGATTAAGAACCGATGGTGATGATACTGTTCCATTTATTATAGCTGCAGCAAAACAAAATTGTAAATATTTTCTATGGTTTGTCAAGGAAGGAAGATTAATTAAAGTGAGCCTTTGAGAATAAGGGGGCAGAGAATTTTCGTAGGGAAGAGAACGGAGACAAAAACGCAAAAATCTCCTCTGAATCGCTTCAATCCTCATTTCGTGTGTAGAATAATAAGATGCCCATACTACACAGGCATATTCCAGAACTGGTCTCACAAATGAGACAAAAATTATCTTTAGAACATAAGGATCACGGAAGTCGCGACTAAATCTCTTAATGAAGCCAAGGACTTTATTTGCTTTTTTAACAACAAAGCTAACATGCTCAGTAAATGTAAGTTTCGAGTCTAAGACTACACCTAGGTCAGTAAAAACAGATATTCTAATTAAAGAACAAGAATCGAACATATAATCAAAAACAATTGGAACTTTTTTGCGTGTAAAACTCATGGTCTTACATTTGTCAACATTTAAAACGAGACGATTTTTATTGCACCATTCCCTAAATAATATTAAGTCATCTTGCAAAAGTAGACAGTCAGATGTAGTGTTAATTCTTTTGAAAAGTTTAATGTCATCAGCATAAATAAGGACAAACGAATTTTTTATGATCGAAACCAAGTCATTTATAAATAAAATAAATAAGATTGGGCCTAAATGGCTGCCCTGTGGAACACCAGAATTCACAATAAACGGACTCGAACATTCATTACGAAATATTACGCTATATTGTCTATTTTCTAAATAAGATACGATCCAGTTTAAGAAATTTTCATTAAAACCTTGACGAGATAATTTTAAAATTAGCGTTTTATGACACAACTTGTCAAACGCTTTACTAAAATCAGTAAATACACAATCTACTTGTCCACGTTTCTCAAAAACATCTAAACAAAAGGACGTAAAATTAAATAAATTAGTAACAGTAGAACGTTTTTTAACAAAACCATTCATCAAACGCTTCCTTAAAATAGCTAGCAAACATGTTTGCAATAACTTTTGGTTCATGGCTAGATGATGTTGCACTTGACATAGAGTTAGGGTACCCACAGGTTTTTTTCTTATTGTTGACAAACTTCCAGAAATTATCAGGATTAGTTTTAAGATCAGTTTCAATTTTATGTATATAATCTTCGTATAAAGAGTTTGAATATTCATTAAATAATTGCTTAAGAATAAGGAACGTTCTATAATCACCATCAGCTCTTGTTTGATTATATTTTACCCACGCTTTGTTTCTCTTGTTTTTTAAGTTTTTGATATGAGAATCGAACCATGGTGGAGCATGCGAGTTTTTACGAGCTTTTTTTAGTGGAATACTTTTACTGAAACAGTCAAAAAGTGTATTGTAAAAAACGTTACACATATCATTAATATTTAAATTTAAAAATAATTGGTTCCAGTCGATGGTAAATAACAATTCAAACAATATTTCAAAATTACACTTGCTAAAGTTAAATTCAAGTTTGTTATAAGAATATTTATAATTAGGAGAAGTCATATTTAAATTAAGTGAAATATCTAAAGCAGGATGATGTCGATCTTCTTCTATAAGTTTAACAGCAGAAGCAATTACTGAGGTTTCAGTACAAACTGTATCGGAGAAAAAAAACTAAGTCGAGTGTTCTTCCCAAACGATTGGTTACTCCATTAAACTGATTAAGACCACACGAACACATAAGTTCATTTAAGCTGGACGCGTTTATTGGAACGTAGAAGTTATCATCGTCAATTTGCATCCAATTTAGATTCGGTAGATTAAAGTCACCTACAATCAAAATTTCATCTTCTGGCTCCAAAAGAGTATATAGATTTTCTATACAGCTGTTTAATTTTTCATAAATGTCATTGTTAGAACTTGGAGGTATGTAAGTCGATATAATAATAATAAATAAATGACCGGATACCATCTTAATTTTTATACAAAGTACTTCGATGTCCGTGGATCGAAAATCGTCAATCATGTAACATGTATGCGAGTCTTTGATGGCAAGAAGAATTCCTCCTCCTACAGTGTCTGAGATGTCGTTGATATAACGATCGCGTCTGAATATTTGATAGGAAGCATCATGAAGCACATGGCCTTATAGAGTTTTTCATCAAGTTCTCTAACTAAAAATGTGTGCATTTTGTTACCGTTGAATCTCTTCTACCTTGGGTTCAAAGAATTACTTACAAGGCCTTTTACTTTAAGTATTATTATATTAAACATAGTTTCAAATCTGATATTAATAAATACTAGTGTGTCCCAAGACTACTGACCAATTATTCACTTTACGGCAGATCTTCATTTATTTCATGACCGCGTGTGACAGTACATACATATCTGTAAGTAAGAACTTTAGAAAGGTTTGTTTGTGCAGAATGACGAAGAAGAACGCACGCTGCTGCTCTAGCAATCTCTATCAATCACCGATGCTTTTGATGTGAAAAAAGGTTTTAGACGAGGCAATGCATTGTCATGTCATTTTTTTTAAATATCAATGTGGAAATAATTGTGCAAGACTTAATCATAAACACTAGATTCACAGATTTCCAAAGGTTCGGCCAATTATTCGGATACGTCGATAATATTGAAATAATAGGAAGATCAAAGTGTGATGTCAGAGGAGCTTTTTTGAGAAGATGGGTTTAATGGTAAATGAGAACAAGACCAAGTATATGTTGACATCAAGAAAACAACGACGTCTTGTAAAAACCTCACCATGGACTGTTTAACTTTGAAGTTCTTGAGGACTCTGACACCAGTGCTTAAATCAATCGGAGACATTTTTTTTTTAAAATTAGTGCTTTTTTCGAGAGCAACTAAATTCACCCTCTATTAGACACTCATTATTCTGGTTCTTATTATTTATGGCGCTGGGGCTTGGAAATTCATCAAGGTAAGATAAGAATTTCGTAAGTCGCTTCGGGAGAAAAATTATTCGGGTGACTTTGTATGCCATCTGCATAGATGAAGAGTGGAGGAGAAGATAAAATGACAAACTGAGAATATACAACGACAAGCTGGGTCATGTAGAGCGAATGGACATCAACGCTTCAGACTGGAAAGTTTTCGAATCCAATCACGAGGGACGGTGCAGTAGAGGAAGAACAAGACTCAAGTGGCGCACACAGATAGAAGAGGACCTCGACCTACTAACTGGAAACAGCTAACTAGAGATCTAGCAGGCTTGAGATGCATTAAGTTACAATTAGAAGTTCGTCCCAGACTGTAGCACTGTTTTTTCCTACTGGTGGATTTTAAAAGGCAGCATGTGATAAGCTTCTTGACAACATAGGTCCAATCGATAATCGAAAACCGAGTAGAATTTAATACTTCGAAAACTCAATGATGCCTGCTGTCAAAACCATAACCTTCTTAGTCCTAATATCACTTGTATCTTAGATAATGAACAGCATACAGTTCTGGGAATGTTCATTACACGTCATCTCTTATGGAGTGATTATGGAGTGGATAATTTCACAAACAATGCTCTTTTGAAATAGTCAGTGGAATTCCTCCCCTTTACGTGATATCTTTACTGCTAAGAAATCTGATTAGTTAAACATTGAGAACAATTTCTTAATTGAGAAGAAGGTTAAATTTTAGTGATGATATTATAAAATGTATGTTGAGAGACCTTTACGTCCAAGAAACCTGACTGTTTAGTATGTTTTATGAGTTGGTGAAATACTTATTTCAGTACTTATTTAAAATTAGAAAGCCATCTGGGACGGTCTCAATGAATTCTTCAGGAACTTTAATTGGTCACTATACTTCCTCGATAGCGACGTGGATTCCAGCGCACATATGGTTACAAATTTAATTCTTTGTGGAATGAGAAATTTTATCCCGAATAGGGTAAAATCTATCAAATCCAAGGAAAACCCATGGTTTGATTCGAGCTGTAAAGAGGTTATTAGGACCAAAAATGTAAGTTTCCGGAATTACAAAGCCAACCCAACTGAGGAAAACCGAAATAAGTTCAAACAAGCTAGAAAGACCTGTAACGGACATATACGACGCATTAAATTTCTGCATGACCAGAAATTACGGAAAAAAATTCTATAATATCCCAATGGTAGTAAAGATGTCTGGTCACTTGTAAAAAATGTGCGTAACACTACGTCTTCATCGGTTCCAACGCTCTTCCACAATGACACTCCATATGTTAGCTAGGAAAGTGTCGTGAGTCCTCCTGTTCTTGAGAGCGCAAACAATTCTATGAGACTTATCTTCTTTCGCACTCGTGCAGTTGCAAGAGTACTAAAAGACCCTGACATAACACAAATCCGCTGGCCCGAATAGTATTCCCCCTATTGTTCTGAAGAGATGTTCTTCAACGCTGGGAAAACCACGGTGATGTAAACTTTTCCATCTATCCTACTCTACAGGTCTGGCCAGCTTGTACCTAAAAACGGCGAATCCTCTTCCCCCTCCAACTATCGTCCAATAGCACTCATGTCCCTTATTTTTAAGGTCATGGAAACGCTGATTAATTATCAGGTTAAGAAATATCTCGAGGAACGAAAGCTTCTTAATGACCGGTAGTATGGCTTTCGTAGCAATATCTATATAATGATATCGTGGTTTCTCTCACCGAACAGTGGAACGAATCTTTACATCGTTTTGGAGAAAATAAGATTATTGCACTTGATATTTCAAGGCATTTGATAGAGTTTGGTGTCAAGCTCTCTTATCGGAAATGCGTGCTTTTGGTATTGATTAATCTCTTCTTCTTTGGATTAGAAACTACCTTTCGAACCATCCAATACAAGTTATATTGAATGGTTTCAAGTCAGAAACTCATAAAATAAATGCTGGTGTCCCCCAGGGCTCCGTTTTGTCTCCGACTCTCTTCCTCACATTCATAAACGATCTCTTGTCTATTACTTCTAATCCATTAAACTGTTTCGCTGATGTGGAACTTCAATGGCAGCGTATGATAAGCCCATTAAATTCTGATCTCGACAGCATTGTACAATGAGGAATTAAGCACCGTGTAGAATTTAGTGCTTCAAAAACTCAATGCTGCCTCCTGTCGTAAAAGCGTAACCCACGCCCGATGCCGCTATTCATGAGTGGCACTTGCATCCAGGAAATTAATAAACTTTCAGTACTCAGTATGTTTATCACAGATCACCTCTTATGGAATGATCACATATTCGATATCGCCAAAAACGCTGCGAAGGTGCTTAGGAATTCTCCGAACACGGTCCAAGAAATTTGTCACTCCTTTTGATTTGGCTATAATTTACAAAGCCTTCATTCGTCCCAAACATGAATACAACTCACATATTTGGGCAGGTGCCCCTAAAACAAGTTTAAGTCTTTTAGATAGGGTTCAAAAAAGAGCTTTACATCACTCGAACATCGCAGAAATGTTTCATGCCTTTCGTTGTTTTACAGATATTTTTACAAACAATATTCTATCGAATTAGCCAGTTGCATTCCCCCCTTCAAACAATTCAGCTGTAATACTCGCATTTCCAGGAATGCTCATCAGCTTACCCTCGAGATAGATTTCGGACGTACAGTTAAGTATAGAGATTCTTTTTTTAACCACTCATCGAGAATGTAGAATGCTTTACCCATCTCTGTTTTTCTCTCCCATTTTAATATTCAAAATTTTAAGACCAATGTGCACCGGTATCTCCTCTTAAATCCTTCCCTATTTTCCTAACACTCGCACTGTGTTTAAACTTAAACGTGTTAATGGTATTAATATCCCCTTGAGCGCCTGTACATTATAAAAAAAAAATATAGGCGATATATGGCCACAAATAATGGTAAAAGTAACTGAACATTGGACCTTCAGATTAGACTACTTTTGAACCAGCCGTGGAGGTCATATGCCAGAAATGATATTTAAGTTACAATGCCAGAAGATTATCTTTTGTAATTTACTAATTTTTTCAATTGTGTTTATTATTACAAGGGTCTTCATAAGCCTTAGAATACTCCCATAGTGTTGATAAAAACTCAGGTTTGGCGATTCATTGTCGATCTTTGAAAGAATTCCACAAACGATATTTTATAGTATTTTTAATAATAGACTTATTAAAAACTAAGATTGATTGGCAACACTGGCGTTCATCTGACAAGTTGTGAAAATTTTAAGTGGATTTATAAAAAGAAAGAAATTTGAAAAATTAAATATTTATATTTGTGAACACCAAAAGCAAAACCATAATAACACGCAGGCAAAACATTTTGAATTATCGATCTGCAAATTGTAAGTCCTAGAGTTAAGACCTACCGCCAAAATTTTTTTTTTTTTTTTTTTTCTTTGATTTGTTTGACATAACCAAACATTTCGTAACCCTTTGGGTAAATGAATAAAAGAAACCTCGCCCAATTATCCCCCGAAGCAAATAGTGCAAGCTCTTCGAAAAGGGACTTTCCGTCAAAAATGAGTAGAGAAGATGAAACAATAACACTATCATCACATCACTATCTGATATCTTGGATCTAAAGCTAAAAGATCTCGCTCGAAAAAGTGATATACAACAGCTTTCATCCGATATTACTGCTTTAAAAAACAAAAATGATGAGCTAGCTTCTAGGCTTAAGCTGGCAGAGGAGCGTTGCTGTATTCTTGAGGAAAAGGTGGAGTCGTTACTTATAGGATCTAACGAGAAAAATCTACTGGTTCATATGCCATTTGCTGAAAAGGGCACTGAAAAGTCGAAGGTGGAAAGTCTATGCACAGGGCTGCTGCAAGTGCCTAATGCAGAAATTGATGACGTCCGTCCTTTGCCCATCAAAAACTCCTTGCTTATGGTGAAGTTTAGATCGTCACAAGCTGCAAACTGCGTCTTACGTGCCTCAAGCAAATTGAAGGGGTCTTCAATCTCTATCCGGAAAGACTTGCCGCTAGGAGCCAGAAGAAGCCGAAGTATTTTGCTTAAATGTAGATGGTGGATTCAAAAACAAATGCCAGAGTCGAACATGAGGATGAGTGTTTATGATGACAAACTGCGAGTTGGTGGAAAAGTTTTCACTTGGAACGTAAACAATGGATTTAGGTGCGGATCGCTGAATGGGTTGTCAGAGATGAATAAATTGTTTGACAGCCTACATATGACAGCTGCTGATCTGTCATCGATCGTTTCTTCGTCGAGTAGAGACAAAAACAATATCGCAGCGCCATCTTTGGGTGAATCAGAGCAACAACGAACTCAACCCAGTTCCTCACTATAACTTACAGAGGTCGCACCTCGGGTTTCCGTCTTGCCAAACGACGGTTTTTATTTAAATATTCTGAGTTTTAATATTCATGGATTCACAAATAAAATTATATTTAATGATTTTTTTAAGTATATAGATAAGTTTGATGTATTTTTTCTTTTCGAAACATGGGTTGAGGTAGATAATGATGAATACTATAATAAGTGGTTTAGCAATTATGTATTGAAAAGCATACCGGCTGTGAAAATTCATAGAAAGGGGCGAGCAATGGGTGGATGTTTATTTGGTTTTAAGAAAGATGTTAAATGTAGTTTCGAGTTTATGGTAATCGAAGAAATTATTGTTCTTAAAATAGAAAGCAAGGGCAGCACCGATTATATAGTTCCAGTTTACCTAAATTGCACGCAGTGGTCACGTGATTTCGAAAAATTGCAGGATGCTCTTAACTATTTTGGAAAACATAATTTAATTATTGTTGGAGATCTGAATGCGAGAGATGGATTGGACCAATGTTGTAAAGAGCGGTTAGCGTGTATTTCATCGAAACTATTATTTGAAAGAAACTCTAAGGATAATATTTTGGATGGAAAGGGAAAGCAGCTATTAGATTTTTGTAAAACTTTCGACCTCACAATTATTAATGGGAGAATGCAAGGCACTTCAACAAATGATTTTTGCTGCGTAGCAACTGTGTGAAAATAATTGAAGATTTTAAGGTTGGTAGTCAACACTTTTTGGATCACATGCCAATCGAAGTGGTACTTCAATTGAATGGGGCGTTCTCTGTGTCAAGTGGAACCGAGCTGCAGCTACTACCAAAACTAATACTGAGAGAGCATCCTATTGAAGTTTTTCAGCAGAACTTATCCTTGGAAATAGCTCAAGTGCACCTGGAACGCGAAGAACCCATTCAATTAGATTTCCTTGATGAAATGATTACCAAAAGTGCGCCAAAAAATATTCAAAGACGGCATTGCATACCCAAAAATAAATGGTTCAATCGAGAGTGTGAAAAAGCGAGACAGAAGGCATTCCGGCAGCTTGATTTATACCGTAAATTCCATACAGATATATTCAAGAAAATGTACTTAGAAGCTAACAAGAATCTAAAACTAATTTGTACGAACTCGAAGAAAAATCATTTTGCTCAACTAGTACAGGAAGCTTCAAGCGTAGCCAATGCAAAACAGTTTTGGAAAACCGTAAGATGTATATCTGGCCGATCCTTCACAATTGGTGTTAACTTACACCCTAATATACTTAAGGAGCATTTCTTCAAACTTCTCAACCCAATAAACAACGGCCCAATAGTACAATATGCCAGCCCTCTAGTAGAAAATAACTATCTAGGTAGATGCATAAGTTTGGAGGAAGTCAAAGAGGCCATTGCAAAAACAAAGTTGAACAAAGCCCCAGGGGAAATCAGAATACCTTTTGAGTGCTATAAGAGTCTTACAGAAGAGGCTTTAATTATGCTGACTTACTCTTTTAATCACGTATTTAACTTGAATAATTTACCACAAAGCTTCCGAAAGGCGATTTTGTTTCCATTACATAAAAAAGGTGACATAAATTTAGCCGAGAATTATAGAGGAATTTCCTTCCTGAACTGTTCATTAAAGATTTTTTCATCTGTTCTTTTCTCAAGACTTATAACATGGGCTGAAAAGGAGAACCTGCTTAGTGATTTTCAGGCTGGATTTAGGCAAAATCATTCAACAATCGACCAGATTTTCACTCTAATGAACATTGCGCAATCGTTCCAGGACCAACATAAGAAACTGTATGCTTTTTACGTCGATTTTAAAGCATCTTTTGATTCTATCGATAGAAGGTCACTATTTTACAAATTGTCATTGATGGGAATGTCCACAAAGATGCTAAATATTCTAAAACTTTTGTACGCGGATACACAATCAGCAGTTTGGAATGGAAAGATACTTTCGGAATGGTTTCCAACAAACATGGGAGTAAAACAGGGGTGTGTTCTAAGTACTCTTTTGTTCATTCTATTTCTTGACGACCTGAATGATGTGCTTTGTGGTGGAATTTTGTGGGCTGGAAGGAGAATTAAAGTGCTCATGTATGCACGACTCAAGGACTAAGTCGCATGATATTGGACCTTGAAGAATACTGCGCAAAATGGAATCTCACGGTGAATTTGAGTAAGTCCAAAATAATGATATTTCGAAAGGCCGGTGGACGGTATGCCCAAAATGAAAAGCGGAAATTTGCTGGTGAAGATATTGAAAACGTCAAGGAGTACGAATATCTTGGCATGAAAATATCATCAAATCTATCTCTGAAAATTCATCTTTCCAACAAGCTTCAGCTAGCTAAAACAGCACTGAACTCTACATGGAAATCTTGCATTAATTCGAGTTCTCTCAGTTTAAGTGCAAAGTATAAAATTTTTGATGCGACTTCTAAATCAGTCATGTTTTATAATGCTCAGGTTTGGGGTTACGAACAAAGTGAAGAAGTTGAAAAATTGCTTAGATTTTTTCTCAAGAGATTGTTCAAACTCCCTTCGCACTGTCCAAACTATATGCTTTTTTTAGAAACGGGATTGTCGCCATTATTTACTGCAACCTTGAAGCTTCAATTTGATTATATAATGAAAGCAATGTCGCAGCCCTCTAACCGTCTGACTAGGCTTGCTGTAACGCATGCTATCTCTTCCAAATCTTTGTTTTACAAAAAGTGGCAACTTTTGGCAAGAAGATACAACCTGGATCTAAATGTTACGTTTGCTAATATGGATGCTTGGAGAGAGAATTTGTATGTTTTCATAAAGAGACTGGATGAAAAACTGAGAGAGGAGTTTAAAGAGCAAGCGCAGTCATCTCTTTATAGACGATATTACTGCACACTTAATTACGACTTAAATGAATCCAATTATTTTCGGGATGAAAATAGTACCTTCATATCAACCATTTTTAGAGCAAGAGGAGAACTGCTTTACTTGAATTTCAAACCACACAGGGATGATCTTCCTTTATTTTGCACTTTATGTAACCTTGGATCACGAGAGGATTCATTCCATTTTATAGCAATATGCCCCGTTCTCAGTGAGATAAGAAGGGTTTTTTTCGACAGCTCGAAAATAACATTAGAGAGAACAACAAATATTTTAAATGGATGTGAAGGATGGAAGCCGCTTGCTGCATTCTGTAAGGAAGCTGCTAGCTACAGAGCCAAAATAATAGCAGAAGAATTTTATAAAAAAGTTTACCAAAAACAAAAAATACCCAACCCATGTACTAAATATTTATTTAAAAACAAAAATTGTTTCTTAAAAAAAAAACGTATTATTATAAATTGTTTTAGAAAATATTATTTTACTTGCCATCTGAGGTGAAGGCCAAGGCCATACCTTAAAAGGATTGTACGCTAAATAACTAATGTTAAATATGTAATCAAAATTACTTTAAAAGAAATAAATCAATCTAATCTAATCTATCTAAAAAACTAAGATCGTAAGCATTTTAAAGTTCATGACAATTCAAGCCTGAATTCCAGCCTTGAGTGGTTAGAGACCTTTGAGGTGGAATTCTTGAATATGCATACGTGCAAATTAGTATAAGCCGAATGTTTCACAAATGGCCATCGACAAAACCATGCTTAAACTATATGCCATTGAAGTTTCCACCCCTTGATTTTAAATAAAATTGAAAAAAACTGGTTGAAATTTCACAAATGTCATTTAAATTTTTTCAATATCAATATCCACTTTCGCGTCGGTTTTTTGGGGCAAAACCTTTTACTTTTAGGTTTCACTTAATTTATTTCTCAGTAAATTGTTAAATACTTTGAATCAGATCAAGTTGACTGTGTATAAAGTACACTTCAAGTTGAGAAGATGTCTGCTTCAACGAGTATGTTATTGGTGCTTCGATTTATATGCAACTGAGCGTGCAACGCAGTCTTGCATTCTATTTGTGTAAAAAGGAAGCAGTATGCACGTGCCCATTTGAATAAATGTTGTATATTTAATTCTATCAATAGCTCAAAACGGTTCTAAGAGTTCACTCTTCATTGATACGAATGAAAGGACAACGACAAGACTATTATATATATTGTGCACCTTTTACGTTTACACGCATAATGCCCATTGAGACTTTTAAGTCTCATCTACATACCTATCAAATCACCACACTGCCATCCGCATCGCCATTGACATTGCCATATCGTGACCACAATCAACGTTTTCATGCTCCTGCAGACGTGTAAAGCTCGCTGTGTTCACTCATGCCAGGATAAAGGTGTAAACACAAAAAGGATAATTGCTGTTAAATCACAATATATAGGTACGTACAATGCCGGTTGACGGTTGTACGTTTACTGATCGTTCGTTAAATATAAACGCACATAGATACGTACATACATATGTATGTACATACATCTATTTAAGTTAGAAATAGCTATTCAAGATATTTGTACGCAATTCGTTGGGTCGTTCGCTCACAAGCTCGCTAGCTGACTGGCTGATGGCTATGGCCTTGCTTAGCTAATTGGATAATACGTTCCATTCAATTTCTGCGCGTCTGTTTGCAATGGCAGAGCTATATTTTGAAAAGTTGAAATTCTGAATGCTCCCGCATATATTGTTATGTACATATATATATCTCTGTGTATAAGGACTCCAGGATGATATTCTTACATACAAACATTTAGATATAGCGAAATATCGGTTATCCCAGGACGACAAACAATGAGAAAATGAGAAAACCCATACTTCGTACTCGTATATTCGTATATAATCTCTCGAAAATATTCTAAATAATTGCAGACATGGTTTCTGCTGGTTGAACTCTCCTTCTGTTGATGGCATAGTGCACACCATAAGTGTAATGCAAAATGTAGATATACTCGTTTCCTTTGTAAAGGGTCATTCTTTTATCACTCTCAAGTCCTCTAAATGGAGAACGAAAAGCATACACAATACTGTACATATATACATATGTATATGCTCATATACGGACAAAATATAAGCACGAAAATGCTATTCTGAAGTCGTTAAGAGTTTTCTGAATAGCTTCGTTAGAGGGTGAAAATGTTATGAAGGATATTATTTCAAATTATGCTTTATCATTGAATAAAAGTCATAAAAATAGCTCTTAGCAGTTCATTCGCTTCCATAAAATTTATAAGGAATATCTGGAGTAAGTACCTATACCTATTAATTTACATGATATGTGTTTTTTTCTTTCTTATGGAATTTTATGCAGTTGATAACGGTTTAATTTATTAAGCTAAAAAACTTGACCAAAAAAAAAAGCATATAATTATACAGATTAAACTAATATAAAAGTTGTTAGCTTAAGTGTTATAAAATAGGTTCCAAATATGAGATTGTTAAAATAGGATCACACAATACGAAGTTTATGTTGATATTAAAAAAAGAGGCACACTGATAACTATTTCGATTCTAGAGACCATGAAAAGTCGAGAGATGTCAACATTTTCGATTTGACAAATCAGATCGATTACAATTATAATAAAGGAAATTTAAAAGTATTGCTGACACTTTTCTCAAGGCATTATCCCCTAGTTAAAATTCCCCCATAACAAAATATTTTTCTTTCATGCATACAAAATGTAGTTCATAGCTCGGTAACGCTTAAGATTTTATTACAGATATATATATAGACACTGACAGCCTTAAATTCATACCTAATAGTGATTTTGTCAGGATGAAAAGGTTTTTCAACTATATAATTCTAGTATTTTGCGAATAGTTTCGCTTTTTATAGCTGGTGAAGTGTTGTACCCGGAAACTTTTACTATACCTATTTAAAGGTACGTATTTCACCATTACAAATATAGCAATAGCAAGGAGCAAGGATCAATAGAAATAAGAAAATTGTAAGCTGATCCACAAACAAATATTATTTCTTTAGTAAGTATCCGTTTTCTGGTTCTGACACTGAACAAATTTTAACAAAAGAAAGGGAATTTTCCTTAGACTATGCGAATTGTGTTTTAGTTTATAGTTTGTTAAAAAACTTAACTTTAAGTTAAAATAAAAACATGAAATACTAGAAAATAATATATCAAAAGAAACAGTTTGATGAATTTCAACGAACTAATCGAATACACAAACCATTTTTTTTGATAATTAATTTTCCCGGTATTATTTCATATCTTTTTGGAAAAGTTTTTTCTAACGTTGTGAACTGTCTTAGAATATGCTTAACCAGTGGTTGAGCCATACTAGATTAAGACCTAATATTTTTTTTTTTTACACTTCAGAATTTTGAGAAAGTAGTTAGCTTATTGCAAGCGTCAAACTACGATCGGAGACTCATCATAAGTGCATGTGTTAGTTGTTAGTAAGAAAATAATAAAATTAAAGCCCAACACACGCACAAAATACAAAGATAATTAACATGAACTATTACAGAACAAAAAAATAAAATAAAGACGCTTACGATAGTGGAGCACTGGTTCTAAACAATGATTTTTATCCCACCTTATATAGATTTAAATCTATCGATGAACAGTTTAAGTTATATAAAATGCTCATTCGACTTAAAGCTTCATTCTTCCCATAGTTAGTTCTATGGAAGTCAATATGTATAAAATCAAATTTACGCAGGTGATGAGTTCCGCCTCGGTAATTCAAATGTACACAAGATAGCAAATAAGGTGGATCAATTTCACCATTAATGAGTTGATGAAGAAATATTAACTCATTATTAACACGCCTTTTATGGAGAGATTGTACTTGAAGAAGCAAAATACGATGTCCAGTCCATAGGGACCATAAGAATCATCCCAAGGAAGACCCTTTAAAGCAAAGCGAATGAAATTATGTTGAATTGATTCAATACGTTTCTTATGAATTTCGTAATAGGGAGTCCACACCTGCGAAGCTTATTCAAGCTGAGGACGAACATGACAATTGTACAAAGAAAGAGCAACATAGAGATCATTGAACTCCTTTGCCCAACATGTTATAAAACCAAGCATAGAACTTGCTTTATTACCAATAAAATTAATGTGATGTGTAAATTCTAAGTTCGAACAGAAATGAACACCTCAATCTTTAAATGTGGAGACGCGACAGAGTTTTTGCTGTGATATACAATAGTCAAAAATACACTACCTATTCGTTTTTTAGTAAAAGTTATCGTCTAGCATTTTAAAGGGTTGAGGGCAAGGCTATTTTTCCCACACCAAAATGTGAAACTACTCGTATCGATGTCGGCTTGTAAAAGGATACAATCATGGGTGGACTTTATAATCTTAAAAATTTTCATGTCATTAGCAAAAATGAGAACTTCACTTGAGCGTAGACATGACGATACGTCGTGCGTCGTTAATAGACAGGATGAACAGAAAAGGGCCAAGATGGCTTACCTGGGGAACACCAAATTGAGCAACAAAGGGTTCAGAAAGACAATTTCTAAATTTTACCTCATAGGATCTGTTTTCAAGGTATGATTTGATCCAAGCTAAGAAAAATGGTGGAAAACCAAGAGCTTTGAGTTTAAATAAAATAATTCCGTTGCTAAGTTGGTTAAAAGCTTTAGAAAAGTCAGTGTATATACAGTCAACTTCATAACTTTGTTCTAAAACGTTTAAACGTGTGTTTGAGAATGTGAGGAGATTTGTAACGGTTGAACTTTTTCTCACAAAACCATGTTGCTGTTCGCAAATGAGATTCTTACTAATAAATGCTACACTTTCACAAACAACTTGTTCAAACACTTTAGGAATGCAAGAAAGCTTTGCAATGGGCCTGTAGTTGCTTATATCCGCCTTGTTACCTTTCTTAAAAATTGGTGTTAGAAATGACTTCTTCCATATACTGGGAACTTTGCCTGTTTTTAGAAAAAGTTTGAATAAGATCGTAAGGGGTTCAACTAAAGCATTACTACACTTTTTTAATACTATTAAGGGAATACCATCGGGACCGGCTGAGCATTCATCGTTCAACGCGGATAAAAGATCAAGGACCATGCTCTGTAGCACAGGGATGTGACTACAGCTAGTTTGCGAAAATGAGTGAAAATTATGAAAATATACTTTATCAACTTCTTCAGGGCATTAAAAAAAGGTTCACGAAAATTTGTTGCGATAGCGTTTTATCTAATGAAAGGTTCTTGTAACTGAAGTTAACTGGAAAACCATCTGATTTTTGTTTTAAGTTTACAAGTTTCCAAAATTTTTTAGGATTCTCTTTCAAAGAGGTGCCCATATCAGTAACATAAATAGCATTTACAAAATTAGAAAGAGACTTAAATTCGATAAAAAGTTCAACATACAAAGAGAAGTTGATTGGAGACACAGTTTTGAGATAAGTTTTCTATGCCTTATTTGTTTTGTTACGCAGTAAACGCAACGTAATATCGGAAAAAAAAAACTCATCCCAAGAAAAATAAAAAATAATAAAATAAATAAAACACTGATAACTTTCCATTCTGCCTGTCGATAAATCTTGCTTAAAAGGTTTGTAGGTTTGTTAAAAAAGTTGTCATTTGAAGTATTCTAAAAAAAATAAAAATTACCAACAATATTTTGCATATGACAAAATAGTTTTATTTCAAAATCTATTTTTTTTAACGAGATTAACGAGATATAAACAAATACAAATTGTATGAATGAAATTAATTTGAAAACAATATCTTCTATTGTTCACAAGATATCGAGAACCGCATATCAATTTTTACCTAATTTTTTGTAGATTTTATTGTTGTATGAAAAAACGGACTGTTCGATTCTGATACTGAATGTCGAAAACAATATTTTCTGTTAGATAAAATAAGTTTAAAGTCAATATTTTTAATTTTTGAAAAGATATTTGAGTCGAAAGTAAATTTTTAACAAGTTTTAGTATTGTTTACTTTTGGTTTTTATTTTTTTTTACAAAAAACTGTTAATTCAATTTTTCTCAAAATTTTACCTAATGTTAAAAACAATATTTCCTTAAGACAAAATTAAAAATTATTTGAATGGAAAATCAATTTTTACAAACTTTCATTAATTTTTTGTAGGTTTTTATTTTTTGTAAAAATACTGTCAGTTTGATTTTTCTCAAAATTTAACAATATTTTTTAAAAGATAAAATTAGTTTGAAGCCAATATCTCAATGTTTTGAAAAGATATTTTAGTCGAAAATCAATTTTTACCAACTTTTAGTAATGTTTTTTTTTGTAAGTTTTTATTTTTTTGTAAAAAAAACTGTCAATTCGATTTCTCTCAAAACTTGATCAGATTTCAAAAACGTTATTTTTCTATTATTATTATCTGTATACCAAAATTTATTTGAAGTCGATGTCTCTACTGGCTCTTGATCTATGGACGGCGAAAAAAACTTCGCGAACTTCATGCACAGACATCTCTCTTAAAATCTTTTATTTCGACTCTAGGGACCTTGAAACGTCGAGAAATGTCAAAATTTTCAATCCGACAAGTCGGACCGATTACAATAACCACCTATGAGAACTTAATAATACTGGTAATAGAAGATTAATGAATTTTATCTTATCAGGGTTATAATAAAAACCAAATTAAAAAAATACGAAGAGTTATCAAATGTGTGAAAAAATATCATGGTTTAAAAAAAAAACCTGGGTTACAAATATTAGCCTGTGCTATAAAATAACTTGTGTTACAAATTAGCCTGAAATATAAAATAACCTCGGTCATAAAATAAATGAGGTTAAACGATAACAAGGGTCAAAAATAACCTTGGTTCAAAAATAACATGGGTTATTACAAACTTAAGTTGTTTATAAAAGAAATTGTTTAAAAAAAAAAAACAGGGTTTGAAAAAAAGCTGGGCTATGAAACACCCGTGAATAAACTTTTAGGTCTCTCAGACAGGAATTGAACCCAAGACCTCTCGCATGACAGTACTACGCACTAACCATCATGCCACCAATGTTAAAATGTTAAAAATTGTCATTGTGAAAAAAAAATTGGGTTACAAATTAACATGATTTAAAAAACAACCTCGGTTTCAAAACTCGGATAAGAGGAAATAACCTGGGTTTTAAAAATAGCCAGTGTTCTAAAATAAAGTTCTATATAATAACTCATAACGTATTTACTTCTTACAAACGTGGTTTTTAGAAAGATGTGTAATTTCAAAAATGACAACTGCTAGAGTATTTAATTTTTAATTTTTGAACAGAAATCAAAAAGGAATTCGGCTATCTTTAGAAAATCAATAACAACTGAGACTAAAAACTCAAAACTTGAGACATATAGTATAGTTCTGGTTATTAACATAGCCTCCGAGGATACAATTTGGCCTCATCTTTAAAAATATTTCTTCTTTCCTAATTTGGATCATTTCAGTGCATTTGAAGGATCCAATCAGGGAAAAAATAACGTTGCTGGTGATCAACTTGTTATGTTCCTGTCTTCACTGAACTTTAGTTCCAAAGATTAACGAGGACAAATCTGAGTTTCCGTCAACACTACGGGCGAAGCGACAAACACGGTTTCGATTCTTTAAATCACTAATTTGTCTCTATAGCTCAGATTTTTAGACCAGTATCACAATAGCCGGTTGAGAAGGTACTGTACGACGCGACGACCCACTGCTTTTTGACTGTGCATTATATAGGGTTTTTAAATTGGCTCGGGAAGATTTTGGCGCTCCGTAACGGCCATTTTGTTTTTGTGACATTTGTCAAATCTTTTGTTTATTATTCAGTTGTTTATACCAAATCATCATCATGGCAAGTTACACCATTGAACACGACGTTAAAATCATAAAACTTTATTATCAAAATGACTGTTCGTTAACGCAAACATTGCGCGCATTACGCCCATTTTACGGTAGACGTGGTGGCCATTCACGGTCGACTCTCCAACGTTTGGTGGCCAAATTTGAGACGACCGATTCAGTAAACAATCGGCCAGCACCCGTACGTTAAAGATCGGCCGAGAACATCTGCGCGGTCCGTGAAAGTGTACAGCAGATTCCGAGGGAGTCTATTCCTCGCAGTGCACAAGAACTCGGTCTTTCGAAGACTTCAACTTGGAGAATTTTGGATCGGGACTTAGGCCTACACCCGTACATGATCCAACTGACCCAGGAGCTCAAAGTTCATGACCATAGACAACGCCGTTTGTTCGCTGACTGTTCTTCGAATCGTTTGGAAGAGGACCCCAATTTTGGCCGAAAAATCATCTTTAGTGACAAGGCGCATTTTTTGGATGAATGGCTGTGTTAACAAGGAAAATTGCCGTACATGGGACGACACCAACCCACGCGAGGTTTACCAGGTGATAATGTATCCTCAAAAAGTTACCGTTTGCTGTGGATTTTGGGCCGGTGCGCCGGCCGGCGTTATTGGTTCGTACTTTTTTGAAAACGACGTTAGTAAGACGGTCACCGTCAACAGTGAGCGCTACATAACGATGATAGCTAATTGTTTATAGCCCAAATATATTTAATAACGTAAGTTCAGATTCTAGTCAAGTTGAAAAATCCAGAAATTCGACAAATTTATAAAAAAAAAACAAATGTAAGAGAAATACAAGAATAAATTTCTATTGAAGTATTAAAGAAGAATATTTAAGTAAATCAATTTCTCCTTCTTCTTCCTGTGGAATAGTTAAAATTATTTCAATTCATCAAAAGTTCTTGATTTAAATATCTCCTTTGATTTAATTTAAGCCACAATACGCAAAATAAGAAAAAAAATATTCAATCCGTTTCGCTTTGTGCTCAAGAAAAGAAAAACTACAACCATCTGCGTGGCGAATGTTGTTTTCATCATCTTCCAACCCCTTCTCTTGCAAATTTCTGCAGGCTCTTTATACAAAATGTTATCCTTTTCAATTACAAAATAAACCATAAGTCCTTAAAAACAATTTGTTTTCAAGTGTAAATTGAAAATTTGGGATGTTACGAATCAGTGATTTCCTCATTACTATATTTTCGATAGAGGGTATGGGAGTCTTTTTAGATGCGGTTTTAAATCAGTTCAACCATTTAATTAATTTATTGTTCTTTTATTTATTTTTTTTTGAAATTCCTCTAATCTATACTACTTTTATTTGAATATAATTATTTCTTGGAAACATTTAAAGCAATTTAATGTCTGACATAATTTTCACACCAAATAAACCATAATCGACTGAGGAACCAACCAACCGACGCCGACGCAACCCACGAAGAGTAAAATATCTCGCCACTCATCATCGCATTTTCATGATACTTGCTATAATCTTTCAATATCTTCATTTTAATTAACACATAACTCGGTTATATTCATCAAAAAAAAAAAAAAATACAACCAAAATATAATAAAAGAAACAAGAAAAATAAAAATCGACCATCATCACAACCACAGGCTGTTTAAAGTTTTACTTTCAAAACAATTAATTAAAATATTTTCCCCCATCATCAGGAAACCATCAAAACCGCTGACGGAGAGGGTGTTTCCTTTGATTGATTTTACGCACTGATTGAGTTATCTATAGGGTCTTAACTCAGAATTCCTAGACAGAGTTCGCAACTCAAATCACCACCCCATATTGCTCGTCATCGTCAAACCGCATAGCAGCCATTACCGTCAACGCTGTTGTTGCCACCGCACCGCCTCTGATACCGTATTAAAAACTTTTGACACTGAAAAAGGACATTCATGGAGTTTCCTTAATCTCCCCCTAGCCGGGCCGTTACTGATATTATACTTCACACAACACAAATTTCCTTTCAGTGTCATTTGTTTTTGTTCATATCGCTTTGAAATTTTTTGAAAAGTCAAATAAAATAAGAAATGTCAATAACTTTCGAAGACCAAACCTACCGATATCGATAATGCCCAAAGCCTGCTTCTTTGTCCACCAAAATCTCTTGACAACAACAAAGAAAAAAACAGGATTGATATCATCGAACAACAACTAAAGAAGAAAACAAATTCGAAGAAAAATTGGAATAAAAAAGAACACAAAGAGATGAGATACCGTTATAAAAAAAATGAAGCTCCTGAGGTAAAAAACCCAGGATATAACAATAATTTTTCGTTTAAAGTTTGAGAAAAGTAATTTTTGCCCAGTTTCGGCCACATCTTGGTTTGGCATTATAGATTACACCAGAGGATTGTATGTATAGAAGGCGGCTCCGGCTCCAGCTCCAGCTCACGCTTCGTCTTCATCTCCATCTCGAAATCATCAGGCTCAAACTCAAGTATACTCGTAGATAGAATCACGCAAATAGGGAACAGTGCACCAGATGTCGGAGCACAAGTATGCACTTAAGAAGTTTTAAATTAGATTTTTAGTAAAATTTTTCGTTACTTTTCTTTCTGTTCTTTTTTTTTTTTTTTTTTTTTTTGTTTTTTTCTTTGTTTTTATTTTTAAACTTTCACTTAGGATTTATTCAATTCTGCTCCATTTATGGCCCATATTCGGTCAATTGTATGCCAAGGCCGAGGCTGAGGGACTAAGGGTCGGAAGCTTGGGCGGACGCGACAGGCAAGCGGTTGGTGGAAAGCAATTTGGTTTCATTTATTTGAAAAACTTTTCTGAGGTTTTGGATTTACCTTAAACAAATTAAAGTTGAAAAATGGTCGTAAGTTCTGTTCTTTCTCTCACAGGAAAAGTTACAAATTATCTTTGCTGTGGAATTGCGTGGCAAGCTCTAGTCCCAGCAGCCCCAGCCCCATCAGCTTCAGCCACAAGAGGTTGGATGAGAGGTATTTGTCAGATTGATGGGATGGCTTGACATGAGAAATGGATAAGGAAAATAGTTTGAAAAACTTAATGAAGGCTTTTTATGCATCCCTCTGCCATTATCCTGCAACAGTAAGAAAGTATTTTAGGTAGGTAAAGGTACAATGATCGAAGCGGTGACGGCGGCGCGCGCGGTGGCGGCGGGCGTGGCGTTCAGATGCATATTACTGCACACCAAAGAAAAAAATTCAGCTTAGGTTATTATATTGGTGACACATTTTACTTCATCAAAACAAAACAAAAAAAATAAAAATAATATAAAACACAAAAACTCTCTTACAATGTTGGGGGGATGAATTAAATTAGATTTAAACAAGCTGAAGAAGCAATAACGACACTGACACCGTTGCAAGAACACCTGCACCCCATCAGCATCATTGCGATGATGTTGCTATCCTATATATCTGTGTATGTATGTACTAACTTGAAGATGATTTATGGAAGGACAAAGTGTCACAAATGAAACAAATTTATCATGATTGCGTCAACTTGAGCATGCAAATCGCAAAATGATTTCTTTTCGTGCGGAATAATGTTAATCAGGTTCTATTAAAACAAAAGTTATACAAAAAGTATGTAGCTTCTTTTTTTTTTTGTGTTCTATATGTATGTATGTATGTATTTAAATGAGACAGAGATTTCATTTATTTAAGGATATAAGCTATAACACAGAATATATTACGAATATAAAATAAAACAAAAAAACAAAAACTGCAAAAGACTACATAAGCCGGGTAGAAGTTTGAGTTAAGATAGTACCTTATGCCTATACAACTGTTGACTTGTTGAATAAGGATAAACTCAAAAGTCGACTTTTCATTTTTTGTGACATATTTTTTTAAGGAAGGGACAGAAATCCGTAACACTAATTTCTTCCGGTTGAATTAAAAAAGCAGATAAATGTTTTAATGGTTTTTTAAAGTTTTTGTTTATTTTTTTTTTAGACAAATTTTTCAGTATTAAATGTGTCACAAATCTTTAATAAATTACAATTTTATCAAAAAAAAATATTTTGTCTATATCCAGTAAAGTAAGAATTTGTAGATCTCAGCTACATATTTATGTTTGAGTTTCATAAGTATACTCGAAAAAATTATTGAGAAAAATTATAATGCTTGTTGATGTAAAAAGTTGACAAAAAATGGCTTTGCTTTGAACAAAATTCGTTAAATCTAAGATTTTTAGAAAAAAAGAGGCTGGGATGCGACCCACACTGATAACTTCCCATCCCGTCTGTCGATTTGTCTTGCTTAAAAGTTTGTCTATATGTATCAATTTTTACCAAAAGTGCGTACTATTTTTTGTAGATTTTATTTTTTTATGAAAAAACGGACTGTTGGATTCTTATAAAACAAATTAATGAATATCGAAAACAATATTTTCTGTGAAATAAAATAAGTTTGAAGCCAATATTTGTAATTTTTGAAAAGTTCTTTGAGTCGAAAGTAAATTTTTACAAGTTTTAGTATTGTTTTTTATTTAGGTTTTTATTTATTGTACAAAAAACTGTCGATTCGATTTTTCTCAAAATTTTATAGAATGTTGAAAACAATATGTCTTAAAAGATAAAATTAGTTTGAAACCAATGTCTCAAATTTTTGAAAAGATATTTACGTCGAAAAACAATTTTTACCAACTTTTATAAATTTTTTTTTTAGGTTTTTATTTTTTGTAAAAAAACTGTCAATTCGATTTTTTTAAAAATTATTCCTACTGTTGAAAACAATATTTCTTATAAGTTTAAATTAGTAAGAAGCCATTATTTCAAATTTTTGAAAAGATATTTGAGTCAAAAATCACTTTTTAACAATTTTTGTTATTTTTTTTTTCGATTTTTTTCAAAATTTTACTGAATACTGAAAACAATATTTTTTGAAAGATAAAAGTCGTTTAAAACCAATATCTTAAATATCTTAAAGTTTTGAAAAGATATTTGAGTCGAAAATCAATTTTTACCAATTTTGAGTAATGTTTTTTTTAAGTTTTTATTTTTTTATAAAAAAACTGTCCGTTTGATTTTTCTCAAAATTTTATCAGATGTTAAAAATATTATTCTTCGTTGCAGAAAATTGTTTTGGAGATGAAATCATATTTTAGTCGTAAAATTTTCGAGGTGACAAATTTTTTTTTCAGTTTTTTTTAATTTATAAAAAGAAACCGTTAATTGGATTTTTTTTTCCAAAAATATACTTATTTTGTATCACGTTACAATATATAATAAAAAACTTAATTCAAGTCTCTAACGACATTGGATCATGAGATATTTAGGGTTAACCAAAATGTTCACCTTTTTTTAAACTGCTATAGTAAAAAAACAACCCACGCAATTTTCTTGAGAGCCCTTTCTGCATCTTTCTGCCTTATTATCTGTACAACAAAAAAAGTCGATATCTCTTCTGGTTTTTGAGCTATGGACGACGAAAAAACGTCGCGACCGTACGGACGTACGGACATACGGACGTACAGACATACGGACGTACGGACATACGGACGTACGGACATACGGACGTACGAACGTATGTACACACGCATGCACAGACATCTTTCTAAAAATCTTTTATTTCGACTCTAGAGACCTTGAAACGTCGAGAAATGTCAAAATTTTCAATTTGACAAATCGGACCTATTACAATAACTTCCTATGGGAAGTTAAAAAGAAGGGGTTGGTGGAGGTGTGTACTCTGAAACTGAAATTAAGTCTCTGTGACTGAAATAAAGTCTCTCACACGCTTAAAGAAAACTAGATTTCAACATCTGATATCCGTATTTTCTTAGATAGTCAGGTCGCTATCAAATCTCTGGACTCAACAGTTCATAACTGTCGATGATCTCTAATGGAGATGGCACAACAGTTTAATATTTACCTTTGCTGGGTGCCGGGCCATAGAGACATTCTAGGTAACTGTAAGGCAGATGAACTTCCAAGGAACGGTACAGTACAACCAAATCTACCACGTTTGGCAAATGCTGGCATACCAATCGCTACATGTAAACCATTGGTAATGCATGACACTATGAAGAAGGCAAACACCAGGTGGAAAAACTACACCACGTGTCACGTCACAAAAAACATCTGGCCAACACTAGATTTAAAGCGATCAAGGTGCTTGCTATCTTTAAGCAGATCGCATATAAGCTCGATAATAGGTGTCATAATCAGGCCCTATCTAATAGGAAAGCATCACGCCACGCGGCTAGGCGTATTCTCAAATGACTATTGCAGAAGCTGTATGGACGAGGAAGAGTAGGAAACAGTTCTTCACCTACTCTGACATGGCCTGCACTAGCTCAAAAACGCAAGAATTACCTAGGAGAATTCTTCTATAACGATCTAAACGATCTAAATCATATTAGCATAATCAGCCTCTCACGTTTCGTAAGGGACTCATTATTTGTTAGGATTTTGTTTAAAAGCTTCATAGTGGATTATTTTAACACAAAATGATTTAAGAACAACTTGCAGACAATACCATTATCAAGGAAGTGTTATATTAATGACGTCTTTGGGTGGTCAATTTATTGGTTTCGTTTCTTATCTTATGTTTTTTTAACACTGAAAGCTGTTGCCAGCTCGAAATCAGAATTATATCTCTAAGCAACCAAATGAGATGTTTAAGACTTCAAAAAAAAAAAGTTGGAATATTAAAAACTTATTTCCAATTAATATCCACCGCGTTTTTGCTTCGCAGTTTGGGGTATTTGAATAAGATAACGATTATGGGATTTCGTATTTGAAGCTTTAAAAACTGCGTCTACTCCAAAAAGTTTGGAGCGGATTGTGCATAGATATATACAATTTTTATTCGGCTGGCAAAAACGTCTTAACCAACAGTCAGCATTACATGAGCCAAGTTAATTGATATTATTTATTTATTGAAATTTAAGGCAAGGATTAAGACGAACTGTGGTTTGTGATGGATACCTAAATTTCCAAATCGTTTTATTAGCTGTCTTGTTGATGTCTCGAAATTGCGTTTTTTTTAAACGGGGGGACGTGAAGAACCGATTTGTATCAATGATCCCACAACGATTCAAGAATATTAAGGTCAAAAATACACTTCATCTTAGAGCTACAACCCAATACCATCAACAAGATCTGGTAATATTGGAGTGATAGAGAATTTTTTTTTTTTAAAACAAGTTGTGTTTCATAAATAACTTTAATTTTTGCGAAAAAAAAATATAATTCTAAAAATATTCGGTTTTTATTCAAAGGTAGCGATCCCCATTGACAGTAACGTGCCGGCCTTGATCATCACGGAAGAAAATTCGACCAAATTCAACAAATGATTTTTGTGTAACTCAAAATAAAACTGGGGTGGAATCGGCTACATGATTGTTGATAAATGACATTCAAAATAATAGAATTTGAGCTATGGAAGGTGGTAGTCAAATTGATATCTAAAAAGCTGTCGCAACAAGAATGTGATAGTTATTTTCCTACAAATACATATGTCGTTTCTGAGTAGAACTACCAGACACTTACAAAAATCGAATGAAACATTTGTTCAGTTATCTTTTTTAGGTACAAAAACAAATTCTTCTGATGGACAAAGCTTACGACAGTCGAAAAACACACAAGAAAATTAAGAATGTTTTTAAAACACAGACAATTTAATACTACTCGTATTACTTCGATAGGAATTATTTTGAAATTTCACCATAGCAACAATAAATTAACAATTATATTCTGAAATTATTTAATCGAATTGAATTGAATTGAATTGAATTGAATTGAATTGAATTGAATTGAATTGAATTGAATTGAATTGAATTGAATTGAATTGAATTGAATTGAATTGAATTGAATTGAATTGAATTGAATTGAATTGAATTGAATTGAATTGAATTGAATTGAATTGAATTGAATTGAATTGAATTGAATTGAATTGAATTGAATTGAATTGAATTGAATTGAATTGAATTGAATTGAATTGAATTGAATTGAATTGAATTGAACTGAATTGAATTGAATTGAATTGAATTGAATTGAATTGAATTGAATTGAATTGAATTGAATTGAATTGAATTGAATTGAATTGAATTGAATTGAATTGAATTGAATTGAATTGAATTGAATTGAATTGAATTGAATTGAATTGAATTGAATTGAATTGAATTGAATTGAATTGAATTGAATTGAATTGAATTGAATTGAATTGAATTGAATTGAATTGAATTGAATTGAATTGAATTGAATTGAATTGAATTGAATTGAATTGAATTGAATTGAATTGAATTGAATTGAATTGAATTGAATTGAATTGAATTGAATTGAATTGAATTGAATTGAATTGAATTGAATTGAATTGAATCAGCTTACACAGACAGAAAACTCGGTGATAGGCAATCAAAAATATGATAATCAACTATCACCTTAGCCGATTTCACCACTGATTAATGTACATTATGTCTCATTTGTATGACTTTAAACTAATTTTATCTCATAAGAAAAAAACATGTTTTGTAACATAAATTCAAAATTTTAGAAAAATCCAATGGTCAGTTTTCTTTTATAAAAAAAAAATAATATACCAAAAAGTACTACACAAAAATTGGTAAAAACTGATAGATTCGAATATCTCGAGACTTTATGAAATTATTGACTTCTAAATTATTTCGTTCAATGCAAAATTTGCTTGTTAACGTAACAAAATATTTTTAGAATAATTCAATCGGTTTTTCTTTACAAGAAACTAGAACTTTCAAATGATGCTACACAGAGTGGTAAATATTGATTTTCGACTAAAAATCTCAGGAAAAAAAAGATATTGATATAAAAATTATTTTATCATTTGCAAAATAATTTTGTTAACTTTTGGTAATTTTGTGGAAAAAAAGTATAATTAATTGATAAGAAATAGTTTACTTCTCAAGTGTTTTGAGAACAAAGAACGACATTGACTTTAAATTTTATGTATCTTGCAAGAAATGTTGATATTAATATTTTGTTAGGCTTTTAAAAACACCGACAGACGGGAAGGAATGGAAAGTTATCAGTGTGAGTCGTACCCCTACCTCATTATGGTTTCAAATTTCATCAGCAACCGATGACCCGATTTAAGTAGTTTTATTTTTATAAAGAAGCACAGTTAGTGTCAATATTTGATGATCAAAAATTCCTCAATTTTTTAAACACTAAGTAACTGCATATAACAAATATATTGAAGAATTTTGCATATACAAAACAAAATTAAGAAACTAATTTTAAAATTAAGATTTGTATGATAAATTAAATGTCATCTAAATATTTAAAAATAAACTTATTTTGCATTAACACTTTCATATCTTAAAATAAAGGCATTATTTTAAACAGACTCTTTAGATAAAGGAGCAGATTTATTTGACCCAGTCGTGCAGTTTATTTTTAGTTTTCAAAAAAACTGATATAATGTTCCAATTATGAATAAGTTGTTATAAGATACTATTCTGAAAAACTTTCTAGTCTGACTTGAAATATTAATTTTAACAAGACAGGTTCAAATGCTAATAGTACCCGTGGCGTAATGGTTAGGGCGTAGAATTGTCATGTCAGAAGTCTTGAAAATTACAAATCAAATAATTTCAAAGTATCCTCTTTTATATTTAATACTTATTGTTTTACAAAAAAGAAAAATGTATTCATCTTTCAATTTTGTTTCCTAACGTAAGAGTCCAAATTCAATTACTTTGAAATTGGTACACTAGCAAATATATATTCAACTTAAGTAACAACATATGTAAGTACCTAGGAATTCAAAAAAAAAGTTAATAAGAATCCTTTTTTTTAGTTTTGTTTACTTAATTGAGTTTGTATACCTGCTTATTCCATTTCTTATACTCGTAGGGAAATAACTAATATTTGATAATAAAAAAACCAATCCTATTTCATTCGCATTATTATGTATCCACAATTATTTGTTTTTTTGTTCTATTTTCTGTCAATCCAATACATAATCCCTTTAAAGACATCATTACCCCAACTATCACAATAGCACATCATAAATCGATACATTACATCATTACATGCATTCTATACGTATTCTATAAACAATGACGTCATTATACCATTTTATAACCAGAGCTCAGAGAATAACACCTGCATTTCTGCCACCTCATCGACCACTCCCTTAAAAACCAAAAAGAAAAACAACAACAAAACAAACAAAGCTACGGTAATTTATTTTCAAAGAGAGATAGAAAAGATAGCTAGATTCCAAAAGAAAACATAACTCCATGGAAAGAGGTCCTTTTGATTATATTCCTTGTGGTTCACCTAGTTTTCAATGAGTACAAGTTCAACTGGTTGAATACGACGACGAGTGCTCTTTTAGTGTTTATTTGAAAAGCGGCAAAATTTCCAGAAAAAAAAAATATACCTACATACTCATAGGAACATGTATGCATATGCATGTAAATTTGTCCTTTTTTCTATGGAATCATGGAATTTTATTTTATAAACTAGAACTGTTGCTCTTCCTCTCTTCTTTTTTGTTTGTGTGCCAGGATGTTTTATTGTTTTGGTCCTAACATTCTCTTTGCTTGAAGTCAAATAAGTACATCACAATGAGAAAGGCTGTTAAACTAAGCCGATTCGAATGGTCTATGAGTTTGATACTAAAGGACATTGAAAGACAAAGCAATTTTCATAAGAAATGTTGCTCTACCTATATTTTGACATTATTGACTTAGTTAAGAGAAGATTCCATCTTTCCAGTCAACTGTGTACTGAATCCTTTTCCAATCTCACACTCACAGCTCAGCTCATGTGCAAATGGAATGATTGGAAATAAGGAAATTTCCAAATTCAATTCCAATATTCCAATATTCCATTAGTATCACTTTGTTTCGAATATTTTAATTTTTGAACCGTTTCAGGAGAGTTAAGGATGTTTCTCTCAATTCCATTGCGTTGCAATAATATTGTTTAATTTTGTTTTTAATACAAAAGCGAGAGAGAAAAAGATAAGAACTGAGAGAGATTATTTTGTTTTTCTTTTGTTCTGCTTCTATTGTTTTGTTTCCATTTTTCTTGAGAATACCACTATCCATCTGTATCTACGTCAAACTCAAACTCACCGTAGTCCTTATAGTAATCAACTTTCATTGTCAAATCAAAGTTCCTTTCTTGATACTTGATCTTTCTTATTTATTCATTTTAATGTTCATCTTAAATTCTGACTCAACAAGCTATTGCTCAATTATTTGAATTTCATTGTTTTCGTCTTTGATATCCTTTTGTTTTAATTTTCCTTTTGCACCAACATATTTATGTGATCTTATATCAAAAGGTAAGTAAGTCATACAGGACTCAAGTATAACATGTATGCAAACATTACATTTTAAGTAAATTCCATCAACATAAGCAGAAGGGAAAAAATCAAATCTTTTGGGGTGTTTTTTCAAATTGGATACTCAAAGATGTTTTGCGGGGAAATCTTTAGCTAACATTTGAATTCTTGTAAATCCTCAAGAATAGAGATACCTGAATGTATCTACTACATGTACGTGACACACTTTCTACGTATATTACATCCTAGAAAACTGATTTAACGATGTAGTCTTAGTTTAAAATGTTGCTAACTTAAAAGCAAATTTAATTTTTCAAAAAAAGCATTAAGATTGAAGTACAAATACAATTATTTAATGAAATGATTATGTTTTCTTTTTGTGATACGGATTTATCATCATCTGGTATAGGTACATTTATGACATCTAAAAATAACGGCCTCTCCAGGAAAATTAGATACAAATATTATTTCACTACATGCTTCACTTATAATGCCCCTGAAATAATAGAAAAAGTGCATACATTAAATCTTAGAAAAGATGTAGCCCCCAAGCTTCCAAGGAGTTTGCAGCATCACTCAAATTACCTGTGGGTAAAAATTGTAGCTCATAGACTTTAAAAAAAACTGTGAACAAAAATTGCCTACTAAAACATTTAGTAAAAAAGAGGTTGGGATGTGACCCACAATGATAACTTCCCATCCCGTCTGTCGATTTGTCTTGCTTAAAAGTTTAAAGGTTTTCGTGTTTTGTTAAAAAAAGTTGTCAGTTGAATTATTCTTAAAAATTTAAAAATTACCAAAAATTTTTTGCATATAATAAAACAGTTTGATTTGAAAATCTATTTTTGTTAGGGAAATTTTTAGTCGAAAACCAATTTTTACCAATTTTAGTAGCATTTCTTAAAAGTTTTTATTTCTTATACAAACAAATACAAATTGGATGAATGAAATTAATTTGAAGTCAAGAACCGAACATCATTTTTTATGAAATTTGCGTTCCATTTATTTGCAGATTTTATTTTTTTATGAAAAAAACTGAATGTTGCATTTTTACAAAAAAAAAATGCTGAATGTCGAAAACAATATTTTCTGTGAGAAAAAATTAGTTTGAAGCCAATATTTTTCATTTTTGAACATATATTTGAGTCGAAAGAAAATTGTTACCTAATTTTTGTAATGTTTTTTTTTTAGGTTTTTATTTTTTGTAAGATACCTGTCAATTCAAATTTTCTCAAAATCTTAATGAATATTGATAACAATATTTTTAAAAGATAAAATTCGTTTCAAGCCAATATCTCAAGGTTTTGAAAAGATATTTAAGTCAAAAATCAATTTTTACCAACTTTTGTAAATTTTGTTTTAGTTTTTAATTTTTTTTTGTAAAAAAAATGTCACCTCGATTTTTCTCCAAATATTACTAAATGTTGACAACAATATTTTTGAAAAGATAAAATTAATTTAAAGCCAATATCTCAAGGTTTTGAAAAGATATTTGACTCCAAAATCAATTTTTACAAACTTTTATTAATTTTCTTTGGTTTATTATTTTTCGTTAAAACAGTGTCAATTCGATTTTTCTTAAAATTTTTCCAAAGGTTGAAAATAATTTTTCCTATAAAATAAAATTAGTTGGATGCCATAATCTTAAATTTTTGAAAAGATATTTGAGTCGAAAATCAATTTTTACCAACTTTGAGTAACGTTTTTTTTTAGGTTTTTATTTTTAACTTCCCATAGGAAGTTATTGTAATGGGTCCGATTTGTCAAATTGAAAATTTTGACATTTCTCGACGTTTCAAGGTCCCTAGAGTCGAAATAAAAGATTTTTAGAAAGATGTCTGTGCCTGCGTGTGTACGTACGTTCGTACGTCCGTATGTCCGTATGTCCGTATGTCCGTATGTCCGTATGTCCGTATGTCCGTATGTCCGTACGTTCGCGACGTTTTTTTCGTCGTCCATAGCTCAAGAACCAGAAGAGATATCGATTTCAAATAAATTTTTTTATACAGATAATAAGGCAAAAAAGATGCAGAAAGGGCTCTGCGTGGGTGGTTTTTTTTACCATAGCAGTTTAAAAAAAAGGTGAAAATTTTGGTTAAACCTAAATATCTCATGAACCAATGATGCTAGAGACTTGAATTAAATTTTATATTATATATTGTAACGTTATGCAAAACAATTATATTTTTGGAAAAAAATCCAATTAACGGTTTTTTTTATAAATCAAAAAAATTAAAAAAAAAATTTTCCACCTCGAAAATTTTAAGACCAAAATATGATTTCAACTCCAAAACAATTTTGTGCAACGAAGAATGATGTTTTTGTCATCTGATAAAATTTTGAGAAAAATCTAATTGACAGTTTTTTTACAAAAAATAAAAACCTAAAAAAAATTATAAAAGTTGGTACTACTACTACAATTTATTTTCTATTCAAATATCTTTTCAAAACTTTGAGATATTGGCTTTAAACTACTTTTATCTTTCAAAATATATTGTTGTCAACATTCAGTAAAATTTTGAAAAAAAATCGAATTGACATTTTTTTACAAAAAATTAAAAACCTAAACAAAAACAATACTAAAACTTGGTAAAAATTTACTTTCTTTTTTGGCTTGAAACTTATTTTATTTCACAGAAAATATTATTTTCGATATTCAATAAAATAATATCTACAAAAAATAGTACGCAAATTTGGTAAAAATTGATACATATAGACAAACTTTTAAGCAAGACAAATCGACAGACCGGATGGGAAGTTATCAGTGTGGGTCGCATCCCAGCCTCTTTTTTTTATAAACTCAATTCGATTTTTTCTCTAAATTTTACAAGATTTTAAGAACGTTATTCTTCGTTGCACAAAGTTGTTTTGCAGACAAAATCATTTTTTATTTATAAAATTTTCAAGGTGACAAATATTTTTGTTCAGATTTTTTGATTAAAAAAAAAAAAAACCGTGATTGGAATTTTTTCCAAAAATATAATTGTTTGGTATCGCGTTACAATATATAATATAAAATTTAATTCAAGTCTCTAGAGTTTTTGGTTCGTGAGATATTCAGGGTTAACCAAAATGTTCACCTTTGTTTTAAATTAGGTAAGGTTAGGTTAAAGTGGTTGTCCATGATGGAATCTTACACACTTTGGTCAGTTTAATGGACCATTGTGATACCACATGAATCTTGAGGCTTCCTCCTAAGCAGTTTGAGCCCCTTACGAAATTATGCTGATATGATTTAGATCGTTAAAGAAGAATTCTCCTAGGTAATTCTTGCGTTTTTGAGCTAGAGCAGGGCATGTACAGAGAAGGTATAAAACTGTTACCTTCCTCGTACATACAGCTTCTGCAAAAGTCATTTGAGAATACGCCTAGCCGCGTGGCGTGCTTTCCTATTAGACTTATTATCTGTATAACAAAATTTATTTAAAGTCGATATGTCCACTGGTTCTTGAGCTATGGACGAAAAAAAAAAAAGTTCCGAACGAACGTACGAACACACGCACTCACAGACATTTCTCTAAAAATCTGATATTTCGACTTTAGGGACCTAAAACGTCGAGAAATGTCAACATTTTCAATTCGACAAATTGGACCGATTACAATAACTTCCTATGGAAAGTTAATAAAACACAGGAAATATTTTTAAACAGATTTTTTGGATACATGAGCAACCCAGTCGTGCATTTTATTTTCACTGAAAATAGTTAGCCGTGGAAGTAAAAAACCCAAATTGCATGCAGCACCAGCACGTTATTGTGAATTTTGGAGAAAAAAAACCCTGGTCATGAAAGTGAACATTTTTAAGAAGAATTTAAAATTTAATTCAATAAAAAGTAGGTTATTTAACAGAAGAAACTCAAGAAGTTAGAAAGACTTAAGAAAAACTTCGCAAATTTCAATTTATGCCAAAAACTTAGTAATGCAAAAAAATGTAATAACAATTCTAAACAAATATGTCAACCTCTTAACTGCTTGCAAATAATTGAAATCTTTTTAGATTCTCATATACTTGAAGTCACAGCTTAGGAATAAAGACACTGAACGCAATCTCTTAATTGTAATCTCATTAAAGATTGTGTTCTCGAACTCCGAATTTATGGAGTAAATTGATACGATATGAATACAATTTCATGAATGAAAGATATTAAATAATAATTCAGCATATAGGTAATAGAAGATTTTCTCTAAAAACAGGCAAATTTTCCAATATATGGAAGGAGTCATTTCTAACACCAATTTTTAAGAAAGGTAACAAGGCGGATATAATAAACTACAGGCCCATTGCAAAGCTTTCTTGCATTCCTAAATTGTTTGAACAAATTGTTTGTGAAAGTGTAGCATTTTTTAGTAAGAATCTCATTTGCGAACAGCAACATGGTTTTGTGAGAAAAAGTTCAACCGTTACAAATCTCCTCACATTCTCAAACATATGTTCAAACGTTTTAGAATAAGGTTATGAAGTTGACTGTGTATACACTGACTTTTCTAAAGCTATTGACCAACTTACCCACAGAATTATTTTAACTTTAAACTTAAAGCTCTTGGTTTTCCACAATTTTTCTTAGCTTGGAGCAAATCATACCTTGAAAACAGATCCTATGAGGTCAAATTTACAAATTGTCTTTCTGAACCTTTTGTTGCTCAATCTGGTTGCTCAAGCCAGGGAAGCCATCTTGGCTCTTTTCTGTTCATCCTGTCTATTAACGACGTATCGTCATGTCTACGCTCAAGTGAAGTTCTCATTTTTGCTGATGACATGAACATTTTTACCATAATAAAGTCCACCCATGATCGTATTCTTTTACAAGCTGACATTGATAGTTTCATATTTTGGTGTGGGAAAAATAGCCTTGCCATCAACCCTTTAAAATGCCAGACGATAACTTTTACTAAAAAACGAATAGGTAGTGTATTTGATTATTATATATCACAGAAAAAACTCTGTCGCGTCTCCACATTTAAAGATTGAGGTGTTCATTTCTTTTTCATTTTATTGGTAATAAAGCAAGTTCTATGCTCGGTTTTATAAAACGTTGGGCAAAGGAGTTCAATGATCCCTATGTTACTCTTTCTTTGTACAATTGTCATGTTCGTCCTCAGCTTGAATATGCTTCGTAGGTATGGACTCCCTATTACGAAATTCATAGAATTCATTCAGGACATCGTATTCTGCTTCTTGAAATGCAATCTCTCCATAAAAGGCGTGTTAATAATGACTTAATATTTCTTTATCAACTTATTAATGCTGAAATTTATGCACCTTATTTGCTACGAGTATCTTGTGTACATTTGAATTACCGAGTAGGAACTCATCACCTGCGTACTTTTGACTTTATACATATTGACTTCCATGGAACTTACTATGGAAAGAATGAAGCCTTAAGTCAAATGAGCATTTTATATAACTTAAACTGTTCATCGAATGATTTAAATTTAAATAAGGTGGGATTAAAAGCATTGTTTAGAACCAGTGCTTTACTATCGTAAACGTTCTCATTTTATTTTTTGTTCTGTAATATTTAAATGTTAATTGTTTTTTGTATTATGTGCGTGTGTTAGGCTATAATTGTATTATTTTTTTACTAACAACTAACACATGCACTTATGATGAGCCTCTGATCGTAGTTTAACGCTTGCTATAAGTTTACTACAGGGTGGGCCGTTAATAAGTGCACTTTTTGTCTCGCTCTAACTCCCGAACGAAATAACCGAGACGCGCGGGGATGGTATCTCCTTGCAGTTCGAGATCTAAATTTTTAGTCGCAATGAGTCCGTTCACGGGAGAGCAGCGCGATTTCTGCGTTCGCGCCTTTTATGAAAACAATCGCTCATACGTGACTGTTCGTCGGCTTTTTCGGGTAAAGTTTGGATTACGCAACATCACCGAGTGTCCAAGTACGAATGTAATCAAAAAATGGATCGTAACATTCGAGGCAACGGGATCAACGCAAAAACTTCGACCTACAGGACGCCCACGTTCCAGGCGGACTGCAGAAACAATTGAACGCGTACAAGCTTCTGTGCGCGAGGATCCAAGAAGCTCTACACGGAAACGCGCTGCGGCCCTGGGAGTACCCAGAACGATTTTACGTCGCATTTTACGGGATGATTTGAAGTTATACCCTTACAAAATTCAGATTGTCCAAGATTTGAAAGAATCCGATTTTGTTTCACGGTTCAATTTCGCAACAGAAATGTTACGGAGATTCCCTCACTTCAATAACATTATCTTCTCAGACGAAGCTCATTTTCATGTCAACGGATTTGTTAATCGACAAAATTGTCGATACTGGGGAACAGAAAATCCACGCTTAAAACATGGACGACCGTTACACTCTCCGAAAGTGACCGTTTGGGCCGGAATAGCCAAGTGGGGGATCATAGGGCCGTATTTTTATGAAGATCGATACGGGCGTAATGTTACTGTTAATTCAGAGCGTTATGTTTCGATGCTTAGAGATTTTTTAGCTCCAAAACTGCAAGAATCGAGTGGTTACACTATTCACACCTGGTTCCAGCAAGATGGCGCTACCTGCCATACAAGTAACGACTCTCTGGAGGTCGTTAGAGAAATGTTTCCTCGAAGGTTGATATCGAGGAGGGGTGATATTGCTTGGCCACCCAGGAGCCCTGACTTAACGCCACCGGATTTCTTTTTATGGGGCTACCTCAAGAGTAAGGTGTACTCTAATAATCCTTCAACGACGGCTGAATTAAAAGCGAACATTGAAGAAGAAATCCGCTTAATCACTCCGCAACTTTTGACAAAAGTGTTCCAAAATCTCAGAGTCAGATTGGAAGAGTGCTGTAGGCGAAATGGACAATATTTGGATGATTTAATTTTTAAAAAATAAAAATTCATTTCGTTTTGTATAATTTAAAATAAATATTTCATTTAAAAGCGCTACAGTTGTATTAATATATTTTTTTTTAAGTGCACTTATTTACGGCCCACCCTGTATAAATAAAAAATAAATAAATTAGGTGGCGCAACAGTCCGTAGAGAACCAGGGCCTAGTGACTTACAACTCTCAACCATTCCTGTGTGCGAGTAATTGCAGTAATGGAGGGGACCTACAGTTTATATGCCGAATCCGAATGGCTAATTTGAGAAAGCACTTTTTCATGACAAGAATTACTCTTGGAGAATTTGTCAATTCCTCGCAAGAGGCAATAACCGTTTAAAAAACTTCAGATGGTACAGGCAGGGACAAGACCTCTCGCATGACAGTCCAACGCACTTTTTTTTCCAACGCACTAACCATCATGCCACGGGTACTACATATATAATATGCTATAAGTTTACTACTTTCTGAAAATTCTGAAGTGTAAAAAAAAGTCGAAGCTTAAGCTCCTTCTTTTTTATCAATTAAACAAGACAATGACACCACTTAACTATCGAAGTTATTACAAAGCACAATAATTTAATACCTAAATATATATCATATCAGATCTTAATAATTTTATTAGACGAAGTTCATTTAGGTGAAGTTAGGTTAGGTTAGGTTAGGTTGCAAGGGGTGTGCACAGCATGAAGCTGTTGCGTACACGGGGGCCTATTGGTCCATTGTGATCCCCTGTAAAAGTAAAAATTTAGCATCGATGCTCCTCAAATCTGTCGATTAGCGTAGACTGGCTCGTTAACGAACCAACCTGTGCTATCTATAAATTTCCTCATGCTTGCCATTGAAACCTGTGCTAGATCATCCAGTTCTCCAACAAACCTGTTTCCGAAATGACGGAGTCGGCTGGTTTGGAGATTCGGACAGTCGCAGAGCAGGTGTTTAATGGTTTCCATTTCCTCCTCATCCTGACAGCTCCTACAAAAATCGGGTGCAAATGCACCTATTCTGTTAGCCATTGTGCCAATGGCGCAATGACCTGTTAGTACACCTGTCAAGATTTTAATATTCTTTTTACTCAGCGATAGAATATACCGAGTTTCCTTTTCATTTGTGTTAGGCCATAAACTTCTAGAGATTACACAATCATCCCTGGATTTCCAGGAGATGTTGATTTTCTCTTTTAGCTTAAGGTCTATCTTCCTCTTGAGTACCCCAATCGGGACGAGGGGTCCCCCAACTGAGTGGTCGCTACTACTTATGTCTGCTTCTGACCCTTTCCTGGCTAGTTCATCTACTATATCATTCCCTTCTATATTGCTATGTCCGGGAACCCAGCAGAGCTTTACCTGGTTAGTGTGGCAGATTTTGTTTAATTTCTTCCTACAGTTTAAAACTGCTTTTGATCTTATGGTCTCACTGGCTAAGGCTTTGATAGCAGCCTGGCTGTCCACGAAAAAAGTAATCTCCGAAGAGCTTAGATTTTCTTGGTGTGCCAATTCAGCTGCTTTTGCAATGGCAAAGATCTCGGCCTGAAAGACACTACAGTCAGCCGGGAGTGTATATGACGCTCTGATGTTCAGAGATTGGCAAAACACTCCAGCACCTGTTCCTGATTCCATTTTTGAACCATCAGTGTAGAAAGGGATACCCTGTTTACTTATAAGTGAATTAGGATCCCAACCCTGTCTTTCTGGTATTAAAATAGAAAATTTCCTGTCGAAATCCAGTAAAGGGGGGATGTAATCGGTGGTCTCTCTCAGTCCTGGAATCGTGTCATATCTTTGTAAGATTGACCCGTGGCCATAAGTGCTGTGCCTCCAAAAGCTCAGTTCTCTTAAACGAATTGCAGTTTTGGCTGCCGTGCACTTTATGAACTCATCCAGAGCCGGGAGGTCCAAGATCATTTCCAATCCAGCTTGTGGTGTGGATCTTTGAGCCCCTGTTATTCCTACACAGGCTAGTCTCTGTACCTTATTCAGGTTCTTGAGATAGCTTGATTTTTCCACCGCTTTCCACCATACAATAGATCCATAGGTAAGAATGGGTCTGACTATCGCTGTGTACATCCATTGGATGACTTGCGGTCGCATACCCCAACGTACACCGAAGGTCTTTTTGCATGTGTAGAATGCACATAGTGCTTTTTTCATTCTTTCCTCCGTATTACGCTTCCATGTAAGCTTGGAGTCAAGGATTACTCCTAGAAATTTAGCTTCCTTAGAAGGTTTTAGAGGAATGCCATTTAGTTTGGGAGGGTTGAAGCCCTCCAGTTTCCTTTTCTTCGTGAACAAAACTAGCTCTGTCTTGGTGGGGTTGACCCCGAGACCGTTCTTAGTTGCCCACGAAGATAAATCCTTTAATGCATTTTCCATAATGTTTTCGATGATGGTAAGAAACTTGCCTGATACCAAAACCACTATGTCATCTGCATATGCTACTATTTTAATGCCCTGATCTTTGAACTTTGTGAGAATTTTGTTGACTACGAGGATCCAGAGCAGGGGTGAGATGACTCCTCCCTGTGGTGTGCCTCTAGTAACTGTTTTCTCAATAGTACTAACTCCTATTTGAGAGTTGATAATTCTGCCATTTAACATGGTGAAGATCCAATCGACAATGACAGATTCAACCCCAACTTCAACTAAGGCAGTCTTGATCGATTCCGTTTTAACGTTATTAAACGCACCCTCGATATCAAGAAATGCTGCCAGGGTATATTCTTTCTGTTCAAGACTTTTCTCAATATGTGAAACTACTTCATGCAAAGCAGTCTCCACTGATTTACCTTTAAGGTAAGCGTGTTGGTAGTTGCACAAGTTGTTTTCGTTGAGAAGTTCTCGAACATGTAGATCAATTATCCTCTCTAGTGTCTTAAGGAGAAACGAAGAGAGACTTATTGGTCTATAATCCTGAGCGGTCGAGTGAGTCGGTTTCCCTGCTTTTGGGATAAAGACTACCTTAACCTTTTTCCAGCTATTAGGGACGTATCTAAGTTTGATACAACTTATGAAGATTACCCTAAGCCACGGAGTTATTACTTTGAGAGCATTTTGGAGAAGAGCTGGAAAAATCTCGTCTGGTCCCGCTGATTTATAGGGTTTGAACGAGTTTATTGCCCAAATAATCTTCTGCTCAGTAATAACCTGATTTAGTTCTAACTTTGATTCCGTGTGAGTAAAATCCAGCGTGTTCGATTGCAAGCAAATCGAACTTTCTGGGTTTTTACAACCGGGGAAATGAGTTTCCATGAAGAGTTCAAGCGTTTCCAGGCTCGAGTTCGACCATGATCCATCAGGGTGTTTAATGTACCCCGGGATCGTGGGATTAAGGGCCAGGGTTCTACGGAGCCTTGCCGCCTCGCTTGTTTTTTCAATGGATTCACAATGTTTAGCCCACGAATCCTTTTTGGCCTTCCTTAACTCTTTGGTGTAAGTGTTAAGTGCGGCTCTATAAGACTTTAAGTCCTCGTCTAATTTACTCAGTTTAGCTTTATTGAAAAGTTTTCTAACCTCTGTTCTACGTTTCTTCAGTACCCCATTCCACCAGGGTGGGTTAGTGGGGTTATTAGAACGAGATAAAGGGCAGTGTTTTTCAAAAGACATTCTCATTTTGCTAGACAAGTTTTGGACAACAGTGTCAATGGTTGAAGTACTTAGACTTGTATTGTCCTCTGGTGGATCAATACAGTCTTTCAGCCATTTTTCGTACTCTGTCCAATTCGTTCTAGTTGGGTTCCTGTAAGGTTTCTTTTCAGTAAAGTTCCTGTCTATAGAGAAGAGTATCCTAAAGTGATCCGAAAAAGATTCTTTAGGTGAGACTCTCCAGTCTTCAACTGAAATTTTACTATTATTGCTAATAAGGGTCAAATCTATGATTTCCTCCCTGTTTTTGTTTCGAAAAGTAGGGTGATTGCCCCTATTACATATCGATAAATTAGAACAGAGAATATATTCAAAAATTGACTCACCCCTTTTGTTGATATCCTTTGAGCCCCATTGAGTGTGGTGAGCGTTGGCATCACATCCTACCACCAAAGGTGTGCCGCTTGCTGTGGCATGGACCACAAGATCACGGACAGTTTTTGATGGTGGGCTCTCCTCCTCATACGGCATGTACGTCGACGCTAGAATGAAGTTTCCTTCATTTGATTCGACGCTGATTGCCGTGTTGTCCTTGTTGCTGTACCTAGATAGGAAGAAAGCGTTAATTGATTTTTTCACTAGGATGCAACTTCTAATATTACTTACATCTGACGTGGAGTGGAAAAGGTTGTAGTGCTTTGACCTCAACCCACGGATTCGGTTTTTGCCTAACCATGGTTCCTGGATCAAGGCCACATCCACGTTCTCGTGAGACATGTAGAGCGTAAGGTCGTACGTTGCTGCTTTAGCGTGGTGCAGGTTTATTTGCACCACTTGCAGCTTTTGACTCCCCTTTGCCTTCATGCCTCTTAACCTTTACGGTTTCGAGACCATATCTCAACACGTCTTTTTTACCTTTGAGCAGAAGGTCAGATTTCTTGTCTGCCACAAACAAGAGGTCCTTCCCTTCGCCTCCATGACTCTTTCTTGAGTGTTGGAGCTTCCATTCTAAAATGGGAAGCTCTTTGTTCTGTTTCGCCAGCAACTTTATAATGGCTGCGTCCTCATGTTCTGCAGGAGGGGGGATCCATATGCTAAACTGCTGGCGGAGTGGTAGAGCTGCGGCGGGTAGAATCTCAAGGGAGGAACCTTCCCATAGTTCGCCAATGTTGGCGATTGTACGGTTCAGAAACTCCCGTGATTTCTGGTCACCGCAGCAGACCACTTTAACTCCTCGCCGCCATCCGGCACCATCAAAGACATAGTCTTCCGAACTATCGTTCTCCGATGCCTCCATCATGGCTTTGAGGATCTCGTTTTCCACAAGGAGCCAGTTTTTTGCCGAGATTTTCCCATCTGGGTCGTCACGGCTTATTATGGCAATTTGTAGGTCAATCGGGGTGGTGTCGAAGCTGCTGGTTTTCTGTTTTTTAGCACCATCTTGCTTGACCGCCTCCTCCGATCTTTGTCTCTTGGACGTTCCTGGCTTCGTTCCAGAAGAGGTGCTTGCCGGTGCTTGGTCTTTCCTAGCGTTGGCTTGCTGTTTCTTACTGGAAGTCGCCTGAACTTTACCTTTGTCGTTCCGAGCGGTCGAGTTATTGCCAGCCTGTTCACGATTTGCCTTTTTAGGGACAGACCTAGATTTGGCAGCATCTACTCCTTTGCTCTCCGACTCTTTGGTATTCACTTCCTTCGCTATTTCCCTGGGTGCAGTGACAGTCTCTGCCAGCTGCCGCTCAAAGTTCCTAACTAGCTTCTTATGCTTTTTTAAGAGAGCCTTGTCTCTCGAACTGAGCGTCGCAGGGTCTTTCAACTCGGTCATTTTCACGAATCTTTTGGAGGATCTGTAGTTGCTGCGTTGCCTCGTAGCTTTGAGGGGTGCAGCAGACTTCAGCATAGTCTCTTCTTGACTCGGTTCCATCAGTAGCTCGTCCTCGGTTTGACTGCCTATGGAAGGAGGTCTGTCCGAGGTCTCCGTACCTTTGATAGTTAGACCATCTAAGTCGGGGAGGAGATCCACTGAGAGAATGACCGGTTGTCTTTTTAGCTCTCGTTTTCCTTTCTCCAAGTTTACATTTGTCACTGGCGACTTAGCTTCTTGCGAAGCCAAGCCCTCGCCGGCAGCCGTGACTTCTGCCGACACTTGAACGTATATCCCCGTTCGATTTACTTCATTTTGTAAACTTTTGTCCATATTTATTAGATAAGCATCTCTGCTTTTTGTGGTTTTCTTAGTTGTCTTACTCCGCAGCTGGATTGCTGAAGAGTTAGACGTAAGCCCCCTCGCCACAACAAGGCGAAAACCGTGAGGGGGAAGTTAATTTAAAGGAATATATAAACATACAAAAACAAAATTATTAAAACAAAACAATAAAACTCCAGACGATGACAAACCCATAAATTAGATAGCTTCCATCAATTTATTTAAAATCAATAGAACTCGTCATAAAGTTTTCTTTGAAAATAGAAAATGTAGCAAAGAGCAATACCATACCATGAGAATATATCTAATAAACACAAATGTAAAACACTATTTCGCATTTTAACACTTCATTTATCACATCTGTTTGTGTCTTTTGCACAAACATGGGACTAGCATTTCCTTTTAGTACTTTTGAAATTTAATACTTTTCCTATTTTCCCCATTTTCTACAAAAACAATCCCATCATCTATATATGCGTATATCTTGCGGGTGTATACTCTACTCAACCAGCTAGCGTGAAACTCTTATATGTCCATGTAGCTATGTAGCTTCATCAGAACAAAAAGATAGGAGCAGCATATAATACACATTGTACGTACAAAAACAAAAACAAAAACATCGACGATAGATGTTTTTGAAATTAATGGACGAAACCCATCTCCAGCATTCACGCGTATAATTCAAATATACGAGCTATATTTATATGCAGTAATCCAAACTTGGCACTTGGTCTATTTGTCAGAAAATAAAATACAGAAAATACAAAATCCAAAGTGAAAACCAAAAAAGTAATATTTGAAGTTGGTTTTGAAGCGAACCATACGAATATGAAACGAAAGAAAACGATAGAAGATAGGATAGAGTGATAGAGATAGAAAAATACGAAATGGGATTCGTTTCGTATAAAATTAAACTTTTGTTATAGTATTTTAACTTTGTACCTACCTACTTTGGATTTTGTACACCATAAATCGTGATTCATTGTTTGGAACGTAGAAAGCACCACAATAATCTCTCCCGGACCATTAAGTTTTTTTCTAATTATTTTCATTGAAATGCATTAAACTTTGCTAGAATGTGATTTGTCTTCTTGTTTTTTTTGGTTTTCTAATGTCCTATATGTATATATGTTGATAGTCTTGTTTGGTTTTTATGGTAAATTAAGTATATTTTTGTCAATTTGACTTAAGTTGTTTGATTTTATTAGATTTATTTGAACGATTTTGCATTCTGATGGTTTGGTTATATGATGTTTTTAAAAAACGTATTCAATCTAAACGATATTAAGTGATTTGGCGAAGCAATTACAGAAATGTTCACTGTGACGTATACGTACTATTTTTGTATATACAAAAATTAAATGTAAAACTCACTAATCAATCAAATTAAAAGGAAATTAATTCAAAACAAACGCTTTAGAATAAAATAGACTTATTTTTACGATATTGGGGCTTAATGGTCCGGCATCTTTTGACAGCAGAAAAAATATCAAACAAATATTTTCGGTTCATTCGTTTGAACAACTTTTCGATCGACCAACAATTTAATTAAATTTTTAAGGCATACGGTCAGTCACAAAAGTCTACGTATAGTGCTAAAAAGTGCTAAATTACCGCTTTTAGTTAAAATGCATATCCATGTCTTGGTTCACCTTCCGCCATATTTTTCCCCTGCCATCGGATCCAAAAATATTGAATTTGCTTTCATTAGTAAAAAGTACCCTTTTCCAAAAACCGTGGTCCTCCGAAATGTACCGGTTAGCGAACTCTAGGCGTTTTTCTCGATTAGTGTTACTGATAAATGGTTTTTTTCTTGGCACTCTTCCATTAAACCCTTCATATCTCAGAACTCTTCCCGGCCTCTGGGTGGACTTCTTTTCCCGACGTATTTGCAATGTCTTCCGCCAATTTAGGTGCACTTATTCGAGGATTATGGTTAACTTTGCGAATAATGCTTCGGATATCGCGAGTACTTAATTTTTTCGGACGACCCGAATGGGGCTTATTTGCTACATGTCCCCTTTCATTATAATTTTTTATTATTGTTTGTACAGTTGAGGAACTTTTACCCACGATTTTTCCAATAGCACCATAACTTTTCCCTTCGTTTCTATGCTTTATAATTAAATTTTTGATTTTAATTGAGGTTTCACTCCTTTTTTCCATTTTCAACAATATTATTCAAATATCACACACGAAATAAAAAAGATTATGAAAGATAACTGATCACCAATGGTGATAAACCCAAATTTTATGATTAAAAAACGGTTAAATGTACAGTGTATCAGAACAAAGTTTCATATGTACACTTTCGTGACTTACATTTTTAACCGTTTTCTGATCTCTTTGGAATATTATGAAAAAAAAATACCGTTAGTGCCTCCATTTATATCTTTTAAATAATATTCCATTATTTAATCAAACAAATATATTTGTATTTTGGTTAAAACCATTGATATACCATTTTTCATAGCTATATGTAGACTTTTGTGACTGACTGTATATATGTAGGCATATCCACAGAATCTTTCATTTTCAACAATTGAATTTTTTTTTTATTTTGAGGCACATCTATAAACAAACATTTTCTTGATTGTTTATCATATAAATAACAAGAAATTTGAAACATCGTTAATAAGGGTAAGTGTTAAAAGAATATCCGTCACGTAATATCCGGTACGTTAGATCAATGAAAAGCATTCAATGAAAGACCCTCATTTCATAATAAATTTTGATTTTGTGTTGTCGTACAAACATTGAAATTTCAAAATTTAGATCAACAGCTTTTTTTTACTATCGATTATTCGCAAAATTATCATTCACAATCATTTATTTTGCTGTAAGATGTTATCGATAGGTGTGCCGCTAAATAAAATCACATATTACAACACATTTTATACCAATCACGTTTTCAATTTTAAACTTTAAAATGGCATTATTTATTTTTAAATAGAGGCACATGATCCAGTTAAATTTTAATTGATTTATTGATTAATAGAGAATAATTTAAGCCAATATAATACTACCAGAATCGATCGTTGAGAAAGTAATATAGCGAAAAAGATCACATTTTAATGTTTGTAAAAACGCAAGTACTCTAATTTAATTGCTTTGTACAATTTTTGTAAATGGTAGCACACCTTTCTTTCGAGGTTTTTATATCAGTGTATATTATAATTAATTATATATTAATGATGTTAAGTTGTTTCAAAGGCCGTTGAAATGCTTTTTTTTGTTTATAAAACTTAATAAATTTGCATCTGGTACGCTTGAAATTTACAATATTTAAGCCTTTTTTTATTAATTTTATTCAATCAAGTCACAAGTAGGTTACATAATTGAAATAAGTCATGATACGAAAATCTATCCACTTAGAAAGTGCCAATTTAATTTCTAAGGCTTAATATGCTGTGGTAACATGAAAGTTAAAAATACTGTGGATATGCCTATGTATGTACATACAATGTGTAAATATTTCAAGAATGTATAGAATTAAAGACTTCTTTCTGTGATTTGTCGAAGCAACTATCGGGTTTTTCAATAAGAGCGCTACAAAACTTTTTTTTAAATAAAACAAAAACAGTTTTGGATATCAATGAAATTCTTTATTCCTGTGAAAGAACGTTCGACGCCGTTAAGTATGGAAGACGATTTATTTTGCATGGCCAACACGGGCACGCTTGCAAAATTTCAGACGCTCAACCCAATTTTCGACGGTTTTCAAGTATAAATCAGCCGATACTGCTGCAATTTCACGTTCGATATTTATACGAAGTTTATTAACCGTCGCTGTCTTGTTGGCATAGACCATAAACTTGACGTAGCCCCACAGGAAATAGTCTAACGGCGTCAAATCGCACCACCGAGGCCGCTAAGCTACTGGACTATTTCGTGAGATAACAGGTTTTCCAAACTTGTATTCCAATCAATTGATTGTTACATTCGCTGTGTGGCTTGTGGCGCCGCGCGCCGCACAGTGTTCCATTTAAAACAACGCTAGCTGGTCAAAAGTAATATTTTGTTTGTCTTTCGATGTCAACAAAAAGCCGTTAATCATCAAGCCTATTGCTCAAATATCAAGGAACGGTGATTTTTTTACAATTATTTCCGTTAGTTTGGCAATGCAAAGCTTTGTAATGCAATAATACATTTAAATTTACTTCACTCACGAATTTACCTTTCAAGTGTTAGCAAGCGTTTACGAGTAATTATATTGAGTAGGCACAGGTAAGTATTTTAATATTAAGCAAGTTATTCAAACAAAACAAAGTGATTTTGTTTTCAGTGAAAATTACCATGTGTTGAAACTTTTGTGAAAAAAAAGTAATGTGGAGGTAAATCTCAACATTTTTGTCATTGAAATATTTGAATATTGCCTTTAAAACAAACCTAAAATCTAAGTGCCGCTACATTGCTCAACCATCTTTTTTTCTCTTTTATAGATAAAAATCCTTTTTTGACCTTGAAGAAGAGGATCGCATTACATGTCTTGAATACAGCAATGCATTAAACAATTGAATACAGCAAGGCATTAAACAACTCTTTAAAAAAAGTCAAAGTAAAAAAAGTGTCCAGAACAAATTTTAGAATCTGAAGAATCATAGCTTAAGAAAGTGTTTAAGATTCCTTTCCGTCGTATTCCAAAACAATCAACAAGTAGACATGGTAGACATGGTAGACATGGTAGACATGGTAGACCTGAGAAATAATTTCAAGAATGTGGCAACAAAGCTAAAAAAAGAAAAATTAAAATCCTATTGGTAAAATCAACGGAAGAATTGTCCTTTGCTGTGAAAATTAATCTAAACCTCTAGACACCAGTGCTTATTCATTGGGATTGCAAACCCTTCACGCGTAAATACGATTTATGGAAGCTCATTAACATATATCGTACAGAATTGAAAACAAAACTAACAGGCCTGACGGTGTGAAGAAAAATTGGCGGTTAAACAAAAGAAAGAACTTTTGCAGGACGCATTAAGAACTGAGCTTGGAATTTTAGTTGATTTTCCAAAATAAGTTAGAGGAAACACAAATGACGGCAACACTGCCCGAGAATTTTTCAAAGATCTAGCAAAAACCAATCGAATAATAGACTTGCATATGGAGTTGGTTGAACGTTTTTCGATTGTTTTGAAAACCTTTACGTTTGGACTTAAAATTCCGTTCATACTGTTTGAACACAGCGAAACTATTTGTATCAAAATAAAGCTAGTATTATATGCCCACAAGGGTTCACAAAATTTTGTTGCACGGAGCTAACATTATAGACAGTTTGCCAATGGCTATGGACAGCTTTCGGAAGATTTTTTAGAAGCCCGTCAAAACGATTACAACATTTTTCGAAGTGGGTTTTCCAGAAAAATGTCCCCCATCGCAACCAATACCGATGTTTTGCATAATATGTTAATATCCTCTGATACAAAAATAAATGAATTTCGTCATCTTTCAATCCGACTTCATAACATAGTACCACCTAAAGTAATGGCAATGACTTTTAATTAAATTGTAAATATTTTATATGGAGGAACCACATGTCCTCCAAGTCCATTTCATCCAATTAAGACCAAAAATATTCGCCTTTCATTGAACTGTAATGATCCCCATTCACAGTAACGTTTCGGTCTTGATCATCACGGAAGAATTACGACCCAATGACGCCACAGGCCCATAAACCACATTAAACCATAATTTTTTCGGGATGCAATGATGACTCATGGAGTACGTGTCGATTGCTGCCTGAACAATACCGCATATGTTGTTTATTAACGAAGCCATTCAGCCAGAAATGAGCCTCATTGCTGAAGATGATCTTTTGATAAAAATCCGAATCATTTACAAGTTGATGCTCAGCCCAATTCACGAACATACGACGCGACGTTTCTGGTGGTCAAGCGGCTTCAGCTCTTGCGTCAATTTAATCTTGTTAGGATGTAGGTCAGGATCGTAAAATTCGCAACAACGACGTCACAGAGATGCCCAACGCTTGAGAATGACGTGTGACAGACACATTTGGGCTTTCTGCAGCTGAAGGCTCATCGGCAGCAATATTCTCGACACTACGGGTACTTCTTTGCCTCACTAGCACGGGAACATTTTGTACTGTGCCTGTGGATTCAAATTTTTCCACTAGATGCTCAATTGTTGATCTGCTAGGACGATTAATAATTTCGACTTGTTGTTAAATCATAATATATCTAAAAAAGAAATATTTGACTGTAAACACTGTTTATTTTTAATAAAAATGATTTAAATCATAAAAAAGGCATATTGGGCATGTGTTCATCTTTTAACGCCTTCAAAACCATCAAAACAAAATAATGTACCTAATTGTTGTTTGAATAATTTCTTCAGCCCTTAGAGGTTTACTTCGCTCTAAACAAAGTTTTGAAAATTTATAAAATTTTCTCAAGTAGTCTCAAGTCTTAAGTTCGGAGTAACGTTTCGTTATATTAATATCCTTAATTTCTCCAAAACGATGCAACAATTTCATTCAGTGTTTGTTGACACAAACGATGAGATGTTATTTCGAAGTTTTTCTTCCTCAAGAAATGTTGTATTCTTTCAATTGATCAACGTTTGCATGACCTTAAAACTCAAAGAGGGAAGTGAAATTGAAGGCCTTTGCGAAGTAACTCATCAACAAAAAACAACATGAAATAGTCCCCTAAGAAATTTTATGGGAATGGGGAGTTCTTTCAAATGAAATTAATTTTCGGGGATTTATATAAATTAGGTTTTTTTGGAGGCTAAATTATTTTTAAATTGGGGAGTTATTTCATGATAAAATGTGTTTTTATTTCATTTTTAACAGTTTCATTTTTACACAGCATTACGGACAATAAACTGTGAGGTATCTATGGGAATACTATTTTATTCACCACAATGATGGGTGCTTTCGATTTGGTAAAGTAAGTTAATTCTACGAATAATTTGGCTTTATTTCATTTTGTGACCAACTTTTGAAAATTGGCGTTATTTCACTTTTATAAAGTGCAATAAGACACATGCTGTGTGGTACTGTGCTAATGATTGAAAAGCACATGATGACCCAACCACCCCCTTTCCCTCGAGATGAAAAGCGCATTAGAAAAGAAATAAAATTCTTAAAGATGTGGACTTATTTCTATCTTTATATAGTGTATATCATAGTTTTAAGGGATTTGTTTCATGTCTTTTCGGGAACTTATTGCATTTTCGAACTTGGGGATTTATTTCATATGGTAGTACCCGTGGCATGATGGTTAGTGCGTTGGACCATCTAAAGTTTTTTTCATGGGTACTGCCTCTTGCGAGGAATTGACAAATTCTCCAAGAGTAATTCTTGTCATGAAAAGTGCTTTCTCAAATTAGACGTTCGGATTCAGCTTAAAAAATTGTAGGTCCCCTCCATCTCTGATAACAGTACTTGAGAGTTGTAAGTCACTAGGCCTTAGTTCTCAACGGACTGTTGCTCAACCCATTTAATGTATTATTAATAAAGCCACCATTTGTGGGGTTATTTCATTTGTGGATGTTATTTCTTAGGGAGTTATTTCACGCAGATAAACTGGAGCATAGTTAGAAGCGGAAGAGGATTCACCATTTTTTAAGACAGAAAAAGATCTGTAAAGGACTATATAATGGCTAAGTCTATCTGATATGTTGGAACCGTACGAGTGTGAAAGAAGATTTTGCTCCGATCTCAAATTCAAGAGGAGTCATATTACACACTGATAGATAAAAATGAATAGAAAAATGTGATATCATCGTTCGTTATTATCCCCAAAAAAATGTAAACATTAAGTATGTCAAATAAGAACGTCATGCAAGTCTTTTTTTGACTACTTTGAACTTGTTCCAGTTCACCAAAGTTACAGAAACTTACTACTTCAATAGATTTTGAAGTTTCTTTCATTAGTTCTACAGTTACTGAATTGTAACATAATTCGAATTTTCTTATAGTTTTGTTTTGTTTGGTGTAATTTTAAAACTTTAATTTTAAAAGAAAAGGTTTTCTTAGATAACGGATACTTTAAAGTTGACAGTACTGTTTTAATCTATAATAATGTGAAAGATTTCGGTTGTTTAAAGTTTTAACTACTATGTAGACATGTAGATATAGACACGTCAAGAATATTGACTTGAAACAAGATTTACAGGAAAATAAAAGAGACTGAGAATGAATTTGTTTTTCAGACACTTGCAACAAATTTTCAACAAATTTCGGGAAAAGAAAATAACACTCGTTGACGCACATCCTTTATTTTCATTTCTTTAACTTTAGCTCTACTATTTCAAATTCAATTTTTAAGTTTCCAAAATAAGATTTAAAAGAGTTTCTTTTTGTTTTTGAAACTAGAACATTAAAGTAATTTATTCAACTAAATAACTTAATTTGCTATTCCTATGCTATGTGTAAAATTAAGACAAAGAAAAAATACTTCCTTTCTATCCTACCTGATTCATATAAATATAGATTATTTTTAGGACGAGTTCGTAGGTTGAGTTTTATACAATTATAATGCTATTAAGATTTCTCTTTTTTCCAAGTATAAAAGTATCCATTTCCATTAAGAAAAAAAAAGTATTTAAGAAATTTTAAGTAGCTTACAATGGAAGCGCCACCAGAAAAGGTTAACCACCTGAGAAGCAGAGCTTAGCTGAAAATAGAATGAAAATCAAAGTGAGCTTCTTTTTGTTTTAGTTTTATAGTTTCTGCATCAATCCTTTTCTTTTTGTTGGAAAGAAAAATATTCTTTTTTTTTATTACAAAAACTTAATGTGTTGACTTTAATTTAAGACTCGCCAACCAACACACTCATCAGTGGAAAGGATAGTTATGCCTATGTATAGGAGCTTTAAGGGTATTTAGTGTGTGTGTGTGTGTGAGCTAAAACGAAAAGAAGATTATTTTAAACGGAGGGTCCATGGTAAATTTTAATCAAATATTTGCTGCTGGAAAGAAGAAGTCTGTATGAAAGATAATTTTTAAATCAACCATAATACGCATAGAACACGTTTCGTTATAGAGGTTAGGGACAAGTCGTTTGAATGACAAAAGATCAGTTCTGTTGATTAATGTAATTTATTTTAGTAAAAGATTGTTTTCTTTTTTTTTGACAGAACTTGAAATAAAAATGAGGATTTTACTTTTTGAATTTAAGCAAGACAAATAAGTTTTTATAATTAAAACAAAATAGAATTTTTAAAGAACAAATAATGATCAACCGAAATAAATGGTTTGCCATCTAGTCATCACCTAAAGCTACATCCCGGTCGAAATTTTGATACTCTTGAAAGCAATATAAAAAAGAGACACTTTTGTTCGTAACTGCAATCAGTCAATTTTGTTGAATTCAAAATTACATTTTTATCCAGATATTATCATTAATATTTGCAGAAATTATGTTTTTCCTATTATAGCAATTTAAGAATAAAGTGAAATTAATGTTGAAACCTTATGAACCAATCACCTTATCGACTTCAATTAAAATGTTTATCATATATAGTGACGTCATACCAATTTGGTGTGAACTCCAAAAAATCAACTTACTGCTTTTTTTATAAATCACATGAACTGAAAAACGAATTGACGAATTTTTTTAATAAAGAAAACACTCAAAGGAATTGTTCAAAATTAATGTTTGAATCGAATATCTTGAGAACGAATAAAGACATTAGAATAAAACTTTTATCATCTCATAAAAATAATTGTTGTTAACATTTGTTAAAATTAATCCTACCAAAAAAAGCAGACTAAAGTGGTATAGCGTCCGAGTACTTGAAAAAAAACTGCTTAAATTTTAATTATTGATAACATTCTTTTCGTAGTTCCTTAAATGACAATTTAGATTACTGCATGAAAAAACTATTATGTATTAACTTAGCATAGGAAGTTATTGTAATCGGTCCTATTTGACGAATTGAAAATTTTGTAATTTCTCCACATTTCAAGAACCCTAGAGCCGAAATAAAAGATTTTTAGAGAGATGTCTGTGAGTGTGTGCGTACGTTCGTACTTCCGTACGTCCGAACGTTTGCGAAGTTATTTTCGTTGTCCAAACCTCAAGACCCAGTAGAGATATCGACTTCAAATAAATTTTGTTGTAGAGATATAAATGCAGAAAGGACTCTCAAAAAAATTGCGTGGGTGGTTTTAGATAGATACATAGATATATAATTTTATTTTCAAAAAGATTTTACAAAAAATGAGTATTGCTGGTTTAAAATTAGTTTTGACAATAACTTTAAGTTGCCTGTCAGGTTAAAAAGAAAATTTTAAAAATATACATATAAGCTTAGTAAGTAGATTAAGTTACATATACATACATATTTTATGAAAATTCATTTATAATAAGATTGCGATATTTAATTGACGCTTTTAAAAAGTAATATAAGTTTGAGTAGCAGTAGCCATTAAGAATGTTGAGAAGTTGAGAATGAGAAATCATGCCGCTGCCAAGAAATTTTCTTCTGTACGTTTTGAATACTGGGCAGGTTCCAATAAAGTGCATGATATTTTCCGATTCATCCATATTACATAATGTATGTACATATCGCACATGTAGTTCAAAAGTGAAACAACTAAAAAAACGCAAAATTTGAGTTATTATCAAAAAAATTCCAAAGGCTTCCACCCAACATATTTATTAAAGGTGCATTTACCTAGATTCAATATTTTTTCCGCCAGATGACACTATGTCGTTTTAAATGTTTCAGATGAGGTCAAACTGCCTTCGACAAAAATGACACATTTTCGGTTGTTACCTGGCCCTCGCAGCAAACAGGTGTGCCAAGTGAAATCAAATGTGACTTATTTTGAGTTGTGTCATTTATGGTGTTTAAAACTATAAAATTTCAGTGCGTTTGAGTTGAGACACTTTTGTTGATTCCTAGGTGAAAATTTTTGTATGTTATTTTGAGTTAAGCCACTTTAGTTGACTGAGGTAAATATGAATACTTTGTTTTATATTGAGTTCTGTCACTATTGAAGAATGATCAATTGAGATTTAGAGTTGTGTCTCCTTTGATGATTTATTAAAAATTTAAGTTTTTTAAGATCAAATAAAGACAAAATAGTTTCAATTTAAAACAAAACTTTTTATCTGTATGTCGCGAATATGTTTATATGTGTAGTTCCTAAATAATGGTGCTAATGGCAACCCACAATTTACAAGCTGATTCATATGCAATATATCCCAAGCCAAACGATGATGATTTGCTTCAAAATCAAGAAAACCACCAAACAAATTTTATTAATTTACCGACAGATAAGATAATCTCCACCTGCCCAATCTCACAACGAATCCTGATGAAAGTAATGCAGGTAATGTGTTGTGCAATTTAGATGACCATATGATGCAAATGGAAACCGAAAACTCTCAAATGGTTACATCTACAATTAATTCGTTGAGCGAGAGTTCGATCCAAAATATAGAAAACGAAAATGAATTCAAAAATTCAACCACAGCTGAAGAATTAACCGATCAACCCAGTACATCAAATCGTGAAGGTAATAATTTGTACGAAATTTCATATAACTCAGAGTGCCCCACACAGATTCGTTTAACTAAGCTTAAGCAAGTAAACTACAGCATTTCTCGTATAAACAGCGATGAAAGTGATTTTGACGATTCAGACGGGGATCCTCATTTCAATCATAATTCTGCTCACTTTGAAGTCACTTCTTTCAACTGTGTAGGTAGTAGGCGCCGCGCCGTGTCGGTAGAAAACAAAGAAGAAGAAGAGAAAAAAGGAAGAAAAAGGGAACGAAAACCTGAAAATTGGACAAAAAAAAGTTAAGCTGTTATAAACTCTTATTTTTCTCTCGGATTGACCCAAGCGTACTAAAAAAAATTCCTTTGGCTGACAACAAAAAAAAAGATATACAAGATCTAATAAACAAAAATATAATTCCAAAATCTTATTTCGATTTATTTTATAAAAACATACTTGCTCAAGATTAAGAAACCTTGTATGATTGTTGTATGAATCCCCAACTTTATTTCCTTTTCATTTTTAATACATTAATCATAAATTTAAAACATTTCATAGTTATTACATTGCAATATTTCAAAATTTCATTACAATTATTTATTTATTTAGATTAACGACTTTTTATGTTAGTTGTGGTATGAATTTCAAAAAGCTTTTTTAATTATTTTTATACCTAAATAAAAACAAAGTTCCATTATAAAAATGGCCTTTTTCTTATGATGATTTCTTATAATCTTAGCCCCCGACTCGTTAAGGTAAAACATATGATTTAAAAATACTAAATCAAAACTGTCACAACTCTAAAAAAAATCTACAAAAGTGGCAGAACTCAAAATAGTACATTCCTGTTGGAAAGAAATGATCGTCAAAACTGTCATAACTCTAAAAACATAGTTTTCAAGGTTTCCAAAAAAAGATTAACGCAAATATTATTTCCATTGTGATTCATACTCTATTTGCTTTTGTCAACATAGTTCAATTTGTAGTTAAACCGTATCTAGTCTAACAATATCGTTTTTCACCTTTTCTGAAAAACTAAGATTTTTGAGTTGTGTCACTTTTGAACTACATGTGCGATATTCCATCTGTATCTCCTTGGAATGCTCGTCCATTGATATTAAGGAGCCCGCAGCGAGCTTTAAAAATTATGGAAATCATATCACGAGAATTGGAGTCATCAAAGTAGTTCGGTATGCCAGAGTACATCAAGTTGCAGAATTCATCGTGAAATTGAGACTGTGTCGCACTAACTGTAAATTCAGTCCAGTGTTTTTTTTTTATTTTCAGTAAGAGAATGCTATGTAAGCTGGGTCATTCAAGAAGATTCATGTCAAAAAAAAAAATCCAACGAACATCCATGGAAAAATCCAACCATTCCTTAGCCCAGAAGGTTTTCTTGTTTATAATGGCTTTCGATAAAATGTAGATTTCGTCTTATGAAAGAAAAATGTAGCTGGAGGGACGTTAGAAAACCCTTCGGTAAACTTGTTTCAATGTGCAGAGCATAGTTGTAAAAACCATATTTTCATGAAGAAACGCTAGAATTTTTCGACTTGGTTGTATTCGCAGTATCCCCAAACTTGAGCAGAGTAGAACATATTAGCTTTTGAGGCGGCATTGTATATTTTGAACTTTGTTGAGTGTTGGACGGTATTGTCTCGCAGCAGTCTCGACCACGTTGAATTGATGGAATTTTTAGATGCTCCCAATCTGTTTGTTAGATGCTCATTCCAAGACATATTTTAATTAAACACTACGCCAAGATATTTGTATTGATTAGACACCTTTATTTCTGAATTATTGTAAAACCATTTTTCGCACGCTGCTCTTCTTCCACCATTGCCAAATATTACTATTTCTGACTTATCATGATTTATTTCAAGATTCCATTGAATGCAGTAATTCTTAAAACCCTCAATTAGCTGTTGCAAATTGGAAGGATTTTCTGACAACAGTACAATATCGTACGCGTATAAGAGGGCGTTAATTTGAAGATCGTCTAAAACAATACCGATTGGAAGTTCCGCATGAAGATCATTTAAAAACAGAACAAAAAGAAGAGAGCTTAGCACACATCCTAGACGAACACCTTTCTTCGTGGGGAAGAAGTCTGACAAAAACGAACCCAAACAGCTGCAATAGTGTCCTTATAAAGAGACTTTATAGTATCCAGTATCTTCGAATATATTCCCAGAGTCAATAGCTTAAAATTAAGAGCATTCCTGTCAATGCTATCGAAACCAGCCTTAAGATCGATGAAAAAAGCGTAGAGTTTCTTCTTTTGGCAGAGTTGAAGTTGAATTATGCATGAAAGATTATAAACTTGGTCCACAGTAGAATAGTTGGTTCTATATGGAGCTTGAAATTCATTGATGATGTTGTTTTTTTCTAACCAAGCTGACAGTCTGTTCAAGAGAACTGTAATAAACAGCTTATAGAGCGTATCGAGAAATGAAAATCCTCTATAGTTTGACACAACATTTGTATCTCCTTTCTTGAACAGTTGGTATATAATGGATTTTCTGAAAGATGATGGTAGAGTTGCAGTTTTAAAAATATCAGTGAATAACTTCTGTGTTTCTTCAATAAGAGATGGACATGCATTTTTATTAAATTCATACGGTATTCCATCAAAACCGGGAGTTTTTAAATCTTTTGATGAAGATATAGCAGAATATATCTCGTGCAGCTTAATGGGGTAATCTAACTCTGGAACATGTCGCTGAGAAAGAGCGTATGAGATACTAGCTGAATCATTTGATTGCATGAGTAAGCTTCCAAAATGCGTGAGTAGTTTTTTTATCATAGCAATTTAAAAAGGTGAACATTTTGATTAACCCTAAATATCTCACGAACCAATAACGCTAGCGAGTTGAATTAAATTTTATATTATATATTGTAACGTGCTACCAAACAAATATATTTTTGGAAAAAAAAACAATTAACGGGTTTTTTATAAATCAAAAAAAAAATTCACCTCGAATATTTTGCGAACAAAAGATGATTCACTCTCCAAAATAATTTTAGGCAACAAAAATAACGTTTTTGACATTTGGTAAAATTTTGAGAAAAATCGAATTGATAGTTATTTTACAAAAAATAAAAACCTACAAAAAAAAACAATGCTAAAACTTGGTAAAAATTTACTTTCGCCCCAAATAGCTTTTTAAAAATTAAAAATATTGGCTTCAAACTTACTCGTATTTTATCTCACAGAAAATATTGTTTTCGATATTCTATAATTTTTTTTATAAGAATCCAACAGTCCGTTTTTTAAATAAAATCGACAAAAAATTGTACGCAAATTTGGTAATAATTGAAGTTCGGTTCTCGATATCTCTCAAATTAATCATTCATCCAATTTGTATTTGTTTATATAAGAAATAAAAACTTTTAAGAAATGCTAGTAAATTTTGTTTTTTTTTTTTTTTTTTGCTGGTAAAAGTTGGTTTTCGACTAAAAATCTCGTTAACAAAACTAGATTTTGAAATAAAACTTTCTTGGTAATTTTGAAATTTTTAAGAATAATTCAACTTTTTTAACACAACACGAAAGCCTACAAACTTTTAAGCAAGGCAAATCGACAGACGGGATGGGAAGTTATCACTGTGGGTCGTACCTTTTTATTTTATGTTTGTGCTCGCTGGCCTGGATCCTTTTAAGATGCTAAGGTTCTAAGAAACAGGTATTTAGCAAGACGAATCTAAAGCATTGCCGTTATACACAATATTTGTCAAAATGTGACAATGAAATAATTATCATAAGAAAATCTTCGTTGTATTTCACCTGTCAAATTAGTTAAACTGTCGCATGTCAATGCTTATGAAATAAGGCCCTGACCTACCTAGTGCCCAGAAACGAGACCTATAAAAATAATAACGTACTATGGAGTTTACCGATGTATACAAGTAATTTTTATAACCTAAAATATTGGAGTTCACGTAAATAGCTATAATTTTATATAAATTTTTCATCAAGATTGAAATTTGGTCTTTCTTATTGTTATCAGCTAGAAGTTTAACATTGTTTTAAAGTTGGGCTGAACAATGAACATATACACTTAATAGATATTTTTGATCTAATCAACTTAACACACATCATTTAAAATATTTAAACACTATAAAGTAAATAATCGATGGTTAATTTGTTTTATTTCGTACACTTTGAGTTGATTAAAATAAAATAAATATAGAAAAAGTTCTCTAAGCTGAATAAAAAAGAGAAAGAATAGTTTTTGGAATAGGATAGTTATGGCAGAGATGCTGTGTTTTGAACAAATGTCACACTCGATCAAATTCCTACTTCTGGTCAGCCAAGCAAAAACTTGTTTTTCACTTTTTTTTCATTAAGTGTTCAACCAAAAAGTCAGGGAAACAATTGGTTATGTCGAATATGTTCCTATCTGCCTGTGTTTAAGTTTTTTCGTTTGCTGCAAAAAGTCGATGCGGGAACGGCTTATATGGTGTTTTGTACAGTTCCAGATTTTTGTGTTGTAATTACGTATTATACAAGAACACGTTTCTGTATCTTTTAACTATTTTCGTTTTGCTTAAATCTTACGTGGTGATAGCCCGGGAGCCAGCGTCACTCATTTTTGAAAGATTTGATAATAGATGAATTTATTTTTTTCGGGCAGTTTTTACATTAGAAAAACATAAAATCGATGCCTGCAGGCGCACCCGTGGTGCATTAATTTACAGTTAATTTTCAAAGTTGTAAAAAAACCGAGGTCACATGTCTAACCTGATAAGACTTGAAACCGGTCTAGAACGTTAGTTTGCACTGCCTTGAGAAAGAAAAACCATGCCTGCCACCTGGACAGTGGGGCGAAGTTATCCTGCCGCTGACCTAAAGTTGTAAAAAAAACCGTCAAATTGTTATATGTGATAAGGGCTGAAGTATGTTTAGATAGTTAGTTTGACATTTAAAATAGAGGAAAAACCATGCCTGCCGCTTGCGTCCCGGGGAGAAGTCGCCGGCAGGATCGCAAATAGTCGCACTGTCGCATACTGTATACAATCCAAAAATATTTTGTTTTTGGGTAGAAATCTGGGAGGAAAACAATGTTTTGATGAATTTTGTAGACCGTTTAATAAAGAACACCGAAAAAATAATATCAGCTCTAAAAGTCTTTTATAACTCCAAAGCAAAGGGGTAAAAGGGGGAAAAATACCCATTTTAATCTATTTTATCAAAACGTCTAAAAAAGTAAAAGTATATTAAAATATACCTATACTTTGCATTAATATATACCTCATAACAATTATATCAGAAAAAGGGTAAGGAGGGGGGGGGGAATCACCTTTTGCTGTTACCTGGCATAAGATCTTTACAAAACAAATAAGTTTCCAAACATTTTTGTGTGTGCTTTTAGTTTTGGTTTTAATTTGTTTTCAAAACGTTATAAGATTATAATTTAGTCAAAAATGCTGGACATCACATCTTCGCCACTTCTGAATGACTCCATTAAACATGAAATATCTTCTTCATCAGAATCTTCGCTAGTGCTGACTTGGTTGTGGGTAGGTTCTTCATCATCTTATTCGTTGTCAATTTGGATATTTGCGTCTGTTTAAAGGAACATAGATTAAAAACTGTATGAATTGTCAAAGGAAGATGGAAAGTTGATGTATTTACCTGAATCATTAATGTTTGAATGATCCTTAATCAAAACTTCGCTGACCGAAGTTGGTAATTGGTCACCTTCAAACCACCTAAACTCCAGTTTGTCCCTTATTTCTTGCCATCCACAGTTAGAAGGAGAGAGGACGGTGGGATTTTGGCGGTATGCATTACTCCATATACTTGAGATGTAAGCACATCTCAAAATTTTCTGGCGCAGCTCCGACTTGCAGGGTGGCAAAATTGAGCCATCAAAGTTTTTTGTTTTAATTTTGAACGTCTCTTCAATGTCGTTGCATTTAAAGGATTTGGCGAAAATTGAAAGCCGGGCTTCGTTGACGTCATTAAACTGTTTAAGTCCGTATATGCAGCAAACAAATCTTTCTAGTATGTCAAATATCTGTGCTTCGATGTCTGGATAGTTCTTCAGTTTTGAGAAGGCTTCGATGAAATCAGTTGGGTTTTGAAGAATTGTAATTGGCCGCTTCTTGCCTTTTTTGAAAAATGCAGGGTTGAAGTCACATCCTGTGAAAGCATGGAATCCTGGAAGAGCTTGACATAAATCTGGTCCCAATGATTCGTAGAGCTTCGACACGTTGATGAACCTTTCTGCATTACCAACACCAACTTTCAGCCAAAGTCTTACATTTTCTTTCAAGTGCTGCATGTTTCCAAGTGCAATGACGAGAATGTCCGTATCGGAACAGCGAATAAGAACATTCGAATCTGGCTCCACTTGACGGGCGTGGAAAATGACTTTAGTGTCGGCTTCTTCGTGTGCAGGACATGCTTTATTTTCGTCTTCTGTTCTAACAACAGCTCCATTAACTTCCAAAAATTTGTAACAATTTTTATAGTTAACATAAACTGTTTTATTTTTGAAGAATGTCACCATCTCTTGATTTTTCCAGTCTTCGATCAAAAAAGACACCAAGCTCTCCTTAAAATTAATATTTCTCAGCTCGGATAGAAAGTCTGCAGGCCGGACTTGATCGGGACCCTTTATTTGATACATTTGACTTCGGTTTGTACCTCGCAACGTGTGTTCATTGTCCTTGATTGAGGGTGAGAAATACTCGTCAAAGGTTACTATCACCGTTCCGGCTGTACATCTCGTAAACATCTGCAGTATCTTTTTTGAAATATTTCCAAAAGAAGCTGGGATCTCTCTCATCAGATGAAGAATGAAAAATCCATCGAAAATTTGGACATCTACATGCGATGGTGGTTCTTTGTTTTCCTTTGTTTCCAAAATGTTCAATAGGGTAGATTTAGCTGTCTTGCAGATAGTTCCATCGATGTGGCAAAGTGACAGTGGAACAGGAGTCAATGGATAGGTCAATATTTTTGCAATGTCCAGAGAATTTTCCAGAGAGATTCCTAGCAGTCTTCCAAAAAGGTCACGTTGCAAGCGAACTTCAACAATTTTCCCAGAGACCGTCATTTTTTTCTTCTGTGAATCTGCAAAACTAAAGATTTTGTTTCTTTTAATCGGCTTTTCAAACCTACTTTGACTCTCCGAACATTCTGTAATAAACATTTCTCTTTGCTTGTTGCCAAGATCCTCAACGTTTAAAAGATAGTCCGCGGTATTTTCACCAGCTGCCTGCCCAGTTGATATGTTATACAAATTCAGCTTATCCAGGGAATTTGAAAAAGGATTAATGTTCTGCTCGATGTTGGCGATCAATGTGGTTAATTGGTTGGTTGACTTTTCAATGTAACTTTTCTGCAGATCAGCTGTAGTATCCTGACTAATTCGTATTCCTGAAGTTTCCATTACATGAGTGATGATTTTCGCCCGTATGCTATGACTTTTACACCAGCGCTGTCGAGCAGAGAAAATGTGAAATTAAGATTGCAATAATCTTATCAATTTGTGCCAGTTACGACTTTTGCAACAAAATACACATTACGTTTCGTTATGAAACAAAAAAAAAAATAAGGGTGTTTTAGACCCATAACCACCCCCATCGCACCACTCTCAATTTTTTATGGTTTGATTTATATTAGTGCCAGAAATAAAACTAATTATTTTAAAAGAATTTCGTTTTGAATATATGGGTATCAAGAAACCATATAAAAATGTGCTTGTATCCCATTTGCCCTTCTTTGTGCCCCTTTTTCTTATATTATTGTTATAAGATATAAAATTATGCAAAAAATATGCATATTTCTTGTATACATTTAGTTTCATAGCTGTTTAGATAAAATTAAATAATTAATAGATTAAAAAGGGTGTTTTTCCCCTCTTTGCCCCCTTTTTTGGAGTGATATTAGACTTTTAGAGCTGATATTATTTTTTCAGTGTTCTTTATTAAAAGGTCTACAAAATTCATCAAAACATTGTTTCTCTCCCAGATTTCTACCCAAAAACAAAATATTTTTGGATTGTATACAGTATGCGACAGTGCGACTATTTTCGATCCTGCCGGCGACTTCTCCCCGGGACGCAAGCGGCAGGCATGGTTTTTCCTTTATTTTAAATGTCAAACTAACTATCTAAACATACTTCAGCCCTTATCACATATACCAATTTGACGGTTTTTTTTACAACTTTAGGTCAGCGGCAGGATAACTTCGCCCCACTGTCCAGGTGGCAGGCATGGTTTTTTTTTCTCAAGGCAGTGCCAACTAACATTCTAGACCGGTTTCAAGTCTTATCATGTTAGACATGTGACCTCGTTTTTTTTACAACTTTGAAATTTTTTTGCCACTTATTGCCCCACTGTTGAGGTGGCAGGCATCGATTTTGTTGATTACATTTGCCTAAACTGCAGATAAAAAAATAATTTAAGCGTTATCATCATTAACATTGAATAATGACGCTGGCTCCCGGGCTATGAGGCATATATCCACCATTGAAAGCTATTTATTTTGAATTTTCAAAAAGTGCGGCATCTCTCCCGTAATTCCCCTATACTATCTTTTATCTAACGCCTATGGTTAAGAATACTATTTACATAAGCAAAAATGATACGCATGAACTAAGGTTTTTAATGCTGCATATCTCAACTGTGAGCTGTAGACGCATACATATTACCATTCATCTTTGTTTCCATACATATATACATATACATATAAACATATTCCCTAAGCACCATAATTTAGAATAGGTAGACCAAAATGCCCCTTTTTTGAAGATATTAACTCATTATAAAACTTCCTTCAAGCTATAGAAAAAATCAAAAAAAAATTGTGTATGGAAAAAAAAAATCTTCGCTTAAATCCAAATAACAAAAATTTAAAGAAGGCTACTTTAAATAAATTGATAGTTAAATTTGGTTGTTTTATGCAATTATTTGAATTAAGCTTGTAAAATATTTACAATTCATACAAAATAGACAGCAAAATTGTTAATAAAATTGAGCAAAATGAAGTTCATTCGTTATAAGAATTTGATTTTCTCATATAACCAATGGCGGATACAGGGGGATCGTAGGGGTCATGATCCCCCCCTGGAAGATAATTTGTTTGTTTTTTTTTTTTCGAAGGAATTTCCTTTAATTCAAAACTACTCGTATTGTATTGATGGATGGTTTTTATATATGAAAACAAAATTTGTATTTTACTTCCTTTAACTTTGTTGCTAAAAGTAATACTTTTAACTGAAGACTGGACCAAGAGCAACATAATATGAATCGGATATTCAGCCCTATTCCAAAATCACAGCACAAATTCATCAACTTTTGACAAATGACGATCCAGGAGGTGGTCATATGAGCCATAAAGCTTATACAGTCAAGTTGTATAAGTTAAGATTTCATTTAAAGATTTGTTAGTAATTTAACGACATTCACCAAAATGCGGTTTGCTGTCAAAAACAACTCAAATTTTTGTTTTCGCTTTAAATTATTTTCAAAAAATTTGTTTCTAAGAAAAAGAGCAAATATTCAGGTTCTTAAAAATGTTAGGCATGTCATTAATAAAAATCAAGAACAATAACGGTACCTTGAGGTACGCCAGAGGTTACCAAAAAAGGAGAAGATTGAATGTTATCTATGGAAACAATTTGATAACGATTCGTTAAGTAGGAAGAAAGCCATGATAGCATAGTAGAGTGAAAACCTGCGCTTTTTAGTTTAGATATTAGTATCAAATGATTCAAACTATCGAACGCTTTGGCAAAATCTGTGTAGATGACATCAACCTGAAAACCTTCTTCTAGTTTATTGAGGATATTATTTGAAAATAGAGCAAGATTGGTGGAGGTTGATCTTCCCCCCACAAACCCATGTTGGTAAGGCGATTTTATTTCTTTGAACCAAAACGATAATATTTATCGTATACAATCTTTAAAAAAAGTTTAGGTATCGCTGAAAGTTTGCAGATCGGGCGATAGTTTGATATTTCCTGTTTAGAACCTGATTTGTGTATTGGACTAATGAAGGATTTCTTTCACTCAGAGAGAAATTCTCGTTTAGAAAGAGAATTATTAAAAATAGTTGTTAAAGGTTCAAAAAGAGCAGATGCACATTTTTTTAAAGTTCTTGAGAAACCTTACAAAAAAATGAAGGCTTTATGAGGGTTACCCTTCTGGATCAATACCAAAATATATGTTTTTCTTGTAGAAAGAAGCGAAATTAAAAATACAAAATTTAGAGAAAGTTTTAAAAAAAATCACATTTTTAAATTGACGATTTCTTATTCAAGGTTTCTTCTTAAAAACTCACACCGCCTTCTTCTTGCGGACGATCTTAAATTCTTTAAAAGCATTAAATCCTCTCGCGACTGCCATCTACTCCAAGACGATCTTGATAGTTTAACTAATTGGTGCACCATCAATGACTTGTTTTTGAATGTCTCCAAATGTCAGTGTTTTACTTTTTCGCGTATTGCCAATCCAATCAATTTCGACTACAAAATAAACAATAATATTCTAGAAAGAGTTTTTGAAAAAAAAGAGTTGGGAATAATATTTGATTGTAAATTAAACTTTATAAAACATATCGAATACATCATTGCAAAATCTAAAACCATGCTTGGTTTCATAAAACGTAATTCATCTGATTTTACTGATCCCTATACTCTAAAATGCCTGTATAATGCTTATGTCAGATCTATTTTAGAGTATGGATGTGTTATATGGAACCCTCATTACAACACTCATTCTACTAGAATTGAAAATGTTCAGAAAAAGTTCACTTCAGGTTCAGGTTCGTTATTTGGAACTTTGGTTGGAATATTGAAATGCCCTCTTATTCAACTAGATGTAAGGTAATTGATATTCAGTCTCTCGAAAACCGTAGAAAAAGGTACTCTGTATTGTTTGTAAGTGATATTTTATCTTATCGTATTAATTGTTCTTCCCTTCTCTCTTTCATTGATTTGTATGCTCCAAGTCGTCCTCTAAGGACTTGATTTTTATTTTTTGAAAGCGATCATAGGACAAATTATGCCAAAAATGAGCCAGTAACTCGCTGTGTCCATGAATTTAATCGTATTTCTTGTGTTTTTGATATTCACTTTCATAGTAATCGTTCTACCCTTAAATGTAAACTACAACGTCATTTTATAATTAATTTTTGAAATAAGCAAAATACTATGTACATACCCATATATATTTATTTTTATTTATGTAAGTTATTTTCAAGTAGTCTGTAAGATATTTTTGTCTAATTGATGAATAAATAAATAAATACTAAATACTAGAACTAATGGAAATACGAGTAATAGACTCCCAAAAATTGAGTCCGAAAAAACTACGTCAAAAAAGCCCGACAGTTCTTCATATAAGATCATCTCTCTTGAATTTTTGTAGCGTTCTTCGCTTTAATAGGTAGAAATGGAAACAAGAAAAATATATGTTATTTTTCGATAAAAAGCTATGTTTCAAAACAATTTCTTACATTTCTGCGTGAAATGCACCAATAACCCTCTAAACTATTGTGTTTTAGCTCTTAAATATGGCATATTTAAAAAACTGTTGGAATCTGGGAATGCTGTCATACGTAGGGAGTCATCCAAATTAAATAGTTAGACCATACCTTGCTGGATAACAGTGTTCTAAAATAATTTGATAACTAAAGTTGCCACTTTAGCAATTGAAATCTGTAAATGTAAGGTTAAGATACACATTATGTTTTTGAGGAAGATTCTCACTTCGATTCTATACGAAAGGCTTACCAAATGGATCGAAGAAAAAAAACTTTTAGGTATGTTCCAAGCTGGTTTTCGGTCGGGCTTCTCAACCATGGATCAAATATTTGCTTTGACAAGCATTGCAAGAAAGTTCATTAATAAAAAGAAAAAACTATACGCTTGCTTCGTAGATCTCAAGGCAGCATTTGATAAAGTAAACAGGCAGGCTTTGTTGTACAAGCTTTCAACGATAGGAATCTCCCGAAAATTTTTGACCATGTACTCTCAATTTCTTGCTTCATCTAGTGCATCTGTATGGGACGGAACGGACTTCTCAGAATGGTTTGAAACAACTGCAGATGTCCCACAGGGCTGCATTTTAAGCCCATTACTTTTTGCTTTGTTTGTTGACGACATTTGTGATATAATCCCAGGAGGGATATCGTTTGCTGACATACAAATTAAAGTTTTGTTATATGCTGATGACCTAGTACTACTTGCCGAAAACCCTGGGGTTAGTCATCAATACAAGAAAGACAAAGGTGATGATTTTTGAAGCACCTCAAAAGAGAAGACAACCCGCCGAAAAATGGTCTCTCAATAATGTAAACATCGACGTTGTGCAAGAATTTAAGTACCTGGGTGTTTGGATTACACACAATCTCAATTTTTCAAAACATGCCAAACAAAAAAGTAATGAAGCAAAACTAGCCTTGAGTGTGATGTGGGCTAAGTTCTTTGCAAACCAATATATCGATCTCGCGTCAAAATACCGTGTTTTTCATGCAACGGTCAACACTTGTATGTGCTATGGTGCCCAGGTTTTCGGCTATATAAATCTCGATACGTTTGAATCGGTGCAGAGATATTTCTTCAAACGATTATTCAGACTACCTAACTCAACGCCTAACTATGCCATCTTTGTGGAATCTGGTATAATGCCTCTGTACATAAGAAATCTAAAAGCCAACTATGATTATTTGATAAGGGTCATGAGAAGAAATGGAACAAGTCTTCACAAGTCTATCATGACAAGACTTTTGCAAACTAACGCTTCTCCATTCAATGACTGGAATGAACTAGCTCATTCTCATACAGCTCATCTATCATTATTGGAGTCAAATGTTGATGAATGGCAGGGTATGTTTGCGGAGGTTACTGCGAAAACAGACGAAAAGATTTATAACCAACATCTATCCAGGGCGAATTCAACATTGTCTAGGAGCATTTATAAGAATCTCAATCACCAAATTTCTTCAGGAATGAACTATTTTCGTAATGAATACTCGGCTGAAATTATAAGCTACATATTTAGAGCACGTGTTGAAGTTCTTAACTTAAACTTTATGCCTCATCGAGCAGATTTACCCCAAATCTGCTGGCTTTGCAATAGAAGAGAAAATGAAGATATAAACCATTTCATTGCCATTTGCCCAATTCTGCAGGAAATCCGCCGACTCTATTTTGATGAGAGCTACATTTCTCCAAGCAGACTTTACGAAATATTAAACGGAGGACTAGGATGGTGTACGTTATATAATTATTGCAAACACGCATTAACCTTCCGCAACAGTTTCGATATTTAAATCCTTAAAAAATCCAGTTACTACAGTTTAATGCGTCCTATTTTTGTGTTTCAAATCATTTAAAAATTGAATTTTTTTTTTTTGTGTTCCAAAAACTGAGCAACTTACCGAATCTAGCAGAATCGATAGTAGACCTTGAATCAAAGGTGAAAACCTTTGAAACTTCTTTAAGTAAAGCTTTTAGAGTCTCTTGCCCAGTTAAATACAGCCGTAAAACCCTTCCTTCTTGGTGGAATGAAGAACTGTCCAGTCTTAGGAAAATGACGAGGACAATTTTCAACATCTGCCACAAACATAAGTTTTACCAACCGTATAAAGACTCTCTTAAAATTTACAAGAAAGCCCTGTCATCAGCCAAAAGACAAGGCTGGAGAGATTACTGTCAATCAATCGAAGACATAAAGGACTCCGCCAGGCTCAGCAAAGTTCTATCGAAGGAACATTGTAATCCTTCATTTCTAAAAAAGCCTGATGGAACCTGTACAGCCTCTCCAGCCAATCTCTTGAGCTACTGATGAAGACGCACTTTCCGGGTTGCGACAGCGACAACCCCGAACCGCGTGAAACCACAGAGCTAAACGTAGCTCATGTGGAGCAAATCAATTCCGTCATAACCAGAGAAAATATTGTGTGGGCCATCAATACTTTCTCTCTATATAAATCCCCAGGCATGGATGGTATACTGCCAGTTATGCTTCAAAAGTTGCATGATGTGGCAGCTCCATGGCTGGAACAAATTTTCAAAGGATGCCTCCTTCTCAAACATGTGCCCATGTCGTGGAGACATGTCAAGGTGGTTTTTATCCCGAAAGTGGGTAGGCGTGGTCACGAATCCGCGAAGGATTTCAGACCAATAAGCTTAACATCTTTTGTACTTTAAACCTTGGAGCGCATTCTTGATTACCATATTAGAGAAATCCTAGATGGAAGACCTCTCGAAAAGTCTCAGCATGCTTATCTTAAGGGCAAATCTACGGAGACTGCCCTCTATGAGGTAGTGCGTACTGTAGAAAAAACAATCCATTATAAAGAATTTACTCTTGCCACCTTCTTAGACATAGAAGGTGCTTTTAACAACGTCCTTACCGAATCCATAGAAGAATCTCTCGTTAAGTTCGGTGTAGAATACTTCATTCGAGAATGGATTATTTCCATGCTCAGTGATAGGAAGATTCAAGCCACTCTAGGCAATACAACCGCAACAAAACACGTAAGTAGGGGAACACCCCAGGGTGGTGTCCTTTCGCCTCTTCTGTGGCTTCTGGTCATGGATACAATTCTCGTTAAATTAGAGAGATGTGGAGTGAAGGCGGTAGCCTATGCGGATGATTTGGTGCTATTGGTGTCAGGAAAGTACACCTCTGTGATTAGTGAAATCACGGAGTCAGCTTTGAAGAAAGTTAGCAGCTGGGCCACTAGTTGTGGTCTAGGTGTTAACCAAAGTAAAATTGAACTGATGCTCTTTACCACCAAAACTAAAGTACCGCCCTTCACGCTACCTCGACTCAACGGTCAAATCCTATCATTGTCTTCCAGTGCAAAATATTTGGGAGTTATACTCGACCCAAAATTAAACTGGAAACGAAATATTGAAGTGCGGGTTAAGAAGGCCTGTGTTGCCTTTTACGCCTGCAGCAAAACTTTCGGCAAAAAGTGGGGACTTCAGTCGAAGATGATTTTATGGACGTACACAGCCGTAGTACGACCAATCTTAACTTATGGTTCGATTATGTGGTGGCCTGCTCTTAGCAAAGCCTATAATATCGATAAGCTAAAGAAGGTTCAGAGAACAGCTTGCGTGGGCACCACAGGAGCCATGCGTACTTGCCCAACGGACGCCCTAAACGTTATTATGGATCTTCTACCAATCGACCTTTTTATTAAATACATACATAGTTTCCTGCAGCGCTATTAGACTGAAGGAATCAAACAGCTGGTTGTCAAAACCTTATGGTCACAGCAACACAGCGAAATTGATTCCCTCAGATATTATCTCGGTAGACACTGACTACTGCACTCCTACTTTGAGACTTAGTAGGGGTTTTAAGGTCTTTTTCCCATCCAGAGAGGATTGGGAGGATGACATCGTGTCGATAGGTTTCGATACAACCATCTTTACTGACGGCTCAAAGATGGAATGCGGAGTTGGTTCTGGGATCTTTTCTGAGTCCCTAAATGTAGCCAAATCCTTTAGGCTTCCTGACTTTGCTAGTGTTTTTCAGGCTGAACTGCTGGCAATTAGGGAGGAATGTAAGATTCTTAAACAAAGCCCAAACCAAAACCGAAATGCGGCTATCTTCACAGACAGTCAGGCAGCTATCAAAGCCATTAACTCGGCTACATCCCCATCTAAATTGGTCCAGCATTGTCGCGATGAGCTTGCGAGCCTGAACATTAACCTCGGTATCACCCTGATCTGGGTTCCGGGCCATAGTGGTATCGTGGGAAATGAACGGGCCGACGAGCTAGCCAGGCAAGGATCGGCCCTTCATAGCTCACTTGCGGAAATGGTTAACATTCTTCTTAGTGCTATGAAGGGTAAAATCTTTTCCATCTACCAAACTGAATCAAACCGAAGGTGGAGCAATTTACCCAACTGCATTATATCTAGGAAGATATGGCCCACCTATAATAAAACCCGTACAAACGATCTTCTATGCAGGCCAAGGCAAGACATAGCCAGGATTGTTGCAGTTTGTACCGGACATTGGCCCATAGGAGTTCATGCAGAGAAGTAGGGTATCTCTTATAACACCTTTTGCTGTAGTTGCGGCGACCAAAGAGAAAGTGAAACGATAATCCATTTCCTCTGCAAATGTCCTGCCTTGGCAAGCACTAGAATGAAATGCTTTGGGAAAGCATTCTTTCACGAACTGGATGAGCTATCTGAGGCAAAGATTAGAGACCTAATCTCTTTTCTCAATGCGACAAAATGGCTCTAATTTAATCGCTATAAATCTTCTCCTTTCTTTCACAGGTCAAACGAGTTTTGGTATCAAAACGGCGCACTACAGCGCTAATTGGATCTCAGGCTAGGTCTGCCCTGAGATCGCCATTTCTACCTACCTACCTACCTTGTGTTCCAAATCACTTTAAAATTTAAAAAAAATAGTGAAGTTTTTGCTTATAAAATAATTCAAAAGTTTTAATACTTTTGTGTTTCAAATCATTTAAAAATTGGTATATCTTTTGTGTTTCAAATCATTTCAAAATTGGCAAAATTTTGTGTTTCAAATCATATTAAAATTGAGTTAACGCTTTCAAAATCTAATGTAAAATTAATAACAACAAACATACAAATGTATCTTATTTCTCACAACCTTAACTTTCAATTAAATAAGAATTATAACCCATTTTAGAATACTTATACATACATACTATATTATTAGGAACTTTCATTTTTATTGTTCACTTCATATTAAAAATTGTATTGAAATGTCACATCAGGCAGACGGCAGGAAAGCCATGCTCTTATTCTTAAGAAATGAAATTTGTAAACAATTTTTTTGTATAATAAAGAATTCTAAATATAAAACGAGGAAATGTTGAAGGAACTGTCTGTGTATAGACCACCCAGCTTACGAGTGAACCAATTTACCCAAGAATTAGGTGATAACATTGATAAAATTGATAAAAAAAGGAAATTAATAATCATAGGAGATATGAATATCAATACAAAAAACCCAAACGACTCTGGTGTAAGCAATTATCTTTCAATGATATCCTCAAGAGGACTTAAAAACACAATAATGTCATATACAAGAGTAACCAGAACAACTCAGCAGTCATTGAAGTCAAAATATCTGATCACTATGCAATATATAGTTCACTTGCTGTCAATGACAATGAAGATCTTTCACAAAACGAAAAGCAAAAACAAATCTCAAGTCGCAGTCTATCACAACAGATTGAAAATTTCAACTGGGAGTCTCATGATTATTTGACAGATGTTAATGAAATATATGAGACCTTTAAGCAAACATACAATGAAATGATTGAATTGTCTACAATATCAGTGAAGAAAACAAAAAGAAATACAGAACATGAATGGATTACTAACGATATAAGAAACGCATGTATTGAAAGGGATAGACTATACAGAAAATTTAAAAATAATAGGAGAAACCAAGAATACGAAAAGGAATTCAAAAAATTCCGAAACGAATTAAACAGACGGATCAACCAAACAAAATCAGGGTATTATAAAGAAAAATTTTATGAAGCAAAATCGAACCCCAAAGAAACCTGGAAACTAGTAAATACAATATTAGGAAAAAAATCAAATAATTTAGACGAAGTTATATCCAAAAATTTTGTTAACACAGAAAACTTTGAAGACCTCGCAAATCAGTTTGCAAAAAAAATATCCTTAGAAGTAGCCAACACAGTACATGAATGTAACCAGAAAACCTTTCAAGGCCCTTCAAACAGAACACAACGCTCAATATATTTTGAGGAAGCTACTATAAGAGAGATAGAAAATATCCTTAGATCAATGAATGAACGTAAATCACCAGGAATCGATGGAATCAGGCCAAAGGATTTAAAAAACAATGCTAAATCACTAGCTCCACCAATAACCAAAATAGTGAACAAGAGCCTCCACCAATCGACAGTTCCAAACCTGCTTAAAACATCAATAGTAAGACCTATACATAAAAGCGACAAGAAAAGTGAAATAAGTAATTATAGGCCAATATCCATTCTTTCATCGATAGATAAGGTTCTTGAAGAAGTGGTTTCGAAAAGATTATACAACTATTTAGAGAAGTATAAGCTTCTAGAAAAGAACCAGTTTGGATTCCGAAAAAACAAGAGTTGGATAAAAACCAGAACTCAATAGTGGTATTTATTGACTTTAAAAAAGCTTTCGATACCCTAAGTCACAAAAATATCTTAAGGCAGTTGGAAAAAGTTGGAGTACGAGGTTCCTTGCTGAATTGGTTTGAAAACTATCTTGAAGAAAGAAAGTTCAAAGTTAAAATCATGAGAAAATATAGCACAGAAGAAGAAATTGCGTATGGAGTCCCACAAGGATCAAAGTTAGGGCCACTGCTATTTATAACATATGTAAATGACTTGCTCTCAGTTTTAACACATGGTACGGGATATGCATACGCCGATGATACTGCGATTGTAGTGAGCCACCGAAACGTTAAAATAGCAGAGAAAATAATGCAAAAGGAATTTGATGCTGTCACTACATGGTGCCATGATCATGGGCTGATAATTAATGCACAAAAAACTAAAGTCATGCATATTCATCCACCACACATTTTAAAACATAAAATAAAAATAAAAGTACACGAAGTTCAGTGTTTGCATAGAACAATGAATCACCTTGATCTACAAAAGGAAGATAGCTGCCTGGCTTTGATAGAAAATGTTTCAACTTATAAATATCTTGGAGTTATAGTCGACTACAATCTTAAATGGAGTTACCACATCAGAGCGTTAACTAAGAAACTACAGCAAAGTGCATACGCTCTTTTCCATCTTAGTTATCATTACCGCCCACCAGAGGTCTTGCGGCAAAGCTACTTTGGATTAGTTGAATCTCACCTTAGATATGGTATACTTGCGTGGGGAAGGGCGACTCAACTTACCTGCCTCGAAAATGTACACCTAAAATTACAAAAAACTATATATCGGGCTACATTAGGACAACAATGTAACAGGCGGCCAATCGATAATGATGTCAAAGTGCTAAGTATACTGCAGATGTACAAACTAGAAGTGATATCTAATTTTCATGACGATAACACACACAAACCTGCTACCCAGCAAATTTTCAACACCAGAAGAAGAAACCAAAAGCAATATGAAATACCGAGATACTGGAATGAATATGGACGAAAACGATACGAAGTAGCAATCCCAACAGTATTTAACGAGCTTCCCCTAGAATTTCGGACTTTGTCAAAAAAGCTATTGCTGAAAAAAGTTAAATTTTTTTATTTCAGTCAAACTTAAAAAAAAAAAAAAAAAAACAAAACCTATAAACTTTTGTACACAGTCTTCTGCAGAAAAGCCCATAAGGCTTTGCAGATACCAAAATAATGTAAAAGCTTTGAAATATAAATAAAATTTAATTGAATTGAAAAAAAAAAGAATTAATCTAATCTAATCTAATCTACACATTATGTTGTTTAAATTTTGTTAGCCTATCCTTTACAAAACATTAAAGTACATTTTTAAGCGATGAGTAAAAACTTATTTAAGTGTTTGATAAGACCCCCCCCCCCCTGATTAAAAGTCTGGATCCACCCTTGCATATAACTCGGGGGCCTTTATATTATATAAAAATGCGTATAAGCAAAGGAATAAAAAAAAAATCTTGCAAAGTCTTTGATGGTTGAAATTACAGACAAATTACCATTATCTTCATGTCTTTCATCAAGGACCTTAAACCAATATACACAGATACTTCTATATATGTATATGTATATGTACAATGTACATACATATAGGCAAGCTTTATAACCAAACGAATATAATATACAATTTTATTGTTGCTCATCAAAAATGATTATTTCATTACCAATAAACGACACCGGAAATTCTTTTGATCTATTTACAAGGCTATTCAACAATGACACATAGGTATATTTTATTCTTTTGTATTTGCAAATCAACTTGACTTCATTTTTATATAAAGATAGAGATACTTATATTTTTTTTTTTTTTTTCAAAATTGATAAGAATGAAAATATAAATAAAAAATATATCATCTCGAATCTTCATTCCGCCCTTACCTACTGCCTAGTAGCCCTACAGGATAGAACGCAGCTAGCAAAAGCAACAAAACAAACTTCTTGTCATTATTATCCATCAGAAGAAAAGGACAAATTTAATAATAATAAAAAGAGAAAAAGAAGAAGAGAAAAAAATATCTTCCCAACATTATGATGGCTTTAGTCTTTCAGTATAGATACCATACCTATACCACCTATTTCCTTATTTATGTTTTTTTCAATTTTTCCAAAGAAACATTTTTATTTTAAAGAAGAAGAAAAAGAAGATGAAAAAAGTGAAAACAAAGAATAAGAAACCAAACAAAGCACCACATCACAACGCTGGGTTTCACTGAAAGAAAAAATAAAACAAACTCACGAAAACAACCATAACGGTCTTTCGTCCTATAACCTGAGCGTTTTCTTCTTTTTTCTATTTATTTTTTTCTTGCTCGACTTACACTTTGTCGTCATAGCAAAAAACCCTTGTCCAAAAGAATTTCGAACCTTTTTTACTTTTCTCAGCTTAAATTCAATAAACTTTGTGCGTCGTCGGTTTTCAGAGTTTAGAGTCCTTGCCTATACCTACACTTTACACAGTATCCAAGCGCCATCAGTCTTTGTACATACCCCATTATCCAGTATAAGAAAGTGATGTGGAAAGACAGTGAAGAAAACAAAAACCCTTCCTTTTTTTTCTATATTTAAGAGAAGGCATCTGAATTATCCTGCAGCAGCCCAGCCAGGTATAGGTTAGGTATCTCTGACTTGACGTGCCGGCCATGCTTTGCCGTACCATACATATTCTCTAGATCGGTCGATTCTAGGTTGCCCCTCAGATTATGGTGATGCTTTTGACTTGGGGTGGATTGTAAATTGATTGAAATACTTGGACCAAACGTAATTTTATTTTTTGTTGTTGAGAAAAAGGTATCTTGCAGGTTAATGCCGCAAAGCACTTCGCTTTCTTTTAATGCGGCACCCATTTTCTGTATTATGTAGGTTAGCTATAGAATCATCATCATCCGGGTAGAGTACTATGATTTTCTATACGCTGTTCTGGGCTGAGTTGTGCTCTGTTGTTGAAGGAGCCTTCTCTGGCTTGCGATATACATAGTATACGAAAGTAAGCTGATGGTGTGTCCTTTTCAATTGTCTTTCCATCTGCTCGTTATTGCCGTCATTCCCGGCTAGCATGGTGGATTACTTTTATATAGGTTAAGGTACCCACCCCTACATACCTAGATATATACGAGTAGTAGTATGTATCTATAAGGTGCCACACTGTGCATGTGTTTTATATGGGCTTCGAAATTTTATTACCCTCCAATCATCATCGTCATCATATACGCCGCCGAGAGTCCTTAGCATTAAATCAATTGTGTTTTGGCTTATGTTTGGATTTAATGTTGTTTTTTGTCTTCCCTTCTATTCTTCTATAGGTTCTATAGGTATACCAACGCTTTAAAGAACTTTTAGAAAGAACAATTATGGCAGGTACCCTACCTATATACATATGTTTATGTATGGGTATATGTTGATTTATGTGTCCTTATACATACGTGTAGGACTTATTTTGTGTATATTGAGGCTATTTTGTTTGATCCTTTTCACTTTCGATTTTACATGCTCTCAAAAAAGGGTCGAGTACAGGTCTCGAGAAAATTACTATAAAATTCTTGGATTTTCTGGTAGTTAAATTTTGTGTTGGTGCTTATTTGTGCGTCAATTAACTGCCTAAGCGGTTGTTAGTTATAAAATTGATTTAGTAAAATTTTTTTCATAATAAACTTGTAAAAGTTCTACTTATTTTGGCGAATCCAATTTGTTTTCCAATTCATCAAATTTTGGGATATGTCAAGTAAAGTTAAGCCTATAAATTGGCTTAACTAAAGTTGTAGACTTAACCTATTTCATGAGTTATTTTTAACTTCAAATAGAAGTTATTGTAATCGGTCCGATCCGATGTGTCGAATTGAAAATTTTGACATTTCTCGACGTTTCAAGATCCCTAGAGTCGAAGTAAAAGATTTTTATAAAGATGTCTGTGTGTGCGAGTGTACGTAAGTTCGTACGTCCGTACGTTCGCGACACGTTTTTTTCATCGTCCATAGCTCAAGAACCTGTAGAGATATCGACTTCAAATAAAGTTTGTTATCCAGATAATAATGCATACAGATGCAGAAAGGACTCTCAACAAAATTTAATGGGTGTTTTTATCACAGCAATTTAAAAAAAAGATGAACATTTTGGTTAACCCAAAATATCTCACGAACCAATAGCGCTAGAGACTTGAATTAAATTGTTTATTATATATTGTAAAGTGATACCAAACAAATATATTTTTGGAAAAAAAATCCAATTCAAGGTTTTTTTTATAAATCAAAAAAAAAAAACTGAACAAAAAAATTGTCACCTCGGATATTTTACGAACAAAAGATGATTCACTCTCCAAAATAATTTTAGGCAACTAAAAATAACGTTTTTGACATCTGGTAAAACTTTGAGAAAAATCGACCATAACAATACTATGAAGTGTGAAGTAGAAGGCGGGATGGCAGTAATAAACAAATTCATTAGCGCGACAGCTGGTAGTGACAGTCATCAACTGACAGGAACTGCACAACAGGTCAACATCGTCGGTAATGCAGTACAGCTGCCATCACCCAGTGGTGTCGAAGAGGGTTTTAATTGTAGTGTTTAGTACTAAAGCCGTCTGCCATTCAAGTAAAATTGTAGTATCGAGTAATTTAAGCGAAGAAAAAGAATATTTTAAAATTTTATCGTACAATGTATCAGGTCTGTTTAATAAATCCTTATTTAGTGATTTTTATAAATTTGTGAAAAACTTTGATTTGATATTTTTGTATTAAAATTTTGTAACTGAAAACAACTTTCCAATTATCGAAAATAAGCTGTTAGATTTTGTATTTAAGTGGATACCGGCAAAGCGGACCTATAAGCGTGGAAGAGCAAGTGGAGGTTGCTACTTTGGTTTCAAAAAAAAGCTTCAAAGTTTGAAATGCGAGTTTCTGATGCACAATAATATATGGTTTTTTTACTTAGAAATTAATACCAAACACCTGTGGATACTTCCTCAATACCTCAACTGTAATAATTGGGAAGAAGATTTTGAAAGAACAACGGAGTTACTTAGCCACGTGAGATCGACGAACGTTATGCTTATTGGAGACCTGAACGTGAACGCGAGAATCGGGCTAGAGGCAGGAGTAATGAACGTTGTTAACGGTTTTTATAGGCAATCAAAGGATACTGTTTGTAATGCAAGAGGAAAGAAACTCCTAGAGCTTTGCGATTCTTTTGGACTTCGAATTCAGAATAGAACGAGTGCGGGTGACACCTCGGGTAATTTCACATTTATTGGAGGCCAAGGATCATCGTTGATTGATTATGCGATCCTAGGTGAAGACTGGCAGTCACTGGTGACGGATCTAGAAGTTAAAGAATTTCCGTATTCGGATCACCTTCCCATTATTGTAACATTCCAACTGCGGCGCTTGCAACCAAATGATGATGAAATTATTAGCCCGCAATCACTGCCCAGACTTATCTGGAAGATATCGCAAACCTCAGCATACAGACAACAACTGGATGGTAGACTACAAGCACATCAAAGACCAGACTTTCAAATGTTAGAACAAACCATAAAGGAATCTTACCCACAACAACAACCTCGCGGAAAAGGATGGAATTCAAGAAATGAGCCTTGGTTTGATCAAGAATGCCGAAAAGCTAGGAAGATTTCTTTTGCATGGTTGAAAAATTTTCGGAGTTCCTCCTAAAGCTCAGTTAGGATTAACTACTTAGAGGCCAATAGGAAATATAAAGAGCTATGCAAAGCCAAAAAGTTGAAGTATGAAGAAAAACAAGCATGCAGATTGCTTTCTTGTAAAAACGCTAGGGACTTTTGGAAACTGGCTTGGGAATTAAATGGAAAACAACCAGTAATACACAAAAAACGGTGTGCAAATTCACTTTTTCTTCACTTCAAGAATTTACTAAATCCCGAAACAACATTAGCAAACTGGCATTATGCAGTTCCTCGATTTGAGAACGAAATTTTAGACCCAGAATTTAGTATGCATGAACTTGAACAAACTTTATGGACACTTAAAGATGGGAAAGCGGCAGGTTCAAATGGTATTTCAGTAGAGTTCTACAAATACGAAAGCGTCACACTGAAAGAACATCTGGTAACATTATTTAATAATGTTTTTGAGGGGAATCTTCCGGTAGATGAATTCAGGAATGCTGTAATATTCCCGATACACAAAAAAGGATCCTTGTTGGATGCAGCGAACTATCGAGGAATCTCTTTTCTAAATGCAACATATAAGATCTTCATAACAATGTTACAGAAACGACTTTTACTCTACAATCGACAATATCTTTGTCCTCAGGAGCCTTGCTGAAAGCTTTTGCATGCAGGGTAAAAAATTGTATGTATTTTTCATCGATTTCAAAGCAGCTTTTGACACGATCAACAGAGGTGCCTTATTTTACAAATTGTACAATCTGGGATTTTCGTTGAAGTTCGGCTTAATACTCGAAGAGTTGTACAGAGGAACACGGGCTGCAGTTTGGAATGGAGCGGAACTTTCGGATTGGTTTGCAACTTCGTCACGAGTAAGGCAGGGATGCACACTGAGTCCTACCCTCTTTTCGCTCTTCATAAATGATCTAATTGATTTCCTTCCTGGAGGAGTTGACTTTGCGGGAGAGCGTATTAAAGCATTGATGTTCGCGGATTATATAGTCTTGTTTGCTTACTCCCCAGAAACACTCCAACTTATGATAAACAAGATTTACAATTACTGTTGTTTATGGAATTTGGTTGTCAACACTCAAAAATCCAAGGTGATGATTTTTAAAAGAGGAGGTGGACGAAACGCATCGAATGAAAAGTGGGTGTTTAACGGAGAAGACATTGAATGCGTCAAGGAGTACAAATACCTAGGCGTCTTCTTTTCGAGCAACTTAAACATGGAAAAGCATCTAGTAGAAAAACTGCAAAAAGCAAAAACAGCTATAAATATAGCATGGAAAAGAGTTTTTATGAACGTCAACATAGCACATAGTACAAAATATAAAGTATTTGAAGCTGCAGCGGAGAGTATTCTTTTATACGGCGCCCAAGTTTGCGGATGTAAAAAGTTTCTCACAGTGGAGAAACTACTAACTCACTACGTGAAAAGAGTATTTCGTCTGCCATTGAACACACCAAACTATGTTATTATGCTAGAGGCAGGACTTTCACCTCTATTCGTCAAAACCCTTAAACTGCAAGCGGACTATTTACTGAAAGTTTTCAAGATTCCTGATTCCCGACTGGTCAAGAAAGTAGCTCTTAAAGCAGTACAAAATCAAAATATCTGGTACAGGGAGTGGAATTGCCTCGCCGAAGGATGTAACGTGGAGTTCAATTTAAACGTTGGAAGCATATCAAGTTGCAAGGATATTTTATATGATGTGATTGCGAAAGTAGATGAAAAATGTAGAGAAGATTATGTAGCTGAAGCTTCCGAGTCCTTATTCAGAACAATTTATAGAAGGCTGAACCACAATCTTGTTGAAAGAAACTACTTCAGTGATGCAAATAGTGTGAACGAGATTTCAACAATGGTTAGACTCCGAAGCAAACTTATAAGCCTGAATTTCATACCACATAGACCCAAATTACCATTGGAGTGCGGTATGTGAAATCATAGAGAAAGAGAGGACGTTATTCATTTCGTTGGAAAATGCCCTACTTTAAAGGAAACAAGAAGGAGCTTTTTTGGAAGTGACTTCTTATCGGATGAACAAGTTGTTGCCTTGCTGAATAAGATAAATGTCGGCAATTTGTACAATTATTGCAAAATCGCGTTAAGTTATAGATCTAGAATTATGAACGAAGATTTCTGATTTATCAAACAATAATCCACTTAAATTAATTCAAACTTAAAGTTGAGAAAAAAAATAATTTAAAATTAACTTTTTTTTTAAATCCACATAAATAATTATAAAAGCTTATTACAATATTTGTATAATTTATGTTAATTGTCAATCTGGCAGGCAGACAGCAAATGCCATGTCATAATGATTTTTTTGTATATATGTAAAAACATGATTTGTAAAATGTATTTATAATATTTTAATAAAAAATCTATCTAAAAAAAATCTTATCTTGAGAAAAATCGAATTGACAGTTTTTTTTATAAAAAATACAAACCTAAAAAAAATATTACTCAAAGTTGGTAAAAATTGATTTTCGACTCAAATATATTTTCAAAAATTTGAGATCATGGCTTCTAACTATTTTCATTTTTTAAAAAATATTGTTGTCAACATTCATTTTGAGAAAAATCGAATTGACAGGTTTTTTACAAAAAATAAAAACCTAAACAAAAATTAATAAAAGTTGGTAAAAATTGATTTAGGACTCAAATATATTTTTAAAAATTAAAAAAAATTGGCTTCAATCTAATTTTCTCCAATAAGAAATATTGTTTTCAACATTCGATAAAATTTTGAGAAAAAAAAATTGACAGTTTTTTAATAAAAAATACAAACCTAAAACAAACATTACACAAAGTTAGTAAAAATTGATTTTGGACTCAAATATCTTTTCAAAAATTAAAAATATTGCCTTATTTGATCTCACAGAAATTTTTTTTCGGTATTCAGAAATTTTTTTATAAAAATCCAACAGTCCGTTTTTTTATAAAAAAAAATGAAATCTACAAAAAATAGTACGCAAATTTGGTAAAAATTGGTGCTCGGTTCTCGATATCTTGTGAACAATAGAAAATATTGAAATCAAATTAATTTCATTCATCCAATTTGTATTTGTTTATATAGGAAATAAAATTTTTTAAGAAATGCTACTAAAATTGGTAAAAAATGATTTTCGACTAAAAATCTCCTTAACAAAAATAGATTTCGAAATTCAAAATATATGCAAAATATTGTTGGTAATTTTTTAATTTTTAAGAATAATTTAACTTGCTGATTGTTTTTTTTTAAACACGAAAACCTACAAGCTTTTAAGCAAGACAAATCGACAGAAGGGATGGGAAGTTATCAGTGTGGGTCGCATCCCAGCCTCTTTTTAAAATTTGATTTTACTGCGGGGAACACCATTCAATCATTCGGCTTAATTCACTTAAATCAACTTAAAAGCTAAGTAACTATATATATGAGGCTAAAAGGGATCTTTTTGAAATAATAAAAAAAAAACATAACTAGTCAAAGCATTTCTCAAATTGAGAGGGTTCGTAAAAAAAAATATGGAGTTTTAAGGACTTAAAGCCCGAAAAGAGGCGATAGATAAACAACAAGTCAGATATCTCTCAACATTCTCCGAAAGTCATGAGGTAATTAACTTATGGTGGTCTTGGTATGGAAGAAAGATCAATGAATCATACCAAGGTATGACTCAAGAGGCAAATCGATGCTCGTTGAAATAACTTAGTCATTTGAATAAATAGAGACCTTGCCTTAAATTAGACATTTCTGATTTTTTAGTTAATTTTAAATTATGTTGGCCTAAGTAATATTCCTAGTTTCCGGCTTCGAGCGCCGAACAAAACATGTCCATAATTCAGAAAACCGCTAAAACTTGGAATTTTAAGAAGGTCAACATCATTAACAAGTGACCAAAAAACCCGACCTACCTAAATTAAAGCATGGTCTGATGTATATAGTTACTGGAATAACCAATATTTAAGCCTTTATAAGGGTAGCACACTTGATAGACATATTCAAGGAGACAAAAGGTTGACCAAAGTTTTATAAGGCCGAGTGCTAAGTTGGGTTAAGTATTATATCGACTATTTGAGCAAGAGGACATTAAACTCTCAGTTGAGGAAAATATAAATTTAAACAATAAAAATAAAATGTCTTAATTTCATTACAAAAGATATACTCGTACTTAATATTGTTCTGTTCTGACAGGTGTGGATTAGATTACCAGAATTGAGAAGCATGGCGTTGTCAGCGTATTAAGAAAAATTGGGAACATTAAGAAATCATTTGCACAACTTTAATGGTGGTGACAAAAAGGAAGAAATAAATTTGTAAGAGAGAGCGCATCTGAGGCTAATTATTTCACAAAACCGGTTTGAAGGCAAGAGTAGATAGCTCAAAAAGAATAAGGACAATTTTATTGCTTATGGCTCCCACGTTCTACAACTCTAGAGTTAGAACGCAAGTTGAAATTTCTTTTTAGTCAATAAATTATTTTTTACTTCATTAATTCAAGATCTTCTTTAGTAGCACCCGTAGCGTGATGGTTAGTGCGTTGGACTGTCATGCAAGGGGTCTTGGGTTCAATCCCTGCCTGTGTCACCTAACTTTTTTCACGGGTACTGGCTCTTGCGAGGAATTGACAAATCCTCCAAGAGTAATTCTTGTCATGAAAAGTGCTTTCTCAAATTAGCCGTTCGGTTTCGGCATATAAACTGTAGGTCCCTAACATCTCTGACAACATTACTTGCACAGGAATGGTTGAGAGTTGTAAGTCACTAGGCCCTGGTTCTTCATGGACTGTTGCGCCACCTAATTTTATTTATTTTTTAATTCAAGATCTTAAGTTGGCTCACTTTAGAATTCAAAAATATAACTGAAATGTTTTTGAAAACTTAGCAAGAACTGTAAGTTTCATAGTTATTAAATTTATATTTATATTACATGTTGTATAATACCAGCGGAATTTTACAAATACGGTACTTCAAACCTATGTGAAACACTTTGTCGTGTGTTCAATCAAATTTTTGAGAGTGGAATTATACCGCTGCGGTTCAAGGAAGCGCTTATTTTTCCAATCTATAAGAAAGGTTCATTGACAGACCCAGCCAACTATCGAGGAATCTCATTTTTAAACAGCTCCTATAAGATATTTACAGCAGTCTTGATCAAACGTTTAAATACATGGATAGCCAGGAGCTGGATACTCCACAATAGACCACATATTCGTTCTAAAAACTATTGCTGATTCGTTCATCACCCGTAAGAAGAAACTCTATGAATTTTTTGTGGACCTAAAAGCGGCATTTGATACGGTAGACCGTGAACTTCTATGGTATAAATTATATGGGTATGGTATGTCTCAGAAGTTTGGAAAACTAATTCAAAGTCTATATAAGGATACCAGAGCTGCAGTTTGGAACGGATATGGAATATCTGAGTGGTTTCAAACATATGCCGGAGTAAGACAAGGATGTGCACTCAGCCCAAGTTTGTTTGCGTTATTCATTGAGGACCTAACTGATTGTTTGCCAGGAGGAATAGAGTATGCAGGAACTCTCATCAAGGCTCTATTATTCGCGGATGATATAGTCATAATGGCGTACTCAACAGAGACCTTGCAATTGATGATGAATAGGCTTGCGGAATACTGCGTAAAATGGAAACTTACTGTCAACACAAGTAAATCTAAAGTAATGGTGATCAAAAATGGTTCGGGAAGACCATGCTCAAATGAACGGTGGTACTTTAGCCGAGAAATGGTGGAACTTGTAAAAGAATATAAGTATTTGGGTGTTAACATCACTATGAATATGAATATGGAAACGCACCTGCAGGAAAAACTGCAAAAATCCAAAACAGCCATCAACGCGACATGGAAAAACTGCTTTAACAATAAATATATCGCGCATAGTAAAAAGTATAAGGTCTTCGAGTCGGTATCAGAATCAGTCCTATTTTATGCAGCTCAGGTTTGGGGAGGAAGGAGGTTTGAAACTGTAGAGAAACTCCTTAGATTCTACATAAAAAGAATATTTCGGTTGCCACCAAACTCACCAAACTACATGGTAATGCTTGAAACGGGACTATCTCCACTTTTTATCAAAACACTAAAACTACACGTCGAATACATAATTAAAGTGTGGAAAATGCCTAACTATAGACTTCCAAAGAAAATAGCTTTACACTCAATACAGACTGAAACGGGATGGTTTAAGAACTGGATGGATATTGCACGAGAGAGTGGAATAATTGCTACCTTGGACAAAGAGGATATTGGATCTTGGCAAAACACAATGTATGAAGTAATCAAAAGACTAGACGAACAAATAAGAACGAATTACCTGCAAAAAGCTTCGGACTCCTTGTACAGAACTATTTACAGTCGACTGGAACACAACCTACAGGATAAAAATTACTTTCGAGATTCGTGCAGTGTTGATGAAATTTCCACTATATTTCGTGTAAGAGGAGAGCTCTTAAGTCTCAATTTCATATCACATAGGCAGGATCTACCCATCTTATGCAGCATCTGTAACTTACGAGAAAGAGAGGACATACTTCATTTTCTAGGCAGATGCCCAGTTTTGAGAGAGACAAGGAAAAGTATCTTAGGACGTGATTATTTATCAAGTGATCAGACTATTGAGCTACTAAATGAAATGGATGTCAAAAAAATATTTCTATATTGTAAAATTGCGCTCGCTTACAGAAAAAGTATAATAACTGAAAATTTCTAAACCCAAAAGTTAATATAAAAGTTTAATTAAAACAAAAACAAATTTAGTATATTATATTGAGAAAACAAAACATGTTACAATAATTGTAGATCCTTAAATATTTATTATAACTGTTGTCAATCAGGCAGACGGCACATGCCATGTTTTATTGATTTTTGTAAATATATATTTGTACACTAATTAATATTTGTCCGAATAAAAATCAACATCTAATCTAAAATCTAATCTATTACATGTTGTAATTGAGATTAAGTATTTGTAAAATATCGTGTCCAAAAAGGTAGGAAGTTAATTTATTTCGATTAAGGGATAATCAAGGATTATAGACAATACACAGTTAAACTACGTCCAATAATTAAAGTTATAGTCATCCATTCGCACAATAGTGCCTATTTTAAATATTAAATTTAGTTTATAGTTAAAATGCATATTATTTCTAAAATGATTTTTAATTTTTTTACTTCTTCAAAAAATTTTGTTTGTAAAAGTTGTTTGGTAGTTTTGACAGTTATGCAGATAAATTGACATTCGACTATAGGTAAAACATTTTGGGAACCTCTTATTTGTGGCCACTTTAAAGGAAATTCGTTTTGAAAAAACTATATTCGCACTGTTTTTCGTTTTCAATCACTCAACTTCAATAATTTAAAAGAGATTTTTTTATTTAATTTTAACCAATTAAAAAATAACAAAATTCCAACTTCAATTCTTAACTGTAGACACAACATTCTAGCATAACTTACGTCAAAATAAACAAAAAGTTATCAATATTTCATGACAATACCCAAGTTTGCTCTTCAACTTCTATATTTAGTGAGTTCTGAAAAAAAAATCCCTAAGTTATGTTCAACTTTGACTAAACAAAATCGGCCTAAGGCTAAGAGATATTTTGTTTAAGGCCTTTCTAAAATCAATGGGTATAAATTGATTGAAGTCATTGACTAAATTGTCGTATTGACTACCAAATTTGTCAATATTACAACCTTTAGAAGTAAACATTCTTCGATTGTTTCACATTCTTCAGTTTCGGTAGTGAATGTGACAATTGACTATTAAAATTGTTACATTCACTATACGGTAGTCAAATTAATTTTCGATTTTCAAAAAAAAAAAATTGCCATATTGACTACCGTAATTTTCTTATTCACAACTACCGTTGTCATATAGAGTTTCAATTTCTTTTAAACAAAGTTGTAATATTGACGACTAAGTTATAAAAAAATTTGGATCCCAAAATTGACAAACAAAATTGTGTTATTGACTATTTAATAGTCAATTTGACTACCAAAATAGTCAATACGATGACTTTTTTCGTTCTGTGTGAGCTCTATCGGCTCCTTCCTTTCAGAAATCGTTGGCAAAACTGAGACTTGTTCAAAAATACTCATAATAACATTTACCAACATGCTCTAAGTACTGTTAGAAGATTCGTCGTTAAACGGCTTCAACCGCAAAAGACTGCCATGTCCTTTTCCGATCGAGTCTCTAATAAATTCTTAAGAAGTCCTATGCTGCCTTCATTAAGCATTGAAAACCAATGGCAACATTGCCTTGCAGCCATCAGGGATGCCTCCACTGAAGTGCTAGATTTCACACGGCCACCACAGCAAGACCCCTGGTTTGACCACGAATACTGGCAACTGGCAAGCACACGCAGCTAAGCAAACAGACATACAAACCGTCACTGCACCGAAGGACCAGAGCTGCTCGCGAGCTCTACGAGCAGAAGAGGAGAGAGGAACACCGGCTTCTTAGATGGAAAAAAAAAATGGAGCATGACAAGCGCGCGATCGAGAAGATAGAAGGATGTCACAACAGGAACGCGGTACGTAAATTTTACCAAAAGGTGAAAAACCTCCCAAGGATACCAGCCACTAACCGAAGCCTTTAAAGACGATCAGGGGAACATCGTAATAGAACCGCAATCTATGTTGAGAATATGGAAACACCACTTCTTCAAATTATATAACGGCGATGACGAACCGCTATAAGGGAGATAGAATCACTCAACCCAGGCGACGTAGATCAACAATTTCGCCTACCCGACCTCGACGAAGTGAAGATAGCTTTATCTGAACTGAAGTCACACAAAGCTGCTCGAGCTGGCGGCATCGCTGCCGAATTATACAAAGCAGCAGGCGATGACTTGGTAGGAAGCATGCACCAACTTATCTGGAACATATGGTCGGAAGAAAGCATGCCCGATAAGTGGAATAGCAGCACAGTTTGCCCAACACATAAGAAAGGAGACCCTCGAAATTGCGCCAACTATAGAGCCATCAGTCTCCTTAACATTGCATATAAGATCCTCTGTGCCGTATTATGTGAACGCCTGAAGCCGTTCGTCAACAACTTGATAGATCCTTATCAGTGTGACTTCAGACCAGGAAAGTCCACCATCGACCAAATATTCACACTACAGCAGATCTTCGAAAAAACCCAGGAACTTCAAATCAATACCCACCATCTCTTTATCGATTTTAAAGCCGCGTATGACAGCATCTATAGGGAAGAGCTCTACAGAGCAATGTCTAGTTTTGGCACGCCTGTCAAACTTATCCGTTTGTTCAGAACGACGATGGAGAATGAAGGCTGCTCTATCAAGGTCGGAAAAGATCTCACCGATGCATTTGATGTCAAAAATGGTTTAAGACAAGGAAACGCACTATCATGCGACTTCTTCAATATCGTTCTGGAAATAATTGTGCAAAGCTCAACCTTCGATACTAGAGACACAATCTTCCGGAGAAGATGAGCAAGACCAAGTATATGCTTTCATCAAAAATGGACATGGAACGATGACGTCTTAGACAAAACGTCACTATGAACAGCTATAACTTTGAGGTAGTTGAGGACCGCTATAATCTCAGACAATGACACCAGCGCTGAAATCAAACAAAGAATAACTCTTGCAAATCGCTGCTTCTTTGGACTTAGAAGGCAATTGAGTAGTAAAGCCATCTATCGAACATCAAAAATCAGCATCTATAAGACTTTCATCATCCCGGTTGTCATTTATGGCGCTGAGGCCTGGACCCTGACAAAAAAATATGAGAGCGTCTTAGGATGCTTTGAGAGAGAAAAATTCTTCGGGTGATTTTTGATCCCGTCTGCATAGATGGAGAATGGAGGAGAAGATATAACGACGAACTGTACGGGCTGTACAGCGACACTGACCTAGTTAACAGTTTTTGATCCCGTCTGCATAGATGGAGAATGGAGGAGAAGATATAACGACGAACTGTACGGGCTGTACAGCGACACTGACCTAGTTAACAGAATTAAAGTCCAACGACTTAGATGGCTAGGTCATGTAGAGCAAATAGATATCAACGCTCCAGCCCGGAAGGTCTTCGAATCCAATCCCGAGGGACGGCGCAGTAGAGGTGGAACGCGACTCAGATGGCGCACGCAGGTGGGTGAAGAACTCAACCAACTTGGCGTGCGAAACTGGAGGCAGCTAGCTAAGGACCGAGATGGCTGGAGACGCATGTTGGTTGAGGTCCAGGTCCGCCCTGGACTGTAGCGCCAACTTAAGTAAGTAAGTAACATGATCTAATCAAAACTGAGGATAAAATAAAGCGAAATCACAAAATCTGTTCTATACACATATTGAAAAAGTCAAGACAAATACGGAATAAGTAACAACTTTGTTTTAAATTGTTTAAAGGATCACAATAAAACTGAGTTACTGCCACAGTAGGTTGACCTTTTGTCTATGAAAACTATTGCGGGGTATTTTGTTCTTCATTGAAAGCCATTCACCGAAAATAAAAACCTTAACATCAAATCAGCATTAAATCAGATCTATTTCGATCGTTGTTCAATTAAATTATTTTATCAGTAAACTTGATGTTTTTTTGGGTTCTCAGTTTCTTTAGCAAAATTTAAAAAAAAAGTTGGTGACAATCAAAATTTACAAGATCTTACTTTATCTTTAAAAGCATTTTCATGCGACTCGACGTATTCATCAATTTGGCTACATTATTTTTTGTTATATATTATATTTATCAATCAAATAGAAATGTCCTTGTGTGATATAATAATATCCTACCATATGTCTCAATTTGTTCCTATTGTGGATTTAGTGGGTATTTTATGTTTATTAAGGACAAATTTGCTTATTGTTTTATGGTACTTAATTCTTAAGAGGCAATTTATTAAGTTTTTGAACATAATAATTGGAAATATACTTGTAGGACAATTTTATATTGTTTACATTTTATCTTATAAGTATAAGTGCATATGTATATGTATTGAGTTATACATATGTATATGAGTATGTACGTTATTTAAATATTTTGTTGTTTTTTTTTTTTGTTTCGCAGACTTCGGACTTAAATCAAAATAATGACCAAAGCTAAATTTGATGGGATTTTTTGTTGTTGGATTTATTACTATACTTTATAACTTTGGGACAAAACAAGTAAACAGAAGATGGATTTAATATGAACTGGGACTCGGACTGGTTACTCATAAAAGAAATTAAACAAACATTTGTATAGGTAGTGGACACATCATAAGCTAGAAGCACCCACGTATTATTTTCATTTTATTTGGCAAATATTTAACAAACTGTTTATTAATATAGCAGTTAGACGTCTAGATGATACTTATACCATTTCATATGATTACGATAAAACTGTAACTCAGAGGTTATAAAATTCCATTCATAGTTTGTTGCTTTAGACACAGACAAAATATGTGTGACCCTTTCTAAAAGATTCTATTTCATAATCAGCTATAGGCTTAAAGATCTTGTACAAAAATTGACAAATTTGTATTGTACAGACAAAATTAAAACGGTATATAACGATTAAGTTTTTTGAGTTGTGACAATTATGACACATATGTATATCCCTGATTTTATGATTATGTTGTTAATGACAATTTTGACAGCCCTTAAATTATATGGAAACCAAGTGAATCTCACCCGTGGAGTGATGGTTAATGCCTGAGATCAATAACTGCCTAGGTTAGGTTAGGTTAGGTTATAGTGGCTGTCCAAGATGGAAACGGACGCACTTAGGCCAGTTTAATGGCCCATTGTGATACCACATGAATCTTGAGGCTTCCTCCTAAGCTCAATGGAACCAGTTTGAGTCCCTTACGAAACGTGAGTGGCTGATTATGCTGATATGATTTAGATCGTTTAGATCTTTAAAGAAGAATTCCTCTAGGTAATTCTTGCGTTTTTGAGCCAGAGCAGGGGCATGTGCAGAGAAGACAAAGAACTGTTTCTTCCCCTTCCTCGTCTTTGCAGCTTCTGCAAAAATCATTTGAGAATACGCCTAATCTCGTGGCGTGCTTTCCTATTAGACAGTGTCCGGTTATGACACCTATTATCGAGCTTATATGCGATCTACTTGGAGAGAGCAAGCACCTTGAACGTTTTAAATCCAGTGTTGGCCAGATGTTTTTTGTGACTTGACACGTGTTGATGTTGTTCCAGCTGGTGCCTGCCCTCTTCACAGGGTCTTGCATTAGCAACAGTTTACAAGTAGCTATTGGTATGCCAAATGTGGTAGGATGGGCTGAACTGTACCGTTCCAGGTGAGTTCATCTGCCTTACAGTTACCTGGAATGTCTCTATGGCCCGGCAGCCAGCAAAGGTGAATACTAAACTGTTGTGCCATCTCCATTAGAGATGATCGACAGTTATGGACTGTTATAGAGTTTGTAGAAACAGAGTCCAGAGATTTGATAGCGGCCTGACTATCTGAGAAAATACGGATATCAGATGTTGATATCACGTTTTCTCTAAGCCAGGAAAAGGCTTCTTTTATCGCCAAAAGTTCCGCCTGGAATACGCTACAATGATTGGGAAGGCGGAATGAGAGACTTAATTTCAGTCGTTCCTCCACCAACCCCTTCTTTTGTTTTTGACCCATCTGTATAGAAATGGATTGACTCATTTCCCAGGAATGTCCTATACTCCCAAAAAGATCTGGGAGGTATAGAAATCTAAAAATTTCTGTCGAATTGCAGTTGGGGGATGGTGTAGTCTGTGTGCTTTGGAATTGATTCTAAATACCTAAGAATTACGCCAATGTTGTTGTTAGTCCACTGCGACGAAGCTTTGAAGCGAATAGCAGAGCTTGCAGCTATTTGTTTGCTAAAAATGTCAAGAGGTGTTAGGTAGAGTAAGGTGTCCAGTGCCGCAGATGGGGTCGTGCGAAGCGATCCGCTTATACATAGGCAAGCTGAACGTTGGACTTTATTTTATTTATCCCGGTTTATACCTTTCTCTAAAGCAGTCCACCATACTGCCACACCGTACATTAAAATCGGTCTGATTCTGGGTTTTAAGCCCCATTTATTTTTTTTGCAAGAAAAGAGCGCTACAGTAGCTTTCTTGACTCTTTCCTGTACGTTGCGTTTCCAATTTAGTTTTTTTTATCTAAGACAAGACCCAGGTATTTAGCTTCGTCTGAGAATTTTAATTAGATTCCTTTAATATTGGGAGAGTTGACAAATGGAATTTTGTATCTCCTCGAAAATAAGACTAAATCAATTTTGTATTAGTCTGTCCAAGGCATTTTGTAAGAGTTTTTTTAACGTGTTAAGATGCTTTCCTGAAACTGCTATAGCAACGTCGTCCGCATAGGCTATCACTCTGAAACCCTCCGCATCCAGACTAGTTAGGATTTCATTCACCACTAGGTTCCAGAGGAGAGGGGATAGAACACCACCTTGCGGTGTCCCTCTATTAACGAATCGTCTGCCAGAAGAGTTGCCCAGTTTTGAGTTAATTATTCTGCTAGTAAGCATTAAATTAATTAACTCCCGAAGCGAATTCTCTACATTTAGAGATGTTAGTGCAAATGTGATTGCAGATGTGTCCACGTTGTCAAAAGGCACCTTCGATGTCAAGGAAAGCAACCATAGTGAACTCTTTATGATGGAGGGAATATTCGACGGTGCGTACTAAGCTGTGTAACGCTGTTTCCACCGATTTACCTTTACAGTAGGCATGTTGAGACGAAGAAAGAAGTCCTGTATCAATACTTGCCCTTAAATGGATATCAATCAATCTTTCCAAGGTCTTAAGAAGGAATGATGATAGACTTATAGGTCGTAGATCTAAAACCTATTTATTTTATTTATTTATTTTTATTTATTTATTTATTGTTGTAATGAAAATTGCTTTCTCAAATTGGCCGTTCGATTTGGCTTAAAACTGTATGTTCCCTCCATCCCTGACAACATTACTCGCACAAGGAATGGTTGTAAGAGCTGTACGTCACTAGACACTAGTTCTCAACAAACTGTTGTGTCACCTAATTTATTTATTTATTTTAAGTAAATCTTATGCTAAATAAACGCATGAAAACGTATAACACGTTTATTCCTATGTGTGACTTTTGTGACAAGCTCTACTTATACCAATTTTATTTTATAGTCTGTTGGTTTCCATACACAACATAATTATGTGAAAATAAGCGTTTTACTGGTTTACAAAATAATGCATCAAAAATACTGAAACCATTGTAACAAAACAAAACCATTAATCACAGCTTTATTTCATAGCAATCACAAGGTTTTAGTAGGAATAAATAATTTATTGAACAAACAACACATTGCTTTAAATTTTATACTGGATTTTACAAAGGCCAAACAAAATCAACATCAATGAATTAAGTGTTTTTTTTTGTCAATTTTTTGTGACCATTGTGACATGATAAAATCTTTGACTGCAATCATAGAAATATTGCAGTTTGACAAGACATTGGGTTTTAATACAAAGTGCAGATCATTAATATCAAGACACTGAACAAACACAAGCACGACGAAATATCTTGCTTGCGTTGCTTCTATGACACAACAAGCAATGCTAATTAGGTCACAAAGTTCCATACATGATGATCTAAAATTACATGCAGAATGAGTATTGAACTGAAAAATGAAAGCCAATAAAAAGTTAGAAGCTTTTATTATAGTTTGTGACCATTATGACACAAAAAAACAAATTTTTTATGAGGTTACATTATATAACTTGGGTTTGAATTTTGACAGAGATAAAGTTTAATTATTGATTTTCAATTTATTTTGTGTCCATTGTGACAAGCGTTACCTTGAGTAACCTCTATACAAATCCTCCAACAAATATTTTTCATTTTAAATTAAGGTACCTACTACAAAATAATTTTTCTTATCTATACAAATGGCTTAGAATCTTTTGATCTGTTTGCTGAAAGGACATTTTTTTTTCTGGTCACTGTTAACTTCATTCAAAAAACTAATAGACTCGATAAGTCTTCCAGTTTTATTTAATTTAACTACCAAATGAATAAGCTGTGCCTTAAATGACCTTAAATATTCACTTTCTACCATCTTCTTTTGTATCTCTAAACAAAAACCACAAAAACAGCATGAACAAAAAGCAAAAATACTATATACAATATTATTAACACAAACCAAGCACACGGAAGTATATATGTATATAAAAAGAAAGAAACAATAAACAGGAACATTTAAAACCTTCCAAATCTAATCTTTTAATTATTTCCATTAACGTTTCTGTTAAGACTCAAATTAAATTACCCAGCACACTGAATAATCTCTGATGTTGATGTTGATGTTGACGTGAATGTTGCTATTGCTGTTCCTGTTGATGTTGACGTTGATGTTGCCATTTTGCTGCTTCCGTACAACTCTTGGCCCGTCGTCGGTCGTCGTCGTCGACGTTACCGTTCTGAAGTCTTCAGTTCAGTACTTAGATCTACTTTTTAAGTTTTCGTGTTTTTTTCATTTTTTATTTTGATTTGGGTAAAATTTAATTTTGAACGATTTGCAGTTGGTGCAATCAGTGTCACACTGGTGTAGTGATTTCGGGGCGGATGTAGGCGAAGCCACAGCACAAAATCATATTAGAGTCAAAGAAAAACGAGAACAAGAAATTTAACTCTATTGAAAATAGAGTCCTTGCAATTGGACATGAACATTCGAATTGAAATGTTACGTTGGCGTAACAAAGAAACAGTGGTGCAAGTATTTGTTTTTATGGACAAAAAAAGGATATGGTTTTTTGATATTATAATTTAAATTGATTTTTCTGAGAATTTATTAATTTCCCATAGGAAGTTATTAGAATCGGTCCGATTTGTCGAATTGAAAATTTTGATATTTCTCGACGTTTCAAGGTCCCTAGAGTCGAAATAAAAGATTTTTAGAGAGATGAAGAAGTTATTAGTGTGGGTCGCATCCCAGCCTCTTTTTTGTATTTAAAATTGAAACTATATTTTACACGGAACTAGCTCAATGAATTTGAATAGTAGGAAGCATTATGAACGCTCTCTTCTACACTGATAATTTGGTAGTTATGCCTGAAGCTCTTAAAATCTACAATTGTTGATAAACCACCTAGTTTCATACTGCGAAAAGTGAGACTTTTCATAATCGGAATGGTTTTCTTAGTAAGTAATCAGGGTAATTCAGCGCTAAACTATAATCACAGATAAAATCATATGATCCAACGATTATTTGTGCTATAGTTGTTTTCTGCGACTTAACCGTCTTGATGCCATGAGAGAGTATACGTACGTACTTTGAAGTAAAACTAAAAGTCCACTTCGAACAAAACAATTAAAACAGAAACTTATAAACTCTACTTGGAAAAATATTTTGTTCTATGAACACGTTGGCCTGTCATCTAAGTACACAATCTTTGATTTACGAGTAGTCGTTAAATCGACATTGTTTTACAGTAGAACCGAAGAATTTGAAGAAATGGAAAAACTGCAGAGAAAATTCATCAACAAATTGTTCAACCTATTACAGTATACAGGGTTTTTTAATTTTAATTTGCATTTTGATATAAAAAAGAACATTTTTATAAGAAATAATTCACCATAGAGTTGCATAAAAATCGTTGAAAGTGGTGAAACTGATCAACAACCATTTTTGGGTTTACAAGTCATAAATTCGTCAATTCTTCTTATTATCGTTACCTATAGAAAGAAAATCGGCTACATAACTGAAGATGATTTTCAATGAATGATTTTGATCATTTTATTGCAATTTAAGAAATCATTCAGTAATGATACTACGTTGCTTGTAATCGACTGACTTTTTTTTATATAATAAGCACACACTCAAGGGGATATTACTACCCTTATTATGCAGAGGCACAGTGTGAGCACTAGGAAGATGAGAGAGGGTTTGAAAGGAGATGTCGGTGCACATTGGTATTTAATTCCTGAATATTGCTATGACTAGGAAAGACAAAGTGTGGTAAGGCATTCTACATTCGCGTTGTGCGACTAAAGAACGCATCTCTGTATTTGACAGTACGGCCGAAGTTAGAGACGAGGGTACACTGTTAAGCATTTTTAGAAACGCGAGTATTACGGTTGAACTGTTTAAGGGGAGGAATGCAGCTGGCTATTTCACTAGAGCATAATCCGGTAAAATAACGATAAAAAAGGGTCAGACAAAAAACCTTACGACGATGGTGAAGCGAAGTAAATGAACTTATTATGATATTATTACCTATCAATTTAAATGCTTTACTTTCAATATATTATCCAAGAGGCTTAAGTAAGCACCAGCCCAGAGGTGAGAGTTATAATCAAGCTTTGGACATATACAAGTCTTGTATGAATTTTATAAATATGCTTCAGAAAACTTTTTAATAAAACTAACAGATGCATACAACTACATCTTCATGAGCGATGACTTTCCGGAAAGCTTCCGAAAGAATATCATTTTCCCAATTTTCAAAAAAGGCGACGTTAACGAACCAACAAACTATCGTGGCCAATCTTTTATGAACTCTGTCATGAAAATCTTTACAGGTGTAATTTTAGAAAGACTTACGCTATGGGTTCAAGATAACAATCTGCTAAGCGAATATCAGGCTGGTTTCAGAAAAGAATACTCAACGGTGGACAATATATTTTCTTTGACGTGTATTGCTAGATCATTCCTAACGAAAGGAAAGAAGTTATACACTTTCTTCATTGACTTCAAGTCAGCTTTCGATTCAATTGATCGGAATGCATTGTTTTACAAGCTAAGCTGCTTAGGTATATCCACAAAAATGTTGAGTACGCTGAAAGGACTTTACGCGAGCAACCAGACAACGGTATGGAATGGAACAGAAAGATCTGAATGGTTCCACACGACATCAGGTGTTAAACAAGGCTGTCTTCTGAGCCCAGTTCTATTTTCTCTTTTCCTAGATGATCTCACTACATTTTTACCTGGTGGAATTAGTTTTTCCGGTGCCACAATTAAAGCACTGTTATATGCAGATGATGTTGTCATATTTGCAGAGACTCCAAATATGTTGCAAATAATGATAAACAAACTCCAATCATATTGTAACCTATGGAATCTGACTGTTAATACCAATAAATCGAAGGTAATGATATTTCGCAACGGAACAGGACGATATGCAAGAGAAGAAAAATGGAAATGGGAAAATGTAGATCTTGAGGTGGTGAGGGAGTATAAATATTTAGGGGTAATCATAACGCCATCACTATCTCTACAAAAACATTTAAAGGCAAGGCTAATCGAAGCAAAAAAAAAGCTATTAACTGCAACTGGAAAGGAATCTTAAGTAAGAAGCATATTGCCCCAAGCACAAAGTTTAAACTATTTGAGGCCGTAATGCTATCGATATTATGCTATACTGGCCAGGTATGGGGATTTCAGCAGTATGAGGAGGTAGAAAAACTTTTAAGATATTTTATTAAAAAAATGTTCTGGCTCCCAGAAAATACACCTAGAAACAGGAGTGGCAACACTCTATATCTTCACATTGAAAATGCATCTGCAATATATATTTAAAGTTATAGAGCTACCAAATCATCGGCTACCTAACATAATCGTTAGACATCTGCTTTCTAGGAAATCCCAGTTCCTTGAAGAGTGGACTCGACTTGGTCTTGAACATGACATCCAGTTGCTAGAATCAGTTATAGAGGATTGGAAAACTTTATGCCCACTATTGCTTGGAAAAATTGAAGCATCATTTTTTGCAAAATTTGGAGAGTCGGCTCAACAAAGTGAGTCCCGAATCCTATATGGACAATTAAATTACGACATGGGTGTGAACAATTATTTCGACGATCGATATCGTATCAGTACAATAGCCTTAATTTTCAAAACCAGAGGGGAATTGTTGCGTTTAAATTACCAACCACACGGCTCAAACGACAACACTCGGTGCACATTATGTAATCTCCAAGAAACCGAAAATGTAACGCATTTCCTAGGAAGATGCCCTATCCTTCAGACAATCCGACGCGCTTTCTGGGGAAAAAACGTCCTCAGCAATGATGATATCATTTTAATTCTCAATGGTGAAAACTGGACGCCATTGTCCAGTTTCGTCCGCACGGCGCTGAACTATAGAAAACAAATTATCAACCAAGCTTTTTAAAAATGATCGAATACCTCATTCAATTTTCTTTTTGACATTAAAACTATAATTATAATAATTAATATACTATAATTAGAATACATTTATGTCTTTGTATATAAATTTAAACTCCTTTTTTCTGGCTGACGGCAAAAGCCAATGCTATACTTTGTGAATTTTTAAAACAAATATGTAAATCAATTTTCTGCTTAATAAAATCACACATTTTACTACTTACTACTACTACTACAAGTCTTGTAGATAACAGCCAGATCAGAAGGGGTGAAACATTTCTTGCATCGCCTAAGGAAACCCACACACCTTACGACATTTTCTGCGACATCGCGTATGTGATCATTCCACAAGAGGTGGTTAATGGCACACCTACCGAGAATATCGAGATGTTCAGTCTTATTTATGTAATACCATCCATGGATAATGTCAAAGGGCTATATCTCGCTTTAACGATACAAGACAGCATTGGGCTATCGAAGCATTGAATTCCACGCCGTTTTTTAATCCCTATTGTACAATGCTATTTAGGTCGGAATTTAATGAGCTTTCCATACTTTGTCGTTGCAGTTCCACATCCACAAAAGCTAAAATAAAAGTTGCAGACAGGAGATCATTGATAAAAATGAGAAGTGTTGGAGATAGAACAGAACCCTGAGGCACACCAGCATTTATTTTGTGGTTTTCAGACTTGAATACATCCAATACTACTTTCATTGAAGAATGCGAAAGGTAATTACTAATCCAATGAAGCAGGGAATCATGAAAAACGAAAGCACGCATTTTCGATAAGAGTGCCTGATGCCATACCCTTTTAAATGCTTTTGAAATACCAAGTGTAATAATCTTACTTTCTCCATAGCGATGTAAAAATTTGCTCCACTGTTCGGTAGGAGTAGGACAGATAAAAAAGCTTACGCAGTGGATTTTCCAGCATTAAAGAACACCTCTTCAGAACAATAACGGGGATACCATCCGGACCAGCGAATTTATGTGTGTTTAGATCGCTAAGAACTCTTGCGAAAAAAGATTGGTCCCATAGAATCACTAACTCGCTCAAGTACAGGCGGAGTCATAACATTCACTGGCAGCGTAGAATTAGCGCCGAAATGCCTAGCAAAGAGATAAGCTTTCTCTAAAGAGCTAACAAAAGGAGTGTCAGGAGTGGCTTGAGCTCTTTTGTTAACTGAACTTTTAAAGCCTTTAAGTTCATCAGAACAAAGGGCTACAATATTTTCAGCTGTGTTTGATAGGCGCACGCCACACACAGTTTCAATTCTGTATATCACTGCCTCATTTCAATAGGTCAAGTTTAAATTAAAGTTTCGCCACTGCCAGTCGAGATGTTGCTACCCAACGTCGAGCTAAAAGTGTTTTAGTTCTGAGAACTATGACTGCTTAATGTTTACCACTTTTGAATCTTATCTTTAACTATTTCAATCCGGTAAAGAGTGCAGCGTTCCTTTTTTAGTAAGGACGTCTTTGTACTTCGATTAAACATCGTCGTAAAGTTTCTTGCATCATCTTTTTACTGTTATTTTAACAGACTATGCACTTAAACAATTCAACCGTACTCCTCGCATTGGTAGGAATGCTCATCAGGTTTACCTTTGAGTCCAACTTCGGCTGTATTCAGAAGTCCAGAGATTTATTCTTTAGCCACACTGCGTGAATGTGAAATACCTTTTATATATATGTATCTTTTCTTGTCATTGCAATATTCAAGAAGTCAAAACCAATGTACAACGACACCTCGTTTCTAACCTCTCCCTTTTACCTTTCATTGAAAAACATTTATTACGTTGTTCACCATTAATGCTCTTAACTCAAATTTAACATAAAACTCGTATATTCACTCAAATAAAGCCGATAATTTATTGAATGTTGGATCTTAAAGCCCCACTAAACTAGAGCACAAGTACACTTTAAATGTTTTTTAACTTCATTTTTCAAACACAACTGAATTCAAGTGTATTTCCTACGAATTAATTCAACTAGTATCATTTTTCTTTATTTCAACAAACCCTATTGAAAAGCTCTTTAAAAGTTTTAAAGTCACTTTAAAATTTAATTCACTTATAAATCAACTGCCCTTAAGTAATATGTAGGCCAAATATTATTCACAGAAAATTAAGTTATGTTTTCGCGGCATATAGAACTTCTCTTTAAAAAAAAAAAAAAGAATTTAATTTCCTTCAAAGAAAATTCCACGAAGTCCACGCTTAAGAAATACAGAAACCGTATTTTAATGTTGTTTTGTCTTTAAATTATTTATGTTCAAGTGAATTCATAGCTTTGAGTTCCAAAAGTAAATTGAAAGTAAATTAATACTTTTTACTTTATTTTTGTGTTCAGACTGTAAATTTAATACCCCACTGTAAATGTTGGACTTTTTACCAGAATGAGAAACTTGCAATTGCATTGGGTCGAATACGAATCGTTGAGTACGAATGTACACATTGTGCAATTGTATGCACACGTTTTTCTTCCCTTCCTTTACTTGGAGAAACTTTTTCGCCAAACTATAGCTGGCGCGTTACTCTGCTGCTGGTGGAAAGTTGTTTTGCGATGTGCTCTATAATACACTCCTTGTCGTGTCGTGAATAATATAAGTAAGGGACGCACACCAACTAAGGAAGGAAGGAAGTCGCGCGAAAAGTTAAGCTTTTCTTGAGGTTTCTACGTAGTGTAGGTAACAGCTATACCTATAGAGATATCCTTAAGAAAACTTTGACTTTGGTTGGCTCGATACACATTGGGTAAACTTATTAAATTTATTTTTGTAGGTCCTTTCTCCTTGACAGGGTGACAGGGTAAGTTCCATGAAAAAGGTGCTAATTTTTAAATATTTCCATAATAAAGACATTATTTGAAGTTGATCGCATTCAATGGTGCACTGAGGCGTATACGCACTTTTTTTTTTATTTTATATCGAATTTAAAACAAATTTTGGTATGAATCACTCTATATACCTAAAAGGGCAGCTCGCCCTTGATATGCTCATTATAGTGTTTGGGTATGAAACTTCAGCTGCAATGGAGTAGGTAAAACTTATTATTAGATTTAAGTTTTCAATCAATCACTTTGACATAGATATTTTTTTTTTTAAATAAGTTCAAAAATCATTTTTTGTTTCGTTCATATCAGCTGGACCACCCTTTTAATAAAATATTACTTGCCATGATGATGGACATCTGCGATGTTTATACATACACATATATTTTTTAAGGAAAAGATTTGCTTTAGCTTCTTTTCTTCACGTAGCTAAACTATAACACTGCTGCGCGTTCATTCATTGTGAACAGATGATGGATGTTTGACTTTACCATCAAACTTTTGCAGCTCGTTTACGAAACATCTTAGATAAATTTGTTTTTATTTGTTGTTTTCTTCATATTTGTGTATATCAAAAATGAAAACAAGTAACGTGGGACCTATGCATTTTATAAGTAAATATTGGCAAAGAAAATTCATAAAGTTTATGAATCATAAATTATCCAAATATTGAATACAATTTTAACTAAACTTAAATGGATATTGTTTTTGATAATAAAATTAAGGTGTTTCAACTTAAATGAAACTTAAAGATTTTCCATTCGATTTGAACTAAAGAAATTATGACACAGATAAAGCACTATTTTTTGTATTTACTTAGACGGTTCATATACACTATTATATTATATGAAAAATGCTCTGTTCCATGTCTGTATATATTTCGATACATATTTTAAATTGTTATCTAATTTGTGTAACAATTTAAACGCACGAAAGTCATGTATACAAAATAAACAGTGTCAAGTTGCTAGCAATCGCAATATCGCATAATAACAATAGTGGTGTTCGCCGTTATGGCCGCCAACGTCTTTTTCCAAAAGACCTATTCATACAAAACAGCTAGGTAGAACTACTTAGTGAACACCTCATATGGTAGCTAGTACGCGTTTTCCACATCCCAACATCCACAAAAAAAACTTGGAGTTCTACAGATCAATCTACCGTCAACCAGATTGACCATACTGCAATCGACGCTACACACGCTTCCAGCATCATGGATGTCCGAACTTTCCGAGTCAGACCACTACCTAGTTGTAGCCAAGGATGTATTTCAGGTTTCCAGACCCAAGGCAAAATAGGGAGATGCTGGGAAAAGATACAACGTCGAACGGCTACAACATGGCAACGGTGGCAACATTGCCAAGATGCCAAGATTCGACTCAGACGAATATTGCCATATCTAAGCTGAAGTCTAACAAGGCCGCTTTAGCAGATGGCTTGAATGCCGAGCTCTTCAAAGCAGCTGGAGATAATTTGGTTAGGAGCATGTATTAACTTATCTTTAAGATATGGTCGGAAGAAAGCATGACCTATGAATGGAACATTAGTATTGTTTGCCCGATTCTGAAAAAAGGAGACCCTCTTAACTGCACCAACTATAGAGGAATCAGTCTACTTAAAATCGCTTACAAAATCTTCTCTGCCGGAATATGTGAACGTCTAAGGCCCATCGTCAACAACCTGATCCGTCCTTTTTAGTGTGGTTTAGGACCACGAAAGTCCACAGTCGATCATATACTCAAATTACGGCAGATCCTGGAAAAACCCAAAAACATCAAATCGACACCCACCATCTTTTCACCGATTTCAAGGCCACATATGACATCATCTACAGGAACGAACTGTATAGAGCCATGTCTAGTTTTGGCATCCCTGCCAAAATCATCCGTTGGTGCAGGATGACCGTGGAGAATTCACTCCATAAAGGTTGGAAACAACTCAACAGAATCTTTTGATGACAAAAAAGGTTTTAGACAAGGCGATGCGCTGTTATACGATTTTTTTAACATCGTACTTGAAAGATTAATGCAGAGCTCCCACATTACATCGATGTTAAGGAAATCCCATGAAAACACATTTCCTTGTCTGAACGATCAAACTAGATAACTTAACCGTCAACTCGGAGATGTCTACAAACACCTTTGTTAACCTGGTTGAGGCGTTGACCGACTGTAAACGGTTACAAAAAAAACTTAAAGTAGCCTACGAAATAAGATCAATAACGCCAGCGAAAAATTACTTCAAATGTCTTACGAGAAAAGACCATCTAAAGCAATCCAAAAATTACAAAGAAGTTTCGAATGAAGACTACCAAGATTTTCCCCTTTTAGGTTTGTTAACAAAGGTGGGTTTATTTAAACAAAATATTTTGAGAGGGAGAGAGATTAAAAAGATTATGTTAAGTTATTTCGAACTTTAAAGGAGCAGCACGATTTCTGCATGGTTTTCCTGTATTAACCGACGAGTTTAGCAGATCTGCCAAATCTATTCATGGCTCTATACAACCCGCCTATGTAGTTGTAGATGCCCTGAAATCGATGAAGAGATGATACATGTGTCGGTTTGATGTTCCTGGATTCTTCTAGGATCTATCGTAATTTAAAAATTTTAATGACTATGGACTTAAATTGTCTAAATCTACACCGATAAGTACCTATCAGGTTGTTGACGACCTATCAGGTTGTTGACGAAGGGCTTTAGACATTTATATATTCTTATGGCATAGAAGATTTTGAATATGATGTTAAGAAGCTTGTGAAGCTATCATCTTCTTACATTTGATTAGTATAGGGTGTCCCAAAATTAACGCAAGAAATCTTGCGTTAATTACAAACAAGTTGATATACATATTTATTTAGAAACGAAATCTCATCAAATGGTAACCTTTTTGGATTGATTAAGTGTTTAAAAAAATACTTGTCTTTATAAAGGGTGTCCCAAAATTAACGCAAGAAATCTTGCGTTAATTTTGGGACACCCTATATAAACAACGCCGTTTTTCAAAATAAAGGGTTTTCAATTGGTGCGGGTAGATTTTGGCGCCCGGTGGCGGCCATTTTGTTTTGGTGACATCTGTCAAATCTTTTGTTTATTATTCAGTTGTTATGCCAAATCATCATGTCAAGTTACACGATTGAACAGATCATTTTACGGTAGACGTGGTGGTCCTTCACTCTCGACTCTTTAACTTTTGCACAAGAACTCGGCCTTTCGCAGATTTCAACTTGGCGAATTTTGCATTGCAAGTCTAGCTCAAAGTTCATGACCATAGATAACGCTGCGCCATTTGTTCGCTTACTGGGCTTCGAATCGTTTGGAAGAGGGCTACAATTTTGGCCGAAAAATCATATCTTTAGTGACGAGGCTCATTTTTAGATCAATAGCTGTGTTAACAAGCAAAATTGCCGTATATGGCATGACACCAACCCAAGCAAGGTTCACCTCAAATCCTCAAATGAATCCTCAAAAAGTTAGGTGCGGGGAATAAATCCACGGGAACTAACTCCACTGAGGGATTTAGTTCCCACCCAGTGGGAACTAAATCCACTTTAGTAAAGTGGATTTAGTTCCCATGCTAAGTGGGAACGAACTCCACTTTCTTATGGGAATTTAGCACACATTCAAAAATATGAAGAGGGAACTAATTTCTAAAAACAACAGCTTCAAATTACAGTTAATTATCAGATTCTTGAAACTTGTTCGATTTTGATGAGTACAGTCGAACATCAGTCTTAAGCAATTTAAGAAAACAGTGCGTAGTGTGAATAAAATTTAAATACCAAATTAAAAGCATGGAAAATAAAATTGAATTTATTACCGGGTTTCGTAAAAATAGTGTGTTAACTTATGACCGTGAAGAAAAACAAATTTATGTTAAGAAATATACTCGAAATAATATTTCACGTTACATTTGCTATTATGGTCAAATTGTAAGGGGAGCTAGGAAAAACAAAAGTTTATTTTCAACATTATTTTCGGGATCTCAGAATTTTAACTCCCTTTTTCGGGGTCACACCCGCTCACGCAACTCCGTTGCTCCACTTAGGGTTTGTAAAGTCGCCAGGCAGGCGCCTATATCAGCAACTTCTTTCATAAAAGAACCTTTGGGTGGCCCGCTTCGCGGGTTCTCAGGATTTTAACTCCCTTTTTCGGGGTCACACCCGCTCAAGCAACTCCGTTGCTCCGGTTAGGGTATGTAAAGTCGCCAGGCAGGCGCCTATGTATATCAACAACTTCTTTCAATAAAAGCACCTGATTGTGGGCCGCTTCGCGGGTTCTCGGGATTTTAACTCCCTTTTTCGGGGTCACACCCGCTCACGCAACTCCGTTGCTCCGCTTAGGGTATGTAAAGTCGCCAGGCAGGCGCCAATATCAACAGCTTTTTTGAATAAAACCACATGTGGGTGGCCCGCTTCGCGGGATCTCAGGATTTAAAGTGCTCCAAGTTGTGTCATTTAGTGATTCGTATTAAGTGGGACATAAGACCCAAAACTTTTATTTGGGGCTTCGGTCTTACTTGGGTGGGACTTAGGGCCCAAATAAGATTTCGGTTTTATGTCCCACCGAAGTGAGACATAAGCCCCAAAAAAAAAGTTGGGCGTTATGTCCCTGGGCCCTATGTCCCTGCGCCTTATTCTACTTGCTTCTTCTTTTAAAAAGTGGGAATTAATTTCAAACTCAAGGAGAACTTAAATCACACATTTTTTTTCGGAATTAGATTCCCAGTTAGCATGGGAACTAAGTCCACTTTACTAAAGTGGATTTAGTTCTCACTAAGTGGGAACTAAATCCCTCAGTGGAGTTAGTTCCCGTGGATTTATTTTCCCGCACCAAAAAGTTACTGTTTGGTGTGGATTTTGGGCCTGCCGGCGCGGTGGCGTAATTGGTCCGTACTTTTTTGAAAACGACGTTAGTGATGCCGTCACCATAACGATGATAACTAATTTCTTATGGCCCAAATTGAACCATATGGACCTAGACGACATATGGTTTCAGCACGACGGCTCTACGTACCACACAGAAAACGCCACGATTGACATTTTGCATGAACGATTTGAGGGTAAGGTTATCTCTCGCAGGGGTGATGTAAATTGGCCACCAACTTCATGCGATTCCTTCCTTCAATTCGCAGGTCTTTGCAAATAAATCACAATCGACCGATGCCCTAAAGGTGAACATAACACTGGCCATCGCTCAAATTCAGCCGGATCTATGTATATTGAAGAGTCATTAAAAATTGGACCACTCGGATCCTTGCCACCATAAGAAGCCGAGGGGGGCATTTGAATGATGCCATATTCCACACTCAATGGCATACATTCGCCTTTCAAATAAAAAAATAATTTTATTAATACCTCACAGCATGTTTTATTCCATTTCAACATCTACCCGCTCTTATAGAAAAACCCTTTAGAACGATACCTATGTATATCCTTTCAAAACGAATTGTTAAAGTTCACGAAGACATACAGTGACAAATAAGGGAAATTTTGAAGTAAAATTGGAAAGAAATAGGGCTTATGAATCCAAAATTCTCTGAGAACAAGTTAAAACACTTTTTTTTATTCAATCTGAACCTTTTATTGAAAAGCTCTTTAGAGCTCGAAACTTTTATATCATTTAAATCGAAAAATTATCTTATTTGACGTTTATTCACGTGTTCAGTTTTTGTTTTACTTTATCTAACCAAATCGTCTATTGAATGGTTTATTCACGTGCTTCAAGTACTTATGACCTTTCATTTTCTCATTATGAATAAATTTAACTTCGACGTTTTATCATAAATCTTCAAGTATCAAGTACCTATGTAACATCGTTGGGAATCAAAAATCTTCCTTACAAACTTATTGCTTTTACCTACTTATGTTATGTACCTTCGTTCATCTCTCTAAAATTTACTAATAATTATAAAACAATATAAAAAAGCCAAGTTTCTTAAAATGTTTACGTACTCCTTGTCCTTAATGCTTAAAACGTCCACTCCCAAAATCCTAAAATAAACACCTCTCATCTCGTCTTTGGAAGAGAATTTAATTTCTTGACAAAAGAAGGTAGGTACCCTACTCTACTCATATACCAAAGTATACCTATTCTATAGTGGTAGGTACCTACTTATAGATGCTTCAAATTCTCTTTTAGTATTTAATTATACACCTCCCGTCAAACCTTACGAATGCCAGTTTCCAGTTTGTACAATATAAAATTCAAATTTACTTAACATCGAATCAACTTACCATCAAAGCAAAAACTCATTATAAGGAGAAGATGAAGAAAAACCAACAACAACAACAGCACCCTATAAAAAAGAAACTTAAATTACATTCCTGTTTATATGAAACGTTATGCAACCAATTCTTTACTATCCGTTCCATTAAAAGTTCACTGCTCAACAACTATACAGTATACACACCTCTCTGTAACACCCTTCTGGTATACAAGTTATACCATTATATCTGAATGCAATTTTCTTCTGGCCATTATTCTTCCCAAACATAATTTTCAACACCATTCCTCAACGCTCAACGCCGGCCGCCGCCGCTCGACGTTCAACGCTACTGCCGCCATGGCATCGTATAACGAAACTTTAAAGGACCTCTGAAGAAGGATTTCCCAAAACTTTTCAGCCATAAGTATAAGAACTTTTATTCATTTTCCGTTTCTATAACTTATCCATAAGTTCCAAACCCCTACCACAGCTCCACCAAGATTATGTTTAGGTATAAATATAAGACGTAGATGAGGACTCCTACGAGTATATACATACATACATATATTGAGGTATAGGTGTACCGTTCACATGCCATCTGTATGGATTAACTTCACAACTGTAACTGAGATGAGAGTTTCTATTTGTGCAGTGCAAATCGATTTTCTATTACTCGTACAATTGAAGTTTAGAACGGAAACATAATAAAACAAAAACGGAATATAAAAATAAGCCAACGAACGAAATCAACGAAACGAGAAACCAACACGAAATTCCGTCTTTTGTGTTCCAAGGATCCAACACTTCACCAAGTTTATGACGACAATTCCTCCCGGATGCTGATGTTTCTCTAGCTTCATTACTCTTACTGAATCTGAAACTGAAGCTGATGATGGTTCTGGTCTGGTCTGGTCTGGTACCTTATGTTGGTATAATTCTTTCCGTTTATTTATTGTTGTTGTTTTTGCTTTTGAAGGATCCACCCACGAAGGTTACACAGCGGACGAACGTGCTGGAAATGATTAAAGAAGTATTAACAATAAAAATACTGAGACGAAAAGTGCTCCTCCGAAAAATATACGAGTATATTTACAAAATCGGAAATGGAAACTCTTCCTAGCCATTTGCCGGCCAGATGTTAATTGGTCAGCGGAGTAAAGGACAAAAAGGGGGATAGCCTGGTCCTGTGGCATACAAACGCGGTGCCAGTATGTCTGTGTCTAGTGGTTTTTCCTTTTTTTTTTGTGGGGGGGAGCAATTTTGCAGAATACGGTTTACTTTTAAATATACGTTTTTTTTATGTTATTTTGATGGAATTTCCGAACAAAGTTTTTCATCATCGTCATCATTATGATCATCTTCATCATCCTTTCAAATCACTCGCAGCATAGCTCAGGGCATAGGGCAGGGCAAAAGCAAAAGCAACATCCGGAACGATAGTCCGCAATTAAATTCATTACCACGTACGCACTATGAAAGAGAATCAACTTTTAATCCGATGAAGCGAAAAGCGCTTAAATCGATATAACAACAAGAATATTGGGAAAATGGCGAACATAAACTTCATATCTTAATGCAGGGGTAGTTGTAAGGACGAAAATGGCAAACTTGGTAACATGGACGATTGTTTAAATTGAGGGCGCCAAGTTCATCGACAACTCATAGAAGCAGCATGGGTATCTGAAAGCTTTCCCGAAGAGTGGAAAAAGGGATTGATATTTTCCTGATAAGGTGTAAAAACTGGAGAGGTATTTGCGTTTTGTTCGCCAAAATAGTAGCGTAGATTGTCTTAGAACATGTAAGAGCGTGACGAAGCAACACTTGACTTTGAATAAGTAGAATTCCGCACTGGATTATCATGCATTGATCATATCAACCTTACGTATTGTCATCGAGGAGTCCATTGAATATCGATCATCACTTCACCTGCTGTTTATCGATTTTAAGAAAGCTTTTGACAGCGTCAACAGGGAGTTTGTCTGGCTTGCTATGAGGAGCAGTGCTATCCTAGATAAAGCGACTTACGAGGGCTCTAAATGTCAAGCCTTACACGGATGTAGGTTGTCAGAAAAGTTTCAAGTTCAAAGTGGAGTCAGACAGGGCTGCATACTATCACCAATTCTTTTCTTATTGATGATCAGTGATATGCAGCTGGCTGTTTTTACAAGAAACGGAGGATTAAGATGGAATTTGACAATATACATGAAAAATTTAGACTACACAGAAGGTGTATGCTTTTATATCATAGAATAACACTGGTTGACAAAATTACGTTTTTTTTCTGTTGCCCAAACAAAAGAATACTTTTTGAAAGGATTAAGATGTCCTTAATTCGAATCTTACCTTTAAATTTTTCAATCACATCAGGTTTTTAAAATATGCCCGTTTAAAAATGCTAAAAACAATCAGAAACGGGTTTTTTTAAGCCTAACTTCAAACTCAAAATATCTCTTAACAATAATTGTATGATGATTTTGAAAAGTACAAACCTTTCTCTTTTGGATACAATTCAAAGGATTTTAGTATCTTACTTAGTTTCTGGAAATTCGCATTAGTTATGAGTCTTTATTTGAATCTATATGAAGTCTCGAAAAAAACTTGAATTTGATACTTTAATAGTTTTGTAAATTACGTTTTGGACTAAATTTTTAGTGCTGATTTCGAATCTAAGCTCATATTTTAACTATTTGCTCAAGTTTTAAAAATACCCGTTTTCAACATAATTTTTACATTTTTTAATATATTTCAAAAACTTGCAATAATTGAATTATTTAGACAACAGATTCGTTACAAGAACTAAACTTACTTTCAAACCGTTTTGCCTTTTTCTGTTGAAAACTATTTTAGCAAAAGTGGTTAAGCGTTTCTTTTAGTTTTTTGTAAGACATGTGATATCTAACAAATTTTGAAGTTTTTTTCGAATATTATATGAAATAATATAAATATTTCAATTGAATATTGAATAAAGGGATTTTAGATTTGGAAAACATTCACGGATTTTATTGAAAAAAAGCTACTTAATAAATTTAGACAGCCTCAAAAAGCCGAATATACGTATTTTTTCGCATTTTAAAAAGTTATATCTGAAAAACCTGATGTGATACATTAATTTTAAAGTCGGATTTAAATTAAGGCCTCCAAAACCCTTTGGAAAAGTGCAATTTCAATGCCAGTAGAAAAACTTTGTCGACCAGTGTAATTGATCGTTATTAGATAATAACAAGGCTAGATAGAAAAGCAGAAATTGCGGGCTAAAATCAACAAGGTAGAAATTAAGTTGTTTAACCTCAGAACCTCACACTCATTGTATCTAATAAAAATGGTTAAACTTGGAGGTATTCAGAAAGAGGTACCGAACAAGATACCTTTAGCAGTATCGGGAAATCTATAAGGCTGCATTTGGGATTGGTCATAACAAGAGGCTACGATTGCTCCGCTCAAATGTTGAATCAGTGCGGTTGCAGAACCTGGAAAATAACAGCAACGATTACCAATAAACTGCCGATCTTCATTAATTGGTGTCTAAAAAACATCTTACGGCCCAATCGTATATCCAATGAAGAACTATATTATAGGATAACGGGTCAGGAACCCATTACACTATGACACTATTATATGAAGACGCAAGTGGAAGTGAATTAGACACACGCCTCGAAACGGTAATGACTGTGGACGGGCAATGAAGTAGAATTGACTCAAACGGGAAGATAGAAGAGTTGGTAGGCCAAGAAGCACTAGAAAAAATAAAATACACGACTGGGACGCACGAACTTGCTCCTGTATGCAAAGAGTCTGTTTAAAAAAGTACCTATATAAGATTTAAAAATATACCTGTAAAATAAGTTTGTCTTCAAAGATATAAATGCTATTAGATTTGTCAAAAACTCCATTTTTCAATATTTTTTGTTTGGAAATTGTTAGACCGGTTTTATTTAAATTATTTTTTTATATGCACAAATTTTCCATTTTTTCTTAAAAATATTTTTGTTATGCAGTTGTTAAGTGATTGTAAATATACGTTTTAGATTTTAATTTCGTAAAAAATGTGAACCCTTTTTCGAAATATCGGATTTTGAAAAAAAAAATTCTATATTTTTTCAAAAATCCAAAAAAAAATATATACCCTTTTGATCATCAAATATTGAAATCGGTTCATTAATTCCTGAGAATTATAAAAACAAAATTACGGTTCTATGAGCGATACCCTTCCGGAGCAATACAAAAATTCATTTTTTAACTAAAAAGAGCCAAGTTAAGAACAAATAAATAGAGACAATGTAATACTAATCAAAAAATTAAGACAGTATTGATATGGGGTAATTTTTTTTCGGGTGCAAAAGCAAATAGTGCGCTTATGGCGAAGGGAATTTGTTTTTGTTGAGAATAGAAATATAGTCTTATTTCGTTAGCATGTCTCCCTTTTTCGGCTCTAACTAATTTTAACAAATAAGGTGTCAAAACAAATAGAATTTTCCGTAGGCTATGCGAATTGTATTTTATTGAATACTAAGCGGCCCGTCCCGGCTTCGCACGGGTAGACATAAAAAGGTACAGATAATGAAGCTTTCATATGAAAAAAGAATTACTAAAATCGGTCCAGTACTTTTTGAGTTTATTAGTTACATACAAAAATACAAATCTTTCCTCTTTATAATATTAGTGCACGATATAATTATATAAGACCGTGTTTACATAAGACGTTTTTTAATTTTTATAATTGTATTTGAATTTCCTTCTTACTTTATAGTTAAAAAGGGACGGAAAATTGAGGCAGACATAATATCAAAATATTAAAAATGATTCGCCTAAAAAGATTCCAATGTGAACACCACCTAAAAGTTTAATGTTTTGAAGTACTAATTAATTGTTTAAATGGTTTCCCAAGAAGAGGTTTCATTTGGAATAACCTGCTATTTCGGCAGCTGTCACTTCGGAAACTGTCATTTTTACATATTTGACAAGTAGAAAGTATATCAACACTAAAAATATTACCGAAACACACTTTAACAATTTTGGCATCACCGTTTGCAAAATTTAATCACTTTTGGATGCTCGTAAAGCAACTTCTCAGCCGGAAAGAGTGAAACTAGTGGAAGTATTTGAGCTGTTAGGCAATTAACCTATGTGAAGAATGGAAACAGTGTGAGCTACTAAAGACCAACTGAGAATATTGGTGCTGTAGCCAGAAGTGTTGATGAAAACCGAGGTTTGTCGAATCCTCGTCGATCTTTGGATAGGTATACATTAATTTGTATAAAAACTTAACGTTTTAAGCTTTTCAAAGTTCAGTGAACACAAAAATTGAAATGCATCGAAACGATCCGGCTTTTCATCAAAAAATCAATCCTGAAGACTGCGGTAAGAAGTAGAATGGTTACTTTTGGGGCTTGGAAAATGAAAGAATGATTGTTGGAAAGCCTATTCTACTCAGTGCGGATTTTGGTTTTTCTTATTCGAAAATCTGGCTAATGTAACTATTACGGTGAATAAATTATGCTTTCGAGCTCTGATTATTAATTTCGAAGATATTGGTGAAGACAACTTTTCGATACCGCCAAATTATCGTAACAGCCAAAAAAGCTTTTATCGTTAAAGTCAAGTCAATGGACTGCTGGTCAATTGAATCATTTATAGCTAAAGTAATTATTAGAAATTATTGACTACATTTAAGCTCAAACTTGACAATATATTAACAATACACTAGGGTTCTTTTTTATAGAAATTGTCGCTGACGATAAAATTAGGAAAAGGGGTTGACTTATCTCCAATAAGACGGTAGCATTGCTAAGTGGTATTTCTAGAAGAATTGATCACAATAATTGACCACACCTTAAAACATTTTTCTTTTAGGCGAGGCCACGTTAAAGATAAGTTCTTTGGTAATCATACAAAATTGATTCAGGATCTCAAAGATAGAATTTGTGAAGTTATCGAAGACATACAACCTTACCAACTGGCCATGTAAAATTTCATGAAAGGGTATAGTGCTGTGCGACACTTTTCGCTTTACATGTTATGTAATATAATAGGTGACTTTTTTTAATATTTCGTCGCCCTAGTATTGAAGTGCCGTATACGCCAAAACTCATATTTTGAACTGGGTATGCAGTCTTATATTTTCGAGGGCGCTCTTTTCAAATCTGTTATCGGTTTTTGTCTATCTCTTTTCGTTGCTGAGATATTCAGAATGGTTTTGACGTATATCCATCAAAATCAACAAGTTCAAGTACTGTTTTGACGTAAACGCCAAATTTTGGCATTTACGGCAAATTTTTCATACAATTTACGAAAAAATTTGTTTGCGAATTGTTTTGACGTACGTCTTATTGTCTAAGAACATAAGTCATCGAAAATAAAATGATCGTTCAGTATTGATTTGACGTATGTGCATACAAATTTCAGTATAAAGCTCTAAAAAGCCAAAGATTACCTTTTGTGCTATTTGGAGTGAGGTGCATAGCGGTAGAACTGGTGACGATATTGCCAGTGCCTTAATCAAAATTTTGAAACAAGTTTTGATTGATTATGAGGACATTGAAGTGCTGACCCTTTGAAGTGATTCTTGTGTGCCACAAAATAGGAATAAAATTATGACTACCGCATTAATGCGCTTTCTCCACAAGTCGCCAAACTTAAGAACAATACTTCAAAAGTTTTCATTTCCCGGCCATTCACTTATACAGGAGGTAGACTCTGTGCATAGTGTCATAGACAAACACCTCAAAAACATTATAGTGCACAGTCCTTTGTCACTATTTCGACAACTTAAAAGCATGAACTATCCAAAAACATCTCTCAAATTAATTCAAATGCAAGCTAATGATTTTAAAGCATATTCCGCAAAATCAGTCCACTTGAACTATGCATCTATACCCTTCAACAAAACAAACTCTTTTAAATACGAAAAGCCAGATTTTTTTCAAGTTTCATTCCAGAGAAATGCGAGGGATTTAAGATACGAAATGTGCTCAATCATCAAAAATGCGACCAAAACCAATTTGGGAACACCAAAAAATTTATTTGATCAGGACTTACAAGTTATTCAGAAAAGAACTAAAAACATATCCAAAGAAAAACTTGAAGATATAAAAAGTCTCTTCCCTTTCATGTCTTCGGAAGATAAATTATACTACGAAGCCTTATTTAAACTATGTAAACATAATTAATTTATTTATTAATTTATGAAAGAATTTTCATTTTTTTTTTTTTATTTAGTTGCAATAATTGCAAAGTGCCATTTTTCTCGTATATTTAAGAAATCAAAGTACAAAAATGTTGAAGTCACTAATTTTAAGTTTATTTTTCTTTTTCTATTCGTATATGAACTGTAACGTACTTTTTAAAAGTACCTATGTACAATATTGTGATATATTTTCATATTGAATGTTAAAAATGAATTCTAAAATAAAATGTATGTTCCGTTTTAAACTGTGCCTTTTATTATGAAAAACAATTTTGAATTTAGAAAGTGAGAATACAGAATCTTATTTTTTTTTTTGACGTATGTGTATGAAGAGGAAATTAACTTCTGATTTTGATGGCGTATACGGCAAACTCATTTTGGACAAAAATTTAAATATTTTGAAAACTAAAAGACTAACAGATGATGAATAACATGTATATGAAAGAGAATTCTCAACTATATATCATATAAAAAAATCAAAAAATGTCAGCGGTTAGTTTTTTCGTAATAGACTTCGAAACATTCAAAAGCGATTTCCCAAAAATGTAAAAATGGCGTATACGGCACTTCAATACTAGGGCGACGATTTGTTTGTTGCTTTGTGGGCTTGTTTTTTTTGCTATCAAAGTTTCGTCTATGTTGTCAAAAAAGTTAAACTCACAAGCTAGACTTAACTGGATACATCGAATGCTTTCAATACCAAAACGAAACCTCTTTCTGGAAAATCCTGTAAGTTAAAAGTTTTTGAATAATAAATCAGTTAAAAATCTTACTTTTTCTTATGTTGACGAACTACAACTGAAAAAACCTCATTACCAAGTCGTGTGCAACACTTAAAAGATTGTTTTCCAATATCGAAATGAATCAATACATTTGAAAACCTGTGATGTCTTGCTACAAAATCCAAAACAACCAATTCCGATGCGTCCATGATCGAACCCACTTTGCTAAAATAAACCAACATTAAACAACCTAATGGTGTTACTGACCATATGCATTTTGGAGTAACCTATGATGCCCTTTTGCCCAGCTACCTATTTCAAGAAGGATATATCTTTTTAAGACCAACACATTGAGATATCTGACTGACATTCGATACTCGTACATCAAGGAGGGATACCAGGATACTATATATTCAACTCAAACCAGCAGCAGCGTCAACAACTTATATATGTAGGTTAGGTATAAAATGGGATTGTTGCGTGTTGGTTTTTGGAATTCCCGTATATTCCCTTTAAGTATGTCCCTCACCCTCTATTCCCTAGTTTTTATTATTTTTTTTATTTCTTAGTACTTTTGCTATAAACTCTAAGACAAAAACAACAAACAACAGAAATCCTTCTCAAGCCCCCACTATCACGGAACTAGAACAAAAAAACAAGGAGTTGTGGGGAACAGGCTACCATTCAAAGATTACTTTGCCTTGTCTGTCATTTTGGTTTTCACAGCTTAAGCAGCATTTTTGCTTTGTTGCGGATTTACTCTATGAGCGTGTGTTATTTTTATTTTACAGCCTTAACATACAACCAACGTGTAGTAACTATAATACTGAAATCATCCAAATGAAAGGACTAACAGGCCACCACTTATACGTGCTCGTAAAGAATTTATATTGTACTACTAGAGGTGGCATATATCGTATAACGGATATATATGTATTTGAAAACATTTATCACGGAAAGTCCTTTTGAGTTTTTGGCGTTATAATTTACTGGCTCTGGCTCTGGCTCTGGCGGCATGGTTCCTTTCTTTCTTCGTCCATTAATGTAATTCAAGCATGCAATGAGGGTTTACATTTTGCTTTAGCTTAACTATGCCCTGTGCCTGTGCGGGTGCGGGTGATAGCTGCGTTTAAACTTGTATAAAAGCCAAATCCAAAATGTTTCAATCTCGAATACAAGATTAGATACGGAAATCAAAGGCATATCATGTGTGGTCGACAACGACAAGTCATGTGGAGCTGTTTTATTTTAAGTTCATTTCTTTTCTAATGTCATTTCACCCCATGACGTTCTTATCTTAAATTCTTTTAATGTTTGTTGCTACAATATACGAAGAATAATAGAATGGGAATAAGGGATATACGCAGATTGTAAAGGACAAAGGAATAATTCTGATGTTAGGTGCTCTTTGCTCTAGTTTGTTTAAAGATTTATTTTTTGTTAATGGCGGATGGATGGCGGCGGCGGGGATTATTTCGACTTGACTGTATCGCTTGCTGACAACATTCGGAAATATATATCAAGTGATTAAATGGGTCATGATTCTTTTTGAAATTACATTTAAATCCTTTTCCCATTCCATATATGTGCCTACATATATGTATGTATGTTTTGGAATAATGTTCTTATATTGTAAATAAAATCAGCTGGAGATTTTCTGTAACTTGGTAATTTTATAAATATTCATAGCGAAAAATTAATGGAGATTTGTTGTCAGAGCTGAATTGATTCGAGGGATTCGATAAAGCTTAAGGCTTAAAAGGCATTTTTTTACATATATCTTTATAATTTTAATAAATAGTTTGTATGCATGGAGATAATGTAATAAAATAGTATAAGTAGTATTTTAAAAATAAATTAATTTTAGTTCAATTTTCCAACAGCATGAAGTGTTTCTTTTCCAGCTGCTTGAATGCTACATCAAATTCTTTAAATTCACAGAAATGATTTACTGACTTCGTCACATGTCTGGTCGCCCCGTTGTCGATCCACCAATCGTTTGAATTTTCTTCAAAAGCATTAACATCGATCAAATTGTTGTTGATGGTATTTATTGGCTTAGCTCTATTTGAACGTCCATCAGATATCCATTTTCTGCAATCCCGCAACCAACGTCCATTCTTCTAACAGTAATTGCATAAGTCCTGAGTTCTTGACCAGTTTTTCTTTATTTTTCTTTAATCTTTACTGTCTATTCTTGCTATTAACGCTTCTTGTCTGAAGATTTCTGAAAATTTCTTTCAAACACGCATAGCTGTGATATAAATTCATCAAATGTTTTGACTTCTTGTTTGCTCAACTTGAATTAAAAGGCTCAAAATTGCTTGGTAAAATGTGTTAGATTTTACACACTAGCATTAAGTCTGGTAACGCACTGTGCTTTTTAGCGATAAAACCGTTGTTAAAGCTCAATTTATAAATTTCTCAACTGAGCTTTGTGGGTAGAAACATCTTCGCCTTTCTTCCAGTTGTAGCTTAAGAGATCAGTGCATATTTTGAATAACTGATCTTTTGACGTTAGGTTAGGTTAGGTTAAAGTGGCTGTTGGTTGGGACGTCCAACACACTTAGACCAAAGTATGGTCCGTTGTGATACCACATGGATCAGTTGATCAGCTTAACTACTTGAACCAATTGGAGCTTTGAATGAAGCGTAGGAGACAAATAATGTCAAATTTTTTTAGATCGCTGGTATCGTTAAAGTAGTAGTCTCCAAGGTGGATTCTACGTCTTTGTGATAAGTCAGGGCATGTGCACAGAAGATGAGAGATTGTCTCCTCTTCTTCTTCATCCATGCAACTTCTACAAAAATCATTTTCAAGGGCTCCAAGTCGAATAGCATGCCTTTCTCTTAAGCAGTGCCCAGTCAGGACACCTATAACGTAGCTAATGTGCAATCTACTCAGAGAGATTAATTGTTTTAAGCGCCTGGCGCTAAGATTAGGCCAAATTAGTTTAGTCGCTACACAGGTGGTGGTGTTATTTCACCTGAAGTTTGTTTTCTCTATGGTGTCTTGCTTTAGCATGAGTTTACATGTAGCTAAGGGGATACCTATGCTAGCATTGTGAGCCACAGAGCATTGTGAGCCAGCAGAGGTAAAGTTGTTCCGCTTTTTGCAAGTTCGTCAGCTTTGCAATTTCCTGGAATGTCTCTATGTTTCGGCACCCAGAAAAGGTGAATGTTGAACTGTGTAGCCATCTCCGTAAGAGATGATCGACAATTAATGGCTTTTAGTGAATTAGTGGAGACAGAGTCTAGGGACTTTAACGCAGCTTGGCTATCCGAGAAGATGCGTATATCATTAGTTGATATAACGTTTTCTCTAAGCCAGGATAGGACTTCTTTTATAGCCAGGATTTCAGCTTGGAACACGCTACAATGATCGGGTAGACGAAGAGAGACTTAAGTTTAGTCTATCTGAGTATACGCCTCCACAAACCCCATCCTCCGTTTTTGATCCGTCTGTATAAAATTTTATAGGACCATTCGTTCAAAAATGATGTATTCTCCCAAGAAGACCTGGGAGGTATAGTCACTTTGAAGCTATAGTTATTAAACTGAGGATGGAGTATGGTGTAGTCAATATTACTGTTTATAGTTCTGAACGAGTTCAAAATAGTGGTGTGGCCAATTCCATTATTGATCCACAGAGAGGAGGCTTGAAGCCGTATGGCAGTATTAGCGGCCCTTTGCTTGCTGAAAATGTCCAGCGGTATTAGATGGAACAGAACATCTAGTGAGGCGGAGTGAGTAGAGCGAATTGCTACTCCCATACACAGGCAGGCTATTCGTTGGACTTTTCTGAGTTTATCCCGATTCGTCGCTGTATATAGCGCCGTCCACCATACCGCTACTCCATAAGTAAGGATCGGCCTTATGACCGAGATATATAGCCAGTGGGGCTGTAGGCCCCATTTATTACCAATGGCCTTTTTACAGAAGAACAGGGCTACTGTGGCCTTGTTTATTCTCTCTTGAATATTAGGTTTCCAACTTAATTTCTTATCTAAAATGAGACCCGTTGACGTTGTTTTAAACTGATTTTTCAATTCATTCCGTGCATTAAATGCCGTTTCCTTGTCCACTATCTTTTGATAAACTGCATCTCTTACTGAACTAGTTATCATTGACTTCGAATAACTATTCGTTTTTCTATACAAATTGCTTTTTGCCTTGTGTTCCACTTTGTCATGTTCTTTAGCAGTCCGACCCAGAGCATTAGGTTTCACTAATTTTCCATCGATGACATTAACAGCTCCCTCGTGATAATCCAGAAGATCTCGCATTTTCCTCTTCTATCCATCTTTGATTGTATTTCCTCTTATATTTTACTTATTGTCAGAAAACCAAACTTAAATTCTTTGAAATATTTTATCTACATATATATTTATTATTATTTATAAATCAGCTGCTGGTCCCATAACCTAAGTATTGTATTTATTAAAAAACTGGTAATTTACAAATAAACGGTACATTTATTTTATTAAAAGAATTAGTTCTGTTTTATACAAAAGTATCGAATAAATAAAAAAAAATTTTTCAGTTATATGAAATTAAAAACTTCCTAAGTATAAAATAAAAACAAAGTGTTATTCTAAACTTGAAAGTAACAAACATAATTTCATAACTTCAACAATTATGACCGGTGTCAAATGAAAGAAAAATGAAATAAATGGTCATTCATAGTATTTTCATATATACATTACGTTTTACAAACCAATGCCATTTTTCAGTTTTGAAATATTTCTTATTAATTTTTCACAAAATAAGAAACCATTAAGTTAAAAATAAAAATTTAGATAATTAAAAATAAAGAATGGAAGGTCTTAACCATTATTCGTATAAAAATGCTCTTTGCAAAATCTTATAAGTCGGGTACATTTTGTTCAGCATTTTTTTTTTTTTGTTGAAAACTATTCTTGGGATAAGCACATACAATATTTTTGTATTCTTGGAATTGTCCAGAGAACGAAAAAAAGCAAGAACAAATAGAATTGAATAAGCACACAAAGGCAAATGTAGTTTGTGTACTTGATTCATTTAATCCTACCTGCACACATGTGATTTCTTTGGAATTCACTTTAAACAAATTTAGATTTCTTGGAAACTTTACTGATGGCTTTCTCTGTTGGGATTATATATTTGTTGAAAAAAAAACATAACTAAATCAATCCATTATCCTTCAAAAAATGTAAACATTACATTATATTTAAAGATACATAGTTCTCTTAGAAGTTTTAAGTGTGTGCTTAGGTATGTGATTGCAGTGTAAATTTTTAGGTGGAAAACATTATAAAGGGTGTCCCAAAATTAACGCAAGATTTGAATTTGCCGCCATTTGTGCAGTGAAGTGTTGGCAACCCTGAAAAAAAAGCAATTTGACAGCTAACAGTATAGGGTTATTAAAAATGGAGCGTTACCCAAGAGAACAACGTGTCTTCATTATTAAAGAATATTTCAAAAATAGTGAAAGCTTGGCGGCTGCAGTTCGAAAATTTCATACAAAATATGGTCGGAATAGTGTTTTAACTTCGTCACTGTGAAGAGATTAATTAAAAAATTCATGGAGACTGGATCCGTTGGAGACGCCAAACACACTGGTCGTCCAAAACCAAGCCGTTCAAATGTGAATGTCAGCAGTGCGTGAGAGTGTTGCTGACAATCCAGGAACCTCAATTCGACGTCGTGGAAAAGAATTGCAAATTTCAAGAACCTCTCTACAGCGTATACTCACCAAAGATCTGTGTCTTCATCTCCAGACCTCCCTTGATTTGTCAAGACCTCCCTTGAACTATCCAGACATCCCTCGAAATCTCCAGACCTCACTTAAAATCTCCAGACCTCCCTTGATTTTTCTAGATCTCCCTTGGAATCACCAGACCTCCCTTGAAATCTCCAGACCTCTCTTGAAATCTCCAGACCTCCCTTGATATTTCCAGACCTCTTTTGAAATCTCCAGACCTCCCTAGAAATATCCAGACCTCCCTTGATGTTTCCAGACCTCAATTGATTTTTCTAGACCTCCCTTGATCGCTATAGCCCTCCCTTGATTTTTCAAGACCTCCATTAAAATCTCCAGACCTCCCTTGAAATCTCCAGACCTCCCTTGATATTTCTAGTGGTTTTCTACCACTTCTAGTTCGTATTCTAGCTGGTTTATCTGCTGTGGGATCACTAACAGGTAAGTATTTTGGAATGCTAGGTTAGGTTAGGTTATAAGGGGTGTGCACAGCATGAAGCTGTTGCGTACACGGGGGCCTACTGGTCCATTGTGATCCCCTGTAAAAAAGTAAAAGTTAGCATCGACGCTCCTCAATTTTGCCGATTAGCGTAGACTGGCTCGTTAACGAACCAGCCTGTGCTATCTATAAATTTCCTCATGTTTGCCATTGAGACCTGTGCTAGATCATCCAGTTCTCCAACAAACCTGTTTCCGAAATGACGGAGTCGGCTGGTTTGGAGGTTCGGACAGTCACAGAGCAGGTGTTTAATGGTTTCTATTTCCTCCTCATCCTGAAAGCTCCTACAAAAATCGGGTGCAAATGCCCCTATCCTGTTAGCCATTGTGCCAATGGCGCAATGACCTGTTAGTACACCTATCAAGATTTTAATGTTCTTTTTACTCAGCGATAGAATATACCGAGTTTCCTTTTCATTTGTGTTAGGCCATAAACTTCTAGAGATTGCGAAATCGTCCCTGGATTTCCAGGAGTTATTGATTTTCTCTTTTAGTTTAAGGTCTATTTTCCTCTTGAGTACCCCAATCGGGACGAATGGTCCCCTAACTGAATGGTCGCTACTACTTGTGTCTGCTTCTGACCCTTTTCTGGCTAGTTCATCTACTATATCATTCCCTTATATATTGCTATGTCCAGGAACCCAGCAGAGCTTTACCTGGATTTTGGAGTGCTAGTTTCTATTTGATCTTAAGCATATGAACATCCTATTAAGAATATGTTTAGGCAATGCACATATCAATTTTGTATTGGGTGGAGTAGGAGTGACATAGATTTTGAATTGGATAGAGTAGGAGCTTCTCAACCAAATAAGCAATATTTCAACAAGAATTTAATTTTTGAACTAGAAATACAACCGGTACCACGCACAATTCCAAGAAATCCGACTTGAAGAGTATATCCCACAACCAATTTATCACTGAAAATCCAATCCCACAACCAATGTTGAAATTAAAAAAAAATACAAATGGTGCTAGAAATGCAACCACTGACACTTATTCCCAATTAGAATCAATTGGGATGTGCCGTGCCGTGCTAAGTTTGTGGAGTAGGAGTTACCTATTTATACTACTTTGATGTATGCTACTGAGTTGAACAATAATATTAAATATTGTATAGATCCTAAGTTCTTGATACCCGGTCACACAATTATGGAATGTGACACGGACCATTCTATCATCGAACGAAAAAAACTAAATTATCCTTCAAAATTCATCATCCAAGAGATTGGTACCAATTTGTGAGAGGTGTTGGAGTAAAAAGGAAATTTGAAGTTATTGAGATGTCTCAGTCAAATTTCCTTAATTTTGGGTCTCTCGTTAAAAACAAATGCATTTTCCGAAAAGTTGATGAAGACAACAATAAAATTAACTGGAAAAACATAACTAAATCAATCCATTATCCTTCAAAAAATGTATACATTAAACTATAATTAAAGATAGTTCTCTTAGTTCCAAATTTATATGGGACACTTAGGCGTATACGCAATTTTATTTATATTCTTTCTTAGGTGCAACTAAAAAAATTCATGCTTAAACATTAAATAATAAGGTACATTGATATTTCAAGTCTTAAAATTAAGTTTTACTTAGAACCCATATACAAATCCCTTTTTTAACTATTGAGCCTTTTGAAAAATATTCTACTGAAATGTGGTTAAGTAAACTTGTGACATTTTTTTAAATATGAAGAGGTAAACAAAGTTTCAAAGTAAAATCGCGAAAGTCCTTTAAAACAAAATTCATAAAATTAAACAATTCAGCCATTATAGATTATGTGTAGCACCAAATACAAATTTTCACCTTCCACTAAGCAAATTAAAAAGATTCACAAAAAGTCTGACAGTTCCACTGAATTATTGTCAACAGTGTCACCAGCGCCGCGCCGGCCGTAGTAATCGTCGTGTTCAGCGTCTTCTTCGTCCTTGTCCTCAAAAGTACATAAGGATGTCCTCTGTTGCTGATAAACCTTTCAGTAATTCATATTTACATAGAACAGAAAATGTACACATCAATTTTGTATTGGGTGGAGTAGGAGTGACATAGATTTTGAATTGGATAGAGTAGGAGCTTCTCAACCAAATAAGCAATATTTCAACAAGAATTTAATTTTTGAACTAGAAATACAACCGGTACCACGCACAATTCCAAGAAATCCGACTTGAAGAGTATATCCCACAACCAATTTATCACTGAAAATCCAATCCCACAACCAATGTTGAAATTAAAAAAAAATACAAATGGTGCTAGAAATGCAACCACTGACACTTATTCCCAATTAGAATCAATTGGGATGTGCCGTGCCGTGCTAAGTTTGTGGAGTAGGAGTTACCTATTTATACTACTTTGATGTATGCTACTGAGTTGAACAATAATATTAAATATTGTATAGATCCTAAGTTCTTGATACCCGGTCACACAATTATGGAATGTGACACGGACCATTCTATCATCGAACGAAAAAAACTAAATTATCCTTCAAAATTCATCATCCAAGAGATTGGTACCAATTTGTGAGAGGTGTTGGAGTAAAAAGGAAATTTGAAGTTATTGAGATGTCTCAGTCAAATTTCCTTAATTTTGGGTCTCTCGTTAAAAACAAATGCATTTTCCGAAAAGTTGATGAAGACAACAATAAAATTAACTGGAAAAACATAACTAAATCAATCCATTATCCTTCAAAAAATGTATACATTAAACTATAATTAAAGATAGTTCTCTTAGTTCCAAATTTATATGGGACACTTAGGCGTATACGCAATTTTATTTATATTCTTTCTTAGGTGCAACTAAAAAAATTCATGTTTAAACATTAAATAATAAGGTACATTGATATTTCAAGTCTTAAAATTAAGTTTTACTTAGAACCCATATACAAATCCCTTTTTTAACTATTGAGCCTTTTGAAAAATATTCTACTGAAATGTGGTTAAGTAAACTTGTGACATTTTTTTAAATATGAAGAGGTAAACAAAGTTTCAAAGTAAAATCGCGAAAGTCCTTTAAAACAAAATTCATAAAATTAAACAATTCAGCCATTATAGATTATGTGTAGCACCAAATACAAATTTTCACCTTCCACTAAGCAAATTAAAAAGATTCACAAAAAGTCTGACAGTTCCACTGAATTATTGTCAACAGTGTCACCAGCGCCACGCCGGCCGTAGTAATCGTCGTGTTCAGCGTCTTCTTCGTCCTTGTCCTCAAAAGTACATAAGGATGTCCTCTGTTGCTGATAAACCTTTCAGTAATTCATATTTACATAGAACAGAAAATGTTTTTTTTGAAAATAACTCAACTCTATTAAAAGTTTAGAAATTAATTATTTACCGTTATTCGGTTATCTTCATGGTGGTGATTGCTTAATCAGTAATCCAAAAAGTAATTTTCATCAAATTCAAACTCAACACGAGTTTTCCCTTTCTCTCAATAGAAAACACACACAAAAACAAAAACAATTCTAGAAGCACCGAATATTTGAAATTTGCGAGCATAGTTGGCAACAAGAGTGCTTGAAATACTTAAGCGACCCATTTGGAAAACACAAATCAAAGTTTATTAAGGCGTTGAGTGGCGGAACGTTCTATTGCTGCGAATCACTGGCCGTGTGAGGTGTCTAATAGAGAAATACCAATTCCTCGCTCTATACTATAGAAAACCACTGGACGCGCAGGGACACAGATCAATGTCAATAGACAGGATAATTGAACTGAAATGTAATCCTGTTTTCGAGAGCAGACTCTTGGATGAGATACCTACAGTGAGTTAGTATGGGTGGCGATGGGTTAATTGACATTTTTAGTAGTTATTTTTTTGGCCACACTCTGACCACCTGAAATGCGAATTGGGTTTCTAGTTAGTACATACATAATTATACACACAATCTGAAAATTTAAAATTGTAATTTATTTTATTTTATGAATGAGTTAATGAATACCAAACCAAGGGGATAGAATGACACTTACTTCTGCATTAAGGACAGTAGTCAATAACCACAAGAAACTTGACTCAAAATGAAGAATTCTCATATTCTTATTCAAAGGCTTTTAAGCCTTGTTTTTCAGTGCGGATTTAAAGCTAAACTTGTAGTAAATATATAAACCTTTCTAGACAACGCTGCATAAACTGAAAATAAACAATAAATTGTTTTCTATGTTTTTCAACTGTAATAGAAACTTATTTAAAAATGTTGAAAATGGTGCAAGAAGTATGAGACTTTCTTAAGTCGAATGAGCTTTTGTCGGGAATTAGTTGTCACTAGTTAATTCACGACAAAAACTCATTCGACTCAAGAAAGTTTTTTGTTTTTTTCAATTTTTTATTTTCTGTCTGTTGTTTAAAATAAATTCTATGTTTTTCTACTGTTGCTTTGTTTTAAGGATACTAACTTTAAAAATTACACCACTTCCAAGCAGGATGAGAATTTCTGGAGTATAAAAAGTTATTAGTTTTCACAATTTGGAGCTGGTCGTTTCATATTTTCTATGTTTTTATATATGTATATTTGTTTTAAGTTTGTGTTTAATTTTTCCATGCTTTCTATGTTTTTCTATTGTGGATTTATTTAATAAATACAAATTTAGAATGTCTTCCAAAAGGAATGAGGGTTTATTGAGCAAAATGAGTTTTTACTTAGTTGACTTAGTTGTCATGATTTTGAGCTGGTAGTTCTATATTTTCTCTTCACAGTTTTCAATGTTTTCTATGTTTTTTTCCATTTTAGCTTTGATTACTATGTACCAACTAAAATAGTATACTGCTTTCAAAAGGGATAAATCTTACTTAAGTCAATTGAGTTCCTGTTGGGAATTAGTTGTTTATATTTTGAGCTGGATTTTCTATGTTTACTATGTTTCTTTTTTTAAAGTTTCTGTTTACTATTTCCAATGTTTTCTATGTTTTTCTATTGTAACTTCCTGAATACCAATTTTGAAAAGTACACCATTTTCAAAGGGAATTTGCCTTTTTATCGAAGATGAGTTGTTCCGATTTTAAGATGGTCGTTCTACTTTTTCTATATTGTTTAAATTTTCTGTTTGGCATTTTCAATATTTTTCTACTAAATCTTTGTTTCCAGGACATCTACTTTTAAAAGTAAACCCCCAAAAAGATGACACTTTCTCGAAGCGAATGAGATTTTATCGGGAATTAGTTGTCGAAATGTTGAGTTGATAGTTTCTTATTTTCTATGTTTTCCATATATTTTGATTGTTATTTTTTGGTCACTATTTCCCACGCTTTTTATTGTGGCTTTGTTTCCTGAATATCATTTTAGAAAAGAACACTTCTTCCAAAAAAGAATGAGACTTTTTTGAGTAAAATGAGTTTCTACCGTGAATTAGTTGTGACGATTTTGAGCTCATCGTTCTATGTTTTCTATATTCCTTTATTTTAATTTTTCAGGATACGCCCGCCGCCCGGCCGTACGCCGTTTTTGAAATAATGTGCCTTTTATATAATGGATTTTATCGGGAATTAGTTATCGCAATTTTGAGCTGATCGTTCTATGTTTTCTGATTTATATCTTTTTATATATGTATGTATTGTTCACTGTTTCTCGTGTTTTCTATGTTTTTTTTTTCCTATAACTTTGTTTCCTAAGCTGAGAAAAATGAGACTTTTTTGAGTCGATTACGGGTTTTGTTGTAAATTAATTGTCAGAATTTTGAGCTGGTATTTCTTTATATTCTAATTTTTTGTATACAATTTCCAATGTTTTCTATGTTTTTTAATCGTAACTTTGTTTCTAGGGTATACATTTAAAAAAGTAAACTTTCTTGAGTGGAATGAGTTTTTTTACGGTTTTGAGCTAGTGATTCTTTATTATCTAAGTTTTCTATGTTTTTTTTTTCTATTTTAGTTTCGTTTTCTGAAAAAAAAGGGATAAGTACATTTTCTTGAGCCAAATTACTTTTTGTCGGGATAAAGTTGTCAAGATTTTCTCCAATTTCAATCTTTCCTGTTGTGTCTTTACTTTTAATGTATTTTATTGGTCATTAAAAACTTGAAGGTGTATTATTGGTTAGGAATTTCAGCTTCTAGGCCACTGTGCTTCGTTGTCGCGTCATCGTCCGTTTTGGTGGTCTAAAAAATGTTTCAATTACAAGTTATTTCAGATAAACCATAGCCCTTGTCCAAACTCATTAGGTACACAGCAGAAAACATGATAAAATGTTTTTTTTTGTAGCTCTTTTTTATTTTTTAAAATGAATCAAAAGCAATTTCAGAAATTTTACCTGACCTGTTAGGGAATGTTTAAAAAGTTTATTTTTTTCCGTTTTTTTTTTGTTTTATATTTTACTTCGCCTCATGAATAAATGAAAACTAAAGAGCCATGAAAAAGTAGCACTCGGGGTTTTCCAATTTTACACTTCCCCGTGGCACCATTTAAAACTCTTGAAGCCAAAAGGACTCCGTTGGGAGTATTTTTCAACTGAATTCATTATGTAATTTGAAGCAGTGCATAGCATCATCAGGTAGAGGAGACGGCTGATGCTTTGCAGTTGTATAGTAGATACCTATAGTAAAGTAAGTAAGTGAGGTTTCAGATTGCCTTATCTTTACCTTAAATTCTTGAGTTTTTTTTTGCTTTGTGATTTAAAAAATACAAATAAACCTCATTAAATATTTATCGGAACCCTTGGCAATCAAGATTGATTTCACGAAGCTATATAATATTGAAATAATAATTGTACATAACTGAATTACTAAGTATAAGTATTTCTGTTTTAATTGCATCATTATTCGAATTTATAATAAAATAATATATTTTAATTTGAGTACACGAGTATGTATTGAAAAAAAAGGTCTTAAGAGGGTCATTGCATTGTTTTTATTGGATTGAACAAGTTCTTGAGTGAAGTATGTAGCGTGGTGGGATTTATTAGTACGTGAAGCTATATGTTGTAATAATTTCACAATATAACTTAAAAATGGCTTTAAGGTTAAAGGACCAAACTATGATAAAGAAATAAGACTCATGAACGTTCTCAGAAATATTGGACTATAATTTTAATTTCATTTATCAGAATTTCAACTAAAGCCAACGATGCCTTAGAAGTATTTCTTTAAATTTTAAAAATTGAAATACGGAAACCAAATAGAAAACAAGTTATATGAGAAGTGTTTCAAAAGAATTTCCTTCGTATTTTTTTAAATTAATTTTTCATAAAACAGATGCGACGATGAGCAATTCCTAGAAGTATGTAAGTAAGTATATTTATTTTCACACTACCTTACTTATTGTCTACCTATATGAACAGGACACACAATATGATTACATTTAAATTTATATTGACATTTCTGTTTCTACTGAAATTTAAGTTATTACATTTAAAATTTTATAAAAAAATAATTCCAAGAAGTAAAAGCACAAATTTATAAACTTAGCTATAAAAGTAAGATGTCTGTTTAGAAAATTGTCTTAAGGTATTCCATCTCTCACAAAAGGAGTAGAGAACGGAGTAACTGTTTTGATGGTGAAAGACAATTGACCACTGAACATAACAATGTTACGCCACGGGTACTTCAAAATCAATTAATACAACAATATAATAAAGGTTGGTCCAAATACAAATTTCCTTTATATTGGCTTTAGGTATAACATCGGTCCAAGAAATTTTCGGAATGGATCGAATCACAGCTTCGAAACAAGACATTAACATCACTAAGATGCCTTTTATGCCGATTTGGGAATTATTGGAGCAAAAGCACAATAAGGCATAGGTCATTGAAATGTTATTTGAAGACTCATTTTTAAAAAATCTTTGTGCAATGTTCTCCTTAGATTAGGAAGTGAAATGTTAAGCTGTGAAGATGTAGATGTTCGTGGATTGAGTTCCACAATCATACCAGTCTCTATAACTTTTTGCACAAACTTGTGAACAGCACATTTAGGCCAAAGTTCTTTTTTTTTTAATGAACACTTTCTAGTCCAGTAACTATAAATGTACATCAGAACATGGGTTAAATTCGTTAGTTCTAATATTTTGGTTACTGACTTATGATGTTGGCCTAATCAGTAATCCAATTTCTCGCCGACCTCAGGCGCCGAACGCAACATGTTAAAAGGGCAGAAAAACCGCTCAACCGAGATTGGGCTGAAAATGAACAAAATGCTGCTAGCTTGAAATCGTAGAGTGTGTTTATCGTGAAGAAACAAGCCCCTCAGTGTTAAAATCAATAATACCTGAAAAATAACGTTTTTCAGGGTTTTGTCGATGTTCAGAACTCGAGATTGAAAACCTGGATTATTTATAAGACTAACGTTATAAAGACCTAGAAAAAAATTGGATCTATCGGATTTACGGAAACGGTTCTTTCTGTCCAGAGAAAAAACTACTAGACTTAAAAAATCGTGTAGAAGATGTAATCGTTTCCAATTTTCTCATAAACTAAAGTATGTTTTTAGATTTGGCTTTTTGGTATTTAATCAATAATTTACAAGGACATTGATTACTGAAAAAACATAACTCAATAACATTTAAAAATGAAAAGACTATTTAACTTTTAGATCCCATAGCAAGTTATTGGAATCGGTCCAATTTGTCGAATTGAAAATTTTAAAATTTCTCGACGTTTCCAGGTCCATAGAGTCGAAATAAAAGATTTTAAGAGAAATGTCTGTGCCTGCGTGTGTACGTACGTTCGTACATATGTACGTCCGTATGTTCGCGAAGTTTTTTTCGTCGTCCATAGCTCAAGAACCAGTAGAGATATTGACTTCAAATAAATTTTGTTAAACAGATAATAATAGAGAAATATGTAGAAAAGAATCTCAAAAAAACTGAACAAAAATATTTGTCACCTCGAAAATCTTACGAACAAAAAATGATTTTATCTCCAAAACAATTTTGTGGAACAAAGAATATGAGTTATTAACATCTGGTAAAATTTTGAGAAAAATCAAATTGACAGTTTTTTTTTATAAAAATTATAAACCTAAAAAAAATAATAAAAGTTGGTAAAAATAGATTTTCGACTCAAATATCTTTTCAAAACTTTGAGATATTGGCGTCAAATTAATTTTATCTTTTAAAAAATATTGTTGTCAACATTCAGTAAAATTTAAAAAAAAATCGAATTGATTTTTACAAAAAGTATTACTAAAAGTTAGTAAACATTGATTTTCGACTCAAATATATTTTCAAAAATCAAAAATATTGGCTTCAAACTTATTTTATCTCACAGAAAATGTTGTTTTCGATATTCAGTAGTTTTTTTTTTTAAAATCCAATAGTATATTTTTTCGTAAGAAAATAAAATCTACAAAAAATAATACGCAAAATTGCTAAAAATTAATGTTCGGTTCTCGATATCTCGTGAACAATAAAAGATATTGACTTCAAATTAATTTCATTCATCCAATTTGTATTTGTTTATACGAGTATAAGAAATAAAAAATTTCAAGATATGCTACTAAAATTGGTAAAAATTGGTTTTTGACAAAAAGTCAAGTTAGGTTAAGGTGGCTGTCGACGGGAAAACCAACACACTTAGACCAATTGGTCCGTTGTGATACAATATGGATTTTAAGTTAGAACTAGCTATGAAGCATTTAACCTCATTTTATTAAAATGTTCAAAGATTGAGTCTTCATCTTTGTGATAGGACAGGATATGAATATAGAAAGTGAAACACTGTCTCCTCTTCTTCATCTATGTAGTTTCTGCTAAAATCGTTTGCAGGAACTCCAGGTCGACAAAAAAAAACATGCCAACCCATTAAGCAGTGTCCTGTAAAGACTCTTATGACGGAGCTAATGGGCAATCTATCAACCGAAATGAGTTGCTTAGCGCGTTTAGCGCCGATCGTTGACCAAATTAGTTTAGTTGACCAACAAGTGGTTGCATTAGACCATCTTTGGTTTGCTTTCCTTATGGTATCATGCTTAAGCATATACTAACAAGTAGCTAGAGGTACACCGATGTTGGATTTGTTGCCCATCAAAGTTAAATTTGTTCCCTTTTTTTTGCAATTTCATCAGCTCTGTAATTTCCTGGAATGTCTGTATATGACACGGCACAAAAATAATGTGAATTTTAAACTGCTCCACCATCTCCATACGAGATGATCGGCAGTTTCGGTCTGTTAATGAGTTTATTGAGAGAGGGCTTCATGATGGCCAGAAGTTCTGACTGGAAAACGTTACAGCGATTGGAAACACGAAATGAGAGACATAGACTTAGTCCTTAGGAGTAAACGCCTCCACCAAAACCGTCATCAATTTTTGATCCATCTGAATAAAAGGAAATTGTTTCATCTGTTAAAAATGACTTTTCTAGGTAGACCTGGAAGTGTTGGACGGTGCGGAGAAATAAATCCGAGTGAACTAACTCCACTGAGGGATTTAGTTCCCACTCAAATGGGAACGAACTCCACTTTCTTATGGGATTTTAGTACACATTCAAAAATATGAAGAGGGAACTAATTTCTAACGACAACAGCTTCAAATTACAGTTAGTTATCAGATTCTTGAAACTTGTTCGATTTTGATGAGTACAGTCAAACATCAGTTTAAAGCAATTTAAGAAAACAGTGCGTAGTGTGAATAAAATTAAAATAAAAAATTAAAAGCATGGAAAATAAAATTAAATTTATTACCGGGTTTCGTAAAAATAGTGTGTTAGTTTATGACCGTGAAAAAAAAAACAAATTTATGTTAAGAAATATACTCGAAATAATATTTCACGTTAAATTTGCTATTATGGTCAAAATTGCAAGGGGAGCGTAGTTATTGATGAGCAAGGTGATAAAAAACTAATAAAACATTGTCCCCAAATTTTTGCAGAGCCAAAAAAGGATATAAAGTTTTTGTATGTCAATACAATGAACAATACATTTTTTGATACGGTGATGAAACAAAAATTAGGAAAAACAAAAAAGTTTATTTTCAACATTATTTTCGGGATTTCAGGATTTTAACTCCCTTTTTCGGGTCACACCCACTCACGCAACTCCGTTGAGGGTTTGTAAAGTCGCCAGGCAGGCGCCTATATCAAAAACTTCTTTAAATAAAAGCACTTGCGGGTGGCCCGCTTCGGGGATTCTCAGGATTTTAACTTCCTTTTTCGGGGTCACACCCGCTCACGCAACTCCGTTGCTCCGCTTAGGGTATGTAAAGTCGCCAGGCAGGCGCCATATCAACAGCTTTTTTGTAAACCTAAAAGCACCTGTGGGTGGCCCGCTTCGCGGGATCTCAGGATTTACAGTGCTCCAAGTTGTGTCATTTGGTGATTCCTATTAAGTGGGACATTAGCCCCAAAATTTTCGGTATTACTTGGGTGGGACTTAGGGCCCAAATAAGATTTCGGTTTTATGTCCCACCGAAGTGAGACATAAGCCCCAAAAAAAAAAAGTTGGTCGTTATGTCCCTGGGCCCTATGCCCCTGTGCCTTATTCTACTTGCTTCTTCTTTTAAAAAGTGGGAATTAATTTTAAACTCAAGGAGAACTTAAATCACACATTTTTTTCGGAATTAGATTCCCAGTTAGCATGGGAACTAAATCCACTTTACTTAATTGGATTTAGTTCTCACTAAGTTGGAACTAAATCCCTCAGTGGAGTTAGTTCCCGTGGATTTATTTCCCCGCACCGTGTCGCACACTTGGAAGTTTTTGTTGAATTGTAGATGAGGGATTATGTATTCGACGTTACTAAGTAAAAATCTGACTGAGTTCAAAATAATGGAGTGGACTAAATTATTATTGATCCACTGTGAGGAGGATTAAAGTCGAATTGTTGTGTTAGCGACCGATTTTTTGCTGAAAATATCTAGAGGTATAAGATGGAACTTAAAAATTTGTGCAGATGGAGGGCGTAGAGCGAAATGCTCCACTCATACACAAGCAGGCTGTTTTTTTGGACTTTTCTGAGTTTATTACGATTTGTTGCTGTGCCCAGCGCAGTCCACCATATTACCAATGGCTTCTTTACAAGAGAATAAGGCCACAGTGATTTCGTTAACTCTCTTTTGAATATAAGGCCACAGTGATTGGCTTTGTCTGAAAATTTAGGAGGTATACCATTTATACATATAATGAGAGCATATATGGGGGATTTTATATTTAATAGTAAATAGAACAAGTTTGGTTTTGTGGGGATTGACGCCAAGACCACATCGATCTGCCCTGGTAAAGAGATTGTTTAAAGCAGTTTTTAGTAGATTCTTCAGTGTGTTAAGATGCTTCACAGTTACCCCTATGCAACGTCATCCGCTTAAGCAATCACTGTGAGTTCCTCCTTTTCAAACACTTTTAGTAGTTTATTCACTACGAGGTTCCAGAGAAAAGGAGAAAGGACTCCGAATTGTGGTGTACCTCTAATGGCAGCTTTTCGTGTAGTAAAATTGATTTATCTATCTTCAGAAATGTCAATGCAGACGTGATTGCAGATGTCACCTTTGTTGAACATTTTTTAAATAATACAAAAACGGTTTTGGATATCAATGAAATTCTTTATTCCTGTGAAAGTACGTTCGATGCCATTATGTACATATGTATGAAACTCAATTTCTTTTGCATGGCCACCACGGACACGTTTTTCGATGGGTTTCAACCATAAATGAGCCAAAACTGCTGCAATTTCACGTTCGATATTCGTACGAAGTTCATCAATCTTCGCTGACTTGTTGGCGTAGACCATAGACTTGACGTAGCCCCACAAGAAATAGTTAAGGAGTTTTACTATTGTGCTTCCTTCAAGTTCATCAAACTCGAACGTATTTAATAATGTAGTTTTTATACCAAAAAGATTTCCTCCACTAGCACGACCTTTAACAGAATTTTTAATTGCTTCTCCCCAAATAAGCTTAAAGCCAGTAAAATAATTTTTAAATTTACTTATATTATCTTTTGTGACATGTGTTTTGGATAGAAAGAATAGTTCAAAGTTTTTAACATAACTATAGAAATCTACGAATAAGAGTTTATTGTTTAGATCTGAAATATTGTAAGGTAAAACTTTATAAAATATAAATTTAATTTGTCTGACGACATCTAAATTTCAATTTCTCATAAATCTACTACAATTTGGGTTTTCATGTGACATCCCTAGTGTATCTGCTACATCTGATCTACTCCATCCACTTTGACGTTTACTTGACATTGCTGTCATTCCATCACTGACATTTCCAAAGTTTAGATCGCCAAAAATATTTTGTAATTCTGCTTCTCCGCTTTTCTTTTTATATTTTAAGATGTTATACTGTTATTATTATTTACAAAAAAAATATTTTATCTCCAATAAATAAATTGTGGTTTTTAATCAAGACAGCTTCTGTTGGTTTTTTTTATTTTGATCACCAAGAAGTATCCTGCGTTTTAACTGTGATTGTTTAATTAGATCGCGTTGGATGTATGCACCTTGTGTCTTTCAACTTGGAAGAATTTCTTAACATTTGTGTTGCAATTTCATTTGATCCTGTATTGAGTTTGAGTTTGATCATGTTGTTGTTTTCGCTTAATTTTCTCGCAGGTGGCATTTGTGATGATTGGTTGTCCAAAAAAAGCTTGGATATATCTAGAACTCGATCCTGGGGCTCAATACCATCCTTCGGGATCGTGAAAATTATGTTTTTGCCTTTCATTTCGCGACTTTGTAGCTCCAGTTAATTTAGAAGCAATCTACAGCGATCTTCAAAGTGATGAACTCTTTCCGCCAACTCTAGATTCTGCTGTCGGAGATGACTCAACTCTTTATTTATGTTGTTGATATCATCCTTTGTTGCCAAGTTGATAACGGCTAAAGTAAGCTCTTTGTGAAGTGATTCATCAATTATACATAGATTTAATTTGTTGGAAATCCGATTGAGAAATAGATCAACTGTCAATTAATAATTGAAATTTTTCAATCAATTTTATTAAATGGTATTGTGAGTGTCAACTGTCAATGAATTGTTGATACATTGTGGATTTGTATCAATAACCTATTTTGAATGGAAAAAATTGGTATTGCGAAAAAAAAATTCATCGACTTTCTTGTCAACTGGCAATTTTTTTTTTTTCAATCGTAAATTTGTAGTTGATGAGTTCGTGTTTGCTGAAAAAATAACAAAAAAATCTGAGTTTCGAATTATAAAATCGTTAACTTTGTATTTTAAAGGTCTCAAAAAGTTATTATTATTAGACAAGCGATGTAGTTGATTGGGCAATACCAAGATTAAAGTCGTTTCCCAAACTCAACTGGTAGTTCCCATGTGCACAAAATCTTAGCACTGTTGCTAGTTTTAAAATATTCGGCACGGCTCGAATACCTTTGCGGGCTTCAACTTGTCCTCTATTTCTTGGAAAAGATCATGAAATGCATCCTTGGATAGCCAAAAGTTTTTTTAAAAAACTGAAAACCGAGGAGAACAGGTACAGATTAAGTTATTTGTGTCTGAAAATCAAAACCTTTATACTCACATTTGACCTTCCAGTTTCAAAGGATTGGATGCATCTCTCAAACTCCTTCGCATTCTCGCCATTTCAATGAGTTCAGAATCATTTGAATCCTCATCATCATCAAAAAATAATTCAGTCGAAGTCATTTTTTATTTTGTTTTTAATTTTTTTATTTGCTTTTAAAACTTCTGTCAGTTGCAAGAATAATAAAATAATTTTGGAGGCATTCACAATAGCACAATATTTTGTCAATTGATTTTCACAATACCGATGTTGATTTGAATTGATATAGTCTATCAACCGTCAATCGGTTGATAGTTGATCTTCACAATAAGGCTGACTGTTTTGTTATATTTAAAAACCTTTGATGTTCTTTTTTTTTTAGAAAGTGGGTGTATATTTCCTTCGGGCGAAGTTTGACCAACTTTTCTTTTGTTGCCAGTCATGTGACAAAAAGTTACGGCTTTTGAATTATTTTTCCGGCTTAAAAGCTAATTACCTGGTTTTGTTTCTTAACTTTTCCGGTGTCTTTAGGTAAATAAACACTAATCACAGAGCATGTACCACTTTTAACCTTTATTATTAAATTTTAAATATTTAAAATTGCAAATTAACGAGAGCGATACGTAAAGCTAACTTATTCAATTTAGAGCAGAGTTGCCAACCCTTAATTATAATATATCCACTTCAAAACTTTTTACGAATGCAGTACTTGCCATATAATTTCTCTACCTACATACATATGTCGCTGAGTCGCAAGTAAGAAAAACCCTATGTGGCCTATTATGTAGATAGAAACTATGAGAGTAAACATCTTCGATTTAAGTCTCTATCCACCTCCATTTTTGGATTAAATTACAAAATAAAAATTCAATATGTAAACAACGCTCAAAGTAGTTATAAGTAGCTAACTATTTTTAATCTCTTAAAAAATACGAAGCTAACAAAAAAGTTTATTGTGAATCTTGGATTAAAAATGCAATTTCTGCTAATCTAAAAAAAAAAAAAATAAGATACAAAAACTGAAATATTTTGCAACAAAAAAAAATGTATGTATCTTGTATCCTTCCACCATGGCCATCCGCCAATCCACCAATCATAAAGTTAAGAGTTGCATTTGGAAAATGAATACTCTGATGCTTCTTGCCCTCTATTTTGATCCTTTTTTTATTTTTTATTATTTGTAGAATTTTCCAATCTAATTTGCTTTTTTTAGACAACAAAAAAGAAACAAAGAATGAACTGTTCAAAGCAATCTGATGTACATATATACTCGTAGCCACCTGCCTTCTGTCCCATCAGCGCTCCAGCCAACACACAACACAACAAAAACTATAATATTATTGTATCGACGAATGGCCAGTTCTGTTCTGTTCAAACTGATGGCATTCTTCATCTCACTTTGGCTAAAAAATTTCATCAGGAATCAGAATACCATCAAAGCTGACTCTACAATATTACTACTTTATAGATGGGTATAGCAATTGGTATACCCAGTACCCACAGCAGATATCCTCGATGGAGGTTGTGGAAATCAAACTAGAAACTAAGCTGATTCCTCGATAGTTGATAGTTGAAGCTTCAAGTTGAAAAAGTGAACAATTTACAAAACAAAGTATCGTTTTCCAATAAACGAGGGTACGAAACTGTAAAATTTGTGGACTTTCTGTTATTGGTTTATCGATCTGATGTATGGAAAAGGACGAACCACCTACACCGACCGCCATCCATAAGTGCATGTGGCTTATATGCGGACCAATATAGTTTAACAAAGGTACCTATGAATGAATGTTGATGTGGATGTGGTTGTCGATGCTGGTGATGGTGATGGTATATAGCAGCAAAAGCATTACCATGAAATGCTGGGTCCTTTTGATAACTATACCTCCTTATGTATGAATGTCTAGCATATCACATCAGAGGTCAAATTGAGTTGGTTCGAAAGATGTTATTGTTGTGTGTCGTTTGAATTTGAAATATTTCATTTGTTTATGTTTTGTTGAGATCTTTCGCACTCAAGCGATTCAACTGGACTTGGACTTGGACTATAGAGAGGTAGCCTTGTTGCCTTTTAGCTTTCAATTAAATTAGGTAGCTACTTATGGTTTGTTTTTGCCAACCTCACCTATGGAAGTTGTTTTAAAAGGTTTGTACATACAATAAAACAAATATGTTTGCGGTAAACCAATCAATTTAGATGCATTCTCAAACAAGGGAATTTTTGTACAGGGTATGGAGGTACCTTATTGAAATTGTTATTTTTTAAGTGAAGTCAAATAGGCAAATAATAGGGCACTTCTATGGAAATTTAAGTTATACATATAAGGGATGGTTTCAAAAAACGTACGAACTATTGTATTGAAATGTTCATATTAACCTATTTCTTTTGACACATAAGGGTTAAGAGCCTTAAGAAAATGAGTATAATTTTTGTTCCTTCTTGTTACCGGCCTCATTTTATCTATATTAATTTGTGTTTGTCATATACCGCATGTTTTTGTTATATTTTGCTTGTTATGAATAGGGCCCATACACTACGCAAACACGTTTGTTCAAACGTGTGTTTGAGAAAACATAGTTTCGCCACACACTACTCAAACATGTGTGAGATATTAATTGCGTGACGTTTTTCATCGAGTGATTTAGCATATGCAGCTTTGATTATTACCTTGGCTATTAAAAAAAAAAAAAAACAAAAAAAAAGAATTTGGTGTAAAGAGTGGTACAAAAAAAGATCTATTTCAGTCCAAAAAATTTGTTCCTCTTGTTTATTCATGTTAACTCTATGAAAATTGGCATCGGTTTGAGCAAAATTCAATACACACCACACAAACTTGTTTGTGTAGGCACGGAAAATTCAAAATTTTTTGATTTTGTTCAAACCGCTTGCGCAAACACGCATCATCGCTACACACTACTCAAAAAGTTTTCACAAACATTTTTACAACAACAAAATACATTCGTTTGTTCAAACAGTTTGTGTAGTGTATGGGCCCTATAAGGGAGCTTATAAATCCCTTTATAATGATTACACACAGAACGAACGATTACAACAAAGGGATAGGATTAGAAAGTATATATCGATGCAGAATGGTTTTGAATGTCTGCATATAGTTACTCATGGGAAAAATTGAGCCTTCCAAAGCATTCCACATTCGTGCAGTGCGGTTAAAAAAATCTCTCTATACATAACAATACGAAACTAGGCTCAAGGCTAAATTTATGACCTCCAAAAAGTCTAGAACAAAAATTGTTAAGTTACAAAACACCTACAACAGTAGACAGCATATTGAATTTTGATGAAGATGGTTTTGTTTCAGAATAAAGAGTGGACCTTCTAGAGGTTTCTATTTAAATCGTAGCTTATTTTGACACCTTGGGCTGTGAAGCCCAAAACAGTGTTTTTTAGGGCAAAATGGATCACAAACAGCTTCTGCTGTATGGAAGTTTGTTGTAAAATGTTATTACGCTGCTATGCAAGTGGACAAGACTTATGGCACTCGCGGATTTTGTCAATGGGTTCTTGACCTGTTATCCTACATAGTTGTTCATTGAATATACGATTGGGCCAGAAAACCTGTAAGATGTAAGATGATGACACCTATTAATAAGGACCTGTATGCAGTTTCCTGTAAATCGTTGCTGTTATTTTCTAAGTAATGCAATCCTATAACGGATTTGACATTCGAGTTGAGCTTTGTCTCCAAGCTGAAATAAGTGTTCTTTCAAACTTTGGACAACATCCCGAACCCAGCCTAAGATTAGCCAATACGTCCAGCGATATCTTGTTTGGTTACGACTTCAGCTTTACTGAACACTTCCACTGAAAGCTCTCTACGTTTACTGCCGGTTGTTGAGCAATGTTTACCAGAAACGCGATGTTGTTATATGATGACGTTCCATTATCCTATGATATATCAAGCACATTACATCAACATAGTCTTGATGTTTCAGGTGTGTTGTAAGAGTCCATTTTTTTCCTCTGTTTCCTGTCAAAGCCTCCCACAGCATATTACTAATGATAACCAATGAGAAAAGAATTCGACTTCAAACTCTTTCGACAATCTACGTTCGTGTAAGACGTGATAGCAATATCCATAGTAAGTTGCTTTGATAATAAGGATGAGCTTATGCGAGATACTCCTCCTCTACAAAGCAAGCCAGATAAACTCCGTTTTAACGCTTTAAAAAAATCCTTCTCAAAATCGATGACCAGAAGGCGACTTGATTATCGATATTCACCACACTTATTGATGACGATAGAAAAAGTGTTGGTGTGATCAAAGCAGGAGGATTCAGCGAGGAATCTTGTTACGCCTTAAGTGTTGTTTTGAGGTGTTCTCTTACACGTTCTTAGAAAATCTATTTTGGCAACTGCCTTCAAAACGCAAATACCTCTCATAGTTGCATCGGGCAACTTTGAAGATGTCAGTCTCACGTTTCTGTCAAGTACATGGAGTAAAAACAAAATAAAATGTTCCTTCCAGCTTCTAAGATGGGTGTTTTTTGTTGAGAGGTATAGTATACAACATTGAAATGGATTGAAACTTTATTCGAAAGATAATTTTCTGTCGCGATTTTTGGAATATTACTGCCACGGCTGGCTCAAACATAGTCTTATGTGGTTTCGATGACTTTTTCCAAGTGAATGTTGTCCTCCAAGTAATCAATCGCTTACAACTTATTGGCTAAGACTAGCGACTTCACATATTCTTACACAAAATAATTTCACAAAGTTAAATCGCAAGATCATGGTCTTCGAGGCCAATTCACGTGCCTGTAATGTGAAACTGTGCGCTTACTAAACGTTTCCTTCAATAAAACAATTTTGGATAAGGGTGTGTGACATGTTGGAAATACACTCTTGCCTTTCTCTACAGCGGGCATCTTTGACTTTAACGTTCAGGATAGCATCGGTTTTAAAAAAGTACCGATCAATTATTGCACCACCCATAAAGCATACCAACCAGTCAGTTTTTGTAGATACTCGTATAACTGTGTCTAAACACACACTTGAGAATATCATCACTCTAAATATGGCAATTTTGTTTATTGACGTTTCCGTTCAATCGTTCAAAGTAAGTCTTTTCATCACACTTATTCGCATTCGAAATATTTTTTAAAAGGCTATGCTGTTTTTACATTTCACTATAAGGGAAGGTTGTCTTTTTCCCAAACTATGTAGCCTGTTTCTTGTCAGTTAAAATGTACATATTAGAAATGTAAATGGAAGGTCTATGATAACTAAGTATAAAATATTATTTGATATTTTTTACAATATTTATTTACATTTTTCTGTTTCTTTTGAATTAATTACTATATAAAATTGACACAATTTTTGGTTTGGCATATGCTCGTCAAGTAAACTTGAAGTCAAGGATATAGTCTGTAACCCATACGTCATAACAGGTAGAATAGCAGAGTCTAGTATATATTTTCGTGTTTCGTCCCTTAGATTTGATTGTAATATTTGTTTTAGACTCCAAAATTGTTTCCAACTATTGGTAATGCGTCTAGAAACTTCTTTTTTCTCTTGGTTAATGAATGACTTAGTCTGTCCTAGATAAGTATAGTCTTCTACACATTCTATGTGTTCGTTATCCAGCATTATGTCATCTTTAATATGGATAGTCATTATCTTAGTTTTTGACTTATTGATATGAAGTCCAACTTTCTTGCATTCATTTGTCAGTTCTACGAGAATATTTTGTATTTGTCCGGAAGTTGATGAAATGAGAACTATGTCATCAGCGAATCTAAGGTTGCTCAAATATTGTCCCCAAATATTAATTCCATATCTATTGTCCCAGTTTAGTTTCTTGAATATTTCTTCAAGTACGGCAGAGAATAATGGTGGTGACATTGGATCCCCCTGTCTTACGCCTCTCTTTATTTTTATTTTTCTTCAGCGCTGTCCATATTTCGTCATGTTCTACTTAGTCAAATGCTTTACTGGAGTCAATATATAAAAGATACAAAGGTTTTTCAAATTCGTTAGTTTTTTCAATGAGTTGGTTCATTGTTTGTAGATGGTCTGTTGTTGAAAAACCTTCTCGGAATCCTGCTTGTTCTCTTGGCTGATTTCTGTTTAATGTGTCCTTAACTTTTGTATACATTACTTTGGAGAACAGTTTATATATCATAGAAATGTTGCTTATTGGTCTGTAGTTATTTATGTCATATCTTTATTTCCTTTTTTGTGGATAAGCTTAATTGTAGCTTGTTTCCATTGTTTTGGAATCTGCTGTGTTATAAGTATGTCATTAAAAATCGTGGTCAAGACTGTAGAAATTGGTTGTTTTCCATATTTGAGCATTTCTGTTACAATACCGTCATTTCCTGTACACTTATCTGTCTTTAGATCGTCAATTTCTTGTTCAATATCTGCTTTTGTAAAAAGTGTAATAGTATTTAAGTTGGAGTAACTGTCCGCCATTGATATATTATCATCTTTTATTTCTTTTGTCGATTTGAATCTCTCCTATTAATAGCGTTGTTATTTTTGTTCTTAATTGTTGCTATCCACTCTTTTCCGTCCTCAAGAAATGATTTTGTCTTTTTAATAGATTTTGTGTTGCTTAATATATCTTTTATCATTGTTTCGTTATAATGGGTGATTTTTTTGAGGTTAGGATTTTCATGCATTAGTATTTGACAGATCACGCGGGATTTCAGACATGGTGTCAAAGAGAAAGATGCTCAGTATGCTTTAACATTTCATCATGAATAGACTTACTAACGAGCAACGCTTGCAAATCATTGAATTTTATTACCAAAATCAGTGTTCGGTTCGAAATGTGTTTCGCGCTTTTTTATCGACAAATTTTGTTCAGCGATGAGGCTCATTTCTGGTTGAATGGCTACGTAAATAAGCAAAATTGCCGCATTTGGAGTGAAGAGCAACCAGAAGCCGTTCAAGAACTGCCCATGCATCCCGAAAAATGCACTGTTTGGTGTGGTTTGTACGCTGGTGGAATCATTGGACCGTATTTTTTCAAAGATGCTGTTGGACGCAACGTTACGGTGAATGGCGATCGCTATCGTTCAATGCTAACAAACTTTTTGTTGCCAAAAATGGAAGAACTGAACTTGGTTGACATGTGGTTTCAACAAGATGGCGCTACATGCCACACAGCTCGCGATTCTATGGCCATTTTGAGGGAAAACTTCGGAGAACAATTCATCTCAAGGAATGGACCGGTAAGTTGGCCACCAAGATCATGCGATTTGACGCCTTTAGACTATTTTTTGTGGGGCTACGTCAAGTCTAAAGTCTACACAAATAAGCCAGCAACTATTCCAGCTTTGGAAGACAACATTTCCGAAGAAATTCGGGCTATTCCGGCCGAAATGCTCGAAAAAGTTACCCAAAATTGGACTTTCCGAATGGACCACCTAAGACGCAGCCGCGGTCAACATTTAAATGAAATTATCTTCAAAAAGTAAATGTCATAGACCAATCTAACGTTTCAAATAAAGAGTCGATGAGATTTTGCAAATTTTATGCGTTTTTTTTTTAAAAATCACCCGATATGTTTGGATATCATTTTTCGCATCTTCTTTTATGGTTTTCCGAAGGTATCTTAGTTCATTTCTTTCATGGTCTGATAAATTGTCCTTGTTTCGTAGATTATCTCTTCTGGTTATCAGCGCTTTAGTGTCATCGGTTAATTTATCAGGTTTTGGAGTAACAGCAGTCATGATTGAAACTTTCGCCGAGTTCTTTATTATCTGTTCTAATGAATCATATGTATTTTGAAAGTTTTCGTTTATTCTATTTGTAGTTATATTAAGTCTTATTTCTTTCTTAAGTATGTCATTATATTTTTCAATATTTTCGATTGGTATCATTCCAGGAATACTGAGTGTTGGTTTGTTTCTTTTCAACGTATTATGGTCCACTTTTATATTTGCTCTTACTAGCCTATGGTTACTATCAAATTTAAAATTATTCAATACGGAGATGTCATTAATAGTTTTCAGTTTATGTGTTAGAACTAAGTCAATTTCGTTCTTTGTTATCCCATTCGGGTGAATCCAGGTCAATTTTCGTGTTTCTCTCTTTTTGCAGAAAGAATTTGCAAATCTGAGATTCGTCTCTTCCAGCCACTTTATAAGTAGGTCTCCTCTTTTGTTTCTTCGTCCGTATCCAAATGGTCCCATTACTTCTTCATCGTTGTCAATCTGTTTCCCTAACTCGGCGTTGAAATCTCCTATAACATACATTATCTCCGTTTTTGTTTCATTATATACTTTGTCCAATAAATTGTAGAAGTTCAAAATTTCTTCGTCAGTTGCTGTTTTGGTCTTTGCATAAACCTGAATTATCGTCATTTTTGTGTTTTGTATTTTTAAACATAGGCTACAAATCCTTTCATTAAAAAATCGTACATTTATTATTCTGTCCTTTAAACTCTTTTTGATGAGAAATCCAACTCTATGCAAGCCTTTTGTCTCACCAAAGTAACAGAATATATCATTCTGGTTTTCAATTATGTTTTGTCCAAAAATTCTTAGCTCGGATAGTCCTAGTATATCCCAGTTGATAGTTGATAATGCTAGTCTTAGTTCTTATTCATATTCAGAGTAGAAAAAATCTCGAAATATAAGTCTACTCATTATTTGTATTATTTTATTTTCAAAATCGTTTATTCTTTTTTCAAGACAGAAAATAAAATATGAGTATCACTTATGGACCTTTGTTCCTTTTTGCGTTGCTCCAGTTTCTAGTACATACAGTACTGTGCAAAATTTGTTATTAAAAAAATTGTTTAGAAAATCAAACAGCAAAATTATTTCTTTAGTTTTCTAAACTTTTTTAATATTACGTTAAAATTGTTGGAAAAAAAATTAACACTCTTCACTTAAACAAAAAATAAATAACTAAATACTTTAATAGGTGGTAAAATGGCTGTGCAAAACATTTGCAACTTAGACCTCCCAACTAAATTTCAAACTATTTTCCTACTTTTCTTACTGTATATCTTCTGGGCATAGAATAAAGTTATTAGTAACCGTTTTTTGAATGGCATTCCACTGCCTCTGAATTCCAGCAAATAGGTCACTTTTGGGGCTTAAAAAATATTGCTCCCAATTCTTCTCATCACAATTTCCCTCAGGTTTTCTATTGGGTTTAGGTCTTAGGATTGGGCTGACCATGGTAAAACCTCAATCTTTTTTTCTGTAATCCACTTTGTGGCCCACTTCGACTTGTGTTTGGGATCATTGTCGTGTTGGAACGTACATTTTCTAATGAACATAAGGCAGCATGGTGTTACAAAGGATGTCTACAGTCTTCAGACTTCATAATGCCCTCACCTTGTCGAATTGGCCCGATTCCTTGACCAGAGAAGCAGCCCAAACCCAAAATTGAACCACCTACATGTTTGATCGTCCCTTTAGTGTATTTTGGATTAACCCTCTCACCTCTTGGCCTCATGACATGTTGTTTTTCACCCGATCCGTGCATATTGAACTTTGATTTATCAGAAAACAAGACCTTTTTCCATTTTTGGGGACTCCAATTGAGATCAGTTTTTTTAAAAGCCAAACGAGCTTTCACATTTTTTTTTTTAAATAAATGGCTCTTTTGCTATCTGAAAACCGCGCGATCCGGCCTGCAGTGCGCGGCATCTGATAATTGATGGGTCAATGGTTAACTTAAGTTCAATTTTTGCTTCCCTGGATGATGCCGTGGTGTTTCTTCGGAAGAAATTTGTTATTTTTCAATCATCTTTTGCTGTGGTGCTTCGAGACCTTCCTCCTCTATGATGGCATAACACCTTTCCACTTTTGATGATTCTACAAATAGTTGATTTATGAATGGAATATTCTTTTGAAGTTTCTTTTTGTGATGCTCTTTTTTTAATCACTCAAAATTCTGGATTTTACATCCGATAAATATTTATTGCAAATCGCTGCTTCTTTGGACTTAGAAGGCAATTGAGTAGTAAAGTCCTCTCTCGAGCATCAAAAACCACCATCTATAAGACACTCATCATCCCGATTCTCATTTATGGCGCTGAGGCCTGGACCCTGTAAAAAAAATATGAGAGCGTCTTAGGATGCTTCGAGAGAAAAATTATTATTCGGGTGACTTTTGGTCCCGCTTGCGTAGATGGAAAATGGAGGAGAAGATATAACGACGAACTGTGCATGGTTAACAGAATTAAAGTCCAACGACTTAGATGGCTGGGTTATGTAGAGCAAATAGATATCAACGCTCCAGCCCGGAAGGTCTTCGAATCCAATCCCGAGGGACGGCGCAGTAGAGGAAGACCGCGACTCAGGTGGCACACGCAGGTGGGTGAAGCAACTTGGCGTGCGAAACTGGAGAGAACTATAGCTAGGGACCGAGCTGGCTGGAGACGCATGTTGGTTGAGACCCAGATCCGGCCCGGACTGTACCGCCACCTTAAGGAAGTAAAGCGGTCCATAGACACCACACTTGTGCGCACACCGGTGCACTGGAAAATGGTGTGGCATTCCGCCACACACTACACACCAAATCATACACACATTAGTAGTGAAAGAGATTTCAAAGAGGAAAGATCAGAATGAGTGACGTTGAAGCTTGCGCGCTAATTGTAATCGCTTCTTGTTTAAATGAAAATAAGAAGAAAAAAAGGAAAAAAAGAATTTGGTCGAAAGATTGGTTTTTAAAAAGAAATAAATTTTCACATGTTGGCCTTCTAAAAGAATTGGAAGAAAATTCACCGGAAGATTTTATCGCCAGAATTCACAATCCCGAATTGCCATTTTATTAAAACAACTTGCGACGCACCACACTCAGCAACGATTCACATGCAACTGACTAGGAAATGTGCGCGTGCATCCCCATACACATCACACCGATTGAGACCCCGACACAAAAAAATCAAAATCTTTTGATTTTACTCGCTCCGTGTCTCACACCGAAAATCGGTGTCGACACCAGCCCACACACAGCACACATTTACGCACACCGACACAAGTGTGCGTACAAGTGTGATGTCTAATGGGCCGCTTAAGTAAATATTTATTTCTCGCCATTTTTTTTTTCTATTTAAAAAGAATTTATCTTAAAAAACCGTTTTATCGATCAAGTCCCGTTTAAAACTAACTGAACAAATCAAGCTACACGTATAAACTTACCAACCTCAAAATAAACCAGATTAACCGTTATCAAAATAAGACGAAAAGAGAAATGGCCTCTAGTGGCCAATGTTTTGTACAGCTGAAATCATTATTGTTTTTGTAAAAGCCGTGCATTTGTAGAATTTGCCTGTGGATCAGTGCTTTAAGATTATGAACAGTAAGGTGACACATAAAAAAGTCTAAAGCAATAAAACTAATTTGATTGGAACAACTTTTAAATATAAGAATGTTCATTTTTTTGATAGGCGGTGATAGTTGCAAAAGTTTTTAACAGTACTGTATATATTTTTGTTTCTATTCTACGCTAAAAGGTCAATCTTTCTGAGAACGCGTGTATATTTTCTTTTTGTTTAGTACTTATTTTTAGATTCTCATTTTATTTCATTTACGTTTTGTTGTTGTTGTTGTTGACATGGCCATAAAACTCTTTAGCAAAAGAATTTTTGCATAGATTTCATTAATATTTCAGTTTTATTTATTACAAAACACTTTAGCCAAAAAGTTTAGTCCAACAGAGAGAAGCAAACACATTAGATACACCCAGTGGCTTGTGATTGAAGACTTATACTTTTTTAAGAGTAACTTACAGATAAAGGTCCAATCTGGATGTTTGAAATATAAAAGTTCAAATAATGCGTTTAGTTAATTAAAAGCATTAAATCTTGAAATAAATGAGAAATAGAAGTGGAGACAAAACAGAGCCCTGTGGAACACCAGTGTTTTTTAGTTATTAAACGATTTGTGCCGTCAGAAGTGGCTGATGTTAGTATTGAATGATCAGAAAGTTAAGTTAATGACATACAACAGTTGTTTGAATATTAATTTTACTCAATGTATTAGAAAAAACTTAATTTTATTAATTTAGTTTTGAAAATCAATACAGTAATATGCTTTATTCTAATTCCAATTAAAAACAAAATTGACATGGAGTGTTCTTTCAACACCATGTGAACATCCATTCTTTTAAGCAAGTATACGCATTTTTGTTTGTATATGTGCTATTTTTATTTTTTTATTGAAACTCAAACAAAACAAAAATGGAAAACGATAAAAACCTTCCTTCATAATCCTTTATAAAAGGGATAGTATTCATTTTCTTATGAATTATTTATAAGTCTAAATGCTTCGAAGGATAGTCTTTTAAGCTCCCCATCGCCTGCCCTAAAAAATTATAAGTATATACGCATACAATCTTCCATACAAAGTTATATTATTTGATAGCTGAATAGTGATTGTATTTTCTGTTTTATAAAGATTGAAAAGGGATACAGAAAAAAAAATAAGGAACAATACAATTTCAATCATAAAAACTTAACTTTGACTCCTAAGGGCACGCTTTGCAAAAGGACGAGAACAGGGACGAGTACGAGATCAACTTGACGTTAACTGCTTTTGTAGTCAATATACATATGTTTAGTTATATGTAATGTGATGTGTACCATACTTACATCATAAAGGATAGAATTGGAAATTATTAAAAAATGTTTTTGTATTAATGATTACCATCGCATATGCTATGCAAGGAAAAGAGGAAAAACTTTGATAGCTTTTTTTTTTTTAATTTCAAAAACCTAATACGTCAATACGAAGAGATAAACGAGGATTTAAAGTCAAAGTAGCATAATGTGTATGCGTATTTTTGTAGAAAGCACTCTCTTAACAAATTCAATGAATTTTTTATGAACATTGAACATTATGTTATATTTAGACCAAAACGGAAAGAGTCACCAGCTGGTACATAATATAACCTATGGAGATCATCATAAGGAATAATTTCCAATTGATCCGCTTTACATATAGTCTTTAAGCTCAATATGTATTTCATGACTTCAATAACGTTCATTCAATTCGAAGTATATTTGTATTTTGAATATCCTTATAGGTTAGGTACAGTTTTAAACACATTGAAATAAAATAGGCAGTTCCGGATTTAATGTAAGTCACACATACATAAATGTAGAGTATGCGTTTAAGTAGGAATATAAAGATTTATTAACTTATGCTGTGTTATATAAAAATAAAGAATATCAGATTATTTATATCATAAAGAATTACATGTTTAGGCATGAAAATATGGGGTTTTTGGAAGAGTGAAACATTACAGTTTTTCGTTAATTTATTATGATATTTATATTGAACTCACCAGACATTGTTCTTTTTTCGACTGAAATATAAAAAGCTCTCAATGAAATTCTTTTTTCTAAATTGACTTATTTGCTTCTTCAAGGGTGTATTTTTGTATTGTTACATTTTTGCAATGACGAAGTTTGTATGTAATTATGAAATGTCAAACGATGACAGTTCTTTTATTGTTAAACCCTAAATTTTAGAAAACAAAAATTGGGATTCAATTCATAAATACAATTTGTATGACAATTCTACCAAAACCTAACTGTAGTTATAACTACCTTTTACGAGTACCATGTTTGAAGCAATAGTTAAGGATCTTTAACCCGTGCAGCTTTTTTTTCATAACATAAGATTTTCCAATAAGAAGTTTCACTTCTTGGACGGTTGTCACTTTTGACATGGAAACTTTAGAGATGAAAAGATGGAATGGAACTTTACAAATGAAAAGAGCTGATTTTAAACTCAAAAAATGATTTAGAAGAATTAACAATTTCGTTACCCAAATTCGATACAATTTGTATTTCCTTACTTTGAAAATTGTATGATTCAGCGCTGGTAGATTTGTAAGTTTAAATTTAAATATTTATTTTTTACCGTATTTAAATTTAAAACATTTCTTATAAATTCTAGGTAATTGAAAAAATATAAAGAATAAAAAGAATATTCTAAGAAATTAATGATTTTTAGAATAGAAACAAACTTTATATCAATTGAAATGCCATGCTAAGATCACTATTATTATCACTGAAGCAATTATCTCTGCATCTCCAAGTCAGATATAATGTGCCACATTATTTGCTATCATCATTTCAACATGCTTCCCATCGAACCCACTTGACCTGTGGAACAAATACAAAGATAGCATGTCAGAAGATATTTTACATCGAATTCGCGTCAGCTCAAGAAATTCCGATCGTGAGTAGAATGAGGAGATCCATAACCAGACTTTGCTCTTGATCGAAGATATGTTACCTCATGTGTTACCTCATGTGCGGCAGTTTGTTAGTTAGGTTAGGAATGCCAGCGCCAGATCGCGGAATGAATGACGCATTTAATAGTGAACGTGAATATGATCCACATGAACTAATCCAATCAGTTCAAACGAATGTACCTCTGTTGAATCCTAAGCAGAGGGAAGTCTATGATACACTGATTAATGCAATTGATGATGGAAATGGCGGCTTATTTTTTTTGGATACCCCCGGTGGAACTGGGAAGACATTCCTCATGTCATTGATTTTGGCCACTGTACGTGCGAGATCCGAAATTGCGGTAGCAATTGCTTCTTCTGGAATAGCGTCCACATTATTAGACGGATGCCGTACGGCTCACTCAGCGTTAAAATTGCCATTAAACCTTCCGCGCACAAACGGGCATTGGAAGCGCTAGACCGAACATTAAAAGATCTGCGATGTTTTGGTGGTGCAATGATTTTATTATCTGGCGATTTCCGACAAACACTACCAGTCATTCCAAGATCTACTGCTGCCAACGAAATAAACGTTTGCCTCAAAGCATCAAATCTGTGGCGATATGTAAAGAAACTTCAACTGTCTGTAAATATGAGAGTTGCATTGTTGAACGATCTATCTGCTGATGATTTCTCGAAGCAATTGCTGACTATCGGTAATGGCCGTGTTCCTGTTGACAAATCGAGCGGTTTGATTTAATTTCCTCCAAATTTTTGCAATTTCGTATCATCAAAAGACGAGCTTATCAACAAAGTATTCCCGGATATCATTGCTAACCACAAAAATACTAAATGGTTAAGTGAGCGAGCAATTTTGGCCGCTAAAAATAAAGATGTAGATGACCTCAATTTTATAATTCAAAATCAAATCGTAGGTACTCTGTATTCATTCAAATCTATCGACTGTGTAACAAACGAAGAAGAAGTCACTAATTATCCAACTGAATTTTTAAACTCCTAACATCATCATGCTTAAAAATTTAAACCAACCAAAACTGTGTAATAGAACGCGTTTGGTGATAAGAAAACTGAGATGAGCAATGTGATTCACGCGTCGTCGATACTTAAAGGAAAATTTAAAGATGAGGAAGTTCTTATTCCAAGGATTCCGATGATCCCAACGGATATGCCCTTTGAGTTTAAACGAATTCAATTCCCGATTCGTCTTGCCTTCGCCATGACGATCAACAAATCACAGGGCCAATCCTTGACTATTTGTGGCCTCAATCTAGAAAATGCATGTTTTTCTCATGGTCAATTGTACGTGGCATGCTCACGTGTCGGCAAACCATCCGCTTTATTTTGACCAAAAAACAAAGAATTTCGTTTACCACAAAGTACTTGAATGAAAATCCTATTAATGAATTAATCCGAGTTTTATTTTTTCCCAATCTGCACAACATATGTAGTTTCAATCATTTTTTTCTGACAAGAGTTTGAAGTACTTAATTATTATTTTTTATTTTTTTTTATTTTTATTCTCATTCTGTATGTATGTTTTCATCATCATTCATCATAATAAAATAAGTATTTGATAAATAAGTATTGAGACACAATCAACTGAATTCGTAAGAATTGGATATGTCAAAAAAACATGAGGAACTGTTTACTATTTATGGAGTTAAAAGACCAAGTTAAAAGAAACAAGGAGTCGACAAAAAATTCTAAAATTAATTCTTCTCAAACTCCTCAAAAAATTCAGACATTTCACAGAATTATATCAAAGTGCCTAAGCCCTTGTACACCTTGTATGCGTGGAATTTGACATCATTCAAATGCCCGCCTCGGCTTCTTACGGCGGCGGCGGTGGCACGTATCCGAGTGGTCCAATTTTCAATAACTCTTCTGTATATGTAGATCCGTCTGAATTTGAGCAATGGCCTGCGTTATGTTCACCTTTAGGGCATCCGTCGACTGTGGTTTATTTGCATAGACCGGTGACTTCAAGAAACCCCACAGGAAATAGTCTAGCGGGGTCAAATCGCATGACCTTGATGGTCAATTCACATCACCCCTGCGAGAGATAACCTTTCCATCAAATTGTTCATACAAAATGTCAATCGTGGCGTTTGCTGTGTGGCACGTAGCGCCGTTCTGCTGGAACCACATGTCGTCTAGGTCCATATGGTTCAATTTGGACCATAAGAAATTAGTTATCATGGTTATGTAGCGCTCGCTGTTGATGGTGACCGCCTCACTAAAGTTGTTTTTAAAAAAGTACGTCCCAATTACGCGGCCGGCCCAAAATCCACACCAAACGGTAACTTTTTAAGGATGCATTATCACCTTGTGAACCTTGCGTGGGTTGGTGTCGTCCCATGTACGGCAATTTTGCTTGTTAACACAGCCATTCATCCAAAAATGCGCCTCGTCACTAAAGATGATTTTTCGGCCAAAAATTGGGGTCCTCTTCCAAACGATTCGAAGCCCAGTGAGCGAACAAACAGCGTTGTCTATGGTCATGAACTTTGAGCTCTTGGGTCAGTTGGATCATGTACGGATGTAGGCCCAAGTCCCGACGCAAAATTCGCCAAGTTGAAGTCTGCGAAAGGCCGAGTTCTTGTGCACGGCGAGGAATAGACTGCCTCGGGTTCTGCTGTACACTTTCACGGACCGCGCCGATGTTCTCGGCCGATTTGAACGTACGGGTGTTGGCTGATTGTTTACTGAACCAGTCGTCTCAAATTTGGCCACCAAGTGTTGAAGAGTCGACTGTGAAGGGCCACCACGTCTACCGTGAAATGGGCGCAATACGCGCAATGTTTGCGTTAAAAAACACTCATTTGGATAATGAAGTTTTATCATTTGAACGTTCTGTTCAATCGTGTAACTTGTCATGATGATTTGGCATAAAAAACTGAACAATAACCAAAAGATTTGACAGATGTCACCAAAACAAAATGGCTGCCACAGCGCGCCAAATTCTACCCGCACCAATTGAAAAACCCGGGGAGAGTACGATAACTTTGGCGACAAAGTTTAATGACGGATTTGTATAGAACAGTTAAAAACAAGCATTTTTTACTATGCCCCTACCGCCTAAACGGTGGTGATAGATCCCCCCCCCTCCCATAGTAAAAAATGCTTGTATTAAGCCCCTCTACCAAAAACCGTTAATATATCTTGGCGCCAAAGTTATCGTACTCGTGCCAAAAACCCTTTACTTGCACCTCAATAAAAAAAAAAACCAATAAGAGGATCTTAGGGCGCTTTTGAACACTCTACTCAGTGTAAACCTTAAAACTTCACAAATTAATTAGGGACCTCAAACCAACCTTTCCAGGTTTTACCGGTGGAAAACTACTTGTTACCCAAAAACATAACACAAAAATACATGACGAAAATAAATAATCCTATCGTCACCAGGTTAAAATATCGAATATGTAGGTATTCGTAATTTAGTGGACACATTTTCAGCACAGGACTAAAACCTTTACAGAAAAGAGCTTCAAATTCTATTACTATTTCAAAATTTTTAACTACAATTTTTAAAACACACTTGTGAAAATTTTTAAAGCCAAATAAAGTTACTTACCCATTTAAATCAGTCGTTTTCAAATTATGTACATATATCGTCAACCAATTGACATCAACAAAGAAATTTATTGACAACACTACCGAAACCGACCGCGAGACGCGACGCGATGAACGTATTAAACAAATTCCATCTATTTAAAATTTCCTCTTTTTTTCTTAAAAAATTAGCTTTTTATTTATATTACACTTTTTTACTGCACAATGAAAATAGACAAAATTATGACACAAACCAAACCAAATTTAAATTTTCAAATTAAACCGCCAAGCTACAAAACAACACCACTGAACCGACCAACCAACCAAAAACAAAAAAAAATTAAGTGAAGCTCAATAATTTTACACGCAAAAAAAACACTTAACTTCAAAACCAACTAATATTATTTTACAAAAACACAAACTTTATAATATACTTAACATTTTGGTTGAATTTTTTATTCCGTACTTTAAAAATAAACATTTTAATTTAATTTTTAATTCGAGACGATCGTGAGCAAAATATTTTCACAAACTGCTTCTGCGTTCTGCCTAAGTGCAATGATTACCAAAGATAAAACACAAATATAGAATGCGAACTTGCTGAATCAATATGTAATGGCGATGGCGATTAGCCTGACGTATGTATTGGAACGTAACGTGTGGATGATATTGGTTATATGGTTGTATGGCTAAACTTTGAAGTGGGAGTGAGTTAATGTGTTAGGTTATAAAATAGATGGATACCAAAGTCTTTGAACTATAGTCGCTTGATTACAAGAGTGGGTTGAAAAATTGAATCCGAGGTATATGGTTTAGCTGGGTCGAAAGATTAATGAAAGATTGAATTCAAATAGAATCGTAGTAATTAATTGTACAAAATTTGTATACAATGCTAAAAATGTGAAAAATGTGCATGATGGGATGAATTTTTGCAATAAGCCAAATTGACATTTAGGAAACTTGAAAAGTATACAATCAATTATATTTAAGTTCGACCTGCTTCTCGTTATATTCGGGACGTCAAATCAATTTAGTATGGCATATTATGTAGGTTTTTATTTTTGACAAAAACTGTCGATTGGATTGGATGCTGGTAGCGCGTTTGGTAGGGTAGGCGTTTGGATCCTTTGGGGGCATAATTTTATATGATGACCGTAGATTTGATTTTTTGGCTGGTCGAAAAATTTCGTACAAAAGTTAATATAAAATAAAGGGTGGTTTAATTTTAAGGGACAATGTTGATATTAAATAAAACATAAATTATTTGTAAAATTTTTTTCATTTAATTTTTTTATGAAAATATTGGTATTGTTTAGTTACATATTATGTATTGTTTCGTCCAAAAATGATTTTGCAACAAGAAAATAAAAGAATGGTGTTTCCTCGTTGAGGTTTGACAAAGTAATAATTTAATAATTTATTGAACAAACAATAGCAAACTTTTAAGTACAATTTAACAGTTAAATAATATATAAGACTTATGTATTTTAAAACAAAGAGATTTCAAAATTAAAGAAAGGAACTAAAACTTGACTTGCAATTTTATTATATATATGACATTTGATAGATGACATTTGTATATTTAGTTTTAATATTTTGACTTCCAAGCTTGAGAGGTTGTTGGAAGTATTCTAGTTGAGCCACTGTGTGGTTACACCAGTTGAGCTGCTGTACGCTTAAGGTTCTGTTTGCAACATTCCTCCCCGGCTGTGAACAACGTTCGCAAGTTTGTTTAATTTCCTTCAGAATGCTCATGAAACGATATAAAAATTAAATGTTTAGTACGATTCAAAAAATACAAAAAACAGATAACACTAAATTACGGAGACATAAACAGAAAAGTTCAAACAAACAGATCTGGCTGAACATCAGCTATTAAATTTCCAATATGACTATAGTTGTCTCATTCTAGTTCGTGAACCTTGATTTTCGCATCGTTGTTTGTTGTTTGTAAAATTGTAAATTTGTGTTCAAGTTTGTTTATAAGTGATATTAAATTGTCTTATTTGTTATAAATAATGAATAAATTATTAAAATATTTATCTGTGGTGTGTGCTGCTGAATAAGGGTAAGTTTATTTTTACTTTGGTGTTAGTATTGTAGGTAAGTTTATTATAATAGCGTAGTTTAGTTGCATTTTACTCTTCCATAAGAAATACACAGGTTTGTGTGTTTCCCATAAGAAATGCACAGGTTTGTGTGTTTCTCATAAGAAATATACGAGTGCGTGTGTTGCCCATAAGGAAAGTACATGTACGTGTGTATTTCGTATCTCCATTGAGTAAATTTCCATTCGTTGCTAACTAAAGGTCCCTTATTGGTTTCGCAAAAAAAAAAAACATATTTTTTTTTTATTATGATATTAGTGGACTGTATTATTATTAAAACTTTTTTTTTTTTTAATGAAATTAATCGACGATAACAGTAGGGCGTTTTAGAATTTTGTTTAGAAAAAAAATTGTTTTTTTTGTTGATTTGTTCTGGTGTGAATATTAACTGAATTTAAAATTATTTTACGGCGAATTAAATTAATTTGACGGTGAATTAAATTGCCTTTATGTAGAATCAAAGTTGTTTTAAGTGAAATTAAAATTACTTTTCGGTGAATTACAATTGTTTTAAGTGGAATTAAAATTAATTTTCGGTGAATTACAATTGATTTTAAGTTCGTAATGATGCGCTGATTGTGAATTTTGACGTGATTGTGATTTAAAGGTAATTCAAAATTTCTGTGACTGTGATTTAATTGATTTGTTTTTGTGATAATAAAATTAGTTGTGTGATAAATAAATTTCATTTGAATGTTTGTTTATTTGAAATAATTTATTATGTGATATTTCAAAGTGATTTTATTGTGATTTACTGTGAATATTATGGAATTTTTGTGAGTGTGATATTTTTGAATATGAGTGATATCGATCGAGTGTGTGTGTTATCGGTTGGTTGGTTGGTGTGAGAGTGATAACGAATGTGAGTTTTGATCGATATCGAAGATTGAGTGTTTCAAGTTAATGATTGTCAGTTTGTGAGCGATAGCGAGTGAGTGTATCGATGATTGATTTTGTGAGCAATAGCGAGTGAGTGAGTGTATCGAATAATTGATTTTGTGAGCGATAGCGAGTGAGTGTATCGATGATTGATTTTGTGAGCGATAGCGAGTGAGTGAGTGTATCGAATAATTGATTTTGTGAGCGATAGCGAGTGAGTGTATCGATGATTGATTTTGTGAGCGATAGCGAGTGAGTGAATGTATCGAATAATTGATTTTGTGAGCGATAGCGAGTGAGTGAGTGTATCGAATAATTGATTTTCTCAAAATGCAATCTTGCTTTGTAGAAATAATTGATTATCTGTGGCGACGTTTCTGAATGATTATTGATTTGTGAGTGACTGATGTTTAATATTTTGATTTTCTGCTGATAACATCAGAGTTGAATGATTATGATGGTATGATGCATGATTGTTATTTCTTATTGTGATTGAATTAGTACGAATGTTTTCTATGAGTGTTTGTTGATTGCATGTTAGATTTTCGTCCCTGGTTAGATAGTTGCGGTTTCATCTGCAGATCTATTGGACGGTAGTAGGCAAATTTTTGTAATTGGTCTTTTGAACTCCCCAGACTGCGTTTTTATGTTGACGACACGAGTCAGCCCATCTTTTCCTGGAACTAAGGATATGATGCGTGCAAGAGCCCATTTAGAAGGTGGCAAACGTTCATCCTTCAGCAAAACCAGGTCTCCGATTTGAGGCTGTGCTTCGGTTTTCAACCATTTCGGTCGTTGCTGAAGGCGAGCTAGATATTCGCTACTCCACTGCTTCCAGAACGAATGAACAGCAATTTGGATTTTTCTCCACCTATCAAGGTTGGAAACCTTTTCTGTCAAATCTGCTTCTGGAACTAATTGGGCCGATGTTCCAAACAGGAAGTGTGCTGGCGTGAGAATGGCGAAGTCGTCTAGGTTGTCGGAAACTGGACAAAGAGGTCTCGAGTTTAGACATGCTTCTATTTCTGTTAGAAGCGTGCTGAGTTCCTCGAATGTAAGGGTTTCATTTCTGACGACCCTTTTCAAATGAAACTTTACGGATTTCACTCCTGCTTCCCATAATCCACCAAAATGGGGAGAAGCTGGAGGAATGAAATTCCATTTGGTTCCGACGTTAGTTGTTGTTGTTGTGATTTGCTTCCAATCGATCTTTGCAGCCTTCATCATTCTTTGGAGCTCGGTATTGGCACCAACGAAGTTCTTTCCGCAGTCGCTGTACATTTCAGTGCAGACACCTCGACGTGCCGTAAATCTTCGAAACGCTGCCAAAAATGCCTGAGTCGTCATGTCACTTACCGCTTCCAAGTGGATTGCTTTGGTGGCTAGACAAACAAATATGGCGAAATACCCTTTATGGATTTTGCCTCCACGTCCTTTCCAGGATTTTACCTCTATCGGTCCAGCATAATCTACACCTGTGTGTGTAAATGGCCGGGACACTCTGACTCGAGCAGCTGGTAAATTCCCCATCAACTGTTGCATGGGTTTAGCTTTGACTCGAAAGCAAATTACACATTTATGAATGTATTTTTTCACGCTTCTTTTAAGATTCAAAATCCAATATTTGGTGCGAAGATAGGTGACCATTTGCTGCAATCCACCATGGAGCGTTTTTTCGTGAGCTTCCCGGATGAGTAATTTCGAAAAGACGTGTTCTGGTTTAAGGATGACTGGATGTTGTTGCTCGAACTGTAAGTTTGAATTTTGAAGACGTCCTCCAACTCGAAGAATACCATTTCGGTCGATAAACGGATGTAGTGATCCAAAATGTTTCGATGATGATGGATGCTTGATTAAGTTTTGGATTTCTTCAGGAAACATCTCCTTTTGAGCAGCTCTGATGCAGTTAAATGTTGCGTTTTGTAACTCAGAAGTGGTAAGTGGTTCAATTAACTGGTTCATCGGAAGTTTTTTCAAGCAAATGTGAACAATCCTCCGGCAATAAGCGATGATTCGTACCAGTTTTTTCAAATCTGAGATTTTATGAAATAATTTTGCAACTTGATTTTCAGATTCTATCGCGCAATGTAACTGGATTTGCACTGATCGTATTTCTTCTTCAGTTTCATACGTTGTTTTTGGACTTGGAAACGAGAACTTCCAAATTGATTGAAGATACTCTGGTCCTCGCCACCAAAGAGTGTTGACTTTCAATTCTGATGGCGACATTCCTCTCGAAGCTAAGTCTGCAGGATTCAGTTCAGTGGGAACGTGATTCCAGATGTTAACGTTAGTTAATCGCTGAATTTCGGCTACTCGATTGCTGATGAAAGTCTTCCATTTTGAGGGCGGTGCAGCTATCCAACATAAAGTAATGGTGGAATCAGTCCACGCGTAAGTTTTGATTTGGCCTAGTTGCAAAACATCTCTTACATAGCACAGAAGGCGAGCTAACATAACAGCCCCACATAACTCAAGTCGAGGGAGTGAAACTGTATTAAGAGGAGCGACTCTTGTTTTGGACATAACGAGGTGAGTGTGAATTTTGTTGCTTCTGTTCAGAACCCTTAGATAAACTACTGCCCCGTATGCCTTCATAGAAGCGTCACTAAAACCGTGCAATTCTAACTCCAAATTCTCTTTTTCAGTGCAAATCCATCTCGGTATTCGAATTTTTTCGAGACTTGGCAAATCTGTTCGCAGAGAAACCCATTCTTGTTGCAGATTGAGTGGAACAGGAACATCCCATGCTAAACCTTTCAACCACAGTTTTTGCATGATAATTTTTGCTGAAATCACGCACGGAGAAATCCAGCCAAGTGGATCGAAAAGTTTAGCAATGGTTGACAAGATGGTTCGCTTAGTGACTTCAGTTGCTTCAGATTGAACCCACTTAAAAGTGAATGAGTCACTGGAAGGAAGCCATTTTATGCCCAAGGTTTTGATGTGCTCAGAAGAATCGAAAGGCAATAGAAAATCAACTTCACGTTCTTGGGGTGCAATATTAATCAAAGCATCTTTTGAATTGCTCGCCCATTTGCGTAAGTGAAAGCCAGCTGATGATAGAAGATGGTTGATTTCAGCTACCTTTTGTTGAGCTTCTGGTACTGAGTCCGCTCCGCTTACCAAATCATCAACGTACATATCGTGACGTATCATCTGGGCTGCTAACGGATATTTGTCCTTCTCGTCATCAGCAAGCTTGTTCAACGTGCGAGTGGCCAGATAAGGAGCGGACGCTGTTCCAAAAGTGACGGTTTTTAATCGATACAGCTGCAGAGGATCCATCTTGTTGTCTCGCCAGTAAATCAGCTGATAAAAGGTGTCTGGTTGTCTCATCTGGATCTGCCGGTACATTTTTTCGATGTCAGCCGTCAAGGTAATCTTGAATTTTCTCCATTTTAGTATGATATCCATTATATTTGATTGCGTTTTAGGTCCAACCAAAAGATGCTCATTCAACGAAGTCCCATTTGTAGTTTTAAAGGCAGCATCGAAAACTACTCGAAGCTTCGTGGTTGTGCTGGACTCCTTGAACACGGCATGATGTGGTACAACATAGTGGAATGATGATTGGAGAATTTCACCTTGGCTGACATCTACTTTTTCCATCTGATCCAGCTGAAGATACTCCGAGATGCACGCTGAGTACTCCTTCTGCAGTTGATGATTGTTGTCGAATCTTCTTTCAAGCTGGAGAAACCTTCGTAATGCTCCTTGCTGACTTGCTCCTAGTGCTGGTCGAACACCATCTTTGAATGGTAGTGAGACTTCGAATCTTCCATCTGGCAAACGTCTGGTGTGTGTTTTGAAGTGTTCTTCACAGGCTATGTTTTCTGCAGTTTCTGGATCTTCAAATGGCGATTCTTCGATTTCCCAAAATTTTCGAAGCTGGGTATCGATGTCAACAAGCTGCAGGTGGACACGGCAAGTTTGAATTGGCGCATTACCAAAAACAATCCACCCGAGTTGAGTATTCTGTGCAATTGGTGCTACAGGCTCATTTCCCCTTACTATTTCTGGCAAAACGACCTCGGAAAAGACACCACTACCTAGGAGCAAGTCAACACTAGAAGGCTTATAGAAAGAAGGATCAGCCAAACACAAACCCTGAATGTGACCCCATTGATCAGGCAGAATTTCCTTATTGGGAAGTAAACCAGTTATAGTTTTGAGAACAAACGCCCTAGCATCAGTTTCAAAAGAGGTATGTAGAGATTTGATTTTCATATCGACAAAGCTTTGACAAGAACCACTTTTGTTGTTTCCCAAACCAGAGAATTCCATGAAGGTACGACATTTTTTCAACCCAAGTTGTTGTACCGCTCGTTCAGTGATGAATGTTGATTCTGAACCAGGATCTAGCAGCGCTCTCAAACTGATGAATTCTCCGTTGGCTGATTGTATTTGGATGACTGCTGTAGCAAGTAACACCATAGTACTTAAAGGATTTGAGACGTGATAATTTTGATAAATTTGCGAAGTGGCAGCTTGGCTAGTACTCGGATTGAATGGTTTCGCGTTTGGATTAATCTGGTTTGTATTTTGATTATTATTTGAATTACCAGATTGTGAATTTGTATTTGTATTTAGCGTATTCGATGTAGCTGAATTTAAACTGGAACAACTCGCTTGATTGGATTGTGAGTTTTGAGAATTTTGGCTGAAATTAGAATTTTGAGCAAGCAGAGAATTGTGCAGAAGCGTGTGATGTTTTTGGTTGCAGTGAAAACACCGTTTTTCACTGGGACATTGAAACGTTTTGTGATTGTAAGCTAAACAATTTTCGCAAACGCCGATTTGTTTCACATGTTTCAACCTTGCAGGAACATCCAGCTTCAAAAATGAGTGGCACGAACGAAGTGAATGCTGACCCTTGTGGCATACTGCGCAGCTATACTTCTCCTTCTTCACCGACTTCATATGCAGCACCTTTGGTTTCAATTTCGACTGTTCCTTACTCGAACCCGAGTTAACTTTGGGTTTGGAGTTTTGCTGACAAACAACCTCTAAGGAACGAAACCTAGTTGTCAAAAAGGTTGAAAATTCTCTAAAGGTAGGTAACTCTGTACTCAAACCAAGCTTTTCTTCCCACAACTGTTGAGTTTTTGTTGGTAATTTTTGCAGGAGAGTGAAAATAACTACAACATCCCAACTATCTACAGGAACACCTAAATTCTTCAAGGCATGAAGCACCTCTGTTGACTTGTCTAAGAGGCCCTTGATGGAATCTGCTGTTTCAACACTGACTGTCGGCTGATCGAAAAATGTTTTAAGCTGAGTGGTGACCAAAATCCGCTTATGGTCGTAGCGTGTTACCAAAACTGACCATGCCTGGTCATAATTGTCATTGTTGACCTCAAGGTAATCTAACAATGAAGCTGCACTACCCTTTAAGCAAGATTTCAAATATGTTAACTTTTCTATTTTAGACAGCGATGAATTGCTATGGATTAAAGAGACGAAGAGATCGTGAAATGGACGCCAATTGTTATAATCCCCATAGAACGTTGGGGGAGTTATCGTAGGAAGTCTTATTTCACGGAAGTTTGATGATTTAGCCGCGTTATTCAAAAAAGATTCCCGCCGATCATGGGATTTGGCACCATCCTTACTTTCATCTCTGGAATTTTCACCAAATTGCAAACTATCTATCCTATCTAACTCATCTAAAATACCAGCTTTGTACGACAGGCAAGTTTCCATGGTATCATCGTACTTTTCCTCACACTCATCTAAGACTTTTTCATCCTCTTCGGCGCCTTGAAAAGCATCATACAACTCACATACTTTTCTAAAATTTTCTTCTAGAATATTCAAACGCCCTATCAAGTAATTTTTAGTTTTCTGTTCAGGTTTCAAATTTCTGAACCCTTCGCTATTTTTCACAATTTGAGAACATGTCTTAATGAAAACTTTTAATTCCACCGAATCACTCATTGTAACACACTCAATATATATAATAAATCAATTTAATCAATATAGTTAAAGATTATTCACTCACTTTGATTTCCTTGATTAATCACTCTATCGCTTTCAGGTACCTGGGACTCCGCCAAACCCTGAAGAACGTACGTACATGTATGTGACTGCAACAAGCAATTCCAAAAAAAACGGCACAAACGACAGCTATTGACAACGGTTCTGGAAAACAGCAATGGATAACTGCTCCGGACAACTGCTTTTGATAACAGCACTCAACAACGGCACTTAACAACGGCACTCTGGACTCAATAGCGGCACTGAATAACTGGACAATGGATACAACTCCAGCAGCAACTTCTCCAAACAATAACTTTTATTGGTTTCCAAAGATTTGTTTCGTTGCAGGAACTCCGCTGGACAATATCCCAGAATCAGGTACTTTGTATGTATCACACAGATGCTCCGCTGAACAAACAGCAATTCGCAAGAAGTTGACGGCACTCCAGAAAAAGACAGCACTCAACACGTAGTATATCACAGCTCGATTTTGTTTTATATCACAGTTTATATTAATTTTAAATCACAGTCTTATCACAGATTAATTAGAATATGTATATATCCGGCTCGAAGGACCAAATGTTTCGTCCAAAAATGATTTTGCAACAAGAAAATAAAAGAATGGTGTTTCCTCGTTGAGGTTTGACAAAGTAATAATTTAATAATTTATTGAACAAACAATAGCAAACTTTTAAGTACAATTTAACAGTTAAATAATATATAAGACTTATGTATTTTAAAACAAAGAGATTTCAAAATTAAAGAAAGGAACTAAAACTTGACTTGCAATTTTATTATATATATGACATTTGATAGATGACATTTGTATATTTAGTTTTAATATTTTGACTTCCAAGCTTGAGAGGTTGTTGGAAGTATTCTAGTTGAGCCACTGTGTGGTTACACCAGTTGAGCTGCTGTACGCTTAAGGTTCTGTTCGCAACATGTATGTAAACAAAATATAGGCCAAATGGCAGCCGCGTCCTGTTGGCACACCTCCATAGGTTAGTCCAAGTTTAAGTTTAAGATGACACTGAGGTATAGAATTAATAAGGTTATATGCCATTTATGTGCCGAATTATCTTATAATTTAGATCTCGCATTGTTGTTGAACTTATCGACGTGCAACTTTTCTTTTAAATAACCCCAAAGAAAAAAGTCTAACATTGTCAAATCACACAATCTTGGCCATTGAATTTGTCGGGCAAAAGAGCCATTCTTTCGTTAATTTTTGGCACGAACGACGAGTTGAGGTGGACGTCTTTTCAGCCACACTATCCCGAACAGCAACAATATTTTCTGCAGTACGAGCTGTGAGAGCATAGACTGTTGCATTCATCTCCTACAGACCCGGTTTGCTCAAATTTTTGCACAAGTTTTTCAATTGTACGCACATTTGGACAGTTAAATTTACCTAAAAAAAATTACGAAGTGTACGACCCGCAATTTGATTTGAACGCCAATTTTCATAATAGGAATGAATATTTTTAACGCGTTGCTCGATTGTATTATGTATCTTTTTTTGGTTCAAATTGAGTTAGTCTGAAATTGATAAATGTCAAATGAAATGCAAACATACAATTTGACGTTTAGGTGTGGTTCACACCAGAATTTTGAAAAGGTTTTCAGTAATATGCCAAGAGTAATTTCCATTTGCAAATAAGAGTTTGTTTTGAAAAGTTGTCGAAAATAAATTACCCGCTTTGAAAATAAAGAAGTAAATAACAGTTAACAACACAATGGACATAAGCTATTTTTTTAATTTAAAATAATTTACCAAAGAACATGAATTTTTAATTTTGGGGTTAACGTGTTGATTCATTTCAATTTCAAAAAAGAGGCTGGGATGCGACCCACACTGATAACTTCCCAACCCGTCTGGTTATTTGTCTTTCTTAAAAGGTTTGTAGGTTTTCGTGTTTTGTTAAAAAAGTTGTCACCTGAATTATTCTAAGAAAAATTAAATTACCGACAATATTTTGCATAAATAATGAAATATTTTGATTTCAAAATGTATTTTTTTTGTTAACGAGATTTTTAGTCGAAACACAATTTTTACCAATTTAAGTAGCATTTGTTAAAGCTTATTTTCATATAAATAAATACAAATTGGATGAATGAAATTAATTTGAAATCAATATCTTCTATTGTTCACAAGATATCGAGAACCGAAAATCAATTTTTACCAAATTTGCGTACTATTTTTTGTAGATTTTATTTTTTTATGAAAAAAGGACCGTTGGATTTTTATAAAAAATGTACTGAACGTCGAAAACAATATTTTCTGAGAGATAAAATAAGTTTGAAGTCAATATTTTTAATTTTTGAAAAGATATTTGAGTCGAAAGTAAATTTTTACCAACTTTTATTAATTTTTGTTTAGGTTTTTATTTTTTGTAAAAAAAACTGTCAATTCGACTTTTCTCTAAATCTTACTAAATGTTAAAAACAATATTATTTAAAAGATAAAACTAGTGTAAACCATATATCTTTAAGTCTTGAAAAGATATTTGAGTTGAAAGTCAATTTTTACCAACTTTTAGTAAGGTTTTTTTAGGTTTTTATTTTTGGGTAAAAAACTGTCAATTCGATTTTTCTCAAGATTTTACTGAATGTTGACAACTCAATTTTTAAAAAAATATAAAATTAGTTTAAAGCCAATATCTCCAAGTTTGAAAAGATATTTGGGTCGAAAATAGTACTATTAATATTAATATTAATATTTTGTTTATGTTTTTATTTTTTGTAAAAAAAAACTGTTAATTCGATTTTTCTCAAAATTTTTCCGAATGTTGAAAACTATATTTCTTATAAGATAAAATTAATTGAAAGCCATAATCTTAAATTCTTTTTAATATATTTAAGTCGAAATTCAATTTTACCAACTTTGAGTTATGTTTTTTTTTTAGGTTTTGATTTTTTATAATAAGACTGTCAATTCGATTTTTCATAAAATTTTACCAGATGTTAAAAACATTATTCTTCGTTGCGCAAAATTGTTTTGGAAATAAAATCGTTTTTTATTCTTAAATTTTTTGAGGTAAATAATATTTTGTTCCAGTTTTTTTCACTTATAAAAAACCGTTAATTGGAATTTTTTCCAAAAATATATTTGTTTGGTATCGCGTTACAATATGTAATATAAAATTTAATTCAAGTCTCTAACATTATTGGTTCGTGAGATATTGTGGGTTTACCAAAATTTTCACCTTTTTTTTAAACTGCACTGAAAAAAAAATCGTTTATAATATCAATAAACAGCGTTTATTGACTGGTTTTTCATTGGCTCAATAAATTTTTTCTTGATATTACAAAAAATTTTGGATTATAAAATTTGTCTTCAATAAACGATTTATTGGCTCAAGTAATCGCCGTTTATTGAAAATTGAAATTTTAATATCAATTAACTTTTGCTTATATTAATAAAAGTTTTTATTGTACCAGTAAACTGATACATTGGGCCAAACAATTTGTTTATAAAAAGACATTTTTCACTTTGATAAATACGTTTATTGGCTCAGTAACCTATTTATTAAAGGTCAATAAACTTTTTTATTGATATTATTTGTTTTTTTTTATTGTCACAATAAACTCATACATTGCGCCAGGGAACAGTTTGTTGGGACAATAATTTTGACATTTTTGACATTGATAAACTCGTTTATTGGCGCAATAAACAAAATTTTTTAATTTCAATAAACTTTTTTACTGACAGAAACAAAATTTTAATTATCGCAATAAACGTCGCATACGTCCATTGTTAGAAATTTCTTGGAAAAAAAGACATCATCTAATATGTACCAACTATATATAGGTACCTCCATAACAGGCCCCATATTTGGTAGAACACATTTTTTTGTCCGGTGTCTCCTACGTCCATTTTTGATTGACTTAAACGCATATTTATTATTGTTTACTTAAAACTGACTCATAGGTACCTGTAAGATTTTAAATCAATTTGTATGTGAAGTCGAATTCTGATCATGTATACATTTATGTATGTAGGAGACACAGGGCAAACAAAATTTAGTTTATCAAATATGAAAATGGGCAATGAAAGAAATTATTCGGACTTTCCGCCATAGAAAAAACTTGCGATGCACAAAAATAAAAAAACAATAAATGCAAAAAAAAACAATAGTTTGATACCTAGCTTTAGTTCAAGGAGAAGCAAACAATAGTACCTTCCGTGTTTGTTTGTTTTGCATAGTTTTTTCTGAATTTAGATTTTTTGTGCATTATTTTATATATTTAAGTACCTATGTATATCTATGTACAGTGTAAGTTTACAAACGCATCACTGCGCAATTACTGACCTCAAACATTCATAAAATACATTAAACTGACACCAAATCTTGTATCGAAGTGAAAAGTCGCAATCTTTATAGATTCCTTCCTTTCAATGAACCGCCATATTTCGACTTTCAGCTTGCAGCCGCAGCAAGACCGCACTCAACTTCATCGGAATTGAGCTTCACGATGTACCAAAACATTATTTGTATGAACTTGTATGAGCAATATCGCACAAAGCGGCAACTAAACTTCATAAAATTTCATATAAATCCTTGTGAATCGCAGTTCCGCTGCATTTCATTTCCGTCGAGTGCGGTCTAACCTTATATGTCAATCTCCAGTCATTTTGTCTACGACCCTCAACATCTTGCTTAAAAATCGCAAGCTCAGATTGCAAGGTACAAAATCTGATTTTTTGTTCACGAATAGAGTGGATTTTAAAGCGGGGTACACATTATCAAACAATTCAAACAGATTTGCGAAACAGATTTGATACTGTGCAGCTCGCTTTTTTCATGTTCCGTGACAATTTGACTAGGGCTGGTCACGAGACAAGAAAAGTCTCGGTTTCGGTCTCACTTGACGAGACGAGACTGCCTTTTTTACATCCGAGACTAGACCTAGACGATACCGAAAGTCTCGTCGGTTTGGGTTGTCTCGGTAGAAAAAAAAGCTAGTAGATTGAAAAATTCAATTTCAATTAAATATTTATTTTCTTCTGCACAATATTGAAACTATATATGGGGGATAAACTATATTTTGACGTATTGAGAATATTTTATTGAAATTATCAACCTGAAATCGTATTTTTCCGAGACTAGACCCAGACGAAAAAGGCGATTCTGAGACCGAGACGATCAAACTATCATAAAATGTTGTCATAAATATGAAATCGCGTAAACTCACATTGAAACCATTTTCACAATTATGACAAACTGGAAGAAAGATTGAACATGCTCATTCTTTTATGACAAATTGTCATTATCTGAAACAGTCATAATTTTGTCTTCGTGTAAATGCATGTTATAAATAAATTGATTTTGTCATTATTATGACTGATTTTATGACACTTTTGTCATTCGTGTAAATCCCGCATTATACATATTACATTTTCCCGATTTACACAGTCCGATTTTTCCAGTGCCGATTTTTTGTTGTTGTTGTAATCGTGTAAGATTGAGAAGTACAATCTTCATGCAACAGGTCGGCTGTACCTCACAATTTCACATTATTACAGCAAAAACAAAAAAACGGCACTGGAAAAACCGTTCAATGTAGTTCGGGACATTAACACTGGGCACTAAACCAATTATCATGACGACGAAACCTTAATCGAAAATTTTCAATCTCGTCTCGGTCTCGTAGTGGTCTTCCATAATAAAGTCTCGTCTCGTATGTATATCACCTTTTTCGCGAGAAAAAGTCTCGTCTGGGTCTCGTCAACCGAGAGTGAAACCAAGACTTTTCTTGTCTCGTGGTTCCGACGACGGAAATTTCATTGTCGCACCGAATTTCGCGTTGGTCTTTATTAAATGCCAACATACGATTTGATATATAAAAAGGTAAGCCAACTTATGAGAAAGCACTTGAAATATTTTTTTCACAAAAAAAAATTCTTTGCATCAAATAATTGTTTCATTATGATACATTTTTTAATAAAAAAAAAACTATTCGTATTCTTTTTTATTCTCGCGGTCTTTTTCTAATTTTTCGAATTCTGGCACCAACGAAAAACTCTGTAATATCTAATCACCGTATGCTTTTATGGATTGAAATCGGTTAAAAACTATGACGAGATCTCATCTTAGTCCCGTTTCAGTAATCGGAATGATGCATATCAGAAATGACGCATACAGATATTAAAACATGCATTACATGAAATGTGATCCTTAAAAAATCTGGATCTCGTGTCATGCATTAAATGTTTTTTTTTATGATCTATGTATGTATGATTATGCATAATTTTTTATAATATTACACGACAAACGTAAAAGAAAATTATTAATCAAAACAAAGCTCTATCATTTATTTGTTAATTTCTGGTTACCATATTTTCTTAAAATCTTTGTTCTGTTCTGTAAATTAATTGGCAAAATATAGAAAACTTCATCTCGCCTCGCTCTCAAATCGTCTCGTTTCCGTGTCGCATTGTGAAAGAGCCTTAGCGTGCATGAACATGCATGAGCACAAAGCACCATTTTGAAGTGATAAACACAAACCCATAAGGAAAAGACAAGACATCAGTGTTACCGCAAGTTTATTTTTAAAAGAGACGCAAATGCTAAAAAAAGGATCATTGAAAAGAAAACTTGAATAGTTTAATAACAGTCATATTATTATTAACTTGTTTTAAAACACGATCTACGGCAAAACTAGTTTAGTAAAAGTTTCAAGTTGCGAGCTTTCAAAAAAATCTGTATTATTCATGAAAGTTTTGGAATTTAAAACCCAAAATATTGAACAAGGGATATCAAAACTTCAATACCGATTTTTTTAAAACTTGGACCACGGAGACCTCTATGGAACTAGTTTTGCCGTAAGACTTGGTTTGAATCAATTCAATAATATGACTTTCATTTACATGAATTAAATGTGTTTTATTTTTTGTTATGTTTGGTGTTATCAAGAAGTGAGTTTTATAGACTTAATTTTTTTTAATGAACTTATTTTTTCCGCCTGTAGCAATCATCTAAATATAAACCTGCGGCAACACTGGAACCGAATGTAAATTTAAGCCATTTGCATTTCCTTTATCCAAAGAAAGAGTTTATTTTATTTATTTAGATAAAATTTAGTACAGTAGGTACCTTTTTTTAAAAGTTTTAAATAATATAATTTATTGGTCCAAAAAATAGTTTATTGGCCCAAAATATAGTTAATCCTGCCAATAAAGGTTTTTATATTCAAAGAAGTAGGTTTTATTTTCCCAACAAAGTGTTTTTTGACCCAAAAATCTCGTTATTGTTCCAATACAATCTGTTTTGTCTCAAAAAACTATTTCTTGGTCCAATAAACCATATATGTATATAAAACCCCATACATTTCTCCCTGTGCCATAGCGTTAGACGTTAAAAGAATTTAATTCCTCATTCTGTGTTCTGCCATCTTCGAGAGCTGAAGCTTAATCAGTCGTGTCAGTGCGTGTTTAATTAAATTAAAAAAAAAATAGTAAATTTATTGTGTGCTGGACTCCTGAAAAAACGTATGCAGGTGAGTGCAAAATATATTATATTGTACGTAAAGGTGTCCTAAAAGCCATATATTTTCGTCAAAATTTCTCGTGGTACCTACCATTCAAGTGTGAATTTTTTTTTGTGGCGTCACGTAACACGATTCCACCAAAAGGCAGGTGAGTGCAAAAAAGTATATTCAGCCCTATCACGAGTTCCATCGTAATCGGAATCTTGTTACGAATACTTAAAAAACGATCCACAAACTCCATCGTTATAAAAAACTTTGAATCCCGAAAAAAAACTATCACCGAATCTGTTATTAGTGGCAATTTGTATGGGATTTTCTACTACGATGGATTCTTTGATCCATTTTTTAGGGATTCCTAACAAGATTCCGGGATATTGATTTCGTGGCCATTCCAAAAGTGTTTGTCGAAAATAACATTTTAACCCTAGAAAGATAATCTACGTCTGCGGGACGTATGGCGCGAGGAAAAATTGTTCGTTCTGTTTTCAAGGTGGTTCAGATTTTTTATAAATTTTGCTCAAATTTTACTTCTTTTGTACTTAATTATTGATTCATTTTACTTAAAATAACCCAAATAATTAAATAAAATACAAAATAATGATAAAAATCAATGGTCATCTTTAAACGCGCTTAATAAGTGCCATACTACATACATACATTCACGCACTAAAAAATATGATTATCTTTCTAGGGTTAACATTGTACCCTCTTCAAAACTTTTTCAAAATATTCAGCTTGCTCCAATTAATATTTATATCTATTTTTAATTTTTTTATTTTCAACGACTTTTATACTTTACAGGAATTTTACCGAACGAGCAAACGTGGTAAAATTTACAATAAATATTGTAATTTAAAATTTACGTTCAAGGCGATAAACGAACCTCAAAGTATCAGACAAACAAAGACGAGTGGAAAAAGGGGAGTTCGAGAAGAGATTCCAGAGTTAAGTAAGTTTAAAACAATTATTTATGAAAATTCAAGTCATTTTTTTTCTTATTTACGAGCTTTTTTGTAAATGCTTCTTATTTCCATGAATTGCGTATTTAAAAAAAATATTTCTATATTTTTTTATCAGTTGCAGAAGAAAACGCCGAACAATGCTTGCGGGCATTAAAATTTGATAACCTTTCTTCGGAAGAAACTGATAGATGTTGGATGGCAAGTTCCCAATACAGGCTCTTGGACATACAAAATTCCGAATCAACATCAGAAGTCTTTAAAAAATGGCCACAATACAAGCAACCAGCTGGCTATCGCTTTGTGAGTATTTTTGAAACAATAATATAAACCAGTTACTAAGAATGTAATAATTCTTTGCACAGTAAATTCAATTAAGATATACACCCATCTAATCCGTCATGTCTACCTACCTGTTCAAGCAATTCGATAGCATTCCCGAATAGCACAAAATTTGATTTGCAACAAGAAATTTGTTGTATTTGTGTTCTATTAAAAAAAACAAAAGCCATTATAAATCAGTTCTATTTTTGTGCACGAATAAATATTTGTAACTTTGTCATTCGAAATGCTTCAAATAGCTTATACAAGAGTTAAAACTTGTTCTTGATGGTGTTGTTAGGTCGAATGTTACTCAATCGGTTAAGTTACCTTTATTATTATATTTCTATTTTCATATCTTCTAACTTAGATGTTTATACAACTTTTATGCAAAAATCCTTCAAATAATTAAGTTACTTAATTACAATGTAAATTGTATAACTATTTGATAGAAACTAATAACGTTTTAACAAAGACTAACGGCAATAAGTTTTACTTTACAACATTTCATTAAGAGATCATTGAATTGAATAGATGGATAGATAAGTAGATAAGTTCTTTATTTTTTCAATTTTCTTATAAATACAATACTTTATAATTAAAGATATACAAAGCATAGCTTTATAAGCCGTCTGCCGGAAAAAAACTAATTAAATAAAAAAAGAAACAAAAAATACAACATTTGAGTAAAAAGAGAGAATATTTCACAAAAATAAATGTCATAGTTAAAAATATGTAAATATAAATATTAAAGAAAACTAATTTTTAAATTATTATTTTCATAATGTGACTTTTAGTTTAGTCAAACAAAAAAAAATAAAGAATCACTTTAACATCTTCTTACAACTCAGAACAAATTCAAACACTCGTTTCGATATTTTCTTGCATGTGAGACATAGCGTATAAGAGGCTTCCAGCCACGATCCCCGTTTAGTACACCGACACATTCCTCTTGGGAATTGTCGTACAAAAATATGCGTAGGTATACTGTATACGACATACAAAACATTTTCAGAGACTTTGTTTTCTATTAGAGAGTTAAATTAACCACCATTTACATTTACCCCAGAGCGCCAGCGTCTAGGTTAGGTCAAAAGAGTAAAACAATCATACTGGAAGGGGTTCTATACACCCCCGTTTTTTCTCAAAAAATGGCTTAAAGCAGAAGCAACACTATTGAAAAACAATGGTAGCACCTGCAATATTCTCTTATAGCTTATTTTAAAACCAGAAACAAAAAACTTTAAAAAAGGAATTAGCTCCAAAGATCCTATTTCTACTAGGTAATGAGTAGAATATTCTTTTTTTAAAGTTTTGAGTATGGAAATTAAATTTTCAAAAACTTTCAATTAAAATAACTTTTTTTTTTAAAAGTATGTTCAACTGTGGGTTTGTGGTTTTCAGTAGTGATGCTTATGCTTTAAGCCATTTTCTGAGAAAATTACCCCTCCCATCTTAACGGGAATATACCAGATTTGACGCATATGTGGTTGTATATATTAATTGTACTAACTAACTAATAATGATATGATAACTAATAACGATATTAAAAATTTTTAAAGGTGGACATGGACTTTGGCTATTTGCACAAGAACTGCTCTTCACTTTTAGACACTTGGGAAGAACTTCATGAGAAAATAGTAGACTTTCTGTGCAACGAAGACCACATCAAAGAAAAATCAATAAAGCAGACTCTCATAAAAATGAGATCGATGAATCCATCCGATAGTATGTTACAACATTTGCTCAAAATAAAACTTTATTTCCTTAAGAAAATAATTATTTATTTTATAACAATAACCTTATCGTTTATCTATTAACAAATTTAGATGTTTTGCATAAGATAAATTCAAACACTAATGCTTGTAGTGTCGATTTGTCTTGCTTAAAAGTTTGTAGGTATATATATATATCAATTTTTACCAAATTTGCGTACTATTTTTTGTAGATTTTATTTTTTATGAAAAAACGGACTGTTGGATTTTTATAAAAAAATTACTGAATATGGAAGCCAATATTTGTAATTTTTGAAAAGCTACTTGAGTCGAAAGTACTTTTTTACGAAGTTTTAGTATGGTTTTTTTTAGGTTTTTATTTTTTATAAAAAAAACTGTGAATTCGATTTTTCTCAACATTTTATCGAGATATCAACGGACGGATATCTATTATTAGGTCTCAATATATTAGCGTTAAAGTTCTCATTTTAGTATTTGACTTGAAATTGATCAAAGATTCAAGCATTAAATATTAAAAAAAACTAGAGAGTAACGAACATCTCTTACTTGTCAAATCACTCGTTTTTATATATGGTTTAGTTATTTTTGATACGATATAACTTTAAGCAAATATCTTTCTAACACAGTGGAAGTATAGTTTGGCATTTTCTTCATTTTGTTTTACAGATTGTCGAGATGCTACAATTATGTGGTCACTTCATGGGTACTATATTCCCAGCCAAAAATCTGTGCGAAAAGACAGATTTGGAAAGAAAAGCACCACTAAGTATACTATCAAGCACTCACAGGAATCATTTCTTTACATTGGGTGAAATACACAGGTGGTTGAAGAACATATCGGATTTTTGAACCAGAGATCAGAAAGTGTTCAGCCCTTCATATATGTCCTTGGAGAAGATGTATTGAATTTTCAAGAGATATACGTCTACTTTGACGGTGTTAAATTTCCAATGGTATCATTTTCTAGGGCAGTAGACATTTGCTTCAAAATATTTTTTTTATTCAATTTAAAGTTTCCTACTGCATCCTCTAGTTTTTCGAATTTTATTGAATCCTTGTATTTTAGAAATAAGAAAAATCAATGTTCAAAAACTCATATATTGCTTAACGCAATAAAACCAATAAATGTATGTGACTAAAAATTTGTATTTTACTTTCATATTTTCAGAAAAGAAAACGTATTGGACGTTGCTATAAGAAATTCACTTGGATATATTTCAGAAAACGTATTAGACTTTTCTCGAAAAATTAATTGGCTGTATACAAAAAAACGTATTGGACGTTGCTATATTTGGCCGTATACAAGAAAACGTATTGGACGTTTCTATAGTAAAGGAAAGCAATTTTGCAAATTTAAGAAATTTTTTAATTGGCTCAACAAATAATTTTGCTTGAGTCAAACAAATAATTTATTGGCTCAAAAAACAAATATATCCAAATCAATAAACTATTTAATTGGCTCAGCAAACAGGTTTATTGGCTCAACAAACAAGGTTGCTTGAGTCACTGAAATATTTTATTGGCCCAACAAACAAAGGTAAATAAATTTATAAACTGGATCAATAAACTTTTGTTTGAGCCAATCTGCGTTTATTGAGCCAATAGACAGCCTTTCTTGGCCCAATAAACCTGTTTGTTGGACAAATATTGATTAACTTTTTTATTGGCCCAATAAATTTTTTTATTGTATTTACGTACCTTTTTGGTTCAGTGTGCTATGATAAAAAAAAACACCCACGCCCTCTCTGCACCTTTTTGCCTTATTATCTGTATAACAAAATTTATTTGAAGTCGATATCTCTTCTGGTTCTTGAGCTATGGACGACGAAAAAACGTCACGAACGTACGGACGTACGAACGTACGTACACACGCACGCACAGACATCTTTCTAAAAATCTTTTATTTTGACTTTAGGAACCTTGAAACGTCGAGAAATTTCATAATTTTCAATGCGACAAATCGGACCCATTACAATAACTTCCTATGGACACAAAAAAATTAAGGAAAATTTAATAAAAATCTATTGAAAGAAAAAAATTAAATTTTCAGTTTTTGATAAAAAACATTTGTATGGGGACTACTACATTATGCAATGACCAATTCTTAAAAAATAATAGAGGAACGAATACATATTAACATTCATCTCTGTTTATCTATGGAATTGTTGCGCAGGTAAGTAAGTATACGCTACAGTCCAAATATATGTTGGTATGTAACTACCATAACACAATTCATAGAGAGCTAACCGCAAACAATTTATTTTCATGCCACAAATTGTTTTCACCTCTTTCTCTGAAATTGAGTTGGCAGTGGCAACAACCACCAACCACCGTACCACAGTACCACCGACCACCACTACCATGTGTACCTAGTGTAGTGGCTTAGAGCTACGTTAGGTATGTGTCATTTCTTCCCTCTTAACTCACTGAAAAAAAAAAGAAGAAAAAATGGCAGAGAAATAAAATGGCATTCCATATTATGTATATGTATGTTCTCGTTTGTTTTTGCGGATACACCCTTTAATTCCATCATATCACTAGTGTTCCTTGGTCCTCTCCTATGTCCTACATCTAAGTTCTCTGTCATCGAATTCATCCTCCCATCATACCTTCATCCCTTAGCGAAGGAATTGAAACTGCGATAATATGTATTACACAAAAGTCATAAGCATTTTCATCAGAAGTTTACCTTGGTATGTCTGGTTTCGCTTTGGTATCATATTTGCTATTTTTGCACAATCATTTGGAATCAACGACAAAATAAGGCCAAAAGGATATACGTACTATGTACATATATGAATGAAATTGAACATGGACAATAAAGCCACGTGTCATCTACGGTAAGGTGCTTTGGCTTATTTGAGAAAAGTAATAGAAAAAGTAGAAATAATAATAGATGCACACGCTCAGGGGTATCGAAATGTAAAAAGGACTTAAAACGATGTCGCAGAGTTTTGGGTAAGCTAAAGGTTAAATTTTGTATCTGGAAATAGTTTTTAGTTCAATCAAAACGGTGATTTACATTTTTGAAAACCTGGATATTTTTTTTTCAATTAATTTACCAAAAAATCCCTTTTTAGCTTAGCGGAAGAGTGGGCCATACCATAAAACTCTTTCACTGTTTCGCACGAGAAATTGCAAAAATTCGCTAATACAATACAAGTGGCCTAAAGAAAAACAAATTTAATAAGCTTCAAAGCATTATGATTGAATGTTGATTGCCAAAAGGTAAAAAGAAGTCAAACAATTGAGATGGACCAGAACCATGGACTTGGACCTATCATAGCACAGCTTAGCATCACAGTCCAGAGTCCTGATCCAAATAAATTCTGTTGGTAAATATTTTTTTCCAATTTATTCTTGAAGACCATAAGCTGCTCAAAGCCTTTTTTTTTTGTTGTACATAGGTATCTTTCTTTACCGTAGAATTTTGGTGTGTTTTTTTATTATAAATGTTGTTTTTGAGTTAATTTTGTTTTCTTCTGAAATCCATAATATTTAATTCTATTCCTGAATAAACTAATGAATATTCATTTGAAATTTTTTTAAGGTTTCTGAGAAGGTTTATCAATGTTTGTCAATTATACTTAGATTTATATATCAAAATGATACGATTTTGTGTCCCTTTTTTTGTATCTGACAGTCCTGTTTCTATATAAAAAAATGTTTGTATTGCTTCAAAAAGGTACCTCTCATAGAAGCGTTATTTTACTTTTGATTTAAAAAAAAATATTAAAATATCTTGAAAATGGGTCATCATTTTCTTACGAAATTGAAATTTTAAATGTATATAAATAAGCTGCATAAACTGCATACCAAAAATTAATTTAAACTAATATTGAAAAATTGTATGTATCAAAAATTAATATTAAAAAAAAGCTCAAACAATTTTCAAATATAAGTTTTTAAAAATTTAGGCTTTTTTGATAAATCAAAAAAGAAACAAACTTTTTTTCAAGTACATTTTTAAATTTTAAATACTCTTTGGATATAATGAGCAAGTTAGTACGGCTCAATCGTGCATTTTATTTACTTTTGCCATTTAAAACCAGAAGTAAAAAATTTGGTCCACACCAAATATTTCTCGAACCAATAACGTTAGCTTCTTGATTCAATTTTATACTATACATTGTGAGGTGATACTAAAAAAACTGAAAATTACCGACGACATACGACAGCAAATTGACAATAATCTAGTCACTACTTTAGTCCTCTTGGACTTCTCGAAAGCATTTGACACTGTGTCACATGAGATTCTTCTAAAAAAAACTTAAAAACCATTTCTTCTTTGAAAACTCTGCCCTTTCTCTTATTAAAGAATATCTTAGCCAACGAACACAGGCTGTTTATGCAAATTCTATGTTGTCTGATTTTCTCCCTACCTCAAGTGGTGTACCTCAAGGATCAATACTAGGTCCTCTGCTGTTTACGCTTTTTAACAATGATCTTCCATCAATACTCAAGCACTGTAAGGTCCATATGTATGCAGACGATGTACAAATTTACTTAAGCTATAGAATTGGTATGGTTGAAGATGCAACAGCCAGAATAAATGAAGATCTGATGGGTATAAAACAGTGGTCGAGGGAAAATCACCTAAAACTGAATTCTAGCAAAAGCCAGGCAATTGTGATAAGTAACACTGTCATAGATACTTCATATCTTCCAAATATTGAACTAGGTGGTGAAAAATTAAACTATGAGAGAACAGTAAAGAACCTTGGGGTCGTTTTTAACCAAACACTCTCGTGGGATGATCATCTCTCACAAGCCGTTGGTCGAACCTATGCTGCTCTGCGGGTTTTTTACATATGTGGAAGTTGTCTCTCTGTCGCAACAAAAATGACCATTGCAAAAACACTAATTTTACCAACTCTTTTTTATGGAAGTCCCATTTTTTGTGGTCTTAATAGTTACAATAAACGCAAAGTACAAGTTGCGTTCAACAATATTGCTCGTTTTGTATACGGCTTGCGTCGCTTCGATCATATCTCACTGCAAGCAGGTAGTATTTTCAATATGCCTTTTAATAAATACATTGACTACCTAGCTTTAATATTTCTCTTTAAGCTGATACATACAAAAACTCCTGAATATCTTTTCGAAAAACTTTGTTTTTCAATGTCACAGAGAAGTAACATTCTCATTGTGCCTTCTTTTAAATACAGGAACACAAAACTACAGTTCTTTGTGCACGCAGTTGGCCTTTGGAACTCCTTGCCTAACAATCTGAGGGGTATTCACAGCTACAATAGTTTTGAGAAATCTTTGAAAAACCTATATAAATGTTGAAATTGTTTCTGAAAATATTTTTCTGTTTTTTTTTCTTCTCTTTCATAAATTTATAAAATCACTATCTCTCACTCTCTCTTTCTCTGTAATTATCAAATATGTAATTTCTATAATTGTAATTTATAATTCACTTACTTATAATTCTGTTAACTTAATAAGATATAAATTGTTATTTAGTTTTACCTTTTTTTTTTTCAATTGCTTACATAATTTTTAAAATTAAATGAATGTATACTAAGTATTAATAATAAGACACATTGTTTTAAAATGCTTATTGTTTAATAAATAAATAAATATGAAATATGAAATAACAGTTTTCTATAAAAAATAAAAACCTAAAAAATACTAAGTACTAAAAATTAGTAAAAAGTTATTTTCGACTCGAATATCTTGGTAACAATTTAAGAAATTGGCCTAAAACTTAATTTATTTTATAGAAAACACTGTTTAACATTTGGTAAAATGTATAATTAAAACTAAATAGAATCCACATAGAGTTGGTAAAAATTGGTTTTTGACTAAAATATCTCGTAAACAAAAACAAACTTATTTAATCATATGCAAAATATTGTTAATTTTTCGGAAAAATCCAATTGACTTTTTTAACAATGAAGAAAATGCTTCAAAAACAAATAAAACTTGATAAAAAATGTTTTTCGACTCAAGTATCTTGTAAAAAAACAGATATTGACTTCAAACTTTATTACATTACATTAGTAGGTTCATTACCCAAGTCAAGTAGGGGATTTATGTATATCTTTACAGTTGTAGACTATATTACAAAATTCCCATTATTGTTTTCGTTAAGATCTGCAACGGCAAAAGCAGTTTGTAAGGAGTTGGAGGATAACGTTTTTCTGTTATTTGGGGTTCCAAACGTAATCATTTGCGATAACGGTCCGCAGTTTAAGAGTAGGGAACTTAAGGCGCTTTGTAATGAATATTCATCCAAGATTAGGTTTACCCCACACTATCATCCCCAGGCTAACCCCGCGGAGAGAATTAATCAAATTATTAAGACAACGTTGAGAGCTTATGTTTCAGAGAATCACAGAGTATGGGATTCTCAATTAGCTAAGGTAGCTTGTGCTATACGCACCTCTCAACTTGAAGTGTTAGGAGTTTCTCCATATTATGCCAATTTCGGCAAAGAAATATCAACTAGTGGTAGGGAGGAAGTGACACTTAGTAATAGATTGTAATGAGATAGCATCGCAAGGAGAGGTAGGAGAAAGGTTTAGGAAACTTAGGGCGGATATAGCCGTCAAAATTCGAACTGCATCCAAGAAATCTGCGAAATCTTACAACCTCAGGAGGAGAGATATTCAATATCTTTCTAATGATGTTGTTTGGCGCAGAAATTTTGATTTATCTAATGCTGCGAATTATTACGCAGCCAAGCTGGTACCAAAGTATGTCAGAGAACGATTGTCCGAACGGTGTAAGTCATTTTGAGAATGGCCGAGAGCCCAACATATGTACATATTCATTAACTTACACTTTCTAAACTTATAATTTTCAATTTTCACTATTGTACAAAATTGAACGCTATTCGCTTATCCCTCACCCCCCAAAATCTAACACAAGCCCACCGACGTAGTTTTATTTTTTTTAATCGCGTATAAGAACATAACTGCCAACTTTTCCTTCGAAATTCTATACACATTACTTATTCAAGGTTTCTTCCATCATTTTCGATATCTTCTCGATTTTTGTTTGTTATACAATTATTGTATCCTAGATTCTGGTATTTAACTTTTTGCTTGGCTTTCTCGAAAAAAATAGTGGGAAAATGGCTGAACACGCTCATTGAGTTCGCCGCCCCTGGAAGTGACACCAGCGCCAGCGGTCGGCGAATTCAACGATGACTGTGCATAAGCCAGGGAGTTATGTGTGAGTAGGTAGGACGGCTGGATTTCAAGAGCGTCGGCTCACTTCAGCAAATAAGCTGTATGATGCTGAATTATGAGGTAATCGAAGTCCGCGCGTTCCGATTGGCCGAAAGCATTGCGGGATCAGTAAAGAAGAGGTTTGGACAGACATCGAAAACCCTGGAAGGATCACTTCTTTACTGACGACAAGAAAATCGAGAGTATTTTTGAAGAAAATCAGAGAGAAAAGTGTCAAAATTTTAGAATTTTATTTCGAAGTAATAAAAGTGAAAAAAAAAGTTCGAGAAATCTTGTAAGAGAAAGGAAAGATTAAAGAAGAAAAATCGAGAAGAAGTATCTAGAAAGTGTGGATGAAGGGAGGAAAGTTGAAAAAGGAAGGAAAAAGAAATCAAAGATTGTCTAGTTGGCAGGAAATAACAAAAAAAATTTAAGTATAGGGTTTTTTTGTATTACTTTACATTCAAATCCTTTTTATTGTGGAAAATTTGGGGAAAAGATCAAAAAATCGGTTGACTTGTGTTCCGGTAAAATTCTCTCGAAATTACGAGACGCGTGACCCGTTAATCTTTTCTTTTGTCCGTTCGGGACAAAGCAATAGCGGTCCATTTTACGTTTATTTCAAAATTTCCATTGTTCTTTAAAAGATCTTGGGTTTTACTCCTATTTAAAAGGTTCCCCAAGCAAACCAGTTTTCAAACCAATAAAAAAAATTAAAATCCCATTTCGGGAATATAAATTTATTCTTATTATTTAAAAGTGTTTTCACCGTCGGTTCCGCTCGGAAGGTTTGCAATTTCCTTTAATTTTTCATAAAAAAAATTGCTGGCGCCCTTTTTACTTTTCAGGTCTTACACCCCTGTGGTAATCAAAAATCATTTCGATCAATTTAATTGATCGATTAAAATAATTTATTCGAACCATCAAATTAATTGGTGTAACCCAACCCTTAGTAGTACCCGTGGCATGATGGTTAGTGCGTTGGACTGTCATGCGAGAGGTCTTGGGTTCGATCCCTGCCTGTGCCACCTAAAGTTTTTTTCACGGGTACTGCCTCTTGGGAGGAATTGGCAAATTCTCCAAGATTAGTTCTTGTCATGAAAAGTGCTTTCTCGAATTAGCCGTTCGGAATCGGCATATAAACTGTAGGTCCCCTCCATCCCTGCAATTACTCGCACACAGGAATGGTTGAGAGTTGTAAGTCACTAGGCCCTGGTTCTTCATGGACTGTTGCGCCACCTAATTTATTTATTTTTAACCCACCCCTTTGATCTAGCCGTGGTGGTAGCATAGGCAGTGCTACCTGTTGCACTTCGAAATCGAACGCACCTTATCGTCGTTTCCTTTGGTTTGACATTCGTCTGATAACCAATTCATAAGACGTATATTATCTCGTGTGCCGGTCGTGTTTCGGTTTCGTCGTTTTATTTTTCTTAACTTATAATTAAATAAGTAATATAATTGTTCGGTTCGTCGCAGAAAAGTGCAACATGTTGTTTTTAATATTTTTGTAAAACTTTTAGAAATATCAACAGACGTGCACGAATTAACTTTTTTTTATTTATTTTCTCCAAATTCCCAAATAATAATTGAAAAAAACGGCTGCAACGGTTTTCGAAAACAAATATTTATAAATTAAAGGTTTTTGAGAAATTAAATGCCATTGAAGGTGAATTTTTAAATTTGAAAATATAGGGACTTTTACGATTAGTTCGTTGATTGCCTTGTTGAAAATTCTGCTTATTAAAATAGCCTCCGATGTTTCGATAAAATTCCTGTTTGATGTATTTTAAAGAAATTAGCAAAGGTGTTGACCAACCGGCTTGAGTTGTTGAGTTAACTGAACCCTTAAAGCCTTAAGACCCATATTTATGCAAAATACAGTATAGATGATTTATTGACTTATTCGAAAATTATTACGACGCGACGATTGAAAATATAATTTTTCTTCGGCTTCTTGGGTTATTTATTGTAAGTTTTGTAATAAAACTATTAAATTGTATTAACTTTCTATTCATTTTGCGCAATGTTTCTACCGTATACTGTTTTTAAACATGTTTTCCCGTTTGTAGAATTTCCACGCCTTCAGAGTCTGGAGAATGATCGCTTTTAAAACTGTGACTTGCCAGGGCTGTCTTCTCCGTATTCTTAAGTTTAATGTTCGATATTGGATTTGAAATACGTTGTCGAAGAAATTTTTTTCCGAATACATAACAATTGATTTTTTATATTGCATCCTTATTTTATTCTTATTTGGTTCGTATTAAGTTTTGTAAAGTATTAAATTGAGCGTTTTATTTGACTTAAAGGCAAGTGGAACATCAGTAGATTTTTGTTGATATCTTTTTTTAAATTATCGGTCAACCTAGGGATAACTTTTTGGTAGAATTAACGTCTAAATCAGCTTTTATTTCTAGTGGAATTTGAGTTTTTTATTAAAGAAGCAATCTACGAATGATTTTTGAAGGATAATTGATATCACGGAGTATTTTGATCACTTTTTTCTCGTTAGCGGAATGGAAATAGGCTTCACTTATTTTGAAAAGTTTGTTCATAAGATTGGAAGCAGTGTTGATAATTATAAAAATTAACTAATTTATAAAAATGCTTTTGGTTTTTGATACCAATCAAATAATGTGTGATTGACTTCACGACTTCACGATTTTATACCTCCGAAAATGTAATGAACTTATTTCGTTCATTTTCAAAAGTGATCTGCAGTACTTTGTTTTACATTTTGTTTATCTATAGCGACAAAAATATGATCTACATATTTTAAAATAAACGTAGGTTTCTGGGTGATACTATTAAAATACGGTGTGATGTCGTTTGCTTCAAAGATCTACACCGAATCAACAAACCTGGATTTCCTTCAAAAGAGATTAAACTTGAAAATTTTGACTACACAAACAAACAAATATTTTTCAATCCTTATGCAGTCTCAAATAATAATTTAGCTATGAGCTAAGTTTTAGTGCAAAAATTACCCGTTCGAGACCCCAGCCCATTTTTTGGTAATTTTGGATCCCATACCAATTCCTAACAATTTAGGGAAAATAAAATTAATTATTTAGGGCATAAGACTACCAATTTAATACAAACTTGGTTAACGTCAGTAAGTAGTTGAAAGTTAGTTGAAATAATATTTAAAAGTAAAAGTATTTTTTTAAAATTAAGGTTCAAACAAAATAAATTCAAATAAAAATCAAATCAAGTATTTGTTTTTCTCTTTTATTATAACTTAATAATTCATCTTCATCATCGTGAAAAGATTCGGCTTTTTATCTTTGTCACGTTTTTTATGGCCACGCAACCAATCAGTTACGGTCACGTTTAACATTTTCCTTTACTAGGATGACAAAATAATATTTTTGTGCGATGTCAACTTTTATCTGTTCTGGAAATAAGGAAACAGTTGTTGTAAAGATATCATTTATAGAATAATACTTTCTTCCGCAGTTGGAAATTATTATTATTTTTTTTTTTCAATCTTTTTTTGTTTGAGTCTTTCAAACGTGGTGACAGTTTTTCAACTTATTCTTCCTTTTTTCTCTCGTTTATTAACGACAATCATATAGGTTTGTTTTGTTGGAAAATACTCAATTTCTGAACGTGATAGGTTTCGAAGAAATAAAAAAATATTATTTTGTAGCTACACCTACATTGTGGATGATTAAGATACGAGTATGTAGGAGTTGGTATTTTAGAAAAGTGTAAAGATGATAACGAGGTGTAAGAAAATAAAGATTGCAAAATGTTATTATACATTCGATAAATAAACTTTATTTTTTGATATCTATGTATCATTAAAGAGTAATGCTTAAATTGTTTATCAAACATTATTTCGTTGAAGATTGGCAATATCGTAAAAGAAAATGTCACTTAACAGAATTAATTTGACCATTTTTCAAATATTTTCCCATTATTAAAGAAAGATTTTAATTTTCCAATATTTGTGTATGTTGACGACCCGAAAAAGACTATGTTTGTTATGGATTTCGTACAAATTACAACTCAAATTATTTAATTAAACACTATTGCGAGCAATTAGAAATGAGGAAAAGGTTTTTAAAGCATGTAGATACCGATATACATTGGACATCCGTGTAGTGCGGTTAAGGAAAGAATCTCTGTATTTGATAGTAGAGATGAACATTTCTAGAAGGATGTGTATTTGTGTTTAAATGATTAATTAAGGGGAGGAATGCAACTGAATATTTCACCACAGAATTTTTTTTAGAAAATATAGCAATAAAATATTAACAAGCACGAAACATTGCAGTGCACAGTGGTTCCACTCCCGAACAAAGGCGGCCAAAATTACTAACTCACTTGATAAAATCTCAAAACGATTAGTCCTAAAATGTTTTGAGCTCCCTGATTTCGAATCTGCAATCAGTTTTAAACTATCTCGTCATGACTTTGAGATACGTTCGGTAAACGGTTGAAGATCGGTTTAATATAGTTTTATTTAAATATAATTTTTTTTCTTTATTATGAGTACTTGTTATAGAATGCATGAGTTATTTTGTACATGAAAGGCATTAAGTATTCCTTAACCTGTTAGTTAAACGCAGAAACAACTCTAGGTACCAGTATTAAAATTAAATTTTTTTTTCTTAAATTAGTTTTAATTCGACAAGTTTTTTGTATACATAATAATACAAAAAGTAAATATTTTTCAAAATTTCAATATTTTCACTTTTAAGTTAGGAAGTTTTTATAAACAGGATGTGTCTTAAATCTTAAGCAAAGAAATCACTTGGTCTGAAAAAGCATAATTTTGTTTTTTTGGTAATTTCCGCAAACTTGTAATTAAAGGATCGGAATTCAAAAGAAGCTGATGAAAAAGATCTGTATTGCAAACTTTTCTTGACATTTTTCTTGTATGATCTCGACGAAACAGTTTGAAGTTTTTATTTGTAGCCTCTGCAGCCTCTTCAGATAGTTCTCCTATTGGTAAAAGAGCATGATTGATTATGTCTGATCCATGAATCAAGACTTTGTGAACTGAACTAGGGAGATTGTACCATCCATATTCTTGAATAATGAGTCTGGCTGTTTCCAGTGCGAATATTTTAAATTGTTCGCAGTTAATATCGAATCCAGAAGATAAGGTGATCAGTATTGTGTGACATCGCTCAAGAATATTTTTATCGATTCCTGTAATTTCAGCAGAGATTGAAGCATTTGCGAAGAATTTTCGTGCCGTGTTTCCATCATTAGATGTTCCACTTCCTCCACTTCGCGGTCTATCGATAATAAGCCCCAGTTTCTGCCAAAACGTATCCTGAATGTATTTTTTTCTTTCTGCAAAACTGGCTTTGTCTTCATCGGATCTCATTTGCCATTTTTGTATATGTAATCTGTACGATAAATGAATACAAAATTCAAAGAAACGAATCCATGAGTGGAGTGGGGAAATACCGAATTCATATTTGCATTCATTAACTGGCTTCTCTAAACATTTTTCAATGTTATTCATTTCTTTTGGTGAAGCACCACATATATAGCATTTGCTTGTTGCAGTTTCACTTAAAGCACAACACACTTTTCCATCTACCATAGTGAGTTGTAAGGAATATGTTATTCTAACCTGAATGTTCTCTTCTTCAAAAATAAATGGATTCAAATTCGAAATTTGGTTTTTAATATAAGCTTCTTCTTGCAAAGAAAGCTCCTTAGTTTCCTTTGCAAATCTAAAACGAATCGGCCTACAATATCGAGTGGATGAAGGGCGTGGATTTTTCCAGAAAACTTGATTAGATTTTTCACATATCAGCCGCAAAGGAACAAAGGATGTTACGAATAAGCTACTGTCATCATCGGCATTTGATTCTAAAAAGCTCTGCTTATACTCACTTTGTCCAGTGCTGCCATCAAAACCCCATTTCCCGAATAAAATCATATTAGAAAAATCAGGTGAAAAATTTTGCAAAATAATTTCTTGCGACTCCAGTATACGCTTGGCTGTATGGTCAAGTAAACTTCGCAGTTCGACTTCGGCAGACACTTATGTAATTTTTTCATTTTCAGGATAACATAATTTTTTGGTTTGAATTATTTTTTGATACGAAGGCAAAAATTCAGATGACGTATACAAATTAATAAAATCCCTCAATAGCAAATATTGATTTTTTGATAATTTGGTTTCAGTTATTAGTGAAAGAACTTCTTCGTTACCTGGTCGTTTTATAGGTGTATTTGAATTATTTAATAAGTAATCAATAGCAGAGGAATCCACTTCCGATAAGGTAGCCAATCTTCTTCGTTTTGATCTTTTACTGCTCTCTGCAAAATCTTTGAAAGGTCGCCCTGAAGTTGAAGGTTGCCCCGCAGAAGTTGAAGGTTGCCCCGCAGAAGTTGAAGGTCGCCCCGCAGAAGTTGAAGGTCGCCCCGCAGAAGTTGAATAGGGCAAATAATTGTTATTTTCAGAAATGATGCATACTTCCTTTGTATTAAGCCATCCCGAATAATTTTTAACAAGAAGGCATCTTTTTCGGCAAGTTTTTTTCCAGAAATACGTAAGTTTTTTACAAACATATACGATTCTAGTTTCCAATACTTTATAATCTGCATTTGGAATGTCATGTAAGGACTTGGAAATGATATCTAATATTGAATGGGACTTATTTTTTTCGGTTCCATTAGCATTTAACCAATGCTGAAGCACAAACATTCTTGTAAATGAGACTTTAGTTAAATGCCCTGAAATACAAAAAATGAGACTTTAGGTGGCTCAAAAATTAATTAAAAGTGAATTCGCAAGTAATCGCAGCTAAGTCAACGTGTATTAAAAAGTACATGAAATTACCTTTCTGGTAATATACAACTTTGTGGGGGCGTAACGGGGCGTAACAGTTAAAAGTTTAAAACAAACAATATTAAGCTATTTTATTTTTATTTCTATTTTATTTAGACCCAATTTATTAACTCTTATGCTCAGTCGAAAAATGAATCATAAAAAATAAATAACAAATATCTTACCTTCCACCAATATATCCATTACAAAAAAAAATAACGCACAGATTAAAAAAAATTAATTAAACAAATGCAGTCGCAATTATTCTTAGAGCACTTAAACTCAAATGCCATGTGTTTGCAATGTGATTACTCTGAAGATAAAAATGTAACGGTTTTTCCTTTTCTATTTCTATTTAGTTTGGAATGTTCTCAGCTCATTTTAACCGTTTAATGTAATAACCGCTACAACATTTTTTTTATAATTTTGGCCTTTGGTGGATCCACAGTGCAGTGGTGTTCAAGAGATGCAAATGTTTCAGAGATACAATAATTCAATTTTCATTTTTAGGGCTTTCTTTTCAATTCTGTCTGAGAGACTCCTTATAAATTATATCCAGATCAACAAAAGTTAAAACCGTCAACAGCGTTTTTCGATGTCAAATACTTGATTAATCCAAAATAGAGTTTTTGTTTAAATTTTAATGGAGGCCTGACACTCATTTATTCCTATTAATTCAAGCTATAAGTATAACTTAAAAACTAACTTATAACTATGTATGAAATTCAGTTATATGGAAAAAGAAGCAAGTAATTAACTTGGATATAAGCCAACGTGTGAACAGAACGTCAGGGATTTCTATACGTTTCTGTAATGAGGTTTAATAATTCTAGGCGGTCGTTATAAGGGGATATGAAGTATGATTAAAGGATTTTTCTAGGGAAGGTATTGAAGTGCAAAACTAAGGAAACTTCGTTGGATGCTTTCCATTCTTGATATGTGTATATCTTGAAATGGATACCAATCCTGAGACACATATTCAAGTAGAGTTCGGACAAACATCATGAAAAGCGATTAGGTAAAAAAAAAGGTAAGGACAGGGAGTTGTTTTAAAGAATGCACGTGAAAGGGTCATTGTCTAGGATTTGCATATGCTGAGCTCTAAGCAATTTCTGGTTCAAAAATTGTCTAGATCTGTTTGAAGAAATGTGAAAAATAGAAGATATTTTGACAATGTTTAATGACCTTTTAAACGTCATTTATTGTAATGATGAAGAAGATAATTCCTAAATGACAACCATGGGGAACAATATGCTTTTTAAGAATAAGACTGAAACGTTAGGATTTTTTAAGTGAAAATAACTCCATTTCATAAAAAAAAAAATCAAAACCTAAAGAGAAGAGTTTAAAGGCTATAAGATTATGAGAAATTTTGTTAATAACCTTGCTGAATATATTTGCGACTATATCAGCTTTGTTCCCGTTTTCTAAGGCTCTTAGAGTGAATGAAACGAATGTAGATCTGTTTTTAAGAATCCTGCAACGAAAACTGATTAGATATGAGATAGTTTAGCAATTGGTCGATAGTTTTACACCTCACCTTTCAGCCCATTCTTGTGAATTGGTGATAGTAAAATAAAAAATAAATTTCTTGAGATAAGGATAATTGAAACATTTTTTGAAAGAGGAATTGAAAGAGAAGAAGAAGATATTTTTTTTTAAGATAATGGCAGAAAGACCATCAAGACTAGAAGTGAATTCATCATTAAGTATGGAAAATGTATTTTCAATGGATGATTGATCAATGCAATCGGGTAAAAATCGGGCATTTAGAGCAGGAAAATTTCACAAAACTTGTTCTTTTGGTTAAGCAGTTATCGAAGTCACGACTATGCCAAGGCGAAGCTGAAGGAGACACTCTTTGTCGCAGTTGGTAGGAAGGGCCCTTCAATCAGATTGAATTCAATGTAAGGAAGGTAAAAGGATTCTCAAGAGACATTTTTTCAAGATTAAATAGAACTCTGTTAATATAATCGTTAATTTTGAAGAACAAAATAATGTGTGAAGTATTTGAAACTTCTAGTTACGAGTTAAGGTAGAACGTTAATACCAAGGGAGGATAATAATTATCAGTGGCAGAATTTGAGGGCAGAGAGTGACTCATGAGTTGTCTGTGTCAGTTAAGAAACAAAGTTTAAGTTTTTGGAACACATTATTTAGAACGCTACTCACTTGACTGAGGCTTTAATCAGTTATATCATGGACAAACAAAAGAGTAGGAAATACAAATGTAATTTGATGCGTGGTCTGAAACTTTCCATTAAGGATGTGGAAGGTTGAAATCTCTACAAATAAAAGACTTTAGAGGCTCACATTGTTTTATCAAACAATCAATCATTATGTTTGTAGAGATGGAAAGGAAGAAGTTTTATTTCGTTTTTATACTAAACTCTAAAAATCCTATCAAAAACAAAATTATAAAAGAAGTTGGGATGCGACCCACACTGATAACTTCCCATCCTGTCTGTCGGTTTGACTTGCTTAAAAGGTTTGTAGGTTTTCGTGCTTTGTTAAAAAAGGATCTCAGATAAATTATTTAAAAAAAAAAATTAAATTACCAACAATATTTTGCATATGATGAAATAGTTTGATTTCAAAATCTATTTTAGCTAACGAGATTTTTCGTCGAAAACCAATTTTTACCAATTTAAGTAGCATTTGTTAAAAGTTTTTATTTCTTATATAAATAAAGGCACGAGTACGATAACTTTGGCGCCAAGATATAATAACGGTTTGGTATGGGGGGGTCTATCTCCACCCGTTTAGGCGGTAGGGGCAATTTAAAAAAAATATTATTTAAAATGGAAAAAAATAATTAAAAAATAACGGTGATACTTACAATTAAGTTTTATACATTTTTTTTAAGCCAACATTCTGTTTTATTAGCAAGTTTTTAACTCAAGTCAAAACTATGCGTAGTTTTTGAAAAATTTAATTTTAAACTCAAAATTTGAGTAAAAAAAGTTAAAAAAAAAAGGTTTAAAGTGTAATTTTTCAATACTTCAAGATTATCTACCATTTTTTTTATTTCAGAATTTATTGCTCTTATTTGTTTTTGATCAAAAACTGAAAACTAGATGATTTTATGTCTTTTAGTTTTTGAGAAAATTGAAAATAACCACAACTACTATTTTAATTTAATTCTTTTTTTTTTGCTTGAGTGGTCTTATTTTGATAGTAACAATGGTAGGTGCGAGTTTGGGTGTATGCAACAGTAAAGTGTGTGCGAGTTTGGGTGTATGCAACAGTTGCATACATTTTTAGTTTAAAACAATTTTTTTCAAAAACTATGCATAGTTTGGACTTGATTTAAAAAACAAGCTAATAGAAAAAAAATGTTGGCTTTAATAAAAGGTATAATACTTAATTGTAAGTATTACCGTTATTTTTTAATTATTTTTTTTTCCATTTAATGTACATATTTTTTTAAATTGCCCCTACCGCCTAAACGGGGGGAGATAGACCCCCCTCCCATAGTAAAAAATGCTTGTTTTTAATTGTTCTATACAAATCCGTCATTAAACTTTGTCGCCAAAGTTATCGTACTCTCCCCTAAATAAATACATATTTGATGAATGAAATTAATTTGAAGTCAATGTCTTCTATTATTCACGGGATATCGAGAACCGAACATTAATTTTTATCAAATTTGCGTACTATATTTTGTAGATCTTATTTTTTTTATGAAAAAACGGACTGTTGGATTTATATAAAAAACTTACTAAATGTCAAAATTTATATTTTCTGTGAGATAAAATAAATTCGAAGCCAATATCTCAAATTTTTGAAAAGATATTTGAGTCGACAATCAGTTTTTACCAACTTTTAGTAATGTTTTTTTAGGTTTTTATTTTTTGTAAAAAAAACTGTAAATAAGATTTTTTTCAAAATTTTACTCGATGTCAAAAACGTTATTTTTCGTTGCAAAAAATTATTTTGGAGATAAAATCATTTTTTGTTCGTAAGATATTCGAAGTCACTAATATTTTTTTTTCATTTTTTTTTTTTAATCTATAAACAAAAACGTTAATTGTGTTTTTTTTTTCAAAAATATACTTGTTTGGTATCACGTTCCAATATATAATTTTAAATTGAATTCAAGTCTCTAGCGTTATTGGTTCGTGAGATATTTAGGGTTAACCAAAATTTTCATCTTTTTTTAAATTGCTATATGGTAAAAAAAAACCACTCACGCAATTGTTTTGAGAGTCCTTTCTGCATCTTTCTGCATTATTATCTGTATAACAAAATTTATTTGTAGTCGATATCTCTACTGGTTCTTGAGCTATTGATGACAAAAACCGTCGCGAACGTACGGACGTACAAACGTACGTACACACGCACGCACAGACATCTCTCTAAAAATCTTTTATTTTGACTCTAGGGACCTTGAAACGTCGAGAAATGTCAAAATTTTCAATTCGACAAATCGGACAATACAATTACTTCCTATGGTAAGTTAACTAAGTAGAGCAAACTCTTCAAAATCATCTATAATGCATGAAATGCCACAAGGAACAATTCTTTGTCCTGCACTTTTTTGTAATTATTATTTAATTTTTGTAATAACCTCTTTTGTTTGATTTATTACACAAATACAAATTCATTCAGAGTGTTGTTAATTTTTGAGAATTATTTAAGAAGGCAAATCAATAAATTAAAACACGTCCACAAGAATTAATAAAAATGTTTTATTGTTATTAATTTACTATAGAATTAATTTATAATAAATTTATATTAATTTCTTTTTCGCTTGGTAAATTTTATTTAAAATAAAATAAGCAGGTACACAAAACCAATAACAAAATTTGTTACAATGAAAAACTTCTTTTGCTGGACTACTCAATAAATTGATTAATTTCTTTCCTTAAAATGCCATAAAAAATAAAATAAAATAAAAAAAAAAAAAAAAAAACAGAACATAACAAACTTTTGCCATAATTTATTTTAACATTTGGAAATTGGAAGTTCAATAGAAACATTAATTTTATTATATGTAGGTACCTTACTCGTACCTTTAAGAACAAAAAAAATATATAGCTTAAGATAAAGTTCTCAAATGGGCGTTTCTCTCGCGGTCTTTTTCTTTAAATCCCTGTAATAAAATAGCAAAACAAAATTAGGTATGTACGTACCAACAATAAAAACCACGCTTGTAAGTGTATAATTTTTTCGTTCCATGCAATAAACCAAGTTGAAAGTTGTTTTTGATTGTTCTCCCATATACTTTTGTAGGTACCAACCTAACCTATATATTATGATACCCTGCTGACCAAATCCGTAAAAATGTTTTTTTTTGGTTCTTTTTTTTGGTCTCGTCGTTGTCGCCGTCGTCGTCGTAGTCGGTCGTTTTGCAATCTCTCAACAGCTTACGACAATTACTGCAATAAATTCACCACACGTTCGGATTTTCTCATCTTTAAGTGGTCATTACCCACAAAGACTTTATACCTACTTACCTACCCTATAGCCTTATAGCCAACGCAGCTTGCGGGTGAGTGTATGTACATATCCTTACCTACCTACACATGTCATCTATAGGTACATATGTCGTAGGTATGTATGTAGATATACATACATATATTTCCAAGAACGAATCCTTGCAGCTTTGAAAGTCAACATCAACACCAATTGTAACAGATGCTGTGGTGCGGTACTGGTTCCGGGGGAATTTATGGTCAATCAGAATGAATCGCAAGTGACGTAAAGCCAAGCAAATTACATCCTGTGGAATGTCAATGTGGCTGTGGCTGTGGCTCTGGACTCAGGACTCAAGAGTCAGAAGCAGGACTGATGGTTGAGCTTACAATGAGTGTGTAACTTTGGTTCAACAGTGGTATGTGGGTTCTATTAAATCTCAGCAAATAAAAGGACCAAAAAAGAAGGAAACAAAAAATAAAAGAATAAATAAATAAATACATACACAAAAAAACAACAGAACACAACAAATAACAACGAAGGTCCACGTAAAGTATTTACAATATATTAAATGTGACCACAACATCATGACAAGATTTAAAGCTATACATCCAGATGTATAGTAGTCGTGTATGTACATATATGCAGCAGGAGTGTAAGCTATAGTACTCACACATGATTATATTAAGGACTAAAATAATTTTGATGGAAAAGAAAATATTGCACTTAGTTGGGTAGGGCATTATGATGAAGTTCGTTTTATTCATAATTTGCATTTATCCTTCAAGTTTAGGAAGATGTTAAAGTCTAGTCCGTTAATTCAGTTTTTTGTATAGTAAGCACACACCGGAAGGGTTTTGAAAACCTTAAATTTGCCAGTGACATAGTTTGAGCATTAGAAATAGAGGAAGGAGTTGAAAAGGAGATGTTGGTTTAGAATTTTTGAACACTGCAATTGCAGAAAAAGACAGAGTGTTGTAAGGCATTGTTCCACATTCGCATAGTACGGCTTAAGAACGAATATCTGTACTCCATAGTACGATCGAAGTTGGACTCAAGGGTAAACTAAAGAACCTTCTTGGAAGTGAGACTATTGAATTAATTAATTGGACTAGAAGTTATAAACAATATATCATTTTTAATAATGAAGAACAGAGTCGAAGACAAAACAGAGCCCTGGGACACACCACAATTTATTTTGTGGTTTTCGGACTTGAAGCCATTTAAAAGTACTTGTTTTGAAATGTCCTAAAGATAATTTCTAATCCAACGAAAGAATTATCATCTAAACCGAAGGCATGCATACATTTTTGATAAGATAGCCTGACGCCAAAACCTATCAAGCACAATAATCTTATTTTCCCCACAACGCTCAAAAAATTTGTTCCAGTGTTCGGTGAGATGAACCATGGGATCACTAGTGGATCTCTTGGTACGCAAGTAGTACTGGAAGTAATCAAGCAACGTATTTTAAATTCACAGCAAATACAGTAATTTTTAGCTTCATGTATAGTTCCGTCAAACAAACTTAAATAAAGGGAATACTTAATTTGTTTTTAAATTTTCTTAGAAACTCATAAGCCGATTTCAATCATTTCTTTTTGTGTACAAGGTCTTATATACTGTCTCAATAATATTTGATGTCAAAAATGTCATTGTTTTTATTTTTGATTTTTCAAAAAAAAATATTCATCATTTTCGATGTCATTGTTTTAACTTTTGATTTTTCAAAAAAATATTCCTAATTTTTTTTCGAAATTGAAATGTGAAACGTATATTATTAAACTTTAAATAACTGCATACCATAAATATTTTTAAACTAAAATGGAAAAATTGTATATAAAACAAATTCATTTTTCAAAAATCGCTCTAACGATTTTCAAAAATACAAGTTTTGAAGAATTAAGGTTTTTGGCGTTTAAATTTTTAAAAAGAAGCTTTTTTAGCAGGTACATTTTTAAATGTTAAAACACAGGAAATATTTTTAAACAGACTTTCTGGAACAAGTTATTGCATTTTATTTAAATCCAAAATTATAGAAACTATTTTTAAAACAGACCCTTTGAATACAAGAAGTTCGTGCGACCCAGTCATGAATTTTATTTACTATAGACAAAGAGTCTGGAATTCGACTTAGTCTGATATCTTTTCATTTGTTCCCTTGAAAACTTGTTACCTACTAATCTATATATATAAAAATCAATACCACTTTTCGTTGTAATGTTATAACTCAACAATGCCTTTACCGATTTGGATAATTTTGGTCTTGAATTATTCGTGGAAGTCGAGAGAAGGTTTGTACGTAGAGAAAATTTGAAAAAAAAAAACTTTAAAAGGTGTTAAATCAACATCTTTCTATACTCCCATATACAAACAATTTGTACTAATACTTAAAAGCCAATTTGAACCTTTGGCAAAACAATAGAAGATAAAAAAAGTGACGTTAGTTTTCTCAAACAAATTTAATGTCATCATATATGTCATTTCATTTTATCAGCGATAATTATTGCTTTGTTGCGTTTATATTTTCCAAACTATTGTTGAGTTATTGCTTTGTGTTTATATTTTCCAAAATATTGTTGAGTTGTTGAGTGAAGGTAAAATGCCACGAGCAAGACGACCAAATATAGGCCGGTGAACGCGTAATGCAAATCAACTGGCATTATTAAGACGATCTCAGATTACAGATGAACTCGCAAAAGCTAATGCATCGCAGCGTGAACGTACTGCACAGAATAGATCTGTTGACCCTGTACCTGAACTTAATCTTGCACGGCGATCACGAATACGTTGTGCTGTTTTGGATGAAATGCTGCATGCTACTTTTAATTACAATAGTCAAATTGATTATAGTATGTACGGATACATTGGAATGATGGACGCAATATGTCCACATTGTGATGCGGCTAACTTTCAAGGTGAAAGCCCGGCATGTGTTGTGTTAATGTGCTAATGTGAGATTGCCAACATTAGAAACTCCACCCGAACCATTGTATTCATTTATTTTTGGAACATCTCAAACGTCGAAGTAGTTTTTGAGTAATATTCAACAATACAATTCGGAATTGCAAATGACTTCTTTTGGTGCTACTAAAATTATTAGAGATAATTTTATGCCGACTTTTAAGGTAAATACCTCAACAGGATTGTCCCATGTTTATATTAATCTGAATCATAAAGTCTTAAAAATTCTGATTCAATATCTACCTAAAATTGCATACATGTTACAGATTCAGGGCCAGATTTATCATCAAGCTGGTTCGTTATTGCCATACCCCTACGCTGATCATCAATTTTTGCAAATTTATTTTATTGGTGATGAAAATCGTGAATTGGATCAACGTTGTGCAATTGTTTCAAATACAAAACGAGAAATTATTCCATCAGTATAACGCATTAGTTCAATTGTTCAAAATTGCTCTTGATCGTATGCCATCTGAAAAATCACAAAATTGTAATAGCACCAAATTGAATATTCAACAAAAACATGTATATGACACAATCATGCAAGCCGTTTCCAATAATGCATGGTGGATTATATTTCTTGGATGCACCTGGTGGTACAGGCAACACTTTCGTTGTATCATTGATTTTAGCGACTATTCGATCCGAACAGAAAATTGCATTGGCACTTGCATCTTCAGGAATTGCTGCTACATTATTAAAAGGTGGTCGGACCGCACACTCTGCACTAAAATTACCATTGAATGTACAGGTGATTGAAACTCCAACTTGAAATATTTCGAGAAATTCTGCTATGGCAAAAGTTCTGCGATTAACGTCAATTATTATTTTTTTTTTTTTTTAAATTCATTTTTTTTTATTCATTTAAACTTAACTCTACTTACATGCTAGACAAAATGGGAAACTAGCCTAATTAATTCTACTTAAATATAACTTACTGGCCCTAATCGGGCGCTCTAAGAAATTCATGATTCTTAAAATTAATGCCTTTCGGCCTACGAACTAAGATTGTTTTATTTATTTCAATTTCAATTTATGTTTTTTTTTTTTTTAGAAAAGTTTAAAAACTAAAATCTTTATCATTTTTTGGGGTTTTTACTTACATACTAAAGTCCTTAAAATAAAACTTAAAATTACCTAATCTACCTACAAACTACTTAAAACTAGAACAACCACAGCGGCAAAAAAACTATGTCCTTCTATTTGTAATTCCATTGAGGATTTTTATAATATTGTCTGTGATATGTGTTTGCATTTTTTTTTTTTATTTCTTTTTTTGTTTTTTATTCTTTTTTTTATTTTTTTTATTTTATTGTGCCACCATTCCTGCTCTACTAAAACCTCTACTAAACCTAAAACTTAAGACTAAAACAAGTATGTAAGCCGGCCAAGGCAAAAATACCCCCCATCCCGGATTACCCATTATCAGTTGCAGTTTGAAGCCACCAAAACTGGTTCTCCTGCTTCACCCTATCAATGCGGTCCTTTTCGGACACAGCCCTACTGAACCGAAGCAGCTCCGCTCCATCACGAGCGAGGATGCCCCGTTCATACAGGAGCCGCCGGTCTACGGTTTTTCGCCTGACGTGGTAGATAAGCGGTACTGCCAATCTATCCTGTATCATGCCGCACTGGTCTAGATAGAGGAATGCCTCTGGTGGGATAAAGCCGCTCAAGCGTGCATTGTCGAAGTAGTTGTCGTTCGGATAGAACGGACCGAAAATCAAATTGTTGGTCGAAGTCATAGCCCTCGCAATGTGACCCCGAACAAGTTTTATCACGAAATTGTCAATTCTATTGATTCGAGCCTCTTTGTATAGAACCTCGTTTAAACGTCAATTATTTTATGGGATGAGTGCACAATGACGAATAAAAAATCAAAAGAAGCATTTAATCGAACAATGCAAGATTTACGCAGTAATCAACAGCTTTGGTGGTGCTCTGATATATGTAGCTGTCAGGGGACTTTCCTCAAACATTGCCTGTCATTTCTCGATCAATTCCTGCTGATGAAATAAACGCCTGTTTGAAGTCATCAGTTCTTTGGGACATGTACGAAAATTGATACTGAACATTATTATGCGTATACACCTACATAATGATGCAACTGCCCATGAGTTTTCAAAACAATTGTTAGAAATTGGTGATGGCAAAATACAAATCCACAGTACCAACGGATTGATCACTTTACCGAACAATTTTTGTACAATTGCGCAATCTATTTATGAGTTGATTGAACTGTTTTAGACTAACCCATATAGACCCACCATAGTAAGAGTACCCAATTCTTTTTAACTTCCCATAGGAAGTTATTGTAATGGGTCCGATTTGACAAATTGAAAATTTTGACATTTCTCGACGTTTCAAGGTCCCTAGAGTCGAAATAAAAGATTTTTAGAAAGATGTCTGTGCGTGCGTGTGTACGTACGTCCGTACGTCCGTACGTTCGCGACGTTTTTTTCGTCGTCCATAGCTCAAGAACCAGAAGAGATATCGACTTCAAATAAATTTTGTTATACAGATAATAAGGCAGAAAGATGCAGAAAGGGCTCTCAAGAAAATTGCGTGGGTGGTTTTTTTACCATAGCAGTTTAAAAAAAAGGTGAAAATTTTAGTTAACCCTAAATATCTCATGAACCAATGACGCTAGAGACTTGAATTAAATTTTGTATTATATATTGTAACGTGATACAAAACAATTATATTTTTGGAAAAAAATTCAATTAACGGTTTTTTTTTATAAATCAAAAAAACTGAAACAAAAAATTTGTCACTTCGAAAATTTTACGACTAAAATATGATTTCATCTCCAAAACAATTTTGTGCAACGAAGAATAATGTTTTTGACATCTGATAAAATTTTGAGAAAAATCGAATTGACAGTTTTTTTACAAAAAATAATAACCTAAAAAAAAAATAAAAAAAAGTTGGTAAAAATTGAGTTTTGACTCAAATATCTTTTCAAAACTTTGAGATATTGGCTTTAAACTACTTTTATCTTTCAAAAAATATTGTTTTCAACATTCAGTAATATTTTGAAAAAAATAGAATTGACAGTTTTTTTACAAAAAATTAAAAACCGAAAAAAAAATTTAACAAAAGTTGGTAAAAATTGATTTTCGACTTAAATATCTTTTCAAAAATTTGAGATTATGGCTTCTAACTAATTTTAACTTATAAGAAATATTATTTTCAACATTAGGACAAATTTTGAGAAAAATCGAATTGACAGTTTTTTTACAAAAAATAAAAACCTAAACAAAAAAATTAATAAAAGTTGGTAAAAATTGATTTTCGGCTCAAATAGCTTTTCAAAAATTAAAAATATTGGCTTCAAACTTATTTTATTTCACAGAAAATATTGTTTTTTATATTCAATAATTTTTTTATAAAAATCCACAGTCCGTTTTTTCATAAAAAAAAAATAAAATCTACAAAAAATAGAACGCAAATTTGGTAAGAATTGATACATTTAGACAAACTTTTAAGCAAGACAAATCGATAGACGGGATGGGAAGTTATCAGTGTGGGTCGCATCCCAGCCTCTTTTTTATTTTTTAGTTTTTACTCTTTGCTGATAAATATAATATAAGCAATATATCATTTGGGTCATTTGGACTTTTAAATAGCTAGCAATTTAAAATATTTTTTTGTTTCAATAAATGAACTTAATAATAATTTTTTTTATACTCTTAACTATGCCTTATACGTAGCGAAGCACGTACCGGGCCGCTAGTATTTTTGTAAAACCAAATAAGTGTAGTTTCTTTGGGAACATCTTTCACTTAAGTTTTGTATTAATACTTTTTCAGTTAGTATAAGGACGAAGGTTAATTTATTTCGTGACTTTATGTTGAAAACGTTGGCATTTGACACCTGTCATTTAAAATTAAATTAGGTGGCGCAACAATCCGTAGAGAACCAGGGCCTAGTGACTTACAACTCTCAACCATTCCTGTGTGCGAGTAATTGCAGGGATGGAGGGGACCTACAGTTTATATGCCGAATCCGAACGGCTAATTTGAGAAAGCACTTTTTCATGACAAGAATTACTCTTGGAGAATTTGTCAATTCCTCGCAAGAGGCAATACCCGTGAAGAAAAAAAAAACTAGGTGACACAGGCAGGGATCGAACCGATCGAACCCAATACCTCTCGCATGACAATCCAACGCACTAACCATCATGCTACGGGTACTACTACACCTGTCATTTGAATTGTCATAATATTCGCTGAATAATTGCCATTTACTAAAATGGATTACAACAATCGAAAGTTCAAATCATTAAAACTTATTCCAAAAGCGTTGAATTAAACTTAGACACTTTTCGCTATAGTTAATGTCGTCGGGGAATACAATTAAAGAGAGTGGAAGCGTTACTGCAACATATTAGTAAACGCTCAGTCCCAAGGTTAGGTTAGGTTAAAGTGGCTGTTGGTTGGGACATCCAACACACTTAGACCAAAGTATGGTCCATTGTGATACCACATGGATCAGTTAATCAGCTTAACTCGTTGAACCAATTGGAGCTTCGAATAAAGCGTAGGAGACTAGTAATGTCTGAATTTTTTAGATCGCTGGTATCGTTAAAGTAGTAGTCTCCAAGGTGGATTCTACGTCTGTGTGATAAGGCAGGGCATGTGCACAGAAGATGAGAGATTGTCTCCTCTTCTTCTTCGTCCATGCAACTCCTACAAAAATCATTTGCAGGGGCTCCAAGTCGAATAGCATGCCTTCCTATTAAGCAGTGCCCAGTCAGGACACCTATAACGTAGCTAATGTGCAATCTACTCAGAGAGATTAATTTTTTTGAGCGCCTGGCCCTAAGAATAGGCCAAATTAGTTTTGTTGCGACACAGGTAGTGGTGTTATTCCACCTGAGGTTTGTTTTCTCTAAAAGTATTGCTGCTTGTGATTCAAATCCATCAGTATCTTAATTTTTGAAGTAATCGTGATTCGTGACACTGATTTTTTGGATGGTTATTAAAGATTATGACTGTTTCTCAAAACTTCGAGAAATTTTCAATTAAAAAAATATGTCTGATTTCAAATATGTAGGTATTTCCAATATTATATCCAGGAATTTAAAGATGTATGTTGGAAATGTTTACTCAAAGTATTTGGCAGCATTGTTATCCGATGGCATTTCTAAAATTGTTGCTCATTTTAAGTGCACTTATCAAAAAGAATTAATTGATTCTTTACTTTTTTACAAAAGCTTTTAGAATGCAATGTTTCAAAATTTTTTAGTCTTTTGATACTTATATTTTTATTGACTCGTAAAGTACATAGGATAGGGTTAGGTATGGAATAACACATCGGACAAATGGCCTCCACGGCTTTGCATGCACATGCGCACTCTTTTGTTGAAATTTTCCATGACCATTCTGCATAAATGTGGCTGAATTTCGTTGATGCAGCGTTGAATCTCCTCCTTTAATGCACGGGTGGTTGTGGGCTTGTTGACATAGACTTGTGATTTCAAATAACCCCATAAAAAGAAGTCTAATGGTGTTAAATCACACGATCTAGGAGGCCAATTTTGATCACCGAAACGAGAGAGTACACGACCTGGAAATGTCTCATGCAGTAATTGAATTGTTTCACGGGCTGTATGACATGTGGCACCGTCTTGTTGAAACCACATATTGGACATATCAATATCATCCAATTTTGGCAGAAAGAACTGTGTAATCATGTCGCGATATCGAGCACCAGTAACAGTCACTGCTTGACCAGCATCATCTTCAAAAAAAATATGGCCCAATTATGCCTCCAGCCCAAAATCCACACCATACAGTCACGCGTTGTGGATGCATTTGTTTTTCGACAATCACATGTGGGTTCTCCGAACCCCAAATGCGGCAATTTTGGCGATTGACAAAGCCATCAAGATAAAAATGTGCTTCATTGCTTAGGATGATTTTGCTCGAAAAATCAGGGTCCATTTGTTGATGTTCAATAATCCATTCAACGAATTCTCTTCTCTGTACATGGTCATTAGGCTTCAATTGTTGTGTTAATTGAATTTTGTAAGCATGAAGACACAGATCATTGGTGAGTATACGCTGTAGAGAGGTTCTTGAAATTTGCAATTCTTGTCCACGACGTCGAATTGAGGTTCCTGGATTGCCAGCAACACTCTCACGCACTGCTTCGACATTCACATTTGAACGGCTTGTTTTTGGACGACCAGTGTGTTTGGCGTCTCCAACGGATCCAGTCTCCATGAATTTTTCAATTAATCTCTTCACAGTTGACGAAGTTAAAACACTATTCCGACCATATTTTGTATGAAATTTTCGAACTGCAGCCGCCAAGCTTTCACTATTTTGAAATATTCTTTAATAATGAAGACACGTTGTTCTATCGTGTAACGCTTCATTTTTAATAACCCTATACAGTTAGCTGTCAAATTGCTTTTTTTCAGGGTTGCCAACACTTCACAGCACAAGTGACGGCAAATTCAAATCTTGCGTTAATTTTGGGATACCCTTTACAACTCACTTCTGTTTTTATATTTCACGAAGAAGTCAATTTTGTTTAAACTTTGATCCTTTGTTTATATTTGATTTTGTTTTTCTAAAAGGTAGACACTTAAATTAATAACTTAAAATTTCTTCTGTGAAAACTTTTAAGATTCTGCAATAAAACAAACCCCAAAAAATATATTTCAATTATTTGTCTGGCGTCTGCTGTTTCTTATAAATGTATCAACATTGAAATTAACATTATTTATTTGTACTTAGAGCTTATATACTGAGATAATATATCAAAACTTTTTTCTTTGTAGTAACTTTTTGTTTCAGACTTTAAGTGACTAGACTTGTATAAATAACCTTGACACCTTCTTATGATATTAAATGGGATCGTACAACCCTATAAATCTCCTATAAGCTAAAGTTAAATAACCCCAACTAAATAAATCGCATGGAACTTTGATCTCTCTTTTATTTTTAATAAATTTATGTCCCCACAGTGGAGAATCTTAAACCTTAACGAAAATAAATAAAGCAAAGAAGAAAACTCTGCCCAATTTATTGGCAACTTTGAAGGCACTCCAAAGTACCATAATGCATACTCATAGCCAACAAGTGGGTAATAATAATTAACTTAAATTGATGGAAGATACGCGCTATCTACAGATGTAGGCTTTAAACCCAAGAGTAAATTTATGTTCTTTGAAAAAATATAATTTAACATCCACAAAATAAACATTGAAAATAATTATTGTTCCTCAAAACCATGAAGCTCCGTGTTTAACACTTAAGGAAAAGGCACATTTATTTTCAAATTTTATTTGATAAAATTAATTTCAAATTTTAATACCAACAAAAATGAGAACGAAAACATCCTGATGCTTTTACTTACCGAAATTAAAATGAAAACTATTAACGTATAAATGCTACGAGCTTAGATTACCTATTGACTATTAGATACGTTAAAATGTTTGTTTTATTATAAACATCTCTGCACCTGTCCCCCCACTCCATGAAACTTGTATAGTTTCATACTCGTCGTATTCCGTTACCATTACCTGAAACCTGACTACAGTTTCTGATATCGCATAAACTAAAATTGGTCATGCCTTTTGCACCATCATTGCATCCGGTTTTTAGTGCGGTCTCTCTAAAGTGGTAGAATGAAATTACCTTTTCGATCGTAAATGTGTCCAAAACACCACGCAAAAGATGAAATCACAGGATATACGATACGTTACGAATGCACAAGAGGAGTAGGTTAGGTAGACCAGGTATCCTACCTTACCTACCTATCACCTTAACAACATCCGACAACCGTTTGAGAGCTGAGGACTGTGCGATAGGTGATGGGGATAGGAATAGGGATGGGATAGTGGAAACGATCTAAAAAAATGTTGTAATCTTTCAAGGGAAATGAAAATGAAAATACAAGATTTTATGTTCAAAATATTTGCAGTAAGTTCCTTCACCCTCGTCACCGCTAGCCGTTCCACTTTATTTCATATTCGTGGGGCAACAAAGTCAAGAATATTGTCATAGTCGTTAAAGTTGAAGTAAATTCGGAAAATTTGTTAACTGTGATGACACAAACTTTATAGTCGTATTTGGCCATAAGTTTGTGTATTTTTTTATGGGTTTTTGGTCGGTATTTACCTTAGGAAGCTTGTTTTGACTTCATTCTTTTTTTTTTTTCATACATAAAACTTGATTCTATCAAGGTCTTTTGATATTGATTTGTTGTTGGGTTTGAACCTTATTTAAAAACATTATTTAGTACGGTTGTTAAGTTAAACGTATTTTATTGGTACTATTTTTGTTTGAGGGGTAAAATGTTTTCATCAATATCAATCTTAACAGGAAAAGGGCATGAAGAAAAAAAAATGAATAGAAAAGACCGGGTTTATAAAGTGCTTTTGGTGTTTTTTGAATTCTTGATCACATTTTTACTTTAACTCAAACATGAGCTCACAAAGGTGATTTAGTAAATTTTATTTGAGTTGCCAAGACATGACCTTTTTAAAGATGGATCACATCTGGTTTCTACAATAAACAGTATATATAACGAGTTATCCATTTTGCGGTGTCAAAAGTATAGGGCTGGAATTCGACATCTGTAAAACTAAGTTGTTAAACCAATTTTTGTTTGTCAATTGAAAGTCTGACATTTACGAAAAACGATCGCTTAATTATCGCACAACGCATACAAATTGTTAAAACCTAACACAAAAATGGTGATTCTGCCACAGCCACATATCGTGCTTTAAGAGTAGATTATGGTTTATATATCGCCCATCTACGCAAGCTATTGGCAAAATTGTGAAGAAATTTGAAGAGACTGGATTGGTTATAGATATTGTAAAGTCTGTGCATCATCGTTTCGCTCGTACAACTAAATATCGCTTCTGTAAGTGAAAGAGTTGCCGAAGACCCGAATGTGTTGATTCGTTCGTTCTCAGGAGTTATTACTGTCTTACGGCACATTATGGCGTATTTTGCGTTTGGATCTACACCTTCATCTGTAACAAGTCCAGCTCACACAACAACTGAAGCCCGCTGACCATTTACAACGTCATAGAAATGTTAAACCACAGGCGGTGGACGGCGATATTTCGAACAAAATTTTCTTCAGCAACGAAGTATATTTCTCACTCGGTGGGTATGTTAATAAAGAAAATGATCGTATTTGGGGTTTTGAAAAACCCTCAAGTAATTGAAGAGAGGCCATTATATCCACAAAAGCCACTGTTTGATGAGTTCCGGAGGTGTGATTGGACCTTACTTCTTCGAAAACGACGATGGAACGACTGTCACCGTCAATTCGGATTGGTGTGGTAATATGATAACCGACTTTTTTTTCCTGCTATTGAAGAATGCTATTTGAAGAATATGTGGTTTTAACAAGAAGGTGCCACATGTCACACAACTCGAGTGAATATGGCTGTATTGCAAAAGACATGGCGATATCACCTGGCCACCAAGATCATGCGATTTGACCCCACTGGACTTTTTTTTGTGGGGCTACGCGAAGGACAGTGTTTATTCAGATAAACTTTTAACTCTTGAGCACTTGAAAACTAACATTCGTCAAGTTATGGCTGATATACCGCCTAATATGTGTCAAAAAGTGGTCGAAAATGACCTTAAAAGAATCGATGCTTGCAACAATTCGCATGGTGGTCATTTAAATGATATAGTGTCTCACGCATAATTTCAATGTTTAAAGTTTATAATAAAAGAAATATCATGAACAAAAATATTTTATGTGTGTTTTATTTACGTTTACTTTTGAAACCGCAAAATGGATAACCTTACTATTTTTCCACAGACTCTTTAGATACAAGAGCTTCAACGCTCATAACCAAACATTTACCGGGTTGATACTTTTTTATTAATAAGTCTTTAATAAGTTGTACCTATTTCAATTTTATCGATTCATGTTTGCTATTATTTTTTTATTTTAAAGCTGCCAATACAAAATCAGTAGAAAAGTTCAATAGCTAATGTAATTTCCTTAACAATTCAAGTAAAAAATTTTAAAAATAATTAAAGTTTACATTATCTTGGACACTTAAAAATACTTGATTTTTAAAGAAAAAAATTCCAGTAAACCATTTAAGATCAGCTTAATCAAACTGGAAAAAATAATCTGGTCCCTTCGAGCTGCCGGAAAACTTCAATTGCTAAAGTTATTTTGAGTTACTACAAAAAAAGGTTAAAAAGCTTTTTAAACGAAACACTTGAATACATAAGTTATGTATAAGTTATGATGCAGAAAGAGTCTTGGAACAACTTTTTGGCTACTAGTTAACTTCCCATAGGAAGTTATTGTAATGGTTCCGATTTGTCGAATTGGAAATTTTAACATTTCTCGACGTTTCAAGGTCCCTAGATCCGAATTAAAAGATTTTAAGAGAGATGTCTGTGCGTGCGTGTGTACATACGAACGTTCGTACATCCGTACGTTCGCGACGTTTTTTTCGTCGTCCATAGCTCAAGAAAAAGTAAAGATATCGACTTCAAATAATTTTTTTTTATACAGATAATAATGCAGACAGGTGCAGAAAGGGCTCTCAAAAAAATTGCGTGGGTGTTTTTTTTACAATAGCAGTTTAAAAAAAAGTTTCAAATTTTGGTTAACCCTAAATATCTCATGAATCAATGACGCTAGAGACTTGAATTAAATTTTATATTATATACTGTACTGTAACAGTATAACGTGATACAAAACAAGTATATTTTTGGATTTTAAAAATCAAAAAAACTGAAACAAAAATGTGTCACCTCGAAAATTTTACGACTAAAATATGATTTCATCTCCAAAATAATTTTGTGCAACAAAGAATGATGTTTTTGACATCTGATAAAATTTTGAGAAAAATCTAATTGACATTTTTTTTATAAAAAACAAGAACCTAAAAAAAAACATTACTTAAAGTTGGTAAAAATTGAATTTCGACTCAAATATCTTTTCAAAAACTTGAGATTATGGTTTCAAACTTATTTTATCTTATAAAAAATATTGTTTTTAACATTCTGAAAAATGTTGAGAAAAATCAAATTGACAGTTTAAAAAAAAAAAAAATAAAAACCTAAAAAAATGTATAAAAGATGGTAAAACTTGATTTTCGACTCAAACATCTTTTCAAAATTTGGAGATATTAGCTTTAAACTTTAACTTTAATCTTTCAAAAAATATTGTTGTCAACATTCAGTAAAATTTTGAAAAAAATCGAATTGACAGCTTTTGTACAAAAAATTAAAAACCTAAAAAAAAATTAACAAAAGTTGGTAAAAATTGATTCAACACTCAAATATCTTTTCAAAAATTTGAGATAATGGCTTCTAACTAATTTTAACTTATAAGAAATATTGTTCTAAACATAAGGACAAATTTTTAGAAAAATCGAATTGACAGTTTTTTTTACAAAAAATAAAAACCTAAAAAAAATATATAAAAGTTAGTAAAAATTGATTTTCAACTCAAATATCTTTTCAAAAACTTGAGATTATGGTTTCCAACTAATTTTAACTTCTAAGAAATATTGTTTTCAACATTAGGACAAATTTTGAAAAAAATCGAATTGACAGTTTTTTAGAAAAAATAAAAACCTAGAAAAAAATTAATAAAACTTGGTAAAAATTGACTTTCAACTCAAATATATTTTCAAAACTTTGAGATATTGGCTTTAAACTACTTTTATCTTTCAAAAAATATTGTTTTCAACATTCAGTAAAATTTTGAAAAAAATCGAACTGACAGTTTTTTTTACAAAAATAAAAACCTAAAAAAAAATTTAACAAAAGTTGGTAAAAATTGTTTTTGGACGTAAATATCTTTTCAAAACTTTTAGACATTGGCTTCAAACTAATTTTATCTTATATGAAATATATTTTTCAACATTCGATAAAATTTTGAGAAAAATCGGATTGACAGCTTTTCTTACAAAAAATAAAAACCTAAAAAAAAAACAATACTAAAACTTGGTAAAAATTTACTTTCGACTCAAATAGCTTTTCAAAAATTAAAAATATTGGCTTCAAACTTATTTTATTTCACAGAAAATATTGTTTTCGATATTCAATAAAATAAAATCTACAAAAAAAAAACAACAAATTAAGTTGCTTTAATTTTCGCTGACATTTTATATTTAGTCAATTGGAACGGTATATGATAATATAAAGTTTTCTTTTCAATCAGCTTAAATTAATAACGTTTTAAGAAAATAGTATTCATATGAATTGCGAATTTAAAAACCCCTCGTTTGTATTATTTAAAATAACGACCATCTTTGCGGGTGGGTTACCGCTAGTACTGCATAGTTTCAATTCAATACGATTTTTGAAGTTATACCAAACAACACAATTTTGATCAAAATCTTGCTCGTAATTAATTAATTTTCCTTAAAAGTTGTTTAATATAGTATCAACTTACCTACCAACTTATTTTATAGATACATACATATGTATCTATTAAACGCTTTGTCTTTTTGATTGAACAAAATTCCTCAACTAAATGGGATTGAATAGTTGATTACACTTTAACTTAAATAATTGCTAACCATATCGGTGTTAAGCCACCGAATGTTTTATTATACGAAGATGTAGCCGTATCTATAGCCTTAGATATATTGCATGAGAATTGAAACAATAACACCACCTGGCTGACTGGAGCATGAATATGCAACAGAGTGCAACCACACACGGCTTTGCAACAACAACTCTAGCACTTCATTAATCTTTGCTTCTTTCTGTCCTTATCTAACCCGAACTTGTTTAATATAGATCCAATCTATATAGCTAACTAAAGTCTATAGGAAATATGCTCTATACCGGACGACTACCCGACCGACCGACCGACCAACCTACCAAACTGGAGCAATGTAGCTAAGTGTATATTTATCTAGGTGAAATATATATGTATAGATATGTAAATGTTTATAGCTTTTGTTTTATCAGACCATCAGCTATCCATTTAATTAGATAAACTTTTGTTATCGTTACTGCGAGGAACTGCTTGTTCGACGTTCCTTCAGGCAGTCAACTTGATGGCTGACCTGCCCAGGCCAAGCTGAAGTTAAACCAGTAGCAGCTCCACTATAGTTAACATTAGAAGCTCAGCACCAGCATAGACAACACACACCGGTTGGTTGGGCCTAACCCATTGAAATGGAAATGCTTTCTCCTTAATGAATTCGTTAGTAGGTGGTTTACATTATTCCTTGAATATAAATGAGCGGAACCTCCTATAATTCAACTCAGTCAGTGTTCCCGTCCTGCCCTCTGAATATTCTGCTTACTTGCTGCTGTTATAGCTACAAACAACAAACTATAAGCTCAACAGAAGCATGAGCCGAACTAGAAGCAGACCACTACCAGGATCAGAGAAGAAAACCATTATCCTTTTTTGAATGTTAAAGATATGCGAGTTAAGGGAAAGGTGAGCTTGCAGAAAATAAAAATAATACAGCTATAGGTTTGGGATTGGGAATGGGAATGGGAATGGGATTGGGACTGCGATAGGGACTTGGAATGGGATTGGGATAGGACAAGATTTATTTTGTAACTCACACAGTGTATTTTTCGAATAAAAGAGGTGATTCTCTTAATTCCCCACTTGGCCATCAATATTATTTCAGCTTGGGTGTACCTACTTATTTTGCTGAGATATACCTACATTTGTAATTGTGTATCCTTATGATATGCATCTTGGTATTGTTTTTTGTTCTTTATTTATTTAATTTTTGTTCTTCTTTGCTTACTGTTTGTAAGATAAATGCAGAGATCCTATCAAAATAATAAATCATCTCCTACCACTAGAATGTTGATTGAGTTTGGTTCATTTATAAATAGGTATGCAAAATGGGCACAATTGGAAGAGTTAAGTGATAGTAAATGAGTTAGCAGTCAAAGACGTAATAAGAGTTATTGTAAGGACGTAGAGGGACATAAAAGGGACTTACGGCGCAGTTTGAAATTTGAATACTCTTTACGAGTACATGCGTTATCTTCATTTTCAAAACGTAATTGGATGTTTAATATCTTTCTTACTTACTTAAGGTGGCGCTACAATCCTGTGTGAACTAGGGCCTCACCCAACAAACTTCTCCATCTAGCTCGGTCCCTAGCTATATGTATGTCTCCAGTTGGGTGAAGTCATTTTCCACCTGATTCGCGGTCTTCCTCTACTGCGCTGTCCTGTGGGTGTGGATTCGAAGACTTTCCGGGTCGGAGTATTGGTTTCCCAGCCATCTTAGTCGTTGGACTTTTACCCTTCTGGCTAAGTCTACGTCTCTGTACAGCCCGTACAGCTCGTCGTTCCATCTTCTCTACCACTCCCCTTCGATGCATACGGGACCGTTAATCACACGAAGAATTTTTCTCTCGAAACGACCCAAGGTGCTTTCATCCGCTTTTGTCATAGTCCATGCTTCTGCACCGTATAGCAGGACGGAGGGGATGATAAGGGTCTTATGTAACGACACTTTGGTCCTTCGAGAGAGGATTTTTCCACTCAATTGCTTTCTTAACCGGTTAGCGGTTAGCAAGAGTTATTCTTCGTTTGATCTCAGCGCTGGTGTTGTTTTCTGCGTTTACAGCGGAGCCTAGGTAGACGAAGTCCTTGACTACCTCAAAGTTACGTCTGTCGATGGTGACGTTTTGACCAAGACGTCGGTATTGTAGGTCCTTTCTTGACGACAGCATGTACTTTGTTTTGCCCTCATTAACCGTTAAACCCATTATTGCCGCCTCTGCCTCAATACTCAGAAAAGCCCATTGACATCACGCTCAGTTCTTCCGATTATGTCAATGTCATCAACATATGCTAGTAATTGGACAGACTTTTGAAAGATAGTGCCTCTAGTGTTGACGTGGGATCTCAGCACTAATCTTTCAAGTACGATGTTAAAAAAATCGCATGACAGCGCATCATCTTGTCTAAAACCTTTTTTGACATCAAAAGATTCTGTTAAGTTGTTTCCAACCTTTATGTAGCAGCGTGAATTCTCTATAGTTATCCTGCACAAACGGACGAGTTTGGCAGGGATGCCAAAACTAGACATGGCTTTATACAGCTCGTCTCTGTAAATGCTGTCATATTCGGTCTTGAAATCGGTGAAAAGATGATGGGTGTTGATTTGGTGTTCTTGGTTTTTTTCAGGATCTGCCGTAATGTGTTGTTCGACTGCGGACTTTCCTGTTCTAAAACCACACTGATAAGGACCTATCAGGTTGTTGACGATGGGCTTTAGACTTTCACATATTACGGCAGAGAATATTTTGTAAGCGATGTTAAGTAGACTGATTCGTCTATAATTGGTGCAGTTTAGAGGATCTCCTTTTTTTCAGAATCGGGCAAACAATACTGAGCTTCCATTCATAGGGCATGCTTTCTTCCGACCATATCTTACAGATAAGCATGCTCCTAACCAACTTATCTCCAGCTGCTTTAAAGAGCTCGGCATTCAAGGCATCCGCTCCAGCGGCTTTGTTAGACTTCAGCTTAGATATAGCAATCCTTACTTCGTCTAAGTCGGGAGGACGGGATTGTTTGCTTTCGTAGTCTATGTTGAATGGATTATCCTGCCTGACAGCAGAATTTGGTTCGTCGTCGCCGTAATACAGTCTGCAGAAGTGGTCCTTCCATATCCTCAGCATTGACTGCGGTTCCACTATGATGTTTCCACTTTCGTCTTTGATGTTAGCTCCACGGAAAGTTCGGACATCCATGATGCTGGAAGCGTGTCTAGCGTCGATCGCAATATGGTCAATCTGGTTGAAGGTAGATTGATCTGAAGATCTCCAAGTTCCTTTGTGGATGTTGGGGTGTGGAAAACACGTACTGGCTACCATGACGTTTCGCCCGCAGCAAAATCTATGAGCCTGAATCCGTTGTCGGAAGTGTTGTCGTGCAGGCTGTTTTTCCCGATTATTCCACCACAGATGTCTTCCCTTCCTAGCTTGGCATTGAAATCGCCCAGGACAATTTTAATGAAGAACATATCTTTGTTTTGTCATCCTTCTGATCTGTGGGGCGTGCGCGCATATCAGGCTAATGTTGCCGAACTTAGCCTTGATGCGGATGGTCATGAGGTGCTCGTTGATGCAAGACTTCTTGCATAAGTTGGGCTCCAGTGACAAAGCCGCATCCAAATAAGCGCTGTTGATTTTCTCGGTAGCAGTCATCATAGTAAATATCGCAATTTTTCATCCTCTTTTTACCCGGCCAATCCCATCGTATTTCCTGGGTGGCGGTGATGTCTGCTTTATAGCAGTCTAGGACCTCCGCTAATTCTTCTGCTGCACGTGGTCTGTTAAGGGACCTAACATTCCACGTGCATATCCGATGTTCGTTGTTTAATATCTATCTGCATTTCTATTTGTCTGAGAAATACAATGATTGGTTGTGGCGCTACAGTTCAGGACAGGACCTGGGCCTTAACCAACATGCGTCCCCAGGCATATCTCCCACCTGTGTTCGCCATATAAATCGCAGTCCTCTTCTACTGCGTGGTCTCTCGAGATTGGATTCGAAGACTTTCCGGGTTGGAGCGTTGTTGTCTATTCGCTCTACCACCCCATCCATCTAAGTCCTTGGAGTCTTATTCTTTTGACTAGAACAGTGTCGCTGTAAAGCCCGTGCAGTTCGTCGTTGTATCTTCTCCTCCACTCTCCATTTATGCAAACGGGAATAAAAATCACCCGAGGAATTTTTCTCTCGACAAAGAACTCAACTATCTGATAGTAATAGATGTACATGGTGACGTTTTATCCAAGATATCGTCGTTCAATGTCTTTTATTGATAATATCATATATTGGTTCTTGTCCTAATTGGCCACTAAGCCCAAATTCTACGTTTTCATCGCAATGTTCAAAATTGCTCCACTGACATCGCACTTTGATCTTCCAATTATGTCAATATCATCTTATCTCTATCCCCTAGAGTAATGGATATACTAATTGTGCTTCTAGTGTTGACGATTGAGTTTTGCACAATTCTTTCCAGAACGATTTTGAAGAAAAACAGTGCATCGCCTTGTCTCAAATCTTTACTAACATCAAATGCATCGGTGAGATCATTTTTGACCTTGATAGTGCATTGAGCAAGCAGCGTGCATTCTCCATCATTAGCATGCATTCTCCATTATCAAACGGAAAAGTTTGACAGTGATGAAAGTAATGTGAATATTTGGTCAATGGTGGACTTTCTAATATGAGGCCACACTGATATGGGCCTCAGGTTGTTGACAATCAGCTGAAGACGTTTAAATAATACGGCAGATCTTATACGCTTTGTTCAGGAGGCTGATGTCTATATACATAGTTGGAGCAGAGGGTCTTCTTTCTTGAATATTGGTAAAACTATGCTGAGATTCTACTCAGGTGAGTTGGTGCATGATTCCTACCAAGTCATCGCCTGCGCTTTGAATAACTTGGCAGCGATGCCGTCAGGTCCATTAGCTTTGTTGGGCTTCAGATTCGATACAGCTATTTTCACTTTGTCGAGGTCGGTTAGGCGGAATTTATTTTCTGCAGCGCCTAGTTTAGGTAAGGTTAAAGTGGCTGTCCGTGATGGAGTAGGACATACTTCTTGAAGCTTTCTTCTAAGCTCAATGAAACCAGTTTGAGTCCCTTACGAAACGTGAGAGGCTGTTTATCCTAATATTATTTAGATCATTTAGATCGTTGTATACGAATTCTCCTAGGTAATTCTTGCGTTTTTGAGCCAGAGCAGGGCATACAGCTTCTGCAAAATTCATTTGAGAATACGCCTAGTCGCGTGGCGTGCTTTGCTATTAGACATTGCCTGGTTATGACACCTATCAATGAGCTTATATGCGATCTGCTTAGAGATATCAAGCACCTTGATCGCTTTAAATCTAGTGTAGGCCAGATGTTTTTTGTGACCTGACACGTGGTGGTGCTGTTCCACCTGGTGTTTGCCTTCTTCATAGCGTCCTGCATTACCAATAGTTTACATGTAGCGATTGGTATGCCAGCATTTGCCAAACGTGCTAGAGTGGGTTGTAATGTAGCGTTCCTGGAGAGTTCATCTGCCTTACAGTTACCTGGAATGTCTCTATGGCCCGGCACCCAGCAAATATGAATATAAAACTGTTGTGCCATCTTAATTAGAGATGATTGACAGTTATGGACTGTTATAGAGTTTGTAGAGACAGAGTCCAGAGAATTGATAGCGGCCTGACTATCTGAGAAAATACGGATATCAGATGTTGATATCACGTTTTCTTTAAGCCACGACAAGACTTCTTTTATGATTGGGAAGGCGGAATTAGAGATTTATTTTCAGTCATTCAGAGTACAAACCTCCACCAACCTCTTCTTTTGTTGGTGATCCATCTGTATCAACTGACTCGTCTTCTAGGAATGCTCTATACTACAGAAAGATGTGGAAGGTATAGAAATCTGTAAGTTTCTGTCGAAATGCAGTTTGGGGGATGGTGTAGTCTTTACAATTGGCCAATGTTGTTGTTAATCCACTACAAGGAAGCTTTGAGGTGAATAGCAGAGCTTGCAGCTATTTGTTTGCTAAATATATCTTCCAACCTCTCCCCCTTTGATACGTACTACGAATTGTAAGTCTATCGAAATAAGGTATGGAGAAAAATGGAGGCGGAACAAAACAGCATACTTAAATGAGCTTATAAAAATGTTGATGCTTCAAATGCATTTGATAAACAATTACCACATCTCGACCTGTGAAGTCAGTGGTCTAAAGTAGTGGAGTGCTCAGTACACACGACTTCTAAGACTGAGCAAATCTGATATGCGTGGGTTCGAATCCTATGTTGTGCATACAAAGTTTTTCAAATAAAATTGGATTAAAGCTCAGCACCACAAAAAAGGAGACTGATGAGTGCAAAAGTGGCAAAGCACGAAATAGCTATATCTCCAGCCAAAAACAATGAGTGGTAGCACCTTTGAGTTGTTGTTGTTGTTGTTCAAAAACATTCATATCAAAGGGTGTTAGGTGTAGAGAAAGGTGTCCAGTGCCGCACTTGGGATCGTGGGAAGCAATCCGCTTATACATAGACAAACAGAACGTTGGACTTTATTTAATTTGTCGCGGTTTATAGCTTTCTCTAATGCAGTTCACCATACTGCCACACCGCACATTAAAATCGGTCTGATTACCGATGTCTATAGCCAATGCATTATTCAGGGTTGTAAGCCCCATTTATTACCAATAGCTTTTTTGCAAGAAAAGAGAGCTACAGTAGCTTTTTTGACTCTTTCTTGTACATTGCGTTTCCAATTTAGTTTTTTGTCTAAAATAAGACCCAGACACTTAGCCTCGTCTGAGAACTTTAATTTGATTCCTTTAATATAGGGAGGGTTAACCACACCGATCAGCCCAAAGTATTAGTCTATCTAAGGCATTTTGTAAGAGTTCTTTTAAGGTGTTAAGATGCTTTCTTGAAACCGCTATAACAACGTCATCCGCATAGGCAATCACCCTTTGCATCCACACCAATTAGGATTTCATTTACAACTAGGTTATAGAGGAGAGGGGAAAGAATATCACCTTGAGGTTTCCCTCTACTTACGAATCTTCTGGCAGAAGAGTTGCCCAATTTTGAGTTAATTATTCTGCTAGTAAGCATTTAATAAATTAACTCCCCAAGCGAACTCTCTACGTTTAGAGATGTTAGTGCAGATGTGATTACAGATGTGTCCACATTGTTAAAAGCACCTTCGATATCAAGGAACCATAGTGAACTCTCTATAATGGAGGGAGTATTCGATGGTGTGTACTATAGTGTGTGTAACGCCTCCGTTTTCACCGATTTATCTTTACAGTAAAGGCATGTTGAGACGTGGACAGATGTCTTGTATCAAATACTCGCCTTTAAATGGATATCAATCAATCTTTCTAAGGTAGCGCTTAAGTTTAATGGTGTTCTCTTTCTTGCAATGGAATTTGACGCGTCATTGCTGTTATATAGTTTGGAGATGTGCCACCTTCCATCGCAAGCTTCTCATGCTTCCTTTTTATATTTCTGAGAAGCTTGTGTTCTTCTCTCCTCTCCTGCTCATAGATCTCGCGACCGCGAGCAGCTTTGGTTCTTATGTAAATCGCCGTTTTGTATGGCACTAGTCGTCAAACCAAGGGTTTTCCTATTATGGCCTTGTGGAACCAAGCTCTTGAGAGGCTGCATTTCTGATGTCTATTAGGTAAAGTTGCCACTGGTTTTCAATATTTGAGGCAAGCAACACTGGACTTTTTAAAAAGGTGTAAATTAATTAATTACTTAATGTTTTGTTAAACTTGATTGGAAAAGGAAATGGCAATCTTTTGCGATTTTTGCCGTCCTTGTTTTGGCTTGAATTTTTATGTTCGTAGCCGTACCTTGGATACAACGAGGTAGATGTAATCTTTTCCTATCTTGGCGTTAACAACTCCTAAAACAAATTTAATGTCATATTGGCCAATAATCGTTTTATGGAAGGGACATAGTTTCAGGTTGTGTATCTATTTTCCAATGTTATTATATTCAAAGTTGTGATCCATAATAATTAAATGCAAAGAAACTTTGCATGTACCCAGCCTCACACCCACCCTAAATCCTAAAGAGTGCTCAAGAATGGAGTTTCATTTCCTCTATTTCATTCTTAAAAGTGGGACTAATGGTATCAAATAATTTGAGTCCATTGCAAGCTGCCAAATAACGGTATTTCAAATAAGTTTTTTGGTAATGTGCGTTGCATTTGTTTCAAATTTTAAAGAAGTATTCTTTTCGTTAATATGAACTACCACTTTTTTGGGTTTGGGTTTTAGTTTATTGGGTTTTATTACATAATGAACTACGTTCTAACACTCTAATTACGAACGAAATTCCTCTAAAACTGTTATGGGCCATAAAATGTATAGAAGATTTTTAAGTCTCAAACGAATAAGTTACACCGAAACTAAGGATTTTTGAAACACTTAAAACACAATAGTTAAAGATATACACAACCTAGAAATAAGATCTCTTTATACAAAATGTTGACTACTCCTTTCAAAAAGTATCTGCATAAATATCCTTAAAGCTTGAAGACAAACCAGTGTAGTCACTCATAGCATAAATTGTCTTTAATTGATATCCCACACCACTCAATAAAAAAATATAAACTATAGTTAAACTATGAAACCCTGATAAATGGTTTACGAACCCCCATTTAATTCTTATGGAGCATAGATTAAGAAAGAAACACCTGCTTTATAATTCAAAAAGAAAAGAAGGTCCTTTTCATTCAAAAAAGATATTGAAGTACACCTACACATTTTGAATGCACAGAATACAGAATAAACTCTGTTTGCTTTGAAATTGATTTTAAATTGCTTAATGGATTGGAACTGATTCGTCGACTTGATACTCGAGACTCAACTCAATTCGATTCGATTCGACTTGAAATTCGAAAGGGATAAAATTTGAATGGTTTGAATTGCGGAGATTGTTATACTGTCACTCATTCACATTCATTTGTTAAATTTTATCGACCGGATTTTAGACAATAAGCTTAAATTGCTGAAAAAATATTTTCGTAATGTTCAATGGTAGACTGTAGAAAGTATCTTTCATTTAGATCATTGTTTTTTTTTTTTCTTAGCTATCTATTTAACATTTTGACAATAAGAGGTATAGATATTTTGGATGGCAAGGAAAACGTAATGGCTGGATAATTTAAACATCAGGATACCTGCAGTGAATTTAATTTGACAGAATTAAAATTCCAATAGGCTTTGATTACAGTTCAATCATACCATCATTTGAACTTTCACACAGAGACATGGTACTTTTCAAGAAATCTATAAGAGCGTATTCAAAAAGCTTAACCCCCAACCTTAAAAAACCAAGGTTATAAATATAACCAAGATAATATTAAGAACCAGAATTCTAAAAATGAACAATTTTAAAAAAATAACAGGAGTTGTATACAAAAACTTAATGATATACAAAAAAAAAAATACAAAAGCTATAAAAATAACCAAGGTTCCACGAATAACCAGGGTTATAAAAATGACCAGAGTCATAAAATTAACCAAAGTTATAAATATAATCAAATTGATAAAAATAACCGCCATTACAAAAATAACCAAAGTTGCAATAATAACCTGAGTTGTTAAAGTCTCTAAGTTAATAAAAAAAATCAAAGCTGTAAAAATAACCAAAAGTAGAAAAATGACTAAGGTTAAATAAATTGCCAAGAATATGTAAATACTTAAAGCTTTGCGAAAATAACAGACGTTTAAAAAAATAACTGAGGTTATATCACTAAAATAACAAAGTTTATAAAAATAACCCTACATTGTAGAAATTACCAAAAATAATAATAGTTTTGTCAACACTGGATCGAAGATATTATCTGTTACATATTAAAACAATAATATGAACCAGATTAAAGTTGAAAGGTGCTACGGATGGAGCACGTTGGTCTGTATCTACGTTTTCATTTGAACTGTAACGCAGTCTATTTACTTCGGTTTGAATATTTTCCCCTCCACTTGTTTCCGTTACTTTTTTCTTACTTATGTATTTTATATTCTTAGTTTTAAGCGAATCTTGTTTTGCGGTTGCTCTTCTTCTGCAGCCACCGAACAGACAACATCGAATAAAAGTAAATTAAGTAAGTGGAAAGGTTTTTTATTCATATTTTAACAAACATTAAATTATCTAAGGGCAAGTTCAAGTAATTTGTTGACGATTTGACTGGACTGTCACTTAAAGGGCTAGGCTAGCCTATAAATTTTCGAAAAATCAATTTTTTCTTTATCTCAATTTGTTCCCTAGGATCTCAAAATGTACAATACCAAAAGATTATTATTATTTTTTTTTTTTTTTTTCGCAGGAAGGTGAGAAATCTTCAGAGACACTATAAGCCCGATGCTTATAGTAGTGTCAGATTTTTACTGACTAAAACTCACCTCCCTTATCTTCTATATTATTACTACAACTAAGTCCAGCTTAACAAGTAGTTTTAGCGTCATTTTGTTCGCGTTTTGTCAGGAAGCTCCCCAACGAGAGGACCTGAAGATTCCACAAAATTCGAGTGGAGAGATTAATTTGTTTGCGCTAGATCAGAAGGTCTTGTTCGGTGCAGACGCCGAAAAACGAACGCCTCGCTAACAGATTGTTGGATTAAGTTATTACTATGATTTATAAGTCGTGATCTTAGCTCTGTAGCAAATTTTTTAATTTCATTTTCTACATATTTTATATTTAAATCTTTATGTAAGTCGCTATTTCTTACATACCATGGAGCATTTACTATTATTTTAAGTACTTTGTTTTGGTATGTTTGCAAAATTTGTATATTTCTTACGTTGGTACAACCCCAAAGTTGTATACCGTACGTCCAAACTGGTTTCAGTACTTGCTTATAAATAAGAAGCTTGTTATAAACGCTTAGATTGGAATATCTTCCAATAAGCCATGTCAATTCGCGGAGTTTATTTTCGAGTTCATCGCGTTTCTTTTTTACATGAACTTTCCATTTAAGTTTCGTGTCTAGAGTCATGCCTAGATACTTCGCTTCATTAGCGTATGGAATTTGCACAGAATTTATATAAATAGGTAAGTTATATACTTTTTTATACGTAAAATTTGTGTGCGTCGATTTCGTTTCATTAAGAGCAATTCGCCATTTCTTTGTCCAATCTGAAATGCTATTTAATGCCTTTTGAAGCTTAGAGGTTGCCGTTTCTATTGAATCCGATATTGCGAGTACAGCTGTATCATCGGCAAAAGTGCCTAAAGTTGTGCCTTCTGTTTGGGGTATATCTCGGGTATAAAGAACAAACAAAATCGGTCCAAGGACGCTACCCTGGGGCACACCAGCATTTATTTCTTTAAACTCCGAATACTCCGTTCCTTGCTTAACTCGAAAGAATCTATTTTCTAGGTACGATTCAAGAATGTTATATATTTGCTCTGGAAAGACTTTTAATTTATATTTTAGCCCGTCATGCCAAACTTTGTCAAAAGCTTGAGAAACGTCAAGAAATGCAGTTGAGCAAATCTTTTTTTCTTCAAATGCTTTTTCAATTTCGTTAGTTATTCGGTAAACCTGATGAATTGTCGAGTGATTATTCCGGAAACCGAATTATTGGTCGGGAATTAGACGTTTTTCTTCAATAATTGGTAGCATTCGTTTAAGAAGCAATTTTTCAAATATTTTAGATATAATTGGTAAGAGAGAAATTGGTCTATACGATTTTTTCTCATTCGGTGGCTTACCCGGTTTGGGGATCATTATTACTTCGGCGACTTTCCATTGCGTGGGTACGTAAGCAAGTCTTAAAGCAGCGTTAGTGAGCTGTAAGAGCTTAACCATTGCTTTTTTAGGCAACTCTTTGAGGACACGACCGTTAATCAGGTCGTAGCCAGGAGCTTTATTATTTTTCTGCCGTTTTATTTCCTGGACAAGTTCAGTCAAAGTAATATTCGTGATAGAAAAATTGTCCGGCGCTGGTTGGAGCTCTCCGTCATTAGTCAGAAGCTCTTGACCATCGAAAGGTTTGAACGTTTCCTCAAGGTGCTTAGCAAATAAATCCGCCTTTTCCTTATCAGTTTTTGCCCATTCAGAATTATTTTTTCGAATAGGTGCCGACATTATTTGAGGCTTTTTAATACCTTTTATCGTCTTCCAAAGAGAATAATTCGTTTTTTTGTCTGCTGTTAGGCTTTCAAGATAGGCAGAATTCTCGCTGTTTTTAAAATCTCGTAACAAATTTTTAATCTTGTTTGATAAAAAGTTGACGACACTTTTATGCTGAGGAGCACGTGATTGCTGCCATACTTTTCGAGCTTTTCGTTTTTCGCGTATCAATTCTTTTATATCTTCTGGAATTTTTTCTTCGTATTGCCTTGACTTTTTACTACAGATCGGAGTATTATTCCAAGCTGCTTCTTGAACAATATTTATAAATTTTTCTGTTTCATCTTCTAACTCAAACGGAGTTTGCAAAGAGACGTTCAGCATAATTCTATTTTCGCAATCTTCTTTGAATTTATCCCAATTTGTGTTATTATTTGTTAAAATTAGGGGCTTTTCTTTTTCGATTACGTTACTGTTTATTGTTAAGATAACGGCCGAGTGATCCGTAGAAAAATCGAAGTTATCATCTACTGTCATATATTTTCTGTTCATTCCTCTTGCGATGAAAAAGTCAACAAGATCGGGTGTTTTCGCTGTATCGGTTGGCCAATACGTTGGTTTTCCTGACGAGAAAAATTCAACGTTACATTCAATACCCGCTTTGTAGAGTTGTCTACCCTTCGTCGAAATGCAACGTGATCCCCAAAATGAATGTTTCGAATTGAAGTCGCCGCCAATAATAAATTTTGGACCTAAAGCGTTGAAAAGAACTTTAAAATCGTTTTTGTCTATCTTGGACCGAGGAGGACAGTAAATAGACGCAATATTAAAAAATACGTGTCTAACTTTTATGCTAACGGAAGTAACTTGCATTGTATCGAGCTCGATATTTATCTCAAACGAATGATTGATATTTTCTCTGATAAATACGGAAGAACCACCCCTTGCTCTTTCGGATGGATGGCATGCGTGGTAAGCCGAATAACCTTTAATACTTAAATTTGAGTCTTTTTTTAAATGAGTTTCAGAGATCAAACAAATATCTATTCTTTCGTTAAGTAGAACCGTTTCTAGTTCTTCGATTTTTGCGGTAAGTCCGTTCGCGTTCCATGTTATTATTTTGAGTTGTTGGGACAACTGATACATGTTTACGGTAAATTTGGTGTTTTAAGAGCCGCCGACTCAAATTTGTCCAATTTCTCAAGAATAATTGTGTTAATTCTACCAAAAGATTATGAACGAAAAAAACTCTTTAGTACTCCGTTCTCAAATTTTTGTATTAAAATTTTAGTAAAATTATTCATGATTTTCTATTATTAAAAACTTCAACGCGTTTATCTCGATACTGCCTTTTTTAAGTTTGCTAGACTTTAAACTAGGGCAAATTTCAACTGATAGACTTGAAGTTTGAATATAATTTTGAAAGCATGTATATTTTTGATTAAAGCACGAAAGATTTTTGTTTTACAATACGTAATTCATTTGTTATTAACAATTTTGTGACGAATTTGTAGACACATTTTGCATTTTTCAACACGCGACAAAGTCGAATGAATTTGTGAACAAGAAAAACATTGCAAAATGTGCATCCAGAAAAAATCACTGTTTGGTGCGCGTTATGGATTGGAGGAATCATTGGGCCGTATATCTTCAAAGATAATGCGAATCGCCAATTCACTGTGAACGGTGAGTGCAAAATGGAAGAGCTTGACTTATATGACGTGTGATTTCAACAAGACGGTGCCACATACCACACATTACTCGTAACAATGCACCAATTTAAAAACGAGTGCGTTGAACATTTAATTACACGTTTGGGGCCGGTCAATTAGTAGCCTAGATCGTGTGATTAAACGCCAATAGAATATTTTTTGTAAGGCTATGTTAAGACTCATGCCTATAGCGACAAGCGTGCTTCGATCGACACCCTCGAAGCCGACATTGAATAATTTATTCGTGAGATACCGGCCGAAATATTAGAAAGAGTATACCAAAATTGGACTAACGGACCATTTGGGGACGCAGCCGCGGCCAACACTCGTATGAAATAATGTTCAAACATTATGTTAAATTAGATTTACGATACCTGAATTGTATGTATTTCTTAAATTTCCAATAGCTCTTAAGGTTTGTCTAGACCAAAGTAACATTTCAGAAAAAATTAAGAAACTTTGCAAAATACTGAAATTTTAGATAATATAAATTATGAAGTAGATAAGGTCGAATAAGAAAAAACAAACTGGTAACATAAAAGGAAAACAAAGAAATGTTTCGCAAAACGTCCACCCGAAAGAAGCATGCGGAAACATTTCTCAGATGTTTCTGTGATTTTTTCGCAATATTTTTAAATCAAATAGGAAACATTTCAGAAAAGCTTTTTAAAAAATGTTTCCTGAAATGTTTCGTTGGTGTGGACATGGACACACCTTTAAGAAATCATTCGCTATCAGTGGCGTCTTTAGGCCCCCGCAATTATTTGGCCCCCAAATCCACCAACTCAAAATGAATGAATCTATACAAAAATTATATAGAAAACGAAATAAGGTTAGTAGACAGTAACAGAAAAACAAGTTTCATTTTACTCTCCGTTCCGTTGAAATTTTCCTGGCAACATGAATCTTTAATCATACACCTGCACGCGCTGTCAACATTATTTTAACAACTCTGCTTTCGTTCTACTCTACAGTTCTGCACACATGTTGGCTTTTCGATTCACTCCATAAACAAGCACAAAGTTGTCCCATGATGAGTTGCGAAATGATGAGTTGTACCATGATGAGTCGGATAGAACAATTTTGTTTTCTTTCCTTTTTCTTCCTCTCTGTTCAATGGAAAGAATAAAGACTATGGCGCAAAATTTAAAACAACCTATTATTAAGGCCTTAGCACAATACTAGTTAACAATTTACTATATACATATCTAGTAATCTACTAACTTTTCACTAATTTTAAACACTTTTTATTGATTTGCTAACTAGTATCATGCTAAAACCATTTTATTAAAAAAAAAAAACATGAACACATCTAAATAATGACAGATTGTGGAGCAAACAAAACAAACATACCTTAATAACATACTAAAAATGATTTAACATCGTACTAAATCGTCTAAAATTTTGCGCCTTTTGTCACATTTGAGAAAAATGACATATGTCATACAGATTTAGTACGATACTAAAAAGATAAAGTAGCCATTTGGTGATTTTAACTTTTGTAAAATGTTAAGAAGATAGTACGATACTAAACTCGTTTAAAATTATCAAAATCCTTTTTTTAACCTAGTATCATACTAAAAATTATTTAACATCGTACTAAATCGTCTATAATTTTGCGCCTATGTTTTTTGTCTCTTGCTCTGCTCATCTTCACAGTGCTCATCTGCATGTGTCGGTGTTTGCTTGGGGTAGGTTTCATAAAAAAAAGTACAAAATTAATAACTCGGGTTTCTCCCCTCTCAACTGCTGCGCTAATGCACAATATTTGAAAGAATTCATAAAACCAGCAAGAGCCTTCAAAAAGAAACAATAACGATTGACGTCAAACAAACTCTATATGAAGATATAAATCTTTCGTACGTATCACCCTCCAAAACCCATTTGTTTACATTGTTGTATTTGAATTGTGGACGAATTCAACGAGAAAAATTGACACTGTTTTCATGCATACATAGAATCAACTACTGGAGTTTTTAGGGCAAATTTCATAAATTAGAGGAGAAATCACACGCATACTTAAATGAGTTTATGAGTCCGATTTCCGGTTAGCTTTTAGGCAAACCAATATGGCTACTGAGGATTTATGTCTTTACTAGAGTGTTTTTGATTGACGTTACTGCCAATTTGCTTCGTTCACTATGCTCTTTCATAAATGACCTAAGGGAGAATTTTGATAAATTTGACGCGTGTACCAAAATTCAGAATTCGGATGCTAATTATAAAGACTTAATAATGCAACGAAAAATAGTACGAAGTTCGTGTGCCACATATTTTGATGGTCCTGCACCATCCCTCCAGCTAATTGGGAAAGAAAAGTTTAAAATATCAATTTTTTCCAATTATTGACACTATTACTTTGCAATTAAAAATACGATCCAATTGCTATCAAGAAATTAATGCATTGTTTTTCTTTTTTGTCGATTGCAATATTTGACTTCAGTGGATTTGCAAAATTCTTGCGAACAGTTTTCAAAAAAATACCATAGAGATGTTAATGCCAAAGAACTTGAGTTGAGGTAGAATGCCTGCACCTCGTACCGTATTTAAAAGAATTCAATAAAGATGTAAATGAAGATCTTATTACAATATCAAAATTGTACAGTCTAATTACAGTGGATGAAATTGGGAACACATTTCCAAATGTAGAAACTGCCTGTAGAATTTTTGTATCTTTGATGGTTTCAAACTGCAGTGGAGAGCGTTAACTTAATCCACGTACCGATTGACTTTATTTTGAACAAAAAATGATACATAGATGTAAGTACAGTATTAATAGGTAACACAAATTTCGACCTCTCTTCTTATAACTTTTTTTTCCATAAACATATGTTTCTATAAGTATAAAAAAATTGCACGTACACCAAACAAATGTACGTACACGGTTGTTTTTTTCTACAAAAATGAAATAACAGTTCTTTTCCAAGCCAAAAACTCATACGATTATGAGGATGAATCTCCTACTCAGTCTGTTAAAATTGATCTGGCTGAAAGTGTTTTTTTTTTGCGTTTAAAAAAAATTTTTTTTAGTTATGGAATCATCACATAAAAAAGTTCCTATTGAAATAAAAAAACAAATTGTGGATCTCAAAAAGGATGGAAAAAGTTATTCTGAAATATCATCCATTGTTAAGTGATCAAGATCAACTATTCAATGCGTGATAAGAAATTATGAAAAAAACAAAAGCTTTGAAATGTCCCCAGGAAGAGGTGGAAAAAAAATTTTAAATGACAAAATGGAACGCAAAACCGTAAGAATGGTGAAGGTTGGACCAAAAATAATTGCTCCTAAGATAGCTGCAGAAATCACAGTAAGTCATGGAATATCACTAAACCCACAAACAGTTCGGAACGTATTGCATTCAACGGGTTATAAAGGACGTGCAATAAGAAAAAAGCCTTATATTTCAAAGACAAACGTGCAAAAGCGTTTGGATTATGCAAATGCGTATGTTTCGAAGCCGGATGATTTCTGGAAGAACGTGTTATTCCTTGACGAGAGTAAGTTCAACATTTTTGGGTCGGATGAAAGAAGGTTTGTGTGGCGGCAACCAAACACGGCCTTGGAGACAAAAAATATGCAGCCAACAGTGAAGCATGGAGGCGGAAATGTCATGGTCTAGGGAGCGGTGGGGGCTAGCGGGGTGGGAAATTTAGTATTTGTTGAATGGACGATGGATAAAATGGTTTATCTGCAAATACTAAAAGACAACTTAAAAGCCAGCGCCAATAAAATGGGCTTAAGCGAGGACTTTGCATTAGTACAAGACAACGACCTTAAGCATTCCTCAAGGCTTGTGAAAGAATGGCTGTTGTATAATGTGAAATCGCAGTTGCCTCATCCTCCTCAATCCCCAGATCTAAATCCCATCGAACATTTTTGCGATTATTTGGAAAAGAAAATCCGAGAATCGGAAATAAGAAACAAAAATCAACTGAAAGCCGTTTTAATTGAAGAATGGAACAAAATTCCACCGGAAGTGACTTCAAAACTAGTCCTGTCCATGCAAAACCGTTTAAAGAATGTAATTAAGGCAAAAGGTTACCGTACTAGGTACTAAACGAAGCAATTAACTATTAAACTTTAAAGTGTATTTGCAATTTTTTTATGTTAATTTTAGTTTCTTCCCTTTTTGTTATTGTTTTTTTATTTCTATGAAGTCTATGTAACTGAATTTTATTTTGTTTTTACTTCTATCATAATAAAGAAAATAATTAATGAAAAAATAAATATATAATAAGTATTTTTGTTAAAGTTTATGCATTTTTTTACTAAACAGTCAGATGTACGTACAATTTTTTGATGCAGTGTACATATATACATACATATGTATCTAAAAAAAATGTTTGATTATTTTCTCAAAGGAATTAAACTATTATGAGTTCACGAGATTAAAGACCTAGGCGTAATTTAATCTCCACGACTATTGAGGGCGCTGCGTGCATCAAAGTAATTGGTAGGAAATTAAGAATGAGGAGAAAATTACTAAAGAAAGAATGAGAAAAGTAAATTTGTTTAAGTTTCATAAGCATTAATATGTTCGAGGGAGATAGCCAAAATACAAATGTCAAATCAAGAAGGAATAATATTTGTTTACATTTTTTTTTGCTTTCACGTGTGAGTGTGACTGTAGAGGAGATGTGCTTGTGCATATGCATACATTTGTTTGTAGCTATGTATACTTTAACGTTGTAGGTATTTTGAATTTAATAATAATTCTCGTTTGATTCTAAATTTTCAATTTTTAATTTTTGTGAAAAATGAAATGTTGCCATATCTGGCATTATGATGCATTGAAGATTTTAAATATATTTAATTATTTTGTTGTTGTTATTATTACGTATTATTTGTTATTTGTACGTATCAATTACAAACACAATCAAAATTGCATACATTTAAAGGCATTTAAAACTAGGTCGTTTTTTGTTTTTTTAACGGCTTAACAAGATGTACTGCATTGAATTTTTAATTTTCATATAAAAACATGTAAATAAATAAATATAATATAATATAATATAAAACTACATACATTGAAAAATTAACCTTACAAGTGTCAATGCCTAAATTGGAAAGGTATAAGCTTAATATATGAGGTATCATGATGACATGGTAGTAATTTGGACAGAATGGAAGTGTTTCTTGTGTGGAGATATCATTATGATAACACTAATTGCTTCTGTGAGACTCTTCGATACATATAGTCCAAACCATTTTACTTTTTTCGGTTTTAATCTTTTGAGGTCTTTTCTTGTAAAAGAGTCAAACATAATTGTTAGAGCATTGTATGCCGAGTTTGCACCTTATTTCAAGAGTTTCTTACTTACAACATTAACATGACCATGCTACACATTAATTTAGCATGTCTCGGAATTTAGCAACAAAAAAGTCTCAAAAATGGATATCTTATTATTAGGTACAGCCCATTTGACTCTAGTACATGAGAGCTATAATTCGTAGATAGTTTGAGGTTTAGCTGCAAGTATTGACGCAATCAAAATTATTAACGAATAGCTTATCAAGAAAAAAATCCTTCTGAAAACAAAAGGGGCCCTTTTAAAGTAAAGGGTGATTTTGTAGCTATTATCTTTTTGGCAATACTGGTTCAAACAGCTGACGCACGTTTCGTGTTTTGTTTCACTGTCAAATATCTTCAGTTTGGTCTATATTTAAACCATGAATCGTCCTACAAACAAACAACAACGCTTGCAAATTATTGAATTTTATTATCAAAATGCGTGCTCTGTTAAGAAAGTTCATCGCGCGCTTCTTCCAGCGAGCGATTAAGCTCATTTTGGCTCAATGGGTACGTAAATAAGCAGAATTGTCGATTTTGGAGTGAATATCAGCCAGAAGCATTGCAAGAGCTACCAAAGCATCCAGAAATAGTCATAGTTTGGTGAGGTTTATGGGCTGGTGGCATCGTTGCGCCGTACTTCTTCAAAGATGATGCGAATCGTAATGTAACTGTGAATGAAGAGCGCTACCGTAAGATGATATCCAACTTTTTTTTTGCCTAAAATGCAAGAGCTTGACTTGCATGAAATGTGGTTTCAACAAGACGGTGCCAGATGCCACACAGCACGCGCAACAATGGACTTATTGAGAGGCGAGTTCGGTGAGCATTTTATTACACGTTCGGGACTGGTCAATTGGCCGCCTAGATCGTGCGATTTAGCCTTTAGAATATTTTGTGTGCCCAAATTGGAATAATCGGATGGACCATTTGAGGCGCAGTCAAGTTCAACATTTGCATGAAATAATCTTCAAACATTAAATTATATGGACCGTACTATCGATTCAAATAAAGATTTCATGCATTTTTCTGAATTGTATGTGTTTTTTTTTATATAACTTTCCTATAGCTTTTAAAAACTCACCCTTTATATACATATTCATATACATAAACATATAAAACGGACAAACTAAAGGAATTATATCACACTAAATTGTTGGTATAAAAAAGATAAAATATAATTTTTTTAATGAGTCATATCAAAAATAAAGACAATTATCAGGAACACCCTATTGAATTGAAAAAAAAAATATATTTATCTACCAACCGCAAAAAGTACTCTTTTTCTTATACTTTTTCTATTTCTTGCCAAAGCATAACCGTAAAATCATTCTTCTTCAGGTATAATATGCATACACATACACACATAATAATGTCAAAAGGTTGTTTCTATTGTCTCCCTCGATCTTCTTCTACATTTGCATATGTTCTTCTCTATTTTCTATTCTTTAATTATTGTTGAATTTTCCCTCATTCTTAACTCTTCCCATGTTAGGTTTCCTTAAACGGAATTCTTCTGATTTTAAGGACCCATACACACTGAAAGCTATTTTTTGTTCACTTGTTAGACCATTACTGGAGTAGGCAATTATGAAAAAAGCTTGCCCACAGCAACCACACTCCGTAAAGCCCAAAATCCACAATGAAAAATGGTTTGACGAGGAATGTGAAATCGCTAGAAATCGTTCGCGTTCGTTTCTCACTATATTTCGAGCTCACAATAATATTAGCTTTAAAAGATGGTACCTACGTTGAAGCAAATAAAAAATATAAAGCATTGTGCTCGAGAAAAAAGGAAGATTATGGTAAAAGTCTGGTTAATTTATTATCCGAAGCTAGATCTGCCACAGAGTTTTGGAAGGCAATGAAGTTTATAAATGGAGTTAAGTCTTCAATTGGAAACAATCTTAATGCTGCGGATTTAAAAAACTTCTTTGAATCATTGCTAAATACGGAATGTATTTCATGCAAGTTTCATTACGCGATACCAAATATTGAAGACGACTCTACGTTCTAGATTCTGCTTTTTCAGAAGAGGAACTTCTGTCAGCATTGGATAATGCCAAAGAAAACAAGGCGGCCGGGACGGACAGAATCCCATCAGAATTTTTTAAGTATGCCTCTCCCAGTTTTATATCCGAGCTTTTAAGGTGTTACAATGGAATTTTTAGGTCTTGTTCTATTCTAGCGAATTTCCTGTCCTCAATCATTTTTCCGCTTTTTATAAAAGGAGACCTATTCTTTGCAGAAAACTACCGTGGAATATCGTTTTTAAATTCGTCCATGAAATTATTCGCCAGTATGATATTCCGAAGACTGGCCACCTGGGTACATGATAGTTCAAAGCTTAGTGAATTTCAAGCCGGATTTCGTTCTGGCTACTTTACAACGGACCAAGTTTTTGTTCTTTTAAATATTGCTGAAACTTACCTTCATCGTGGGAAAAAACTCTATGCCTTCTTCGTGGACTTTAGAGCAGCCTTCGCCATCATCGACAGAGAAGCTTTGTTTCTAAAACTTGCCAATTATGGTATCTCTTCCAAAATTATTTTTATTTTGAAGGTGTTGTATGAAAAAGATGCTATTTCTGTGTGGGACGGTAAAACCCTATCTGAGAATTCAGGTCTTCAATGGGTCTAAAGCAAGGATGTTCGTTGAATACCCTTTTATTCACACTTTTTATAGATGATATTGTCGAGTCCCTCGGAACAGGCGTGAAATTTGCTGAGGAGAGCATTCCAGTCTTACTGTATGCGGATGACATCGTCATATTATCCGAGTCTCCTGATCAACTCCAAGGAATGATCTCTAGATTGGAAGAATGCTGTAATACTTAGAACCTAGCAGTCAATCTCAGCAAATCAAAAATTATGATTTTTAGAAAAGGTAGGGGGAGATATGCTAGTAACGAGGAGTGGAAATACAAAGGAGAAGAAGTCAGTGTCGTTAAAGAAATCAAGTATTTGGGGACGATAATATCGATTCACCTGTGTATAAAAAAACAAGTGAAAGAAAAACTCCAGGAGGCAAAGGCAGCCATATGCATATCGTGGAAAAAATGTATTGCAAATAAAACTATTCACCACTCCGACAAATATAAATTATTTCAGGCAACGGCCTAGTCACTGATAAAGCTTCGGTTCCCATCGATCACCGAAATCAAGCATCAGTGAGCGTGGTTAGTAGACAGATGGGGGATCGTCTCGAAACCTACCGAGTGCTGTTGTCATGTGTTCTTTCTGTTCTTTCTGTCTGTTCTTTCTCTTCTATCCTTCTGTCTTGTATTAATGTCTTGTGTTGTTATCACCTTACATAGTCTAGTCGCTCAAGGTGCTGTGTTCTCTACTCTGTACATTTACATGCTGAGTAGTGTGAAATGTAATGTAATAAATTATTTCAAGCCGTATCAAAGTCTATTATGAAGTACTGCGCGCAAGTGTGTGGCCATAAAGAGTATGAGGATGTCGAAAAACTACTCCGGTTCTTTTTAAAACGAATTTTTGCTCTTCCTTCAACTACGCCGAACTACATTGAAACTGGAATTCCACCGATGTTTATCGACACACTTAGGAATACTACAGCAGACTCAACTTCGTCCTAGGTGAATCAAATTATTTTCACGACAAGCACTCCACGAATATGATATCTACGATTTTACGAGCCAGTGGGGAAATCCTGACTCTGAACTTTATTCCTCATAGGCCAGACTTACCTCTTGAATGTGATCTTTGCAACACCCACGAAAGAGAAAATATTGCTCATTTTCTAGGATCATGTCCAATTTTTCAAGAAATTCGATGCGGCGTTTTTGGCAGAAATCGATTGGAGGTTAAAGAAGTAATAGAGATTTTAAATGGCATTTTGGGTTGGAACAAGCTTTATAAATTTATTCGAACTGCGATGACTTATAGAAATAGAATCAGAACGGAAGTCTTTTGATTGTCGTAAATTCATCATCTACTTTATAATGTTTTAAATGCACTTTTTATTACTATGCGAGCTATGAAAAGAATTTATAAATTAAATTAAATACAATTTTAATTCGATTATCTGTCAATCTGACCGACGCGACGGTTTCAAAACCAGGTCTTAAAAGACTTGTAAATATTATAATTGTAAACCTGAATTATTATATTAATAAAGTCTATTCTAATCTAAATCTAATCTACTGGAGTATTGTTCTGCCATTTGGAATCCTGATACTAAAAAGTTGATAACAAGAATTGAAAATATTCAAAAGAATTTTTTGAGATTTGCTTTAAGAAATTTTAGTTTAAATGCTAACTCAAATCTTGATTATAAATCTAGATGATGCCTTTTGTTAGGGATGCAAACTCTTGAATCAAGGCGTAGAATGTTTAGTGTTATGTTTATTCGTGATATTCTTTCAATGACATTGATTGCGAGTTTTTGCTTTCTTTGATTAATATTTATGCACCTAGTGGATCTTTAAGAACGAGAAATTTCATATTTAAATATCCTCATTCTACAATTTTATGGCCAGCGTGAACCTATTTCCCATTGTTATAAATTTTTTAATATGTACTATAATGAACTAGATATATATCTTACAAGAAATCAATTTAAAAATTCATAATTAACATTATTGCATAATAACTTCTCTTAATTGTTCCTATTTATGTAAATTAATATATTTATTAATATTCAATAATAACGAAATTGTATACATTCTATAAGCAAATCTGTGGATTAAGTATCGTAGATTGAATCAAAAAATAAATAAATAAATAAAATAAATAAATATAAAGAAATAAACTTACATAAAATTTAAAAAAAATATATAACAACATTAGAAATCAACCAAAAAAACAATAAAAATTATCAAAAATCAACTATAAAGAAAAATGATCAACTATTGAAGGTAAATTAAAAAAAATTATAAAAGTATAAAAAAATATCTGTTTTTCTTTTAGTTCTTTTTAAAAAGTAAAAATATTTAAAAGAAAACACAAATTCATTTTAAATTTTTTTAACCTAAACCTACTTTTTTTGGCTCCCCAATCCTATTGGGCCCAGGGCCCCAAAACTCTAAAGATGCCCTTGTTCGCTATAACGGGTTATCCATATTGCGATTTTAAAAGTATAGGTCTGGAATTCGACATCTTTCAAACTAAGTTGTTAAACGGTTTTTTTTTTCAGTTAAAAGTCTAACATTTACGAAAATGAATGACGCATACAAATCGTTAAAACCTACTACAAAAATGGTGATTCTTCCACAGCCACATATCGTGCAACTACAAGCAATTGGAAAAATTATGCAAAAATTTAAAGAGACTGAATTGGTTACAGATGTTGTAAGGCCTGTGCATTATCGTTTCGCTCGTACCACTGAAAGTGTTGCCGAATACCCGAATGTGTCGATTCCTCGTCATTCTCAGGAATTAGGACTGTTTTACGGCACATTATGGCGTACTTTGCAATTGAATCTACACCTACATCCATATTAAGTCCAGCTTACACAACAACTGAAGCCAGCTGACCATTCACAACGTCGTAGATACGTCGAATGGGTGCTTGAACAACAGGAGGTGGACGGCGATTATTCGAATAAAATTTTCTTCAGCGACGAAGCACATTTACCACACGGTGATCACGGTGGGTATGTTAATAAACAAAATTGTCGTATTTGGGGTTCTGAGAATCCTCATGTAATTGAAGAGAGGCCATTACATCCACAAAAAGTCACTGTTTTAGGCGTTCTTCGGTCCGGAAGTCTATGGAGTCTGGTCAAAACGGCATAAGTCCATTTTTGTCAAATTTGAGTTAAGTATACAGAACTGTACAAAAAAAATATATACTTTCGTTTGGTCTTAACAGTGTAAGTCCATCTAAACCAATTAAAAAGATATTCGATGGTCCTAATCGCACTTACATTTCTTATTTAAAATTGTGTTTGGTCAAAACGGCATAACTTCACTTATATTGTTTTTACCAAACAAACATTTTCTATTTTCTAAATAACAATGTGGTCAAAACAACATAACTCCAAATAAATCTTCTTCTCTTTTTTGTCGCTACATAAAATACTCACGGTTCTGTAACACACAGTTTATTTGCAAAATATTTTCGATGACTATTGGTCCCTTGGCTCTCATGATTCAAGAGCATACTTTGGGCATTTAATTAACCAAGATAGTTAGAAACGCTATTGCTCAACCCTTAACATCAAATCCTAAAAACAGAACATGGTCTTTTTTTTATTTCTTCGAAATTAATGGAAAAAGAGAACGGGTATGCAAAAGCTGTTTAAAGGCAACTCTCGATGAAACTGACTCCTTAATAAGAACTGTGCTGCAAAAGAAGCTATCATCTGTTACTGGAATTGTGCCTGCAGATCAACGCGGTTGCAACACCCCACCGAATAAGACCTCAGATGATGTGATTGAGTCAGTTAAGGATCACATAAAGTCCTTTCCTTCATATGAGAGCCACTACACACGAAGGACAAACGATAATCTTATTTTACCAGCAAATTTATCTCTGGCAAAAATGTTCGCCTTGTATAAAGACACAGAACAAGAAAAGTATGTTTCAAGGACAATTTACGAGAGAGAATTTCATAAAATGAAATTGACTTTTAAAAGACCCAAACAGGATGAAATTTAAGGTTACATTGGAAGAAAAAAGTGATGAATAAGACCATCTTAAAATGTTGCTGGAAAGCCATGATGAGGAAGCAGATATGGCATATGAAACGAAAAAAAGAGACAAGTGAAGCTCAATTAGGCCGAACGAAAGCTTGTTTTGTCTTCGATTTGCAACAATGCCAAGCTTGTCTACATCAGTTGCCTTTTATAAAAGGCAGCTTTGGACATTTAATACTACCATACATGACCTATCAGATAGAACATCGAAAAATTATAGATTTAGATTTAGATTAGATTAGAATTGATTTTATTCATAATTAATAAAATTAATATAACATTTTAATATAAAACAAAATCATTAGACATGGCTATCTGCCGTCTGCCGAATTGACTATTTATATACCTTTACAATATTATTTATTTTTTAAATTTGACTTTAAATTTTATAATTAGCGATTTTAAATTTATTTTAATTAACAATTATCACATAATAATAAGAATAAAAAAGGTGTTTCATCAAAAAAGTCCTTGTAAGATTATATTTCGATATCTTATAGCAATTGTACTGAACTGATACAGTTTAGAAACAGTCATTTGATTTAATTCGAATATGACTTCCTCAATGGTTAGAAAATCTTTTCCAAAGATACATCTTCTCGTTTCTCTTAGAGTAGGACACTTTCCCAAGAAATGCACAACGTCTTTCCTCTCCATCCTGTTGCATATATTACAGATGACTGGAAAATCTGCTCTGTGAGGTATATAGTTCGGGTTTAGAGTTTCAGCTCGTAGTCTGACCATCATAGATATTTCCCTGACAATAAGCTCATCACGGAAGTAGTTTAACTGCTGCAAATTGTGGTTAAGCTGGCAGTAGACCGTATGATGTAAGGAGTTTGTACTTGGTTCTAGCTGCTTCATCTACCTTGGAAATAATTTGGTACATGTCCTTTTTTAATTTGGAAAGGTCCTCGACATTACAAACCAAATTAATTTCACAATTTTCTGCCGATTCAAGCCATTCGCGATACCATCCACTCCTTGAATTGATAGCCTTAAGAGCTGATATTTTGGGTAAACGATAGTCTGCCAAATTTAAGCTTCTAATTATGTAATCCACTTGCAGTTTTAATGTTTTCACAAAAAGTGGAGAAATGCCCGTTTCTAGCATTATGACATAGTTTGGTGTGTTGGCTGGTAAATAGAATGGTCGTTTAATGTAGAAGCGCAATAGCGCCGGGCATTTTAATTTTTTAATTTTATAAGGATTGAGCAATTGACTCACATATTTTCTCAAATGCAAAATTTACGTGGCTTTATACGTTTTTGATTTTGTTAAATTTGTTTTTTATTTCTCATTAAAAATCAGCTAATTATTGAAATTAAATTGGACCTTTACTAAACACAACTTAATGTCAAAAAACTCGCGTTGCCAATTCAAAACAAAACCAAACGAAAAGTTATATGTGGCATGAAGGAATTGAAGGAAAAAGGGGCAAATGAAATAGCTTCGTGTCTTTTTCTGCATCTTAAAAATCTTCCAACAACAATCAAATCAATTAAGTTTTATTCAGACACGCGTGGAGGGAAAAATAAAAACACAATAGTTGTTGCAATGTTCCTACTGTCCATGCAAACATCCACAATTGGAATAGAAATAGCTGAGCATACATTTTTAGTTCCTGGTCACACGCATATGAAATGCGATATTGATCATGCTATCATCGAAAAAAAAAGAAATATGATTTTTTAGATTTAGATTTAGATAGATTTTTATTTCTCGTCTTATATAATTTACATAGTTTACAAAAATCAAAAAAAGCATGGCATTCTGCCGTCCGCCTAGTTGACAAAACATAAATTGAAAACTAATTTTTTATGAAATATCGGGTGATTTTTTTGAGGTTAGGATTTTCATGCATTAGTATTTGACAGATCACGCGGAATTTCAGACATGGTGTCAAAGAGAAAGATGCTCAGTATGCTTTGACATTTCATCATGAATAGACTTACTAACGAGCAACGCTTGCAAATCATTGAATTTTATTACCAAAATCAGTGTTCGGTTCGAAATGTGTTTCGCGCTTTACGCAAATTTTATGCGTTTTTTTTTTTTAAAAAAGTTCTCAAGCTCTTAAAAAATCACCCATTATGTATTTATTGTCCTCCATTGAAAAGAGGACATTATTTAATATAATGGGTGATTTTTTAAGAGCTTGAGAACTTTTTTTTAAAAAAAAACTTTAAGCTTAAGCTTTAATTAATTCTCCCGCGTGTTCGATACCAGCAGGTAAGAAATCGACTGTCTTCGATAAATAGAGCGAATAGGCTTGGACTCATCGTACAACCTTGTCTAACGCCTGATTCAGTTCTGAACCAATCCGACCTTTCTGTACCATTCCAAACTGCTGCATTTGTATCCATATACAGGCTTTGCAGGACTCTTCCAAATCTTAACGACATTCCCATACCAAAGAGCTTATAGAAAAGAGCTTGCCTATTCACCGTGTCAAATGCAGACTTAAAATCCACGAAAAACGCGTATAACTTCTTCCTTCTTCTTATAAATGAATCCGCAATGCTTTTCAGAACAAAGATATGATCGATTGTTGAGTAACCGGATCTAAAGCCTGCCTGAAATTCTTTCAACAGCTTATTTTCTTCAATCCATCTATTGAGCCGTGTTTGCAGAACAGCTGTAAATATTTTATAGGACGAATTTAAAAAAGATATTCCTCGATAGTTCGACATCTCAGACCAGCTTCCTTTTTTGTGGATCGGAAAAATGATTGATTCCCTAAATTCTTGAGGAATCATACCTGTTCCCAACACCTCGTTGTAAACTGAAGTAAGCTTGCTTATTAACTCAACGGTTCCATACTTAAAAAATTCCGCTGGTATCCCATTGGAGCCTGCCGCTTTTCCATCCTTCATTTTGTTCATAGCCGCATCTACTTCTTCGTTAGTTATATCTGCGTCCAAAACTTCATTATAAATACCCGGATGTGCAAAAAAGAAATATGCTAACTCCGAAAAATACCATCCTTATGATTGGTTTCAACTTGTAAAATCATGTGGGAAAAAGCAAAAATTCTTGGTTCATGAATTGAAGCCGGAAGAAGTTTGGAATTTTTCAAACTTATTGAAAGCCAAAGCGGGGTTTGTTGTCCGCAAAAAAGACGAAGACGGGAATATGTTTGGTTTTCAAACAATTTTTGAACAATTTTCCATGATTTCTATAAAAAAATTGAAGTCAAAGGAGACGGTAGAAGACAAAGACTATGATATAGTTGATTCATCTGATGAAGAAAATTAATTGTATCAACAAAAACACTATAATTTACCCAAGAATTTCTATTTTATATTTTTTTAAACTATATTTAAGCTTTATAATTACTTTATTATTGTTTTTGATATTATTTTTATTGCTGTAAAATAAATGTGTTTGTTAAAAAAGTATCTAAGTCTACAAAATTTATTTCAATACAGGAAATTATCTCCACCAATTTAAAATGAAATGAAAAATCCGCTTGGTCAAAACAACATATCTCCCTTAAAACATATGTACAAAAATAGATTTGAAATAAAAACATTATATTCAAATAAATATCATCATTCCTAGATATATTGCATCAAAATATTTCTGAAATAACCACAACAGGATTTAGAAAAAAAAATTAACTTTTAAACGCGTTTTTCTCAAAACTAAGATTTTGGACTTATGTTGTTTTGACTAGACTCCATAGAAGTGTAATGGGACTTTACTTCTTCGAAAACGACGATGGAACGATTGTCACCCCCAATTCGGAGCGATATGGTCTATGATAACCGACTTTTTATTGCCTGCTATTGAAGAATACGACTTGGAGAATTTGTGGTTGTAACAAGACGCTTGAGTTTTTTTTGTGGGGCTATGCACTTAAAAACCAACATTTGTCAAGTTATGGCTGAGATACGGCCCAATATGTGTCAAAAGTGGTCAAAATTACCTCAAAAGAATCGATACTTGCAACAATTCGCATGGTCGCCGGCTGAATGCTTAAATGCCCCACAGACCACTTTTTCGGGAAACTGAGTTAAAGATGCAGTTATACTAATTCGTATGTTCTCTTTCGTTTGGTGCTATTCCCGTTGCTCTATCTCTATTATTAATAAAGTTACAGAAACCAGTTTTGCTCCATAGACCACATATTTTCGGTTCTGTTCGTGCTTATTTGCCGCATATCCAAAATTTGTACGAGGTGGGGCAGTTTTTCTAATAAAGTTTTAAAAACAGACGCTTAATGCTTAAATTCCTCATTGCAATGGGCAATGGATATAGATCAAACATCACTCAAATATATTTTCAATGTTTAATTGCCCCATATCCGCATGAGATGGCATATAGAGCATGTAACCTCTCACAATCTATTGAAACCAAGTGACATTTTTCCTGCTTATGTGCCCTATATCCATGGACAAAAGTATATACATATAAAAGACAATCAGCTGGAAAAGTATAAATAGAAGTAACATTTTCGAGATCACTTCAGTTGATCTCGTGCTTGTTCCTAAAATTGCAAAGCAAATTGCAAATTTATTTTTTATTTATTATTTATTTTTTTTCTAAATCATTTTTAAAATAAAATTTAAATACAAACATTAATTAAAAACCCAAAAAATGCTGTCTATAATTAAGTAAATATTTATTGATTATTTTTCGACGCTTCAATTCTGGTTTTGATAGTTTTCAGGGCTGATTAAGTAATATCTGCTGTGTTTATAAGGATAATTTCTCAAAAAAGGCCATACTATTTTTTTTAAATATTTAAAAAAAAATAAAAACGAGGTAAAAATAAGGGGAAAAAAATATTTTTAATAAGACTATTTCTATATCTTCAGGTTCACAAACTATATAAATGCATTAAGAGTATTCTTAATAAGGTTTTTATCGATAATATTCAAGCATTTTTTTTTTGTTTTTACTAAAATGGATAAAAACAAAAAAGATAAAAACCAAAAACAATTAATTTGAAAAACTGTGAAAAAATACTAAAAGTTAATCCTATGAATGCTGAAGTATTTTTTAAACCAATTCCGAATAAAATTGAATGTATTTTTCTAGGAAATTTTAAGAACCAAAGTTCAAGTTGGGTATTTTTAATTGTAAAGTGTGAAAATACTTTATCATTTTTCATACTTTTTTTATCGACTTAAAATTAAGCCAATGTAATATAGCGAAGGGCTAAGTCATTATATTAATATTCCTTTTTGTTTTATATTTTTATCACTACAAATAGATTTAAAAAAATTAAAAGTGCTAGAAATTTTATATTTTATTATTATTTTTGCTATCGTTGAATTCCCAATGTTAAAAGCATAAAGGTTCTATATCCATAGGAAATTTGCAGTTTGGTTTTCATAGATTTAACATTCGTATGGAAAGGGTTCTATATCCATTTTTGACTTTTTCTAAACTTTTATTTTTTTTTTAAATAACCATAAATGTTTTAAACCCTAGGACTTCAAATTTAAAAAAAGAAATATTCCACTCATGTATATAAAAATTCAAAGGTCGAAATTTTCAAATGCAAAATTACGAAATTATGTTTCAAACCTTAAAATTCGTTTTCTGAGGAATAATTTTTTTGTATATGGGGCATTTAAGCATTCAGCCGGCGTGGTGGTCATTTAAACGATGTAGTGTTTCACACATAATGTCAACATTCAAAATTTATGATAAAAAGAAATATCTTTAAACAAAAATATTTTATATGTGTTTTATTTATATTTACTTTTGAAAACCGCAAAATGGATAACCCGTTATATAGTGGTGATAGTAAAGCTAAATGTCAAGGGTGTCTTCTAATAAAGCACGAACACTACCACATTAGTATACGTATATTTCGAAATCTGTTCATTTGCTACTCTTTCATATTTTAATCTTATTCTTTGAACATATTATAATTCTCCGAAAAGCTTACATTTTCTTTAACTTAAATTAAAATCTTACCTCAATTATTTATGATTTCCTTCAGCCTCAGTCTCAGCCCGTTAATTATTTGTATTTTTCTTTGGTATATTTACTTTCAGGATTACTTGTATTTATATATACGCCATTCTCACGCATTTCCTTTTCACGCTCATTAGTGCGAACTGCAAAAGCCTTTTTGAATAATTAATTTCTCGCCTGCGTTCGTTTTTTGCAAAAGGCAGGATATTTTTTATTGTAAGTTCTTTTAAGCCATCAGGCGCATCCATCAGTCATCAAAAAGGTTTATTATGTCCTCGCAATAAGGACAGTTTTCCTGAAATGCGTATTTCCTTAGCTTTGAGTTTTTTTTTTAATTTTAATTTTGTATCACGGGTAGAAGTTTACTTTGTATACATGTTTAAGGAATATTTTAGTTTACTAGGTGGGAAAGAAAGAAAAAGTTGCACTTCATTAAAATTCACTTTTTTCAAGGTTTTTATTTTCTGGTCAACAGAAAATAAACTTAAGGTTTTAGTTTGAATATCTAATTTTAAATTAATTTGCAATGACTGCAAAAGTTGTATGTTTAAAAACAAAGGGGATTTTATCAAAGTGAATAATACTTTGAAGAAGAAGTTGGAAAAAGTGTCCTCTAGTCTCTAGTTTAATTAATTAACAACTTAAGTAATTTGCTTAAAGCACAGAACTTATATCTATTTACATAGTAAATAAAAATTCAATGAAAAAACCGTAAATCTTTAAATCGATGCAGTGAAATAAGACTGGGTCGCAATAACTTTTCCCCGTATTTAAAGACTATATTTAAAAATAGTACATATATTATAAGATTAAAAATTATTATTTAATTTTTTAAAAATATATCATTATAACAAATTTTTAACTTCCAATATAGTCTAAGAACTGAGGGCTTATTTTTGGATTGAAAGGAAATTGATATTAAAGTTGCAAGTAATCTTAATAAAAGTAATAAAAAAAAGCGAAAAATAGTTCCTATATCAAAATGGTTTCTACAGACGTTTTTGTCCTGCAGAAGTCACTGAAAACGTGATTTTTTGGCGTTTTTATGAAGATTTTTTTTTTTAATTTGATTCTAAGTAATAGGGTTTTGAAGGAAACAACTTCTGTTATATGTAAACAGAAATATATTAATGTAAATACATAATTAAAAAAAGAGGCTGGGATGCGACCCACACTGATAACTTCCCATCCCGTCTGTCGATTTGTCTTGCTTAAAAGTTTGTCTATATGTATCAATTTTTACCAAATTTGCGTTTTATTTTTTGTAGATTTTATTTTTTTATGAAAAAACGGACTGTTGGATTTTTATATCGAATGATATATGAATATCGAAAACAATATTTTCTGTGAAATAAAATAAGTTTGAAGCCAATATTTGTAATTTTTGAAAAGCTATTTGAGTCGAAAGTAAATTTTTACCAAGTTTTAGTATTGTTTTTTTTAGGTTTTTATTTTTTGTAAGAAAAACTGTCATTTCGATTTTTAACAAAATTTTAAAGTATGTTGAAAACAATATTTCTTATAAGTTAAAATTAGTTAGAAGCCATTATCTCAAAATCTTGTAAAGATATTTGAGTCGAAAATCAATTTTTACCAACTTTCGAGAAATGTCAAAATTTTCAATTCGACAAATCGGACCCATTACAATAACTTGCTATGGGAAGTTATAAATAGCAGAAAGAGTTAATTTACAAGTATTATTGGTGTTTTTTAAAATGGTTTTAAATGTCAACCGATTGTAATTTACAAAAATTTAAATGATTTAAATAAAGAAATCGGGTGGCGCAACAGTCCGTTGAGAACTAGGGCCTAGTGACTTACAACTCTCAACCATTCCTGTGTGCGAGTACTGTTGTCAGGGATTGAGGGGACCTACAGTTTTAAGCCGAATCCGAACGGCAAATTTGAGAAAGCACTTTTCATGACAACAATTGCTTGGAGAATTTGTCAATTCCTCGCAAGAGGTAGTACCCGTGAAAAAAACTTTAGATGGCATAGGCAGGGATCGAACCCAAGACCTCTGGCATGACAGTCCAATGCACCAACCATCATGCCACGGGTACTACTAAAAAGGGTACAAAGGGTTTGGCTTCCGAAAATTACATTCCAACTTTCAGATGTCGAAGTTATCTTATTATATTTTATTGAGATTACAATTTATTTTAAAACAATGGAAAGACTTTTTCCCAGTTTGTTTGAGATATCTTATTTCGTTTCCCTTATCTAAAGAACTGGCAGAGGTATAGACTTTAAATAAATTTGATTTCACAGTTAATAGCATCAAAAGATGCAGATAGGACTTTCATATTAAGTTGATGAGTGTTTTTACTTTAGTAAATTTAAAAACCTCAAAATTGAGGTTTACCCCAAATAATTCTCGAACCAATAACGCTAGCGATTCCAATTAAATCTTGCATTATGCAATTTGAAACAAAGCTGGCAAAAATTCAAAAACAAATTAAACGGCTACGGGTTTTTTTTAAATCAAAAAAACCAAAAAAAAAAGTTTGTGTCGTCGAATATATTGCGAACAAAAGCTAATATTTCCTTTTCTTACAACAAATAAAAAAACCAAAATAAAATTGGTAAAAATTGAACTTTAACTCGAATATCTTGTGAAAAATTAAAAAAAAAATATCTTCAAATTACTTTTATCTTATAAAAACGTTGTTTTGAATAGTATTTCAAATTTTAAAAAAATCAATTGACAATCTTAATATATAAAAATCCAGTGTCATATGTATGTTCCCAATGAACTCTTCACCAAGTCAACCGATTTCGATGAAAGTTGGCATTTTATGTGTAATTTGGTCTAACTTGAGATATAGGATAGTTTATATTTCGATTAATGGTGTTAATAAATTATAATTAACAATAAACTGATTGTCAATGTTGATGTTTGTTATTAATCGTAAGTTTCATGAGTCTCGAACAGATGGCGCCTTAAATCAGATTTTTTACAGAAAACTGTCGGACCATCTATCGTGAACTTCTCATAGATGGCGCCACTTTGATATTCGAAATTTCTTTTTCAACAACACGTGGTGCAATGTGATATTTTGATCGATCTATAACGTAACATCGCTTTTTCTGGATTATTTCTCATTTAATGTCATAGAATATAAAATTGAAAATAGGTATCTACGCCTGTTATGCTTTTAAGAAATTTAAGCCCTATCTCTTCCTTCCCTACCACCTCTCATCTTTATTGGGCTGGATCCAAGGTGTTAAACGACCCGTGCCGATGATCAGCCTGGCTGGGGGCCCAATTCAAAAATAGTCCAGTCTCTAACGGAGTATCCGGATACCTGGCAACCTCCGGATTAACTAGCCTTATCTGTACATGCGAATCTCTGTGCAGACGGACCTCTTTTCTTCGCAACTCGTGGGATTAAGATGAACAAAAAAAAACAAAAATGTAAAGGATGTTGAGACCGGTATCTCTTCAGGACTGGGCGGCAGTTTGGCGTCAAAGCATGTTGCCATATCTCTTGCGGCCAACACAGAGAAGGGAGTAGTGGCTAACCATGGACACTCCTCTGCAGTTGGTAGCAACGAGGATAAGAAGGTAGCGATACTAATTTCAGTAGTGGCAGGGTTGTGAAAAATGGCCCTAGCACTACTAATGAGGGAAAGGGGGAAACTCTCTAAAAGCCAATATAGACAAAGGCGGCAAGCGGCGAAAATCCTAAAGGCCTCTGGTGCATCATCGGGGGCTGAAAGGACACCGCAGCAAACCGCTAGCGTCGAATAGGCTAGAAGCATACTTGCTATACAACAAAGACCAATAAGGACTCTACGTCCAAACGGAAAAGGTCTCGTGAGGGGGCCGTACCGACACCAAAACGGCCTCAGGTGTACAACACCAGCACTCCCCTCAATCCCATCAAGAAAGCCAGTTTCAATGACGTCGCGATGAGCTAAGTCGTGGTTGCGGTCATTGACAGGAGCGATGATGATGGAACAATATCGGCTGATCGTTGGCAGTTGGTCAAGGTTAAGCTCTCGGGTGGCTTTTTAAGCATTTTGACGGAGCTTCCAGGACCACTTCCTTCCTTAAGCGATGGGGGTTGGCATCAAGGCCATGTCAAACTCATGGTTTGTGGCGATCAGAGGTCTTGTGACTTTAACAAGCTCGCTGTCAGCCGGTTAGGTGAAGTTTGGCCAAGTGCGAAGCTCTAGGTTGTTGCTAAGGAAGACATTCCTAGCAGACCTAGAGCCCGCATTTGGATCCCAATGGAACCTGCTGGTATCGAGGACATTCTCGAGATGATCAGAGTTTGTAACCCGTCCCTTCCGACTCATAACTGGAAGATAGCCAAGCTAGAGGAGGTGAAGAATCTTTATTAGAGCGCCATTTTGGTACTCAATAAGGAATCTTTGGCTCCTCTAGCCATAAACGAGGGCTCCATAAACTATGGCTTCGAAACAATAAAAATTCGAGTCAATAAAAAATATGAGGTTAACGCGGAAAGCGGGCCACCAAAGGTGAACTAGCGGTTGGTGGGCCTAGGACATCGTCTTCTCTCTTAACAGAGGGTGACGATGCACCCATGCCCTCTCAAATAGCGACTCCACCCTCTACAAAAGTTGTAGACAGTCCATCCTCAATGGAGACTAAGGACGACCTCAACATGATCCTTTTGAGCGAGGACGAACTCTTGGGTTCATCCTCAGACTCAGAGGATCAGAACAAAACCGTGGATCAAAATGCTGCAGTTAGTACAGATTAATCTCCAGCACTCCGTAAAGGCCTCGGCCTCACTTCTTCTCCGGCTGGCGAGAAACGGGGAAGACATTGTCCTGATCCAAGAGCCATGGATTGTAAGATCCGTTGTTCGTGGACGCAGGACTCCTGGATACTACACACTGTGTGTGACAGATACAGGTGAACCTAGATCTTGCATACTAGTGAAACGTAGCATTAATGTATTTTTACTCCATCATTTCAGTGACAAAGATACCACCGTAGCTAGGCTGGAAACAACCAAGGGAAGTTTCTGGATAGTGTCGGCGTATCTTGGCCATGGCCACCTTGGCCCTCTCCCTGGAAAAACCCTGGAGAAGATCGTCGCTGAAGCGGTAAGGCAAAGGATCCGCCTAATTATTGGGAGCGATGCTAACGCTCATCATACGGTATGGGGAAGTACCAATATCAACAACACAGGTGAGTCTCTTTTTGATTATATTCTTGGTACTAACCTCTTAGTAAGTAATGTTGGAAATGAACCAACCTTCATAACTAAAACTCGACAAGAAGTCTTAGACATAACTCTTGTCTCAGATACTATACACCATATGATCTTGGACTGGAAAGTATCCAAAGAACACTCGTTCTCTGATCATAGATATATCCAGTTCAATATCAAAAAACTTCTGAAGCCTCTAGGTTACGGAAAATTCTTTCAACTAATCCAACGATGCCAAGCTGCTTGAAAAATGCTGACGGCTCCTGGACAAATTCAATTAATGAATCGCTGAACTTACTACTGGATACTCATTTTCCTGGAAGTTCTCTTACCGAGTTGGATGTGTTGGATGTTCCCAACTTCGGACATAATTGCACCAATCCTTGAGGCAATTTTTGCCAGCTGTCTTTACCTGGTCCGTGTTCCCTCGGCATGGCGAGAAGTTAAAGTTGTTTTTATACCCAAGGCAGGTAAATGCTCGCAAGTCAATCCTAAAGATCTACCACCTATAAGTCTATCATCATTCCTTCGTAAGACCTTGGAAAGATTGATTGATATCCATTTAAGAGCAAGTATTGATACAAGACTTCTGTCTTTGTCTCAACATGCCTACTGTAAAGGTAAATCGGTGGAAACAGCGTTACACACCTTAGTACGCACCGTCGAATATTCCCTCCATCATAAAGAGTTCACTATGGTTGCTTTCCTTGATATCGAAGGTAATTTAACAACGTGGACACATCTGCAATCACATCTGTACTAACATCTATAAATGTAGAGAGTTCGTAGAGGGTAGAGGGACACCGCAAGGTGGTGTTCTATCCCCTCTCCTCTGGAACCTAGTGGTAAATGAAATCCTAACTAGTCTGGATGCGGAGGGTTTCAGAGTGATAGCCTATGCGGACGACGTTTCAGGAAAGCATCTCAACACGTTAAAAGAACTCTTACAAAATGCCTTAGATAGACTAATACTTTGGGCTGATCGGTGTGGACTGGGTGTTACCCACACAAAACTGATTTAGTCTTATTTTCGAGGAGATACAAAATTCCATTTGTCAACCCTCCCCATATTAAAGGAATCCAATTAAAATTCTCAGACGAGGCTAAATACCTGGGTCTTGTCTTAGATAAAAAACTAAATTGGAAACGCAACGTAGAGGAAAGAGTCAAAAAAGCTACTGTAGCTCTCTTTTCTTTCAAAAAAGCCATCGGTAATAAATGGGGCTTACAACTCAGAATCACGCATTGGCTATACACATCGGTAATCAGACCGATTTCAATGTACGGTGTGGCAGTATGGTGGACTGCTTTAGAAAAAGATATAAACCGGGATAAATTAAAAAAAAGTCCAACGTTCAGCTTGCCTATGTATAAGCGGATAGCTTCGCACGACCCCATCTGCGGCACTGGACACCTTACTCTACCTAACACCTCTTGACATTTTTAGCACACAAATAGCTGCAAGCTCTGCTAATCGCCTCAAAGCTTCGTCGCAGTGGACTAACAACAACATTGGCCACTCCGTAATTCTTAGTTATTTAGAATCAATTCCAAAACACACAATCTCTGGACTCTGTCTCTGACATTCCAGGTAACTGTAAGGCAGATGAACTCGCCAGGAACGGTACAGTACAGCCCATCCTACCACGTTTGGCACGTACTGGCATACCAATCGCTACTTGTAAACAGTTGCTAATGCAAGACGATGTGCTGAAGCTGCATGGACGAGGAAGGGGACGAAACAGTTCTTCATCTTCTCTGCACATGCCCCTGCTCTGGCTCAAAAACGCAAGAATTACCTAGGAGAATTCTTCTTTAACGATCTAAACGATCTAAATCATATCAGCATAATCAGCCTCTCATGTTTCGTAAGGGACTCAAACTAGTTCCATTGAGCTTAGAAGGAAGCCTCAAGATTCATGTGGTATCACAATGGGCCATTAAACTGGCCTCAGTGTGTCCGTTTCCATCTTGGACAGCCACTATAACCTAACCTAAGCCCTAGCAATATGTGTAATGGTACAAGACTATTGAGAAAAGAATTAAGAGATAATGTGATTGTAGCAACTAACATTACGGGTCCCGCAGCCGGTCAGCTCGCACATGTTCCGCTGATCCCGATGATACCAACTGATTTGCCTATATCTTTTAAAAGGTCACAGTTCGCTTTAAAAATAATATCCGTTGCCCTAAAAATAAATAAATCCCATCAGGGACAAACTTTTTCCCACGGGCAATTGTAAGTGGCATTTTCTCGAGTGGAACCTCCTGACAATCAATACGTTTTGTTGCCACCTACAAATACCACAGCCAACGTAGTGTACAGGGAGGCTTAAAGATAAGCATACAATTTTTTTCTAATTTAGTGAATCATGGTCGTTTTAATTAGCATGCTTATAAGTTAAATATCTGTACCTATTTATGTCTACCCTTGCGAAGTCGGGACGGCCGCTAATTATTTTAATAAAAATCTACAAAAACTACACAAAATTTGTAAGAGCTGATTTTCGATCCGATTTTTTGAGAATAAATTAAGATAAATTATAATAGAAGAATCCAATCAGTATTTTTTTTTACAAGTAATAAAACCTTCGAAAGATGTTACTAAAAATTGGCAAAACCAGGTTTATAACTGAAATATCTTGTGAAAAAAAAAAAAACAGATAATAAAAACAAACTTATTCGTATTTATCATATCCAGAATATTGTTGTAAATTGTGGAAAAAAAACGTAAAAGACAATTTTTTTAGAAAGAAAAAAAAGAAATATAAAATTGATTTTGACTCAAGTGTTTTGAAAACAAAAACTTTAAGAAATATCGACGGACTGGCCAAACGCGAAATTATCAGTGAGGTGTCAAGCCCAACATCTTTTTTAACTTCCCATAGGAAGTTATTGTAATGGGTCCGATTTGTCGAATTGAACATTTTGACATTTCTCGACTTTTCAAGATTCCTATAGTCGAAATAAAAGATTTTTGGAGAGATGTCTGTGCGTGCGTGTGTACGTGTACGTACGTTCGTGACGTTTTTTCGTCGTCCATATCTCAAGAACCAGTTTAGATATCGACTTCAAATAAATTTTGTTATACAGATAATAATGCAGAAAGATGCAGACAGGGCTCTCAAGAAAATTGCGTCGGTGGTTTTTTTACCGCAGCAGTTTTAAAAGAAAGGTGAAAATTTTGGTTAACCCTAAACATCTGACGAACCAATGACGCTAGAGACTTGAATTAAATTTTATATTATATGTATATTGTAACTTGATACCAAACCAGTATATTTTTGGAAAAAAAATCCAATCAACGGTTTTTTTATAATAAAAAAACTGACCAAAAAATTGTCACCTCGAAAATTGTACGAATAAAAAATGATTTCACATCCAAAACAATTTGTCGCAACGAAAAATAACGTTTTTAACATCTGGTACAATTTTGAGAAAAATCGAATTGACAGTTTTTTTTACAAAAAATAAAAACCTAAACAAAAATTAACAAAAGTTGGTAAAAATTGATTTTCGACTCAAATATATTTTCAAAACTTTAATATATTGGCTTTAGACTACTTTAATATTTTAAAAAATATTGTTGTCAACATTCAGTAAAATTTTGAGAAAAATCTAATGGACAGTTTTTTACAAAAAATTAAAACCTAAAATAAAACAATACTAAAATTGGTAAAAATTTACTTTCGACTCTAATAGCTTTTCAAAAATTAAAAATTTTGTCTTCAGACTTTTTTATTTCAAAGAAAATATTGTTTTCGATATTCAGTATTTTTTTTTTATAAAAATCCAACAGTCCGTTTTTTCATAAAAAAAAACTAAAATCTACAAGAAATAGTACGCAAATTTGGAAAAAGTTGATGATCGGTCCTTGATATCTCTCAAATTAATTTCATTCACCCAATTGTAAAAATTTAAGAAATGCTACTAAAATTGGTAAAAATTTGTTTTCGACTAAAAATCTATTTAACATAACTTGATTTTCAAACTAAACTATTTCTTTATATGAAAAATATTATTGATAATTTTAAAATTTTTAAGAATAATTCAACTGACAACTTTTTTAACCCAACACGAAAACTTACAAACTTTTAAGCAAGACAAATCGACAGACTGGATGGGAAGTTATCAGTGTGAGTCGCATCCCAGCCTGTTTTTTCTTAATGTACGAAATATGAGTCAAAGTCTTCTAGAAGAACTAAGTTATAAAAGACGTCAATGGAGTAACCATGCTGATAAAAGTTTAGCTTTTTTATTGGAATGGAAATGTTTTCTATGATAAATATTAAAAGTTAAAAATCTTACTTTGTGGTCCATTTATTTTGCAAATTGTTCTTGTTTATATAGGTACCTTCTGTTGATATAGTTCTAATAGTTTTGGCCAACACTTAAAAAGAAATTATACTGTATATGTATATATTGAAGATACTATATACTTCCAATATAAGGTCTATTTGGGTGTGTTCGCACATCACATTTAACTTCTATAAAGTAAACTCGATCATGACATCGAAATAGTTTCCTAACTCATCATATAACTGGATTTTCAGCAGGTCCATGTTCAAAGGAAGGGGCGTTGGTTCTGTTCTATATTAAAATAAAATAAAATTGGTAGCCATCTCCCCCGGTGATAGATTTCTTAATTTCATTTAATACTTCATAATTTTTTTATCGGACGAACAAACGTTTTTTTACGAGTTTCTAAAGGGTTTCAATAAGAAGGTTTATTTTAAAGAGCCCCCTATTAGGAGACAACTGTCATTTTTAATGCTGCCAACTTTTGACATTTGATAAGCAAAAACTACGCCAATATAAGAAATGAAAGGCTTCAAAAATTCACTACAAAAATAGTGGCCATTCATTGATTTCATTTAAAATATTGATTTTTAAAATATCGAAATAAGCACTTTAAAAAACAGTGATTCAAAAATATAAAATGTATTACACAATTAGTTAAGGTATTCATAATTCAATTGATTTTTGTGACTAATGGAAATTAAATTTTTTACAAAAGCAATATTTTTGAATTTAATTTCAATTGGAAATAATACAACCATCCTTCTTCCTCCTCCCCCTCCCTCCTTCTGCTCACGAGCCTGATAAGTCTGCTATCCTGGTACTATAAAATATGTATAGATATTTGTACTTCTGTACACATAAATATTGGTTTGGTTCAAAAACGAAACAATGTGGTTTAGAGACTCACAATAAGTTTTACTTCGAATGAACTGCTGTGGTTGTGATGTGAAAAGAGTGAGATATAATGGTTCCTTAAAAACTTTAACCATTATGTTTGGTAAACGCCCAATTTCTACATAGACCTACATACATTATATATACTCAACGAAGCTAAACTGCAAAGTTTTTGGCTTTTGCCAAATTTTAGTAAATGATATTAATGTTTGTTTTTGTTTTTTCTTTTCTTTCAAAAAACGAAGATGAATATAATGTTTATACATATGTATGTGTTTTATGTTGTTGTTATCTTTTGTATGCGTAAGTATTTTTGAAGTTAGAAGAAAAGTTATTTTATAACATATGGTAGCATAACTTGAGAGTCCATTATCGACAAGAGAAATAAAGAGATTTATTTTCACAGAATGGGAAGTTGATTGCCAACACAGTTTTTGATCTATTAAACATATTTTATATACATACATATATAATACACATTTTATAGGAGTACATATTACAAATGTATATATGATAAACAATTTTGTAGTCAATTTCAATTCGAAAACAAACTTGATTTATAATTTAAGGACTTTTTGATATCTTTTTTATAGTATTTGATATCATGCTTAAGAAGAGATTTTATATATTTTTAGTTCGATTATTTTTGAAACAAATTATTGATTTTAGATAAATTTAACGGGACTTATTAATGAGGGATTTTTTTTTTTAAACTCCGATTCGTCAAATCAAATATCCTCCGACCAACGCGACTTTATAGAATAAAGGATCTTGGACAATTTCCAAATTTGTGTCTGGATTTTTGCAAGATGGTGATGTTTTCATTTAACTTATTTCACTTTGCACATATGTATGTACGAGTATAGACAATCAGATCAGATGTTAGACACACAAAAGATAATTTAATGCCACAATGAACGAATTCAGTCAAAAAACTGTTAACTGGCCTTGTAAAAGTAACACAAGCAAAGCGAAAATGTGTTTTTCAAGAATAAATAAAACACATATAATTAAATGAAATGGCCAAGAGTTTAGCTTCTTTATAAAGACAAAAGGCAAATGGCCACAGTAACTGACTCCAACAAATTGCAGTCGAGAGGCCCAATTTGTGACCACTCCTTTTTCAGCAATTGGTGCAGTAACTCGCCAAATATTCTCTTCCTTCACAGACTTACTGCCTGAACACAATAGGTAACTGCAACTTCATGCCGCAACTGGAATAGCTGACAAAAAGTTTTCGTACGCACTGTTTTGTACGTGTCCATAATGAATCGAAATGCAAAGGGATATTTTGAAACTAGTTTCAAATTTATCAAGCAACATGATCCCGATTTGTTACTCAAATCAACCAGAATGAATATAATCCAGTATAATTTATTATTCGCTTTAACCAGAACAACCGTTCAAAACCCCATTGACCAATAGATTGCTGTTAAAATTATAGTAAAAGACCTAACTAATTAAAGTTTTCCTGCTCCTAATTTCTCCTAAGAAACATTCAAAGCATTGCCAAATATCATATTTTCCACACATTTTGTAATGTTAAAATTGCTGCAAGAAAAAGTTAAAAGTTGGTGAATTTGTGTGTAATCAATATTTTGACAGCTCAGGAGTAAGTATATTTACTATGAAATGGCAAGCCAAACAACAAAAATCAAGTGACAGCTGTCAAACCGACCAACACCGAAAAAAGAATTGCCAGATTAAAAACCACACGTTTAAAAGAAACGCACATAACGGTGATGTTACATCCCAAGCCACGGTGATCACATTTTAAAAGAAAATTAAATGCATGGCTATGTCGCACAAACATACTCCTGTATCCAAAGATTCTTTTTAAAAACAGTACCTATATTTTAAGACTTAAGACTACGTATACGTGAAGAATAAGTCTATCTTCAAAAATTTAAATGCCATTTATTTTCTCAAGTTTGTAATATTCATTCTTATTTATACAATTTTTTTGGGAACTGTTATTTAGTTCTTATAAATTCATAAGCGCTTTATGTATAAATTTCGTTAAAAATGTTGACCCGTTTTTGAGACATTAAATTTGAAAAAAAAAATAATATTTTTTTTTTTAAAGCCAATAAATAGTCATTTTTATCATTAAATATTATTTGGACTTCTTCTTCTTCAAAAAAAATGTTTAAATCAGTTCGTTAGTTCCTGCAAATATTCAAAAGCAATATAATATTTCTTGGGCAATACAAAAATATAATTTTTATATTGAAAGAAGCCAACTACAGAAACAATTTTTTTTTTAAATTTCATACAAATTTATCGGGCCATTTTTGAGAAAATTCGAATTATTTTAAGTTGAAAAAGAAAATGAAATACCTTACGTGAATTTGCTTAACACCTTAATTTCCAAGTTCGATCTAAGTCGATCCAATGGTTTAGAGAGACAAACGGGTAGAATCAGTGGACAAACTCTTTTCGACTTCTCTGTTATCGTAGTGTAATTTTTGAGTTCAAAATTTTTTGCAAATGCAATGTTTGTTATATTTTAAGTTCCTAAGTATTGAGGTAGGTTACGTACCTGGTGAGGATATTGCTAACCTCCTTTGTTGTTGTTTTTATATCCCTCCAGTCGTTTTGTGTTTGTTTTTCTTACTTTTATTTTATTTTTATTAATTTCCTTTCCTTGCGTACGATTTTAAAAATTCAAAGTAAACTATTATTAAGAAAATAATAAATAAATTAATTAAAGAAAATGTTGTCTCTGTAAGAACCTGAATGATTTCGCTTGCAAGTTCTTTCAACCGATATATAGATACTATTCTTATTCTGTATTCTTATCTTATGCTAAGCATCAACTGAAAATTGATTAAGAATACTAAAAGATGATGATTTTAATTAAAATAAGTACACTATAAAAATGCTTACTTTTTTTTGGGGTTTTGGGTTTTCTATTTTCTCATTTTCTTCGGTTTCGTTGTTCGCATGTAGGGAGTGGTTCAGAAGCAAATCTCATTTTTTCTATGAAATAACCCTTAGCCCCATAGACACACCATGGTGTGTCTATGATTTGATTAGCCCAATGAATTGCTTCTCTTTTTGACACATCCTCACATACACCTTTAAGAACTAAAACAACACGTACGAGTAACGAAATGATTTTCGCCAGTTCTGTATTCGCCGTGAAGGGAATAATGCAAACGAACATGTTGCCTAGTTGCCAGAGCTTAAATTTACGGACTGCAAAGATGTGTGCGTGTTTTCAATAATTTTCAGTATTTTCCAACACTGAGGTAGAAGTTTTAACTTTTTGTATGAAGCTAAGTATTATTAGCCGCGTTTTATTATCACCATAATCTGATCCGGATCTTGAATTTACATGCATTACAACAACAACACAAGATCCTGCTTTAGCAATATTCACATGAGCACGACCAACGAATGAACGAATAATCGTCGATTTTGACATTTCTTTCACATGAGAGTTTTTAATTCGTCGCGAATGAAGTTTGACATTCACCACCGAAACCAAAACAAGAACGATTTTTTTAGGTTAAGTACGCGCGATTTTTTTATTCGTTGCGAGTGTGGATAATGTGGAACGCGAATAAAGTTTGACAGTTCGTATCAACTACAATTTTTTTCGCGACGAATAAATTTGTTTTATTAAATTTATTAATGTATGATATTGAAAAGTAAAAGTATGCATCATAAATCAAATAGAAACTATATTGCTATCGTTTTGTTAAGAATTTGTGTGGAAATATGTCTTCAAACGTATATAAACTCACATTTTGTAATTCATTCGTCGTTCGTTGGTCGCGCTCATGTGAATGATGCTTTTGTGTTTGGATCTCAATTTGAGATCCAAAATTTAATTCATTTTTTCACAACAAGGAGCGCTTTATCATCGTTATTTCACATGTAAATGTTGGTATCATTGCAAACAAATTAAATAAAACCTGTATTGCCATATAAACATTTCCATTTGACTGAAATAAAATATTTTTTAAATAGAAAGCGAGAAGCTTTATATTTATTTATTTGGTATATAATCCATTAAATAATTAGATATTTTAACAAAACTAGATATTAATTGGTGAAATTAAAATAATTAAGTCCAAAAAATGATTATTTGACATAATTTATGGGTATTATTTTCCCCCAAAAAAAAGGAACAAAAAAAATCATTGAGCAAAATGTTCTTTGGGCAACCCTGCTTTAAATGTCAAAAAATATAAATAAAATCGAGAAAGCTGCAGCACAAATGGGAGAAAAGATGTTCAAGTAAATTGTAAGTAATCTCTAAATTAAATTATTTAAGTGTCACATTTATTAAAAGGTCAAAAAGGATCTGGACTACATGTGAGACCAAAGCTTTCCTGGATGCTTTGAGTTTGAGAGTGCAATGGTGATTTGCAGAAACATTTTCAAAAGTTGTGGAGCTTCCATTTTTGGTATGTGTTTGTTTTTTTTGCTTCGTAATGTCACTTTTGAAAGAACGAATTTGACACTGCTACAAAACTTTAAATTAAAAAAAATATGATGATCCAATGCTGTTTTATTATCATGATCTGATCTGATCTGACGTCACCATCGACAGACGTAACTTTGAGGTAGTCAAGGACTTCGTCTACCTAGGCTCCGCTGTAAACGCAGAAAACAACACCAGCCCTGAGATCAAACGAAGAATAACTCTTGCTAACCGCTGTTTCTTTGGGTTAAGAAAGCAATTGAGTGGAAAAATTCTCTCTCGAAGGACCAAAGTGTCGCTATATAAGACCCTTATCATCCCCGTCCTGCTATACGGTGCAGAAGCATGGACTTTGACAAAAGCGGATGAAAGCACCTTGGGTCGTTTCGAGAGAAAGATTCTTCGTGTGATCTACGGTCCCGTATGCATCGAAGGGGAGTGGAGGAGAAGATGGAACGACGAGCTGTACGGGCTGTACAGCGACGTAGACTTAGCAAGAAGGGTAAAAGTCCAACGACTAAGATGGCTAGGTCACGTAGAGCGCATGGAAACCAATGCTCCGGCCCGGAAAGTCTTCGAATCCACACCCACAGGACAGTGCAGTAGAGGAAGACCGCGAATCAGGTGGCGCGCACAAGTGGAAGGTGACCTCACCCAACTCGGAGCGCGAAACTGGAGACATCTAGCTAGGGACCGAGCTAGATGGAGAAGTTTGTTGGGTGAGGCCTTAGTTCACACAGGACTGTAGCGCCACCTTAAGTAAGTAAGTAAGATCTGATCCGGATCAGATCATGGTGATAATAAAACGCGGCTATTATTAACACAGAGATGCTCTCTTTCGCCATGTTTCTTATGGTTAAAAATGAAAAATTGAAAACAGAAAACGACCTTGTTGTACTCGTGTTTGAAACGATCTCACGGCCACTTATGACACATTTAAAAAAAAATGTAATAATAAATAAATAAATAAATAATAATAATAATAAATAAATAATAATAAATAAATAAATAAAAATACCGAAAACTTGTTCGGTTCATTTATGTTAGTTTTAAGTGTAAATTAAAAAAAAAATCTTTTAGATTAACTTTTCACTTCTTGAATTGTGACACAAGAACATTTTAAAACAAACACAGCAACCCTGTTTGCCTTTGTTGCGTTTTTTCCCTATTTTTTAAGTTACGTGATTTCTCCTAAATTCAATATTTTTAAACATTTGAATGCGTTTCTGCATTTAAACATACCTTAATGTAAGGCACAAAACAATATGGGGCATATTCATAGTCATATTTTTAACCTGAGTCTATTTGAACTGGAGTCTAAATTTAACATATACATAGGTTAGACACAGCTGCTATTCATTAAAAATTTGCCAGCTCTGTTCAGTTCGAAACAGGTTTAAGGTTTATTCTACCACAATTCTTGTACAATTTTACTTGAACCTAACAAAATGGCTTGTAGAGGGGAACAAAATAAAATGCGTTAGCTGGAGAACCAAAATCTTTAAAATCTTTTAAATTATTCTGTTTGCTGTTAGTTGAGAAATTGTATGAAGTCGGGCTGGTGATTTTAAGACTTGTAAGCACGAAGATATTAGCAAACATTTCATTGAATTTCGATCTATAATATTTAGAAGGTCAATCATAAACTTGATAGTTTTTTTTCTCGAATCGATACCTTTCATACAAATCTTTTTCATCTATTTCAAACGGGTCCAATCGGGTTAAGTACAGCTTTCGTTTTTTGTTAGTTGGTATAGCATTCCAACATCCAGCAAAATATCAAAATATTGATATATGCTTAAGTCTTTTGACATTTTAATTTTTGGTTTTAAATTTTCAAATAAAAATATTTTTTTTATTTTTGACGTTTATCTAATAGATTTAAAAACAGCTTAATCATAGCTTCTATCGTGTTTATTTTTAGACTCGAGATTATCTTTTAAAATGGGTTTAAATTGTCTATGAATATAATAAACTGAAGTTTAATTTAGCAAATACAAACTCAGAACTTATCAAGGAACAATGAATATGACCCTATGTCTTCGGTCTAAAGGTTCGGAACGCAATCAAAATCATTACCTCTAGTATTTTCATGGTGAGTTTAAGAAAAAATGTGTTTGACAATTTTAAAATTCAATCTAGCAATCTACGGTTGATTTAAATATGCGAAAACAAACAAAATGATCTCATCATCTCTGTTTCTGTCACTCACATTTATTCATGTGTGAGTTCAGCCTTAGAATACCCGTGTTTTGTTGGCAAATCTATCCACAGTATAGTAGGATTTTACACGAATAACAAAAACAATATCCATAGTATGAATAACACCGATAAAAGTTAGAGTAGAATCTCACTATGGATAGGTTTTTAACATTTATACGAGCCTCGAATGGATCTTATGTGATTTCGTTCTCAAATGTTGCTACGTTTAATATTGCATTTGTATCTCGATGGCTGTGTTCGTTGAGTAGTTGTGAATTTGGAATCATGTGTGTTTTCCATTGGGAAAAAAAATCAATCTATTACTGTTGATATTATTTAGTTTTGTTAGTGAAAATGGACTAACTGGGCTTATTTTGCAAGAGAAAACAATAGAAAAGATAATTAAGTTTTGCTATTTTTCCACCAAAGGTTTATCTCAGTTTAGATTAGATAAATCTTTTTGGTGTTTCCACCACACAAGAAGATTTAAAAATGATTAAGTTTGACAGCACTTTTTAATATGCAAATGGTGTTTCGATGTTTCTTATGAAGTGCAAGTGAGATAGTTTCATTCGTGTTAAAGAATGAAAAACTGAATAGTTCAGCACCATATAAGAATATGCTACCTACTCCATGTACATTTTTTTTTTAATTTGATTAAAACAAAACTATATTTTTTGTACACAAACATGCAAATAAACAGACCATAACGGATTATCTGTAAAACCAACTCCTCCACACAGGTTTTTCTTCACAAATTTCCGATCCCCGACCGGAATCGAGCGGATCAAGCTCATTTCAACTCGATTCAGGTATATAAAGAATTTAGGCGAACTTCAAGCTCGCTTCAACACCACATGTTAATGAAGTAGTCTATGAAAAAACCCCCTTCTTGAAGTTTTTATTTTATGTCAAACTGTTTGGTTAAAACTTTGAAATCGACTTTCACATTACACGTATTACGTATTTTCTTGATTTTGATAGTCAAATATCAAAAATCGGCTTAAGCAGCATTCACATGAGCGCGACCGACGAATGAATTACAAAATGTGAGTTTATATACGTTTGAAGACATATTTCCACACAAATTCTTAACAAAACGATAGCAATATAGTTTCTATTTCATTTATGATGCATACTTTTACTTTTCAATATCATATATTAATAAATTTAAGAAAACAAATTTATTCGTCGCGAAAAAAATTGTAGTTGATACGAACTGTCAAACTTTATTCGCGTTCCACATTATCCACACTCGCAACGAATAAAATAATCGAGCGTACTTAACCTAAAAAAATCATTCTTGTTTTGGTTTCGGTGGTGAATGGTGTTCGGCTGTGCGACGAATTAAAAACTCTCATGTGAAGGAAATGTCAAAATCGACGAATATTCGTTCATTCGTTGGTCGTTGGTCGTGCTCATGTGAATAGTGCTTTACACGATTTCACCCCTGCTCTGAATTTCGCTATTTTTGTTTGAAATTTGTTGATAAATTATTCTGGCAAATATTCAGTTGTATCAACTTTCAAATATAAAAACCGGACTACTGCGGATCGTTTTGTTGGCAATTTCTCACTTTACTATATATGGAATACGAAAAAAACGCACATAATGATGGGATCGACAACGGCATCTAGGAAATAAAGGCCCAACTGTAATCGACATAAGCCAACATAAGCGAATGTAAAAAACCTAACGAAAATTTGCTTATGTTTGCAAAATTCCCGCGCATACCCCTAATTGACTTAAGTGATCAAAGCCATCAACATTACATTACAAAGCAATAATAATATTTTTTTGTCAATCTCGAAATATATATATATATATATAGAATAATGCATATACAAATTAAGTTTTGAAGTCAAAGTCAAACTGTTTTGTCAATCGTGAAAGCCAGTCATATATATGTAATTTTTATTCATACCTACATGTTTCTTAGTACCTATAAAAAATTGTACCAAAAAAGAAAAAGAAACACTTGACATTTAAAATAAAAAATAATATAAATATTTTTTGAAATCAATAACCCCCCCCCCCCCCCCCAAAATTTTTGTCTGCGTTCGCCGCTGGTTTACATTGTTGTATTTGTAATTTTGACAATTAGTCCATGAATAGATGTGAAAACCAACAACAAAACGGTGCAGTGGGCTGGGCTAGTGGTACTTTGCAAAGCAACAACAAAATAGGGAGGTGAATACTTTTTTTTTTAGATTTTTCTTTTTAATTTATTCGATGAAAAGTCAGTTTAAAGCTTTACTTTTGCAGTCATTTTGTTGATAGCGAACCAATGTATATTTTTGTCTTGAAAAAAGCATGTTTAAAGCATCTTGCACATGAGCTACGAACTGCGAACTGTGGATGTTCGCATATTTTGACTTTTCTTTCACATGAGATTTATTTCTATTCGCAGACAGCGACGAATTGTCAACCCTTTTCTCCATATTTTCCTCAGCCATGATCTTTCACACAAAAACAAAACAACAGCGGTATAATTTTGAGGTTAAGTTGAGCGCGAACAATTTATTCGTTGCAGTGTGGATGGTATGTGGAACGCGAATAGAGTTTGACAGTTCGTAGCAACCACACTGCAATTCGTTACTACCAAATTGTTTTTACAAATTTCTCTTGTTTTAGAGAACAAAATGCAAATTTTATCATCCTAATATTAGTGTCAATTGGTTTCTTATAATTCAAATGTTTTTTTGTGTGGAATTGACTTTTTGAAATGTGTAAAATCACGTTTGTTCGTCCATTCGCAGTTCGCAGTTCGTTGCTCATGTGCAAGGCACTTAACATCAGTTTATTATAATAAATTCATTAATTACAATAATGACTACGAAATTTTTCAAATTTCAGAATTCACCTCGGATTATTGTATCAAAGATGCATTCAAAGAATCATCAAGTTAAGGGTGCGAGCGCAATTTATTGAATTCTACTAAATGTTCGATAATGAACGGCCCAAATATTTTTTTTGCAAGTGATTAAAATCTGTATCAAATTAATTAATCCTAGTATATTAAAAGTTTTTTCTCCATAATTTAAGCTTGCAACTACATATTTCTCAATTTCATTTTGATTAATAAATATCAAATTTATAAAAACAGTTATAAGCGAAAAATACCTTATCCGTAACATTCTAGATTGATGGAAGCATACATACATACATGTATTTGCTTTCAAAAAAACTATATAACATATCAAAGGAACACCAATGTTTTAAAAAAATATATCAGAACGATTATAGCGAAAACGTTGAATAAATGCAGAGCAAATAAAATGCAAATTTTGACATTTATCACAAAATGAAAACGTCAAAAAATCGTTCTGAATTCATGCATTACTCATTCAATATATCATGTAATTGACATGAATGTTTATTGTTGAGTTACAGAAGTTTTTCTTAGTGAATTCTCACAATTAAACACAAAATATAATTTTCATTAATTCCTTAAAAATGTTTAGTTAGCAAAGTTCAAGTTTACTTATTATTGTTTAAAGGGTGTGTTTAGTAAAAAATAATGCAAACAAAATGAGTTCTACGTACCTATATATTTTTGTTTTTCTTAATATAATAAATACTACCCTAAATTACATTTTATAAATGCAGAACATAGAAAAAAATATACATAAACAATAGCTTTCAGATATGAAGCATACATAGGTTAGTGTAAAAAAATATTTTTGAGAAAGCCAATATTATTTTAGGTATGTTTATTAAAGAAATTTCCGCTAACATTCATCAACTTTTTAGAAACAAATTTAGCATTAATAGCAGACAATTATCTCATAACATATTTAATTGTTCACATTGTAAAATATCTAGAAATTTTCATTTGCTACAAATTTCGTAATTTTAAAGATATTTAAAATTAAAAAATGATCAGATAATTTCATATGATTTTTTTTTTCAATTAAAATAAATTTTGTGATTACTTTTAAGACAAAAATTGCAATTCAGGAACAACTTAACCACCAAAACAGACCAAACAATTTTGGAATTACAGAATGATTTATGTAGGTACCCACTTCATGAAAAATATTTAAAAAAAAAAACGTTTTCTCGAAATGTTTACTTACATAATCCAAGTTGTAATTTTTCAACGACTTCTACATTGAGCTCATTCATATGGTTTTGAGTTTAATTTTTAGTATTCAAATTGGTTGTAAGTAAATATAGACGTTTTTTACTTACCTTCCAACTACGCTTCAATTTAAAAATGATTGTTTATAGTTTAATGTGTTAAATGTATAATTAGTCAAAAGATACAATTAAATGCATTTCCACACCACCTTAGACCTAAAAATTATTTTCTATGCGTGAATACTTTATTGAGAAAAGAGGTTTGCGTAAGCATAGAAACAAAATATAGCACTAATAATCAATTTCAATTTATTTAATATACATTTACAACATTTATTTGGATTGAAATTAAAAAGCATAGAAATCTTCCAATTTAAGACCGTGTCAGTAATTCAGATTCTGTTGGTAAGGATTGTTTCGCTTTTTGGTTTTTTGCATCATTTCTTTTTATTTATTTATTCGTCTTAAAAGTTACAAACTCCATTTAGACTAATAATTATGATACATAGCATAGCATTACTAGCTTTTTACCCGCGGCTTCGCCCGCAGTGGAGAAATTAAATAAGTATGAGAAATAAAGGGTAAGGGTATAATAATAGAAATGAGTCAATATAATAACTAAATTTTATTGCTTGGCTGAGATCAACAATTTTTAAAAATTACTACAGACAATGAAGTTTCAACACCTTAATATATGCTTATTGAAATGCATCAACAAATGTTAAAATATATTTCACCGTAACAAAAATAAATAATTCTGAATTCTAACAATTTAAAAAAAAAAAATACAAAGTATTAATCTAAGATATTTTTATAGACAATGTTATAAGTTTTCCCGTCGGGTGCAAATATGTGTAAATTCCGGGCATTATATACACGTGAACAGGCTACATAAAGTTGACCATGAGAGAAGCATGGGTTTTCTAAATGCACTCCTGCTACCTGTAATGTTTGTCCTTGTGCCTTGTTTATAGTAACAGCAAAGCTAAGCTTGACGGGAAACTGAACCCTTTTAAATTGGAATGGAAGGTCAGTGGGAATAATTGCTATCCGAGGTATTAAGTCTGTTCAGTGACGCTGTGCTGGACTGTTCTAGACAGAAAAGTACAGCTTTTTGCTGTTCATTGAGGTTTTTTCTGTGCTGAACTGTTCTACTTTCCTGTTCATTGACAAACCTAGAACAGTTTAGAGCAGGATTATCTGTTCTTGCTTTTGAGTCAGATCAGGTTAGAACAGAATCGTGAGAAATGTCAAAATCGAATTTGTCATTTTTTTTGTTTACGTTTTGATTTGGCTGTGCTTTGTGTTTTTTTTTCTCGTGATTTAAAATTAAAATAAAGTTATTTTGCCAATTTGTTTTATTTGTTTAATAAAATAATTATAAAATATAATATAATAACTTTCAATGCAATTTCTTTTACATTTCATCAAAGAAAAGGTAATAACATTCGTCACACTTTCATTCCAATCATCTGAAGAGGAATCCGACGAAAAATCACTATCGGTGTCTGAACCACTAACATTTTCATTTAGTATTATCTTAGCAATCACTTGATTTTCCATTTCAATAATTTTTAATAATATTTTTCACAGTAAGAACACAAAAAATGAAAAAAATAAGCGAGAAACGAAAAATTCACACAATTTGCAATTTGTTTTTTTTTTTTTTTTTTGACAACTGACGTTTAACTGACTGTTCTAACTTGATCTGACGTTTCTCACGAAACTGTGCTGTCCTGTGCTGTTCTGATCTAGAAAAATCCTCACTGAACAGACTTATTATAACACTATTTCCCTTACCGACACCTGTAGCATATAGTAGCACCAAGTATGTTCTGTCCCAATTTTGTTATCCGAAGCTTTGTTCCATTACATAGCCGAGGAGCATCTAGATTTCGCATAAGCATTACTGGTACATTTAGTTTCAATTGAAGTTTATGTGACGGTACACCCGATAGTTCAAGTGAATTTGAAAACTCCACAGGATATGAAGTACTTAGTTCCGTATCCATAATTGTATCCATTGACAAATATTCCTTCATTTCTCCTTGAACCTCGTTAAAAATGTCAGTGTTGATCCTATTTACAATTTCATTTCTTGGTGCTAATATTGCTCTTGCACACAACCACTGATCACTACACAAATTTTGTTGCAATTCCGGAAAAACATTAGCAATGAGATCCACATGACGATATTTTGACAAACAATTTTGGCATTTTTTCAAATAAAAGCAGAGTAAGAATTAACATCAGCGAGTAAGATCTAAAATAATAAAGTAACAGCTAACCACAAAAATTACGGATAACCTCAAAAATGTGAATAGTATTATACTGCATGTAATGGAATCCCAGTTGAGTTTCTTTTCGTGTTAATAAATGACCAAAAACTCTTAGGGTTATTCTTAATATTTGATTCAAGAGACGAGATGTATTGCTTGTATAAAAATTTTTTCAAAAACTCATACTCCCTTCTTATTTGTTTGAACTGTTCATTTAAATGAATTGAAGATTTTTTAATTTTATTAAGTTTATTCATGACATTTTTCAGTCTTGATATACTTTTGTTGAACCAAATAGGTTTATTTGAACTTTTAAATAAAGTTTTTTTAGGAACGTAAGAAGAAACCGCTGAATCTAAAATGTTCCGAAACAGAGTAAAAGCTTGTTTAGTATGTTTACTGCTTAAGATTTGTTGCCAATTTACTGTGTTTAAATAAGTTTTTATGGAATTATAATCAGCTTTTTTAAAATCATAATAAATAAATAAATTAAGTGGCGCAACAGTCCATGAAGAACCAGGGCCTAGTGACTTACAACTCTCAACCATCCCTGTGTACGAGTAATGTTGCCAGAGATGGAAGGGACCTACAGTTTATATGCCGAATCCGAACGGCTAATTTGAGAAAGCACTTTTCATGGCAAGAATTACTCTTGGAGGATTTGTCAATTCCTCGCAAGAGGCAGTACCCGTGAAAAAAGTTAGGTGGCACAGGCAGGGATTGAACCCAAGACCCCTTGCATGACAGTCCAACGCACTTTTTTTTTTTTTTTAAATTCATTTTTATTAATTCACTCTTAAATCTATCTTAAAGCTAGACAAAAATTCATAAAACTAGCCTAATTAACCATAACTTACAACTAACTTACTGGTCCCATACGGACACTCTAAGTTAAACAATAATACTTAATGCTAATGCCTTTCGGCACTAAGATCTATTTAACTTCAATTCATTTTATTTATTTTTGTCTTCATTAGAAAATTTAGAAAAAACTAATGTCAATATCCTTTTTTATTTTTACTTAAAAACTACTTAAAATAAGGTCCTTAATATAAAACTTAAAGCTAACTAAAACTACCTATTCTACCTATAAACTACTTAAAACTAGAACAACCACAGCAGCAAATCTAACTATCTAACGTTTTTTGTTTTTCATATTTTGTTGTCTTTTTTTTTTTATTTTTTTATTTTTTTTTGTATTTTTTTTTGTATGTTTCCGGCCAAGGCCTTAAACCCCATCCCGACTACCCACTATCAAGTGCCGATTGAAGCCACCAAAACTGGTTCTCCTGCTTCACCCTATCAGTTCGGTCCCTTTCGGACACAGCCCTACTGAACCGAAGGACCTCTGCTCCGCCTTGTGCCATGACGTCCCTATTTAACAGGAGTCGCCTATCCACGGTTCGTCGTCTGACGTGGTAGATTAACGGAACTGCCAATCTATCCTGTATCAGACCGCATCTATCTAAAAAGAGGAATGCCTCTGGTGGAATGAAGCCGCTCAAGCGTGCACTTTCAAAATACTCGTCGTTCGGATAGAACGCCCCGAAAATTAAATTGTTGGTCGAAGACATAGCTCTTGCAATGTGACCTCGAACGAGTTTTATCACGAAATTGTCAATTCTGTTGATTCGAGCCCCGTTGTATAGGACCTCGTTGGAATAGTAATGCACGTAAGAAGATTCGGCTGTTCGATATAAGCCGGTACAGCGTCGTAAACACTGCCGCTGGAACACCCGAAACCTCTCCATCTGGGAAGGGGCAACGTTGAACCACACAGGACAACCATAAACGATCATCGGCCGTATGAGGGCCATGTAGCAAATTACCTTCACTCTGGGGTCAAGCCGACTGCTGTAAAACAGCCGTTTCGTCAGAGCGAAGGCTCCTCTGGCCCTGGTCAGAGCAGCATTTATATGTCTGTCGAAATATAAATACTGATCTAACCAGATACCGAGGTACTTCACTACACTTTTGCTCGCTAATGGCTGCCCGTGAAGATCAACGATAACCATCTTGCGCCAATTCCTGCACGTATCCCTCGTGGCCCTAGCCAACGGAGTCCGGAACAGAATTGTCTCCGACTTATGGACATTTATTTTCAGTTTCCAGTCGTCGCAATATCGCTGAATCTTGTCGAAATCACGCTGCAAGAGAATTCTAATAACCTCAACCTTTCGGGCCGTTCTGTACGCAATAAGATCGTCGGCGTACGCAATTGCCTTTGTAAGACTACCTATCAGATCGCTGGTGTAAATGCTGAAGAGAATCGGCGAGTTCACCGCTCCCTGTTGAAGACCATTTTTAATTAAGAATGTTGTGGTAGAAGTTACATTGCCACTTTTGACAACAAACTTTCTACCGTTAAGCATATCAGTTAAGCTCAGTTTTAGGTAAAGACCCTCTAACCATACGGTGTCAAAGGCCTTTTCCAAAGCAACCAGAACAGCACCTGTGCATTGTTGTTTTGTTTTATTCCATTGGATATCAGAAACGAGTTTAGACGCAGCATGAATTGTGTCATGACCCGCCTTGAACCCGAACTGTTTATCCGGAATTATTTTGTTGTCCGCAGCCCACTTAGTCAGAGCCCTATTAATGATTTTTTCGAAAACTTTGCTGATGCTCGGAAGAAGACTTATCGACCGAAGATTTGACGGGTTGGAGTTGTCCTTTCCCTTTTTCGGGAGAGGATGAACCACAGCGGCCTTCCAATGCACTGGATAATATGCATTATTCAGTGCATTATTGAAGAGTGTGGTGTAAATGTCAATTGCCTCCATCGGTAAATGTCTTAGTACAACGTTGGATATACCATCGACACCTGCTGACTTTTTATTTTTTATTGAGTTGAAGATGAGCTGAAGCTCAACCTTCGTCACTAACAGGGGACTTGGTCCCGTTTGCTCGGCGATTATGGCATTTGCCAAGGAATCGTCATCGAACCGCATAAAACCGCGGTTCTCAGATCGCCAATGTGTTATATCATTTCGAAGATAAAAGTGATTAAGTAGGGCTCTGTTTTCCAGGTCGTGGTTGGGGCGAATGCTAACATTCACCTTGTACACTTGCTGGAAAGCAGCTCCCACCGCCTCCACTTTTTCCTTCGGATCTTCAATTATATAAAAGTCATCGTCAAAGATGGCTTCTTCTGGATCTATTTGCGCTGTCATGAGTACGTCTCTGTTCTCTTCAGTTTTTTGGAGTTTCAGACACGGAAGGTCATTGTCGTTCGTCCAACGCACTAACCATCACGCTACGGGTACTACTTTTTAAAATCATACAATTGTGAATTATTTTTAGATTAAGATTCATTCAAAACTGAAAAATTAAAAATTATTTCAACTGCATTGTGATGAATGCTATTTTCTAACATTTTATAAGATGGTTCATTACATTGAGTTTCAAGGCAATTATCAATAAAAATTAAATCCAAAATACGACCAATAGAATTAGGAATATTGTTAATTTGATACATATTTAAGGCTGATAAACTATCAATAACATTATATTCATAATCTTTGACAATAATATAAGAAAATAATTGCTTTTCATCATCTGAGAATTTCCAATTAATATTAGGCAAGTTAAAATCACCAACAACTACAAAATAACAATTTTCATCTTTATCATTAGCAATTTCTACAATATTTTTAATGTGAGATTCATACAAAAGATTTTATATGATACGAAAATATATAAATGAATACATTTAAAAGATTGGATAAATAGATCTACACAAACACAAATCTGATCAATTTCGAAAGAATTATAAGGTAGTTTAATTTCTCTACATGTAAAATTTGATTGAACAGCCAACAAAACTCCTCCTCCTCTAGTTTGACCAGTTTGACGATCTTTGCGAAAGACGTTGTAATCGGAAGGGAAATATTCACCATTGAAAAATGTCCTCATTTAACCAAGTTTCAGTTAAAGCTATAATGTCGTATGGACAGTCCTGGGCAGCAATAAAGAAATCATGCGATTTGGTTCTCATACCGCTCGCATTATGATAAAAGATGGAAAAATACTTGTCGAAGCTAAAAATTTGAAGATCATTCATTATGTTGACATTTGATTTTGTTTTTGGCCTAGTCCGTTTTTTGGATGGTTCAAAAACTGCTTAACTATATCATCAATAACCTTTAAGCATTTATCACATTAAGAATTCATTTAGAATTCATTTTAAATAAATAATTTAAGAAAGCACAAAGAAAACACAGCTGGCTTCTTTAGAACTTTTCAAGCATACTTTCTCACATTTAGTCCTCAGTCAGTGGCTTGATTGTAGGCAAACGAAATATCAGTCTGAGATTCCCATCTTGTTAAATTGAGTATTTTTGATTTATAGTAACTGCAAGTAAACTATTGCACTACAAACTAACTCATGAGTAGTTCAACTAGGTTCATTTTCAATCGATATATTAATGATTTTGAATTGAAATTTTGTTTTGAGTCAAAAACCGTAAAAGCTTAAACGTATTTTATTTTTTCAATTTCAATCGTGGATAATTTTTAAAGAATTGATTTATTAACTTCCCATAGGAAGTTATTGTAATGGGTCCGGTTTGTCGAATTGAAAATTTTGACATTTCTCGACGTTTAAAGATCCCTAGAGTCGAAATAAAAGATTTTTAGAAAGATGTATGTGCGTGCGTGTGTACGTACGTCCGTACGTCCGTACGTCCGTACGTTCGCGACGTTTTTTTCGTCGTCCATAGCTCAAGAACCAGAAGAGATATCGACTTCAAATAAATTTTGTTATACAGATAATAAGGCAGAAAGATGCAGAAAGGGCTCTCAAGAAAATTGCGTGGGTGGTTTTTTTACCATAGCAGTTTAAAAAAAAGGTGAAAATTTTGGTTAAACCTAAATATCTCATGAACCAATGACGCTAGAGACTTGAATTAAATTTTATATTATATATTGTAACGTTATACAAAACAAGTATATTTTTGGAAAAAAATCCTGTCACCTCGAAAATTTTACGACTAAAATATGATTTCATCTCCAAAACAATTTTGTGCAACGACGAATGGTGTTTTTGACATCTGATAAAATTTTGAGAAAAATCGATTTTTGATTGACAGTTTTTTTTTTTTTTTTTTTAAATAAAAAACCTAAAAAAAAAAACAATACTAAAACTTGTAAAAATTTACTTTCGACTTAAAAAGCTTTTTAAAAATTAAACATTTTGGCTTCAAAATTATTTTATTTCACAGAAAATATTGTTTTCGATATTCAGTCATTTTTTTAAAAAATCCAACAGTTCGTTTTTTTTTCATAAAAAAATAAAATCTACAAAAAATAGTACGCAAATTTGGTAAAAATTGATACAAAATAGACAAACTTTTAAGCCAGACAAATCGACAAAGGGGATGGGAAGTTATCAGTGTGGGTCGCATCCCAGCCTCTTTTTTAAAAATATTATGAGACCTTTTAAGATTTTAAAAATCCTTGTAAAATACATTTTGTATGAATCCAAAACTAAAGAAGAAATTTATATAAACAAAATTAAAACACTTCGTCCGACAAAAGTGTTTTAAATTGACATTTTTTCACAAAAAACAATACTTTGAACAAAGGACTATAAAATTCATTAGATAAGATGGTGCCTTAAAAATGTAAAAAAATTGTAAATCGTAATCATTTAAAGAAGTTCGAAAAGTATTGGACCACAAATTAAAGTTTAAGAGGTTCGCCTACCTTCGCGCTCAAATTTCGGGTTTATTATTCAAGTATGGATTGCAAAAAAAACTACACATTATATTTGATTTGATTTTTTTTAAATAAAATTAGCTCTTGACGCGTCGTCGTTGAAGCGATTTGAAAAAAAAATTGCATGTTTTTTAATCTTAAAAAGACTGTAAGAAAAGCTTGTGCCTAGACCTACCGAGATGTTTTGTGAATAAGTATCTAACGCTTTACAGATTTAAGATATCTATAGTTTCGTCAAAATCGTGCCAACAGTTTTGAAAAACACTACTTTAAAACTCGTTTAAAGACAAGTGTTACAATGAAAAAGGCATGGCGTGGCCAAATTTACGATATCTCGTAAACCAGCATGCTTTCGATCAAATCCTTCGCATAGCATGTTTTTATTTATGTCTAGAAATATGCAAAAAAATCGATTTTTCAAACCGCGAAGGTAGACGGCTCCCTTCAGCTGTTTTTTGACCAGATATTCCAGACATAAAATCAAGGTAGTAATATTTTTCTGAGGAGTTTAATCTATGCAAAATAAAACAGACAACTTGATTTTGTAAGAAATTTAATAAAAATAATTTTAAAGTCCATAAAGTAGTACCCGTGGCATGATGGTTAGTGCGTTGGACTGTCATGCCAGAGGTCTTGGGTTCGATCCCTGCCTATACCATCTAAAGTTTTTTTCACGGGTACTGCCTCTTGCGAGGAATTGACAAATCCCCCAAGAGTAATTCTTGTCATGAAAAGTGCTTTCTAAAATTAGCCGTTCGGATTCGGCATAAAACTGTAGGTCCCCTTCATCCCTGACAACCAGTACTCGCACACAGGAATGGTTGAGAGTTTTAAGTCACCAGGCTCTAGTTCCCAACGGACTGTTGCGCCACCCAATTTATTTATTTATAAAGTCCATATCTTTCTCTATTTTCAAGATATTTATGCCAAAGATCAACTTCCATCACTTTATATCACCCATTTTAGAAATTCCTCTATGCATATATTGATTTTATTATCTGTAAACAAAAATGTGCTAGTTCCTCGCATTCACAGACATCTCTCTAAAAAAAAAACATAAATTAAGATTCTGTAGAACTTGAAATGTTGAGAAATGTAAAAATTTTCAATTTAACAAATTTGACTCATTACAATAACTTCCTATCGGAAGTTAATTACTCAAAACTCCAACATTTTTTAAATACCCGAGAAAAACTCTTCACTTACTTATCCCAATTCAACTATTATAATTTATAACTATTAATTCCAAACCGTGTCACATAAACACCTGTTAAATAAACTAAACCGCTTATAAAAGCTAATTGAAACAATAATCATAATAGAAACGCAAACAAAACCTGATGATGACTTGTTTTTGCATAATAATGAATATGGAAACAAAATCACATTTGCATAAAATTACGTCTAAAGGTATATGTATCTATAGTTTGAAAGCACACACATTAATAATATTAAAACGAAAAATGGCTTTACAAACATGCATATACACTTCGTACATAAAACCAGGATTGCCAGATTGGGCTATCTTCTTCCAAAATTACAAACACAAAAAATTAGTATGACAGCCCGACCAAAATTGGGCTAAAATAGCCTGAATATAATTTTGGGCGATATTTTTCTATGCACAATTAAATAAATGATTTAGAAACGTTAACTGTGTTAATACATCAAATATGTTCATGAATAAGAAATAATACTTTTTTTCAGTTGTTTTTTTTTTCTTAAAATAAAAATAAGTTTGTAATGAAATTGGGCTATTTTTGGGCTACTTTTTCTGCCCTGATTTTGAGCTAATCATATTTTTAAGTTGTACAACGCTCGGTATTTCAGGACATGGCAACCCTACTTAAACCCCCTAAACTTTTGCATTCAAAATGTTGCTCTAACTCTCATTGAACGTTTACTCTCGTGTGTAGGTGTTGATTGTTAGGTATTTGTTAATAAGGGGACTTTAGCTGAAATATACAAAAGTGAGGTGCATTTCACGTCTGGTTTTGACATTTTCATAAATTTAATGACAAAATCTCCAATCACGTTTATGGCACAATAATTATATGGATGTATATGGATAAACAAAACTTATATGCACATCTAAATGCATTTTCAAAATATAGATGTAGGTACTGTACATTGTCCATATATGACCATCCAGTGGAATATTGTCATCACATCACACAATCGGTGTCTCTATTGTGTACGTGCAAATATTTAAAGCGTCATGACAGGAATAAGGATTCGTGTCGAATATACAAAATATTATACTATGTTAAACGGGTTCATACGGTCAAAATGATGATAAAATCAAAATTTATACAAAAGCTATTTTACAGGGCCACCTCGAGATAAGTTGCGGGGTTTCTTAAAGATGTTTCTATATAGGAGATGCAATATTAAATTAGGTGGAAGGAAGGAAGGTTGAATTCTTGTGTCTTTACCAAGCAGCTGATTGTGAAACGTCAAAATTATTCTCCACTAACTTTGTAGCCGAAATTTTGACACTACGTCGGAGGGAAAATTTGTACTCATTGGAAGTAGTTAATCAGAATGATTTCACTACGTAGTGACTACATTAGTGAATGCGCCCATTGTCGCTGGCCACTTGGCCGGATCTTTGTTCGCATTTTGTTAAGGTTAAAATTGAAGGTTGTGCGGAGACTAGAGCATTTGGTTTTACATTCGTTGAAGGCCAAATCAATGGCGTCAACAACGTTTAGGTAGTTAATACACCGTAGGACCTGCATTCCACAAACATCGCCTGGATTAGATCTCCAGGAGAAATTGTAATGTTTTTTAATGCGTACAATTCTTTTCAAATCATTTTTTTATGACTTCTTTTTCGTTATTTTGAAAAAAAGGGACTTCTTTTTTGTTTCCATTTTTGAAGCTGTTAAATTCTTTCGAAATCTTGTAAATTTTCCTTGTCGTTGTTTCCTGCTCAAAAACGTTGTGCCAGTAAAAAATTGGATGATGCTGTTGTTAAGAACATCATCCAATATCCAATTAGTGGACAATCGTCTAATTTTTTGAAAACATAAAAATACTAGGTATGTTGAGACGATTTCACACGATTGCAAGAATTCAGTCGATTTTTTGATAGAAAATGCGCTGACGGTTGGTTGCCAATTTCTTTTCTGTCACTTTTGACAACTTAAATTGGGTGTTAACATGGTTGATAGAAAATTGGATCAAATTGTGTACGTAAAATCTGCCAAAATTGGAAGATTTTCCAATTGTGTATACTTAGCTTTATTTATGGTACCGTTTATAAGTGGCCCTTTAGACTAGGCTATGAGTCACTGGCTTTAATTTCGAGAAGAGTAGTGCACGTTTTTTTTATTATAAATTAAATGTTGAAAGGCTTTGTTTTGATTCCAAATCTCTTCCTTATATTCACAAGCGATCTCTTGTCTTCTAACCCATGGATCTTTTTCACTGATGATAATATCCTTGGCTTTCTTTTCTAAAACCACACCATTGAATTTTGGATGTGAAACTTAAACTTCAGTTGAAGGGTGGCCCATGCCAAAAGACAATATTCATCAGCAATACTGTTATCGAGAAAACTAATCAGCTTTCAATACTGTCAAGGTGTTAACATAGCTTGAATATCAATATAATGTTTCATGTCTTACTTTGTTTTATCTTTGTTTCTAAACGAGTAGTATTCTATCGAATTATTTGTTTAATTACACACTTCAAACGATTCGACCATACTACTCGTATTTCTGGGAATGTCTTTAAGTTTGATCTCGAGAATAATTTAGGACGTACCTACTTTCAAGTACAGAGATTGTTTTCTTAGCCACACATCAAGAATGTTTGTTTCAGCTTTCTGCTAAACATTTAGATATTGTCCCTATTAAAGGTATAAGTATTTTTGTTCAGAAAATCTTTTATATAGAGTTTTTACCAAAGCCCACTTTGTAGACCGTAACCCTAAAAGTGTTTTTTCTATCTCATTTTTAAGTGGATTTATGCAAAGTGCGTCAGATGTTTGTGCAACGTCCATCTTTAAATTTATAAATGCAGCTTATTCCGTCACTTTTTGTAAAAATTCTTATTTAAGTTTGTTAACCCAAAAACAATAAGTTGATAAGGATGTTTTCCACTTGATTTCTAGAGGGCCTAATAAATTGTTATATAGGCGGAGTACGGACCAGGGCCCCACCAGCCCATAGCCCATATTGAATAGGAAGCTTTTTGATACTACGAGGCTTTTATCAAAATTAATTATCATTGATGGTCACAACAATGGCGATGATGATGAAAATGATGATAAATTATTGTGATTAGAAAATGATTAAGTGTGTTTTAACTATGTGAATAAGAGAGTAGAAAACGAGAGATAGAAAGAGGAAAAGATTGACAGACTGCCAATAGCAATGAATTTATTGGAATCTTTAAAAAAAAAACTCTCGATTATGTTATTTTGAATTGATTCTCAGTCCATGTCCGGCCATCATCAATGGTGAAATAGATAAAATCAATTATATTAAGAATCTTGGGAATCCCTCACAGAGTAAACAATTCAACAAAATTCTTTAGATACTCGTATTTGAGTATTATATAATAAGTAAATGTTTCTCTGTGTTAAATAGCTTACATAACATAAGAAATACTTAAACCTACATTTCTATAAAACGAGGCATTTAGAAGATGTAATAAAGGCAACAAGTGTAGATCATGCGAAAATAAGCTGTCAATATACTTTGAGCGAGTGGCATCTTAAATATAGCTATAGATTGATTAATTAATTATACCATTGTTAATGTTTCAATACAATGTTTTCAAATTAAATAGTTTTTTATTTTACCAGTTTGAAAACGCTTAAAATAAATTGAATTACTTGAAAACATTTGTTTTGTACTTACTTATATATATTTTTAGTAACACCAAAGAGAAAGGCATGCATTTCAAATGATGAATTCGGCTAATTTAATTAAATTTATAGTTCAGCTTATGAGGGCTAAAAATAAAATTGTACAGTTTTGAAACATAGCATATACTTATGAAGAGATGTTTTCAAATAAAATAATGAATTTTTAAAATAATCTCTGATTATAGCTGGTGTGGCTGGTCAAGGGATGAGACAAAACAAGAATTTTACTAGTCCTAGTTGTAAAATTTTGACATTTCTCTACGTTTCAAAGTTTTTAAAAACTAAGAACATTTTGTTCAAAAAAATTTCATCTCATAAAAAATATTTTTTTCAACATTCAGTTCCAAATTTTGGGAAATATCGAATTAATTTTTTTTTTTACAAAAAAATTAAAACGTATTAAAAACATTACTAAAACTTGGTACCTAATAATTGATTTTCGACTCAAAAATCTTTTCAAACATGCATAATATTAGCTTCAAACTAAAATCATCTTACTGAAAATATTGTTTCCGATAATCCAAACACTTTTATAAAAATCCAAAAGTCAGTTTTTTTACATAAGCAGCCTTTGACTCCATACCACGAGAAGCACTCTTCTATAAATTATATATGCTAGGGATATCATCAAAAATGATAAATGTATTGAAAGCTTTGTAGCATAATAATACTGCTCGTATCTGGGATGGAAAATGTCTTTCCGAAGATTTCGAAACAACAGTAGGAGTTAAGCAAGGGTGCGTTCTTAGCACACTACTGTTTATCTTATAAAGGGTGTCCCAAAATTAACGCAAGATTTGAATTAAATAGAAAACGCCGTTTTTAGTCTTTTGATAGTTATATTTTTATTGACTCGTAAAGTACATAGAATAGGGTTATGTATGGAATAACACATCGGACAAATGGCCTCCACGGCTTTGCATGCACATGCGCACTCTTTTGTTGAAATTTTCCATGACCATTCTGCATAAATGTGGCTGAATTTCGTTGATGCAGCGTTGAATCTCCTCCTTTAATGCACGGGTGGTTGTGGGCTTGTTGACATAGACTTGTGATTTCAAATAACCCCATAAAAAGAAGTCTAATGGTGTTAAATCACACGATCTAGGAGGCCAATTTTGATCACCGAAACGAGAGAGTACACGACCTGGAAATGTCTCATGCAGTAATTGAATTGTTTCACGGGCTGTATGACATGTGGCACCGTCTTGTTGAAACCACATATTGGACATATCAATATCATCCAATTTTGGCAGAAAGAACTGTGTAATCATGTCGCGATATCGAGCACCAGTAACAGTCACTGCTTGACCAGCATCATTTTTAAAAAAATATGGCCCAATTATGCCTCCAGCCCAAAATCCACACCATACAGTCACGCGTTGTGGATGCATTTGTTTTTCGACAATCACATGTGGGTTCTCCGAACCCCAAATGTGGCAATTTTGGCGATTGACAAAGCCATCAAGATGAAAATGTGCTTCATCGCTTAGGATGATTTTGCTCGAAAAATCAGGTTCCATTTGTTGATGTTCAATAATCCATTCAACGAACTCTCTTCTCTGTCCATGGTCATTAGTAGGGCAACCAAAAATATGTCCTAAAAAACTAGTTTTAAGCGCTTATAATATACCCTTAAAAATCAATTATATGCCCTCAAAATATGCTCAATAAATGTAAAAGATTTTTATAAGAAGCGTGATTTGCTTTAGCAAATTAATTAATAAGAACAATACCAATCAAAAAAAGAAAAATCAAAACTCTTCTTCTTCACTCAAACTTTTTGAAGATAAATAAAACATCCCAAAAATTTGTTTAGTAGCGAAAAGTTCAACTTCGCACACATATATTATTTAAGAAAGAAAAATAAACAAAGTTAACAAAGCAGATTCATTTTTGAATAAAAGAAATTTTGTAATGTCAGAGTTCAATAAAAAAATTTATTGCAAATTTTTGTTGCAGTAAATAACTAACATTTCCCTAAAATTTTTGAAAATGAAGCTTTGTCTGTTTGATCAAAAAACACTTTTATAAATGGAAAAGCTCCGTTCAACGTCAACAGAAGTGATCGGAGCGTATTTGAATGCTAAAACTTCAGCAATTGTATAGTCTTTAACTGCTATGGATTTCTCTTCTGACAAAGCCATTGCAATTATTTTTAGTTTTTCAAAGCCAGCATTTTTTTTCTATTACATTTTCTATTTTTTTCTTCCCTGATTTCGTAGCCTTGCTGTTAATGCTGTAGATTGTCTTCACAGCATCACTTATAATTTGTGTGCTGGAATTGAGCAATAAACCACGTGATTCAAGTTTTGAAATTGATGTTACTAGAAACCCATAGCTTGATGCCAAAAAAATTAAGTCGGCTTTCAATTCTGTTTTTTTTTAAGAAGATCTTTAAAAACTTTTACTGATGCAGCTTCCTCGTTGTCAAAAACATCAAAAATCCGAACAATCTTTTCAAAATGCTTGGCGTAGTAGTTCACCGCTTCGAGCCATGTCCCCCATCGCGTTATGATTAGTTGTGAGGAAGTTCCAGTCCACGTTCTATGTCTCTAAAAGTTTTCACTCTGGATGGAGCTTTATTTTTTTTTCTGATTTTTTGTTTCGTCCCTTTGTTCTTGTTAATGCTTTGTTTTTAATGCTTGCCTTTACAAAAAAAGGAAAAAAATATGCAATAATATGCCTTTTGAAAGCAAAAATATGCATTTTCAGTGAAATATGCAAAAATATGCCCTAACAGATGACGTTTAAAAGACGAAGATTTCAATGAAACGCTTTTCTATCACATCATTTCTATCTCGTGATAATAGTGATTTTAACAAAAAATATGTTCGAACATATTTTTGGTTGCCCTAGTCATTAGGCTTCAATTGTTGTGTTAATTGAATTTTGTAAGCATGAAGACACAGATCTTTGGTGAGTATACGCTGTAGAGAGGTTCTTGAAATTTGCAATTCTTGTCCACGACGTCGAATTGAGGTTCCTGGATTGTCAGCAACACTCTCACGCACTGCTTCGACATTCACATTTGGACGGCTTGTTTTTGGACGGCCAGTGTGTTTGGCGTCTCCAACGGATCCAGTCTCCATGAATTTTTCAATTAATCTCTTCACAGTTGACGAAGTTAAAACACTATTCCGACCATATTTTGTATGAAATTTTCGAACTGCAGCCGCCAAGCTTTCACTATTTTTGAAATATTCTTTAATAATGAAGACACGTTGTTCTCTCGTGTAACGCTCCATTTTTAATAACCCTATACTGTTAGCTCTCAAATTGCTTTTTTTTCAGGGTTGCCAACACTTCACTGCACAAATGGCGGCAAATTCAAATCTTGCGTTAATTTTGGGACACCCTTTACATAAATGATATCACAGATGCTGTTAAAGGTGAAATTGAGCTCCGTCAGACGAAAATTCCAGGTTTATTATTTGCAGATGACATCGTTTTCCTCGCAGAGACAGTTGAAGGCATGCAGCTTATGATCAACAGATTAGGAAGTTATTGTAAGAGTTGGAATCTATCTGTCAACCTGGTTAAATCTAAAATGATGATCTTAAGAAGTGGCGGAGGAAGATATTCACGGATGGAGAAGTGGGCGTTTAATGGACAGGAAATAGAAATCGTAAAGGAGTATAAATATCTGGGAGTGTTGATTACATCGAATTCCAATATGAAAAAACATCTTCAAGGCAAACTAGCAGTGGAGAAGTTTCTACGTTACTTTATTAAAAGATTTTTTAGAATACCCGCTTGTTCCCCAAACTATATGATTTATTTGGAGACTGGTATACCGCCTATGTTTTTGGATACTCTTAAGCTTCATTTCAACTACATAATACGAGTATTAGCAATGCATGAGCAGAGAACACCAAAAATAGTACTTATGCACTTATTGTCGATTGAAGGAGGATGTGTTCAAGAGTGGAAGAAACTGGCATCCGAATGTGGAGTAAACCTGGTATTTACAGTTGAAGAGCAAGTGGAATCGCTAAAACCAAAATTTGATGAATTGCTAAAGAAAAAATGAAACCGAATGTATCATAAATTCATGGAAGAAGCGCAGAATTCGCAGTACAGGTTGTATTATAGCAAATTGGACCACTACTTAAATGAAAGAACATACTTTTTAGCTAACCATTCTACGGAATTAATAAGTACAAACTTTCGATTAAGGGGTGAATTATTGAACCTCAATTTCATACCACACCGACCAGAGTTAACAATTATATGTACCTTATGCAACCGTTATGAAAGAGAAGATGTGTTTCATTTTATGACAGTCTGTTCCGTTTTAAATGAATTTCGAGTGCAGTATTTTGGAGTTCAGTCATTGGAATTAGAGGAAGTGCTAAAAATTTTAAATGGATCACGTGGCTGGGAAGTACTTTTTAATTTCACTAGAAAAGCATTAAAATATCGAAATTGCATTGTAAACGAAAATTTTTGAAACAAGAAAGAAAAATATGTATATCTATGTTAATTAATAATCAAAATTAAAATAAGAATTTAAAATATGTCATTATTATTATTTTTATAAGTCAATAATAATAAAAAAATAAAAAAAAAAACATAAAAATTCAAATCTACAAAAAATAGTACGCAAAGTAGCTAAAAATTGATATTCGTTTCTCGATATCTCTTGAATAAATGAAGACATTGACTTCAAAATGGGTAAATGTCGTGGCGTTTGCTGTGTGACACGTAGTGCCATCCTGTTGGTACCACATGTCGTCTACTCCATATGGTTCAATTTGGGCCATAAAAAATTAGTTATCATCATTATGTAGCGCTCGCTGTTGACTATGAACGCCTAACTAACGTCGTTTTCAAAAAAGTACGGATCAATTACGCCGCGCCGCGCCGCCGCCAGCCCGAAACCCACACCAAACTGTAACTATTTTGAGGATGCATTATTACCTGGTGAACCTCGCGTAGGTCGGTGTCGTCCCATATACGGCAATTTTGCTTGTTACCACAGCCATTCATCGAAAAATACGCTTCGTCACTAAACATGATTTTTTGGCCAAAATTGGGGCCCTCTTCCAAACGATTCCAAGTCCTGTTAGCGAACAAACGGCTTTGTCTATGTTCAAGAACTTTGGGCTCCTGGGTCAGTTGCATCTTGTACGAGTGTAGGCCCAAGTCCTTACGCAAAATTCGCCAAGTTGAAGTCTGTGAAAGGCCGAGTTCTTGTGCACTGCGGGGAATAGACTGTCAAAAACAAAATGGCCACCACGAGGCGCCAAAATCTACCCACGCCAAAAAAAACTCTATACCTATAAGAAATATAGTATTAGGGAACAGAGAAATAAATTGACTTCAAATAATTTGTCTCACACAAAATATTGTTTTGAATATTTTATTAAAGTTTTAAGTAAGGCAAATCGACAGACGCGATGGGAAGTTATCAGTATGGGTCGCTTTCCAGCCTCGTTTTAAAACATGTTCTTAACTAAAATAATCCCTGATCAGGTCAGGACTGGTTACAGGATGAGACCCAACAGGAATCTCGGTCTCGTTAAAAATCGAAAAATGTCAGTTTTGCCTCGATCACGTGGTAATTGTAGTGAACAATATTGGTTAATGTTCGTAAATTTCGTATAGATTTTTAAACTCATGTTAATCCGAGACCTGCTGAGATGACCTTTATAACCTTCTTCCGTATGCTGACCGACTGAATGATTTAATGTCCGAGATTTTTTGACACCAAACGAAGATGCTGAGGTCTTAGAGTCGTGATTTCAAAATCAATCGTATGTTGTTTTGTTTGTCCATTGAACTAAAGGGGTTCTTTAAAAAAAACAATATGCTATCAGCTTTTTGCCTAAATCTTAATACAAGGGTTTTTGTAGAGATATCTGCGTGTGCGTGGGTATGTTGGATAGTTCGTAGTTTTGAAAAAAACTTCTTTGTTCTTTCTTCTCCATGTCCCAAAAAAAATAATTTACAGGAAGTATTTTCAAAAAAATCTAGTAACTTATTATATGAAATTTAAAAAAGAAATTAACAATTTCAACCTCAAATAAATATTCTTTTCTTTTTACATACTATGACCTCCTAAAGGGTGTATTTATAGAGGTATAGAACATTGAAATGGAATAAAACAATGTTGATTTTTTTTTAAATCGACTTAAAATATATTTTATTGAAAAGATTATTATCTAGCATTATAATTAAAAAAAAAAAAATTCTGACATATGAGCGCTATGGCTGTATTGGACTGAGTCTAATCTAGAGGTTCAATTTGTTGTGATATTTTCCAACATATGTAGCTGAATGAATGTTATCTTCTAAACGGCTTCACAGAAAATAGTCAACTGGCTCTAAATCACACGATCTTGGAGGCCAATTGACGGCTCCGTAACGTTTAACTATGCGGTTATCAAAAATTCCCTCAAATAAGCTGACAAAATGGCCGCCAATTTAAAATAGTGTTGCCAGCTCAAAGTTATCAAAAAAAAAACAACCACTACTTAATTTGTATCAATTTAAAAATTGGTTGAATATTTTCCGAACAATAAATTATGTTACCTTCAGCATAATCAAAAGATGTTCAAAAACTTTTAGGACAAAAAATAAAAACTTTAAAAAAATGTATTAAATATGCATAATATTTCTGAGTAAGTTTACTTTGTATAGTTTTTCTTAAATTCAATTCAATGTCTGCTTCCAGGTCAAAGACAACTTACAAAAAACCTACTCATAGCTGGTTTTGAATTATATGAAAGCCTGTGTAGTTGGTATAGATAAGATGTGTATATTTTTATATAATATCTAAAAACTTCTTTAATGGTTTATGTATCAAGTAAAGACCATCTTAGTAAATGCTACTAAAGGGTGTCCCAAAATTAACGCAAGATTTGAATTAAATAGAAAACGCCGTTTTTAGTCTTTTGATAGTTATATTTTTATTGACTCGTAAAGTACATAGGATAGGGTTATGTATGGAATAACACATCGGACAAATGGCCTCCACGGCTTTGCATGCACATTCGCACTCTTTTGTTGAAATTTTCCATGACCATTCTGCATAAATGTGGCTGAATTTTGTTGATGCAGCGTTGAATCTCCTCCTTTAATACACGGGTGGTTGTGGGCTTGTTGACATAGACTTGTGATTTCAAATAACCCCATAAAAAGAAGTCTAATGGTGTTAAATCACACGATCTAGGAGGCCAATTTTGATCACCGAAACGAGAGAGTACACGACCTGGAAATGTCTCATGCAGTAATTGAATTGTTTCACGGGCTGTATGACATGTGGCACCGTCTTGTTGAAACCACATATTGGACACATCAATATCATCTAATTTTGGCAGAAAGAACTGTGTAATCACGTCGCGATATCGAGCACCAGTAACAGTCACTGCTTGACCAGCATCATTTTCAAAAAAATATGGCCCAATTATGCCTCCAGCCCAAAATCCACACCATACAGTCACGCGTTGTGGATGCATTTGTTTTTTGACAATCACATGTGGGTTCTCCGAACCCCAAATGCGGCAATTTTGGCGATTGACAAAGCCATCAAGATGAAAATGTGCTTCATCGCTTAGGATGATTTTGCTCGAAAAATCAGCCGCCAAGCTTTCACTATTTTTGAAATATTTATTAATAATGAAGACACCCTATACTGTTAGCTGTCAAATTGCTTTTTTTTAGGATTGCCAACACTTCACTGCACAAATGGCGGCAAATTCAAATCTTGCGTTAATTTTGGGACACCCTTTATTTTGAGATATATTGTATACACATACATAGCAATGCATAAGAATATATGTATATACAATATACATACATAGTTAGAGTGCGATAAGTCAGTTTGGCTTTAATCCTAAATACACTTCACCTTTTTTCGACCCTCTCAGTTGGGCACTGCACTTGTACTTAAGTTGCTAATACCGGTAGATATATATGTATGTAGCTTTAGCTACCTACGTAAAGCCAGTTGAGTGTACATAAATGTGAAAATTCTCAATTGGATGGGTTGGGTATATAAGGTGGATGAACTGAGAAGGACCCAAAGTGCTGGTAAACTGGTAAACTGACCCTCATGAAGGGTGGTTTAAGATGCACTTGCACTTTACCCAAACATCAACAACAGACCACTTGGGATAATTGAATCACAATAAATATCTTTTGTCTTTCTCTCTATCTTTACCTCTCTCTCTATCTATATATCTATGCGTTTTATACGGTCCTATCCCGTCTTATTCGTCCTTATTCGAAAACGAAGTATGTATATACTCATTGTTTTTTAACTTATGTTGCTTTTATAGGTAGATATGTGAGGCATCAGTGGTGCACTATTTTGTTGTTTTCCTTTTTTCCATTTTGTTTTTTAAATGCAATACGAGTAGGTAAGTGAAAAATACTTATATGGATGGAGGAATTATTTTCCTTCTGCAGCAACTAAACAAGCGAAAAGAAAGCTTTTAGTTTTTATCCTGTTTAAGGTACCTTCCTTTTTCATTAGTATAAAAATAGTTTTAAAAAAATCTCTGAAAACTAAAGTAAGTAATGGATTTCTCTCGATATTATAGTTAAAAGTAGTAATATCAATCGATATGTAGAATAAATTTTGAGCTGCTTTTAAAATAGATTTTTATTATAAGACTCTTTTACAGCAAAACTTGCCTGCCTTTTAAATCGAAACAGAAAAATCTTGGAAATTGTATTGTTTCCCAGTGTACATTAATTTATTTATTTTGTAACTTTATTGCATTTAGTGATTGATGTGAAATTTTGAAAAGAAACACGCAAGGAGTTTTCAAACTACTTCACGAAATAATGGTTCAAAAGATTTGATTGATTTGAAATGAGTGTAAATGAGTATATTCAATAAAATAGAAACATTATTTTTTTTTTAATTAACGAGTGTAATTAAAGTGCCTTAGCCATATATTATATTGCTTTAATAGATCCTTAACAATTCACAGCCAGCATACAAATATGAACTAGGGGTCTTCCACATCCACATCCATGTCCCTAAAGCATCTTGCACATGAACTACGAACTACGAACTGCGAACTGTGGATGTTCGCATATTTTGACTTTTCTTTCACATGGGCTTTATTTCTATTCGCAGACAGCGATGAATTGAATTACCCTTTTCTCCATATTTTCCTCAACCATAATCTTTCACACAAAAACAAAACAAAAGTAGTATAATTTTGAGGTTATGTATCGCGCGAACAATTTATTCGTTGCAGTGTGGATGGTATGTGGAACGCGAATAGAGTTTGACAGTTCGTAGCAACCACACTGCAATTCGTTACTACCAAACTATTTTTACAAAATTTTCCTGTTTTAGAGAACAAAATGCAAATTTTATTATCCTATTATTATTGTCAATTGGTTTCTTATAATTTAAATGTGATTTTGTTTGAAATTGACTTTTTGAAATGTGTAAAATCACGTTTGTTCGTCCATTCGTTCATTCATTGTTCGCTCTCATGTGCTAGGCCTTTAAAGCAATATTTACATGAGCACGACCAACGACCAACGAATGTTCGTCGATTTTGACATTTCTTTCACATGAGAGTTTTTAATTCGTCGCGAATGAAGTTTGAAATTCACCACCGAAACCAAAACAAGAACGATTTTTTTAGGTTAAGTACGCGCGATTTTTTTATTCGTTGCGAGTGTGGATAATGTGGAACGCGAATAAAGTTTGACAGTTTGTATCAACTACAATTTTTTTCGCGACGAATAAATTTGTTTTCTTAAATTTATTAATATATGATATTGAAAAGTAAAAGTATGCAGCATAAATCAAATAGAAACTATATTGCTATCGTTTTGTTAAGAATTTGTGTGGAAATATGTCTTCAAACGTAGTATATAAACTCACATTTTGTAATTCATTCGTCCGTCGTTCGTTGGTCGCGCTCATGTGAATAATGCCTAAGTGGTTGTTGAGTGAAAAGTTATCTGAGCCTATTTTTCGTAGAAAAGTGATCCAATAATGCCAATCCTCCACCATCAGCAACAAACTGTCACGTGTTTTCCAATTCATACATGCGAAAACTTTATTTGTTAACTGAAGTCGCAGCCACCAAAAGCATTATATATGATTTTTCGCTGTAAGCGTCAAAGTACTGTATGATTTGAAAAAGAACCCTATATATATGTATGTATGTATGCAAATATAAATAAAATTCTAAACTGGGTCAAACATAATCGTTTAATATCTAAAGAGTCTGCTTTAAAATAGTATTTATGTTTTAATATTTATATATGTATGTATGTACATACATATGTACCTACCTGCAAAATAAATGTATCTTCGAAAATGTAATTTCTAAGAAAACCTTAATTTGAATTTGAATTTATTAAAAAAAATGAATAGTTCTTCCTATATTCCAGTGATTTGACACTTTTAGTTTGACTTTTTCTTCCTATATTCCAGTGATTTGACAGCTTTCCAAACAAAATTTGTTTTGTTTTGATTAAATTTTGTGAAATTTGCGGTGATTTATTCGAAATTTTGTATTTTATTGTGGATTGTGGATAAATTATAAGAAAATTAAAATAAAGCTAACTCACATTTTTATATAATTACAATCAAGAAAGAATCCACGAAATCAAACAATGAATAATAATGAACACTCTTTCGCATGTGAATCCGCCAAAAAGAAGCTATCGGATTTTAACTCGCCAACAAACATTTGGCGTTTTTCTTTTTTAGTTCAAAGCTGAGCTCTGAGCAGAGTCTGAGCGAACAGAGTAGAGTAGAGTTCTGAGCAGAGTATGTTCAGAGCTCTCTGATTTAATTATGAAACAACTTGAGCACTGAACTGTCATGATTTTAAATGTAGGGCGTTTTTCTTTTTTAGTTCAGAGCAGAGCTCGAACTGTCAAAAAAATAATTGTGTTTCTTTTTGAGCTCTGATCGTTCAGAGCTTCAAATTCGTGTTTCTTTTTTAGTTCTGAACATGTTCAGAGCGCGCTCTGTGAGCTCAGAATAAAATAACAGAGTAAACGGAGTAAAATGCTGAACACAAACAATTTGATATCTGAAAGCCGGGAAATTAAAAAAAAATCATCATCAAAACAATAAAAATGGCGGAAGAGGCTGGTTGCTCTGGTGCAGAAGGTAAGATAATTTTGGAAAAACTAATTGCATGTAGCATTTTTATGAATCAAATTTATTTCAGGCGTCAAATGGACCAACGAGATGACAGTTTTTTTGATTAATTTGATTAAGGAAAATTTTGAACGCCTTCAAACAACAGTGAAAAAAACAATATACCAAAAAATTGCCCAAAAAATTAGCGAAGCATTCAATGTTAAAATAACATTTGAGCAGGTCGACTCCAAATGGAAAGGCCTGAAGCGACAATATAAAAAAATGAAAGAAGAAAACGACACGACAGGAAACAATAGGAAGTATTGGGTGTATTTTGATTCCATACACGACATACTGTTTCGAGCACCCGAAATTCATCCGCCGGCTGTTATTTGTTCTGAAGATTCTGGCGTTCAAGTGGCAGAACACTTTGTTGTAGAAGAACCAGATATCATCCTAGAGCAAACTTCCATGACTAATTACAGGAAGAGGAAGAATAATGATGTCGAGGATAGGATAGAAAGACGACATCGCGAGAGAATGGAAGTGTCTAATAAATTTTTAGACTTGTTCCAAAAAATGGTAGATAAGATGTAGCAGTTGTTTGCTCACTTGTTTCATCCTTTTTTTATCCTTTTATGAATTATTTTATTTTATTTTTAATTCTTTTATGAAGTTTTTCTTTTTTTAATGATTTAATGATTGATACTCAAATGTGATAATGACTTTAAGTACAAAAACATATAAATAAATAAATATTTTTCTATGTATACAAATATAATTCTTGTTTTATTTTATCATATCATATGGATCCATATGAAACGATACGATTTTTTTTCGAAATATCAAATGGAATTGAAAATGGTTTTGAGAACCAGTAATTAGATTGAGGTTGAAAAGCGTTCCAATCATCAAAATCCGTTCAGAAACTTTCAAATTGTAGCTTTTATGAAGTCTGTTTGAGTTTTTCATAACTATAAATAATTCAATTAAAACACTATATATGGACATTCTTTTTGAAACTTATATATTTTTTGTGTATATGATTTTACTATTATTTGTATTAATTGAACTTTAAAAATACTTTTTGTTATCATATACATAGCTTTAAAATAATGCATTCATCAAACTTTCTCTTTTTGTTTGAGCTGTTTGCATGTCGATAGAGTCCGCTTCACGGTCATCGTCAATATTTTCGTCGTCTTCAAGAATGATGAAGTCTTCTGCCGTATCGTTGTATGCTATACATATATTATGTAAAATACATGAGGCCATAATATATTTCACAATTGATATAGGCTTCAGTGAATTTATATTGAACAGTCTCCTCCACCTGCCTTTCAGCAATCCGAATGCGCGCTCAATTGAAACACGACATTTGGAATGAATCCTATTAAATATTTTGTTTTCATCCCTCAAACGCCCATTATCCTTGTAAGGAGTTACCAGCCACTGCTTCAGAGGATACGCTGAATCTCCCAATAGATGCTGCTCTTCATGTATGTAGAATTCACCTTCAATAAATTTCATTTAATTAACTTAATATGTTGAAATAAATAAACTTAATTTAGTAAGACAACCTGAGTTGATTTTATCTATTATTTTTGATCTCCTCAATAAGAGCGCGTCATGAATTGAACCTGCTTCGCCAGTATAGCAGTACGTAAACTCCAGTCTGTGGTTGCAAACTCCTTGCAGTAGAACCGAATGGAATCCTTTCCGATTTATATAGGAGTTGGGGGATATAGTCGGTGCTCTAATTGGTATATGGCAACCATCTATGGATCCAATTACTCCTGGAAATATTTAATTTCAAAAATAATTATAAAAAATAATTATATTACATAATATTAAACAAATTGTGATTCTTACCTGGTAAACGGGTTTTCCGCAAATAATGCGCAGACGTTCTGGCAGCCTCATCTGAATTAGGCCATTTTATAAACCTCTTCGTCCTATTTAATTGAATGAGATTATCACAAATGCTGGTGATAATTCGGAATACGTTTGCAATGCAAACGCCGAATCTATCTGCAATCGATCTATAATCATACCTTTAGTTAAAAGTATATTGTAATAATACATTAATACAAACCTCATGCATTCGGGATTGCCTAAGTACCATAAAGTTATCATAATTTTTTTTTCAATATCGGTAGATTCCCTACCAGGTCCATAATTATGTTGTTCCATAGCAAGAAGTTCTTGGCACAACATATCAAATACATTCGGATTCACTCGAAAATGTTGTTTGAAAGTCTTGTCAGAGAATCTCGGCACCACTTCTTCGGCATACTTCTCATTTTTTATAATTCGCCTTGAATTAATTTCCACAGTATTGTATTCATCTTCTTCATCTTCATCATCAAAAAACAAACTAAATGCTTCCCTTAAAATAATAGCTTTATCCATTTTTGTTGAACAATAAACTAGTTTTACTTTTCTGGATTAACAAATATTTACGTTTGATAGTCTGACATTTAGAGTTGGTTAAACATCGATAGTTTCCACTTTTGATAGTATCGATAGTTTTGGGAAAACACTATCGATACTATCGATACTATCGATCGTTTTACTAAATATCTTAAAAAGCATTAAAAAAGGCGTTTCTATTAGGTACACATCTTTTGAATAATAAAAAATGTCTGTAGTGATTGAACAGAAAAAAAATAGCCTTGTGGTAAAATAATTTGAAAGTATTGAAACTATCGATAGTGTGTTCGATAGTTTTTAGAAACTATCGATGTACGCGATAGTTTTTTACTATCGATACTATCGATAGACTATCGATGTTTAACCCACACTACTGACATTTGACATTTCAAATCATGACAGTTTAGTGCTCAAGTTGTTTCATAATTAAATCAGAGAGCTCTGAACATACTCTGCTCAGAACTCTACTCTACTCTACTCTGTTCGCTCAGAGTATGCTCAGAGCTCAGCTCTGAACTAAAAAAGAAAAACGCCCGTAGTCTTTTTGAAGGCGTTCAAAATTTTCTTTAATCAAATTAAATAAAAAAAACAGTCATAGCGTTGGTTCATTTGACGCCTGAAATAAATTTGGTTCATAAAAATGCTATATGTAATTAGTTTTTTCTAAATTATCTTTTCTTCTGCACTAGAGCGAATAGCCTCTTCCGCTATTTTTATTGTATTGACGATGATTTTTTTCCCGGCTTTCATATATCAAATTGTTTGTGTTCGGCATTTTACTCCGTTTACTCTGTTATTTTATTCTGAACTCACAGAGTGCGCTCTGAACATGTTCAGAACTAAAAAAAGAAACACGAATTTGAAGCTCTGAACGATCAGAGCTCAAAAAGAAACATAATTATTCTTTTGACAGTTCGAGCTCTGCTCTGAACTAGAAAAGAAAAACGCAAATTATGACATTTCAAATTCGCCTTCGAATTCGTAATTGGTCGAATTCAAAACGAAGAAGGCAAAAGCGAAAGCAATAATTGAAAAATGGCAAACTCGCTAGCAAAACGATTCGCCGCGAATCCCATAATCAGGCCCCTGCTTACGTGTCACTTCATAACTAAAATCCAATACGCACAAGAGTCTGACTGTAAACAACCTATGAATAGCAATTTCTTGTACCTGTTCGTATGCTTGTTTTTTGTTTAACTTTAACGAAAAAAATAAACTAAACGTAGGAACCAAAAACACTCTATATGAAGATATAAATCTCTATATGAAGATATAAATCTTGTTGTATTTGTAATGTGGACAGATTCAAAGAGAAGAATTGACGTATTTTCACGCATACATAGAACCAACTACTGACTTTTTAGGGGAAATTTCATAAATTAGACGAGAAATTACACGCACACTAAGAATAATTTTATGAGTCCGATTTCCGGTTTAGCTTGTAGGCAAACCAAGATGTCTACCGAGGATTTATATCTTCATATAGAGTGTTTTTGGTAATAACTCCGTGTTTGCACTGAAAACTTGTAGGAAAGAAGGAATGCGATTGGATTGTAGTAAGTACCTTCTACCTACCAATAACATTCCTTCATTATCATTAACACGTCTTTATCTATCTGTCTGCATAAAGCTGAGCTGAACTATTCTTTATTCGTTTTAGACACCTACCTAACTCCACAACCAATAGGCGATCGCTTTACCTACAATTTAAACATACATGTTCTTCCTCTTTCTTATCTTCAGATAATTTATTTTCCATCCTTGTTCTTCTATGATATTAAAATAAAGCTATCCAAAGGAATAAGCTTTGAACGAACTACTAGTTGAATACACAAACAAGTTTTTTCAACAAATTATAAATTAATATTCAATAAAATACAATTTGTATAGTCTACGAAAAAATTCTCTTTGTAAAAATTAGTTCCGTATGAGAGCCGAAAAAGGGAGACAACCTCACGAAATAATATCGGGTGATTTTTTTGAGGTTAGGATTTTCATGCATTAGTATTTGACAGATCACGCGGGATTTCAGACATGGTGTCAAAGAGAAAGATGCTCAGTATGCTTTGACATTTCATCATGAATAGACTTACTAACGAGCAACGCTTGCAAATCATTGAATTTTATTACCAAAATCAGTGTTCGGTTCGAAATGTGTTTCGCGCTTTACGCAAATTTTATGCGTTTTTTTTTTTAAAAAAGTTCTCAAGCTCTTAAAAAATCACCCATTATGTATTTATTGTCCTCCATTGAAAAGAGGACATTGTTTAATATAATGGGTGATTTTTTAAGAGCTTGAGAACTTTTTTAAAAAAAAAAACGCATAAAATTTGCGTAAAGCGCAAATGTTACGTTAACACTAAGTTCCAGAAAATATCGATTGATGCCGCAATTGCAGAAGATATGGATATTTTATATAAATATTCCCGGTAAACTATAGAACTTTATTATTTCCGCCTTTTATAATTCAATGTAAAATAATTATATTTTAGATAATACAGTAGTTAAGTTAATAGTTAAGGTATTACTATTGAACTAAACATAACATTCATTTATAAAAAACATGTACTCGTTCATATATACAAGTAAAGTCTAATCTAAAAAGCCTTAACCTTGTTAAACACTTTCTGCACACATCCTTTCTTGTTTTGGTTGTTACTGCCATCTATCTGTAACTTAGAGAAAAAGAAGGGAAAAACAAATTCACCACGAACTACCGGTATAACTTCTTCCGTTATTTATTGACAAACAAAAATGTTTTGCTAGAATTAATTTGAATTATAGGAGTATTTTTGTAGATATAAAAACGACAAGATGTTAGCAAAATTAAAAAAAAAAATTCATGAGAATTACAAATATTATAATGAGACTTTAAAAAACATAGCCTTCTTGGCTATCAATAAACAAAAATGAAAAATGTCGCATTTCCCGGAAATGATGTTTTTTTGTGTACTCTTCTCCGAGGTGAAAACATGTATACACCGATACGAATTCAACACGCTATAAAAAATGAGAGTAAGAGGTTTCGAAGAGACGGAGACGAGGAAATTTGGTTCTCTCATTTAGTTTTTTCTCTCTGGTCCAGACTAAATTTCTATTCTCGACAGAAAAATTTCCCTCCGCCATAAGGGTACTATTTACAATATTTATAATCATTAAATAACTGCATAACAAAATTGTTTTGAGAAAAAATGGAAAATTTGTATATAAAAGAATTAATTTAAATAAAACCGATCTAACGATTTTCAAACAAAAAAATAGAAAAATGGAGTTTTTTTTTTTGAAAATCGTTAGATCGGTTTTATTCAAATTAATTCTTTTATATATGCTAGAATTTAAAGAATTAAAACAGTCCAGGATTTAACAACGTTATAAAAGCTGTACTTTATTCAAAGAAGTATAGAGTGATTAATATAACATAAGAAAATAAGAAAAATACTCTAGAATTGCAGAATTGCTATATAATAGACGTGAATTTAGACTTTTATAAACAGCGCACAGTAGTGCTTAAAAGTTATGAATTATAACAATATATAGGGTGTCCCAAAATTAACGCAAGATTTCTTGTCTCAAAAAACCTAGACATCTTGCGGCATTTTTGGCAACATCGCGTATTCCGAGGATGTCGAGATTTTCCGTTTCGTTGATGCAAGTGCCACTCATAGTGGTGGCAAAAAGGGTTTATCTCGCTTTAACGATGCAAAACAGCGGTTTTTTTATTCCCCATTGTACAATGCTGTGTAGGTCGGAATTTAATGAGCTAATCATATTTTGTCGTTGCAGTTCCACATCCGAAGAGGAGGGTTGTGAGTCTGGAAACGAATATGAAAAGCTAAGAGTGCTATCGTCAGCGAAACAATGTATTGGATTAGAAGTAGCAGACAGGAGATCATTTATAAAAATGAGGAAGAGGGTCGGAGACAAAACGGAGCCCTGGGGCACACCAGCATTTATTTTATGGGTTTCAGACTTGAATCCATCCAAAACAACTTGTATTGAACGGTTCGAAAGAAAATTTCTAATCCAAAGAAGAAGAGATTCGTCGATACCGAAAGCACGCATTTTCGATAAGAGAGCAAGATGCCAGACTTTATCAAATGCCTTTGAAATATCAAGTGCAATAATCTTACTTTCTCCAAAACTATGTAAAGATTTGTCCCACTGTTCGGTGAGATGAACCATGAGATCACCAGTGGACCTATTGCTACGAAAACCGTATTGCCGGTCATTAAGAAGCTTCCGTTCCTCAAGATATTTCTTAAGCTGATAATTAATCAGCGTTTTCATGACCTTGAAAAGAAGGGACGTAAGTGCAATCGGTCGGTAATTAGAGGGTGAGGAAGATTCGCCTTTTTTGGGAATAGGCTGAACAAATGCGGTTTTCCATCCACTCGGAACGAGATCTGAGGTGTAGGACAGATGAAAAAGCTTACGCAGTGGTTTTCCCAGCGTTGAAGAACACCTCTTCAGAACAATAGCGGGGATACCATCCGGACCAGCGGATTTATGTATGTTAAGATCTTTTAGGAATACTGCCTTTGGGACATTGCAGTATTTTTTGCCGTAATTTTTGATCATATAAAAATTTGGTCCGTCGAATATAGGCGTTGCAGGCCTTCCTGGCTTGCTTGAACTTATTCCAGTTTTCCTCAGTTGGATTGGCTTTAAAACAACGGAAACTTACCTTCTTGACCTTAATAACCTCTTTACATCTCGCATCGAACCATGCGTTTACCTTAGGTCTGATGCTTTTAACCCTATTCGGGATAAAAGTTCTCATTCCCAGGAGAATCAATCGGATCAGAATCTTCACCTACTTGGGTTTCACTCAATGCCAAAACAGCTGGTCTGTAAGAATTAGCGTGGATGTACACAGACAGAAAATTCGATCTTAGCCCGCAAACATTACTATAATCTTCTCTAAAATTACCAGTCATTGCAATATAAAAAAAAATCCTAAAATCAAAACAGACGAACTTCTAAGTATATCACTGTATAAGATTATTTAAGAGGTCTTTACAAAAGAACCACACTACTACTGTTATGCCTTTAGTAGTGAAGTTAAATTGGTCCGGACCCTAACAATCAAAACAGTAATCTACAATCCATGTGTTATTGAATGAACCAACACATACACACAAATGAGCGAGCTTTCAAAAAGCTTAGCCCAATGCATGCACCTGCTGAGCCACTCAACTGTACAAAAAATGAAAGAAAGAGTGAGGAGGGGAATGCACTTACTGTGTTCTGGTAGGTATTTATATTATTGCCTTTTTCCCTTTGTTGTCACTGTTTTTTTTTTGTTCATTATTATTTTCTGTTGATTTATTGATTATTTTTGTTGATCACTGTTTTTTTGTTTAGATTTTATTTAAGCTTTTTGTTTTTTTTTGTTTTTAAATAAATTAAATTAAACGAGACTGCGACGGGGACGGGAGACAGACAACAATTAATGTAAAACGCAGAACACGACAAGAGGACATGAACCTCCTCACACGGACACGAGCTTTCACTCAGAGAGAAAAAACTAAATGAGAGAACCAAATTTCCTCGTCTCCGTCTCTTCGAAACCTCTTACTCTCATTTTTTATAGCGTGTTGAATTCGTATCGGTGTATACATGTTTTCACCACGAAAAAGAGTACACAAAAAAAACATCAGTTCCGGGAAATGCGACATTTCTCATTTTTGTTTATTGATAGCCAAGAAGGCTATGTTTTTTAAAGTCTCATTATAATATTTGTAATTCTCATGAATTTTTTTTTTAATTTTGCTAACATCTTGTCGTTTTTATATCTACAAAAATACTCCTATAATTCAAATTAATTCTACGAAAACATTTTTGTTTGTCAATAAATACCGGAAGAAGTTATACCGGTAGTTCGTGGTGAATTTGTTTTTCTCTTCTCTTTCTCTGAGTTACAGATAGATGGCATTAACAACCTTCTCTGAGTTACAGATAGATGGCATTGACAACCAAAACAAGAAAGGATGTGTGCAGAAAGAGTATAATAAGGTTATGTTTTTTAGACTAGACTTTATTTGTATATTTGAACGAGTACATGTTTTTTATAAATGAACATATATTATGTTTATTTCAATAGTAATGCCTTAACTACTAACTTAACTACTGTATTATCTAAAATATACTGCATTGAATTATTTTACATTGAATTATAAAAGACGGAAATAATAAAGTTCTACAGTTTACCAGGAATATTTATATAAAATATTCACATCTTCTGCAATTGCGGTATCAATCGATATTTTCTGGAACTTAGTAACATTTATTTGTCATGAATTACTCTTTCAGCTTTTTTATACACCAAAAAAATCAATTATGAAATTTGGCTGCGATAATAACTACATGAACACAGCATTTTCATTGTTTATAGTTATTCAGGTTAAGCCCTTAACTTTGATTTGCATTTATTTATGAATAGCCTAAAACGTTTAGGAAACATCTATGAATAAGCCACAATGCACTTTCAGAAAAACTGTAGTTAGAACTTTCCCTCACAGATTTTTCCTTGTCGCTATATAACTGAAAGATAAGTTATAAATATTTAGAACTGGAAAATTTATAAAAATGATGCATAAGACTTAAATTTTGGTTGAAGAACAAATTTGTATATTCTTTTCACAAAACCACTGACCCAGCTTATGTAGTTAAGCCTTTAAAAGCAACACACTAGCTTAGTGGAAGGCAGTAAGAATAGCTTATCACCTATTCACAAATCTTATGCACTGAAAATTGGCAGAAGTAACAAGTTGACGGTCTTTTTATTTAGTCTCTACTTAAATCACTTATTTTCAGCATTTTGGAAATGTCGTGAGTAATGTAAAGAAAATTAACAACGAGTATAAACAAATAAAATAGGAATGGAAAAAAGAGATGAGTATATAAAAATGTTTTCAATATTCCATGTTTACATTCTGTAACTCTCGTTTTCAATGTTCCTGCAACTCTCACATCGACAAAATTAAGTCGATAAACTCTGAAAATTGAAACAAATCTGAGTTTTTTTTGCATCTTTCAACGGTCTGAGCGAAAATTAAACGCATAAACGCAGCTAATAATACAAATAATAGTTGAAGTGCTTTCAGAGTTTTATGTTTCTAGGTCCTAATTCTCATTGGACTGTTGCACCACCTAATTTATTTTACTTACTTAATGATTAAAACTGGCTTCAAATAACTAACTAATATTTATCTAAATGCGTAATTTAGAATTGTTTCTAAATCTTCATTGTTCTGGCACCTAACAAGAGTAATTAATTTCACTTTATATTCGAATGATATTACTCTCAAACGAACACAATGAGAGTACCAAAAAGTTGTTCATACACAATTTTTAATTTTCTTTGAACACCTCTGAACAGCTGACTACATCCGCCATTTTTCAAAGGTGCTCGCCATTTTTCAAAGGTGGTCGCCATTTTTAAAAGGTGGTGAGCAGTGAGATAAGAGAGAAAAGTTTTTTCTCTCTCGTGGTGAGTATGTACATAAACTTGCATAAGTATTTGTTCCCCACATTTTTTTTATATGGAGTTAATACATATGCAAGTTGGTGGCCAAATCACAGCTTGTAGGCAAAAAGAGAGCAACCGTCGAAGTTGGTTCTCTCTATTAGTTCTTTCTCGATGCTTTCACTGACAACTGACAACAAAGTTATTGTAAACTGTTAAATATGTCGAATGGAAAATTTTAACACTTCATGGTGTCCACTATTTTTTAAAATAAAATTCTCTGGCTGATTTCAAAATTTTCCCTGACCAGAAAATATAGTTCTTAAATATTATTTATTTATTTATGTTTAATTTGTATTAAGTACTTATGTATTAAGTATTAATTTTGCTCTTTAAATGCAGTGATAGTAGGTTATACTTGCTCAGAGCTTCATAAATGAGAAAACAGTAAATTTAAATTCTATATGGACAGAACAAATCACGATAATTTTAGTATTGAAAACTCAATACAATACAAACATTTTTTAATGCTCAAATTCACTTCAAAAAGAGATCTCAGTGTTCAAAGCAAACTTTGTTCAGGGCGTGTTCACCGGTACAAGTAAATTCCATATTCCAGTTGGTTTGCATTTCGTTCTAGTTGTTTTTGTGAAGAGTAAGAAGCATATATCTGAAGAACTAGTGGAGATATCGACATCTAATATTTTTAACCCCCTTTCTTTTGAGAACAAAAATGTTTTTAACATCTCATAAAAGGTTTAGAAAATCCGAAGAGATGTTTTTTTACAAAATCTAAAAACCTAAAAAGTACTACTAAAAGTTAGTAAGAATTGTTTTTCGACTCGAATATCTTGGCAGCAGTTGGCAATTATTGGATTAGTTTTATCTTTTAAAAGAACATTGTTTTTAATATTTGGTAAAATTTTTAGAATAATCCAATTGAGAGATTTCTTATTTAAAATAGATTTACAAAAAAAAAACTCTACACAAAATAGGTAAAACGGATTTCCGATTCGAATTGCTCGAAAATAAATACAAAAAGTAATTTTCTGAATTCCAATATGCATTTTTTTATAAAAAAAAATAAAAGTCTTTAGTAGAAAACCAATTATTAGTAAAAATTTTCTACTAATAATTGGTTTTCTATTAAAATATCTCGGAAGTCGGGAACGAAAATAGGTATTGAAATGAAACTTATTTTATCATGCATATGCAAAATTATATTATTAACTTTCAGTTAGGCAATTAAATTGGAAACCTACAAAAACAACTAAAAACTGAAAAAACAAATGTTGAGAACTAAAAACTGGTAAGAAATGTTGAGAACAAGGAAAGATATTGACTTTAAACTTTTTTTATCTTTCACAAAATGATATTTATATTTTAAAAAACATCGACAGACGGGCATGAATAGGAAGACCCTCATTTAATTTTATTTATTATTTTAGTACTTTACATATTTATAATTAATAATTCTTAATTAAATTTATGTAAAACACAAAATTACTATTGTGGACTACATAACAGACAAAAAAATAACTCAAATTGACACTTATGAATTGTATTGAATTCTATGTCTTTCGAATATTAAAATTCTTGCATTAACCTTTTAAACTTAAAAGGAAATCGAGTTTTTGTTTTATTTAAATAAAATAAAATATATTATTGAACCAGTATTTACACTAAGAAACAAACGCTTTCTAAAAATCTTCAACAGTGTATAAGTTTGGCAGGCTCCGGACCTTTATTTACACAAAACAAATATATTTTCTCGGAAATGTAAAATAAATTTAATTTAAATACAACCTTAAACCCTGCAAATGTTTTTCACTAGGCTAGACTTTTAATAAATATGTACATACATACATATGTATATGTATGTATATACTTTAGAAATTAAAGATCCATAAAGTCCCCTATCTCCATTTTATTAACCAATGCTGTTTAAGAACAATATAAATTTTATTAGAGAATTCAACAATAATATATTGACAAAGAATTGTTTATATATTAATTTAATATCTATTGATTGAAATTTAATAAGAACAAACTATTTTTTTCAATGTGCACATCAATAAACAACAAAATGTTATAAAATGTCTCGTATTTTTTCTGTTTAACAAATTATATTATTAAATTAATAATTATATTTAATATTTTATAAATAATATTATTATTATTATTATCAATAAGATACAAATTATTAATTCAAAAGCAAATGAGATATAAGAATTTTCAACATACTAGAAAATTTCACTCATTGCTTTTTTTAACAAGAAAAAAACAAACAATGGAAGATTTTTCAGATTTTAAGGTTATTTTTTTAATTTCTTCATTTTTTTACTAAAGGTCTCATCAATCTTTCATGAGGGAAAGAAAGAGATAGTGAATAGAAAGTTGTTGTTTTTTTTTTAAAGGAAATTTTATGTAGGTAGAGACATTTTTTGATTTAATAAGCGGATTTAAATTATTTCGTTTATAAGACTTTTCTCCGTACACATAAAATAACAGTAACAATTTAATATTTTAGAACAATAAAATTTAAGAGAAAATTAAAAATGAAATACATTAACATTGGTGTGTTTTTTTTTACAAATTGACTGAGTTAAAATTATATTCATATAGATTTAACGAACAAGTATATATTTTGAATGAAATAGGATATTTTATTAATGATTTTTTAAATTTAGAAAACTTGAATGCGATGATTCTCGCGATCGCAAACCAAAATATTTCCATTCGACATAATGGCAACACCTTCGAGTCCCTTGAATTCACAATCACCTGAACCCCATGAACCAAATGCCTTAAGGAAACTTCCATCTGGATTGAAGATTTGGATGCGATTATTACCAGAATCAGCAACAAATATATATCCCTGGTCATCGACGGCGACACCCCTGCAAAATTAATTTATATTGAATATCACAATTATTAAGTGTGTGTATTATATGAGAAGGACACAATCCCACAATCTCATTTTCCCTAAGTTAAGTTAAGTTCTAGGATGATTGGAGTACCTATAGGTGAGGTATATCGATATACATATGTACATAGCTATCGATAACTTACCTTGGGAATTTGAATTGCCCATCGTCAGAGCCTTCTCCGCCAAAAGTAGACAGAACCTTGCCATTGACATCGAAAATCTATATTTGCAAATTGAAAAGATATTCCATTTTATTTTGTTGATATTGAATTGTATAATATAAGAGGTAGAAATTTTTGCTTGCAAACCTGAATTCTATGATTATTTGAGTCAGAAACAATTACTCGATTTGTATTCGATACGGCAATATAGTGAGGATGTTCGAGTTGTCCTTCGCCCCGACCGCATGAACCAAATTTGCCAACGAAGGAACCATCCGATTGGAAAACCTACAAATACAGCACAAACAAAAAGAATATAGAAAGAAAATCGAAACAAAAATGAAAAACAGACTTTACATTTAATCCAAAAGTTGTAATTGAAAAGACCACCACCACAAAAAACCTAACCTATACATACAACAATACATACATATATTCGAATATGTATGTTTATCCTACTCTTTAAATACGAAGAATTAACAACAACAAAAATACGGAACCAACAAAAAATCAAATATGTTTTTTGAGTTAAGGATTTCGTCCTTTCGCATTGAACCATCATCATCATCATCATCATCATCATCGGGAGAGATATTTTATTTGTACAATAGGATGGGCCAAAATACACCGAGTTACTCTGTATACATGTGTATTTTTGTTGTTAACTTTAAAGGGTACCTAAATCCAACAAAAACAACAAATAATAAATAAATCCTTCAGGGCAATGCGAGCGTTTGTTTTGATGGAAGCAAACAAAATTGTTTCTAGTAAACTTGCAGTAAGGATTAAAATTTAACGCAATCAATTAACTTTTCGATTGTGTTTTAGTTTTGGATACGTTAAAGTTTATTTTTTTTATAAGATAGAGAAGGTTTTTGAAATTTAATTTGTTTTCAAGTACTTTCTATGGTATATTGTACTCAAGTAAGTATCCTTTGTGATTGCATTTTGCATTAAAAGCGAAATTCCTTCGGTATTATATCCATTTGTAAAAAAAAGAAGTAAAATTAAAAATACAATTTAAAGACCTTAGAGAATCTAAGTATTTTATGCGAATAATAAAATAAAAAAATATGTCCAACAAGCACTTCTATAAGTACCAGAGAAACTGAGTAATTTTTTGTTTCAATTTCAAGTAAAATTACAAATACCGGTAATAGCTCAAAATATTTAAGTAAGAAACTGCAGTGATTCTGAATCCTAGGGTTTTTAATGTTTTCTGACAGAGAAACAATAAAACTACATAAACTACCTGAAACACTTTTAGATACAAAATAACATTCAGGCATATTATGCAAAAAATCGATATTTTCAAAGTTTAGCATTTTTTTTTAAACTGCTCTAACTTTTAAATTGTTACTCGTAAAATAAATTCACTTGAGTTTTTTTTTGTAAGTTCAAAACGTATTCATAACTCACTTCGAATTTTTGAGGACTTTTTGTCACTTGTTAATAACAATGTCCTCAGAGTCTATGCTAATATTCATCGATATTTGAATTATTCCTAAATGTGACTAATATAAGCTGTGTTAAGGACCTTGTTTCAAACAGTTTCAGACTGTTTTTTTGTTTCAAACAGTTTTAGTCATTTTTAGTCCGAAGCCGTTCCACACTTTAAAAGTTGTGCTAATTCTTATAAAAGAAAGCGGGCGCGAGAGTAAAACATTTCCACTTTTTGACAGATTTAGTCCGAGGAATTTCTTCCGGCGATTTCTGGGCTGGATGTCAAATTCGATTTGAAGTTCACGGTAAATAATGACAGAAAAAAAAAGTGTGTGGCCTATTGACAAAGGTTTGCCAAAGTAATTCTTTTATTTTTATTTTAGTTTTGGTAAATGTGAATATTGTTCATATTTTCTTTTTCCTTTAATTAATCAAATAATTTTCATAAATTTAAATTAAAATTAAATTTATATCTTTTCATAAAATTTGTACTGAAGAAGAAATTTGTAGTACAAAAATATATATAATTGTCAATATTTATTAAAAATTGTAGTGATTTTTTGAGAAAAAAAAACTCATTTAAGTTTTATAATTTAAGAAATAATTTTATTTTTATTTAAAATAAATATAAGTTTACTTTTGTTGATATTTATTTTATTGGATTCTTATTCATGATTAAGTTAATAAAAATTTATCAATCACTTTCGGTAACTCTGCTCAAGTATATTTTTCGACGTTAAGAAAGTAGTCCAAGATCGTGCAAAGTGGTGAGAAAATCGTTCCAGACATTTTGACAGTTTGCTTTCTCTCTGAGAGCATTTCATCCGCACTCCTTAAATTTGACATTTGACGAACTTTTAGTGCGAGAAATATCTGGAACACAGCTAAAGGGTTTTTAAATTGGCGCGGGTAGATTTTGGCGCCCCGTGGCGGCCATTTTGTTTCGGTGAAATCTGTCAAATCTTTTGTGTATTATTAAGTTCTTTATGCCAAATCATCATGTCAAGTTACACGATTGAACAGCACGTTTAAATCATAAAACTTTATTATCGAAATGAGTGTTCGTTAACGCAAACGTTGCGCGCATTGCGCTCATTTTACGGTAGACGTGGTGGCCCTTCACAGTCGACTCTTGAACGTTTGGTGGCCAAATTCCTTGCAGTGCACAAATTGCTGGTTTATATTTTTCATGATTTTGAATCATATTTATTAAAATAAACAGTGTTCAGGAAAGGGGCAATTCGACTGTTAACAGTCAAATGCTTCTTTTTCATTAATGTTTTCGTCAATACTAACTCCTACTCGTACATCCGCTATATTTAACGACGCAAACGGTTTCGATTTTTCGCATCACAAACATGTAATAAAAGCTCAAACATTTCAGCAGTTTTACTATTGTCGGCCGAGAAGATACTTTTGACGCTATCCATATAGCGTATGGAGGAAACCAATTGCCTAGAGTGGTCTAGCTCTTAAGAAAATTGATGGAGTATTAAGATGCAATCAGTTTAAAAACTTTCACACTCAACGGTTTTCGTCAAAATATCACAAATAAACATAATACCTACTACACATTTTTTTTCTCGTCACAAGTATCTGTATTACAACTAATAGGCATTTCGAATTATAAGAATGATGGCAACCTTTAGAAATATTCCAAAGAGCAAATTTGAGATTTATACTTATAGTTGCATTTAAGAACACTACGCACAATACCGCAGTACAAAGATTTAACTGTTTAGAGGTCCTTAAACTCTAGTGAGTTTCTTTTGATAGATCCGGAACGAAATTTGCTTTGGATACAATGAAATTAATCTATATCTATATACTTACTTATACTTAATATTATAAATGCGAAAGTAACTCTATCTGTCTGTCTGTTACTCAATCACGCCTAAACTACTGAACCAATTTGCATGAAATTTGGTATGGAGATATTTTGATATCCGAGAAAGGACATAGGCTACTTTTTATTCCAGAAAAATGACGCATTCCCATGGGAAAATTCAGGTGGGCCGATCGCTTTTACGCCTAAACTACTGAACAGATTTAAATGAAATTTGGTAAGGAGATAGTTTGAGACTTAAGAAAGGACATGAGTTACTTTTGACCTCAGGGAAACAACGCATTCCCATGGGAAACATTACTTTCTGGGGAATCTGATCGCTTTCAATAATAATAATATTTGGATAAAATTGGTATTACGGGAAAACAACGCATTCCCAACCCTTATGAAATAAGTTGTCAAACATATGTTAAACTTATCATACACGTATATTAACGCGGGCTTCGCGCGCCAAGTGCCTCAAGCCCTCAACGTTAGACGCAAACTGTGGCTCCCACCAAGTTCCACAAATAATAATTTTAAACCTAAACTTTGCTATGCTCAACCTTTCATCGCCAAACACGAGCCATGTAGGTACAACAAATAATTCACTGGGTCTGTCTTCTACTTCTGATAATTCTGTTTCGGCTGAGACTCGGTTCTGAAACTGCCGTTGAACTTCGCTCATGAGGAAACGCCAGTATGTAATATCAGCAAAAGTAGTGAGTGTGGAAGAATGTTGCAGCAGTGTAAATTGTTGGTTTGGGATGAATGTACAATATCCCACAAAAAAGCAGTTGAAGCACTAGATCGTACACTGAAAGACATCAAGAACAACCGGGCTATCATGGGAGGGATGGTGGTTCTCTAAGCTGGCGACTTTAGCCAGACCCTGCCGGTAATTACTAGAGGTACACCGGCAGATGAAATAACCGCATGTTTGAAAGCATCTGTGTTATGAGTACATGTCAAAAGTTTTGTCTGACTACGAATATGCGAGTACAGCTACACAATGATTCTCAAGCAGGACAATATGCCGCTGCTCTTCTAAAAATCGAAGAAGATTGTATGCCAACAGACGGTAACGGCTCGATTACGTTGAGTCATGAATTTTGTCAAATTGTCTGTAGCACAGATGAATTAAAGAGTAATGTCTATCCAAACCTGCATATAAATATGGGCAATCGGGAGTGGTTGCGTGAGAGGGCAATTTTAGCTCCAAATAATGAGATAGTTAGCCAGATAAACGAACAAATTACGCGGACGTGGAGGGAGAAATCGTCGAGTACCTCTCAGTAGACAACGTTATGGACACGTAGCAAGTAACATCATACCCCATAAAGTTTCTTAATTCTTTGGAATGATAAGGGGTGCCTTCTCATAAGTAAAAATTGAAGGTTGCTGTTTCAGTCCTGTTAATCAAAAATTTTGATGCACCAAAGTAATGTAATGGTACAGTAATGGCTACAGATTACTCACCTAGGACGAAATATTATAAAAGCTATAATCATGACTGGAATAGCAAAAGGAAACAATGTTTAATTTCCCCGCATTCCGATAATTCCATAAAAGAGTGCAGTTTCCTCTGAAAGCAGCATTTGCAATAACAATAAATAAAGATCAGGGGCAAACGCTGAAAGTTGCAGGTGTAAATTTGGAAAAAAAACTGTTTTTTCCCATGGACAATTATATGTAGCGTGCTCACGAATCTCAAACCCACGAAATCTTTACGTTCTGGCCAAGAAAGGAAAAACAAAAAACATCGTACATAAAAATGTATTGCAGTAACATATCTTCTTCTTAAAATGTATTAACCTAACCTAACCTTACCTATGGCAATCACACTTAGTATGGCCTCATCCCATCTCGGCACAATTCAAACATACGTACAAAAAAAGTACAGCTCAGGTTTTTTCTTAGTCCTATCCAAAAAAAAAACTATCTAATGCGGACGAAGTCGCGGGTAAAAGCTAGTATGTAAATAAAACTTAAATTTTGTTTTAATTATAACACCCAAAGTCTTTGAAGCATTCAAACTTTGTATCATCCGCATACATAAGGCAATGAGAATTTTTAAGAACGTTTGGAGGATCATTACCAAAAATAATTAATAATAAGGGACCCAAATATACACCTTCTGGAACACCAGATGTTACATTAATTTAATTTGTTTTTGACCAAGTATGTATGAGGAAAACAATTTAACTAGCGGTTAAAGCCATGCGCTTGAACTTCCTGTGGGAGAATATGTAAATTAACCCCACAATGGGCTTTTACAGTCTTTCACATGTCCAGAGTTTTGATGCAAAAATTAATGAATTCTGCAAGATTAGAATTGGTAGACCTACCTTTGCATACCTTACATACATGTTACTTTATGGTGAATTTAAATTTATCTTGATCAAGGCTATCTTAGACTTTTGGAACAATAGGTAGTTTAGTTATTGGTATATAGTTCGTTACCAAGTTTTTTGAACCAGATTTAAAAATTGGATCAAAGAGGTAGACTTTTCACTTATTCAAAAAAAAATACCATTATAAATATAGGTATCATTAAATAGCTGTAATAGAGGAAAAGAAAGAAAAAAATTACACGATAACGAAAAATAATAGGGAAAAATCCTACTACTTTCAAAATACTGTTCGAAGTGTGTTTCGTTTCATTTTTATTAATGGACAGCTTTAAAAATGACACGGGCGATTCAAAATCATATTTCTAATTGGAAACTCCTTTATTGTAAACGAAATTATAAGTAAAGGGTGTCCCAAAATTAACGCAAGATTTGAATTTCCCGCCATTTGTGCAGTGAAGTGTTGGCAACCCTGAAAAAAAAAGCAGTTTGACAGCTAACAGTATAGGGTTATTAAAAATGGAGCGTTACCCAAGAGAACAACGTGTCTTCATTATTAAAGAATATTTCAAAAATAGTGAAAGCTTGGCGGCTGCAGTTCGAAAATTTCATACAAAATATGGTCGGAATAGTGTTTTAACTTCGTCACTGTGAAGAGATTAATTAAAAAATTCATGGAGACTGGATCCGTTGGAGACGCCAAACACACTGGTCGTCCAAAAACAAGCCGTTCAAATGTGAATGTCGAAGCAGTGCGTGAGAGTGTTGCTGACAATCCAGGAACCTCAATTCGACGTAGTGGACAAGAATTGCAAATTTCAAGAACCTCTCTACAGCGTATACTCACCAAAGATCTGTGTCTTCATGCTAAAAAAATTCAATTAACACAACAATTGAAGCCTAATGACCATGGACAGAGAAGAGAGTTCGTTGAATGGATTATTGAACATCAACAAATGGACCCTGATTTTTCGAGCAAAATCATCCTAAGCGATGAAGCACATTTTCATCTTGATGGCTTTGTCAATCGCCAAAATTGCCGCATTTGGGGTTCGGAGAACCCACATGTGATTGTCGAAAAACAAATGCATCCACAACGCGTGACTGTATGGTGTGGATTTTGGGCTGGAGGCATAATTGGGCCATATTTTTTTGAAAATGATGCTGGTCAAGCAGTGACTGTTACTGGTGCTCGATATCGCGACATGATTACACAGTTCTTTCTGCCAAAATTGGATGATATTGATGTGTCCAATATGTGGTTTCAACAAGACGGTGCCACATGTCGTACAGCCCGTGAAACAATTCAATTACTGCATGAGACATTTCCAGGTCGTGTACTCTCTCGTTTCGGTGATCAAAATTGGCCTCCTAGATCGTGTGATTTAACACCATTAGACTTCTTTTTATGGGGTTATTTGAAATCACAAGTCTATGTCAACAAGCCCACAACCACCCGTGCATTAAAGGAGGAGATTCAACGCTGCATCAACGAAATTCAGCCACATTTATGCAGAATGGTCATGGAAAATTTCAACAAAAGAGTGCGCATGTGCATGCAAAGCCGTGGAGGCCATTTGTCCGATGTGTTATTCCATACATAACCCTATCCTATGTACTTTACGAGTCAATAAAATTATAACTATCAAAAGACTAAAACGGCGTTTTCTATTTAATTCAAATCTTGCGTTAATTTTGGGACACCCTTTATAATTGAAGAATTTAATATGAAATAAATTATTTGTAGGAATCCGAAAATAAAATAAATAAACATCTCTAAAAACAAAACGTACCTATTGAGTTATTGAGTACAATAATTGTATTGTACTTGATTTAAATTCAAGTACAAGTATAGAAATGCCGGTAATGCAACCTAAGATTTTCGAGTACGGTTGCACAGGATTTTAAAATGCATTTAAAAAAACCAATAGAAACTTTTACAGTTTTGACAATAGCTGACAAGTGTTTTCAAATATTTTCAAGTACTCGACTCAAACATTCGTCTCATAATGTTTTATACTTCAGTGTTCGAAATATTTTGTATGCACCTTTATATATTTGAAGCACTACTCAAATATTTGTTGTACTGCTTAAGAACTTAAAATACATGAATCTCAAACGTTTTAAGTACAACCCACTTACTCAAGCTCAAAATTATTCTACTTAAATGAAATACTCTTATAAAACAAATTATTTCTGCACTACCTTATGCATTCTAATACATGAAGATACAAAATATCCCACGAGGATATATTCAAACTTTGTTGCATTTTAAAACTCAAAACTTTCATATCAAAGGACTTTGATGGTGGTCTAGAAATATCCTAAGGACTTACTATATTATAATATCTAAGATATGTAGAGGATTATAACATTACCTTTGCTTACAAGGCATAATTTACAAAAACCACAATACTCTCAAACATGCCTACACATACACACAGTCAAAAACTTGACTTACACCTAAGTAACTAAATTAACTCCACATAGAATATACGGATGTAGAAATTATTATAAATATGTATGCTTTTGACGCAACCTTAAGATAAGCCTCAGCCCTCAGAATTGTTTCCATGTACTACGAGTATATGTGTAGGTGTATTGTATATACCCAAATTAGTCCCCATTATCCTTACCAAAAACTAAAGCCTTAAACAAATTGAATGGAACACATTTTAAGCATTATACAACATTTAAACCGCAATATGTCACATTAGGTTGAAATTCAACAATAAACGGATCGGGATAAAAGGATAGAATAGGCGAATATAGATATAGATATAAATATAAATATGTACAAAAACACACATACCTGAACTCTGTGGTTTTCTTTGTCGCATACGTAGATAAACCCTAAGGCATCTGTGGTAACACCCCATGGATAATTGAATTTACCATCCGCAGTACCTTGTGAACCAAATGCTCTCAGGAATCTGCCCTGTGGATCGAGGACTTGAATGCGATGATTATATCTGCAAATACAACCAGAAAATAGGATTTCAGTTTTAGTTGTTACGATTAATTCGCGCCACAATTCGTTCGAATCAATCGGTTCGCCACAAATTGTAATTGAATACGAGTTGAAAATGCCATGAAGCACATATGAACACTAAAACTGCAGTACCTACCTATCGGCTATGATGTATTGGCCAATACGATTGACAGCAACACCAGCTAGGCAATCAAATTCACCCTCACCGTTACCATATTCGCCGAATTCCTTGACAAATATGCCATTAGAATCGAAAACCTGGACGCGATGATTCGATGAATCCGCCACCACGATGCTATTGTCGGGGCCGACGGCTAGGCCGCGCGGCCATGTAAAGGATCCGGGCTCGCTCCCCCGGCCCCCCAATTGGAACAGCTGTTGTCGTTTACGTAGGTATAACTGTCTAGGGGAAGTACCTGCTACTCCTGTTATACCGGCTGCTACCGTAGGGGAGGTAGGGGAGCCTAGCCCGTTTTTTGAATCATCGTCCGATGATGCAATTTCGTTTGCCTGACGCAATGGCAGGCCTAGGCTCAATCGGCGCGATGCCGACGATGATGTCCCTGATGTTCCCGACGTTGATGGCAAATGACTGCTGGTCGAGGGTGCGTCACGACTGTCCTTGACTGTCTTGTTACCATATTTGTTCTTAAGGTATCGCGCCCATGAGCTTAGAGCCTCGCCATCTTTATTAGCTGCAGCTGTAGCGCTACGGTCGGGTGAATTATCACGAGATTTGAGAGCGTGAGATGAACGACTACGAGAGAGGTCAGAGCCGGCTCCGTATGAGGATCCTCCGTATCTGAAAAATAAAATAAAAGTTGTTTTTTTTTAAAGGTGCTTAAATAAAACAAAGTATTGTTGATTTTGTTGTTTTTGAAAAACACAGTCATGTCATGTTAAAAAAAAAAATAAATGAACAAAATAAAAACGCGGACATTAAAAAAAAATTTACAAATCAAAATCAAAAACTCAACAACGAATTACGAAAAACACGATAACGGACAAACGAAAACATTATTGTTGACTATTACTAATTTTTTTAATGACTTAATTTAAAAAATTAAAATTAAATAAAATTAAAAAACTATTTTACTAAAGCGCTATGTCGAAAAAATGATTTTTTTTTATTTTATTTATGAAAGATAAGAAAAGAAACCAAAAACTAAATAAATAAAATGATTTGTTTATTCTACTCCGGATTATCTTTTTTGTTTTGTTCAAATGTTTAGTATTGTATTTTTTTAAGTAGTAGTGAAAAAAGGACTAGAATGTAGTAGTAGTATAAAAAAAAACTAGAAAGTAGTAGATAGTAGTAGTAGTATTCTGGAATCGCACCTTGAAGCTAAATAAGCAGATGGTGAAGCTGTTGTTGGCGATACAGGTTCATCAATATCCTCATCATCATTTCCCAGAGTATGGGATGATCGACTGCGTGCCAATCGATTGCGGCGTTCCTTCATCGCAAGATAACGAGACCGACCTGTACCATAGCGGCTATCCGAATCGTCTCCGGTTCCATTGGCATCTTCTTCGGGTGGTGGCTGAACAATTGCAGTGCTCTTGCTCTTATTTAAAAAGCGACTTGTATAGCTGCAAATTTATTTTTTGTTTGTTGATTTTTTCATGGGATGGATTTTATTTTTATACATAATTAATTTATTAATTTATGTTTTTTGATATTTTTTTTTTAATATGCAATTTTGAATCAATTACTTATTATTTTGGTATTTGGCCTCGTTTCGATGGATTTCTTTTGGAAGAGGTTTATCTATGTTTTTGTGTATTCTTTGTTTTTGTTATTTAGCTTTGCCTTTTTTTATTTACAGCACTGATGGGCAATAGTTAAATGACAAAATCAATCAAAATTAGTTGGAATGTTGAAAAAGGGGCATTAGGTTTTTGAAACAGGACAGATTTATTGTTTTTTAGTGTAGTTTGGCATATACAAGAGAGACAAGTTGATAGAAAATTTTGTATAGTTTTCCTTTTCTATCGAAATTCTAAATTTCAAAATTATCAAAAGCAGACTTTAAAACTCGAAAAGACAATAATTCGAATAATTACAAAACAGGATTTAACCTATAACTCAAGTTCCTTTGTCTAGACTGTAAAGTTCTTTTAACTCTCTGGATTTGTATAGAAAAAAATGAAATTCATTGTTCTTGAGGTTTTGAAAAAAACGAACCAACTGTTTTTTTTTTTTACATTGCGAATGAAGTGATGAGTAAATTTGAATTTAAATAGAATTTCAAAAACTTTTAAACCACAAACTGTTTTTAACTTTGGAAAAAAAACTTCAAAATTGTTGTTTGCATGATCACGGATTTTCAATAATATACTGACCTTGAGAAAACGAAGAAACAAAACTTTCAATTAAAATATTCAAAAATAAAAGACGATAAAACATAAAAAAATAAATAACAAATTATACAAAAAAATACAAAAATAATAAAAATGTGTGTTTCAGCAATGATCTAGTAGTGCATAAGTATAAAAATATAGCACATCTACAAAATTGCTTGTGCTTCTGTTCTGTGTATTTAAAACATACAAATTGTTTCAATCTAATTACCAAAAAAAAAGAGAAAATCAAAACAATTTAATTAACAAAATAAAAAAAAAAACAAATATTTAATAATTTGCTCTAAAACATTTATTGTACTGTGTAATGTTTGTGTTTTTAGTTTGTTAGTATTAAAAATAAAATGTAGCCTCGAAAGAAAAAGTATTTTTGTATCATAAACAATAAATAATAAAAATGTACGAGTACTGTAGTTTTGATGTTTACACGATTTGTTTTTGAAGTTCAATTCAATTGGCCACGGTTTTCTCTATGAAGAAAATAAAATTATGTTTTTGTTTAAAATTGAATTTCTGTCTAATTTTTTTTGTAAACGAAATCGAAGAAATTCAATGATGCAGATATTGAAGAGATTAAGAAATGAGACATTTGACTTTTTGTCAAGGGCTAGCAGGTTTCTTGATTGGTTAACTGGACTGAGAAGGGCAAGTTCTTTTAGTTCTTAACCTATTAACTTATGGTTTTAAATTTGAAATCTATATAAATGGTTTTCAAACACTTTGAAGAGCCCTCTATTTGGACATCTGTCACATTTGAAGTTGTCATCTTTTGACATTTGACCCTTAAAAACTACGCCATAACTAAAAACTGAATTGGCCTGTTTATATTTCTATGATCTGAGAGATTTCCGTAAAAACAAAATTTCTCATACAAATTTTTCATAAATCGATTTATCAAAAATTCTCTGTGGCACAATTCACAAAGAAGAAAAATAAATGCAAAGTGAATATTATATTATGTTTTCCTGCGCTTTTACGGTTTAATATACAAATATGATGAAATTTCGAAAAACTAAAGCACGCTTAGGTCGTTTTGAAGCACTTTTTAAATCGGCAATAGTGAAACTGGTGGTAAATAAAAGCTGTTGAACAAGCTATCTTCATCTTTGAAAAACAACAGAGGATATTGCTGTTGTAGCCCGCAGTGTTGAAGAAATTCAAGTTTTGTTGATATCTCGTCGATCATCAAAATTATACCAATTTTAATAGAAAATTAATTTTCAACTCGGCTGCTATAATATACTTAGAAAAATAATCGCATTTGGATCTTCGAAAATACAAGAATAATTGTTGAAAAACCTCTCCACTTTTTGTGTTGGTTTTTTGATTAGCGGTGGTGGTGGTGATTGAGTCTTATATATTCGAAAATAGGACTAGTGGAACTATTAGATTAAATCGACTGAGCTAACGAGCTATGATTAAGCATATTGTGATCTTGTATAAGCCGGAAATGGAAGATATCGATGGGGACAGTGTCGGATTATCAACAAGACGGTGCTAAGTACCTTCTTTTTTAAAGCGAAATAAAAATCAATTGATTTCTACTTTAAAATACTGGCGCAACATTTTAAACAACGTATTTTTAAGGGCTTAACATTTTACTAAGTAGCAATTTTAAAAATACATAATTAGTAATTTACTAGGGACTATTTTTTGAATTCCCAATTGTAAAATGGTCCATTCCATCTACTTTTCTTATAAGAATAAATGTTTATACATACATAGGTACAATCTTAGGATTCACTATTTCTAATTATCCAGATCTTCTAATAGAGGAATGTTCCAAGGACATTTTGATCTTGGCAGGTATGTAAACAAACAAAATTGTCGCATTTGGGGCACAGAAAACCCGCAAGCATACATTGAAAAGCCGATACACTAAAAACAAGTCACTGTTTGGTGCGGTATTTGGTCCAGAATCATAATTGGGCCATTTGTCTTCGAAAATGAGCAAGGAGTTATCGGGCCATGTTGAACGAATTGTTGTTCACAAAAATTGAAGAGGAGGATATTGGCAACATTTGGTCTCAACAGGACGGTGCTACGTGCCACACAGCCGAAGCTAAACTCGATGTTTTTATAGCATTCTCAAAAAAAAAAAAGAAGTTATTTGGCGGACCCTTTCATCGAACTGTTCTGCACAAAGCCGAGTCTTTAAATATTTCGAAATTTTCGTATCCCGAAAACATTTTCTTAATTAATAAAAAATATTTAGAGATACTAAGATGTTAAAATCATTTACAATTAATTAGTTAAATCATTTTTAAAGCTTAGTAAATTGCTTAAAATGGCTTTAAAATTTTACTAAATCATTCAAAATTTTGTGCCACTACTTTTGAATATCGAAATGAAACCTCTTACTGGATTTATCAAATCTAGAACAACCTAACTGATATTCCTTAGTCTAATTTTATGAAAAAAGTAAGAGGTGAGTAAAAACAGTGCCCTTAGGCGGCATATACTTTAAGAAATTTTACCCCATATAAGAGTGCTGTTAAATTCATAGACCCAGTTTATTTTTATCTTCGATACATGAATTGAATGAAAACAGTTAAAAGAATTTTATAGAGTTGGTACAGGCTTTAAATTATTGTACAAAATTAAACACTATCTAAAATTTTGGTAACTTCAAGTTTTTATTAATTTTTGTTTTCAAGTAAATATTAAACAGTCTCTAGTTGAGGCTTTAATCCTGACTAAATAAAGACAACGAGTTTTGGGTATAAATATAATGAATGTTTTCTTGTTAATAATTATATATCAATGAAAAGGTAGTTTTAATCTTTGGAAAGGATTTAAAAGGATCATAGTATTTTATTAATAAAAATAGAAAATAAACACTCTTAAAATTGTTGTTTAATTATGATTCCAAACCAAAAGAAAATCAACGAAATGTGTTTTAAAAAAAATTAGAAAATAAAATAATCGATTTTGTTTTCAATTTTTGAAAAATGTCCAACTGGCAGCACTGACTGTTGAGAAAAAATAAATAAAACTGAATTGTTATTTTAAAATCCAGGTTCATAAAAATACTAAATTCTGATTTACCTATTTATAAATTAATACTGTTGTTTTAAATTGTAAAAGTCTCACAACTACTCGAATAACGAGTGCAATGGCCAAAATAAAAAGTCCTATTTCACGAATAATCGATGTACTATAAAAATAGTTATTGAAAATAAAAAAAAAAAAAACTAATTCATGAACGCTATTAGAAAATTAAATTTATTTTATTTCTACAGACGGGTATAATCGTACTTATTGTACATAATTGCTTCGAAACACTTGGAAACTGTTGTTTGTCCCGAAATAGCTAAAACTACTCAAAAAAGAGAATTTAGATACACAAAATACTTCTATCAAATTTAACCCGAGTGGTTAAAATTATTCATTCCGCATGATTTGATTTTGAATTTTTGCAGTTAATATTCTTATAGCTCTAAATCTAAATAAAATAGTTGTTTAATAGTGTTTTTTTGCAAACATCAAGTTACTATTTGTTGAAGTCATTAAATTAAGTCAAAAAAGTGCATGGACCTAATTAAAAGAATCGGAGTGTTTTCCTAAACAGAACCCAGAACAGACCATCAAAGATGTTTGTGTTCCTTTTATGAATACCTTAGCAAATGAACTTTAAGAAGAAATCTACTGAAAACATCAGAAGACATTCATTTAAAGCCAAACTATTTGTGATGTGCATACATATGTATGTCCCGGGCGCCATTTAACCTAAAACTTTCTAAATACCTTATGTCATGTTCAATTTTCAACTTTCTATTCCTGAATTCTATTTTAAAACTGGCTTCTTTCCTATGGTTATACTTATAATTCCATTAACCAGCTTAGCAAAAGAGTCATTTAAGTATTTTGGTAGTTTAAAAAGTTTTATAAATTTATATTACAATTCCCTAGAGCTAAGAAATGACTTTGTGTTAACAACAACAATAAAAATGATAGCCATTGTTATAAAATGAAAACAATCAAACATATTTACATAGTGCTTCGAAGCAATTTAAAATAAAATCTCATCTACGTAATAACATTAAAAAAATAAGAAAAACTTAAATAAAAAAGTTGAATAAATAAAATTGTTAAAATAAAATTTAAAAAACGTGCAGCATCAATTGAATTGAACTCAAAACTGTTTGATTTTATTTTTGTTTGTTTATTTTTTTTTTTTTTAATAAATTGTTAGTATTTCGTGTTCCATTTTTGTCAATAGTGTCGTTTGTAGTATTTGCTTATTAGAAAAATAAAATTAAAAAAAAAAGACAAAAACAAAATTAAAAAAAATAAATAAATTTATTTAGAAATATTTTTAATTTACCTGCTTCCCGAAGCTCCATAACGATCTTCTGTGTCATGGTGGGCAGCAGGAGTTGGCCGACTACGAGTTGAGGATGCCGTCCCATAGCTGCTGGTGTTTGGTGTGTATCCGGAAGGCCGATTGGAATCGTCTCGTGAATTACGTCGTGCCTCAAGACGTTCCCTATAAGTGGTTGCACTGGTTGAGGCTGGTGCAGCAGGAGTCTTAACTGGTGGCTTTTTGCTGGCTTCATCTTCGGACTCCTCGGTTGAGGTTTCTTCTTCGGTGCTCGACTCGGATTCAGCCTTCTTCTTCTCTGGTGTGGTGTGAGTGTGTTGTGGCAAGAAGCGACTTACAAATGGCTTCTTTTCGGGGATTGGTGTGGCGGTGACACTTTCAGCACGACCACGTGGGGTTGAGGTCTCACGGACTGTCGATTCCCTTGGGGTGTAGCGGGACCTTGATGTTGTGTCTGAGGCTGTTGCTGCTGCAGTTGTGGTTGCAGATTTTGATGGAGTCGCTGCCGAACTTGAACTCTCAGTTGAAGCGGTTGAATCACTGCTGGCTGAGCGAGTTGGTTTTTTGACAGCTGTCACCGCAGCCGGAGTTGGTGGTTTCGACTGTTGAGGAGATGTAATTGATCCATCAGATTCTTCTTCAGAATCGCTGTCAGCCTGAACAGAGAGATAATAGATGGACGCAAAATGATGATGAGGATGTGATAGAACATATAAAATTGTATAATGTAGACATGTTTTATTTTTGGAAAACAGAGCCAGAGAGAAAGAGATAGATAAACAATGATTTCGAAAAATGACAATTAAAAAATGCAAACAACAGACACCGAAGAGAAATTAAAATACAGTGAGGTTGATATTTGTTCTTTGAATTTAAATGATAAATGTTCGTGAATTCGTTCATCACTGTGGATACTCCACAGGAAAATTATACGATTTAATCGAGGTTATTTTTTTGTTTTATATTTGTTGTCCTTTATTTTTTAATGAATGTGAATGACGTGTTAAAAAGTACGATGGTGAGATGTTTAATGTTATCGGGTAATTTGTTTGTGATTTATTATTTTAATAGCCTTTTGACAGCTCGCATTTACATATACAATACGCTACGCAGTTATTAAATTTCAATTTTAAATTTTATGTGCATCAGTTATTTAAAGGACATCAATAACACCATTATTGCGGCATAGGTACAACACCGTCATTTTTTGTCATAATTTACAGATATTTGGACAGATAAACAAATATTGGCATTTGAACCATTTGTATGTATGTATGTATGGTTAAATTGGAATTAAATTTTCAAGAATAATAAATAGTCTTTTTTAATGCAACACTTTATTCGCCTTAAAATATTTTTTTTTTTTGGAGCTGATGGTAATGGAAATAAATTTATGTTCGACATTTTTTTCATTTAAAATCAAAATGAGAAAAACAGAACGATGCTGCCAATCAAAATTTAATTTACTTTGGTTGAAAATAATAAATTAGTGCCAACCACATAATTTAGCAGATTTTAATGCAAAATTAAATAGTGTTTTAAAGAGACCTAGATTACGATTCGACGTTTACGTAATTTTATTAAATTAAAGCATATTCCCTTTTCATGAAAATAGTGATAATGAATTTAAAAGGTGTTTTTTTTTTTGTTAAAGCTGTTTAATAAACTGGTATTACCATCTCTAAAAGTATTTTATATTTTCAACATACCAAAACTGGATGTCTGAAGTTCACAAGAAAGTCTTAAAAATTGTCGCTTCAAAGTGCCTTAACTGATTTAGTATCAAACAAAATCAACTTATTTTTGTGGATGACAGTAGTCTAGATAATTCGTTAGGCAATGACTTAAATTGTGGTCTAAATAACAATTAAGACAATATTAAGGTGTTTTAAGTAAATGAATTGTTAACTCATAAAAATAATAACTGCTTCCTTAAAATAGGTGTCACTTTGTTTTTGATAAGTAAGTAAGTAAGTAATCGTATTTTATTATTATCAAAAAAGTAAGTTACAAAAGCGCTATAATAATAGTAAATAGATATAGGTATACAATTGAACTCAAAATTATAATTTATATAGACATAAAATATTATGACAATAACTATAAAGTTGTCTGTCAGATTGGCTAATTCTTGTTTGAAATGCATTTTTAATGTATGTATTATTCTTATTATTTATTAATATTATTTTATCTTATTTATTATTAATATTAAATTTCCTTCATTTTTTTATGGTAGATAGGTATATATTATATAAAAAGAAAAAAGGAAAATAAATAAACATCAATGGTATTCATTATTGATTAAATTTCTGTATTTTAATACTTCAGTGAGATATAAATAGAGAGATCTGTAGTCTTTTCCATTCATTTCCATAAAGAATTCTTCCTTGCTTAAAATATTTTTTCCAAAGTAGAAACTTCTTATTCTTTTATAAATTGGACAGATTGCTATAAGGTGGAAAGTATTTTCCACTTCATCCATGTTACATACTGAACAGATTCCATTTGTGTTGTCCTTAAATGCACGTGCATTTATGTCAAGAAGCCCGCCTCTTAACTTAAAGAGCAAAGATACTGACTTCGCTTGGAATTTGTCATTGAAATAACCAGATGTTTTTGGATACTGAAGTTGGCAATAAACATCATGAAATTGTGACATGTGAGTCATTTCAACGTTTTTTTCCCAAGAAATATTTATTAATTTTTTGATAACGTTATTATGTTTCAAATTCCAGTTGGTGTTTTGAGTGTAAAAATTAAGTTCCGTTCCAGTATCATTGAACAATTTTATCCAATCTTTTACCCAGAATGTTACCTCTTTTATTGTTTCATCAACTAGTAGTTTAGGGAGACGGTGACTTGGGTAGTTAATTACTTTACATATGTACTCGAAATGTAATTTAAGTGTAAATATAAACATTTTATTGATATTTGTCTCCAAATAAAGCATATAGTTTGGTGTGTTTTTTGGCAGGAATAGCATTCTTTTAATAAAATATCGAAGCAATTTTTCAACTTCATCGTGTTCACGGTAGCCCCATACCGGAGCAGCATAGCACATGATAGAACGAGAGGCTGCATCAAAGATCTTTAGTTTGTTGCTTTGATATATGTTTTGATCGTTAATGAAAGATGACCAGACCGAATTAAGTGCATTTTTTGAGCTAACTAATTTTTGTTCAAGATGTTTCTTGAATTTAAGGTTGTAAGTCAACAATACTCCGAGATATTGGTATTCATTTACTTCATCTAATTCGGTATCATTGAGATACCATTTTTGTTGACGAGGGCGACGACCACCCTTTCGAAAAACCATGCACTTCGATTTTGAAAGATTGATAATTAACTTCCATGTTGTGCAGTACTCCACGAGTTTATCAATCATATTTTGTAGGTCCTGGGGATTTTGTGCCAATAGTACAAGGTCATCCGCATAGAGTAAAACTTTTACTGTAGTACCACATATATCAACACCCCCCGGCAGCGCAGTGCTGAGATCATTCAAATATAAAGCAAACAGAATAGGGCTCAAATTACAACCTTGTTTAACACCTTGGCCAACACTGAAAAAGTCAGAGAAAGACGAGCCGTCCCATACTGTGGACTCAGTGTTAGAGTAGAGAGCTTTCAAAATTCTTATGATTTTATTTGACAATCCTAAACAACTCAATTTATAGAAAAGTGCATTTCTTGGTATAGTGTCAAAAGCTGACTTAAAATCAACGAAAAATGTAAAAACTTTTTTATTTTGTTTAAAATTTAAGTGCACAATACTACTCAGGTTGAAAATGTTATCCACCGTTGAGTATCCTTTACGGAAACCAGCTTGGAATTCATCTAAAACATTATTTTCTTCTAGCCATTCATTAATGCGATTAAGTAAAACACTAGTAAACAATTTGTAAATCGAATCTGACAGGGATAGCCCCCGATAGTTTGATACTTCATTAACGTCACCTTTTTTAAAAATGGGAACTGTTAATGATTGTCGGAAAGAGGTTGGAACTTGTTCTGTTTCAAAAATGTTGTTGAAGTAGAGGACAATCTCGTTTATAAAACTAAGGGGAGCGTATTTGTAAAATTCAAAAGGAATTTGGTCTAGACCTGGAGCCTTATTTTCTTTTACCTCATTGAGAGCAAGGCATACTTCTGTAAGTGTTATACTTGAGTCCAACATAATATTGAACACAAATGGAAGTTGTTGAAATTGCAGATCTAAGGTATTGTCCGAACACAATAAATTACAAAAATGGACTTTGAAGCTATCAGCGGATAAGTTCGTTCCGACAAACATCTTCCTCTTCTTGATTGTATTGGCTAGAGCCCACCAATCTTTTGAATTTCTTACAGAGTTAAGTTGATTAAGGATGCCATTTTGATGCGAAAGTTTTTTTTCCTTACACAGCTTTTTAAAATTTCTGGCACTTTCGTGGTATCTTATCTTATAGATTTCAATTTTGTGTTTTCTGTAAAGTCTAAGGCAACTGAACATCTTCCTCCTAGCATTGTAACATTGAGCATCAAACCATTCATTTTTTAGGTCATATTTTTTTGATACTTTTTTGTTATCACAAGAGCCCAGAATTTTATTTTTTATGTTGTCAGTTTGAATGTCTATATTTAGAGATCTTTTACAATCATTCAAATTAACCCGTTGATTCAGTTTAATTTGATATGCATTTAACATATTTTTGTGCCAAAAAAGTTTTTTAGGTAGGGTTATTTTCTTTTCATCGGAGGCTTCCTCGTAATAGATATCAATATGTAGCGGCATATGGTCCGAGTATGGTTTAGGTAAAACAGAAAACTTTTTTATAAACTTTAAGAAATCCACCGAACAACAACAATAATCATTTACTGATTTACCCATAGCACCCAGAAAGGTAAATTCACCATGCTCATCTCCCCTCGTTCTACCATTTAATATAATGCCACCAAAGTCTTCGAATAGTTCGAGGATTTTTTTGCCATTGCTATCAATACACTCATCATAAGAGTTACGAATTGATGAGATATAAGGCAAATCAATTAAAATATCCTCATCTATAACTTGCATAGTCGAAGTTCTCGCATTCAAATCGCCTAAGATACAAAAATCAACATGTTTTTTATTTAATTCGACTAACACATTTTTTAGTTCTTCAAAATCGGATGCCCAGTTAGTACAGTTGAGATACTTTGGAACAAAAACTACATCTTTACCATCAAACACACCCTTAAGTATGACACTATCATTCACATTTACAAATTTAAGTTTTAAATGCTTTTCAATAAGTTTTTTGTAAGCGAAAATACATCCACCTTTAGCACGCCCAAATTTGGAGGTCTTAGTTGCGTCTATCCATTCAACAATATAATCCTTAAAATAAGAGCTAAATAAAATACGTTTTTCATGCAATAAGTGAGTTTCATATAAAAATATAATATCATATTCATTAATAAATTTATAAAAATTACCAAATAATCCTTTGTTACCTAAATTAGCTACATTATAGGAAATAATCTGACAGACATCTAATTGTTATTGTTCGTTTGTAGAGTTTTGCTGTTGTTGTAGCTGCTGCTGTTGTTGTTGTTGGTGTTGATGCAGTGAAAGGGAATTCTTAACCAGCACTTTATAGTTGTTGTTGGTCCTCTGGAACAAATTATCAAAGAGTAGTTTTTCTTCCTCACGTCTCACAATAACTGACGAATCTGTCCATTTGATAGGGTTGTTATTGATGTATAGCGTAGTGCCTTTGAAGATACATTTTGATGTAGGGTTGAACTTAACAAAAATCTTTTTGATCTGTCGCAGATGGTATCTTTGATTTCTTTCGTCTACTGTGTAGTCTCGTTGAAAAAAAATACCCGTTCCTTTTAGCTTTGAGCTGCAGTACAACAAGTTGTTGACTTGGCTAGCTTGGTCGAGTTCGAAGAGGAATTCTTGGGCAGGTTTAATTTCAATGACACGTACAATACTTGGGTTGATGCTTAAAACTGAAGAGCAGACCTCAATCATATTCAGTTTGGCTTCATGTGTCGATGAGGCTTTCAGACCGCAAACCACAATATTACATCGGCGAGATTTTTGGTCCAAGTAATTTAGTTTATTTTTGACACTAGCTAATTCCTCTTGGAGTAGTGAATTTTCCTTTTTCAGTTCTTTGATGTCATCGTTCAAAGCACATATATCATCTTTACGAGCAACATCTTCCAGCATAGATTTCATTTTTGTCTCAAAGAGATCCCAAGAGAATGTGTCACCCATTTTGATTGAATTTGGGTGTTTATCAAGAACGGCTAATGAAGTGTTGTGTTTTTTATAATTTTGATTAAAACTGTGATCAGGTGAAGTTTCTTGGAGTCCACGTTTGTTGTATGAATTGCTTCCCATTAAGCAGAAATTTTAATGAGGTTATGTTTCAGCCCAGCGTATAATAGTTGGTTAATTATTATAAAGTGTTTATTTGATTACTAAATCAATTAACTAAAGAAGGGAATAGTTTATGTGAACTTTATTAAAACAAGAAATATCTTTTAAAAGATTATTTTACTGATTTTAGTTAAATAAGAATAAATTCAAGACGGAGAAACAGATTTTGACGTCTGTTGCCAACGAGCCAGTGATGCCAATTGTTTTTGATAATTAGCAGTTGTTTAAAATTTGCCAAAACTCAAAAATCTTATTACAGGTTCTTTACTTAATTCCAAATTTAAAATCTGGACCTTTTTTTTAACAGGTATTCGTACTAATGAGAACTTGTCCATCAGGTCCAGTTTTTTAGAAAACCCCTGTAGAAATGATAATGATGCATAATATATGAAAGCAAACAACTGAGATGAATTCAAGATTTGGGCTGGAAAATTAAATTTCTCGCTTTAGGCTTTTTCCCAAACTCTGTTGTTTATTTTTTAACTGTTCCTTTTTTATTTTGTCTGGCATAAATGTTTTTGTAATTGATAAATTATACATTTTCCTACGAAAATAGTCTGGTCTACGATTTTTCTTTTGTTCATTAAATTCTGGTCATAAGTATTCAAAAAATATCCCTTTTTTAATTGAGGTTTTTATTGCATATCTAAATTTTACTCATGGTATAATGGCTTTGTTGGGTTAAGGCGTTAAATTAGAAATGAAAGTGTTAATTCCTTTTTCGTTGTGCTTTTTTTTTGAATGACTTAATTTGTACACGTTTTTAATTTATTTTTGAAACAAAAAGAAAAATGTTTATATTTTGATTATTGAATAAAAAATTGGTCATTCCAACAAAAGTGTACCATGATGACTGTTGGTATTTTAAATTAATTCTGTCTCAAGCAAAAAAAAAAGACAGTAAAATTCATGTTTTAAACTTCCAATTCTACCGATGTATTTTTAAAATTAAAGTTTCTTTTTTTAAATAGTTTTCAAAAAATAAGTTTTGAAGGTCTTAAAATCAAATTAACTAATAAGCTATGGTAATAGATACCAAGGCCTATTTTGTTCAGTCAAACCTGAACACAACTTAAAAATGTTTGCTTATCAACTCTTGATTATGTTTTTATACACTAAAAGTTGACGTTTTCAACTGGAAAATTTCAACTTTAAAGTTAATCAACGATTTGTATGATTCCCAAACAAAAATTAAAGTTGATAAGCTAACTTGGGTATTGACATAGAAATATTGATTTCTTTTTTCTTATTTTGATGCAGAATTTTGTATAAACAGTTCTGAAATTAAGTTGGAATTTGTTTTTATGTTAACTGGTTATATTCTGACGTTGAAGAAAAAAATTAAAAATAACGAATTAAACATTTGAAGGATATGTTTTGAAAACCCAAGAAATAATCCCAAGTTCACTTAGAGTCGAAAGTTCCATTGACTGCATAACTGTCGAAACAAACAAACATACATACATCACAAATAAAATTTTAAGACGAAGTAAAAATACAAAAACGTCTTGGAGATACTATGAATTTTTAATTGTAAATTCTAAAGTTGGCCAACCTTGATTTGAAACTTTTGAGTTTAAGAAGAAAATTAGTGTATTAAATAAAATTTAAATTTGCGTCCTCACTCTAGAGTTGTAATCAACTCTTAAAGCAATAGTGAAAGAAATCTCGCTAATACATTATGCCTTTATCTATTTTATGGTATTAATTTAAAAAAAAATCTCTTGCTTTAACATAAGTCTGAAAATTGCTTGTTCATTACTTTCGAAAATTAATTGAAATAGAAAGACAGACAAAACTTGAAAAATGTTTTTAAACTTAACCTTACTTTCATTTGATTATCGAACTAGTGGCGTTGGTAAATATAAAAGGTGTCACTTTTGTAACAAAACAATTTCTTTAACACTTTTTGAGGGTCGGCATGGAGTTTGAGAGACTTTTCACCTGAGAAGTTTCCAAAGAAAAAAAGTATAACAGAAATGTGAGAGAAGATGAAGAAAGCTCACAGTACTTTTGTGCACACATTTCCTGTTGAGATATTTTTTTCTGATTAATTTTTTTTTATAGATGTATAGAAATATCTAAATTTGAGAACTGTCAAACTAAAGGGTGGTTAAATTTTAAGGGCCGATGTTGAATGTGAACCACACCTAAACGTCAAGTTTTTTCTACATTTCATTTGACATTCTTCAATTTCAGACTAATTCAATTTAAACCATGGAAAGATATAAGATCGAGCAACGCGTACAAATTATTTAGGGTCGGTATGAGGTCGCCTCCACAAGCTACATTCAATTCTCACCGTTCAGGAGTCGAAGTGTTTCATTTTACTGTAGAACATTTTTTCCAAAAACTGTTCTTATTTCCTTTAAAATCGGACATTCACCCAGAAAGTGTCAAACAGCTTCTTTTTTATTTAAGTTGCAGAGACTGCAAACAACTTCCAAATCGTTTCGGGGAGGTATGAAATTAAGACGCAACATCCCTCCTCTTATAATAAAAATTGTCCTGATGGCTTCCGCTGTGAAATTCGGTGCAAAGTAATTCCGTACATTGAGATTGTATTTCAACTTTGAATAAAATGTTGTTTCTGTTGATGCTCTCGCACTTTTTTTGAAAGCCTACCTTTTGTTCTCATCAGTAAGCTGTATAATTTCATAGAGCTAGCTTTCTCCAATCTTCATACCAACCTATTGTATTGCATGTCGCCAGATTACTTTTGGCAGCCTTTTGCATTTTCGATATCCTGATCAGATAATCCGCGTTCAGCTAAATGGTTGACATAAAGACATACATTTACAAGTAAAACATATATTTTGGAGTATTTATAGAGTGAACAAATTTTTCTAAGAAAGAAACGAAACTTGTGCACCGTAAAACAAAATAGATTGCGCAGTTGCGTTGGAAACCCTGTACTTTGAACTTAGAGTAATGTTCTTATTGTAAAATATTTTTGTTTAATTTGCAACAATAGCTGTTGTTGCCTTATTAGCTTCCATTTTTAAGTGTTTTTCCATATTGAGATTAAAAGTTAACTCCATTCCAAGATAAGTGTACTCTTTTACTACTTCCAAATCTCTTCGATCAAACCTCCATTGTTCATCACTTGAAAGTCTCCCACTGCCCTTCTGGAAATTCATAACTTTAGACTTATCTATGCTGAATTCTAAACTCCAAAGACCATATTCTACAGTATTCTGCCAGTCTATTTATCATCAGTTTTAGCGATTTTGCCGTCTCTGCTAATATGACAATGTCATCAGCATACATAATAACTTTAATTATTATATCACCAATTTTAACTCCACACTGTAACCAGTGTACCAAATCATCCAGATACAGGACAAAAAATAACGGACTAAGATTGCATCCCTGTTTAAGGCCTCGTTTCATTTCCAATTTTTCGGATTGATTTTTTTTTTTCTATCAAGCACTTCCGCAAATGACTGTTGGTAGAGTTTCTCTTAGGCATTAACAAATTTGCTTGACACTCCTAAATTCTACAACTTGAAGAACATCGCATTTCGGGTCAATTGTGTCAGAGGCAGCCTTAAAGTCAGCGAAAACTGCATACAGTTTTTTATTGTTACTTATCTTCGTTCTTGCCATACCATTTAATACGAAAATGTTGTCTACTGTAGAGAGCTTGGAAGTCACTGAGCATTTGGTTGGTTTCAACCTAGTCGGTGAACCCCTCACATAGGAGTGAGGAATATATTTTTAGCGAAGCATTTAAAGATCATTTATAAAAATAAGGAGGAGTGTCGGAGACAAAACGGACCACTCTGGAGCACACCAGCGTTTATTTTGTGGATATTAAATTTGAACCCGTCCAATACTACTTGAATTGAACGGTCCGAAAGGTAATTTCTAACCCCACGATGATAAATCAAAAAAGATGGAGTGGGCTCAAAAATTTAGTGCAAAATTAGATTGCCAAGATGGCTTTGATGAAAATCATTGCAAGAAATTAATTTGAAATATTAAAGCCCTTTTGGCCATTCCATTGGATTTTTGTTTTGGTGTTTTTTTAGTTCTATGAAACTTTTCAAAAGTTCACTTTTCTTTTTTTTCCAGCTATTAAATTCAACTTAAAAGAATAAACTTAATTTACGTTACCTTTTAACTTCATACTAAGAAAATATAAATTTAACTATAGCAACTCATGTGAAAGTATACTTAAAGCAAGATTATGATGAAGAAACAGCAAATATGTAATAAAGCAAAAAATAATGTATGAAGTATTTTTAACCATAACAAGGAAGAAAAAAGAAAAAGGAAAAAAAAGGATGTGCGTGATAATGCACACAAATTTTCAATGAACCGAATGAAAAAACAGTGTTTTTGTTCTTGGCATTTTTTATTATTTCAAGGTCCAGTAAACTATGAGCACGTATTCTCGCCTATAAGTATATCGGTGTGTGTTTTTGATGTGTGCCTATTGCGTAAAGCATGTTAGAAAAATTGTTAGTGTATTTTTTATTTTGAGACTTTTGTCATGATTGAAAAGATACCCATTCCAGAATAATAATTTTTTATCGCATTTTGCATGCTTTTGTTTTTTCTTATTTTTAGTAAGTTGCTTAGTGTACGTGCATTTATATGTAAAAAATGTTCAACAATAGAAGTGTCCTTGATAAATTTGTAAATAGACATGTTTTTTTGTTTTGTTTGGCTATGTATCTAAAAGTATGTATCTAAAAGTAGAACAATGAAGTTTTTGTTTTATTTGAAGTGCTCTACTATACAACGACAAGAAATGGATTAAGGAACAATTTTCAGTGAGAGTGGAATATTATGCGAATTGTCTATCATAATCATTACATACATTTTTTGTTATTTATTGTTACCACCCAAATGTGTGATAGATACAAACTAGCTTAGACAGGAGGAAAAAAAGCCATAATCATAGAATCCTGACATTTCTGTTCTGATTCCTAAATTTCATGAAACAATTTATTTATAAAAATGTGACAAAAGTTCCTCAAAAAGAGGTAAAAGTACTCATAATATGACAGTCAGTTTAAAAGTTTTGAATGTCAAAGTTTTAGGGAAAAACGGAGTAGAAAAGAAAATTTCACATTCTTGATGTGTAGCTGAAAAAGATTAGATACTTAATCAAGAGAATATTCCTGGTTCGAGCACCTGATTATTTCAATACAAAATTGTTTATACAAATATTAATAACGCAACGAAAGACATGAAATAATGCGAAAGTATTCAAGCGATTTAAAAGTTTCGTATATAATGGGTGATTTGTTTTCTATTTACTTTTTGGCAACACTGGTTTTGAGTCACTGTCGCAAATCTTCAATTTGGTCTATAATTTAACCATGACTTGTCTAAAAAACGAACAAAGTTAAGAAAATATTGAATTTTACTATCAAAATGCGTGCTCTGTTAAGAAAGTTCATAGGGCGCTTCTTCCATTTTATGGTCAGTTTAATGGACCTAGTGAGATGCTATTCGGGCTATTTCGACATACAACCATTTTTGGTTGATTGGATACGTGAAAAGCAGCTAAAAGCATTGCATTGTACCAATGCATCCAGAAAAAGTCACTGATTGCTTATGCTTGTGCGTATTATGAACTGGCGGAATCATTGGACCGTATTTCTTTAAAAATGATAACAATAGCAACGTTATTGTGAAATTGAATTTTTTTGCGGAAAATGAAAGAACTCGATTTCCATGACATGTGGTTTCAACAAGATGTAGTTCAGTTATCGACCTTAGTCTAACTGGAGGAGAATGGAACCACATAATACAAAATTTCGAGGTACAATCACAGAACTTTTCAGACCATTTACTTATAGTTACAACCATTGCATTAAGTACCCATTAAACGATAAATACTGATACTGCGATTTATCTTCTACCAAAATACAAATGGAATCACAAGGAAATACATAGATAAATATCGCTCAATTATGAGTAGACAGATCGAAATAATGAACATGGATGGAAATATTGAATGACATAACGCGTCTTATAAAAAACACCATTTCATTAATGGCAACAAAACAAAAGAAACAACATTATAAAAAACCATGGTTTGATTATGAATGTGAAAAACAGAGAAGGAAATCTTTCGCTCTTTTAAAAATCTACCGTAAGTACGATGAACTCAACTACAAGCTTATGTATTTAAATGCAAAAAAAGATTACAAAAACACCTGCCAAATCAAGAAAACAGAGTTTCAAAGAATCGTAAGCGTAATCTTTCCAATCCTTAAAAACGGAGACCCTAATCAGGCTGATAATTATAGAGGCATTTCATTTTTAAACTCAACGCTAAAAATATTAATGGGGGTTATGGAAAATCGTTTTAAGAGTTGGACTTCACAAAACAGATGCTTAAGCGAATTCCAGGCAGGATTCCGTGAGAACTACTCGACCATAGATCAAATCTTCATTCTGAATACGACAGCGCAGACATTTATTAGAGAAAAGAGAAAGCTCTATGCTTTTTTTGTTGACCTTAAAGCTGCATTTGATACGGTGGACAGAAGCGCACTTTTTTATAAATTGTACAATATAGGTCTATCAAGAAAATTTGGCAACTTGATTGAAAAATTGTATGAAAAAACGACTTCTGCTGTTTGGGACGGTAGCCAACTGTCAAATTTTTTTGAAACGGTTACAGGTGAAATTTTTTTGAAACGGTTACAGGTGTGAAACAAGGTTGCAATTTAAGTCCGCAAGCATTCATAATGTTTATAGACGAAATTTCCGATTATTTATGTGGCAGAAATATATGCCAGCTTAAACCATAATCTTTGCGAAAACAACTATTTTAATGAAAAATACTCAACTGACACAATATCTACTGTTTTTAAGGCCAGAGGAGAAATTATGGACCTTAACTTTATACCCCACAGAGAAAATTTGCAAATTTTCTGCACTATTTGTAATATACGTGAAAGGGAAAACATTTATCACTTCCTGGGAAGATGTCCTGTCTTGAAGGAGTTCAGGATTCATTTTTTTGGGAAACTAGAACTGGAGGAACCAGAAATGAAAATGATTTTAAATGGCGCTGACTGGAAAAAATTGCACAACAATTTTCAGCAAGCATCGAAATATAGAAGAGCTATAATTGAAGACAAATGTTTAACATACCTCTTACAATACTTTATTATGTACATGTACATTTTGTTAAACTCGGGCAGACGGCTTTTATAGTCATGTCTTAAAATTAAAGAATAATACTTTTCTGTAAACTTAAATTTGGAAAATAAACAATAAATCTATCTATCTATCTAATGGGTGATTTTTTTGAGGTTAGGATTTTCATGCATTAGTATTTGACAGATCACGCGGGATTTCAGACATGGTGTCAAAGAGAAAGATGCTCAGTATGCTTTGACATTTCATCATGAATAGACTTACTAACGAGCAACGCTTGCAAATCATTGAATTTTATTACCAAAATCAGTGTTCGGTTCGAAATGTGTTTCGCGCTTTTTTATCGACAAATTTTGTTCAGCGATGAGGCTCATTTCTGGTTGAATGGCTACGTAAATAAGCAAAATTGCCGCATTTGGAGTGAAGAGCAACCAGAAGCCGTTCAAGAACTGCCCATGCATCCCGAAAAATGCACTGTTTGGTGTGGTTTGTACGCTGGTGGAATCATTGGACCGTATTTTTTCAAAGATGCTGTTGAACGCAACGTTACGGTGAATGGCGATCGCTATCGTTCAATGCTAACAAACTTTTTGTTGCCAAAAATGGAAGAACTGAACTTGGTTGACATGTGGTTTCAACAAGATGGCGCTACATGCCACACAGCTCGCGATTCTATGGCCATTTTGAGGGAAAACTTCGGAGAACAATTCATCTCAAGGAATGGACCGGTAAGTTGGCCACCAAGATCATGCGATTTGACGCCTTTAGACTATTTTTTGTGGGGCTACGTCAAGTCTAAAGTCTACACAAATAAGCCAGCAACTATTCCAGCTTTGGAAGACAACATTTCCGAAGAAATTCGGGCTATTCCGGCCGAAATGCTCGAAAAAGTTACCCAAAATTGGACTTTCCGAATGGACCACCTAAGACGCAGCCGCGCTCAACATTTAAATGAAATTATCTTCAAAAAGTAAATGTCATGGACCAATCTAACGTTTCAAATAAAGAATCGATGAGATTTTGCAAATTTTATGCGTTTTTTTTTTTAAAAAAGTTCTCAAGCTCTTAAAAAATCACCCGATATATAACAAGATGTAGTACTATTTATAATAGCAATAGTGCAATACTAGGATGTAAGCGTAGTAATAAGGTAGTATGTATGTAAGTGGCAACTGTATAATAGTTAAGCAGTGGCAACACTAACAAAATAATGTAAGATGAAATAAAAAGAGAAGCGGCACAATTTGTGACCGACAGCCAAGGAAGCAAGTTGTGTTTTTAATTCGTTCACCGACAATTAAATATAAAAGTATTTACATTTTAAGTATTCGTGCCTAAAAAGACAGTTAATTTCACTTTCAAGGACTTTTTTAAGACTCATGTCTATAACGACAAAGTAGTACCCGTGGCATGATGGTTAGTGCGTTGGACTATCATGCCAGAGGTCGTGGGTTCGATCCCTGCCTACGTGATATAAAGTTTTTTTCACGGGTACTGCCTCTTGCGAGGAATTGACAAATTCTCCAAGAGTAATTCTTGTCATGAAAAGTGCTTTCTCAAATTAGCCGTTCGGATTCGGCATAAAACTGTAGGTCCCCTCCATCTCTGACAACAGTACTCGCACACAGGAATGGTTGAGAGTTGTAAGTCACTAGGCCCTAGTTCTCAACGGACTGTTGCTCCACCCAAGTTATTTATTTATTTTTGTCTATAACGACAAACACACTTCGATTGATTCATTTGAAACATTGAAGCATTTAATCGTAAGATACCGACCGAAATGATAGACCATTTGAGGCAAAGCGGCCAATCGTTTTCAAAACACTTTTTTTTGATTCTTTCCAAAAGAAAATATTCAAAATTTAAACGAATAAAACGTTTGTAAATTATATTCAAAAATATAAACAAAGGGGGTAAACATTTTCTTGCACTGTCTGAAGTGATCTGTGATACATAAACTAAGTACTGAAAGGCGATTACATTTCTCATTGCAAGCTTTTGACGCAATAATTTGAATGCTTTAGTTCGAATCCCACTTCAAAATCAATCTGTAACGTCAGGTTTTTGAGATATAATGGACTTATGTTTCGAAAAAAAAACTTATATTAAAATTTTTGATCTTTTGTAAATTTACGAAAAAGTTTTTATTTTCAATAATAAACGTAATTATTTTCCAGATCTAAGATCCCCTACTTTGATATTACGTTTAAAAATGTTCAGTATCCTACCAACTAAAAAAACAAAAGTCCTCATAAGTTGTTGTTCTTCGCCTTCCATACATTAACCTTAAGAGAATGCTCAAGCATTTATGCTAAAACGGTTCTTAAAAGACAAACTCAAAACTTTATAAAAGGGATTTTCGAGGGATTTCTCCGAACCTACAACCTAGATATCGATAAGTCAAGTTCATAGTCGCTGCTAAATATAATTTAAATTTGAATTGTTTTCATTAAAATTAATTAATGAAACTTTTACAATATTGAAATTGGAAGCATTAAAACAATAAATAAATTGAAGTTTTTCCGTTTAAAGTGTTCGTTTGTTCGTGAAACGAAAAATGAGTTTCGACTGCGTCGCCTGTAGTCGACCGGTAAAAACGGGAGATAAATCTCTAGTGTGTAGTGGCTCTTGCGGTGCATTTTATCATTTAAAGTGTCTTAAATTGAAGCAATATGATCATGATTTGATAAACGAAAGGCCAGATATTCATTTCATATGTGAAAAGTGTTTAAAAGATTTTAAATCGCTTGACAAAATTGTGAAAGAGTTAAAAGAATCTGTTGATCTCTTAAAGAAAATAACGGAAGAAAAAAACATAGAGAAAGGTGTTGAAATACAAAAACAAAAGTCGTATGCAGAAGCCGCGAAGTCTACTGTTATCGTGAAGCCAAAAGAGAAGCAAGACATAAACAAAACAAAAAGTGACGTCAAAGATAATATAAAACCTTCTGAGCTGTCAATAAATTTTAATAATATTAGTGAGAAGAAAGATGGATCGATATCGATTATTTGTTCGGATGAAAAATCTCGTGAAAATTTATGCAAAGAAGTGAATTCAAAATTAAATGAAAAATATATTATTGATAGCCCAAAGCTCACAGTGCCGCAAATTCTTTTAACGGGTATGAGTGAAATGTATGAAACAAGTGAGATAGAAGCAGCTTTGAAAAGCCAAAACAATTTGAAAGGAGAGGTAAAATGTGTGAAGTGTTACCGTGGTATAAAAAATACGAAAGTATTCAACGCAATTATTGTTCTAGAAGAAGAAGACTATATAAAAGTTATGAAAGAAGGAAAAGTGTGTGTAAATTGGGATAGATGTAGAATTTTTGAATACATTTCAATAAGAAAGTGTTATAATTGCTGGGGCTTTAAACATATTGCAAGCAAGTGTAAAAATTAAGTCGCATGTGCGAAATGTGGTCAAAATCACGATACCAAAGAATGCAAATCAGAAGAAGTGAAGTGTGTAAATTGTGTTAGGTCAAATAAGTTGTATGGCTTAAAATATGATGGCAGTCACGATTGTAGGGACACGGTTTGTCCAGTTTATTTAAAACAAATTGAAATTGAGAAAAAATGGGCTTCTTATTAGCAACCAAAGTTTTTGAATTGTGCCTACTTTAATATTCAAGGATTAACAGGTAACTTTTGTGAACTTGAAACTATTTTGTGTGAACAAAAATTTGATTTAGTGGCACTATCGGAAACACACCTCACCGACCAAATCGAAACAAGTGAATTAAACATTAACAATTATGAACTTTTAAGATGTGACAGTATCTCTAGATACACAGGTGGTGTTAGTATCTATATGAAGAAAGGAATACGAATTGATACTCCGAAGCTAACGCAGTTTCAATACGAACATTGGTGGATGAGTGTAAATATAACTGCCAAGGGTTTTCCAATCACAATCATAGTTTTATATAACTCACCAAGTGCATCGTGTCGAGTATTTTGTGATAGATTTGCAGATATGCTAGAAGAGTTAAATGAAAACGCGAAAGACTTTATAATTGTCGGTGATTTTAATATAGATTGGTTAGATAAAAACTTTACAAATCAAAAAGAAATTCAAAGAATTATTAATGAAAATACAGCTTCACAAATCGAACATAGCCCTACTCGAATAACTCCAAGTTCTAAAACGTTAATAGATTATGTAGTTACAAATTCGTGCTTAGTTTCCACAGCAAGAAATAGTGAATTAAAAATTACTGATCATGAAACAATAATAGTGAAATTGAAATCGAAAGAAAAAAATAAAGTTAAATTGCCACAAAAAACCTTTAAGTTCATGAAGTACAAAAAAGATGCGTTTATAAATGACATCAGACAAAGTCAGTTAAGAAACATATGTTTTCCACTCGTTGATGTACATTATTTAAGTAATCTTTTTTCAAGTGAAATGTTAAGAATCGTAAATAACTATGTTGAGACAAAAGTGGTTAACGAAAACTCGGTAGAGTGGTTTAATGATAATTTGAGAAACTTAAAAAGAGAAAAGATAGCTTGTTACCATAGAGCCTTACTAACAGAAGAAATTAGTGATTTGGAGTCTTATAAGCGGACGCGAAATCGGTATAAAAAAGAATTAGTAAAAAGCAAAGGACTTTTCGTTCAAAATAAAATTCTTATGCAATCGGACCAAAAAGCTATGTGGAGAACCTTAAAAAAATACGTGTTGGGATCAACAAGAGTTGAAATTGAAGAGAACATTATTTTTAATGGAGTAGTGATTAATAATTCAAAAGTGATCGCGGATGAATTCAATACTTTTTTTATTAATAGTGTATCAGAAATAAATCAGTCAATTGAGGTTATTCAATATGTTAATCAAATTGATGAATATCCGTGTCGCTTTAAATTCAGTCCTGTGAACAATTCTGATTTATCTGAAGTATTGACATCAATGAAACAGAAAAAAGATTTTAATTATATGAGTCCAAAGATGTTTTTGGATGCATTTGGAGAAATAGAGGACGTTCTTACGGAAATTGTAAATAAATCTTTACTATCAGGATGTTTACCAAGCTCATGGAAGGAATCGTTGGTCTCACCAATACAAAAAGTGAAAGGCTCAAGGCGGTGTGAAGAATATCGACCAGTAAACGCATTGCCATTGTACGAAAAACTTATAAAAAAAATTGTTAAAATTCAACTGCAAAAATACATAGACAACAACAATATCTTAATCGAAAGTCAGTTTGGATTTAGAAGTCACCATTCCTGTGAATCTGCATTAAACTATGTTCTTATAAATTGGAAAGAGGATATGGCAGCAGGATCTACCATTATTGCAGTGTTCTTGGACCTAAAGCGGGCTTTTGAAACGATCGACAGAGGTATATTAATACAAAAGTTGAAGCAGTATGGTATCCGAGAAAAAGAAATTCAGTGGTTCAAATCATACCTTGATCAGAGAACTCAGAGAACATCAGTGAATGGGAAACTTTCGGAGATAACTCAAACGCTTTTGGGAGTGCCTCAGGGCTCAATACTTGGGCCAGTTTTGTTCCTACTATACATAAATGATGTATGCAAAGTTTTGAAGCATTGTAAAATAGTCATGTTTGCCGATGATGCCCTAATATACATCGTGGGTAGAGATGTGTCAGCTTTAACTCAGCAACTACAAGAAGATCTCGACAGCATCTGGTTCAAAGCTAACAAGCTGAAGACAAATGTTCAAAAAACGAAGGCGATGATATTTAAAACGCAGTGCAATATAGACTTAAGTATAGACAATGAAAACATAGAACAAGTAGATCAAATAAAATACTTAGGTGTGATAATAGATCAGAATTTAAAGTTCGATAAAGATGTGGACTATATTGTTAAAAAAAAGTAGTGCCCGTGGCATGATGGTTAGTGCGTTGGACTGTCATGCGAGAGGTCTTGGGTTCAATCCCTGCCTGTGCCACCTTAATTAAAAAAAAAAAAAAAAAAAAAAAAAAAGAGTTTTCACGGGTACTGCCTCTTGCGAGGAATTGACAAATTCTCCAAGAGTAATTCTTGTCATGAAAAAGTGCATTCTCAAATAAGCCGTTCGGATTCGGCATATAAATTGTAGGTCCCCTCCATCCCTGACAACATTACTCGCACACAGGAATGGTTGAGAGTTGTAAGTCACTAGGCCCTGGTTCTCTACGGACTGTTGCGCCACCTAATCATATTGTTAAAAAAATATCCAAAAAAGTGCAATTTTTTCGAAGAATCAAAAGTAAATTAGATTTCAATGCATCTTTTAGAGTATATAATGCTATAATAAAACCACATTTTGAATATTGTTCATCTGTATTATTTCTGTTAAGTCAAAGTAACATATATAGACTGCAAAAACTCCAAAACAAATCAATGCGAATAATATTAAATTGTCATCGTTATACAAGTATTTTAAATATGTTAAATCGACTAGAGTGGTTAAGCGTCAACAACAGTTAGTAGTAGATGTTCTATTGTTTGTTCAAAAAATGAGAATGGGAGATTTGCCTAGCTATTTTAGTGATTTAGTTAGATATGTGGGTGAAGTCCAACCATATCAATTGCGAAATGTAAATAATTTGCGACTTCCTAATTATAGAAACACAATAACACAAAACAGTGTAATATACAAAGGCTTTCAAATTTTTAATTCCTTGCCAGAACATGTTAAACTGGAAACAAATTTTAATATATATAAGCGAAATGTAAATGAATTTGTCAAAACTAATTTTTAAGATATATAATAATTGTATTATAAAGTAGCTTAATTTATATTTACTATAAATGCTAAAATGCTAAAAAATGCTAAATAAATCAAATCAAATCAAATCAAAATCAAATTCGTATTCAAGTTTTCGGAATAAATAAACAAAATGTAAAAAATCAACACTAAAAATTAACTCTAAAACGAATTATATAAAAACATAAGGAAATTACATTAAATGTCTTTCAAAACTTTAGATTGAGTCAAATGAAGATCCATAAATCATCTTATGCCTGATAAGAAATTACAAAAACTAAGTGAGATACTAAAATGATTTAAACTATATCTAGAAAAGAAATAATTGTACTTTGCAAAAGCATCATACAATTTATTGTTAAGGGATGTGTTGTGTTTTAACTTAATTTTAGCATTAAAAAGATGTTGGTAAAAATTGTAAAGGTCAGATACGAATTCAAGAGATCTTAATAATTTTAAAACGTATTTTATTGTTCGTGCACTAAAAATAAGAAAGAGGAAAGAAGAGGGAAATATAAAAAACAGACTGGACCAATACTACGAGTATTTGCCATCCACTACACAAAAGACCAGTGAAAAGATGGACAAAGCTTACGCAGTGATTTTGATACCAATGAAGAACTCATCATCAAAACAAATTTTAAATGCTATTAAAACAATTTTGATGCGACAATAAAACTGTAAAAAAAGAATTTTTCGTTGAATATATGAAAACTCAATATATACATATATAAATCTCAATTCATTTAACAAAGAATTGTAATTTCAATATATCCGTTACAAACATATACAGAGTTAAAAAAACGTATTTCACTCTTTAACTCTCACCCGACTTCACATGGATCACCCGACTTCACATGGATCAAAATCAAATTTAAAATCAAGGCAATATTTGTCACTTCATTATGAGAAAAGTGTAAACCTCTTTAAAAATTATTCATCAAATAAAACAAAATATTGAGTAATAAAATCTGATGTTCTGGTCAAAAAATAAAAACACGAAAAACGAAAAACACAGAAAAATACGACACCCATGGGACCAATATTATGGTGCGAATACTGATTTATGAAAAACATATAATAACATAAATAAAATATTTCGTGAATATCATGTTCATCTGTTTTTTATTTGGTGGTTGTTTTTTTTTGGAATGTTTATTATTTTTATTTATATATGATGCAAAACCAGGGATATAATATTACTATGAGAGTATATATATATTTCTGTATATATTTAACATAAGTCTGAAAAATAGCCTTCAGATTTGAAGAGAATATTATATTTTATTTTTATTTTTTTATTGAATTCACTTCGGTCAGTAAAGTACAAAAATTTAGATTTATTTCATAACTGAAAACCTTTTATTGAATGCAAAGTTGGTGAAATTAAATCAGATTTACGACTTTTATGTTGGATGATGTTTTTCTTTTTATGTCAAAAAAAGAAATCAAAGGGGCATCATCACCAAACTTTCGATTATTTTTTTTTATTTATTTAGGTTCATTGAACACTTTAATGTTTTATTTTTTTTTTTCAAAAATTATGTGCACAATGAAAATAGTAATAGGTTTTGTATTTGACAGATCACCATATAATTTAACACATTTTATTGGTTTCATTTATAACTGACAGATACTTTATCTAACCATATTAATCTAACAGGTGACAGTTTGCCAAATTATTTAATTTTATTGGTAAACAAATTAATGTACACATTTATTGCGAGTGTGTGTTGGCAATACTTCTTCAACCTAATCTTAATTATATCAAATATAAATGGTCAATTGGCAATGGTGCACCTAGGCGTATACGTGCTTTTATTATTTTTCTCTAATTTTATGTTTATGCTTCATTTTTTAATTCTGTTTGCATTGTCTGTCGCCCTTATGTAAATATATAAATTTGTTATTTAATAAATTTTATTTAAAGTGAGAAGATTTTCCTACATTGCAACTAACAACTTGCATGGGTGGGAGGGGGTAAGTTGTTAATGGTTAAAAATGTTTACTACCTGGTCTTTTGTTTAAATAAAAAACATTCATTGTCAATCAGCATGTTTATATTTTCGTGTAAATGTGAAAAGTTAATTAATTTCGTATTAATGCACAAAAAAAATCCAACCCAACCCAACCCAACAAAACAGGTATAATTTTGGAGGACACCAAAATTTAACATAATGTATTTTTAAAAGACTCAATTTATTAAATTAAAAAAAATTAATTTAACATATCGCCGAATGGTATTCTGATGTCCTTTTCATAAAATATATTTTTCTATTCCAATTCGATTTTGTACTACAAAAAGTACAATCTAATACTAATTTTTAGTAGAAGGTACCTCTGAACTTCGGTAAAAGAAATTTGACTAAAACAATTATTCTGATATGAATGTGTTAATAAATGTTAAAAATATGAGATGATACCTAAACATAATTTTGGTTTTAAACATTTTCAGGTCTTTGAGACAACAATAAAGAAAAATATAAAACGAGATCATCTGCCCCTGAACTCATCATCATCAAAACTCACCTCAGCCCTTGAAGGTGTCCGGCGGGCCGGAGATGCCCGATGGGAACTGTCGCTTTCCTCGCTGGTGGCCGAAGTGGTGTTGCTTGAAGCGGTGTTGCGTTTCAAGGCCGCAACGCGATCGGCAGTTGGTCGATCTGGTTCGGCTACGGTTGCGGCTGCAGAAACAGCTGAAACGGCAGCGGTCGATGTTGCTCCCTTATTTTGTCGCTTAATGCGACTGATTTCATCTTCCTCAGATATCTGACGAGTGGCTACTGGCGGGATGGTTTTGCGCCCCACTGCTGCGGGCTTAGCTGCTGGAGTGGCGGCTGGGGTTTCCTTCTTCTCCTTTTTTTCCTTGCCTTGTTCATTGAGGCGTTTGATGACTCTTGGGCAGTCACATAACCGGATAATACCACTCAACTGACCACGTGACACGTCCTCGGTGTCAAGAACACGATCACGATCCTTGACGTCCTTCTCGGAACGAACCGCTCGCTGAGGTTCGGTGTCAGAGTCTTCGTTTTGGTGGCTGCGCACGAATCTCGAACGGAATCGTGACTTGCTCGGGCGTGATTGCTCACTTTCGTAGTCGTAATCGTAGTCACCACCGGTGCGTCCGTATCTTGAGCTTCCGGTATCGCCGCCATAGCGCTCTCTTCGCTCACCAAACTTCCTTCCGCCCAAAGCTGGCTCATCGTCATAGCCTCGTTCTTCCTGCTGACGGAACTGGGTTGCCAATCGATGGTCACTCTTCGACCTCATCAGTCCCGGTTGCAATGTGCTGGGAGGAGCCAGATGTGAACTGCTAGCAGCGCTGTTGGTCTGTGCATGTGGCGTTATATTCAAATCGCCAAAAGTGGCCAAATTCATGACCAACTGATTCGGATCAATGGATACAAGGAATCGGACTCGTCGGCTATAATCAGCGTTTTCGTACTCAAAGTTCCTGAGAAATTCAACGGTCTTCAAGAAAATCTCTTTGGTGTCCATCAGCTCACAATCATCCCATTCGACCGTCTCATTCATGTACTTATCGGCCACATCGCAATTACTGGCGATATTATTTATCTCGGAGTCGAGATTTTCCTTCAACGATGTCAAATTTCTCAGTTCCGTTGTAAGGTAGCGATCGATTTCACCCTTGAGATGCTCAGACCGGTCCTTAATTGCCTTAGTGACCCGCCTATAGATCTCATCAATCTCCTCTGAGACACTAATGCAATTCGTCTGCAAGCTCAAGGTGTTCTTTTCAATCACTGCCAAGGAATCTTGCAAACGATGAAGACTGCGACGAATCTGAAATTGAAAAATTTATAAACCTTGTATTATTAAGTACTATGGCAGTAGCAGCAGCAGCAGTAGTGCCAACGATGGGAGAGTGAAGCCTTGTCTCATGGACAGGGTTTTTGATTGTTTGTTTGTTTTTTTTTTTTTTTTTTTGATATTGCATTCAAGGACTAGACATTGTCACACTCTAACCTGACTATTGATCCGGGTGATTTCACGTCTCAAAATGTCCATGTGAGCACTTTTGCAGTCCTCGCAAATCTTCTTGTCGCAATGGGCACAAGGCGAAAGGTATGCCTTCTCCGAGCAAACATTACAGCGCTCCATCACTTGACCTTTAGATGAAACAAAGAAAAAGCATTATTCAGGAGAAGAAAAAAACAACAACATACATATATATATATTCAAATTAAATGCAAAGCCGGATGGAATGTGGAGGTGGGGCTGATGGATTTTATTGAGTTTTTCTTGCCTGCCTGCTTGGGATCCTTTTTTGTTGCCCTTTTTGTGTGCTTTTTTTCGTTGTTGTGCTAAAGGGTTTGTATAATATTTCATTGTTATGCATGGAAAGGATTTGGACGATCCAGCATAGCCGTGAAAAAGGATGTATCTTTTGTACATGATGGTCCAAAATATACATATAAACCTACATATATACAAACCTGTAACTTTAGAGGGAAATTTAGGTTAGTTATAGTGCTCGTATTCTTCACAAGAGGGATGTTCAATCTTTAAAGAGCTCCAGTAGATATCTTTTTTTTTTTCGTTCTGCGGTAATTTTTAGTGCGAGGTTTTTATACCCGTCACGAAGAGTTTATGTAAAATGTATTTACCTATAAAAAAATACTCAGAATATACACATGTATATGTATAGCGCCAAGGTGATTTGTCAAAAGTAACTATAAAAGGTCACGTAGAATTATATTACCACTTCATTGTATGTAAAGAATAGGCAAGGTACACATATTTTTAAAGGTGGATGAAACTTTAAATTGAAATTTTCGCTAAGCATATGAGTGAGGAAATTTTATAGAATTTCAATGAAGAAGAACATCAAAAAATACTCGTACAACAACAAAAAATGAAAAATGAGCTTATAAGCCAATCAAAACTTTCAAAAGAAAATATTACTTTAAGGAAGCTTTGCCTATTGAAATATCGGAAATCTTTTGATAAATGTCCATACAATTTTTTATAGGGAATTATGATTTTAAATGGGTTAAATAGGCAGGTGTTTGCTTATATGAAATCATAGTTCTGAAGAAGTTCTGAAGATTAAATTATAATAATTGACGTCTAAAGAAAACGACAACCTAAACGTTTCACCATCAATATGAATTTAATAAGATTCAACTCCATGGGAAATTTTTGGGGGGTACCAAACGAGAGAGGAAGGGGAGAAGTTTTCCACTTTTCATCTCGCCGCCGACTGAAAAATTCTCTACAAAATTGATTTCCATGAGACGACTACGGCATATTCGGAGCTCAAGGAGAAAGGCAGTGATACCCGTGGCTTGATGGTTAGTGCGATATTTTATAATCGATCGAACTAGGGGTGCGTTTTTAAAGAATTTTTTTTCCTGCTTTTAAATATTTCCATATCATTCTCATATATTAAGGTGTTACTTACATAAATAGATAAGATAAGATGGATAGATAAGATTAAGAGTAGTGGTCCTAAATAACTACCCTGGGGAACCCCTTAATTGCACATTAAAAACAAGCCTCGGACACGAACTAATTTACTGACGACCCAAGCAAACGATTCAAGTATGTTAGATTTTTTAAATAGGTCACGTGTTAAGTAGAGGCTCTTAACTTCTACAAAGTAAACATAACCTTTTTCCAAAAAAAAAACGCAAAGGAATTTAAGGGGCACAAGAAATTTAAAAGATTGCTAGGAAGTAGCATCAGATAGGGAAACTTTTCACTGCATTAACTAGTGACACGTTGATGATGAAAATGGTTTTTGATAATCATTCTTGGATTTTGCTATCCTGAAGTGCGACAATTCGTCATATTAACGTAGCCTTTAAATTCTAAAAGGGTCTAATCACAGAAGATGAAGCAATCAAAGACACGAAGCAAGTGGCTAGCGGTCGATGACCGTTTTCAATAACGAACATATTAATAACAAAACAACCGTTTAGCCAAAATACAATTGAATTAAAAAAAAAGAAGACTTTTTCAACGGTCGAAATTGCCTGGTTTGTCTGGGTGTATTTCGGAAATATTAGATATAAAGAGACGGGATTTGGCTCACAATAAATCAGTTTCGGTTAACTTAAAATCGTAGAAACTAGCTTATTAACGTCAAAATTGGCAACACCTGCGCGATATTCGCGATTTTGTCGATTTTTCACCATGTTGCGTACAGACCTCGCGGTCAAAAACCTGGAGTATTTATAAAACTAACGACATAAACACCTAAAAAAATAAAATGCACGACTGCGTCGTGCGAACTTGCTCCTATATGCAAAGAGTCTGTTTAAAAAAGTACCTTTATAAGATTTAAAAATAACCCTGTAAAATAAGTTTGTCTTCTATAAATGCCATTTGATTTGTCAAAAAAATTTCATTTTTCAATTTTTTTGTTTGAAAATCGTAAGACCGGTTTTATTTAAATTAATTTTTTTATATATACAAATTTTCCATTTTTCTTAAAAATATTTTTGTTATGCAGTTGTTTAGTGAATGTAAATATACGTTTCAGATTTTAATTTCGTAAAAAAATGTGGACCCTTTTTCAAGATATCGGATTTTGAAAAAAAAAATCATTATTTTTTCAAAAATCCAAAAAAATGTATACACTTTTGATCATCAAATATTGAAATCAGTTCATTAGTTCCTGAGAATTAAAAAAACAAAATTAAGGTTATATGAGCGGTACCCTTCCGGAGCAATACAAAAATACATTTTTTAACTAAAAGAAGCCAAGTTAAGAAAAAAAAAATTAGATAAAATTTAATACTAATCAAAAAATTAAGACGGTATTGATATGGGATGCAAAAGCAAACAGTGCGCTTATGGCGGAGGAAAATTTTTTTGTCGAGAATAGAAATTTAGTCTAGACCAATCATCATCATACATATACATATATTATGTCTCCCTTTTTCGGCTCTCATACGGAACTAATTTAAACAAATAAGGTTTCAAAACAAAGAGAATTTTCCGTAGACTATGCGAATTGTATTTTATTGAATATTAATTTATAATTTGTTGAAAAAACTTAACTTTTTATAGTAACAAAAATATAAAATACTCGGAAAATATTATGTTAAGGGAAATGGTTTGTGTATTTGAATGAAATTAGCGAATACACACCATTTTTTGTCGGTAAGCTAGTTTCCAGGTATTTCCTTTGTATATACAATGGCGCGATTCATCCCAAGACACAACTCATCCTAGGACAACTCATCCCGGAAATGAATAATACGAACAGGTACAAGAAATTGCCATTCATGGGTTGTTTACAGGCAGGCTCTTGTGCGTTTTTGATTTTAGTTATGAAGTCACATGTAAGCAGTAGTTGTAGAGGTTGTACGTAATATCTAAACATATATACAAAGGTACACGCGGTAGCTTTGGGAATCTAAGACCGTTCTTTGAGGAGAATTCTTCACGAAGATTTATCATTCCATCAAGACATTTTCAGACATCGCCCACATACCATAGAAAAAATTAAACAGAAAACCACCGCGGAAATCGAGGCCATACCAGTCGACATGTGCCGAAAATCATGTGAAAGCTTCAGAGATCGTCTACACCAGTGTATCAATGCTGACGGCCGCCATCTTGGAGATATAATTTTCAAAAAATAATTTTTAAAAATAGGATTGAATACTGATTTAAATAAAAAAAATGTTTTCTCTAAGTTTTACTGTTCGTTATTTATAGTCCATCAAAACTCGTCAGTCAGCTCTGTCGCACAATTTTGTTCTAAAAATATTTTTGGTATGCAGTTGTTAAGTTATTGTAAATATACGCTCTACATTTGAATTTCGTAAAAAAAATGTTGACCCGTTTTTAAGATATAGAACTTTGAAAAAAAAAATTCAATATTTTTTTAAAAATCCAAACAAAAAAAATTGGACTTTTGATAATCAAATATTGTTAAAGCAATATAAGAGCTCGTTCAAAAAACAAATTATTGAAATCGGTTCATAGTTTCAGGTTTTATTGCTGAGAAAATAAAAAAAAATAACGGTTCTATAAGTGGTACCTACCTTTTCGGAGCAATACAAAAATTCGTTTTTTATTAGAAGAAACCAAGTTAAAAAATAAAATTTTAAAAAAATCTATCGGTTTGTTTTTGAGAAAATTCGAATTTTTGTTTTTTGACCAAAAAAAATGTATGGGGGCCACTGTCAGTTTTGATCTTAAAAAAAAAAAACGAAAAAAATGCCTAACGCGAATCTACTCAAAACCTTAACTTCCAAGTTTGAACTCAATTGACCCAATGGTTTAGGCTGTAGGAGCGTGGACGGAATCGCGGGACCCACTTTTTCGACTTCTCTACCATCGTAATATCATGTTTGATTAAAATCTCGAGTTCGAAATTTTTTACGAATGCAAAACTTGCCATTAGTTCCTATATGTCGCAAGTAAAAAGAATTGGGTCTACTGGACTAAAGGAAACGACTCATTCTGTCCAGAAAGAAGGCAACTTTACTAAAAGTTAGTGCACTAAGTTTAATTGTTTTCAAATTTCTCAAAAACAAAAACATATTTTTAAAACGATTGCTGACAAAAAAATAATTGTTCTTAACTTAAGCTTTCAGAAAAGTTATATCACAATAATTTAGGTGATGCCGTTGTTTTCCAGCTTGAGTTCTTTAAAAGCTTCTAGTCAAAATACGATGCAATGTCGTTCATATAGAATGTCTTCTTGTTGCAAAGATTGACAATTTTAGTTTTTCGTCAAAACTATAAACGGGCTACAGCAGTCATATTTTCAGTTGTTCTTGACTACAAACACGATTTCGATTCTTCACTAATTACACAAAAGTGCTTTAGTTTTGTGAACTGTGACTGCAAAATTTTCAACCTCTTTGTAGTAAATTTAATTTCAACAGTACATCGTTTCATTTTTAGTAATGACGTAGTTTTTACTTGATAAATGTCAAAAGTGACAGCACCGGGCCATTTAAAATTATTCCTCTAATTGGAAAACTATTTATTTCGGCTTTTTGGAAACTCCTGCTGCTCTTAATTGCCTATAAATAGAGTTTTTTCTTTAGCGTAGCTTTCCAATTAGACAACCTTCAAAATCTAGGCCTTACAGTCAAGAAATTCTTATCTTATCTGCAGTATACCAAAAGGACGCGACGTTTTAAAACAAACCCTTCACATAGGAACCCAGCCACCGCTTGATCTGATTACCTAAAGAAACAATTTTCTAGGAGTTGTAGATTATGGAAAAACCACATGCATAGATTGGAAGATTGATAAGTAAATTAGTATTTACAAAAAGCTCGATGGAAAACTCAAGAGGAAAATGTATTGAAAACCATAGAAGAGAGTTTCTGTTGCTGAAATGTTTTTTTTTTTTTAATAATTAAAAATCAGGAAACAATGTCAAAAATAAATCACTGCATCCAAAATACATAAATTATCATTTTCGTGTGATAAATTTTGAGTTTCGATGGATTTTCAAGAAAAACATACATTTTACATCACTTTGGCTTAAATTTTTGATAAAGCAACCGTGTTTCTGTTAAAACAACACATTATAAACATCCATTTTTAATCTTCATAAAGGAGAAGAAAAAGAACCAACGTCTTACATTTGTGAATTCATCCAGCCTAAAAGATAATCCAAATTGAAATTCAAAACCTCCTCAAAAAAGAAAAAAAATCCATTCTACATATATGAATGGATTCAGATAAAAAGTCATCACTTGAGACTTACATGAATTATTGTTATCTTCAAAAAGTCGAACAGTAATTTAAAAAAAAAAAAAGAAGAATAATGTACATATTTATATTACGGTAAGAGTGTATTAAACTTTTAAATATGTACGAGTACATACGAGTACGAGTTATGTAAAGATTACATATTTTTATTCGAGATCATTGCTACATATAAAAACGTAATCATACATCTACCACCTATAGAAATTGAATTTTTCTTCTAACTTGAAAAATACAAAAATAATTCAAAAAAAAGATACAATATATTTAACTTATTGCTGTCTTTTACTTCATATATATGTATTTTCGAATGTAGCTTTGAGAATAAGAGCAAATAAGCTCTACCTTTTTAAAATAAGGAGACGTAGACAAAGGATACGAGTACAAAAAAAAAGTAAAAGATAAATTGTCAGTTGGTGAATTCAATACTCTCTTGAAAAAGTGTCGAGCAAAAGTAAGCATCGAGGATATATATATGTTCGAAGGACATGCATTATGCAGAATATTTGTATTTTACGAATTATTGGCAATAGCTCTTACTCTGGGAATTTCGATAAAATCATTATACACGGATTCGTTACATAGATTACCAAAGGGACTTAGCTTATACTCTTACTTTAGGTACTCTCTGTTTTCTTCCTTTTTTTTATCAAGGATACGAAAATAGGACAAACAGACAAGATGATGCAGAAGAAAGTGTCCAAAACAAAGTGAAAAAAAAACAGACTGTTTGAAAATAAATCTTTTATGGTGAAAATAAAATGAAATAAAATGCCAAATGCAGTCAACATGGTAATAGATCACAGAACACGATAGGGTATCAAATCAATCATCAAACTCGATAGCTGCTGTATGCAAATAAAAAAGAAGTGACAAACAGAGTCACCTTATGTTTTCTTTTTCTATGAAGACCAAATGACATCCTTTGCCAAAGGAATTTTTATTTGAACTTGGTTGGGACTTGGGAAAAGCTGATGTAGTCTTGAGTGTCGTACTATGATGGGGAGGGTAGCTTTAATTTAAATGTTAAGAGGGCATTCAAGTTAAATGAGAATTTGGAACACGAACAATAAAGGATGGTAGCCAGAAAATCTATATACAGGGTTTCCAATAAAACCAATACTTTGAATTAAAAAGATGCCTTAAAAGAAGATTTTTGTTTTTAAGGCAATAGTTATGCACATACATTTTTATAAGAAAAACTAGCAAACCCGGCGAACTCCGTTTCGCCACCAGATGGCTTCGTTTTTTGTAACATTTCGTTTGGGGATTAAAAGATAAAGAAAAATTATTTTTTTTGATTTATATTTGAAAAGGAAAAATTTTATTTCATTTCACAAAAGTAATGAATTCATTTCGATTACAAAAATGAAGTGTAATTTAGTTGACCTTCTCTAAGTAAAAAATAAAAGGAATCCAAAGTAAATACTGAATCGAAGGTTCTGCAAATTATCCGTTTCATTGAAGTGCTCTTTGGTAAACCACATTTTTTGTGTTTTGGTCTGACCCTAACACAAACAAAGCGAATGGTTTTCCAATTCGTGAACACGCAACGTATTGCTGTCGAGTACCGTTGCAAAGTCGCGGTGGATTCAAATTACGCAATATAATAATAACAAAACCAACTTTGAGTTGCAAGGTATGTGGTTGAAATCCTACAGAGAGTTCAAAAACTCCGTTGGATAATTTACTACATCATCGGGATTTATTATGGAATCAATGGATTTGTTTGTCATACCAAATCGCCAGCGATATTTGATTGAATGGTGAAATTCAGTGCGTGTACCTGTACATCATCATTATTCTTTGCGGCGAGAATTGCTCGCTGACTTAACCAAGCATAATTCTGATAATTCTCACTAATGTTCGGGAAAACATTTTCAATAAGAGCTAATTAAAAGTCTACAAATCGGCAAAAGTCGTTGGTAAGAGTAATTAATCCAGTTGTCGCATCAACTGGCACTTTTTCCATTTCCAAAAGCTAACAATTGTTTGGAAAATTGTGCAGCACTTTGATCATTTTAAAGTTGAACTCTCATATTAGTGGTTAGCGATAATGTTTTTACATTATTCAACAAAAGTGATGCCTTCAGGCAAGAATTACTGGCAACGTCAGCCTGAAATCGCCTGCCAACAATATCATCAAGCCGCCAAAGATGTTGTTACTTTGTCGAACATCCTTCAGTGTGAAATTAAGTGCTTAAAGTGATTTCTTATGTGCCATTGTGCACTCATACTAAACAATGAGCTTGCATTGCATCAACAATTTTCCCATTGCACTAACAAATGTTTTCCCTGTTCCTCCAGGTGCGTCCAGGAAGAATAGACCACCAGTAATATTGTCCACCGCTTGCATTAATGTTTCGTATACTTGTTTTTACTGTTCATTCAGCAATGGCACATTATTTCGAACGAATTCCTGCAATGTATCAACATTGTATTGCAGCTCTCGATTTAATTCTTGGTTCAATGCATCGTGTTCGTGCATCGATCGATTTGGCGCAACCATTCCTCTTTCAATCAGTAGCTTGTTTGCAATAGTCAAGCATTGATCTTTAATCAGAATCATTCCTTTATTGTAGAATTCATCGGTAATATGCATGTCGGGATTATTCGTTCGAATGCACAAGCGATGTAAGATATGTTCACACGTTATTTAAAGTCGATATCTCTGACGTTTCTAGAGATATGGTTGACTAAAAAATGTTCCCAAAAGTAAGCTTTGGTTTAGAATATAGAGCCATTGAAACGTCAACAAATTTAAAAATGTTCAATCCCACAAATCGGAAATTTTACAATAGCTTTATATGGGAAGCTAAATGAAGTTCACCGCTTATCTGTTGAAATTTTGTCTGCTATAAACCTCACGGAGCCCGAGACCTTTTTTTGTTGTGTGACTCCTTGATTTAATACTTTCGGGAACTAAAGTATTTTACGGACAGTTTGGATAAACACATAGCGGCCCAAAAGTTTATTAAGAAGGTTCTATTTGCAACACATTTAAAATACATACATACATGAAAAAGTAAAAAATTCCCAACTCTAGATTTTAAAGAAGTCGATGCTAAAGAAGTCGATAAAAATCCCGTTTGTATGTCTGTCCTCACCGCTGCAGCCTGAACCATTGGTACGATTAAGTTCAAACTTGAAAACTATGATTGAAAATAGATTTGCGTTAGGCTTTTTTTTATTTTTTAAGACCAAAAACAACTGTGATTCCCATACAAACTTTTGGTTCAAAAATCGAAAATCTCAAATTTTCTCAAAAACTGATAGGTAGATTTTGAAATGAAACTTTCTTGAGTTTTTTAAATAAAAGGTTTTTTTGAAGATAAACTTATTTTGCAGGTATATTTTTAGATCTTAGAATATACATAATGTACTATTTTAAAAGAGACTCTTTGGATACAGGAGCACGCTTTTAAGTTTAATTTTCTTGAAATCCGTTCAATTGAATATCAATAGAAATCTATCAATTATTTTTTAGCCTTCTGCATTCAGAATAATTTTGCTTTGTTAAGATTGAAAATTCAAAATTAGAACACGCTCAAGAAACTTCTTTGTAATTGAGGAAGCAATTTTAAAAAAATGTAATAAAAGGAATAAAAGTTAAATTTTGTTCAAATTTTTATAAGGCTTTATTAGTAAATCGTTTCTGTATTGTGGTTGGTTACCTACTAAAATAATTTCAAAAGTGGTTATATAGTGTGGCATACGCTCTGTTTTCTTCAATTTCAATAAAAAAGAAATCGGTTGCGAGTGCCCACCGTTGGACAAAACTTAGCCCCATTTGCAAAGAAAAATAGTCAAATGATGCCACTACTCTAAAAACTACTAAAAACTCCCTGAGGACGCATAAGCATCAACGGTATGGGATTTCCAAGTCTCAAGTGCTTCAATTTTGTTTCCTAATGTGTAGTTATCGAGAAGAAACAGCGCATCGTTGGAAAAGATGATTTTTAACTCAAAATCGTTTGAAAAATTAAGTTTCTCTTAGGACTGGACTCAATTGCTGAGTTAGTTTGTTTAGGTGTTGAAATCAGTGACAAGTTTATGTTCGTAAATTGAGTATCGTGCTCTCGACTAATGTAGCCACATTTTGTCTGTGCCCACCGTGTAGCGGCGACGGGAATCATGAGTTTTGTTCACTATCAAACTATAGAGTTTTCAAATAGGAACTTGGACATTTTGGATTTAATTTTTGAACGAACCCTTTCACTAGCCATCGAACTGTCAGTGTCGATTTTTTCAATAAACTCAACATTTTAATTATGGTAAAGTACACGGATCCGTTGACCCCAAATTTAAGAGCGTTAAATCCAGTTTTGTAGTACCCGTAGCGTGATGGTTAGTGCGTTGGACTGTCATGCAAGGGGTCTTGGGTTCAATACCTCCCTGTGCCACCTAACTTTTTTCACGGGTACTGCCTCTTGCGAGGAATTGACAAATTCTCCAAGAGTAATTCTTGTCATGAAAAGTGCTTTCTCAAACTAGCCGTTCGGATTCGGCATATAAACTGTAGGTCCTTTCCATCTCTGACAACATTACTCGCACACAGGGATGGTTGAGAGTTGTAAGTCACTAGGCCCTGGTTCTCCATGGACTGTTGCGCCACCTAATTTATTTTATTTATTTAAATCCAGTTTTCGGTTATAATCGCCTTAGTAGACAGGCAGTAATGAGTTTACTGCAAAAATTTGAGTCTACATATTCATAGTATGGTGTTGCCGTGAAAGTGAGACAACGCAACGGGTTGGTCGAAGGGTCAACAATATCGCTGCCGTTCAGGCGTCCGTAGCAAACTATCTTAATCAGTCAATTCTGAGTCGTCAAAAATTGGGAATTCCTCAGACCACAGTATGAAGTATTTTACGTAAAGATCTTAGTTTACACCCTAACAAGATTAAGCTGACTAAAGAATTGAAGCCGATGGACCATTTGAAGTGATATACATACGTTCTCCGATTGGGTTCTGGAATAGATGCTCCAAGATTATGAATTTCATCGAAAAATCATTTTCAGTGTCGATACTCATTTCGTAAATGAGCCTGGTTTATCGTGCAAGAAATCTAGATAAAGACGAACATTATTATAAATCTTGTGGTCTCTAAGACGGGACACAACATACTGATCATTAGTATTAGCCTCAAATAAATGTTTAGTTAACTTGACATTTGGAGGGATCATTGGATTAAGGAATTCTTTGGTTCTTGGGAAACTGATGAAGATATATAATGCAGGGTTAAGGGTGTGAGAATGGAGGAAATTTGGATACGCTGATGTTTTGACAGGAGGATCAACCATCGGAGGGCGATAACCAAGACCAGGATGAGAAGGGTAGGAGACCAAGTCGTATTATATCATCTTTGGTGATGAAACAACCAGTTGTATTTTGAGGAAATCAGGGTCTTGAATCTTCTTCCAGACAATTTATGATATTCGCAGATATTGACACAGAATTCTCGTTTAAAATAGGTGAGAATCCATGTAGTACCAGCATATGCCGGACAATTATTCAGCACGAACCATGTATTGTTAGCAGATTCAAGCCCGCTGAGTCTTAAATTCCAATCGGATAACTTCCAGGAATGGCCACATTTGTTAATTACTTCGTCTTCCGCAATGGTATTTACTGAGATGGTTGTTTGAAGACGTCGTAGGTTAGGTTAGGTTAGGTTAAAGTGGTTGTCCATGATGGAAACGGACACACTTAGGCCAGTTTATTGGCCCATTGTGATACCACATGAATCTTGAGGCTTCCTCCTAAGCTCAATGGAACCAGTTTGAGTCCCTTACGAAACGTGAGAGGCTGATTATGATGATATGATTTAGATCGTTTAGATCGTTAAAGAAGAATTCTCCTGTACATGTACATGTACAGAGAAAGTGAAGAACTGTTTCCTCCTCTTCCTCGTCCATACAGCTTCTGCAAGTCATTTGAGAATACGCCTAGTCGCGTGGCGTGCTTTCTATTAGAAAGTGTCCGGTTATGACACCTATTATCGAGCTTATATGCGATCTGCTTTTTTTTTTTTTGGTCCTATAAACTTCTATACAGACGGATCAAAAACGGAGGATGGGGTTGGTGGAGGCGTATACTCAGATAGACTAAACTTAAGTCTCTCCTTTCGTCTACCCGATCATTGTAGCGTGTTCCAAGCTGAAATCCTGGCTATAAAAGAAGTCCTATCCTGGCTTAGAGAAAACGTTATATCATCTAATGATATACGCATCTTCTCGGATAGCCAAGCCGCGTTAAAGTCCCTAGACTCTGTCTCCACAAACTCACTAACAGCCCTAAATTGTCGATCATCTCTTACGGAGATGGCTACACAGTTCAACATTCACCTTCTCTGGGTGCCGGGCCATAGAGACATTCCAGGAAATTGCAAAGCTGACGAACTTGCAAAAAGCGGAACAACTTTACCTCTGCTGGCTCATAATGCTAACATAGGTATCCCTCTAGCTACATGTAAACTTATGCTAAAGCAAGATACCATAGAGAAAGCAAACCTCAGGTGGAATAACACCACCACCTGTGTCGCAACAAAACTAATTTGGCCTATTCTTAGTGCCAGGCGCTCAAAACAATTAATCTCTCTGAGTAGATTGCACATTAGCTACGTTATAGGTGTCCTGACTGGGCACTGCTTAATAGGAAGGCATGCTATTCGACTTGGAGCCCCTGCAAATGATTTTTGTAGGAGTTGCTTGGACGAAGAAGAAGAGGAGACAATCTCTCATCTTCTGTGCACATGCCCTGCCTTATCACACAGACGTAGAATCCACCTTGGAGACTACTACTTTAACGATACCAGCGATCTAAAAAATTCAGACATTACTTGTCTCCTACGCTTCATTCGAAGCTCCAATTGGTTCAACGAGTTAAGCTGATTAACTGATCCATGTGGTATCACAATGGACCATACTTTGGTCTAAGTGTGTTGGATGCCCCAACCAACAGCCACTTTAACCTAACCTAACCTATGCGATCTGCTTAGAGAAAGCAAGCACCTAGAACGTTTTAAATCTAGTGTTGGCCAGATGTTTTTTGTGACCTGACACGTGGTGATGTTGTTCCACTCGGTGTTTTTGCCTTCTTCATACCGTCTTGCATTAGCAACAGTTTACAAGTAGCGATTGGTATGCCAGCATTTCATGTCCAGAGAATTGATAGCGGCCTGACTATCTGAGAAAATACGGATATCAGATGTTGACATCACGTTTTCTTTAAGACGTCGCGTCGTAGAGAAGCAATTCAATTTTCTGCGATTGGACATTTAGACTTTCAAGTTCACGTTGCATACTCATATATTTTTGTTCTTGATTACTTACATCGTAAGCAAAAGATATGAGTGCGGTTGAAACCCGAGAAACCATACAATCCATGTTTTCAGTTTCGTTAGCAAGTCTAACGTTGGTAACAGCACTCAATTGATTGTAAGAAGGAGAGTCGGGATGACGAACTTTGAAAGCAGCAATCAATTTCCGATTTCAATATAGGTTTAACTGGTCAGACATTTTTTTTTTTTTTTCAGATCGTTTGCCGAACAAGAAAGCACCTTTAAATTATCGTCAATGTCTGTCAACCCACCGAAGACGTCACAGTATTGTTTTCCCAAATAACTTATCGTGAAAAGACATTGGGTGGACGATTGTTGAGATTGGATGTTAGAGCCCTTAACACTATTGCAGACGTGATCAAATTTCTTGGAGACATTTGAAATTTGATCTTTGTAAACGGAATGATTATTAGAAAGGGATTCCTTAAGACATTGCAATGCAATCATACTCGTAATATCCGACACTAATGTGTTATTGCATTCATCGCAATAAAACGCAGAATTGCGTAGAAAGTCTTTAAGGTAAAAACTAGCCTTTCTGACCAAGCCAGCATAAGAGGGCTGAAGGTATTTCCCACAAAGGCCACTGCACTTCAATAGTTCCGCGTTTAAGTCAACGATAATTCACATTTTATTCGCGCACATTATTTTTGATTCAGCAAAAAAAATTATGGTTTTTTGTTTAGGTTTTTTTGTTAGTTGTTTTTATTTTTTTATATACTTGTTATTACACAAGAAGAAAAAAAAATGATGGTGTAATGGGAAACGGCGATGGGCAGTAAAGTGGGTCGGGTAAGTATATCACACACGCTGCGAGTATATTGATAGTTTTTTTTTTTATTTTTATGATAATTGTTTACCTAGGGTCAGTGAAAAGATGGTAAAAGGTAATTGCGGAGCGAGAAGAAAATGCGACTGCACTTGACGAAGGTTTGTCACGTGCCGTTACTGTGTGTGTATAGCTAGTGTTATTGCACTATGATTACCAATTATTTTGTGCTCCAATTGGAAGATATAGACTTGGACGATATAAGGTTTTAACACGATATGGTGCCACAATCCACACAGCACACGTTACAATCAATTAATTGAAGAGTAAGTATGATGAGCGTACACGCAGAAAAAAAATAATCAACCGAGTGCTTTTTTCCATCGGTTAAAAACAATGTGTTAAAAACAGCGTAGTCTTATTTAAAAACTACGTAGTCAATTATGTTAAAAACAACGAATTCAACTCGGTTATATGGAATTGGATTAAATTACCAACTTATAAAGGTTATCTAAACCGATCCTATTATTTATATTAACTAATAACCTCGGGTAAAGTCAAAAAACGCATTTTATATGAGTTACTTGGTAATTTTATTTAGCATATGTCATAGATAATATGAAACAACTTACTAGATCACTAAGCAAATCGATTAAAATAACCCACTGGTGTTATTTAATTTTACTACTTAAAATATAAATATAACCGAGTTAGGACGGTTACAATAACACACTCGTTATTTGATTTTTTTTTTCATGCCTTTTAGGCATTATTTTGCTAGCTAAGGCTCTAAGGCTTATTTTTTTGTAAAAAGGCATCTTTTTTTCATTTCAGTTTCAAACTACTGACTATTTTATTTTATTTTTTTTTTATTTTATTAAAGCATTTATGAAATATTAAACCTTTAAGATTGTAATATGTAAATTCACCCTTAGAAATGAGATTCCACCTTCAAATTGTTCGAATTTCCGATCAGTTTCTGCTCAACTGGTGCTCATCTATTGTCGTTTTCCACTGGTTATCCAGAAGCATTCGAAAGAGTCCAAAAGTCTTCTGGAACCATTCCATTGGACAGACTTTGACAGACGGAATGCTTCTGGGAAGAGCAGAACTCTTCTGTTTTGAAAACAGAATCGTCCGAAGAATGACACGTACATCATAACCCGTTCCATTTACACGAAACTTATTCAATTTTACCCATTTTTTCTCTGCGTGTAGTACCCGTAGCATGATGGTTAGTGCGTTGGATTGTCATGCGAGAGGTATTGGGTTCGATCGGTTCGATCCCTGCCTGTGTCACCTAGTTTTTTTTTTTTCTTCACGGGTATTGCCTCTTGCGAGGAATTGACAAATTCTCCAAGAGTAATTCTTGTCATGAAAAAGTGCTTTCTCAAATTAGCCGTTCGCATTCGGCATATAAACTGTAGTTCCCCTCCATCCCTGCAATTACTCGCACACAGGAATGGTTGAGAGTTGTCAGTCACTAGGCCCTGGTGCTCTACGGACTGTTGCGCCACCTAATTCTTTTTTTTTTGTAAGTATGATGAGCATGTTATCTCAAAAAATGGGACAGCCAATTGCCCAAGTCGTACCTGCGATTTAACGCCTCTGGAATATTTTTTTTTTCGTTACTATACATTAATTCATTGGTTAATGCCAACAAGCCGGTGAAGTTGAAAAAGTTCGGAGCCAACATTGAACGCATTTCGGTCGAAATTCGTAGCAGTCATCGAAAATTGAATCCAAACGACCGCTGCAAACGTGTCCGCTGTGGCCATATGAACGTCGTCGAGTTCGACTCATAAATGTTTTTATTGTACTTCATGCCAATAATTAATTTTTTGAAATATCTTAAATGGTTTATCTGCACAAACTTCCATACAGCCGCAGCTTCATTTCATCAAAAACTTCTTTCAAAAAATATAAGTTTTGGCATTTGGTTCCGCCAATGTACATACATATGTACATACATATGTATAATATTGACTTTCTGTCAAGATTTGGAGAGGAGAACACTTTTAAGTTTCAAAATATGACGATTTAAAAAGAAACGGCTAGAAAAAGAATCCTTTTTTGCCGTGTTATTAGTGGATATCACATTCTAAACATTCTAAAAAGTCAAAACCCCATTTAACAAATCTTTTTCAATAAAAAATTTGATTTGATTTGATTGAAATTAATAAAACACAAATTAGATTGTTCTGAAAGTTGAAACGCAGCCTATTAATAATAACGATATGATAGTTCTCAGAAATCAAATCAATATATCATCAAACAAACAATACTTTTAGTTATTTTTTGATGCTGGTGAAATATCAGCTATATTATAATAGGTTAAGCTGCTCTGCATCATGAAAAGCTGATGTGATATATGAGGCAATAATTGTTCTTTTTGCCTCTCTCAATTCCATCTAATTATATAGATCCACACAAATTCGTACAAGTATATATAGATTTAGAGTTAGTTAGATGAAAATGAAATAGCCTTTTTCAAATAAATTAAACCATATGCAGCGCAACAGCCTCTCTTTTCGATTCATTAACAAATTGAATAATGATTAATCGATTTTATTGGGTATAGTATTAGGAGATGATGCTTTCAGCGCATTTCTATCAATGTTTCTATAAGTTACATAATCAATAAAGTATTTTATACATAGTATGTGTATGTTATTTTTCGAAGAAAACAATTAATCAACATCTCTGTCTAAACGTATCCGTGGCTTCGATTCTCCTTTTAACAATCTCTTAAACAGAGCCTCAATTCACAAATCCAAATCAAGCATCAGAAAAAAAAAAAGATACAAATAAATCAAAAAGCAAGCAGAAAAAGATACAAAATAAAAACAAATACAAAATAAAAGATACATAATATCTACTCTTTTGTCTACCCGCATCGTCGAGAGACCGATGCGACGCACGGGACGACGACGACGGACACACGAAGATGATGATGATGATGATGATGATAATGACGACTACGCACATCGCACATCGAATATCGCATATCGCACACTGATGATATAGAAGAAGAGTGTCCTTAAGTCCTTTATCCCAATTTGATTGAATTCCGTGTTGTTCATTACTCAATCATTTATGGTAGAATGCATCCGGGCACATTATTGTAGAAAGTTTCATCAGCCCCAAGGCCGAGTCAGCAACATAATTTGCTACATAGCCCGGAAGATATTCAGGAACATCGGCATATGGATGAGCCTGAGTCCTGATGGCAATATATGTACATACATATGTACAGAAGTTAAGAAGTGGATATAGATAGATAAAAGTGGTGCCTTGCCTAAACCCCATATATTATGCCCATTCTCTTTCTCATTCTTTCTCTCTTACTCTCATTTTATTATATTGATAAGGCAAATTTAATTAGAATCCGGATTCTAGAAATGCCACAATGGCATTTCAGACGATGCCAACAAACGACAACTATGACGCCAACGACAAGAGCAAACGCCAAAGACGACAACAATGTACAACTATAACTACAACAACGACAACATAAACGACGACGCCAACGCACGCCGACGACGACGGACAGCCAACGAAGGAAGAAAAGGACGAAAGAAAATTTGCTGAGGTCACTATACCAAAAGTTTACACACAATTTGTCCTTCCTGACTTACAAAGGATACGAGTATGTAGCGTAGGAGTAGGTTTAGGTGTAGGTAAGACATATAGCTGCTATTATACTTCATATTTATCCTGATGGATGTTATGGGTGAATTATTGGCTAGGCACTGCATGTTACTACACCACTTGGTCATATTATAGGTATATTATACCTATGAACATAAGGACATTGAACACAGTGATGGGGGTGGCAGCAAGCAAGGTACAAGTTGGGAGGTGGTAGTTTTGTAAATGCAATTAATTTCAATAAAACAATATATAATTACCAGATGTTGGATCCGGCAGCTCTCCAGTGATTTCGATATGCAACTCCAGAAAGCGTTGCAAGGTGACATTTGTGGGAAACGCTTGTACGCCTTGATATGGTATACGATGTTCTGCACGGCATTCTGGACACTTGACCTGAAAGTTAAAATATGCATAAAATTAGAAATATCCATTAAAATGTTTTAGATCTATTTTTTTTTGTTTTTACTTTGTGAATAAACTAAGTTAGAGAAAAGAGACGTTTCTAGATAACCAGAACATTTAAAATCAATATTGTTTTGCATCAATAAAAGTGGGGTTTTTAGATCTGAATAACGTTTAAAGTCTAAAAACAAGTTGTTTTTCCACAATCGTTAAATCGGTTTCTGTTGGTTATTTAGCAAAATTAAACTCGTTGGTTTTTGTATTTGATTAGAATTTTCAAAAACGATGAAGATACGCATGAAATGTAAATCGATTCCAAATATAAATTAGAGTTCGATTTTTTTTTTAACTTATAACTAAGCGATTTTCTGTGTTCTAAATTTTGATTTTTTCAATTTTCAAAAGATTTGACTTTGACTAGATTAAGTTGGTGTGCTTTGACTTCGACAAGATGAAATTGTTTCAAAACGGAAGCAGTCTAACTTAAAGAAAATACACCTAAACTTTTGTGTATATGTAATGCACTTGATTCGTGAGTAGTTGCAGCTCCTGCTTTTTATTTGAAGAAACGACAAATGTCTTCCCTGTAACATTTCGAGTAAAACAATGTTCTTAAAAAACATTCAAGGTACTTTAACTCGGTAACAATCAGTGGTTTTTTTTTAAAACGATACTTGAAAACTGCCTTTCGCACAGAAACGTAAAGCTGGAGCCTATTTTATTAAAAATTGCAGCAAAATTGTCTATTGACTGATGTGATTTAATTTCACTTGAAGTGATTTTGATTCATTCGATTTTCAATTTAGAATTTGTTTTCATTTCACTTGATTTTGGGAACCTTGCTCTGTAATGGACTCTGAAAAAAGGAGACCCTCTAAACTGCATCAAAAATATAGAGGAATCAGTCTATTTAGCATCGCTTGAAAAATCTTATCTGCCGTAATATGTGAACGTCTAAAGTTCATCGTCAACAACCTGATAGGTCCTTATCAGTGTGGGTTTAGACCAGGAAAGTCCACAGTCGATCAAACATTCACATTACGGCAGTACCTAGAAAGATGACAGCATCTACAGGAACGAACTGTTTAGAGCCATGTTTTGGGCATTCCTGCCAAACTCGTACGTTTGTGCAGGATGACCATGGAGAATTCACGCTGCTCCATAAAGTTTGGAAACAACTTAACAGAACCTTTCGATGTCAAAAAAGGTTTTAGACAAGGCGACGCGCTGTCATGCGATTTTTTTAACATCGTACTTGAAAGATTAGTGCTGGGCTCCTACGTCAACACTAGAGGCACTATCTTTCAAAAGTCTGTCCAATTACTAGCATATGCTGATGACATTGACATAATTAGAAGAACTCAGCGTGATGTCAATGGGGCTTTTGTGAGTATTGGAGTAGAGGCGGCAAAAATGAGTTCAACGGTTAATGAGGGCAAAACAAAGTACAAGCTGTCGTCAAGAAAGGACTTACAACACCGGCGTCTCGGTCAAAACGTCACCATCGACAGATGTAACTTTGAGGTAGTCAAGGACTTTGTCTACCTAGGCTCCGCTCTCCGCTATAAATGCAGAAAATAACACCAGCGCAAGAATAACTGTTGCTAACTGTTTCTTTGGGCTAAGAAAGCAATTGAGTAGGAAAGCCCTCTCTCAAAGTGTCGCTATAAAAGACCCTCATCATCCCTGGCCCTGCTATACGGTGCAGAAACATGACAAAAGCGGATGAAAGCACCTTGGGTCATTTCGAGAGAAAAGTTCTTCGTGTGATCTACGGTTCCGTAGGCATAGAAGGGGAGTGGAGGAGAAAATGGAACGACCAGCTGTAAGGTCTGTACAGCGACGTAGTCTTAGCCAGAAGAGTAAAACGTCCAACGACTTCACCCAACTTGGAGTGCGAAAGTGGAGACATCTAGCTAGGGACCAAGCTAGATGGAGAAGTTTGTTGGGTGAGGCCCTAGTTAACACAATACTGTAGCGCCACCTTAAGTAAGTAAAGCTCTGATGTGGCAATAAAGTGTTTTCCAATAAGAGACATTTTGAATAGCCTGCTATTTCGGCACCTGTCACTTTTGAAGCTGTAATTTGTTGATACTTGATAAGTAGATAAAACTACATTACTATAAAAACCATCGGATATATGCTTCAAAAACGCATTGAAATTGTTAAAACTTAAGTTTTTTCAAATCAAGTCGGTAGATTACCAGTAATGTCTAATCTTCGTTGATTATGTCCTTGAAATGCATCAAATCATTCAGGTTTTCATCGAAAAATAATAATCTTCTGTGATTCGGCCCATTTTCAACTTTGAAGTTCATAAAGCAGAATTATGGCAATTTGGGGATGGGATAATCCAAGATTGATTGTCTTGAAGACTCATCATCCTTTAAATTAAAACAGTTTGTTGCGGTTTTCGGTCTGTTGGTATGATTAGACCTTATTTAGAAAAATACAACATAAAAGATATTGATGCGGGCAACTTTTATTTTCAACAAGTCGGCGCTACGTGCCACACAAGCAACGAAACGTTTAGTTTTTAGCTTGTTTGAAGCTACGTGAAAGATACGTAGAAAGTAGAATAAAACTAATTCAAGGCACAGAAAATGGAAACGTAGTTATGGTGGCCATTTGACTAATGTCGTTTTCCATTGTTAATGCCACTTTTTCTCGACATAATGAACAGCGTTGCAAGTAGTTACATTTATAAAGAAGATTAAAATGGTACTTTCTGTTGACAGCATTAGTACTTAAAATGTTTTTTTCCGGGAACACTGATAATATCTATAAATAATATAAAAATAAACATAAACTATTTTCTCGAACAAAATATGTTATTTTATGTCAAAATGAAACCTCCTATTGGAAATACCTATATTTTTGATTGTAAGATATTTACGCTAAACCCAAACGTTCACTTTTTTATACTAATTTCTTTAAAGTTATTTTTGCACATTTTGACGCTAACGGTTGTATTTTTTTAAAGTGTAGTTTTGAATCTAGCAATACTCTTTTCGAAGTTGGTCTTTTTAAAAGCTGTCACATAATATTTATATATATTTCGTTGCCGTTAAACAGACTTGCTCTTCAACAACATTTGTAAATCGTGCAAATTTATTACGTAAATAATGGTTATTTGGTTCGCGTTACATGCCATACAGCCAACGTGACAATCAATTTATTGAAGGAACCATTTTTATCTCGCGTCGTGAGCCTTTGGCATGGCCTCCAAGATAGTGAGAATTAAAACCGCTATTTTTTGTCAGGTTATTTGAAGTCACTCGTCTACGCAAATGGGTCTTTAAAAGAGAAAATCGGACAGTTATTGCTGACATACGACCCCAAAAACAGTGATAGAAAAATGGACCACTTGCCCGAAATCACTTTTGAAACATAATGGCAAACCCTTACCTTTATAATAACGCTAAATTTTTGGCCATAACAGTACAAATAAAAAAAGAGGGTGGGATCCCCACACTGATAACTTCCCATCCCGTCTGTCGATTTGTCTTGCTTAAAAGTTTCTAGGTTTTCGTGTTTTGTTAAAAAAGATGTGAATTAAATTATTATTAAAAATTTTAAAATAAACAACAATATTTAATTTTGCATTTTTACCGAATGTAAAAAGAATTTTTTATAAGAAACAATTGGTTTAAAGCCATAATCTTAAATTTTTGAAAAGATATTTCAGTCGAAAGTTAATTTTTACCAACTTCTATAAATTTTTTTAGCTTTTTTATTTTTTGTAAAAAAAAACTCGTCAATTCGATTTTTCTCAAAGTTGTACCGAATGTTGAAAACAGTATTTCTTACTAGAACAAAAATTAGTTTAGAGCCATAGTTTTAAATTTTTAAAAAGATATTTGAGTCGAAAATCAATTTTTACCAACTTTTTTCATTTTTTCTTAGCTTTTTTATTTTTTTTACAAAAACTGTCAATTTGATTTTTCTCAAAATTTAACCTGAAATTCTATGAAACGCTATTTCTTGTTACATACAATTATTTTAGTGATAAAATCATTTTTTGTTCGTAAAATTTTCGAGGTGACAAATATTTTTTTTCAGTTTTTTTGATTTATAAAAAAAAAACCGTTAATTGGAATTTTTTCCAAAAATATATTTGTTTGGTATCACGTTACAATTAAATAATATAAAATTTAATTCAAGTCTCTAGCGTTATTGGTTCGTGAGATGTTTAGGGTTAACCAAAATTTTCACTTTTTTTTAAATTGCTATGGTAAAAAAACCACCCACGCAATTTTGTTGAGAGTCCTTTTTGCATCTCTCTGCATTATTATCTGTATAAAAAAATGTATTTAAAGTCGACATCTCTACTGTTTTTGAGCTATGGACGACGAAAAACCGTCGCGAACGTACGGACGTATGTACAAACATACGTACACACGCACGCACAGACATCTCTCTAAAAATCTTTTATTTCGACTCTAGGGACCTTGAAACGTCGAGAAATGTAAAAATGTTCAATTCGACAAATCGGACCGATTACAATAACTTCCTATGGGAAGTTAAAAATGAACGTACGAAGGTGAAACGGGTCCTAGACCAAAGCTTTTTTACACAATGTGTAAGTACCTACTACTTTTTTTATAATAACGACTACGCTGTTGTTATAATTTCAACTGTTACGAGTAAGTCAATCGATAACTTAGAAGCAATTCTTTTTCTCTAAGTCTTAATCTCCATCTATCTCTGCGAACATCGGAGCACGTAAAAATATTTGCAAGGGTAGGGCGAATGATATTCATAATTTTAAGTTGAACTACTTTTAAATCAAATCTATTAGGAGGACTAAAGAGTACACTTTATGTTTGAAAACGAAACATAGATATTTAATAAATACTTGTTTCTCATAATAAAGTGTGTTATAATTTCTTATTATAATTTGTATTTTAATAAATAGAATTCCATATGTTTCCATTCAATATTTCTGTAATTGAATGTAAAACTGATTACAAAACTATCTTCAAGTTTTTATTTTTTCCCTAAACTAATTTGTCTACACATTGAACTTTGGCACTCGTATGTACAAACATAGGTGTAAAATAGAAGTAGATTGAAAATTCTCCGAATATTCGTTTCATAATTTTTAGAAATACTTCCAAAGATCCTATTTCAAAACAAAATACATGCGTAAGACTTAGTTATGTTGAAGCAGTTAAAAATCAAAAATGTCTTTTCATACATTGAAATAAACATTTCGAACTGTCAAAGAATTGATTAGCTCTTCAAAAGTTTCCATTGAATAAGTTATATTTTAACACATATGATTCAAAAGCCATTACGAAACATCACAACTCCTCTTAAGTTACACAGTTCTTATGAATAATAAATCTTTTCTATTGAATTTAATTTCAATATCAATTTTTAAATATAGGGAGACATACAGAATACGAGTCAGCAATTCTCGTTTACATACAATTTTGTAGATAAAGTTTATTCCCTTCTCAATTAAAAAGTCAATTATGCATAGAAACCATCAATCAACATCATCTATCTATAAAATATATACATACTTAGATATACATATAAAAAGAGTCAAGTCAATATTAAAGTTAAAGGACACCATAATATGTACATAAAGTATATTTTATGTGTATAAAATGGCCTTATGCCTCAGGCAAAACAATCTTTACTGTGGTTAAGTTAAGTTTCAACTTCTTGTTAATAATGTACCCACTTGAATTTCAACACCATACCCAGAACCAAATATACCCAATTCTGCAAAACTTGTTTTCCAAACTAAATACCACACAAACAGACCTAACATACGAGTATAGTAACCTTAACAGAAAGGACATAAATCTTCCCTTTTTGATCTATTTGAACAAGCGTGCAAGAGATATCCTACGGAAAATAGATACAAATATATGTATAATACACGTATTTCAATACTCTCATAGAATATAATCTTTAATTCTTCCTGAAAGGACACTCAGCACTCACTTGCTTCGGGAGTAAAGGGGAAAGGAAACTTTTTCGTCTAACTGCATGCATGTAAATTATTTTACTTTTATCTATGTAAATATATGATTTGTTTATAAATGTAACCTAAAATCAACTTTCCATCCCTAAAATATGTACATATTTCCTTTTGTGCATGAAAGTTCAGAGGAGTTTTTTAAGTCAAGAAATTACAGTGTATCCTTTTTTTGTCTGTTTTGTTTTTAATAAAGCAATGTATCCGCCGAAAGCCTGTCGGTGTGTGATTTGAACTGCAGGATATTCCCTTGTACCATCTCCAATGCACTGTATCCTTATACGTAATTTAAAAAAAAAAAAAAAAAACTTTTTTTATTAAGCTTCACATTATTTATGACAAATGAGTAACAAGGTGTATATTATAATTAGTATGACCAGATTCTTGAAAATTGGAAATATGACAGATAAATAACCAGTCTGGTAAAATGCTTTTGGATCCTTTCGAAACGATTATTACACAACAGTATTCAAGGACCGGCCTTACATAGGAATAAAATAATGTTCTGATCGTATAAGTGTCGGAAAATTCCTTAGAACTACGTGAAATAAAACTAAGTAAGGAATTTGTTTACGCAACAATAAGATCTACATATATGAAGGCGAAATGATAGTTTAGGATCAAAGATGACACCTAACCTTTTTTTGTCCGTAACCTTATGCGATGGAATATCATCAATGTTATTATAAACATAGTTTATAGGTGAAAAATGTTGGCAAAAAGAAAATCACATGTGGCAACATTAAGAAATAACTGATTTAAATTAACCCAATCAGCTTAATTATGTGGGCCAAGTAGAAGGCAGTCATCGACAAATTTAATGAATTGAAATATTTGTATATTATCGGCGAACATGAGGTAATGGGAAGATTTAATAGTTCCAATCAAAAATATAATTTATAAAGAGTCGAAAGAGAAGTGGACCTACGTAAATGACTTCCTTGAGGTACTCCAAACGTCACAAATTAGATATTATGTTACTAAGGAAAAAAAAACTTCTTATTAAACAAGAATGTGTGATTTACCCTATCGAATGCCTTAAAAATCGTATAAATTACATCAATTTTTGATAACCATCTTCAAAGTTTTAAAATATTTTATTGATTAAGATTGTTAAGTTTGTAATGCTAAAAAAGGGAAAAAAGTTAGCGATCAATGAAGGATAACTTTTCGTAAGCGAGTTTTTCAAATAATTTAGGAATCGTTGAAAGCAAACTTTTATTGGACGATATGGAAAGAAACCTTTACTGGTAAACAAATCCATGGAATTATTTTTTAACTTCCCAGAGAAAGTTATTGTAATCGTAATGTTATACAGATAATAATGCAGAAAGATGCAGAAAGGACTCTCAAAAAAATTGCGTGGGTGGTTTTTTTTACCATAGCAATTTAAAAAAAAAAGGTCACAATTTTGGTTAACCCTATTTATCTCACGAACCAATAACGCCTTGAATTAAACTTAATCTATACTATAATATTATAAAGAGGAAAGATTTGTATTTGTGTATGTAACGAATAAACTCAAAAAGTACTGGACCGATTTTAATAATTCTTTTTTCATTAGAAAGCTACATTATCACTGAGTAACATAGGCTATATTTAGATAGTACTAGGTTACTACAGAAATCTTTTGAAATTCCTATTAAAACCAACGGAAGGTGAAGATGTGTAAAAATATTAGCCATAAAATGTCTTATATCGCATACACTGCAAAGAGTATTAATAATAGGACAAAAAAATGTTTTCTAATTTAGTGATTCATGGTCGTTTTAATTAACATTCTTATAACTTAAATATCTGTACCTATTTATGTCTACCCGTGCGAAGCCGGGACGGCCGCTAGTATTATATATTGTAATGTAACGCAATATCAAACAAATATACTTTTGGAAAAAATTTTTATTATAAATCAAAACAACTGAAAAAAAAAAATATCTGTCACCTCGAAAATTTTATGAACAAAAAATGATTTTATCTCCAAAACAATTTTGTGCAACGAAGAATAACATTTTTAACATCTGGTAAAATTTTGAGAAAAATCGAATTGACAGTTTTTTTTTCCAAAAAATAAAAACCAAACAAAAAAATTAATAAAAGTTGGTAAAAATTGATTTTCGATTTAAATGTCTTTTCAAAACTTCGAGATATTGGCTTCCAACTAATTTCATCTTTTGCAAAATATTAATGTGAACATTCAGTACCATTTAGAGAAAAATCGAATTGACAGTTTTTTTTTACAAAAAAACTAAAAATTAAGAAAAACAAAAATTAAGAAAAAGTTGGTAAAAATTGATTTTTGACTCATATATCTTTTCAAAACTTTGAAATATTGGTTTTAAACTAATTTTATCTTTTAAAAAATATTGTTTTCAACATTCAACAAAATTTTGGAAAAAATCGAATAGACAGTTTTGTTAAGAAAACATTAAAAACCGAAAATAATTAATAAAAATTGATTTCCGACTCAATCTTTTAAAAAATTAAAAATATTGGCTCCAAACTAATTTATCTTATAAGAAACATTGTTTTCAACATTCAATAAAATTTTGAAAAAAAAATTTAACAAAAAATAAAAAACCTAAAAAAAAGCATTACTAAAAGTTCGTAAACATTGATTTTCGACTCAAATACTTGTACCTTTTCAAAAATTATAAATATTGGCTTCAAAATTATTTTATCTCAAAGAAAAAATAGTTTTCGACATTCAGTAAATTTTTTATAAAAATCCAACAGTCCGTTTTTTTTCATACAAAAAAAATAAAGTGTACAAAAAATAGTACGCAAATGTGGTAAAAATTGATGTTCGGTTCTCGATATCTCGTCAAATTTGTATTTGTTCATATAAGAAATACAATTTTTTAAGAAATGCTACTAAAATTGGTAAACATTTATTTTCGAATAAAAATCTCATTAACAAAACTAGTTTTCGAAATCAAACTATTTCATTATATGCAAAATATTGTTGATAATTTTTAAATTTTTAAGAATAATTCAATTGACAACTTTTTTAATAAAACAAGAAAACCTACAAACTTTAAAGCAAGACAAATTTACAGAAGGGATGGGAAGTTACCAGTGTGGGTCGCATCCCAGCCTCTTTTTTAAACATGATTTTTGACCTATTTTTGTCAGGGTTACAACTTACAACGTGCATAATGCATTTGACCAATTCAATACTTTTCAGTGGCTTCAAATTGAGAATGTCATTTAAAGTTGTCTAGGGCGTTTGGTCTTGGCCGGTTCAAAGATTAAGTTAGGGACAGTCAGGGTGGCACCACAAAAAAACAAAAAAAAAAGTACTGAGGCTGTTCTAGTTCTTAAGTAGTTCTTAGTAATTTTAAGTAGTATTATTTGATTTGGTTAGTTTTAAGTAGCTTAAGTATTATAATGGGTTTCGGTTTTTTTTTTATTTAGTTTCAAGTTTTTTTTTAATTATCTTAGTTTTAGATTAAGTTCTTGTTATTTAGTATCAAAATTGTTCTTAGGACGAAAGGCAGTAGTTATAAGATAATGGATTAACTTAGAGCACTCGCATAGGGCCAGTAAGATATTTCTTAAGTTTTTAAAATTTACGTTAGTTTTTTAAGAATTTTTGGCTAGCTTTAAGATAGTTTTAAGATTTTGATAAAATAAAAATAAAAAAAAAAAATACTTTTCCAAAAAGAAAAAAATATTGCTTCAAGATTTACTAGTTTTTTAACGTAAACCAATGATTTAACATAGCATCGTTTTTTTTAAGTCACTTTAATTATGACATTTCAAAATATATACATTTTATTTTTTCTGGGTAAACTGAAAACACTGTCTTAATAAATTTTAACAAATTTTCATAAGAACTTCATATTTAATGGGAATCTTTCATTTTTAAATTTATTTATTGTATACGTTTTTAATTAATTTGCTTCATATGTTTGCATTTTTATTATTTAATTTTATAAAAATAATTTGATTTTTACCCAGAATGCGATTTTGTTTACATTTTTAACCCGTTTTTTTGGGAAGTGGATTTATTTGATTTGATAAAGGAAAGTTTTTTACAAGTGAGTTTATCACATTGACATTGAAATTAATGTGTTTCTTTTAAATTAACGTTACGTGTATTTAGTTTATATGGACTTTATTTTAAATTGTCTTTTAATTTATTACTAAATTAATTGATTTTAAGTGAAATCAAATTATTTACTTTTCATAAAACACTTTTGTGTTTTTCTTAGTAATTTTTAATTAAATTTAATTTTTTTACAAATAATGTGCTGATTTACTTTAAATTGAAAATAACAAATTGATCAATAAAATGTTTTTTCAACAAAAAAAAAACACCGTGTATTAGTTCTGGGAGAAAAATAAATAAAACTAACAAAAAAATTAAAAAAGTTACACGCATTTAAAGAAAAAATTAAATTCTTTAAATTTTAAGAAATAATCCTTAACTAAAAATTTAAGTCAATAAAATGCAACCTACTAAAAATTTGTTCAATTTTTGTTTAAACATTTTTCCTAAAGATCTATTTATATGTTTATTGGAAGAGGAATTTGATTGTCTCAATTTTATTTTAGTTTAAATAAAAAAAAATCAAAATTCCCTTTTTGTACATATTTAATTTTTTAAAACATAAGAAAAACGAAAAGTTTTTTTTAAAAATTAAGGAATTGAAAATTTAAAAAAAAAGTTAAAAAAAAACACTATTATTGTCATCTCCATCTTAAATTATTTCCCAAAGAGGATCTGTAAGAATCCTCTTTGAGTCCGCAAAAAGTGGACTTGGATATACTGTTTCTATTGAGAAAAGAGAAAATCTTCTTAATTCTAATTTTAACCTTTTACAGGAGAGCAATAAAGATTATTATTAATACATTTTGAAGGTCCTGTATAGATCTATAAGGAAATAATCAACTTTAAACCATAATAAAACTAAATCATTTGAATTCTATTTTTAGCATTTTTTAAGAAACCAATAACCCATAGAAAAAGCGTTTTAAGAAAACTTTTGAATCATACGTTTTAAGGATACATTTTTTAAGTAAAAATGTATTGCTTTAACTATTTTTTAATTTATTATTTTGGGAGTAAAACAAATACGCTTTTGATCATAGCATAGTTTTTTTTTTAACAGTTGATTTTTAGAATCCTATTTCAAAATAAGATGATTTGAAGTTTTGGAGAAATTTTAACTTAAGTCGACTTATGACACATTTTTTCAGATTAATGTATATCGGGTTTTCCAATAGGGAATTGACAACTTTAAATTTAATTTGTGAACGCACCCATCCACTAATCGCACAACTGTCATTGTCAATTTACAACTCAACATTTTCATCATTGTAAAGTACACGACCGAACAACGTCTGCAAATAATAAAAACTTTATACCGAACTCCTGATTCGGTGGTGACCGCAACTTGAAGAGCTTTAACTCCAATTTTCGGTCGTAATTCTAGCCCTTGTAGACAAGCAATAGCATGTGTAAAATTTGGATCTACATTTTCGCTGTGTGATGATGCAATGTCATTAGGACAATGGGTTTATCGAATTGTCAAAAATATCGCTGCCGTTCAGGCGTGTCCATACCAAGCGATCCAATTCTGTCAATTCCGTCGCGTTCTCAAGAATTCGGCTACGCACAGACCATATTATGACACTTGGTTTAACCTCATACAAGATCAAGCTGACTCAAACTGAAGCCGATGGACCACGTTCTGCGATTGGTAAGTTGTCTAGTCCTTATTGGACTTTCAATGTATGTATATACAATGTACACATAGAACAAGGTCTGGAGCTGTACCCTCTTCGGGGTTTATTAACAAACCTATTTGACAAATTAGAATTATGAAAGTGGTTCATGGACGGAGCTTTGTGGAGAAACGTTGTTTTATTATTCAACAGACCTTCAGAGCTGGATTGTTGCGATTGATAATTTATCATTCAAAACATAAAATTATCTTATTGTTGGGATTGATGTCTTTTTAGCAATACCAACGTAGGTAAATCTTCCCTTCCTTCCTCCTTCCTTACTTACTTCTCGCGCACTAATCATGATTTCCTGCACCTCTCTTTTTTTTCATGCCTCAAGAGAGTAAGTCAGTCTAGATGACTAATTACGGTTGTTTTTAACTTAAAAAGACTGCCATACATTTTCGAAAAAAAAAAAAATACAAAAACAAACAAAATATAAAGAAGTCTGGACAGCCTAACTGAACCATCATTCCTTATTATTGTATTCTTCGTCCTAGTTTATTTTTTGTCCGTTTTCTTCTTCTTCTTCTTGAGTATACACAGGTGTGCGCTCAACTCCTTTAAATGTCATAAGACTAAGAAGATGAAGACGAAGAAGAAGTTTTACACCATCAGACTGAGTGTGAAAAATAAATTGTCCAATGCACTGATGTACTTAATCTGTCAACGTCACTTTGGTCCTTTCTTAGGTTAGGTAAAGATGATAGCACTTGGTGTTTTTGTTGTATCTACGATAGTAGGTATATGCCTTCGCCTTGATGATGGTATAAAATGATGTTGGAAGCTCCTTAGCATAGCCTTAATAACAACTATACCATCATCAGTTGTTGCACTTATAGATTGTGAACCATCAGGTACCTTACCTACTTATAGAAGTTGTTCTAAAAAGGTGTTTTGTTAAAGATATACATATATGTAAGTTTATGCAGACAATACAAAATGGTTTGTGCAACATCATACTTGTCTCGTCCTTGTAGCATACACTATCAAACTTAACCAAGCACTAGCAAGAACACGGCACGTGTTGTTGGTGAAATAATTTAGGATTTTGTTTCGAAAGAGAAAATTTCAAGCCAAAGCAAACCACCTTCACCTAGAATCCTATGCCATAGGTACTCCTCGCAGTGATGTAGTTTATGATGAAATGCATTTGGTTACATGAAAGTTATATGAAACTCTAGACATTATCCTTGTTTGTGAAGCTGCTTTAAGAATGCGCATACGTATCTATAAAATGGGTTTGTTCATTGTTCAGTTTATGGTTTTATGTTTAAAGTTTGTATTTTTCGTTTAGATTTCTTCGTTTTTCTTCCTAGAGAATGTAAAAGAATGGTAAAGGATATATTTTGCATTTGTGGAAAGGATCATCCTGTTCTTGGTCTATAGTGTAGACTATATAGTATAGTTTTGTTTTGTATGTGATTCAAGTGAAGGAGGTATTGTTATTTATTCAGTGAAGAACTTGTAGGTACATTTAATTGTTACAATATTCTAAGTAATAGATTTTTTTATTTTTCAATTTTTCAAAAAGGATTGTTTGAATATTCATAAGGCCTGATACAATATTTTTTCATTTTTGATTAAATGTAATGCAATTTAGAGGGGGTTTCAATGCTAACAAAAATTATTATGTTGATACATAAAGGGTGTGCCAACAGGGTGCGGCAGAGCCGACTGACGAGTTTTGATAGGATATAAATAACGAACAGTAAAATTTAGAGAAAACATTTTTTTTTATTTAAATCAGTATTCAATCATACTTTTAAATATTATTTTTTGATACAATACACTGTTGTAGACGATCTCTGAATCTTTCACATGATTTTCGGCACATTTCGACTGGTATGGCCTCGATTTCCGCGGTGATTTTCTGTTTAATTTCTTCTAAGGTAAGTGGGCGATGTCTGAAAATGTCTTGATGGAATGATAAATATTCGTGAAGAATTCTCCTCAAAGAACGGTCTGAGATTCCCAAAGCTACCGCGTGTTTCCGGGCTGAGCGTCTTGGTGACTGCTCAATTGACTCTCTAACCAACTGCACATTTTCGGAAGTTCTTACCGTTCTGGCTGCTCCGTGTACAAGTCTACTTAGGGTACTTCCAGTTTCTTCCAAATTCCGTATCCACAATTTGATAGTGTTTGCAGAAGGAACAGATTCAGCACGTGAAATGCCGAATGTATACAAAAAGCCCTTTGTGTAGAATGATTATGTTCGTAATATGCACGCACGACGAAACCACGATGTACACCTGTCCAGACCATTAGAACAAATTTGTCTCATTAGTTAAGAAAAACGCAGTAATACTTTCTGTGTTACGAATTTTTGAAGACCTTGCTTCAAGCTGTAGTTTACAAATTGCTTGCGTGATATCGGTCGTTTCTACTTAAATCAGTTCCGGTTTTTGGCTTCATCACCATACTCCACAACAATTTTTTTTTTAGATACTTAGTTTTCAATCTGCAATACGTTTTCGGAGTTGGTCTTTTTCACAGCTGTCACTTGATTTATGCTTAGCTTCTTTCGTTGCATATTGAATAGTCTTACTCCTGAACAACGTTGCCAAATCGTGTGAATTTATTACCAAAATAATTTTTCGGCAGAATCCGTAATTCGAAAAACCTTGGATCGGTTTCGCAACACGTTTACTCTAGTGGATAATGCGCATCCTCATAGACGCCTTACCGTGCGCACCGATGATGCTATTGCTGATGTAGAGCAAAATATCGAAGAAGAACCAAATGAGTCTATCCACCTATCTATCTATATCCAATTCGTGCGTGAATTGACGCCGAACGTTCATCAAGCGCTTGGCGCGTGTTGGGTGAATGGACCCAAAACGGGACGGTAACTGATCCCGAATTTCACTATAAATTTTATTTCAGCGATGAAGCTAATTTTTGGTTAAAATGGGTGCTTTAATAATCAAAACTGTAGTATTTGGAGTGATTATGTTCATTCTTGAGACGCCACGCCGATACATCCTCAAAAAGTCACTGTTTTCTATGCTCTATAGGCAGAGGGAATCATTGGTCGATATTTTAATAGTGAACGCTATAGACTCATGACTAATAACTTTATCATGCATTAATTGGAGGATGTTGATGTGGAAGAACGTTTGTTCCAACAAGAAGGCGGTACATGCCATTATCTCGCGTCGCGGTCGTGCGATTTAACACCGCTGGAATATTTTTTCGCACCAACCTTTAACCTTTATAAAAAAGCTAAGATCTTGGTCATAACATTAAATTGTCTGCATTTTATTTCTTCTCGAAAACCAAAAGTCTAAAAATAGCACCCTTTATTACCAAAAGGGTCAAATCCTAGTCAGTTGACATCCCCAAGATGGCTGATAACACGATTTGGGAATTAGTCGCCCAAAATTGAACTGAACAAGAAACCCTTTTTTTTAAATAAGCGCACACTCAAGGGTATAATACTACCCTTAATATGTAGACACAGTGTAAGCACTAGGAAAGGTAGAGAGGGGCTGAAAGGAGGTCTTGGTGCACATTGGTTTTGAACTCCTGAATATTGCAATGGCTGGGAAAGACAGAGTGTGGCAAGGCATTCCGCATTCGCGTAGTACTGCTAAAGAACAAATCTCTGTACTTGACAGTACGACTGAAGTTGGGCTCGAGGGTATATTGATGAGCATTCCTAGAAGCGCGAGTATTACGGTTGACCTGTTTAAGGGGAGGAATGCAACTGGCTATTTCTCTAGAGCATAAACCATTAAAATAACGGTAAAAGAGGGTGAGACAAGAAACATTTCGACGATGTTCAAGCGACGTAAATGATCTTATGATGGTAATATCACCAATAAATCTAAATGCTCTACGTTCAAAACTGTCCAAGAGGCTTAAGTAAGTTGCAGGAGCACCAGCCCAGATATGGCAGTTATACTCAAGCTTTGAACGTATATAAGTCTTGTAGATAATAGCCAGATCAGAGGGGGAGAAAAACTTCTTGCATCGCCTTAGAAAACCCAAACATCTTGCGGCATTTTTGGCGACATCGTTCCACAAAAGGTGGTTGGTGATACACATACCGAGAATATCGAGATGTTCAGTCTCCTCGATGCAAGAGCCATCTATGGATAATGGCAAGGGGGGTATATCTCGCTTTAACGATACAAGACAGCATTGGGTTTTCGAAGCATTAAATTCCACGCGTTTTTTATTCATTATTTTATTTATTTATTATTCGTACAATGCTGTTTAGGTCGGAATTTAATGAGCTTATCATATTTTGTCGTTGCAGTTCCACATCCGAGGAAGAGGGGTGTGAGTCTGAAGACGAATATAAAAAGCTAAGAGTATTATCGTCAGCGAAACAATGTATTGGATTATAAGTTGCAGACAGGAGATCATTAATAAAAATGAGAAAGAGTGTTGGAGATAGAACAGAGCCCTGGGGCACACCAACATTTATATTGAGTTTTTTTCAGACTTGAATCCATCCAATTCAACTTTTATTGAAGGATTCGAAAGGTAATTACTTATCCAGTGAAGGAGGGATTCATGAAAAGCTGTCTTCAATTTTAGTAAACAAAAAAGTTTAAATCTCATTTTCAAAACAAAAATGAAAAAAGATTATTTTTTACCCAACTCACTTTGGAAATTGGGATATACCCAACAAATTGTGGCAGGAAACAGACGTTACTGTCAATATAACTTACATATGGTTTAAAAAGAATTCAATAAATAGCCCAGTCTCTAGTAGTTCTCATGCACTGTTGCCTCTTTTATATAACTGGGTATTTGCATAAAAGGAAAAAATAAATAACAAAATAAGCGCTTATAAGAAGATTATTTATAAGACACAATAATGTTATTAAAGCCTTTGCATAGCTTAATAACAAATTTGTTTGGATCGCCAAGAAGCTTTTATCAAAAACGTTTGATTGAATACTTACAACAAACACACAATTTTAGCTCTCATATGTTTAACACGTTAAAGGTTTGATTTATTTGCACTCTAAAGTCTAGACTAGAATTTAAAATACACACTCTTTAAATAATAAAATACCTTTAAGCTCAGCTTAAGGCGTTAAACTTCGATGAAAAAAAAATCAATAGTTTTCAGTTCGTAACCTTTTTTTTTTTTTTGTTTCAGCAAATCTAATTGGACCAAAATGCAAAAGTTTTTAAAATATTTTGTATTTTATTTAAAACCTTTTTAAACAAGAAATACAAAAACAAAATCTCCATAAAAGTCGGTCAACCCTCTCCTTTCAAGGATCAAAATCTGTTTCATGTGATTTCTTTCTTTGTTGCCCCACAAAAGAATCTCAACAATAATTATTATTTCTTCATACAAAATACAAAATTTTGAAAATAAATCCACAAATTACAAACATACATAAATAAAGAGCACAAAAGAGAATAATAAAAATCATTGAATATTCGAATGCAAATTGCAACTTCATTATAAACGATAAATAAAGTCGTCCGGATTTTATTGAATAATTTATGTTTGCTGAACTCGTTGATCTTAATTAAATAACTTTATTTTCTCTTATAGAGATTCCACCATGAATAAGTCTTCATAGGTTTATATTTTTGTACGTACATAAAGCTGTTCCTCTTTTGCATCTCAGAATAAAATATAATTTGTGATATAGGTACGAGTCCTTGCATACTACAGACATACATGTACGAGTATATACGAGGTACCTATGTTTTTTGAACTTTGCCAGCAAGAAGTATTATTCTTTAAAACATATCTTCTCGTCATCATCATCATCATCGTTGTCGTCCTTCTTTTCCTTACCATCACAGACTACTACGAATGTTAAGGAAGGATGTCTTATAAAACAAGTCACCACCCTGTCTGTCATCATATTATACTAGATGCTGTCTTCTGAGCTTGAGAAGATGCTCTATGCTGTCCTCATGCTGAGACAGAGGTCTTCTTTGCCTAATTAAGTATTCAAAGAAGCTTTGCCAGCAAAAAGCCGGAGAAACTTTTAGCCTGGTCATTTGCCTCCAATATTTTTTAACTAATCACACTCTTGACATAAATCAGTTTTCTTTGCTCTGCACATTAAAAATGAATATAAACGAGAATTCATATATTTTTTTATTTTTCTCAAAGGACTTTTTACAATCATCTATTAAAATATTCCCAAACACTTATACATAGTGAAAGTCCTTTTAGAATATTTTTATTTTATTTGTTCTTGTGTGTGGCAAAATGGTGTCGTAGAGGTTTAATCATGTTATACACGGAGGCAACTATTTCAATGAATGCGAATTTGTCACATATATAAAGTGCTATAGTGACAGAAAGTTTCTCCTTTAACTATGGGTCATGTATAAACTTATTCTTCCTTTTCTTCTTAGTTTTCTTTTAAGTGTAATAAATTTGTATCAAATATTATTATCTTTTTGGTCCTTCTTTGGGTGCTTTGTCATTTTGCCAAAAGAAGAAAAACCTAAAATGAATTGGCAAGTTTAAGGGTTTTTCAAAACTATTTAAGGGTGAGTATAGTCGTTTAAGAAACGATTCACAAGATAACTGCAAGCAAAAGTCCTTAAAAAGGTTAAAGTAGCATTTAAAGAAAAAAAAATTATTATTATACTTAGAAAGTTTTCTAATGCGAATATAATAAACGAGTTGAATATGGTGAAAGTAACGAAAATGGTTGCCAATGATTAGGAGTTACTCTATGCAGTAATGTTACCAAAAAGTTTTGAAGGGGGTGAATTTAATGATTTGTATTTTTAATTTAAGCTGCAAGCACAAATATTTATATTATAATCGTAATGAATTTTTGTTCATACTGTTGAAATAAGACCTGGAAGTTTTTTTCTATTTTAATATTGAAATTTTGTATAAGTAAAACCGTGAATGAGATAGTATCGGGTGATTTTTTAAGAGCTTAAGCTTGAGAAAAAAAAACCCATAAAATTTGCAAAATCTCATCGATTCTTTATTTGAAACGTTAGATTGGTCCATGACATTTACTTTTTGAAGATAATTTCATTTAAATGTTGACCGCGGCTGTGTCTTAGGTGGTCCATTCGGAAAGTCCAATTTTGGGTAACTTTTTCGAGCATTTCGGCCGGAATAGCCCGAATTTCTTCGGAAATGTTGTCTTCCAAAGCTGGAATAGTTGCTGGCTTATTTGTGTAGACTTTAGACTTGACGTAGCCCCACAAAAAATAGTCTAAAGGCGTCAAATCGCATGATCTTGGTGGCCAACTTACCGGTCCATTCCTTGAGTTGAATTGTTCTCCGAAGTTTTCCCTCAAAATGGCCATAGAATCGCGAGCTGTGTGGCATGTAGCGCCATCTTGTTGAAACCACATGTCAACCAAGTTCAGTTCTTCCATTTTTGGCAACAAAAAGTTTGTTAGCATTGAACGATAGCGATCGCCATTCACCGTAACGTTGCGTCCAACAGCATCTTTGAAAAAATACGGTCCAATGATTCCACCAGCGTACAAACCACACCAAACAGTGCATTTTTCGGGATGCATGGGCAGTTCTTGAAAGGCTTCTGGTTGCTCTTCACTCCAAATGCGGCAATTTTGCTTATTTACGTAGCCATTCAACCAGAAATGAGCCTCATCGCTGAACAAAATTTGTCGATAAAAAAGCACACACACATTTCGAACCGAACACTGATTTTGGTAATAAAATTCAATGATTTGCAAGCGTTGCTCGTTAGTAAGTCTATTCATGATGAAATGTCAAAGCATACTGAGCATCTTTCTCTTTGACACCATGTCTGAAATCCCGCGTGATCTGTCAAATACTAATGCATGAAAATCCTAACCTCAAAAAAATCACCCATTATTTAGATTTTCTTTCAAAATGTTTATACAGTTAGGCCATCTAGTGGTTTATTTTTGATCTATATGCTTTTTTCCGCCCGAAATTTTGACAATAAATCAGTGTCGCATCATAGTGGAACAAAAGGAGTAGCATTATGATTGAACAACTTTACCAAATACTGAAAACTTATTTCCAAAGTAATTAGCAATTAACACAAACAGTATGTTTTTTGAAGTGATGTTTAAGCTTAAATGAAGAACCTTAAAGGAAGAGTGTCTGTTACTGCGAAGACAGCAAAAGAAGACACTCGCTCTTGGTAATTATGAATTTCTTTTCCGTTGGATTAGAAATTACCTTTCTAACCGTTCAATACAAGATTTATTATATGGTTTCAAATCAGAAACTCATAAAATAAATAATGCTGGTGTCCCCCAGGGTTCCGTTTTGTCTCCGACTCTCTTCCTCATATTCATAAATGATCTGTTGTCTGCCACTGTCTGTTTCGATAACGACAGTACCCTCAGCTTTTCATATTGGGATGTGGAACTTCAACGGCAGCGTATGATAAGCTCATTACATTCTGATCTTGACAAATTATACAATGGGGAATCAAAAACCGTGTAGAATTTAATGCTTCGAGCACTCAATGTTGTCTCCTGTTGTTAAAGCGTAACACAGCCAACTTTCAGTAGTCGGTATGTGTATCACACATCACCTATTATGGAAAGATCACATATTCGATATTACCCACAATGCTACTAGGTGCTTAGGATTTCTCCGACTGTGCAAGACATTTGTCGCCTCTTATGATTTGGCTGTAATTTAGAAAGCCTTAATCCGTCCAAAGCTTGAATATAATTCGCATATCTGGGCATATGCCCCTTAAACAAGTTTAAATCTCTTGGATAGAATTCAAAAAAGGGCTTTAAAAATGATAGGCGATAGAACTACATATAACCGAAACATTTACATCGCTAGAACACTACCGAGAATGTGGAATGCTTTAGCCAACTCTGTTTTTCCCTCTTATTTTGATGTTCAGAACTTTAAGACCAATGTGCACCGATGTCTCCTCTTAAATCCTTCTCTATTTTCATAACGCTTGCACTGTGTTTAAATTGTAAAAATTGTATATGTAACTATAATTTGTAACTAAAGTTTGGCATTGATCTAATTGTCAATTAAAATAAAATCAATTATTGAGTTCCAATTATTTATTAAGCTATTCTGTTCTAACCTAAACATAAAGATTTAACATAATTTATATTTCAAAGGAAAAATCACATAGATTTACTTAAAATATTCAATTTTCTACTCCGTCAAAATCATACACATATTGAATTTTAAATGCAAATACATTACTGTTATCACTAGTTTGTATTCTATAATGAGATCGAAAAAGGATTTATACAACTTTCATTGTCAGTGTAGAAAAGTAGAAATTCTATTTAATGAAATTCAATTAAATTTCTTTATAAATTCTTAGAAAATATTCAAATATAGGGTGTCCCAAAATTAACGCAAGAAATCTTGCGTTAATTTCAAACAAGTTGATATACATATTTATTTAGAAACGAAATCTCATCAAATGATAACCTTTTTGGATTGATTAAGTGTTTAAAAAAATACTTGTCTTTATAAAGGGTGTCCCAAAATTAACGCAAGAAATCTTGCGTTAATTTTGGGACTCCTAAAATTAACGCAAGACATCTTGCGTTAATTTTGGGACACCCTATACAATAATTTCGAATTTATAATAAAAATAAGACAAAGAAAAAATAAAGAAATCCAATGAATAATAAGAAACACCTTTTGAAAATTTTATTATCAAGATAAAGATAATATTTTTTTCTGTTTACATTTTAGAATTTTAGTTTCTTTTATAAACAAAAATAAAACTAGCCACATAAAATGTATTTGCCTAGTAAATCATTACTTTTTTTTTGTTTACTATCAATAATGTCTTAAAAGTTTAAATGTTTATAACTTTTCATATTGTTATTTACTTTAATATGTAGTATAATATAAATATGGACACTTAGTTTAAATTGTGATTTAATACAAAAAATAATGCGTATACGCTCCCGAGTACAGAGCTTTATCATTGTCTTAAAACACGCTTAATTCGAGGCCCAACTCTTGGGCTAGGGCATAGAATTTAATACTCATTATTTGAAAAATAAATTTGAAAATCATCAAAAACTAGTGGTTTTTGAAAATGTCTCCATTTTAATTGGATTATCAAAATGTAGCTAATGAAAAGTTAATGGTAACAACTTTGAAATTTCAAATACATCACACAAAAACTGTTTGACAAATCAGTTTGAAAATTCAAATAAATATTACAGTAGGATCTAGGTGATTGGTTGCTTAGTAATTTGAACGCCTATTATTATTTTACAACAATTTTATAGAAATTTGAGCACTTGACATATTTAGTACTCTGAAATTCGATTATTTCCGTATTTTCTTTGCTGAGTGTAAGTCTTTGGATTGATCCTCGAACGCGATCTTTAATCTCCATGTGTTCTTTTAAAACTTTACTTTTAACTTCTATCTTAGCCTTAGCCGAAATGTTAACTTTAGAAGTACCCATCTTGGTAATTTTACTTTGGATAGGTCTGTAAAAGTTTGAATAGCTGAATTGCTACTTCCATAATTTATTTGATTGGTAAGTCTCGTCCAAATAAGATTTGGGATGAATCAATATTTACAAATCTGTAGAAGATTTATGAACCTTTATTTAAACTCTTTTGTTACTTTTCCATTGTCTTCCGAAGTTCAAATTAGGTTTCCGAAATCGTTGTCAAATTGTATTTACCAAATGATTTGACAAGTATTTGTAACCAAAGAAAAAATGGTATTTTTCATTCAAGAGACAAATTAACTTACCTACTAAAAAATTTCAAGACAACAGAAACTTCTCAAAGTTTTGACTCATTCTTTTCTTGTGGTAGGTATCGTAAAAAAAACTATTAAGGAAATAAATTTATTGGATGTGACTTTTAATTTATGCCGAATTAATTGATTTTAACAAAGATTTAGTACTTAAAAAAACACTTAAAATGCGTCACTTAATTGTTTTACAACGTACATCTTTTCTACCATTATTGAAGATTGATCCTTAACTACGTACCTTACAGATCCTATGATCTAGACATCACATTTTGTTTTTGTACGAGTAGATTCAGTTTCTTCCTGTTTTTCGTCTTTAAACTTTATGAAAAGCAATAATTTTCATTGCAAACATACAACAAGGTTATTTTAAAGAAGTGGACCTCATAGTCAAGTTTAAATAAAATTTTATAATATAACCAAACGAGCAATGACGCTGCTCTCGCTTATATGAAGATTTGTAGTGTTTGAGTACTCTAATGAAGGATCTATATATAATAAATGAAGCCGACATTGAAATACCTGCTTAACTGCATTTTTCATTATTTTTGTAAAGCAAAACTAAGAAACAGGATATTTTCAAACACTCATGTTAAAAGAAAGAAAGATAGCTTTGATTTTCTTATTGTAATAATGTTCAAAACTGATAGGGTTCTGATTTTTATTCATTTTACTTCAAAACACGGATTTATGTAGCTTATTTTAATTATTGCTTTCTTTTTGAAGGTTGTATCGATTTAAGTTATCGTTAGTTTAATTATCTTTAACTTCACCAAATTACAAAAAAATTATGTTTTTTTGAGTTGTAAGTCACTAGACCCTAGTTCTCAACGGACTGTGGCGCCACCCAATTTTTATTTATTTATGGAAAGTATTGCATTCATAAAAAAATTTCGAACTCGCGATTGTAATCAAACGTGACATATAACGATGGTAGAAAAGTCGATAAAAATCGATTCCGTCCGCTTGTCTATCCTCGCCCCAACAGCTCAAATCATTGGTTCGATTGAGTTCAAACTTCGAACATAAGGTTTAAATCTTAAGTTAATTCGCGTCAGGCGTTATTTAATTTTTTTTAAGTTTAAAAATGAGAGAAGTCCCTACACAAAGTTGGTTAAAAATCGAAAATTTTAACTTTCTCAAAAACGAACCGATAGATTTGTATTAAATTGTCTCTAAAAAAATTGCCTTTAATAAGATTTTTTTACTAAAAAATATTTTTTATTGCTCCAGAAGAGTACCCCCTATAGAACTATTATTTGTTTTTTTAGTTTTCTCAAGAACCTATTTTAATAGTTTTTCTTGCTCAAGCTCTAATACTATCGTAATAATATTTCAAGACCAACAATTTCAATGTTTTTTTTTTGGAATAAAAAAAAAATCCTAAACATTTTATTTTATTTAATCAAATAATTTACAAATAAATTTATAAATTATTTTTTTAATAAGGCATCAGGGCAACAAGACCATAAGTGATGCCGTCTTATAGAAAACTTAAATTTAATTACAGAGTAACTTTAGCAAAGTGATTGTTGAAAGTAATGACTTTAAAGTGAAACATTTATAGTTAAAAACAGAAATATTTACATTAGATTTCATTAAATTTATTGTGAATATCTAAAGCAGTTTTGATTCTTTGTATTGTATTATGATCGGCTGGGCAAAGGATGGTAGATAATTTTTTGAGTATGAGTGTGCTTTCAAGTGAAGGATCGATCTGCCGTGATAAAGGACATTCAACAAATACGTGATGAATTGATAGAACTTCATGACAGGCTTCACACAATTCTGGGAGTTCATTATTGTAAAGGTGTTTGGTCGTAAAAATAGTTTTTCCAACTCTGATTCGGAGTATCTTTATGCAATTTTCCCTTGTTAGTTGCCTATTATATGGAATGCGATGATGATGTGGATTATGCGTACGAAGAAAAGTATTGCAGTTATTCCAATTAACTTCAAGTTCCATCTTTAGTTCCTGGAAATAGATTTGGCAAGTCAATTGATAGAAATTTGGCAAATCAATAACAAGTGGAAATTTGGTAGCATCTCTAGCTGCATCATCCGCCATTTCATTGCCTTTGATACCAGAATGCCCTGGTACCCATGCTAGTACTATGTTTTCCGTCATTGTGCATCTTAATTGTTCCAGAGAAGGGCATCGGTTTGTCTCATTTTTTAGGCCTTTTAGTATCCCAAGGTTATCTGTCATAATAATACTTCGTCCCAAATAAGTTTTCGCAATTGAGATAGCTCTTTGAATTGCTGCTAGTTCAGCAATGTAGCTGCCTGCTTCACTAGGTAGTAGTCCTTGCCAGACCGAAGAGGTTTGAGAATGCTGTTCCCATTTGACTATGGCAAAAGATGAGTTATCATCTTTGTGAGAGCCATCTGTATAAAAGATGTGATCAGGGTTGACCTTTTCGATCATCTCTTGGTGAAGAGCTTGGAACATATCATCCGTAGTATTTTTCTTTTTAAATGCTGCTAATTTTGTATCTATTTGAAGCAGATTTCGTTTCCAAGGGGGCGGACTACATTGTATTGAACCTGGTTCCAACAAGGAATTTGGTTGGACTTTTATTAAGCTAAATACTTTTACAAGTGTAGAAATCGAGTTTTTCCGTTTATTTGTTTCTGAATTAGTAATTGCATTGGCAATATTATACAAGGGATGCTTTGTATCGGCAAGGGCCTTGCTTGCTAAGTTAATAGCTCTTCTTTTGGCAAGGTTATGAAAAGAGTGATACCCAGTTTCCAGTCTAAGAGCCTCGATCCTTGTTGATTTTAGTGCTCCTGAGGCTGAACGAAAGCAATTGTTGATCGCGTTGTCGATGTCCTTGCAGTTTTTGATTGTTGTCCACATGTAGGTTGTAAGTCCATGTTGTAAAGTACCTTCAACGAGTGTTTTTGCTATTTTTAAGGCTATTTCAAGATGAGGTCCTTTTTTCTTGGAGCAAATCATTTTTAGGAGGTTACATCGTTTTTTTAATTGAAGGATTACGTTTTTTACCTGAATATTCCATTTTAATTTAGAACTAAATGTAATACCCAAAATTTTTAATTCTTTTGAAGCCGAGACTACAGTATCGCGAATATTCAATGGCAATGGATTACAATTTCTTTTCCTGCATAGGTGCAATAAATCTACTTTTGAAGGAGGGATTATGGCCCCTTTTCTTTCGGACCATATGTGGATAGCCCTATCTGCATTTTCTAAAATAGATTTCACCTGCATCGGGTCGCCGGATGCTACTACATAAATATTATCAGCATAAACCCCAACAAAGTCAAGTTGAGGTTCAAGCTGCGTGAGTTTAGTTAAAAGCGAATCAACATAGGTGTTGTAAATTGCTACCGAGAGAGGAGATCCTTGAGGTGTTCCATTTTCCAGTTTAAAGAGTGTGGATTTATAACCATCAACATTAACTCGGAAGGTTCTTGAAGTCATAAAGGACGCGATAAGTTTGACTATCCGAAAGGGGACTCCCCATTGTGACATTTGTGTAAGGACGGGAATCATGGTGACGCGATCAAAAGCTTTTTGAAGGTCCGATGACATAACTAGACTATGTTTGGTTTTGGAAAGATTTTCAGCGAGTTTGTGCTCGAGCAAGTGAACAAGTGTATGTACTCCTCTGTTCTGTCTAAAAGCGTGTTGTCCTGAATGTGCCTTTTTTTCTGCAAACCAACATATCCGTCTCGCGATAATTTTTTCAAAAATTTTGGAGAGAATGGGAAGCAGTGCGATAGGTCGGTACTCATCGAAGCTGTGGCGATTTTGGGAGTTTTTAGGAATTGGCTTGAACTGAGCCCTTTTCCAGTCGTGTGGAAAAACACCAGTAAATAATAAAATAAAAAAATCCTAAACATTTTTTTTTCAAAACTCGATAACAACGAAATAGGTAATTTTTTACGAAAATCAAATATAAAACGTATGTTGATAAGCTCTGAATAATTGCATACTTAAGTTATTTTTAAACTAAAATTTAAAAATTTTGTATATACAAAATTAATTTAATAAAAAAGCACTAACTATTTTTGAAACAAAATTTTTTTTTTAATGAAATGACTTCAAATTTTTGAAGAAATGGCATTAAAATTTTTGAAGAAACCCTTATTTTGAAGGGCAAATTTTTAAAATTTGAAATATAAGAACTTTTTGTAAACAGAGTCTTTGGATATAAGAAGCAAGTTCGTTTTTTGCACATAAGCTTATGAACACATAGTTTTTTTCAAGGCTCTGCACCGCACATAAAACATTTTATTATTTTCTTCTAATTATGATTTTTGTTAATAAAGTTCAAATTAAGCTTTTACTTTCAGAACTATTACCGTCCATATTTTGTGTCAGATGAGAGCAATTATTAAAACGAATGGCTTTTTCAGGAGCTCAAAACTATCAAAAATGCGAATGAAAAAGTGTCCAAGGTGCTAGATAGGTCACTGTTGCGCTTAAGTTTATTTTTTGTGTTTGTTTTTGGCCTAAATAAAAAATGTCGGTACCTATGGCACGAAACCAAAAATTTCAAGGCTGAAATGTTAGTTACAAATTTAATTTTCGCAATAAAATCCATTTCAATCAAATTTCAGTGAAAACACTATCGCAACAATGCAATTGCATTGTTTTACAGGAGTTTTCAACAGGGACGCTACAAAAGTAGAGCGACAGGGACAGCAAACGACACTATATTTCTTGACGTTCTTTTGACATTTCTCTTCAATAAGGTTTGCCATTTCATGATGGAAAGATATACGAGCCAACGAGTCGAAATTATTAAAATTTACTACCGAAGTTCGGAGTCAACGTTAAGAGCGCTACGTCCAATTTATGGTCGTCATAATCGTCCTAGCAGATCAACAGTTGAGCGTCTAGTGGACAAATTTTAATCCACAGGCACAGTACAAAATGTTCCAGTGCCAGTGAGGCAAAGAAGCCCCCGTAGTGTCGAAAATATTGCTGCCGCTGAGGCTTCAGTTTCAGAAAGCCCAAATGTCTCTCACACGTCGTTCTCAAGCGTTGGGCATCTCTGTGACGTCATTGTGGGGACTTTTGCCAAAAGATCTTGGCCTACATCCTTACAAGATTAAATTGACGCAAGAACTGAAGCCGCTTGAGCATGAGAAGCGTCGCGTCGTATGTTCGTGAATTGGGCTGAGCAACAACTTGAAAATGATTCGGATTTTCATCGAAAAATCATCTTCAGCGATGAGGCTAATTTCTGGCTGAATGGCTTCGTCAATAAACAAAATATGCGGTATTGGTGAGGCAGAATCCACACATACTCTATGAGTCATCATTGCATCCCGAAATAATTACGGTTTGGTGTGGTTTATGGGCCAGCGGCGTCATTGGGCCGTACTTATTCCCTGATGATCAAGACCGGCACGTTATTGTAAATTGGGATCGCTACCTTTCAATGATAACTGAATATTTTTGGCCCCAATTGGATGATATGGACTTGTAGGACATGTGGTTCCAAGAGAACGGCGCGGCGCCACAAAACCCACAGCGAATGTCACAATCAATTAATTGGAAACCAAGTTTGGAGAACATGTTATCTTACGAAATGATCATTATCGCTTGGCCGCCTCCTTGGTGATTTGACGCCGTTAGACTATTTCCTGTGGGGCCAGCGACGATTGATGAACTTTGTACGAATATCGAACGTGAAATTTCAGAAGTTTCAGCCGATTTATGCTTGAAAACCGTCGAAAATTGGGTTGAGCGTCTGGATTTCTGCAAGCGTGCCCGTGGGGGCCATGCAAAAGAAATCTATTTTCCATACACAATGCTATTATACGTACTTTCACAGAAATAAAGAATTTCATTGATATCTAAAACCGTTTTGTAGCGCCCTTATTTAAAAACCCGATATACACATGGCCTGAAATATAAAAATCCAACGATCGGTTTGCTCCTGTTTTTAAAACATGTAATTCCAGTTCCATAATAGCACAATTGAGCGCTTATGCAAAACGCATCTAGACAATTAAATCTCCATTTTTTTCCAAATGCTTAAAAACTCCACTCTAAAGATGTAAAAGGATGAATATTCACCCATTTTTATAACCTCTTGGGTGTTACCAAAAACTTTAAGTTTTATTGTAATATTTACCCCATTCCTACCGCCTTACTTTGAATACACAAAATACTCATCAAAATACCAATATCTTTACTCTACAGTTAAACCTTAAAGCACAAAAAATAATACAAAACCAAGTCCCAAAAGTATAGTGCTCATCCAGTCGTATAGTTAATTTAAATAAATTTAAAATACTCTTGAATATAAAAATAAGAAATAATAAAAACTACTTCCTTTGAGTGCAATAATTGTGCATGCTTCACAATTAAATTGATTTCCACTCGGCTTCATTTTGGTTTTTAAGTTAAATTAATGATGCACAAAGTACTACTTATTATTTCTTTTCTTTGTACTTAATAAATACTTTATTTTTGAACATCTTTCGCTTAAATTAATTTTCAAATTAAATCTTTATATAAACTTACATATAAATATACTCCATTATGTATTTTGTATTCAAATATATCTCTGTTTCTTTGATTAATTTTACATATATTTATATACATACGTATGTATGATATTGATATTCCATCAAAAATAAAAGACTCAAAACGACACAACAGTCGACATTCGACAGACGACAAACTTAAATAATGCCATCATCCATTACAATTAAACACAATTATTTTTAATTAAAAGAACATAATAGCAGCATTTCCGTCTGCAATTGCATTGTTATAATAACAAAATGAATGATTGCGAATGACAAAAACTCGAAATATGCAGGCGACAGATATACTCGCAGGACCTACGTTCGTACACTACCTATATTAACTTGAAAAAGAAAAAGGAAAAGAGAAAATGAATTTCATTTGTTGTACTTTATTTCCGTATCCTGTGTATCTCTGTGTATCCCCTTCTGTTTATATATGTACATTCATTGTACGTATGTAGAGATAAGTTTGTACAAAGGACAAACATATACTCGTACAATACATATGTATGTATTTTGTAAAGTACTATTACCACAAATACGTCGACAACGGAGAACATCGGGTGCAATAATTACTGTATAATGTACATTAACGGAAGTCTTTTAATTCTTACTTTTTGTGGTCCTTTTTTAATGCATTTTTACAGAAGGTACTTTTGTGTTATTAAAATAAAAAAGGGTGTTTTTCTTAATCTTCTTTTGTGATGAACAACATTTATGGTGGAACATTATTTTAGTTTATAAATAACAGAAACAGAAGGGTCCGTATTATTTGCAGACACAGACAGTAAATAAAAAAAGCATGCAATGAATAGTTTTCTGAAACCCCAGGAACATAAGAATGATATCCTTCGAACTGTTAAATTCCAAACTATTCTTATTTCTGAAGTCATCATAATTTAAACATTCACTCAATTTTATAACACACTCTTCGTCGTGGTTTACAGTTTAAGAGAACACACAAAAAAACACCCTTTTAAAATTAAAAAAAATTGTATTGTACAATGACCATCAAACACTTACTTGTCTCCGAACATAATCAACCAATCCTTCCATGCATGGTTCCATACAAAAAGAATGCTGACATGGTAGCAATTTTGGATTACGATATCTATCCAGACACACGCAACACGTTAACAGCTGTTCGAATTGTTCCATTTTTCACACTGAAATTAAATTAATATTTAAAAACAAAAAATTAAATTAAATAAAATATTTTTATTGAATTCATTGAAATTATTTTTCCTTATAGCATATGAACGAATATAAAATATATATGTATTTGTGTACGTGTGTGAGTGGGTAAATTAAAATTTAATATTATAAAAGCAAAAATACTCGTACTTATAATTGAACTATACTTAAGGATTCACTTTTTACTCACTGTCAAGTAAATGTATTAAATATTGTATAGTATGTAGCTATGGATTTAATTTACAAAGGGGTTTTGTTCAATGTTCTGGAAATGATTTTATACCTATTATAAACTTTGGTTTATAAATGAAAAATACCACATTTTTTAAATAATTGTGTTGGGTTTTCAGATAAAAGGTTTCAATTTAAGATTTAAAAATCAAATATTTGTTTTAAGAGAAATCAATGGATATTTATTTTATTGTAAAAAAGAAATGTACGCTATTAACAATGGCAAGCGATATCAGCGAAATAGCAGTTGTATGTTGCAGCATAGCTTCGGCTGTGTGGCACATAGCGCCGTCCTGTTGAAACCAAATGTTGCCAATATCCTTCTCTTCAATTTTTGTGAACAAAAATACGTTTAACATGGCCCGATAACGATTGCCATTGACTGTAACGGCCACTCCTTGCTCATTTTCGAAGAAAAATGGCCCAATTATGCATCTGGACCAAAATCCGCACCAAACAGTGACTCGTTTTGGGTGTATCGGTTTTTCAATGTATGACCCAAATGCCACAATTTTGCTTGTTTACATACCCGCCAAGATCAAAATGAGCTTCATCTGTAAAAATGGGTCCATCGCAGGCCCACCCAAACGCTTTATATGGCGTCATACCAAAGTCTTTATGCAAAATTCGTCTCAATGGTGTCTCCGAAATGTTCAATTGTTGAGACCGACGACGATGAATTGATGTTGATGAAGCTTCACGCACACTTTTTGCCACAGCCGCAATATTCTCGGGTGTACGCACTGTTTTTAGCTTTTCACGCTTTGGTTTATCGATGAGGATGTTAGTTTCTTTCACTTTTTTCACAAGATAACGAACACACTGAGATGACGGTGTTTCTCTTCTTCCAAAATCCGTACGCAATTTCGCACACTTTCTTCAACATTACCATGATTTTTAAAGTAATGTCGCAATATTTTCCAGCTTTGTTCAAGCGTATATACAGACATATTCGATCAGCGGAAGGATAAAAGCAATTATCTGCCAAATCAGACATGAGCTAAGTGTTACCATTCGGGAAATAAGCACCAGTTGAAAAAAAAAAACTTTAGATGGCGGACCCTTTACAAGTACACATCAATATCTTCTAATTCCCTGTCCTACAATATCATTAATCATTGTGTTAGGTCTTTTTGCCGAAAACCATTATGGTTCATATTAAAAATTTCATAGCACCCAAAATAATTTTATTAACATGCTGTTGCTGTACGATTTGGGCAGTATTACCGAACCTTTGGTTGTTAAAACTTTGTTGGGCTTTATGAAATTAAAAAAAACCGATCGATTTTATTACCCTTATTGGGTAATAATAAAGCAAAAGTATTAAAAATGTCATATTGCCAAAAAACTTCTTCGGAAGAAAATGCCACAAAGCCGAAATCAATGTCATATTGGTTTTATTTCAAAGTATCATAAAGCCCAAATTACCAGTTAACATATCGCCCAAAAGATGTCATGTGTTCCTACATTTGGGCATTCTGACAAAATTTTTGTCATTAAAATTCAGGCGTTATAAATTTCTAAATTTGGGCGTTACGACATTGAAAGTTGGTTTGGGTAATATGACATTTTCCTTGGGATTTGCGACGTTTTCGTAGTGGCCGGCATTTCTCTTTTTGGGCTTTATGTAATTTTATGATTTGGCTTATACGTCGTTGGGTGATAAAAAATAATAAACGATAGAAATAATAATCGTAGTAATGCCCAAAATAGTTAATTAGTTCTAGAACTGTTCGTCGTATCTTGAAGGATACTGGCCTTCGCCCTAACGATCAGCAGATCTAAATAGTATTGAGAAGAAAAGTGTCAGAAGTTGTTGGACTCTATTTCAAATCGAATAAGTGCAGTATTCAAAATTAAAGGTTTTCCAATGATAATAATATAAAAATAATACGTGACCAGTCGTTGCATATATGTATTGTTATTTTAGAAAAATTTAAAAAAAAATCCAAATTTCTTTGTAAGAATTGTATAGCTTTTTTTCTGTAAATAAATACAAAACAAAAAAGAGGCTGGGATGCGACCCACACTGATAACTTCCCATCCCGTCTGTCGAATTGTCTTGCTTAAAAGTTTGTCTATATGTATCAATTTTTACCAAATTTGGGTACTATTTTTTGTAGATTTTATTTTTTTATGAAAAAAACGAACTGTTGGATTTTTATAAAAAAAATTACTGAATATCGAAAACAATATTTTTTTCTATGAAATAAAATAAGTTTGAAGCCAATATTTATAATTTTTGAAAAGCTATTTGAGTCGAAAGTAAATTTTTGCCAAGTTTTAGTATTGTTTTTTTTTAGGTTTTTATTTTTTGTAAAAAAAAACTGTCAATTCGATTTTCCTCAAAATTTTATCGAATGTTGAAAATAATATTTCTTATACGAGTAAGTTTAAATTAGTTAGAAGCCAAAATCTCAAAGTTTTGAAAAGATATTTGAGTGGAAAATCAATTTTTACCAACTTTTGTTAATTTTTTTTTAGGTTTTTAATTTTTTTTTACAAAAGCTTTCAATTCGATTTTTTTCAAAATTTTACTGAATGTTGACAACAATATTTTTTGAAAGATTAAAGTAGTTTAAAGCCAATATCTCAAAGTTTTGAAAAGATATTTGAGTCGAAAAACAATTTTTACCAACTTATATTAATTGTTTTTAGGTTTTTATTTTTTGTAAGAAAAACTGTAAATTCGATTTTTCTCAAAATTTTTCCAAATGTTGAAAACAATATTTCTTATAAGTTTAAATTAGTTAAAAGTCATTATCTCAAATTTTTGAAAAGATATTTGAGTCGAAAATCAATTTTTAACAACTTTTGTTAAATTTTTTTTCGGTTTTTAATTTTTTTGTAAAAAAAACTGTCCACTCGATTTTTTCAAAATTTAACTGAATGTTGACAACAATATTTTTTGAAAGATAAAAGTAGTTTAAAGCCAATATCTCAAAGTTTTGAAAGATATTTGAGTCGAAAATCAATTTTTACCAACTTTGAGCAATGTTTTTTTTTTAGGTTTTTATTTTTTATAAAAAAACTGTCAATTAGATTTTTCTCAGCATTTTTCAGATTGTTGAAATCAATATTTCTTATAAGATAAAATTAGTTTGAAGCCTTAATACCAAGTTTTTGAGAAGATATTTGAGTCGAAATTCAATTCTTACCAACTTCGATTAATGTTTTTTTTAGGTTTTTATTTTATATAAAAAAAAACTGTCAATTAGATTTTTCTTAAAATTTTATCAGATGTCAAAAACATTATTCTTCGTTGCACAAAATTGTTTTGGAGATGAAATCGTATTTTAGTCGTAAAATTTTCGAGGTGACAAATTTTTTTTCAGTTTTTTTGATTTATAAAAAAATAACGTTAATTAGATTTTTTCCAAAAATACTCGTATAATTGTTTTGTATCACGTTAAAATATATAATATAAAATTTAATTCAAGTCTCTAGCGTCATTGGTTCATAAGATATTTAGGTTTAACCAACATTTTCACCTTTTTTTAAACTGCTATGGCAAAAAAACTACCCACGCAATTTTCTTGAGATCCCTTTCTGCATCTTTCTGCCTTATTATTTGTATAACAAAATTTATTTGAAGTCGATATCTCTTCTGGTTCTTGAGCTATGGACGACGAAAAAAACGTCGCGAACGTACGGACGTACGAACGTACGTACACACGCACGCCCAGACATCTTTCCAAAAATCTTTTATTTCGACTGTAGGGACCTTGAAACGTCGAGAAATGTCAAAATTTTCAATTCGACAAATCGGACCCATTACAATAACTTCCTATGGGAAGTTAATAATTTTGTTATTCAATAATATTTAAGTTCGTTGCGTATTTGAGACCAACTTTTGTCTTAAGACAAAATTTGTTTGGTGTCGATATCAATACTCATTTTTGAGATAGGTATGACCGATGACAGAAGTTACTATTATCCGATCGTATGAGCCACGAAGGTACGTACCATCATTAAGATTCTAAGGACTTTAAGAATCTGATAAGTTTCCAAATTTTCAATTTGACTAACACAGAACCGACTACAAAAACTTTCAATATGAAGTTAATTATAAATTCTCTTAAAGTTTTTTCAAAAGACCAAACATTCCCTTTTATTATCTTTATGCTTTTAGATTGAGTTATCAATATGCCTACTTTACCTATAGATTTGTTTTTTTTTTTCTAGAAATAAAACAAAAAGAGCTTTCATTTCAAGACGTATTATCAAAAGTTACCCTTTTTATCTTAATTTTCTTGACTTATCAGTTTCAGTCTTTATATTTTTCAAAAGAATACTTTTCAATTCAAATTCAATTGGCAGAAGCCTATTTTGTATAACTATTCATAAGAAAACTTTTTGAGACCTAAGATTATAGATCCTCCTTAATTTCATTGAAATTTTCAAAATAATGGTAGAAACATTCATAATTTTACCTCAAAAATGTCATAAATCTAGAGCCTAGTTGCCGCTTTCTGTTTCAAACATCATGAAACAGTATAAATTAAATCAAAATTAGGTACTATCAATTTGGTTGTGTGGGCCCTTATTGGAACATAATTCTTCAAACCGCCATTCGCCACCATCATCGGAAACAACCCAAGCACCAATTCAGCACATCCGGACATTTTTGTGTACTACATCAGAGTGATTTTACGACCGACCAATTGACAGAATATTTAGTCTTCAAACGTATACATATACATTATTATAGCCCCTTAGCCTCTGTAACATACTGACAATATTATACTTTGACAATGTATTTGGTCATTATTTCATTGGTAATCATTTAGTTATCAATATTAAACCTAACATAAACCTTAACCGTAAATGACTCTCTTTATTTTATTGTAAACACAATAAGCGGGTAACATTAACATAAGGCATCAACTGCCAGACCCAAAAACCAAAACCAAACAAAGTCCAAGTCACACACCGACAAGATGTGGCTGATATGCCTTTCTTCGTCCTTATTACTTTTCCACACCGCACTATTTAACAGACAACTCTAAGCTTATAGTTAACTAAAACATCACATCGTGTCCTATATATTAGATGTTATCCTTTGGAATACTCTTCGTCCTTGTAGGAGGAGGTATGTAGTACCCATACCCAACCCATCCCATCCCACCCACCATCATCTCATCTCATAATGGCCACACAGAGAAATCCAGATGGCAAGGAAGATTATGAATGCGAAACATGAATTCAATACACAGTTTCACTGTTTTCAAGGATGTTACAATCTAACAAAAGACATTTATCTCATTCTGTGATGATGCTCCCTTTTTATTTTAAGTGTTTGTGGGGGTAGAGCACCATCATGTAATATACATCAAAAATAGATGCCAACAAGTACAAGTTTAGTTGTAACCCAAAGAGACAGAGGGCGAGGAGGATGGAAACAATACACAAGCAAATTAAGTGTCCATCATCAAAGGAATTCTCTATCCTCCTATCAAAAATCATGTTGCCAGCCTTTGGCTCTATTATCTCTAAATTTATTTCCAATTTTACTTTGATGCTTATAACCGCAAGGCGATTTTTGCTTGCTGATGGTCTTAGCTTGGGTCGTGTCCTGCTCCTGCACGCGCTTCCTATGTCCTTATTATATATATCCATTACTATAGACCACGACTTCTCTCAGAACACAACCAGCATATCCCTGGAAAAATGTAGGTAATGTTGTTGCTTTTTTTTGTCTTCATTTATTCATTTTATTTTTGGTTTTGTGAAAATTGCCATGCGGAGTAATCATTATAGAATCATTTGAGAGCATAAAGAAAAGTCTAAAATTCAATTTTAATGATGGCAACACGTTTTCCGAGTGATATACTTTTTCTTTTTTTAAACTATAGTTATTTTTGAATGACAATAATAATAATATAATCGGTGCGAGGGAGAATTTTGTTTTTCGATTCAAAGAGTACTTAAGTAGGTTTTGGTATAATATACAGGGACGATCTAGCATTAGAATTTTGAGGTTTATAACTTAGTCAATAAAATTTGAATGAAGATTTAACAAGGACTTAACAAGTGGTTTTTCATACCTATACGAAGAAATTTATTTTCTAGATCTAGACCTACAAGTAAGACGTATAACATCCGAAAGGTTTTTATAAGTAGAGAAAATAAAAAAGGGCGATAAGATTTTATTTAATTTATGGCTAAGTAAATTTAATTCAAACTAAAAGACAAATTAGGAAATTTGGTTCAAGCTCAACAAACTATAAGTACATAAGTTAAACAAAAACAAAAAACAACCAGAGGATTTTTTGAAAAAAGGACAATTAATTGGTTAAAGAAACAGAATGAAATTGATTGTCCAGTAAAATTAAAAATAGCGTTAAAAGTAACCTACATTCAAAATTATCAACTGGTCTAGTACATTTGGACATCGAAAAAGCCTTTGACACTGTGTGGCACCAAGGGTTCATTTCCAAATTTATGATGTTTGGTTTTCCGACGTATGTATCTAATTAAATTAATAAAAAGTTTTTTTTACAAAACAAAACATTTACTATTTACGCAGGCAGTGTCAACTCTTTATTTATGTACACAGTTAGTGAAGTTCCACAGGGCTCTGTGCTTGGACCCATACTTTTCAACGTTTCTGTGTCCGACCTGCCATCTTCGGACGTAAACACTAAACACTAAATTTGCTATGTTTGCTGACGACAACGAGACGCAGCTCTTTCTTCGTCTGCCTCAATGTGCTCTCAGTAGTCAACAATGCTCACTTAATACATTACAAAGCTACGAGTGTTTTCATAAGTGGAAAATCAAGGCTAATGCTCAAAAATCGCAAGCTACATATATGGTTTTCTCGCAGAAGAAAATTATGTTTTTTGCCACAAACATCGTTACAGCTAAACTCTGTCGATATCACTTGGTCTTAAAACTGGAAGTACCTAGGGGTAACACTTGACAAGAAACTGACTTTTGACAAACACGTTTTACCAAAACTTATCTTTTAATAAAATAAAATATAGTAAAAATATCCAGCCTAAACTTACTTATGGTGCTAAAAAAGCTTCAAAGGCTGCAAAACAAAATATTAAAATTAATGTTTAACTTGTCAAGGCTAACTCAAGCTTGTAATTTATAATTTACAAGACAAGTTTTTTAAAAGATGTTCTTATTCTATATACATTTTGTTTTTATCGTATTTGGGTTAATTTAGTTTTTAGTTTTTAAGTTTTTCATATAAGGGTTTTTTTTCTTGTAAGTTTTGTTTTTCTAAGTTAAATATCGAACTACAATACTAAATAAATAAATAAATAAATTTAAGTAAAATCAATCCATTATCAGATAGTTGGTTTGGTATTCATAGTTTTGAGGGTTCAAAGTTGACCAGTAAGTAACGATTTTCCGGATCTCACTTTAAACTAATTTGAACAAATAATATGTCAAAAGAAAGAGAATTTTTTGCAGACTATTCTTATTGTAATTTTAATAAATATTAATTTATAATTTGTAAAAAAAATAACCTAACTTTTTATTATAATACACATATAAAATACTGGGGAAATTATATATCAAAGGAAATGGTTTGTGTATTTGAAGGGACTAATCGAATACACAAACCATTTCATTTTATATGTCAGTTTCCCAGTATTTCATATTTTTTGGGATGAATTATTCCTTACGTTATGAGGCGTCTCAGCAAAGGCTAAGCCAGGGGATAGACAGTGCGGAATATTGGAATATTCCTAAGAGAAACTTTATATCGGTAACAAAAGTTCATCCCAATAAAAATGAAACACTGCTAATCAAAGTTAACAATGCCACTGGTGTGATGGTTGTTGCGTAGTTTAACTTAGAATGTTCACATGGAACCAGTAAGTAGGTTGTAAGTTATGGTTAACTAGGTTAGTTTTATGAATATTTTCTAGCTTCAAGATAGTTTTAAGAATAATTATGTCAAGTTTTGATTTTAATTGTATTCTTTCACAGAGATACTTCATTCTTTTAACCTAGTTTTAAATTAAAAATGGTTAATGCAAAGTTAAATGCCAAATTTTTCGCGACATTTTTTGAATTTAATTTATCAAACATTTAAAAAATATAAAGATGAGGAAATTATTGTAGGAGAATATTGGTCCGGCAAGATTCGTTACAAAAAAAATCCAAACTTCTAATAAAGTAATATAAATTAAAGTGGGTGATATTTTTTTTCCACATTCTTCATGGGCGGTTAAAACAGAATGTCTATACTTGACAGTAGGTACCTCTGAAATTCAGCTCAAAGTTAAACTGATGAGCATTTCTGGAAGTGAGAGTATTACGGCTGAATTTGTTTGAGGGCAGAAATGCAACTTACTAATTCGGCCGAAAACTGCTTGTAAAAATTACGGTAGAGCAACAACATTGCGGAGGTGTTCGAGTAATGTAATTATTTCGGTTATAGTTCTATAGCCTATCATTTTTTAAGTTCTTTTTTTGGATCCTATCCAAAAGACTTAAACTTATTTTAGGGGCACCTGCCCAATGGTTTGGAAGAATGAAGGCTTTGTAAATTACAACCAAACCAGAAGGGGTGACAAATTTCTTGGATCGTCGGAGAAATCCTAAGAACCTAGAAGTATTTTTAGCAATAGCGAATATGTGACCATTCCATAAGGGCAAGGATGTGAATTTAGGAACGAATATGGAAAAGCATATACTATTGTAATGTCGTCAGCGAAACAGTTTAATGGATTACAAATGACAGATAAAAGATCGTTTATGAATATTAGGAAGATAGTCAGAGACAACTCGGTGCCCTGGGAAACACCAGTATTATTTTATGAATTTCAGATTTGAAACCATCCAAAGCAACTTGTATTGAACGTAAAGAAAGGTAATTTATAATCCAACGAAGACCAAAAGCACGCATTTTCGATAATAAAGCCCGATGCCAAACTCTATCAAATGCTTTTAAAATGTCAAGTGCAATAGTCTTTCAGTCAACATTATTCAACGTTAAAAAGAAAAATTTGCATAGAATTAAATAATTATGAAGTGAATACCTTTATCTATTCTCGCAATATTCGAACATCAGTTTTTATCAGTTTTGCGTAATATTTTTTGTAGATTCTTATTTTTTACTAAAAAAAAACTAACAGTTGGTTTTTTCTAAAGATTAAACGCCAAATTTTTCACTTTTTTTTTTTAAATTGCTACTGAAAAAACCAACCCATTGAATTTTTTTAAAAGCCCTTTCTGCATTTTTCTATCTCATTATCTGTAAACTAAAATTTATATGAAGTCGATGTCGCTCCTGGTTCTTGAGATATGGCCGACGACATCATCAACCAAAATCAAGAAATGTCAAAAAAATTCAACATATGGGACCGAAAATAACTTTCTATAGAAAGTTAGTGATAAACAAGATAATTTGAACAAAGAAACAAAATACGAAAAATAAATAAATATTGATGTAAAACTCGAAATTGAAAAGCTTTAGAACCATAGAACCATTGAATAATTCTACGAAAAAAGATGCACTTTAAGTCTGCTATTTTTATATTTAGAATAAATCAAACCAAATCAAATTTTCTTCATTATACACTAAACGAATATATAATATAAAATTTCAAGTATAAACTAAATCTATAAACCTTTTTAAAAATAAAGAAAGACAAAGAAAAAATGAAACTTTTCCGAGAGTTTAAATCAACATAATAATAATCTTCTAATATGTAAATTGCCAATAACTTTTCCTGCACACACAAAACTTTTTGATATCTACCTTTCAAAATGACACCCAAGACAATGTTTTAGCTCCTTTCATTTCACCCTTTTCACCTTCATCTACAGGTACCTATACCTAAAAATAGAAAGGGGTTTGGGAGTTTGTACCTATAGTTGCGAGGGTCGGAGATATACCATACCTAGCTATAAACCTTGGTTTATATTGTGTGCATATATACTCATATACCTTATCCAGCCAAGGATAACGGTAACGTATTTCCACAACCAAGGTCGCGTTCAACTTGAATTAATTACATTCCGTCAAGTTTTTTATTCTATTTTTTGTTTTATGTTCTTTAAGCTCAATAACTTTTGGGAATCGTTTGAAGGAAAACCTTCTAAAAAAAAACGGGGAAAGAGAGAAGAGAGCAAATCCTGTCACGCTACAATATCGATGGCATCGAAGTGTCAACTGGCTGTCTCTAGCACATCACCTTGTGTGCTTTACTATGCACCACACTACGCCCATTAAACGAGCAATAAAGCACCCCTGGAAAAAGCACCTGAACCTGAACGTAACTTTTAATCTAACCCTTATTACGCGAGAAAGGTTTTTTGTAGTGTGGCAGTGTTGTGACGTTGCGTTGCGTTGTGAGGCCTGAGCTATAAGAACCGGTACAGGTAGTTGCCTACGGAGCATCACGTGCGCCAGATTACCAGTCCTGGCTCCTGTATGGAGCTCGAGGCATTGCTCTTCAATTAAAACATGACAACATGCAACATGTTTCAAATGCAATATCAACCTAAACACACATACACACACAGCAAATATTTGTAAACATTTCGACTATACGGCCAGGACGATATATCTATCCACACATACAAGTGCAAGACTGTCATTAAAGCTTTTGGCTTTCGTGAGATTCGTATCCATCCGATCCTAGCATAGCAGAGGCTTTTATTTTCATCCTCAAGCAAGGAAATAATAGAAACAAAAACTTCACCAAAACTTTACCTTTGAGGATTGTGCAATATTTGCAAATGACTGACTGAATAGACGTGCTTAGAATTCAAATATGGTGTCTGTTACTGTTTGTCCCTTCCTATCCTATCCTATCCTTAACCTCGGTTTGCCTCCCCCTTCCTAAGTCACTGCTCTAAAATCGTTGTCCTCCTCTTCGTCAACAAAGTCAGTCGAATTCGTTTTCATATACGTTATGTACCCTTACACTATTCAAACCTCCTATTTCTCGTATCACAAATTGAAGGACAAAGTTCACATACATACCTACTACGTTCGAAATCGCATTCGCATTCGCATTCGCTAGCGCTCTCTTGTCCCTTTCATCTAAATGATAGGTGCCGCAACATTTTCGACGCGCAGACGAAATTAAATTTCCGAACAACAATCAAGAAATGATTGAAATCTCGCTAAAACTTTGTTAGCTAGCTCAATAGCGCATAAGGTAGGTAAGTAAGTATAGGCTGTGCCTTGCCTATGTGCTCCTGCTCTTCCACCCCTCAATCTCAATGCCAATGCTGCTGACGATGCTGGATGATGATAATTGGGAGTGGCATACTAGGTTAAGGCTTCTTAAGGATTAGCCCGAGTTACATGGTTTGATGTATCTCTTCCCCAAACCCCTGTACCAGATTTAATCCCTTTTCTAATGAACCACCCTCATCGCTTAAGAACAAATACTCGCTCCGAGAATAATGTGTAGGTGCTGTTACCGTAGCTCTAACTGTACATGCAATATATAAAGGATTTGGTATTTTGTAAATGTATTCGATTTGCTGAATTGTAACTTCTACATACATCATATATGTAGACATAAAGTATAAAGAAGCTTTTGAGAACAAAGAACCTTTTGATCGAATCACTGTCAGTTTTTGAACTTATCCTCGTATGTTAGCGCAAAAGTTTCGTCAGTTAGTTTTTGTGTGTTTGATTAGAATTTTACTCCTTATAAATGATTTATACGAATCTAATGAACGGTATATGTACTCGTATGTACATATGTAGGTAGGTAAGTATGCCTAAACCTTTGGTTAACAAAGTCAAAAGTAACTTTTGACTTATGATAGGAGTGTGTATATGCACGTGTGCGGTGTAGGTGCTAAATAAGTAAGTTTCGCCTTCGCTTCGTAATAAAATCAAAAAGTCAAGCTTTTATTCATACGATCGAGATAAAAAGGAAAAAGTTTCCAATTGAATTATTCCACTGTACGTACATAGCTAAAAGTTTAATGGTGGAATAATGGTTGATGATTGTAGAACTATCAAACCATGCTAGGAATAAAGATCTAGCTTGTGGTTTATTTTTTTTGTTGTTGACACTCACCTTAAATGGAGTCTTACTTAATTAAATTTAATTTTATTTTTAAGGCCTAGATGAGATGTTTTTAGTGGGAGCAAAGAAAAAAGATTGATGCTTCAAATGCATTTGATAAACAATTAGCACATCTCGACCTGTGACGTCAGTGGTCTATGGTAGTGGAGTGCGTAGTGCGCACGACTTCTAAGACTGAGCAAATCTGATATGCGTGGGTTCGAATCCTATGTTGTGCATAAAAAAGTTTTTCAAATAAAATTGGATTAAAGCTCAGCACCACAAAAAAGGAGACTGATGAGTGCAAAAGTGGCAAAGAACGAAATAGCTATATCTCCAGCCAAAAACAATGAGTGGTAGCACCTTTAAGTTGTTGTTGTTGTTCAAAAACATTCAAAAAAAACTTTCGTTTTACAGGTTGTCTAGTAGTGTTGGAGAGGTACCTTCATACTCCTATTTTTACTTTACTTTTCTCATGCAAATTTTAAAATAATTTTTTACATTTCTCGACTTTTCAAGGTCTAAATCAAAGATTTTTAGAGATACCGTTCGACCGTTCGGGATACCATTTTTCTACGTCTTTATCTCAAGAACCAGTAAAGGTTTCGACTTCAAATAGATTTTGTTTTACAAATAATAACATCAAAAGATGCAGAAATTAAAAAAAAAAAAATTGAAAGGGTGTGTTTTTTGCCTATAGCTGTTTTAAAAAAAAAAGTAACACTTTTGGTTGACCGAAAATATCTCACATCCAATAACGCTTCCAAACTTTAGAGAAATTTTATATCATATAATGTGACGTGGCATCCCTGTCAAACTTATCCGTTTGTGCAAAATGGCAATGGAGGATGCATGCTGCTCTATCAAGGTTGGAAAAGATCTCACCGATGCATTTGATGTCAAAAAATGTTTTAGACAAGGCGATGTACTTTCATGCGACTTCTTTAACATCGTTTTGGAAAGAATTGTGCAAAACTCAACCGACAACACTAGAGGCACAATTTTCCAAAGGTCCATCCCATTACTATGATACGCCGATGATATTGACATAGTTGGAGGATCAAAACGTGATGTCAGTGAAGCGCTTTTGAGCATTGCGACGAAAGCGAAGAAGATGGGTTTAGTGCGGTCAATGAGGGCAAGACCAAGGGCCCTACTATGTAACTCGATTCTACTTTTGATTCTATTCGAAACTCATTTCCGATTCTACTTTCAAATCGTACTACGTATGAAAGTAGAATCGAATGCCGGTTATACCAACTTGTTTCAAAAAACTGTCTACTTTCGAACGAGTATCGAGTTGTTTGACAGTTTAAAAAAAAAAAACTAAAATAAAACATCAAATTTTTGGACAAGAATAATTATTGTAACAAAAATGGACACCGTTGGATTTTGGTTTAGTTTGCTAGGCAATGAAGAACGGTACGAGCAAATTGAACGCAAAAGAATAAGAGATAATTCCAAAATAATGGAGCTGAGTGAAAAAAGATTTGCACATATACGGTCCGCCATCGAACGTTTTTTTTTCGACTAGTGCTTATTTCGTGAATGGTTACACTTAGCTCATGTCTGATTTCACACATAATTAGTTTTATTTTTCCGCTGAACGAATATGGTTGTGTATACACTTCATCATCTTTTCAGATGAAGCTCATTTTAATCTCTTGTAAACAAGCAAAATTGTGGCATTTGGGGCACAGAAAACCCGTACGCATACATTGAATAGCCGATACACCCAAAACGAGTTTGTTTGAATCTACACTCGATGTTTTTATAGCCAAAAAAAAAAGTTATTTGGCGGACCCATTATACGGTAGAATATTTGAACGCATTCTTAATGAAAAATATATACTTTTGTTTTAGTTTTGTTAAGAACTATCGTCTTTCTAAAGACGGATTTATGTTCTTACTTAACACCATATCATCCGACATGACTACTCGCAGAAGACAAAATGCTTTTCCGATTATCATTAAGTTATCAGCAGCATTGAAGCAACAAGAGGTTACCAAAACCAAATCGGTGGTGAAAAGAACGCTGGACGTGCAAAGCAAACCATGTCAAAAATACTTGCCAAAGTTTTGACTTCAATCGAAAGAGTCCATTTGTGCCCGGTGATGATGAATTTTGAAATGAATGAGGAATGAAGAGAAACGAAAGTCCAAAAGCTATTTTTGGCAAAAATCACGAATTTCCGGTGTAATTGGGGTGGTAAAATAATAAAACACAAAAAGTTGAATGAAAAACTTTGAAATTCCAATTGCATATTAATAATTTATGACACTTTACTTACACTTTGACAAAAAAAAACTTCGTTCGCAAACACATTTTTGATGTGGAGTGATTATTTTCGATTTTGCCTTGTTTTGAATTCGACTTTCGAGTTACGTAGTTCCTCGTTCATTCGAAAGTTCATAAGAATATAGTTGGCACTACTAGAACTATTCGATTCTCGTTTGTTCGAAAGTAGGCAAACAGATACATAGTACCAATTTTTCGAATTCGAGCAATTTCATTGTAGAATCGAGTTACATAGTAGGGACCCAAGTATATGCTGTCATCAAAAAAAGACATCGGACGACGACTTCATGGACAAAACGTCACCATGGACAGCTATAACTTTGAGGTAGTGAAGGACTTTGTCTACCTAGGCGCGCGCCGCTTCTAATTTAGACAACGACAACAGCGCTGAAATAATAAAAACTTTATCATCAAAATGAGTATTCGTTAACGCAAACGTTGCGGGCATTGCGCCCATTCTATTGTAGACGTGGTAGCCCTTCACAGTCGACTCCTCAACGTTTGGTGGCCAAACTTGAGACGAATGTATCGGTAAACAATCATCCAACACCCAAACGAACGCAAGATCGACCGAGAACATCGACGCGCTCCGTGAAAGTGTACAGCAGAGCAGAGCCCGAGGCAGTCTATTCCTCACCGTGCACAAGATCTCGGCCTTTCGCAGACTTCAAATTGGCGAATTTTGCGTCGGGACTTGGGCCTACACCCGTACAAGATCCAAATGACCCAGGAGCTCGAAGTTCAGAAGGAAGAGGACCCCAATTTTGGCAGAGAAATCATCTTTAGTTACGAGGCGCATTTTTGGATGAATGGCTGTGTTAACAAGCGAAATTGCCGTACATATATCGGACGACCCCATCCCACGCGAGGTTCACCAGATGATAATGCATCCTCAAAATAGTTACCGTTTGGTGTGGATTTGGGGCCGACGCGCGGCGCAATAGGTCCGTACTTTTTTGAAAACGACGTTAGTGAGGTGGTCACCGTCAACAGCGAGCGCTACATAACGATGACAACTAATTTCTTATGGCCCAAATTGTACATACAACAAACGCCACGACATCTACACACAACATCTACCCGGCCTTATTGAAAAACCATATATAAGAAAAATGAGAGCGCCTGGTGATGCTTCGAAAGAAAAATTCTTTGGGTGATTTTTGGTCCCGTCTACATAGATGGAGAGTTGAGGAGAAGATACAACGACGAACTGTACGGGGTATACAGCGACACTGACCATGGTTAAATGAACAAAAGTCCATCGACTTAGATGGCTGGGTCATAAAGACCTCAAGCCGGAAGGTCTTCGAATCCATTCCCGAGGAAGGGCGCAGTAGAGAAAGACCGAGGAAGACTCAGAGCGAAACTGGAGACAGCTAGCTAGGGACCGAGCTGGCTGAAGACGAATGGTGGTTGAGGCTCAGGTCCGCCCTAGACTGTAGCGCCACCTTAAGTGAGTAAAGTAAGACGTGATACTTTGTATTTAATATAATTTTGAAAAAAATAAAAACAAATAACGTTTTTTTTATAAATAAAAACAAAACTGAAAAAAAAACAATTGTCATCTCGAATGTTTAAAGAACTATAACTGACATTACCGTCAAAATAATTTTATACAACGAAGAATAAGGTTTTTGATATAAAATACAAATGTTGAGGAAAATCGAAGGAACGTTTTTTTTACAAAAAATGAAATACCTAAATAACCTTTAAAACTTTCGACAGATCGGCATGAATGGGAAGTTAGCACTGTAACCTTATCCTCTTTTTGAAATCATATTAAATTTGAAATAATAGGTCCGTTCGCGTACTTTCTGCACTAAAATTTGTAAAAAGAAATATTTTAAAGAGTGCGGGTAAAATTCTCTCACTAAAAAAAAAACTACAAAAAAGTAAGCGAACGGGAAAACAACAAATTTTGCACACAATATTACTGTCTTGTTGCTGTTCTTTGAAAATTTGTTTTTAAATTTTATAAGTGACAGCAAAAGCGAGCAATTTATTTAATTTATTTGAATTTCTATCAAATTTGAAATTTTCACAAATCAGCCCAAAGAAATTTCTTGGGCTAAAATTCGTAGGTTGGGGAAATATTTTACTCTCTCGTGAGAACTCTCTTTTACGAAGAACTACGAAATTTTTGAGTAAGCGAACAAGATCTGGTTAAATTTCGTATTTTTTCGTAAAATTTGATTGTTTTAGTAGGGTACGCCAACGGACCTAATATTAATCAATCAAATGAAAAAGTAAAAAAAAAAAAAAACAAATTTGACAACAGTTTTGATAAAGCAAATATTTTCAGAAAGGTTGCATTTTATTGTTTTTTAAAAGCTGAGACCTCGAGCACGTTTTTTTTATCAGTTTTGAGAAGAATTGAATTTTATAGCGAAATTTTTTGTAAAAAAAAAGTTATATCTTGTACAGAGTGGACAATCTTGTGGTTTCTTTATTATTAACAAGTTATTTTGATACTGTCAGCTGTTTAACGTTCAAGATCTTGGAAGTTTTTTTTAAAAGAAGTTTTGGGCTAAATGAATTATACTAGATACAAAAGTAAAATAGAAGACAATACGCGTTACCCCGTCGGTCGGTCGCGTCGTCGTCGTCGTAAAGGGAGCTCTGAATTAAATGTGCCTGCTTTAGCTTAAATGGTTTTAATTTTTGTTCAACAACAAAGAAATTGTGATTTGACGTTTGAGTCTTAAAATAAAGCTTGCTTTTAAAGCTTCAAAAAACATTATTTCAACAAGCTTAAGCCCATCTGAAATAGAAATTCTTTAGACCTGGTTTTTATTTTCCTGGTTTGGTTCTGGTCCTGAATAAATAGAAGAAGAGATTAACACCAAATAAAATAAAAAAACAAAAAATTTTGCATGTGTTCACATTTTAAAATAAAATATAACAACATCTATGTATAGTAGATACCTATATTGGAATGTTTGTTAAGTGTAGGTTTAGATTGAATGAAATCTCAATCAACTTGAAAACGTGCTGGTAGTCAAAAAGCATAAGGAATTATCGTTGACTTTCGAAAAACATCATAATGTCTATGCTGATGTCTTCTGCCTAGAGTCAAGAGCCCAAACAATACCTATACTCGTAGATACCTTCTACCATGATGTGACAATGTCGTTATAATCTGCAAAAATAATTCTTTTGATAAGTGCTGATTTCCTAATCTTTACATACATTCATATATATTTATACTCGCAGACAACTGTTTGTGATGGCTTTAGCCCCTGAAGAAAAATGTTATAATCTTCAAGGAATAAACATACAAATGTACATACTTTGAATAAAATATAACGGTCATTTAGATTATCACAGGAGTTTGTCAATTATTGATGCTACGAGTATTTATGTATATGGTATATCTATTTTAGCCAGTCAGACTTTATATGAGGTCAAGGTCTATTGTAGTTCTTTTACTTATCGATACATCATAATATCTACCATTTGAGTTTTTACTTTTATATCTTTAAATGTCTAGACTACTAATATCCGAAATAGAATAACAAACAATTGTTATCGAAATAAAGAACTTTTTTGCTTTCACAATTAAGTTGAAGGTTCCTTAAATATGACTATAATACACAGAGAAAAGATGTTATTCATTAATCATAGAAAAATCAAATCCAACTGTTACTTCACTTTTGAAAAATCATATTTCCCTTAGTTTCTGGTTATTTAATGAATTTATTCTCCAACCTAAAAAAGAAGTCTCGGTCTTGGTGTTGTCTCGTCAAAACCGAGTCTGTCAAATTTCATTAAATTAGTAGCTACCTTACAAAAGTTGCTCAATACAAAAGAACGCCAAGTTATCGTTTAAGTTGCTGCCTTGGCTGGCCTCGCAGTACCGCATTCTGTCACTCCGAGACTTTGTTGATGGTTTCGGGCTGAAGCTAAAGACTTAAATAAATAAATTGAGTGGCGCAACAGTCCGTTGAGAAGTACGGACTAATGACTTACAACTCTCAACCATTTCTGTGTGCGAGTACTGTTGTCAGGGATGAAGGGGACCTACAGTTTTAAGCCGAATCCGAACGGCTAATTCGAGAAAGCACTTTTCTTGACAAGAATTACTCTTGGAGAATTTGACAATTCCTCGCAAGAGGCAGTACCCGTGAAAAAACTTTAGATGACATAGACAGGGATTGAGCCCAAGACCTCTGGCATGACAGTCCAACGCACTAACCATTATATCACGACGGGTACTATAAAAGCTAAAGAATACGAGTAGCTTGGGTGGTAATAGAATTAAGTGTTGAAATCGTTTCCGGATTGTTGGCAAATAACATCGGTCTTTAGCGGTTCTCTACAAGAAAAAGTCTTCAAATAGCGCAATTGACAATAAGCTGTAAAACCACTTGATAGTTGACCCTAAAAGAAAAATCACAACACAAAACCAAAACCAAGCCTTATTTTAAGTATTCTGGCACCTAAACTTAAACATTTTTGTGCTGCTTTAAAATTATCAATAAATAAATAAATTAGGTGGCGCAACAGGACTGCTCTGATTCTTTTACAAATCTGGCAATACTTTTTCGGAGTTGGTGTTTTTGACAGCTGTCACTTGATTTAAGTTCAGTGTGTGTGCTATTTCATAATGAATAAACTTACTTTTAAATTTTTACGTTTGCAACTCATGCAAGTTTGATACCTAAGTAATGGTTCGTAACAATCACTTTATTGAAGGAAACTTTTGGCGAGTGCATTATCTCGTGTCACGGTCTTTCAAAATCGTGCGATTTAACATCACTGGACTATTTTTGTGAGGTTATAATGATGCCTTGCAAGAGAATATTCTGCACGTTATTGCTGACATCAGGCCCCAATTGCTGCAAGAATTGGACGAAATTTGGGTCGCTCGCCCTGCATTTATTCGAGCCAGGCGGCCACTTGCCCAAAATCATTTTTAAAATATTATGGTAAACCATTTCTTTTAAAAAAGCTAAATTCTTGGCCTACAAATTAACTTAATGCGTTTTATTTCTTATTGAAAACCACACATCTAAAACAACAGAAGGGTAAAGAATGAAAAAGTTACAATATTGATTTTGATCTCAAATTTGATTTTGGCAAGTCGAATGTAAATTGGCAAATGTCAAATATTTTTGACCTATCGAGTCACTTTCTTCAAATTAAGATCAGTGAAAGAAATTATAACAAAAGTTTTTTCTGGCTCACTAAACGCTTATTTTTTAATAATTAACTCAAAGGTTTTGGAAAAAAAGGTAAGATCAAAAGAAAGATAAATTGGTTTTTAAATTTGTAACATAGCAATAACAGGGAAAGACAGAGCGTAGAAAAGCATTTTACATTCGTGCTGTACGGCTAAGGAACGAATCTCTGAATTTCAAAGGACTGCCGAAATCGGGCTCAAGAGTAAACTGATGGACATTCTTAAAAACTCGAGTATTCCGGTTTAATAGCAGCTGGATATCTCTCTTAATTCAAATTTTGAAAAAAGTATCCTTACTGACAAAATAGAAAGGGTAAGAACTGTTATTGTCAATTAATTCAGTAAACTCAACACTTTTATCAAATCCAAGTATTCGAATGAGCAACTTCTGTAAACTATAACAATTTTCTAACGAAATTAGGAGCCGCAACTTTTAGGGCTAGTATCTAAAACTTTCGGTCGTAATTATCGCCCTATAGTAGACAGTCAACAACAAATGCAAAAATGTGAGTCTACATTTTTATGTTTGGTGCAGTGTAAGAAAACAGCTTGGGCAAACTTTCGAAAATATCGCTACCATTCAACGTCTGTAGCAAATGATCCAAATCAATCGATTCCACTGCCTTCTCAATAATTGGTCAACGCTTAGTCAGTGAAACCATTTAAAGCGACAGACGTTCTCTAGTTAGCCGCTGGAGAAGATGCAACAAGATGATGAATTTTATAGCAAAATCATCATCAGTGACGAAGCGCATTTTTGGCTTTAAAGGGTTCGTCAATTAGCGAAATATGCGTTTTGATCGGGTGAAAACCCACATTTTATTCATGAAGTACCGTTTGCGTGCCAACGAACGGTTTTATTGGACCATATTTTTCATGCGACGACAACGATTGTAACGTTAGTGTGAATGGCCAGCGTTATGACGCAAGATTACCGATCATTTTCGGTCTGAACTGAAAGATATAGACTTAGACGACATGTGATTTGAACAGGATGATGCCACAAGCCACACCTTACAATATTTTTATAGAATAGGAAGTTTGATAAGCGTGTTATCTCAAGAAAACGGCCAGTCGATTAGGCTCTTCGTTAGTGTGATTTAACGCCTCTGAACTATTTTTTTGGGATAACATTAAGTCATTGGTTTATGCTAACAAGTCGACAAAGTTAGAAGTGCTCAAAGCCATAATTAAATGTGAAAAGGTCGATTGTTGTCAAGTCATTATTGGAAATACATATATAGAGGTAAACGTTACAACTTTGCTTTTCTTTTAATTTATTTATTTCATCAATTGATCGAAGATCTGCTGATTACAAAATACCTACAAAATAATAAAGCTATTATAAGGTATCTACATATTTTCAAGGAATTTTAGTTTATATTTTAATTAAATAATTAATCAATTACATATTTCAAGATTTCTTCAAACAATCTCTATTCATTTCATTATAAACCATATTAAATAGATACAAAGAACGCGTTATTGGTTCATTTAGAACATAATTAGTTCTATGAAGAGGAGGATAAAATAATTCATTTATGTTGCGAAAAACTCGTGATCGAACATGGAATAGAATCAATGAAAGCAGTTCAAAAGAGTTTATTCTGTTATCAATAAAATCTCTAATGAACAAAACACTTTGGACTTGTCTCCGACATTTAAGCGTTTTTAAGGCAATAAGAGAGCACCTTGATTTATAATCTGGTAAAGACCCATCCAGTTAAGTTTCCGAAGTGCATAAAGAGCGAATCTTTTCTAAACTCTTTCGATTCTCAAAATATTATTTTCATAAAATGGAGACCAGACGATAAAACATTATTCTAAAACCGGTAGAACTATAGACATAAATAAGGTCATCGAAGTATAGGCATCCTTAAAATCTTTAGAGTTCCGCTTCAAGAAACCACCTAAAAGTGAATTACCTTTAGATATAATGTAATCAACATGAGATCTAAAGTCAATCTTTGAATCAAAAATCACCCCAAGATCATCTACTTCAATTACCCTTAGAAGACTAACATCATAGAATGTATATTCAAAATCAATAAGGGAGTAATTCAGCTCGAGATGATTAGTCGCACCATTTAAAAAAATTGTTTATATCCAACTGCGTTAATAAACAATCGTAGTAACCGTGGCATGATGGTTAGTGCGTTGGACTGTCTTAGAGTGTCCGTATGGGACCAGTTAGTTAGTAGTAAGTTATGGTTAATTAGGCTAGTTTTATGAATTTTTGTCTAGCTTTAAGATAGGTTTAAAACTGAAGTAATAAAAATAAATAAAAAAAAAAAGTGAGTTGGACTGTAATGCTAGAGGTCTTGGGTTCGATCTCTGCCTGTGCCACCTAAAGTTTTTTTCATGGGTACTGCCCCCCATCCCACTTGTCAGCAAAAGTAAGCAAAGCTCTTACCCCTCCCCCCATGCTTACGTAAACATTTTTCAATTAAAAATGTATTTTCTTTATATTATAATTATAATGTTATATTAATTATAATTTTAAAAATAAGAAAATAGATTTAGGATAGAGATTAGATTTTACTGATACAGTATTTAACATAGAGTAAGTGACAAAAATATTATAATCTTACGAACATAACAAACTTATTTTTAAATTTTTGGTACACATATTAAATCCAAATTAACAGTCTTCAGTCCATGAAACCCGGATTCATGATTCTAAGTTTTCGATGACATTGGATTGCTTGAATTGCTGCTCAGTGTTGTGAGTCTGCTCACTTTCATCCGATTTTGGAATGGTGGTGCTCTAAATTTTGAATAATGCACATCAGTTCATTAGCACGACGAGCAGCGACTCTTACACGTCTAACTTTCCTATCAGTGTGCGTGTTTACTTTTTTATGGATCTTCTCGATGTGACGATTTAGTGACTTGATGGAAGCATGATAAAGACCACACGTTTTGTATGTTCGACTTGATAGCCTCAATTTTACCGTCGGACAAAAATAATCGTAGGGCATTTGCAGGAAATTGTATTCAAAAATATAACTCAGTTGTCTTTATTCAAAAGACGAATTGTATTTAGAGAAAACGTCCTTACACTTCAGAGAGTCGTCCAGAACTGACTAAAAAGTTCAAACTAATTGTAAATAAACACATGCAGTACTCTAAGGATAGAGTACCAAAACTTATTAAAGAAAGAGTCCTTTGTATGACTCAAGTGCCCGAAGTCATAAAACAGAGTTAGGACTAGCTTTTCCTGTTTACAACCAAGTGTTGAGTCTTGAGCATAAATATCATATTTTAAAACTATAAAATAAAATAAACTAAAATAAAACAGAAATATCAACTAACTAAGATTCATTTTTGTTCAGAGAATCCAACACTACCGATGACGTAATCATCATCTAGACTCCCCTACCCCCCATGTCATCCAAAATAAGCAAAACAAAGACCCCCCCATCCCCTCATAGTGCTTACGTAATACTTGAACGGGCCCTTGCGAGGAATTGACAAATTCTCCAAGAGTAATTCTTGCCATGAAAAGTGCTTTCTCAAATTAGGCTTTCGGATTCGGCATATAAACTGTAGGTCCCCTCCATCCCTGCAATTGCTCGCACACAGGAATGGTTGAGAGCTGTAAGTGACTAGGCCCTGGTTCTCTATGAACTGTTGCGCCACCTAATTTAAATTAATAAGCAATCTTCAAGTAAATATGTTGTTGTGAATACATATATGTACTTTCACATCATAAGCGTACATCAGGCAGTTACAAAATTTAATAAGAGGCTGGGATGCGACCCACACTGATAACTTCCCATCCCGTCTATCGATTTGCCTTGCTTAAAAGTTTGTCTAAATGTATCAATTCTTGCCAAATTTGCGTTCTATTTTTTGTAGATTTTATTTTTTTTATGAAAAAACGGACTGTTGGATTTTTATAAAAAAATTACTGAATATAAAAAACAATATTTTCTGTGAAATAAAATAAGTTTGAAGCCAATATTTTTAATTTTTAAAAAGCTATTTGAGCCGAAAATCAATTTTTACCAACTTTTATTAATTTTTTTGTTTAGGTTTTTATTTTTTGTAAAAAAACTGTCAATTCGATTTTTCTCAAAATTTTTCCTAATGTTGAAAACAATATTTCTTATAAGTTAAAATTAATTAAAAGCCATAATCTCAAATTTTTGAAAAGATATTTAAGTCGAAAATCAATTTTTACCAACTTTTGTTAATTTTTTTTTCGGTTTTTAATTTTTTGTAGAAAAACTGTCAATTCTATTTTTTTCAAAATTTTACTGAATGTTGAAAACAATATTTTTTGAAAGATAAAAGTAGTTTAAAGCCAATATCTCAAAGTCTTGAAAAGATATTTGAGTCAAAACTCAATTTTTACCAACTTTTTTTTTTAGGTTATTATTTTTTGTAAAAAAACTGTCAATTCGATTTTTCTCAAAATTTTATCAGATGTCAAAAACATTATTCTTCGTTGCACAAAATTGTTTTGGAGATGAAATCATATTTTAGTCGTAAAATTTTCGAAGTGACAAATTTTTTTTTTCAGTTTTTTTGATTTATAAAAAAAAACGTTAATTGAATTTTTTTTTCAAAAATATAATTGTTTTGTATCACGTTACAATATATAACATAAAATTTAATTCAAGTCTCTAGCGTCATTGGTTCATGAGATATTTTGGAGTTAACCAAAATTTTCACCTTTTTTTTAAACTGCTATGGTAAAAAAACCACCCACGCAATTTTCTTGAGAGCCCTTTCTGCATCTTTCTGCCTTATTACCTGTATAACAAAATTTATTTGAAGTCGATATCTCTTCTGGTTCTTGAGCTATGGACGACGAAAAAAACGTCGCGAACGTACGGACGTACAGACGTACGGACGTACGTACACACGCACGCACAGACATCTTTCTAAAAATCTTTTATTTTGACTCTAGGGACCTTGAAACGTCGAGAAATGTCAAAATTTTCAATTTGACAAATCGGACCCATTAGAATAACTTCCTATGGGAAGTTAAAAATAGAAGGTAAATCATTTATAAAGATTATAAAAAGAAGTGGACCCAAATGACTGCCTTGTGGAAGACCCGACATCACATCTATAAGATTTCAATTTTTGAATTTTATTTTACCAGCTTGTTTTCTATCAGACAGGTAACCTGATCTAACCACTGTAAAAATGAAGAACATGATGCACTCGGTCAAAGGCTTTAACAAAATCAGTATACAGGAAAACAACTTGTCGACCCATTTCAACATGATTATAACAATCATTTGCAAATAGACTTAAATCAGTACACGTTAATCTACCCTTTACAAAACCGCGTTGTTTTTGAAACAAGAAATTCTTGACATCAAAATAAAGAAAGTCTTTGGGTGGGTGGCAATAAAAGCGATTACTGCAACTGAGGTAAAATCGAAGCTTGTTTCATGCTGCCGCGAAGAGCTTAAGGTTCTTGGCGCACAGCACAACATTAGACTCTGCTGGGTCCCAGGCCACAGCGATATAGTAGGCAACGAGAAAGCCGATGAATTAGCAAGATTAGGGTCAATGCTTGACGTAAGCCAAGCTCAGCTAGTTAGCATCCCTACCTGTTATTTAAAACAGGAAATCTCAAAAAGAATAACAATTAAGGCCGATGAAAGGTGGAACCTTCTTGACACCTGCGGCACTACAAGAAAGATCTGGCCCTGTTTTAGCAAACAAAGAACGGAAAGAATTATGCAGCTACAAAAGGGATCACTTCGATCTCTTGTAAGCATAATCACCGGACATAATCTGTTAGGTTATCATATGAAAAAGATGAGAATCAGTTCAGATGATCTATGCAGAGGATGCGGTGACATTGTCCCGCACTCTCCCATCAAAGGAAGAAACTGCTTGGCAACTATTTCTTCGGGGATTTAAAAGAACTCTCTAGTACGCCAGGTACTAACATTCTGAACTTCGTCAAAGCCTCTAAATGGCTTGACTCACTGAACACATAGGTTTTTCTTATTAGCTTGAGTAGCAATACTCATGGGTATCACAATGGATCTGTGTTGATCTAAGTGTGACAGTAAAGACATCAACTGTCAGCCCCTCAACCTAACCTAACCTTGGGTGGGTGACCATTTTTTCAAAAAGTTCGGGAATAACTGAAAGTTTTGATATTGGTCTATAGTTCTTCACTAAGTGCTTAAGACCACTCTTATAAATGGGATCTATATTAGATATTTTCCATTCTTTAAAAAACACTAGTATTTTAAGATTTATTAAAAATAAGGGTCAAAACACTATAAAGGGAATACGAACATTTTGACAAAAGGATAAGAGGAATCATATCAAAGCCAGGTTTTTTATGTAAGTTCCTCGTATTCCATACATTGAAAACAAGATGAACCATTTCTTTTAGAATTCAATCCAAAAAGATGTCGAATAATGTTTTATATTTGATTCAGTATTGATAATAAAGGGTGATTTTTTAAAAAGCTATAGGAAAGTTTTTCAAAAAAAAACACATACAATTCAGAAAAATGCATGAAATCTTTATTTGAATCGATAGTACGGGTCCATATAATTTAATATTTGGAGATTTTTGTATGCAAATGTTGACCTTGACTGCCAAATTTTGTATACTCTTTCCAACATTTCGGCCGGTATCTCACGAATAAATGATTCAATGTTGTCTTCCACTGCGTCAATTGAAGCGGGCTTGTCTGTATAAACATGAGCTTTAACATAGCCCCACAAAAAATAGTCTAAAGGCGTTAAATTGCACGATCTAGGCGGCCAATTGACCGGTCCCCCACCGTGAAATAAAATGTTCACCGAAATCGCCTCTCAATAAGTCCATTGTTGCACGTGCTGTGTGGCACCGTTTTGTTGAAACCACATGTCATGCAAGTCAAGCTCTTGCATTTTGGGCAAAAAAAAGTTGGATATCATCTCACGGAAGCGCTCACCATTCACAGTTACGTCACTATTCGCATCATCTTTAAAGAAGTACGGTTCAATAACGCCACCAGCCCATAAACCGCACCGAACTGTGACATTTTCTGGATGCATTGGTAGCTCTTGCAATGCTTCTGGCTGATATTCACTCCAAAATCGACAATTCTGCTTATTTACGTACCCATTGAGCCAAAAATGGGCTTCATCGCTGAACACAAGAAGCGCGCGATTAACTTTCTTAACAGAGCACGTATTTTGATAATAAAAATCAATAATTTGCAAGCGTTGTTCGTTTGTAAGACGATTCATGGTTAAATTATAGACCAAACTGAAGATGAGTTCAAAGTTGAAGTATATATCACGTTTGGTTTGCGTTTTATGCGTACTTTTTGCAAGTAACTTTTTTAGTGGCGTAGTGAAAATGTGTGACGTACATTACAAGCAACGTGTTGTGATTCAATTTTCAGTGAAATCTGGCGAAAAACCCTCGGTAATTCTCCGAAAATTGCAGGTTGTCTATGGAGACAATAGCATGCCAAAAACGCGTGTGTTTGAATGAGCGAAGCGGTTTAAGGAAGGGCGTGAATCGGTGGAAGACGATCCACGTGAAGGAGCTCCCGTCGTCACCTCTCGTACCGACGCAAATGTTGATCGTTTGCTTATGTTGATCACGTCTGACCATGCATCGCCTAAGCATTCGTACATTGTCTTACGAGTTAAACATCAACAAAGAAACGGTTCGTATTTTTCGTGTGCGACCCGAACTCGCCAAGGATGGCTGGATCTTGCATCACGATAATGCTTCGGCCCATTCCTCGTTCGTTGTGCAAGAGTTTTTGGCAAAAAAAAGGCATCCCAACGTTGCCTCACCCACCCTATAGCCCCGATATTGCTCCCTGCGACTTTTTTCTATTCCCCAAGATGAAGTCGCACCTCAAATTAACTCATCATGGCGGCGTACAGAAGGTCAAAGAAGCTCTAACCGTGGTGCTAAACGGGCTAATTTCGGAGGACTACCAAGGATGCTTCCAATCATGGGAGAAACGTTGGAACCGTTGCGTAGAGTTAAAGGGAGATTATTGTGAAGGTCGATAGCAAAATTTTTCCTAAAACTTCATTTTCTTGTTTTTTATTGACAAATTCCCAGAACTTAATTGCCACACCTCGTACATACATACATGAATGCTATAACTAGTTTAGATAGCTAAAATTTTTAAAATATTTTATTGAAAACTTTCTCCTGCTATAAGAAACCTGAACAAAAAAACCTTTAACTATTAAGACTGATTAAATTAACTTTACGTAATTCAAAAAAATCAATGTTTAATTAAGATCTCGAGGTTAAATTGTCGCACGTAAGCATAACTTGTCCTTAATAGTTGCCATTTCTACTTACCCCTAACCTATACCTACCAACTACTTTCCTACTTTCACCCTTAGTTTAAATTGTTCCACTCACACTTATAACCCGTAAAAAGTCCGTCCGTCGTGTCGTTTGCAGAAAATCCAAGGTAAATTTTTCATATTCATAGCTATGTACATATATAATTTTTGTTTTCTCTTATTTTTTCGTGTTGCAATTTTATTGTAGCAATTTAAAGTAATAAAGTGTCGCCCATAGAATTTCCGTGAAATTTGCTGCGAAGTATTAATCAATAATTTTAATAGCAATTATTATTGTTATGATACCTAAACGATTATTTTGCATGGCATTGGCATCGGCCTCGGCTTTAGCATCGACATCGACATCAGATAGACGGGAGGAGGAGAAGGAGGAGTATTTTTAAGCGCGAGGTGTTAAAGTGTTCTTCTTATGCCAAGAGCAATAATGGCTGATATTGATTTCATTTTATGGAAATGTGTTGTGTATATATATTCTGTATATTTATAAAAGGATATACGTATGTATCTTTTTTTATACTATCTGAATATAAAATATTATAAAACTGCTATAACAACTGCCAAAATGGCAAAGATTCATTCAGGCATTGAAGCAGTGAAACAGTGAAACAGTGAAAAATTGAAGCAATGAAACAGTGCAGCGCAGCGTTTAAATGTTGTGAAATATATATAAAATATATACATATATACATACATATGTATATGGAAGAGAACGTGTATATTGTATAATTTATGAAATTACTACGATTCGTATATTTTATAGTATTTATAGGAAAACTCTAATAAAATTGCGCAATTTTCATTTTCTTGTGAATAGGATGGGTATTGAAATGAAATGTATTCATTGACCTACATCAAATTCAATTTAACACACGAATAAATATTTAAATAAATGTTTTCAATCAAATATGTTTTAAACACACAAAAATAATGCATTATGTTGAAGTTAACAAAATTTAAAAGAAGAAAACTAAAAACCTAATTTCGAACAAAAATAACACTAAACTTTTTTAAAAACAAATTGTATTTCGAACTATTAAAAAATACATATATTCTAAAAATAATTTATTTCTGACATAAATTTGTGTGTTCAATTTTGCATACCCGAGAGAGATAAAGGTACTCATATATGTATATCTTGAAATCTTGAAATTTGCAAAAAGATAATCAGAATTATTATACATTTACTAGAAAACTCCCTTAGGTTATAAAATATAATGCTTTGACTCAATTATATACAGAATTTCTTATCTTATAGAGGTAAATTCATAAAGAAATGTTTAAATGGTCATTGCTGCAATTAAATTAAACTTTTGTTATTGTCTTAAATGTAAATTCTTCTGACAACTGCAGTTAGAATGTTCAAAAGTGTTCTTATTCTTTTGATGAAGGTTTTGAATTAGAATATAGAATTTGAAAAAGATAAAGACGTTGAAATAATAAAGAGAGTTTTATTATAATTTGGGTCCTGTTGTTTAAATTCGAAAAATATGTTAAAGGAAATATTTAGAGAGGTATAGAAATACTCTCTATGTAATTAAAACTCAATAAGTACTTAACCATAAATATGATGCAATATTATGATATGACATTTTTATGAAAAACTGGAAGCCTTGTCTTCTTAGTTTGTTGCATACTTAGTAACCTATTGACCAGTCCATAACTGTTGATAATTTCTAATGGAGATGGCACAACAGTTTAATATTCACCTTTGCTAGGTGCGCCGCCGCCGCCGGGCCATAGAGACATTTTAGGTAACTGTAAGGCTAGGCGCGTACATGCAACTTTTTTGAAACCAAAAATGTAGTTCGATCGTTAGCTGCCCAAACATCGCCCACATAAGCAACTCCGAAAGTAATCAACGAAATAAACTAATACGCAGGAAACATTTATTCACCTTGACTAAATTTTTCTCTCTCTTGCACTTACAGAAAATTATTCAACGATTTAATTGAATGTCCGCGCAGTTACCTATAATTCCTTGTGACACAAACTAAGGAATTGGTTCGAGGTGATCTACTAGTTTGTGTCAAAACACAAACTAAAAAGTTGCTCGAATGGGCGACAGAATGGTTTCTGCATGTGCGCGGACTCTCATATAAGTCTATAGTGCTCAGTTTAGAAACCAGAGTTTCGAAACTAAAAGTTGCATGTGCGCGCCTAGCCTAAGGCAGATGAATTCGCCAGGAACGGTACAGTACAACCCATTCTACCACGTTTGGCAAATGCTGGCATACCAATCGCTACTTGTAAACTATTGCTAATACAGGATGCTATGAAGAAGACAAACACCAGGTGGAACAGCATCACCACGTGTCAGCTCACAAAAAACATTTGGCCTACACTAGATTTGAAGCGATCAAGGTGCTTGCTACATATGTATCTCTAAGCAGATCGCATATAAGCTCGATAATAGGTGTCATAACCGGGCATTGTCTAATAGGAAAGCACGCCACTCGGCTAGGCGTATGCTTAAATGACTTTTGCAGAAGCTGTATGGACGAGGAAGAGGAGGAAACAGTTCTTCACCTTCTCTGTACATGCCCTGCGCTAGCTTAAAAACGCAAGAATTACTTAGGAGAATTCTTCTATAACGATCTAAACGATCTAAATCATACTCGTATTAGCATAATCAGCCTCTCACGTTTCTTAAGGGACTCAAACTAGTTTCATTGAGCTAAGGAGAAAGCCTAAAGATTCATGTGGTATCACAATGGGCCATTAAAATTCGAATTTTATCAAAAATGGTCCGATAGATTTTTTGAAATTTTCTCAAATTTTATTTTCTTAACTTGGCTTATTTCAATATTAAAAATATATTTTTGTATTGGTATCTCTAAAGAACCGTTATTTTAAATTTTCGCAAATGAAAACGTTCTAACAATTTATACAGATAATAAACTTATTTTGAAGGTATATTTTTAAATTTTAAAACAATGGAATTGTGCTCTTTGGATAAAGATTTAGTCGCGCATTTTTTTGTTGCAAAAGTAAATATTTTGAGGTCACAGTTCAGAAACACCTTCTTGATTGGAAGTAATAAAACTGGTGCAAGAAATTTGAGCTGTTGGGACAACTTATTGATGTAAAGAATCAAAATCGTATGTGTCACTCAAAAATAACTGATAATCAGTTTTCGGAATTTTTAATAGTTTCCGATTACGATGGAATTCGCGATAGGCCTGAATAGTGCAGATGTGGAATCTAATCTTGACGAAAATAGTGGTTGATCAATTAATAATAAATCTTTGGAAGTACACGCATTCGTCACTATTCACAACAGTCGCCGTGGCGGTTATTTGCCTTAAATGAAACATCTTATTGGAAAACCATGTATTATATACTTCAATGAGAACCTATCTTTTTTGCCAAAATAGCATGGAAGTTTATTCACGATCATACCTCGGAAATGTCGGATAATAAGTTTTGGTTAACAATGTTTGACGAAAATGTATTGAAAATTAATATCTGATGAAAGAATACAGACAAATTATAAGAATTTTTTTTATAATAAGCGCACACTCAAGGAAATATTACTACCCTTATTATGTAGACACAGTGTGAGCACTAGGAAACGGAGAGAGGGGTTGAAAGGAGGTGTCGGTGCACATTGGTTTTGAATTCCTGAATATTGCAATGGCTGGGAAAGACAGAGTGTGGCAAGGCATTCCACATTCGCATAGTACGGCTAAAGAACGAATCTCTGTACTTGACAGTACGACCGAAGTTGGGCTCGAGGGTATATTATAAGCATTCCTAGAAGCGCGAGTATTACGGTTGAACTTTTTAAGGGGAGGAATGCAACTGGCTATTTCTCTAGAGCATAAACCATTAAAGTAACGGTAAAAGAGGGTGAGATAAGAAACATTTTGACGAAGTTCAAGCGACGTAAATGATCTTATGATGGTAATATCACCAATCAATCTAAATGCTCTACGTTCAATACTGGCCAAGAGGCTTAAATAAGTTGCAGGAGCACCAGCCCAGATATGGCAGTTATACTCAAGCTTTGGACGTATATAAGTCTTGTAGATAACAGCCAGATCGGAGGGGGAGAAAAACTTCTTGCATCGCCTTAGAAAACCCAAACATCTTGCGGCATTTTTGGCGACATCGCGTATGTGATCGTTCCACAAAAGGTGGTTGGTGATACACATACCAAGAATATCGAGATTTTCAGTCTCCTCGATGCAAGTGCCATCTATGGATAATAGCAAGGGGGGTATATCTCGCTTTAGCAATACAAGACAGCATTGGGTTTTCGAAGCATTAAATCTCACACGGTTTTTTAATCCCCATTGTACAATGCTGTTTAGGTCGGAAGTTAATTAGCTTATCATATTTTGTCGTTGCAGTTCCACATCCGAAGAAGGGGGATGTGAGTCTAAAAACGAATATGAAAAGCTAAGAGTACTTCGTCAGCGAAACAATGTATTGAATTGGACGTTGCAGATAGGAGATCATTAATACAAATGAGAAAGAGTGTTGGAGACAGAACAAAGCCCTGGGGCACACCAGCATTTATTTTGTGGTTTTCAGACTTTAATCCATCCAATACAACTTGTATTGAACGATTCGAAAGGTAATTACTAATCCAATGAAGGAATGATTCATGAAAACCGAAAGCACGCATTTTCGATAAGAGAGCCTGATGCCAAACCCTATCAAATGCATTTGCAATATCAAGTGCAATAATCTTACTTTCTCCAAAGCGATATAAAGATTTTCCCCACTGTTCGGTGAGATAAACTATGAGATCACCAGTGGACCTATAGCCACCAAAGCCGTATTGTCGGTCATTAAGAAGCTTTCGATCTTCAAGATAGTTCTTGAGCTGATTAATAATCAGCGTTTCCATGACCTTGGAAAGAAGGGTCAGTAATTAAAGGACGAGGAGGATTCGCCTTTTTTTGGGATAGGCTGAACAAATGCAGTTTTCTATCCACTCGGAACGAGACCTGAGGAGAGGAGTAGGACAGATGAAAAAGCTTACGCAGTGGTTTTGCTAACACCTCTTTAGAACAATAGCGGGGATACCATCCGGACCAGCGGATTTATATATGTTTAGATCTTTTAGGACTCTCGCCACAGTACGAGTGCGAAAAAAGATTGGCCCCATAGAATCACTAACGCGCTCGATGACAGGCGGAGTCATAACACTCACTGGCAGCGTTGAATTGGCGGCGAACTGCCTAGCAAAGATATTAGCTGTCTCTAAAGAGATAACAAATGGAGTGTCATTGACAACGAGCGTTAGAAACGAAAACCGTTGGAGCGTTTTTTTAAACTACTGTTAATTTACGCCTTAAAAAAATAAACAAAAAAAAACGCGAACGCGAATCGGCTTAAAACCTAAATTTCTAAGTTTGAACTCAATCGACACAATGGAATTGTTTTGGGCTGTAGGGGCGAGGAGAGACAAACAGACTTTTTTACGACCATTGTAATATCATGTTTGATGAAAATCTCGAATTGGACATTTTTTATGAATGCAATACTTGCCAACTAAAAGAGTTTCAGACTTACTTTAAGAATTTCATCAATAAAGCAATAAAAGCAGTTTAGTTTAATTTGTTTACTTCTCATTAGGAAGCTATTGTAATGATTTCGATTTGTCAAATTACAAATTTCGACATTTCTCGACTTTTCAAGGTTCCAAGAATCAAAACCAATGATTCTTAGAGAGATGCCTGTGTGTGCGTGTTTTTCGTCAGCCAGAGCTCAAGAACCCGAAATTTAGAGATCGATCTTATTTAAAAGATTTCTGTATGCAGTTTCGTAAAATATTGAGACTGTTGAGACTAATGAAAGAAAATGACCGAATATTTTTTTTTAATTTTTACTCGCGCTAAGTCAGCAAATATTAATTAAATCATTTATGTATATGTAGGTATTAATTAATTTAATTTCAAGGAAAATATAATATACGGAAGGTGAAAAAGATGCCGAACAAATAATTTGCTTAAAGAAGTATGCAATTTTTATGAATTAAAAATATTCATCATCTCGAAAAATGATTTCCCCAATATCTTCAAAAAAAATACAGCTCACACTTAAAGTGCTGATTGCATACTTTTAAAAGTTCGCTGAATAAAAATGTGGCTTATTGAAAGAAAAATCATTCCAGAAAAAGGCGAAGTTATCAGTGTAGGTTGCATCCCAGCTTCTTTTTTTCTATTTTTACTAACCCAAATAGAGCGTTTAAAGTTTATAAAGACACATTTCAATTTCATTGTCGGAATGCCTATATACAATATGTCCCATAAGTTATTTTCTTAAGTTTAAAACTTTATCCAAATTGGTAAATAGCGAACTTAAAAAATTAAAAAAAAATTAAACAAACAAACTTTTCAAGAAACCAAAATAGAATTTTCTTTTCAGAATCCTACACATACATTCATAATGTGTGCTAGTTTTTGTTTTGGTTTGTGTTGGCGTATTCAAATTTATACATCAATTCGCACTCATAAAACTTAAGCAAGCCAACAAACTCAAAAATATTTGCTTCTCCGCCAACATAAGATTTCCATCAGGAAATTTAAACTTTGCAACGTTGTGGTGCGGCAGCAGCGCCAGCGGCGGCGCTGGATAGATTTATATGAGTAGAGAATTGGGGTTTTTCATTTTCGTTTATTCAAAAATATTTTTCTCTTTCAAAAAAGATTCTAAAATTCATCTACTTCAGGTGCATGTTCCAATTAATGTGCATAACTTGGAAACTAGGCAAAAGAAGAAGATTCATACTTGTATAATAGTTCATATCCTCGTACGTATCTTGTCTAGCTCTTCTTGCGTCGTACTTTTTTGGCGTCATCATCATTGTTGTTTGTCGTCGCGTCGTTGTCGTCGTCGGTGGACATCGCATCGGTCTCAAGCTGTAAAGGTCTACTACCTAAAGTCTGATAAACTAAATGTTTTCTTATGCACATGAACTGTGCCCAGCCAGAAGAGACTAAAGTTGAGACACCTTTTTACTTTCGTCTCACTGAAGCCGAAAAGATATACAATTATGAAAATTTATAATGTGTTGCCACAAAATGTCTGTACTCTGCCAAAGTGCCTGCGGCATTTTATAGTATATGAAGTAGATCTTAGATCTACAACGTTACGTACATAATACGTATTTTCTAACTTGGCCTGGCATCATCATCAACAAGGAAGCTATCTTCTTTGTGTGGAACTTTTATTAAAGTTATGGTGTCTTTTAGTTATAATTGGTGCTTCTTCGAGACTATAAACTTCTTCTAAACTATCGTATATGTTACAAAGTAAAGAAGTAAGGGCCGCATTTATATCAATTTAAGACTGGGGACGGACGTAGCTAGCCCATATTTTTTTTTTATTTTCGGTCATGAGCAGTATTGCTGTGGAACACTATCGAAATGAAATATCTCGAAGGGAAAGGAAATCATCTTAATTCTGTTTTTAACATTTTCTGGCTGCAAAAAAAATTATTATTTGGTTGTTATTGGTTGAGGTAAAATTTAATGGAACGTTTTCTAAAAATTTCTTTAAAAAAAAATTGTTACTACTCGTATTTTGTAAGATTTCTTTTGAAGATTTTAATCTTTAGTGCATTTAAGTCTATCTTGATCAAAGTTTATGACATTTTTATTTATTATTGTAATCGGTCCGATTTGTCGAATTGAAAATTTTGACATTTCTCTACGTTTCAAGGTCCCTACGTTCGTAGGTCCGTACGTTCGCGACGTTTTTTTCGTCATAGCTCGTGAACCAGTAGAGATATCGACTTCAAACAAATTTGGTTATACAGATAATAATGCAGAAAGATGCAGAAAGGACTCTCAAAAAAATTGCGTTGGTGGTTTTTTTACCATAGCAATTTAAAAAAAAAGGTGAAAATTTTGGTTAACCCAAAATATCTCACGAACAAATAACGCTAGCGAGTTCAATTAAATTTAATATTAAACGTATTGTAACGTGATACCAAACACGTACATTTTTAGGGAAAAAATCCAATTAACGGTTTTTTTTTTTAATCAAAAACACTGACAAAAGTATTTGTCACCTCGAACATTTTACGAACAAACATGATTTTATCATCTGGTAAAATTTTCAGAAAAATCGATTTGACAGTTTTTTTTACAAAAAAATAAAAACCTAAAAAAACATTACTAAAAGTTGGTAAAAATTGAATTTCGACTCAAATATCTTTTTAAAAATTTAAGATTATGACTTGCAACTAATTTTTACTTATAAGAAATATTGTTTCAACATTCGTTAAAATTTTGAGAAAAATTGAAGCATTGGCTTTAAACTAATTTTATTTAAAAAAAAATATTGTTGTAAACATTCAGTAACATTTTAAGAAAAATCGAATTAACAGTTTTCTTACAATAAATTAAAAACCTAAAAAAAAATTAACAAAAGTTGGTAAAAATTGATTTTCGCCTCAAATAACTTTTCAAAACTTTGAGATATTGGCCTCAAATTGATTTAATTTTAAAAAAATAATGTTTTCAACATTCAGTCATTTTTTTTATAAAAATAAAACACTCAGTTTTTTTCATAAAAAAATTAAAATCTACAAAAAACAGCACGCAAAATTGTTAAAAATTGATGTTCGGTTCCCGAAATCTCGTAAACTGTAGAAGATATTGCCTTCGAATTAGTTTCATTCATTCAATTTGTATTTGTTTATATAAAAACTTTTAAAAAATGCTTCTAAAATTGGTGACAATTAGTTTTTAACTAAAAATCCCGTTACCAAAAACAGATTTTGAAATCAAACCATTTCATTATATGCTAAATATTGTTGGTAATTTTAAAATTTTTAAGAATAATTCAACTGACAACTTTTTTAACAAAACACGAAAACCTAAAAACTTTTAAGCAAGACAAATCGACAGATGGGATGGGAAGCTATCAGTGTGGGTTGCATTCCAGCCTCTTTTTTCTATTGATTTTCAATTATTTAAAATGCAGCTTGTAGCAGCAGTACAAAATTAAATTTGAGCGCGTTTTTATGTTGCAAACTTTTCTTTCTTTTTAAATCATAAGTTATTTTGACACTGAAAGGCGTTTTTCACTAGAAATCTTGACAGAAAGTTGGTATCACATCTCCGTGGAACGAAATGACTCACATTTCTTTGGAAAGACGTTGACAAATAATGAAAAACTTATTTCCAAAGTAAGTGCTTGGTAGCCCAAACAGTATACGTTTTTGAAAAGAAGAAAAGAAGTTTTTCACAAGGTGAAGGTGGTGAAGCACACCATCAGTCTTACTGTACTCAAGTTTGGGTACAAATTTCGTGAGACTGTTATGTTAGTTGAAAACACTCATGATCCGTATGGTGTAGTCAACCTTCTAAAGATCTAAAAAACTTAACATTTCACTCATTAGTATGTGCATAATTTCGCGAAAAGGTCTCAGATTGGTCACTAACAGTTTCCAATAGAAGTTTTACCCTTCAAGACATTTAAATTAAAAAACTATTTTGGGTGTAAAATAATTTCGGCCACGGGCTACACAAACAAATCTGCCGCATTATTGTAAAACCTGCACGTTATTGTCGAGGACCCAATGCGTCCCCAGAAAATAACAGTTTCGTGCGGATTATTAAATCACTTTGTTTGGAAAACCGAGCTGTGTTAATCGACTTTTTTCTTAAAATTGAAATTGAAATTGAAATTGAAATTGAAGACATGGATTTGGAAAACCTTTGAGATTTTGTTATTAGTCACCTTGGCGATGTCAATTGACCTTAGGATGGACACTTTGGACTTTTTTACTTGCAACTTACATTTTAAACTCGATATTTGAAACAAATGTGACATTACGATGGTAAAAAAGTTGACGAGTTCATCTGTTTCTCTGTCCGTTTTTCGTCGTCGCATCCTACAGCCTTAACCACTTGGACGATTGAGTTCAAACTTCAAAATTGATTGAGCAGATTTGTATTAGAGGTTTTTTTAAGACTAAAATTTAGTTACAGTTTATTGTTTTCCGTTTTTACAGGAGGGTTTTGGGGTTTCGAACGATGACTTTTGAATAGTATTTAATGAAACCATTTTCCCTTATTTGCATAGAATCTTGATAAGTTCTTATAATGGATCAAAATTCGAACAATTTCAAAAGTTGATTGTTTTTTTTTTAATTTATTTGGCATCCTATTTTGCAAAATAAAACTATTACTTTTAAACAGACCTTTTGGATTCAAAAGCGAATCTATGCGATCCAATATTGCATTTTTTAACCAGTTTGACACTTTCAAAAAATCGGCTTATTCGGGGGTTTATACTTTCAAAGATATCCTGTGAAAGCATTTTAAAGAGCTCTAAACCACCTTCACAGCGAGGAGAAACCGATTGAGTTCGCTAATTTCCTAGCGGTTTCAGTATTTACTGATGGTTTTTAAGTATTTTAAAAATGATATAAATAAAGGCGTGGTAGTTGGCCTTATTGCAGAAGAATATGTGTAGCCCTGAGACAAGTATTAGTCTCTCAACGGGCATTTTATAGGTGTAGCATATTATTGTAAATGTAGGTAATTTTATCTTATATATAGTTTAATACATATTAAAACTCTGCTTTCTAGAAACGACATTTATTAAAATTGCTGACATTATAATTCAATGAGAAATTGACGGATCTGGAATATATTAACCAAACAATGACTTACGATCTTTTTGATTGATTGAAAATTGTCAATTAGGCATCACAAAAACGGCCACTATTGTACCTTAAAAAAATGATACTTTTTTCAGAACTACGACATTTTGTTACTTTTTGATATTTTTCAAAAGTCGAAGGTCCAATTGTATAGGAAATACCTTCAACTTTAATTACCTTTTCGATTTTTTTTTGTTTCATCAACTCATTAGGTCGAAATTATGTCAGCAGTTGTGGATCTTTTGAAAAACTTTGAAATAACGGAGTTATATTCTGTCTTTTTTTTAGCACCTCCGAATACAGCACTTAACTATGTTATTGTTCAATATTCTTGCAAATAAAAGTCTTAAAATTTAGCTGAAAATATATCTTATTATGTCAAAGAAAACTTTAAAACATTCATTCTATTTTAAAAACAAATCAAGAAAGTAGCCTTATTTTTCATGGGTTACATATTTGTTAAGCCCCTTAATAATAAGCAATGATAATAATTTAAAAACTTCCTCAAATTCGGCCCTGCTGTCAAAATTGAAGTAAATTCAGCACTGTCAAAGGTGCATACGACATAACTAAACTATACACAATTTAGTTACCAATGGTATGAAGCTATGAAAATGTGTAAATATAAAACATATCGCTATTCTTAAAGTACATAACTCGTATACCGTATAAATATGTACATCTAATGAAGATGAGTGTAAAAGAGTGGAAAATCAAAGAAAGATTTTCCTCATCTTATGCAATAAAATCAGAGTTTATTGCCAACAGGCAGGCGTCGTCGTCATCCGGAAAAACTTACTCTAAGAAACGAACGACACAACACGACACGAGAGTATGTTATATAGCCAAGTCAAAGTTATCTCTGATGTACCTTCTCTCGAGAAGAATATATTTTATATTTAGATTTTTGTTATAAACACAACAAGAAAAAGAAATACACTTGAAGCTTAAAAATAAAAAAATAAAATATATCTAAAAGGGAGGACAATCTTTTTTAAATAGTTCGTATTTAAAATACTCTGTGATTGAAAATGTATATGAGATATGCAAAGACGAAAATGCCCTTGTTAAATGAGCTACATAATTTTGAAGCTTCCTGATGCATTTCAATTCATTACCTGCAATTCATTTTGTTGTTGGTAATGATTTGGTTATGGTATCAACTTGTATAAAATGTTGTGTGGAAAAGGAATTTTGTTATTTTAATATTCATATTTTATATGCATACGTATTTTTTGATGGAATGTGAGAAAAATAATTGAGATGCTGACAGAAATACACAACAGCCAAAGATATATTTTCTGTAATTTATTTTCACCTGTCGTCACGTGTATTATTAAAGTTTTGATGCGAGGCAAAGATTGCACATGGTTGAGTGACAATCTTAAGAGATATTCTTTTTTTTTGGGATTATTAAAGCTTCTCTGAAAATGTAGGTATGTACATATACATATGTATATGATTTTGTGCGTAAGATTTTATTAGGTTCTAATAGTAGATCTATTAGGTATGCTTCCAATGAAGGGGCGGTGGAAGTGTTGAAAGAGAGGCTAGATGATCCAAATTAATTTGAATTATATTTCTATTTATAAAGCCTATAAGCCAAAAGTACTGAAATTTAATTTCAAATGCACTGCATATTGTCAATATTGAAAATGTCAAAACTGTCAAAAATGCTTGTGACTCCATATGCATTATTTTTTTGCTAAACACACTGCACTTGACATGTGTCAGAATGAAAAGTGACAACTAAACGCAGAACAAATGTTAACAACAATGACATTTGTGTGTGGATCTGGATCTGATCTGATCTGACATTTACGTTTTTTTTTTTTTTTTTGTTATATTTGATTTTATGATATTATAGAAGTAAGAAGCAAAAGTTACTTAATAAAAAACAATTAGGGTAATTTCTTATCACTGGCCAAGTTTTAAAAGAAATGCACTTGACAGCCTTCAAAAAACTTCAGTTTATAATAAACGCATGACTTAAACTAAAATATGTTCCACATCATTGGAAAATTTAAAAAGTCATTTTTATACATAAACAAGCTAAGCCACCAACAGAAGGAACACCTTTAAGAACAATATCGCTTATACCAGCCAAGGAAAATCGTTTCTTGAAGAAAAACAAGTATGCTCGGCTATATTCTTAGATGTTGCTGAAGCCTTTGACAAGGTTTGGCACTTAGAACTTAATGGTACAAACTAAACTGCATAGGGACCTATTATAGGTAGTTCTATTAAATACTTAAAAGTATAGTACGACGTTTGACAAGGTTTGGCACTTAGAACTTAATGGTACAAACTTCACAGGGACCTTCCCAGGTAGTTCTATAAAATACTTAAAAGTATAGTACGACCAAAATTACTCGTAACTAAAGAAAATAGAATCCGGTGTACCGCAAGGAAGAGCCTTAGGACCAACCTTGTTTATTTTATTTACATACAATGCAATATTATTTCCAGAGCATATATGTAAATGTTACAATCAAAAACCTAAATATTGCTCCAATTAGTATAAATACTACAGAAGTACTTTAATCCAATACTGCAAAATACCTTCAAATGACTTTGGATGCTGATACTGACACTGAAATGGAAAGATCACATCAAAAACAAATGAAAAGTGCTAAACTTGAAGTACAGAAAAATGTTAGGTTAATAGGTCAGAAATCTGAAATGGTTACAGAAATGGTTAAAAAACACGCTATATAACATAGTCAGCTACTGGCATAAGTCATACCAACTCCAAAATGGAAACCATCTTAAATGTACGAGACAATGAAATTCTAAAAGCTTTGGGACAGTATTATTAAACTTCTCCCAAAAAGAAAAACCATTTGTCGATCTTCCATAGATTGCTCCTGATTAACCGGTGTGGGTTTTAGTTCGGTAAGAGTCCTACATTACTTGGTATAGTTCCTACCAAGTGTCTTTTGAAGATTTCCACCTGATAGAAGAAAAAAGATTATAATATTACACTACATATTATGTCTGGACTCAAGATGAGACTCCATTAGACTTTAGCTGGCTTTTGAATAGCTGTCACTTTTGAAAGTTTTAACTTGACAAGTAAAAACTGCAGCATTACATTAAAAATTCACTTTAAGGACGGTGAAATAGTCACAGTTCGCACGAGTAAAACTGGTAGAAAGTTTGAGTCCTTAGGAATATCGAAACCTTGTTCACAGTTTAAAAAAATCACAGGAGAATATTGCTGATGAAGCCGGTAGTCTGGATCAAAACCTAGCTTTGTCGATTCCTTGCTGATTTTTGAAATTAACGACATAATTAATTTCATCGATGAGGCACATTTCCATCTCGGGGACTACTTTAATGAGCAGTATTGTCGTATTTGAGGCTCAGAAAATCCAAGAATGCTTGTTGAAAACCTTCTACATCCTTAACTTGTCACTGTTTGGTGCTATTTTTGACCTAACTTATTTGAAAATGAGACTGGATGCCGAAATTGGACGTTGATGTGGATGACATTTTTTTTTAATAAGACGACATACACGGCCAGGGACAAATTGCAACTTTGATAAAAAAGTTTTCTGAACGTGTTATTTCTCGAAGAGGTTATCACAATTGTCTAACGAGACCTTTTGACTTTTTTATTTGAAGACAAGGTCTATGCTCCACAATCGATTACATTCTCTTATTGGAAACCCCGTAGGCTATTTAATTGGACTAAATTTTCAATGACTTTGTCACACGGCCGAAACGGCCGCTATTTCGCGTTCAATGTTGGCTCTGAGCTCTTCCAAAGTCGTCGGCTTATTGGCATAAACTAATGGCTTAACTAAGCCCAAAATAAAATAGTCTAGAGGTCGTGCAAGCGATCAGCAGTAACGCATATTTTGCTTATTGACGAACCCATTGAGCAAAAAATGAGCTCCGTCACTGAAGATGATTTAGGTATAAAATTCATCATCAGCCCAACCAGAAAACATACGTCACATTTAATGGTCTCTCGATTTCAATGCATGAGCCAGCTTGATTTTGTGTAAACGAAGATCAAAATACGCCATAATGTGGTCTGAGCGATGCCCAATTCTAGAAAATGCCGTGGAATTGATGGGTTTGGATCATTTTCACACAACATCACACACGGACGAGAATTACGACGCCAAATTGGAGTTGCCGCGGTCACCGACTACGAACTTCGGTCGAACATAATAATTGCGTTTACAAATATAAATTCAGAGTTGTCAAATCTCTTTTGAAAATCCCGGAATTTATTACTTTTCTATTATGTTCAGCCTCCCCTAAAAATAGCATCTTATTTATCTTAAACTTTAAACATTTATTAAAGGTAGACATTTTAACTTTCCAAATGTTGGCATTTTTTAAATCTATGTAAACCAATGTAAACGTCCAAAACCAAAAAGGAAAAACAAATTTTGTTTTAAAAAAATACGTATACGCCCAGTATACCAGATTTTGTTTTTACTAAATGGCTTATTTTTGGTAATTTCAAAAGAATTGTAGAGTGCACTGATAGGCATATCTACAGTATTTTTAACTTTCATGTTACCACAGTATATTAAGACTTAGAAATGAAATTGGCACTTTCTAAGTGGATAGATTTTCGTATCATGATTTATTTCAATTATGTAACCTACTTGTGACTTGATTGAATACAAATTTTTAATTAAAATTAATAAAAAATAGGCTTAAATATTATAAATTTCAAGCGTAACAGATGCAAATTTATTAAGTTTTATAAACAAAAAACATTTCAACAGCCTTTAAAACAACTTAACACCATTGATATATAATTAACTAGCTTTTTACCCGCGGCTTCGCCCGCAGTGGAGAAATTAAATAAGTATGAGAGATAGTGGGTAAGGGTATAATAATGAGTCAATATAATAACTAAATTGTATTGCTTGGCTGAGATCAACAATTTTTAAAAATAACTACAGACAATGAAGTTTCAACACCTTAATATATGCTTATTGAAATGCAACAACAAATGTTAAAATATATTTCACCGTAACAAAAATAAATAATTCTGAATTCTAACAATTTAAAAAAATAAAATACAAAGTATTAATTTAAGATATTTTTATAGACAATGTTATAAGTTTTCCCGTCGGGTGCAAATATGTGTAAATTCCGGGCATTAGATACACGTGAACAGGCTACATAAAGTTGACCATGAGAGAAGCATGGGTTTTCTAAATGCACTCCTGCTACCTGTAATGTTTGTCCTTGTGCCTTGTTTATAGTAGCAGCAAAGCTAAGCTTGACGGGAAACTGAACCCTTTTAAATTGGAATGGAAGGTCAGTGGGAATAATTGGTATCCGAGGTATTATAACACTATTTCCCTTACCGACACCTGTTAAAATAGTAGCACCAAGTATGTTCTGTCCCAATTTTGTTATCCGAAGCTTTGTTCCATTACATAGCCGAGGAGCATCTAGATTTCGCATAAGCATTACTGGTACATTTAGTTTCAATTGAAGTTTATGTGACGGTACACCCGATAGTTCAAGTGAATTTAAAAACTCCACAGGATATGGAGTACTTAGTTCCGTATCCATAATTGTACCCATTGACAAATATTCCTTCATTTCTCCTTGAACCTCGTTTAAAATGTCAGTGTTGATCCTATTTACAATTTCATTTCTTGAATTAGATATTGTCGTCACCGTCGGTAATAGAGTGGGGTGGTATTACAGTATTCAGGGTTGAAACTTCATTACTATGATGCTAGATGATGCTAGATGGCGTTAAAGTAGCTAAATTTGACAATATTTTGACAAACAATTTTCTTATTTTTCGTAAATTTTTTTTATTTTTTTTTAATAAAAAGTATCCTATGTTACTTCTAATACCTTCAAGAGTGTATGTGCAAAGTTTCATGATGATCGGTTAAGTAGTTTTTGCGTGAAAGCGTAACAAACAAACTTACATTCGCATTTATAATATTAAGTAAGTATGAAGTATGATTAATTAAGTATTAAGTATTAAGTAAGTACGATTATAATATACACTGATAGAAAAACCTCGAAAGAAAGGTGTGCTACCATTTAAAAAACAGTACAAAGCAATTAAATTAGAGTACCTGCGTTTTTACAAATATTAAAATCTGATCTTTTTCTCTATATAACTTTCTCAACGATCGATTCTGGTAGTATTTTATAGGCTTAAATTATTTTCTATTAATTAATAAATCAATTAAAATTTAATTGCATCATGTGCCTCTATTTAAAAATGAATAATGCCATTTTACAGTTTAAAATTGAAAACGTGATTGATATAAAATGTGATGTAATATGTGATTTGTTTTAGTGGCACACCTATCAATAAGATCTTACAGCAAAATAAATGATTGTGAATGATAATTTTACGAATAATCGATAGTGAAAATAAGGTGTTGATCTAAATTTTGAAACTTCAAAGTTTGTACGACAGCACAAAATCAAAATTTATTATGAAATGAGGGTTTTTCATTGAATGCTTTTCATTGATCTAACGTACCGGATATTACGTGACGGATATTCTTTTAACACTTACCCTTATTAACGATGTTTCAAATTTCTTGTTATTTATATGATAAACAATCAAGAAAATGTTTGTTTATAGATGTGCCTCAAAATAAAAAAAAATAAAATTCAATTTTTGAAAATGAAAGATTCTGTGGATATGCCTTGATACACTTAAGTAAACAACTTATTTTTAAATTACATTTTCAAAGCCTGTTGCATATGATATTGTTAATTCTGCCGTTTCACTGTCAAAATTAACGTAATGGTTTGTCCACATACCTAATATTAATTTTACTACCACTCAAAAATCTTAGCTATAGATTCTAAGAATTTGATTATATACATATTTAATTTGTTACTCTGTTCGTTTTGGGCTCTTAAGTGCCTAATAATCGTATCTCTGAGAACACTTAGCATATTGAATTTGTTTTCATTGGAATTGACAAATTTGAAAACAAAATCATAATTTATTCTCAATCAATTTGATTGTTTGTATAAGAGGTTTTGTTTTAACCACCATAATCATCGTTATATACACACTCGAATTTCCTCCTTTCTTTTAATCTTAGGAAGGAAAAAAGTCAAATCCTTCCGATTGATAAATAAGATGGGAATAAATCAGATACTTTGAAAAGACAACGAGTGAGTGAGTTTCCTGAATAGAAAATGAGCAACATGAAAAACAACCTACGCAACTCATACTCATACATGCGTGACGGTATCGGTGGTGTCGAGTGTATCCCGTCCCCAAATCGTTTATTTTATTTCACTATATAAATTTCACAATATTTATGAAGACACAAAAAAAAAAAAATCAAAATCAAAACCAAAACAGAAAAACAAGAAATGACGAAAATCGTATTTGAAAGCAACAGATTTCCACCCCCATAGATTTTGGCAAACACCTACAAGGGTGTAAATATAACATTCACATTTATATCTATGCACACACATATACATATATACATATACGTACATACCTCATACATGTTTGATCATTCGTGAATGAATAACTTATTCAAAGAAAAAGTATACTTTTTTTCCGCAATTTAAGCTAAAACGTATCTGGAGAATCAACACGTCATTCATATCTGTTTATCTTATTGATTGAATTTATTTAACCGAATGGTTGTGATATACAAACATTTTTACATGTATTCGTCAAGAATAAAACAAAATAATTTACCATCACTACAACTCAATATCTTGTCTCAGAAAGGATGTTGTTCATCAACAGTTTTGGCAATTTTAAGACGTTAATATGAAATTTTAATTCTTAAATTGAATTAATTTTTCAAATGAGTATACGCAAAATTAGTGTATCCGCCTTAATGGGAAGGCCGATGGAGATAAGAATTGTGGTTTGTGTTTTTTTTTTTTTTGATTTTATTCAATTGAAAAATATTTTTGTAGTTTTGTCTTTTTTAGTTTCTTTACTTTTACGGAAATGTGTGTTTTTTGTTTATTTTGATTGATAATATTGATTACTTAAATTTATGATCCAACTGAATTTTTTCCTTATGTTTTAATTTTATTTCTCTTTGGATGTAAAATTAATTAAAAAATAATCGAAATTTTTAACCATATTTTTTGAACGATGTTTTTAAACTACTTGTCATTTATTTAATTTGTTTTTCGAAAACAATATTACAAGTTATAGTTTCCACAAAATTGTTAAATTGTTTGTGCGCCTAGGATTAAATTGGCCATAATTTTGGTCAACAAAAAAAAATCGCATTCGACCAGATTACAAAACTATATGAAGTATAGAAAAAGTGATGGTTTGGTGTGGATTTTGGACTGGAATCATGGCTAGTTCTTCCTCTTCAACGGCGAGTTCTAAAAGTCGATGATAACATACATACATTACATATATCCCGAATTGGATAATTGCACTCTGCCAAGCGATACCCAAATATGTGGTTTGGACCACGATGTTGTTTTTTTTTTTTTTTTGACATCGTTAGTCTCCTTCTTAAATCACAGGTCAATACAAATGTTGCAAGTAAGTTGCAGTTAGACTGATTTATCGGTTATTTAAAATTAAGCATTTTGTATGCTTGCCACACGCTGGCTGCTGCGAAAGATCAGCAGAAATTTATATCGAATATTTTTCAAATTATCTGAATGTCATAGTAATGACTCGTAAGTGTGTTTAACTCTTTTTGAGTGAACTTTGGAAAATAATCATGCCAAGCACTTAAAGTAGAACAAAGTTTACAAATCAATGACCATTTATCATGAAAATTCAAACGTTTCGTCAAGTTTACATTTCGCATAATGAGACCCATTTGACTTTAATGATATGAAAAAAATGCCAGAATTGTCGTTTTTGAAGTAAGAACAATCTTTATCTATGTAGTATCCGTTCTTCGAAGGGTAGTCCTGACATTGAATGGTTGAAAGGCTTACATAAGTCACCAATCTTTGATTCTTTACGAGCTTTAGTGCCACCAAATTTAACAGTTTGTTGAGGTTTATAAAGGGTGATTTTTTAAAAACTATAGGAAAGTTTTTCAAAAAAAAAAACACATAAAATTTAAAAAAAAAAATGCATGAAATCTTTATTTGAATCGATAGTACGGTCCATCCAATTTAATGTTTGAAGATTATTTCATGCAAATGTTGACCTTGACTGCGCCTCAAATGGTCCATCTGCTTACTCCAATTTTGGCATACTCTTTCCAACATTTCGGCCGGTATCTCACGAATAAATGCTTCCATGTTGTCTGTGGCATATGGCATCGTCTTGTTGAAACCACATGTCATGCAAGTCAAGCTCTTGCATTTTGGGCAAAAAAAAGTTGGATATCATCTCAAGGAAGCGCTCACCATTCACAGTTACGTTATACGATTCGCATTATATTTGAAGATGTACGGTCCAATGATGCCACCAGCCCATAAACCGCACCAAACTGCGACTTTTCCTGGATGCCTTGGTAGCTCTTGCAATGCTTCTGGCTGATATTCACTCCAAAATCGACAATTCTATTTATTTACACTGTCGCTGAACACAAGAAGTGCGCGATGAACTTTCTTAACAGAGCACGCATTTTGACAATAAAATTCAATAATTTGCAAGCGTTGTTCGTTTGTAAGACGATTCATGGTTATAGATCAAACTGAAGATGTTTGACAGAGAAACAAAACACGAAACGTGCGTCAGCTGTTTAAACCTGTGTTGCCAAAAAGATAATAGCTAAAAAATCACCCTTTATAATTCTAAATAAGAGGAGTTTTATTTAAGATGTGTGGTTTTCAAGAAGAAAGAAAAAGCATATAATTTAATTGTATGGCCAAGAATTTAGCTTTATTATAAAGATAAGCGTTTGACATTATCTTTTAGAAATTATTTTATTCAAGTGGCTTCCAGGCGAGAGGTCCAATTTTGTAGACAAGCAACTTCGCATAATCCCACACGCGAAATAATGCGCTCACCAAAAGTTTCCTTCATAAAATTGTTTTTTTTTTTTTTTTTTTTTTTTTTTTTTTTTGTACGTCATAGGAACTAAACTATTATTGTTTAATACATTTGAACTATTTCCAAATGTTGTTCAGTAGTGACTCTATTTATTATAAGACAGAAGACCAAACTGAACATAAATCAAGTGACAGCTGTCAAAAACACCTAAACACGATTTTACAAATTTGATTATAAATTAATCTGTAATGTGGCTTTGACTATTAGATCACGTTTTTTAAACATACCTATCTTAAAATGTAAACAAAATAATACGCTGTTTTTAGGGCTATAGGAAAACACAACGTAATTATGTTATGAGATGTTTTATGGGTCTTCATTTGAATCTATTTGAAGTCTTGAAAAATCTTGAATGTAATTCCTTTATGATTTTGAATAGTTCGACTTCGAATTAATACGAGTAGGAACAAACCCAGTTTTCATGCCGATGTGTATTTTTCTAATAAGAAACGTTTTAGCATGAATTCTTGAGGCAGGTTAACTCGAAATAAAAGATTTTTAGAAAGATGCCTCTGCGTGCGTGTGTACGTACGTTCGTACGTCCGTACGTTCGCGAAGTTTTTTTCGTCGTCCATAGCTCAAGAACCAGAAGAGATATCGACTTCAAATAAATTTTGTTATACAGAAAATAAGGCAGAAAGATGCAGAAAGGGCTCTCAAGAAAATCGCGTGGGTGGTTTTTTTTACCATAGCAGTTTAAAAAAAGGTGAACATTTTGGTTAAACCTAAATATCTCATGAACCAATGACGCTAGAGACTTGAATTAAATTTTATATTATATATTGCAACGTGGAAAAAATCCAATTAACGGTTTTTTTATAAATCAAATAAACTGAAAAAAATATTTGTCACCTCGAAAATTTAACGACTAAAATATGATTTCATCTCCAAAACAATTGTGTGCTACGAAGAATAATGTTTTTGACATCTGATAAAATGATGAGAAAAATCGAATTGACAGTTTAAAAAAAAATATAAAAGGTGATAAAAATTGATTTTCGACTCAAATATCTTTTCAAAAATGTGAGATTATGGCTTCTAACTAATTTTAACTTATGAGAAATATTGTTTTCAACATTCGATACAATTTTCAGAAAAATCGAATTGACAGTTTTTTTTACAAAAAATAAAAACCAAAAAAAAAACAATACTAAAACTTGGTAAAAATTTACTTTCGACTCAAATAGCTTTTCAAAAATTACAAATATTGGCTTCAAACTTATTTTATTTCACAGAAAATATTGTTTTCGATATTCATATATCATTCGATATAAAAATCCAACAGTCCGTTTTTTCATAAAAAAATAAAATCTACAAAAAATAGTACCCAAATTTGGTAAAAATTGATACATATAGACAAACTTTTAAGCAAGACAAATCGACAGACGGGATGGGAAGTTATCAGTGTAGGTCGCAGTCACATCCCTGCCTCTTTTTTTTACGTAAAGAAGATTCTGAAAATTTTCAAACGAAATATTGATGTAAGGGATTATAGATCTGGAAAATCATCCAGAATTTTATTGAAAAAATAGACTACTTCATTAATTTATATAACCTCAAAAAGTCTAATACCTATAAGTTTTTTTTTGGAATAATGAAAACTTGTATCTCAAAAACCTGACGTGACAGATTAATTTTGAGGTGGGATTCGTACTAAAGCCATTTAAAACCTTGGAAAAATTATAATTCGATTGCCAGCTAAATAACCTTGTTGACCATTAGGTTAAAAAAAAATATTAAAGAAGTTTTGAAAAATGAAATACCAACTGTGAAGAAAAAAGTTTTTCGTTTTTTTTTTTAATAAACTGTAAATGCTTCAGGAAAATATTTCGTGATGTTCTTGTCCCTCGTGACTTTGAAAAACATTTGGATTTAAAATTATTCCAACGAGACAGCGCAACATGACTTTTATTGTAAGAAATTGTAATTTTTCAAGTAAAAAACCTGTGAATTGGCCACCTTGTTCATGTCATTTGACAATTTTGTACAACATTTATTTGGGGTTCAAATCAAATCCCTGTTCTTTGCTAATACCAAACATTCGACGCATTATGCTCGATGCAAATTGGACCACATATGCCATATGCCCGAAACAATTTTAAAAAATTTAATGCCATACAATTTATGAATGGTACCCCAAAAATTTGAGTCATTACATTGATTTGTTGTGTTATACTCGTATTTATAGAAAACAAAAATTGTATACCTAAGTCTGTTTCAGTACATCAACAAATTTTAATAAAATATATTTTGAGGTGTTATCCATACTGAAGTCTTAATAAAAATCCCTAACTACTTCAAATGTAATGGAATTGTTATTTATCCGAAAAGTAAATATTTCCATCTTTAAGGTTTACAATAATTGTGATGACTTCTTCGAGAAATAACACTGTCAGTAAACTATTCCTACACATAAGGCCACTCCTATCTTGTTGAAAATAAGTTTTGTCCATACCAATATCGAACAATTCCAAACATTCAAAATAATAATTTATGTGACGTTAGGTAAAAAGGTCTTAAGTCTGAAACTGGTCTTAACAGACATGCTTAATGAACATAAGACATTAATATCAAAACAAATATGAATGTTTCTGTCTTATTGTGTAAAGACTAATTTAATACGATATTTAGCAGTTGTTCTAGACTCAAATTGTTGTTTTCAAACAAAGGCCGTTACACCAAATCAAAATCCTAAAATGCAATTTTTTTACTTAAGACCTTTTCACCTAACTCCAAAGATTTATAAGAACTCTGTAACCGTAATAGTTGACAAGTCTAATTTTCAAATAAGAAGGTCCAAAAACACTATCAGCCTGAAGACCGCCTAATGTAGTGACACGTTTATGATAGAGAAGCTTTCCAACAATCATTCTTGCATTTTCAATTCTCCATTAAATTAAATTTGTGTAAAATAAATTTATACAAATAACGATGTAATGGTAGTACCCGTGGCATGATGGTTAGTGCGTTGGACTGTCATGCCAGAGGTCTTGGGTTCGATCCCTGCCTATGCCATCTAAAGTTTTTTTCACGGGTACTGCCTCTTGCGAGGAATTGACAAATTCTCCAAGAGTAATTGTTGTCATGAAAAGTGCTTTCTCAAATTTGCCGTTCGGAATCGGCTTAAAACTGTAGGTCCCCTCCATCCCTCACAACAGTACTCGCACACAGGAATGGTTGAGAGTTGTAAGTCACTAGGCCCTAGTTCTCAACGGACTGTTGCGCCACCCAATTTATTTATTTAATGGGTGATTCTAAGGATCGACGAGGAGTTAGTTGAATATGCAATTTCGAAATTTCGATATTTTGTCAAATACGTTTTTTTATACCAATGTGACGTAAATGCTTGTCTACAACCATTAAGATCGAAAACAGCACATCTCTGGTATTAATTCTATTATAAACGTCATCGCCTGTACATTAAAAAAAAAAATAAATTGTATGCACTAGTTTGAAAAATAACCATTTTTTTTCAACTCCTAAACCCTTTGAATTTCAGAGATGTGCCCTTTTCGAAATTGCATATTCAATTACAATCCGAATGTGATTTAATTTTGCGAACTGTAACTGCAAAATTGTTACTATTTTTGTTGTGTATTTTCACAAGTTTATTGCGTTGTTGAAGTGTGTAGCGGTTCATTTTTAGTAATGGTGTACAATTGTGATCACTTCTTCGAGAAATAAAACGGTTAAGATACTTCTATTGCAAAATAAGAATTGTTACGTTAATGAGAAAAGTTAATTTTATATTCCATTTTAATAATTTGAATGAGTTTTTGAAGTCTGTAATTTATCATTTGGAGTTCTGTGGTAGTTTTAACATATCAAAATATGACATCTTCAAAAGTGATAGCTATCCAGACAAGGGGCTATTCAAAATGAAAACCCTTATTGGAAAAGCCTTTATATTCCCAAAAACTATGTCTCTACATCTTCTTCTAAAGCTAACCTCTTTTAATTCTTATTTTCTTCAAAAGTATTTCTTTTGTAAGTAAGTTGAGTCTCAAAACAAAACGACAATGTTTTAATATAAAACTGAAACAATGCAAAGCAATAATTATAAATTACCTACAATTTCTTATCAGTATATAGTCCTTCCATTCATAATGAACACCAAAAAATGAATGTATCTATAAATATATTTTGATGCACTCTAACTTTTCATTTCCTATATTAAAGTATTCATTTGTTTTTCATTTCATATTGTAAAAAAAAAATATTTTGAGTTTGTCTACAAAATTTGTATATTCAAATGTTATCTTTTCCCCATCATCATCATCATCAAAAAAACAAAACTAAAACAACAAAAACAAAAACACTGAACTTTACTGAACTGCAAAGTTTCCATTGTTGGCATTGTTTAACCAATTTCATCGCCCACCCGCACATTTCCAATTTATTCAAGGCTTTGTTTTGTTTTGTTTTGTTTTTCTGCAAATCACACCAAAATGCACAATGACCTCAATATTTTCCTACACAGAATTTTCAGTAGAAAATTTTTCGAATGAAAATTACAAAGACACGACAAACTGCAATATCAGAAAATGTGTTCTTTATTTTCCATTTTTTGACTCAGACTCTTATTTAGAACAAAGAACGTGTCATTGTCAGAATGTACCAACACAAAATATCCATGATTTTAAAATGGAAAAATATACATACGAGTTTGTATGTAAATAAATAAATTCAGAAAACGAGGAGAAAACTTAAGCACTAGGTACTCGTAGTTTGTGACTTTAGTGACACTTACCCTTGCCCTTTGTCTTATATTTTTCCTGGTTATTTTATTCCAAGGAAATAAAAGCAAATATCAGACTAAAGTTGCAAATGGAATCCGAATAATACGTTTTTTTTTAAATTACTTTTATTTCGGTTTGTTTCAAAATTTAAGGAATTTATTATAATTTTTAGTTTAAATTTATTAATTTTTCACTTTTTCTCTTAAACTGTAGTTTGATTTATTTTTTTTATGTATTATTAAGTAATTTTTTGAAGAATTCTAAATAACTTTTCGCACAATATTCCTGTGGTCGAATTTTATCTCGCAGAATGTTTCACAAATAAATTTACAAAATTCGAACGACATTTTTGGAAAAAAAACTTAAAACTAAAATCGTAGGGACATTAAATTTTGTGTAAATTTAAACTTCATCCGAGGAATCTTTTTTTTCTTTAACCTGGAGAACTTTATAACTTAACTTAAGACGTATATTGTAATTTTTAAAAATATATAATATGTAAAAAACCGTTTTTTCGCGAGAGCAATTAGCACAGCACTATAGCAAAAGTAACACTAAATTTTTGAAAAACCGTTTTGCCGCACATCGAACGAGAAAAGAGGAAATAAAGAATTCCCGCATTTCATCGCCTCCGTTCCGGTGCGTCTTGAATTTTCTGGGGACGACGACAAGGCAAATGAGGGGTTCGTTTTTGTCGGGGGGCGAAAAGTTATTCTTGGCCAAGGAAAATCAAATTAAAGAAAATTTTTCTTTTATAACGGAACCGATCGAGCTATGTCTCGTGAAACGTGAAATGTGTGTGAGTGTGTTGAATTAAAAAAAAAAAAACAAATACACTGATCTACGGAAAACGGAAAACTGTATACATACAATAAGATAAAAATAAGATAAGAAATTAATAAAGAGAAAAAAGAAGCTAAATAAAAAGAAAAAGCTTATTTTGAAAATAAATTTCCCATTCGCATACAAGTTCAATGCACAGATACAAATGCAAACAATTTCCCCGATGAATTCTTTTTGTTTTTTAAATAAACAAAAGTGAATTTTGTGAAGATCATTGGATTAATTTTAGTTTTTTTTTTTAATTTTAAATGGGAGCAAATTGAAAAGTTGTTAAATAAGAAAATACCAAAAGAAAAACAAGAAAACTATACAAAATAAAATTGAAGGGAACAAAAACTGTGTTTCCAAGAAAGGAAATGCATGTTTATTTAAAAATATGGTTCAGGGTCAGGGATTTCAGAAGCACTTCTTTTTTGTTGGTGAATTCACTGCAAAATTAAAAACATGTGATTCATTCAAAAACGTTCCCCTAAAAACACAATTTTATTGAATTATTGAGATGTTTGTACTTTAAAAAATGTAATACAGTTGACAGTAGCTTATAACTGGTAATATTGAACTTTAATTTTTGTACACTGCCTCATTTTACATATGGGTGATTATACAAAAGTTGGGTAACTTTTGAGGATATTTTGTTTACGATAGTTTTTAAATCAAACTTCTAAAAATTTGGGTGTATATGATAGCTAATCTAATTAATATATTGTTCCCAATCGGGCTAGTCACTTTTTTGAGTACATTGTAAGATATTTAAAAATTTCAGAATTTGACTTCCAGGGGATTGACAAGGTAACATAGTAATGATACATGTTATACACACTTTTGAAAGTATTATGATGAAATTTAATACAAATTAGTAAAAATCTCTTAGGATTTAATAATGAACACTTAAAATCACTTAGTAACAATTAAAAATAATTATTAATATGTAATACTAGGAGAAAATACTATCTACATCAGTTTTCAAAACAGACTTTTGACATTTAACGTAACGTTATTCACTTATCTTTTACTACTTTCACATAGTTTTACTAAATATTTCAAAGTAATCAACAAAAAATATGCACAAAATCTAACAATATTCATCTTAAAAGTACTAATGATCATGAAATGAAGAACAATAACAATATACCTGACACAGGACTGACGAAAAAGACGAAATTTAAGATTATAATCTGGACCAATGTTTTTTTTTTGTAATTTCGAATATCAACAAACTACATTTTAACAAATCATAGTCTAATATGTATAAATAAAAATAAACTTTAGATTAACAAAAAAAATAACGACTCACCATAGGACTGACATGTTGACTGGCTAAACACGTGTATAGACAACAAACATAACTCAAACTCTGGTAAAGATATGATGGCCTTCAAATTTTGCGACCCGCAACTAACTTTATTACCAACTTTAAAATTCAAAGTGGGATTTGGCAGTGAGTCGGCGATATTTCGCAAGAATTTCAAATTTAAATAACACACAAGGGACTGACGAATGAAACTGAACACAAAATTTCTTATTTTTTTAAATAAAGTGGAGAACAATGCATTATGAAAGTTGTAGTATATATTTAACTGTATACATCACAGATTGTAGTAAATTCATAAGTTTTCTTAAATCAATGATAATGTTTAATAGACAGTCACTTAATGGTTGGTTTTCAGGGTTGTGCCATGCCAGAGGACTGACGTTTTAAGAACTAATTGTGTTTTTTTTAATAACTTGTATTCAAAATGAAGAACTGAAATTGGGTGACTAAATAAAGGTCTTTCCATTGTTTTAAAATAAATTGCAATCTCAATAAAATATAATCAGACTTTGTATATATTGGTTGATGACATCGAGTTACCCAACTTTTGTATAATCACCCATATGTATATATGGCCTTGTTGAGGATAACTAAAGATCTGAGAAATCAAATTATTTAATTAAAGGCAATTTGATTGCATTTAATGGAAAATTAATTCAACCACAGTTATTTCAGTGTTTAACTACAAAAGGAATTTTCAATTATTTATCATAATATGACAAATAAAAAAAACTTAAATTATTTTTCTATGAATTATGTTTTTCTTTTTTAATTTATCTCAATTAAAATTTTTAATAAGAATAAACTGCAACAGTTGAAAATATTCCCAGACATTGTGAGAATATTATAAATCTTGCATCGGGCACACACGTTTTATAAGCACACAATAAATTTATTTATATTTTTGTTTATATCTTTATGCATGTTGTAGATATCTTTAATAATAACAACATGATAAATATGCATTTATTGAGTCTTAAAATAAACCACGCGCAAGTACTTTTTCACGAACTTTAAAAAATTGAAAACACAAAACTCTTGAATTTTATTATACAGGGTGGGCCGTTAATAAGTGCACTTTTTGTCTCGCTCTAACTCCCGAACGAAATAACCGAGACGCGCGGGGATGGTATCTCCTTGCAGCTCGAGATCTAAATTTTTAGTCGCAATGAGTCCGTTCACGGGAGAGCAGCGCGCTTTCTACGTTCGCGTCTTTTATAAAAACAATCGCTCATACGTGAATGTTCGTCGGCTTTTTCGGGTAAAGTTTGGATTACGCAACATCACCGAGTGTCCAAGTACGAATGTAATCAAAAAATGGATCGTAACATTCGAGGCAACGGGATCAACGCAAAAACTTCGACCTACAGGACGCCCACGTTCCAGGCGGACTGCAGAAACAATTGAACGCGTACAAGCTTCTGTGCGCGATGATCCAAGAAGCTCTACACGGAAACGCGCTGCGGCCCTGGGAGTACCCAGAACGACTTTACGTCGCATTTTACGGGATGATTTGAAGTTATACCCTAACAAAATTCAGATTGTCCAAGATTTGAAAGAATCCGATTTTGTTTCACGGTTCAATTTCGCAACAGAAATGTTACGGAGATTCCCTCACTTCAATAACATTATCTTCTCAGACGAAGCTCATTTTCATGTCAACGGATTTGTTAATCGACAAAATTGTCGATACTGGGGAACAGAAAATCCACGCTTAAAACATGGAAGACCGTTACAATCTCCGAAAGTGACCGTTTGGGCCGGAATAGCCAAGTGGGGGATCATAGGGCCGTATTTTTATGAAGATCGATACGGGCGTAATGTTACTGTTAATTCAGAGCGTTATGTTTCGATGCTTAGAGATTTTTTAGCTCCAAAACTGCAAGAATCGAGTGGTTACACTATTCACACCTGGTTCCAGCAAGATGGCGCTACCTGCCATACAAGTAACGACTCTCTGGAGGTCGTTAGAGAAATGTTTCCTCGAAGGTTGATATCGAGGAGGGGTGATATTGCTTGGCCACCCAGGAGCCCTGACTTAACGCCACCGGATTTCTTTTTATGGGGCTACCTCAAGAGTAAGGTGTACTCTAATAATCCTTCAACGACGGCTGAATTAAAAGCGAACATTGAAGAAGAAATCCGCTTAATCACTCCGCAACTTTTGGCAAAAGTGTTCCAAAATCTCAGAGTCAGATTGGAAGAGTGCTGTAGGCGAAATGGACAATATTTGGATGATTTAATTTTTAAAAAATAAAAATTCATTTCGTTTTGTATAATTTAAAATAAATATTTCATTTAAAAGCGCTACAGTTGTATTAATATAATTTTTTTTTAAGTGTACTTATTTACGACCCACCCTGTACATGTTTGTACGGATTTATATATTTTTTTTAACATTTTTGTTAAGGTTTAAAAGTAATGATGTAAATATGTGATACTTAAATAACTGCAGATAAAATAAGTATAATTATAAATTGATATATATATTAATAATAAATTAATTATTTCATTTCACTCATACATATCGCACATGTAGTTCAAAAGTGACACAACTCAAAAAACGCAAAATTTGAGTTATTATCAAAAAAAGTCCCAAAGACTTCCACCCAACATATTTATTAAAGGTGCATTTACCTAGATTCAATATTTTTTCCGCCAGAAGACACTATGTCGTTTTAAATGTTTCAAATGAGGTCAAACTACCTTCGACAAAAATGACACATTTTGAGTTGTTACCTGGTCTTTGCAGCAAACAGGTGTGCCAAGTGAAATCAAAAGTGACTTATTTTGAGTTGTGTCATTTATGGTGTTTAAAACTATAAAATTTCAGTGCGTTAATTTGAGTTGAGACACTTTTGTTGATTCCTAGGTGAAAATTTTTGTATGTTATTTTGAGTTAAGCCACTTTCGTTGACTGAGGTAAATATGAATACTTTGTTTTATTTTGAGTTCTGTCACTATTGAAGAATGATCAATTGAGATTTAGATTTGTGCCTCTTTTGATGATTTATTAACAATTTAAGTTTTTTGAGATCAAATGAAGACAAAATAGTTTCAATTTAAAACAGAACTTTTTATCTGTATGTCGCGAATATGTTTATATGTGTAGTTTCTAAATAATGTCTTCTTTGATACATTTTCGACCGTTTTTTAAGTTATGACACTTTTGATGTTTGAATTTTATATATACATTTTGTTCAGTAATTGAAAGAGATTCACAATGCATTTAATAAGCCGTGCAAGATTTATGGTGCTAATGGCAACCCACAATTTACAGACTGATTCATATGCAATATATCCCAAGCCAAACGACGATGATTTGCTTCAAAATCAAGAAAACCACTAAACAAATTTTATTAATTTACCGACAGATCAAGATAATCTCCCTGATCTCACAACGAATCCTGATGAAAGTAATGCAGGTAATGTGTTGTGCAATTTAGATGACCATTATGATGCAAATGGAAACCGAAAACTCTCAAATGGTTACATCTACAATTAATTCGTTGAGCGAGGGTTCGATCCAAAATATAGAAAACGATCCAAAACTCTCAAAATGAAGGTGATAATGTCCAAAGCGTTATAGAAAAACAGGTCAAAAGACACCTCAGATCTAGCCCAATCTATTTACCTCAGCAGTATGTTACTTTGATCCACACAGCGAAAAAAAAAATGTTCCACCATATCACGTTCACGAGCTTACTTACAAGGATTTCTATGATTTAAAAACTCTGCAAGAAGAATGGGGAAGTAAGTTTAAAGTTGATACTGATAGGATGTCAAGTGGCACGATATTAAGTTTATAAGTGTGGAAAAAGAACACCCTTATGCATTCTTTTACAAAACTTCTTATCAAAATGAGGTTTACAAAAGAGTTAACGTACGCAACGTTAGAAAAAGCCAACCTTCAGAATCTATTAATTTTTCTCTCGGATTGACCCAAGCGTACTAAAAAAAAATTCCTTTGGCTGACAACAAAAAAAAAAGATATACAAAATCTAATAATTAAAAATATAATTCCAAAATCTTATTTCGATTTATTTTATAAACTAACTTTATTTCCTCTTCATTATTTATTTAATACATTTATCATAAATTAAAAACATTTCAAAAGATGGGGGACCGTCTCGAAACCTACCGCGTGCTGTTGTCATGTGTTCTTTCTGTTTGTTCTTTCTCTTCTGTTTCTGTCCTTCTGTCTTGTATTAATGTCTTGTGTTGTTATCACCTTACATAGTCTAGTCGCTCAAGGTGCTGTGTTCTCTACTCTGTACATTTATGTGCAGAGTAGTGTGAAATGTAATGTAATGTAATGTAATGTAATTACATTGCAATATTTCCACATTTCATTACAATTATTTATTTATTTAGATTAACGACTTTTTATGTTAATTCTGCTATGAATTTCAAAAAGCTTTTTTAATTCTTTTTATACCTAAATTAAAATAATGTTCCATTATAAAAATGGCCTTTTTCTTATGATGATTTCTTATCATCTTATCCCCCGACTCGTTAAGGTAAAACTACTTATGAACTGGTATCACCCAGCATTTTTCTTGACAATATAATTTAAAAATACTAAATCAAAACTGTCACAACTCAAAAAAAATTAACAAAAGTGGCAGAACTCAAAATAGTACATTCCTGTTGAAAAGAAATGATCATCAAAGCTGTCATAACTCTAAAAACCTAATTTTCAAGGTTTCCAAAAAAAGATTGACGCAAATATTATTTCCATTGTGATTCATACTCTATTTGCTTTTGTCAACATAGTTCAATTTGCAGTTAAACCGTATCTAGTCAAACAATATCGTTTTTCGCCTTTTCTGAAAAACTAAGATTTTTGAGTTGTGTCACTTTTGAACTACATGTGCGATATGTAAGTACAAATAACTATTTAATTAAAATTAAATATTGAAGTTTTGTGAATTTGGTATGCACCGAAATGATATTTTAATGGAAATTCCATATAAAATGAAAATTTGTAAATTAAAATATAAAATATATTATGTGTTGGGGAATTCCTTTGGGATTCAAACTTTATTTAAGAAAAAATATAAGTGATTTAATATTGAGTAGCCCACTATTTGGAGAACCAAGCCATTACTAAAAATTGAAATTGTTGATATTGACTACAAAAATGGTGAAAATTTTGCAGTCACAAACAAAACAGCATCAAAATACGGTTTATGCATTTGACCTACATAATTACGAGTACTTAAGGGCAGTTGATTTATAAACAAATTAAAATTTAATGTGACTTTAAAATTTTTAAAAAGGTTGAGTTGAAATAAAGAAAAGTTGTGCCTACTAGTGTGAATTTCACTTGTTATGATAAGATTGTAATATGACGTTATTCAAAGGTTCACATAGTAATTTGAAGCTAGTTAAATGGAGCTCAATAATCGAACCTTCAATAAATCTATCTGATTGATTTAAGCTATAATAAGGGTGTTAAATTGTATGCATTTGTTAATTACAACGTAATTAACGTAAATTTATAATGTTATTATTTGAACAATATTTTGCATATGATGAAATAGTTTGATTTCAAAATCTATTTTTGTTAACGAGATTTTTAAGCGTTAACCAATTTTTACCAATTTTAGTAGCATTTGTTAAAAGTTTTTATTTTGTATGTAAACAAATATCTACCAATTGGATGATTGAACTTAATTTGAAGTCAATATCTTTTTTTCACGAGATATTGAGAACCGAACATCAATTTTCACCAAACATTTTTTTGTAGATTTTATTTTTTTATGAAAAAACGGACTGCTGAATTTTTAAAAAAAAAATTACTGAATGTCAAAAATAATATTTTCTGTGAGATTAAACTAGTTTGAAGCCAATATTTTTAATTTTTGAAAAGATATTTGAGTCGAAAGTAAATTTTTACCAACTTTTAGTAATGTTTTGTTTAGACTTTTATTTTTTGTAAAAAAAAAACTGTCAATTCGATTTTTCTCAAAATTTAACTAAATGTTGAAAACAATATAGTTTGAAGCCAAATTTTTTAATTTTTGAAAAGGTATTTGAGTCGAAAATCAGTTTTTAGTAGGTAATACTTTTTTAAGGTTTTTATTTTTTGTAAAAAAACTGTATATTCGATTTTTTCAAAATTTTATCGAATGTTGAAAACAATATTTTTTTATAAAATAAAATTAATTAGAAGCCTATATCTCAAATTTTTGAAAAGATATTTGAGTCGAAAATCAATTTTTACGAACTTTTAGTACCTACCTAATGCTTTTTTTTGTTAAAAAACTTTCAATTCGATTTTTCTCAAAATTTTACTCAATGTTGACAACAATTTTTTTTAAATAAAATTACTTTAAAGCCAATGTCTCAGTTTTGAAAAGTTATTTGAGTCAAAAATAAGTTTTTACCAAGTTTTAGTATTGTTTTCTTTAGGTTTTTATATTTTGTATCAGTTAGATTTTTCTCAAAATTTTACCGAATGTTGAATACAATATTTTTTATAAGATAAAATTAGTTGGAAGCCATAATCTCAAGTTTTTGAAAAGATATTTGAGTCAAAATTCTCTTTTTACCAACTTTTATTAATTTTTTTTTTAGGTTTTTATTTTTTATAAAAAAAAAAACCGTCAATTCGATTTTTCTCAAAATTTGACCAGATGTCAAAAACGTTATTCTTCATTGCAAACAATTATTTTTTTTTTTTCGTAAAATATTCGAGGTGACAAATATTTTTTTTTAGTTTTTTTGCTTTAAAAAAAAAAACATATTTTTTCCAAAAATATACTAGTTTGGTATCACGTTGTAATATATATGTAATTTAAAATTTAATTCAAGTCTCTAGATTTATTTGATCGTGAGATATTTTGGGTTAACGAAAATTTTCACCTTTTTTTTAAATTGCTATGGTAAAAAAAAACTACCCACGCAATTTTTTTGAGAGTCCTTTCTGCATCCTTTTTGTATAGCAAAATTTATTTGAAGTCGATATCTCTAATCGTTCTTGAGCTTTGGACGACGATGCACGAAAAAAAACGTCGCGAACGTTCGTACACACGCACGAACAGACATCTCTTTAAAAATCTTTTATTTCGACTCTAGAGGCCTTAAAACGTCGAGAAATGTCAAAATTTTCAATTCGACGAATGGGACCGATTACAATAACTTCCTATGGGAAGTTAACTAGACTTTACGGAATTAGAAAGATTCTTAAATTCATTAAAGAGTTCAATATAAAAAGAAGTTAATTGAAGACATGCAGCTGCAATTGTGATAATAGGTCATGAAAAATATTACGAAAAGGTAACCAAAAACATGGCCATTTGGATGATATCGTTTTTCATTATCAATGGCACACCTTTCTCCTTTTATAATAAAGTAAACTTTCATTGATTTCTCTCATAACATCCTCGTTGTTTTTTTATATCAAACTGAAACATTCTTTTCGACAATGTCTTAAATGGCGCCCAATAATTGGGTCACTTCAATTGAAGATGTATTTTCAATTCTAGACTTAGATGACCGATGGAATTTTAATCAAAGTGCTTAAAAGTTTGAGACATAGGGATTATACAACATAATCCAATACAATTCCATCATGACATAGACCTGATGCAATGCAAAAATACTTGTAAACACTTTTAACTATACATCTTTTAATATCATCACTTTAACAAAATTAAATTCAATTTTGAAATATTAGGGAGATGTATTTTCATAATATAATACATGATTAGTTTTTGTTATGAATTTTCTCTTGAAAACCAATTAGATTTACATATGTATTATCTAAATATTTACAAATATTGCGTATACGTTAATGTAATGTAAAATATTCCGTAATAATTTTATTTTTAATATTACCCAGTTTAAGTACATAACCAATATTGGTTCCCAAAATTAATTTTCCAATGAACAATATTAATATAACATCAAAACTGAAGCAGTCAAATATTTTACATAACACATATTTCTATACATACATTTCAGAGTTATGTGCATATGTATACATATATGTAACTCTGAGTGTACAGGAGGTATTTCAAAATTGATTTAACACTAATTCGATACATCCGCATTTGCAATAAATTGCAAAATCCATAACAAAAACGTTTTTATATATACTTTTTTATTTAATAAAAAAAATAAAAAAAAAATCTATCACTCACCGATTACATCATAGCGAAAGAATGAGGTTAGGTTTCAACGAAACAATAATAGTTTTCAACCTAAGGATCATCCTTGTCATTCTAGTGTGTAAAAATAAAAACCCATCAACACAAAAAATACGAAACAGAAATCGATTTTAAACAATTTTAATTTGTTCTATTTTATTCTGTCCACCGAAAAAAAATCGAATCAATTCAGCCTCAATTATTAATTTTCCGTGCGAAACAAACATTTCTACATCGCCAACAACCAAAACCTTTTCATAAACCAAGTTCAGTTTTTTTAATGTTTTTATTTTTCATTTTATTTATGTTTTTTTTTTTTGATAAAAAAAATAAATATATTTTTACATTCCGTTTAATAAAAGATAAAAATATTATATGACATTACATAAACTGCTCTCGCTGGCAGGAGAACGTATATTGTAATTTTATGATTTTAGGGTTGCCACATTATTTATTTGCTTAAAGACTATCATTGCAATTTTAATTGCATAAAATAAGAACTGAACAAAATAAATAAATAACATCAAGAGATCGCAATCGTGTCAATGCAGGAAATGTCGTCAAAAGGTTTTTCAGATGAGACGCGAAATATTTACCTCAAAACATAAATCAATTCAATTGAAAAATGTATTTTAAAAAGATTTCAGTGACTAAGATCTCAAAAAAAAAATAAAAATACGAAACCCCAAAATAAATAATTAGAAAACATACAAAAACAAAGAGAAAACCACACAAAATTATTACAAACGAATTCTCGAATTACCCTTAAAAAAATTTTCTCGAAGCCTCAGTATTTATTGAAATTTTATAATCAAAAATAAACTTGTAGACTAAGTCTGAAAGTTTATATAAAAATTAATTTAAAGTTTCCATAGTTTCGTGATTTTTTGGATTTGAGGAATTATGTCTTTAAGGTTATGGTGGTTTGACTTTTTTCAATGTTTCAATGTTTTTGGGTTAGGTTTTTGAGATCTTGATATTCAACATATCTGAGAAGGTGTTTTAATTCGCCAAATTTTTATTTCCCACGACATATTAAAAAATGCAAAGTGACTCATATATTGGTTTCTTTTTGAATCATAGGTTATTTTGACACTAACAGCTGTATCATTTTCATACCTTCAAAGAACAAACAAAGTCGCTTAACGGTTGAAAAGCATTGGTCAGTATTGAAAACTTATTTCCAATGTAAGTATTGCGTATACCAAATAGTGTGATTTTTGCAAAGAAGTTTTAGTAGAAATAAAACTACTCTTTGAAAGTTTCTGCAAACAATTCTTGAGACTGGTGTGCAGTAGACAACACTTTTGCTGTAGCTGAAAATTGAGACTTCCTTCACGACTCAATTCAGCATTTCACGCACTTTGCGCATAAAGACACACATTTTTTGACGCAATTGACGCAGCAATTAAGTTTTTAAAACTATACGCTAACTATCGCTTCACAGCTTTGACCTTAGGTTAGGTTAGGTTTAAGTTTTTTCTCCTAGGTACATAAGTCTTGCGTTTTCGAGTTAGAGCAGTGCAAACTGTTTCCTCCAATTTCACATCCATACAGCTTCTGCAAAAGTCATTTGAAAATACGCCTAGCTGCGTGGCGTGCTTTGCTATTAGTGCCTTAAGTGCCCGGTTATGACACCGATTATCGAGCTTATATGCGATCTGCTTAGAGATAGCAAGCACCACATTGTAGCATCTTAGACTCGGAAAACCAAGATTGTTGAGAAGCCTATCGGTCATCGGTGAGCGTAATCCAACCATGCAAATAGACTTCTTTTTACAGCCGTGTTTTTTTGAGATTCCACAGTTGAATCCTCAGTAATCTGGTTCTTACACTAGAATTTTGATACAATTGAACATTTGTCAGAATATTTATTGCAAAATTGTAAAAAATTTAACAAAATTCTGACCAAAACTAATTTTTACTTAGTAAAGCGGAAAATTTTAAGGGCCATACAAATAAATTAAAAATTAAGTGACGCAACAGCTCGTAGAGAACCAGGGCTTAGTGACATATAACTCTCAACTATATATATATGTATATGCGTTACTATAAGAGTAACGACAGGGATGGAGGGGACCTACAAATTGTATGCCAAATCCGAAGGGCTTGATGGAGAAAACACTTTTCATGCCAAAAATTATTCTTGGAAGATTTGTCAATTCTTTGCAAGGGGCAATACCCGTGAAATAAAAATTTAAGTTGGCACAGGCTGAATTGAACATAATACCTCTGCCAACACAATCGTACAGACTATAATCATACCCACGGGTACGGGTATGTTAAGAAAATATCAGCAATTATTTATATTTATTTTTTTTGTTTTTCATTTGTTGTTGTTGTTTTCAATTGAAGTTGAATGAAATAAAAACTTAAGGAGAGGAGTTCGTTCGTAGATTATGGTCTAACTATGTGAAGATCTTCACGTGCATATCAATTTTCATATAATTAAACCACTTAGTCGAGTCATCTTAGACAAACAAAAGTATATTGAATAAAAGTTGAATTGTCAAACATTAGTTGAAATAGCAAAGAAATTCTGTCGAAATTTGAGAGTTACATAATTATGAGTTTTTAAATGACGTCATAGTGTTTTGTATGTTGCACACTACTCTACGAACACATCCATCGAGTCTCAGGAGGTTTTAATTATTATACCAACCAACGTTTAAAAATGAAAAATTCGAAAATTGATTTCGATACTTGAATAAAAGTCAAATATCTATCCGCAGCAGGATTTCACTTTCCCTTTTATCTGCAGTGTGATCCTACTGCGGATGTTGTATTTGTTTTTCATATAAATTTCTACCGCACTATTGACTTTTCCAAAAAAAAAAAAAAAAAATCGTGCAAGATGGCGCTCTATGCTTACACAGCTTATGTCATAATTGATCTTTTCCTAACCAAATTCCCAAATCGTGTTTTAAGCAGTCAGCTGCAATTTAACCGCTTTTGATTTTACTTGTGAGGAACTGTGAAGGATGATTACAATTGGGAAATTTTTCAAGTACTTAAGGTCAATATCATCAAAGCAGTCCGTGTAGTACCCGTGGCATGATGGTTAGTGTGTTGGTCGCATTGCAAGAGCTATGTCTTCGATCAACAATTTAATTTTCGGGCTATTCTATCCGAACGACGAGTATTTTGAAAGTGTACGCTTGAGCGGCTTCATTCCACCAAAGGCATTCCTCTTTTTAGATAGATGCGGTCTGATACAGGATAGATTGGCAGTTCCGCTAATCTACCACGTCATACGACGAACCATGGATAGGCGACTCTTGTATAATCGGGACGTCGAGGTACAAGGCGGAGCAGAGTTCCTTCGGTTCAATAGGGCTGTGTCCGAAGGGGACCGAACTGATAGGGTGAAGCAGGAGAACCAGTTTTAGTGGCTTCAATCGGCTAGTGAGTAGGCGCGATGGGGTTTTAAGCCTTGGCCGGCTTACATACTTCTTTTATAGTTTTAGGGTTTGGTTTTAAGTAGAATAGACATGGTGGAACAACAAAATAATAATAATAAAAAAAAATTAAAAAAAAAAAACATACAAAGAAAAAAAATGAAAAACAAAACACGACACAAACAAAATGAAAAATAAAAACAATAAACCTAGATTTGCTGCTGTGGTTGTTCTAATTTTAAGTAGTTTATAGGTAGAATAGGAGTTTAAGTTAGTTTTAAGTTTTATATAAAGGACCTAATTTTAAGTAGTTTTTAAGTAAAAATGAAAAAAGATATTGAAATTAGTTTTATTTTTAATTTTCTAATAAATAAAAAAATTAAATAAAATTAAATTGAAGTAAAATAGATCTTAGGGCCGAAAGGCATTAAAATTAAGTATTATTGTTTAACTTAAAGTGTTCGTATGGGACCAGTAAGTAAGTAAGTAAGTAAGTTGTAAGTTTGGTTAATTAGGCTAGTTTTTTGAATTTTTGTCTAGCTTTAAGATAGGCTTAAGATTGAATTACCAAAAATGAATTAAAAAAAAAAGTGTGTTGGACGGTCATGCTAGAGGTCTTAAGATCGATTCCTGCCTGTGACATCTAAAGTTTTTTTTACGGGTACTGCCTCTTGCGAGGAATTGACAAATTAGCCGTTCGGATTGGGCTTAAAACTGTAGGTCCCCTCCATTCCTGACAACACTACTCGCACTCGTCCTTGAGCTATAGCCCAAAACCATAAACAAGGTCTTGGAAAATTAGTGTCACAGAATGAGCTACACCGACGCTCAAAGTACTTATATATGCTGATGACCTAGTACTTATAGCTGAAAATCCCCACACACTACAGCATCAAATAAACAAACTAGTGGCGTACTGCAACACGTGGAATCTTTTTATCAACATACAAAAACAAAGGTTATGATTTTTGAAAAACGAATGGGCAGAAGAAGACCAGAGGAAGTTTGGAAGATTGGCAATGAGCGCCTCGAATCAGTAAATGAATTTAAATATCTAGGTGTTTTATTAACATACAATTTAAACTTCTCAAAACATGCAAAAGAAAAATGCAGCGAAGCTAAACTAGCTCTCAACTTAATGTGGCCGAAATTCTTCGGAAATATAAACGTTTGCAATGCCACGAAATTCAAAGTATTCAATGCAACCATCAATTCATGTATGCTATATGGTAGTCAAGCATTTGGTTTTACTCAATTCGAAGAGTTTGAGTTAATTCAAAGAAACTTTTTCAAACGAATCTTCAAGTTATCTATGTCAACTCCAACGTATGCTATCTATGTAGAGTCAGGACTACCCCCAATTTTTATAAAAAGTCTAAAACAAAATGCAGATTACTGTATTAAAATCATGGGTAGAAATGATTGAAATCTACATAAACAAATAATGACTGAAGCACGACGATCGAATGCATCACATTTTAAAGAGTGGAAAGAACTGACTAATACATACAACTGCACATTATCGATTTCAGAAAACAACATTTCAGAGTGGCTTGATCAATTTTAACTTCTCATTGCGAAAATAGATGAAAATATTTTTAACCAACATCTTAGCAAAGCTTCAACGACCATAGCCAGAACAATTTATCGAAACCTCAACCATCGATTGCAGACTAATGTAGGATATTTCAACTTAAATTTCTCTGCCGAAAAAATAAGTCTCATCTTCAAAGCAAGAGTTGAACTATTGAATTTAAACTTTATCCCACACACAATGGATCGGCAGGAAATATGCCATCTATGCAATAGAAGAGAACTAGAAAATGTCCATCATTTCATTGCTGTATGTCCTATTTTGCAGGAAATAAGATTGTTTTTTGAAGAGAGCATAATATCTGTGGAAAGATTGTATTAAATGGCGCTGAGGGATGGTCGAAAGTGTACAAATTCTGTAAGCTTGCTCCCTCATATAGAAATAGTTTTTGACATCATTCGCACTTTGTGTTTCAAATCACTCAAAAATTGTATATTTGTGAAGTTGTGAAAACTAATATTAAGCTTAAATTCAAGTTGAATAAATAAAAATAAAATTGTACTTCTTTTCATATTACATTTATTTTTTTTGTGTTTCAAATCACGTCAAAATTGAATTCATACAAAATTGTAATTTAAAAACTTAATTTGTTATGTAACGAATTTAAAACTTAATTAATATACCATATTGATTCATATATGTATGTTTAAATTAATTTACATTTATTTATAGATATAATGTCATTTCCGGCAGACGGCAAATATGCCAAGTCCGTAATCTTACTACAAATTGTATATTATTTTAAAGATAAGATGAAAATAAAGAATAATAATAATAATAATAATAATAATACACCGACGCTGTCTTTTACCTTCTCTATACAAACTGTAAATACAGTTATCGGCAAAATGATCGAATAATGGAACCATCTTTTATTTTTACACGTTACGGGCCCTGTTTTTGTTCTACCCTTCAATTATGTATATGGTACATGTGACTTTTCGGCATGTTTTCAAAGCCAATTTGAATGCACCAAAAAGGAGTTCGTTGTACTGTGCTTCAAAGTTTTGAATTGTTCTAAATATTTTATAGTCTCAATGAAAAATTAAGTGTCCGAAGCCCTTTAAACGATGATGCATAAAAGCTAAACTCGTAAGTAAAAAGCTTCCACTAAAATCGTTTTCTTAACTCCACAACTTAATCACCCTTAGTGTAGTAGGCGTTTTATTTGAATTACAATTGTCACACAAACAAATTGGTATTGCGAATGGCGTTATAGTAGCGTTTTACTTAGCGTTACGCTACCTGACATTTGGTGGTTAGTGGAATCCAAATTTTTGATCGACAAATGTCACTCTCAACGTTATTGTAGCTGTCGTTTTAGTTTTCTTTTATGATGAGTAAAACGCCACTTTCTGTCGACGGAAAATTTTCAAACGCCTTGTGAAAAATTAAATAAAAATGCAAGTTTTTCTAATGTTTTACTGTTTGTTTTAGTGTTATTAATTTTATTTTTACTAAAGGGTGAAAGTTACGAATCCAGGTGAAATGAAAAGGGTCACAGAATTAATGGAATTAAATTTTAGGAGAGGCGCCCCCCCGTTGCAAATACCCTCAATTCCTTGGGGCCACTGGTTAGAACGGTAAAGGAGTGGCATTGACTCATTGACTGTTTCCTTCTTGGGCGGATCTGAATGGTGTTATTAAAAAGGCTTCCAGGGGATAGCCTTTATTCAAGATATTCCTTGTTTTTTTAATGCTTGAATTCTTATGTGGCTGCCATCTACGCATCCAATTACTTCCGGAATCCTAGCCTTTTAAAAAAAAATGCTTTTGCTTCCCTTTTTTCTTGGTCCGAATAGTGAGCATTTATCCAACAAGGGCAAAAGTGCAATTCCATAATTTCAAGCATCTCTTTAAGGATGAGGCTCATCGTTGGTTCAGCAATGCCCAAATTGAAGTCATTGCCTACACCCTTTTGGTAGCTGCAAGCTTTAAAATTAGTGGCACCGATAACATGCTTTGTCTTTTCGGTACCTTATCTTGCAGTTCATTCAATAGATTAACAAAGGCGTCTTATTCAACATAAAGTACATTGCGAATCTGGAAATCAACTTAATAGATAGAATGATTTGCCTAAGAAATTATACTTTGATGTGAGTACATCATGTTTAGGTGTACTTCGAATCTGGTAAATCCAAAGGATCTTATCAATCGATCGATGATTCGATTTTATTCTTCGCCTTTCTCTCATTAAATTTAGTTTCATACATTCGTCCACCCACTCCTGCACATTGCTCACGTCAGGGTAAGCAGTGTTATTCAACAAAATAAACAGCACAATGCTATTAATTTATGTCCTTTTATTTTAATTTTGCTTCAAACGAAATTTTATTTGAATTCAAAATTTAAATTTGTTCTTTTGTTTATCAATTTGTCATAGTCAGCTGTTTATGTGGAATGTGTGAATATTTACTTACTTTACTTATTTCACATTAAATACTATATTTAAAATAACAGATACCTTAATGAATAGAAGAAGAATAGAAATGACTTTATTTACAAACAAAATTCAATTATACAATAAATAATTACAAGTCTTTTAAGACCTAGTTTTAAAACCGTCGCGGTCGGTCAGATTGACAGAATATGAATTCTGATAGCGAAAACAAACAAAACAATAAAGATAAAAAAGTGAGATTAAATGTGTTAATAAAATTAAATTACTGGAAATTACCTTTAAACAAGTTTATATAAAACAAATTTTTTAAATTTAAATGAAAAGATACAGCAAAAAGAAAAGAAAAAGAACAAACAAATTTAAATGCACTGGAGAAATTAAAGCTCTCTGTAAGAATTCTTTTCCTGTAAGCCATTGCGCATTGGACGAATTTGTAAAGTCTATCCCAGCCTTTTGCTCCATTAAGGGTTTGGATTACATCTTCAGCTTCAAATTGGTTCTTCCCAAAAATGTCCCGACGAATTTCTTGGATAATTGGACAAAATCCTAAAAAGTGTCTGATATTCTCTCTCTCATGGGTGTTGCACAGTTGGCACTCGATAGGCAGGTCTGGTCTGTGAGGTATGTAGTTCAGAGAAAGTATCTCACCTCTGGCTTGTAGAATTGAAGAAATCATATCCGTCGAGTTCTTGTCGTCAAAGTAGTTTGATTCTCCAAGATTAAACTCCAACTTATTATAGAAGTCTCTATACTGCGATGCTTTGGCCTGGTTGATGAAATTTTGCCGATATTTCTCATCCAATTTCGCAACAAGGGAGTAAAGACTTCCTTTAAAACCCGTTAGATTATCCAAATCAAAATCAATCGATTCACCCGTCAAATTTGCAAGATCGATCCAAGTTTGTACAAAATTAAGCCGATTTATGATGATAAATTTCAATACTCTATTGACCAGCCTTGATGAATCCAATCGGAGTATTTTGACAACGTAATCGAAATGAATCTTGAGCGTGTCGATGAACAACGGTGGCAAACCTGTTTCGATATGAAGCAAATAATTGGGCGTTGTTGATGGGAGAGCAAAGACTCGCTTCAAAAAGAAACGTAATAATTTTTCCACATCCTCATATTCTTTGTAGCCCCACACTTGCGAGGAGTAAGGCATAATAGATTTTGCCACAGCTTGAAACAGTTTATATTTTACTGAGTGGTGGATGGATTTATTTGCAATGCAGTTTTTCCAGGAAACGCAGAGAGCAGCCTTCGCCTCTTAAAATTTTAACTTACTTCCTTAACAACTTGAACTTCCTGATCCTGGTACTTCCATTTTTCATAACTAGCGTATCTTCCATGTCCTTTTCTGAAGATCATTATGTTAGATTTGCTTAGGTTGACTGATAAATTCCATGTATCGCAGTATTTTCCAAGTTTGACGATCATTTCTTGGAGTTGGTCTGGGGATTCCGATAAAAGTACGATATCATCAGCATACAATAAGCCCGGAACATTTTCTCCCGCAAAGTTCACCCCTCCTCCCGTGTGCTCCACTAAATCCTCAATAAAAAGAGTGAATAATAGAGTACTCAACGCACATCCTTGTTTTAGGCCCATTGTAGAACTGAAATCTTCGGAAAGGCATTCTTCATCCCAAACGGCTATTGAATCTTTAGCATAAAGAGCTCTTAAAATAATGATAATTTTGGAAGATATGCCGATATTCAAAAGTTTAAGAAAAAGTGCCTCTCGATCAATGCTGTCAAATGCTGCCTTAAAATCTATAAAAAAGGCATATAGTTTTTGTCCACGATTTAAGTACACATTTGCAATATTAAGTAGCAGAAACACCTGATCAGTAGTTGAATATCCAGAGCGAAATCCAGCTTGCAGCTCACTGAGCTTGGAGTTCACGTTCACCCACGAAGTAAGTCTACTGAATATCATACTCGCAAATATCTTCATAGACGCGTTTAAAAACGATATGCATCTCCTTTTTTAAATAATGGGAAAATCACCGAAGACAGAAAACTAGGAGGAATGACTCCAAACTCGAGGATTTCATTATAACAGCAAAGAAGTTGGGCTATTAAATCATGGGAAGCATACTTGAAAAATTCAACTGGAATTCGGTCTGTTCCAGCTGCCTTGTGTAGTTTCGCTCTGTCTATCGCTGCAATCAATTCCTCTTCCGAAAAGGTTGAATCCAGAAAATTATCGTTGATATATGGCGCAGCATAGTGGAACTTTGAGGCCTTAATGTGAAAAATTACACCTTGATGAAGAAGATACTAAATTGTCTGCTTTTTTAACTAAACGATTTTAAGTGATATAGAAAATTAAAATACAAGCTTTAAATAAACTTATGTAACATATGCAATTAATCTTACTTACATACATACTTATGTAAAAGACTAAGTAAATTGCAAAAGTTTGAGATAGTTTTTAATTAAAAAAAAAACTATTAGGCAAAACAGGGCGTATGAGTAACTATTTTATTTATCTAATCCTGTGGATTTTTGTGTAAAACTTTAGCTTTACCTACAGAAATCAAAAACATGCTGGTAAAAGAGATTAAACTAAGGGATTTAGGTATATCACAATATCACATAATGTACTTTCAATCAATTTTCTCAAGACAAAAGAAAAAATTTCAATCTCGCTGACAACTTCTGCCACTTCATACCATTAACATATAATTGAATTTTGCTGCTTTTAAAACGATCTTTAAATTTTGATTAAATTCATATATAGAACTTTTTACGTATTAGTTATCAAGTTTTAGGAACAGGTATACACTAGAGGATTTATATTTTATATTCTAGAACATATATTTATAGTTTATACACAAGAGAATACTGATGATGGCCTTTATACATGTGATTCCCTTTTTTAACCAAGGCACAAACATTTTTAACTTAGGAAACAAAAAATAAAAGAAAACCATAGAACATATTTTATAAAAACCTTTAGTTCATCGCATCAGATATCTAACAGAGAGGGAATGATCCCAAACGAATTGATTATAATTTCATAGAATTTAATCAGAAACAAGAAAAAAAGAATAAATTCAGGTCAAAGTTACTCTTAATATATGAGTTTAAAGAGAAATCCCTTTGCTGTTGAGTAAAATATTGGAAATAATACACAAAAAGCACAAAAGATTTTATTTCATCTTGAATGAAGAAATAAAAAGAGATGAACTTGATGTGTTTTTTATAAATTAAAACAAAAGAAGAGGTATTTAATTTAATTTTCATTTTAATTGTTTAAATGTTAAATTCTGTTAAAAAAATAAATGGCAATGGCAACTCACATCAAAGTTTAAATATTAAACTATCAAATAAAACCTTTAACAAAATCAGCCGCTTATGGAGGGTTCTGTTCTTTTTTTTTTGTTGAACAGGCTACAAGTGTAATTATGACAGTGCTAAAGCGCCACGAACGTGGCAATACAATGGAATTAAACCTGAATAAATGAAATTTTTTGTTTTCATAAAGAAATATTATTTTTGTTGTTTGCAATTATTTTCAATTAACATGCCTCAGTCAAATTGTTTGGTTATTCAATGTGAATTTATTTATATATAGTCTGGGTTTATTCTAAGGGTTCCATAATGAATTCAAGAAAAAATTCAGGAGCTATCTAGTGGTTTTATTTTAAGTCATTGATAATTTCGACACTGACAGCTTTTTCTTGCTAGAGTTACTGACAAAAAGCCATTGTCACAGCTCCGTGGAGCGAAATGAGTAGATTTGAGATTGAACAATTTTGGGAAATATTGAAAACTTATTTCAAAATTTAGTAATATGAAGCCCAAACAGTGCGTTTTCTGATGAGAAGTCAATTTGTGGCAAAAAGTTCGTGAGACTGGTATGTTTAACGGTACGAGAATGTAGCTGCTGTAGTCAGGAGTGTGACATTCAACTCCTCGTCAAAATCAACTCATCAATTTTAACAGCTTAATATTACTTGCACTAGCCTGAGAAGAATTCTACACAAACATGGTGGATTATAAGCTTAAAAGTACTAAATGACTCAATAATTGAAAACGCACGACAAACTGCTTCATTATTGCTTAGCAGTTTAATCCTTAGAAAACCATCCATTGGACAACGATTTTTGGTAAAAGATCATCTATTTTGACAAGCCTAGTTTTCTAGTCTACGTGAAAGAGTAAAGTTGCCGCATTTGAGCTCGCCCGGAAAACTCGAAAGTCATATTCGAGAAGCCAATGCATCCACAAGGAGTGATATTTTAGTGCGGATTGCGGAGTGGTAGAATCATAAGATCATTTTTTCTTCAACTTTCAATTTTGTTTGCTAAAATTATGGCTTGATGGCTTGTGATCTTGTGCTTACCAAATCCCCAAATCATGTTTTCAGCCATCTTGGAGCTATGGTTTGACCCTTTCAGACTGTTTTTCTTGAGGAACCGTGAAGGTTCTATGTTTTGTCAATCACTGACTGGTCGACAAGGTTTTGTTCTTGGCCATCGAATTGCATTTTTGTCTATAGGCGCTGAAGGTTTTAATTCAAATCTCACTCCAAAATTACCCTATCAACTCAGGTTTTTGAGACATTAAATTTTAAAATTCGAAAAACACATAGAAAAGGCTATCTAATGCTATCTAAATTCATTGTCTGTTTTTTTGGCAATTAAAATCATGATGGTTTTCCAAATCTATAATTCGTACCTCCAATATTTAGCTGAAATATTTATAGTATTTTATTAAATGTTCGACAGATGTTTTTTAGTTGTTACTTTTCTCACATATGTAAATCTTTAAAAAAACGCTGAACCGTTTTTTAACAGAAAACGGCAAAACAGCTTGAAAGTTACTTTTGTTTTTGTAACGAATCTGTCCTCTAAACAAGTGCAAGACATTAAGTTTTTAAAACATATTGTAAGTCAAGTTTGATTGACGTGTTCCTGGTAAACCAACCTGACCTTGTAAATTTTTATGGGCAGCTCGATGTTCCAGGTTTTTCTAAACATGACCTTATAGCTACTTTTTACAGCATTAATCTCAACCCAGCTCAAGAAACGGAGACCATCTCGTTTAGAAACTTTAACGGTATAAATATGCAGTCGCTGGTAACCAATATCTTCAACTCCAACTTAGCAAATATCTAGCAACTTCCTGACGTCAATGACCAAGTAACAATCTTTACAAGTACGATTAATGACCTTTTTGAAGAATTTGTTCCTATTAAAAATATTCGAGTTAAGAACTCCGAGTTAGGATGGTACTCAAACAAAATCGACGAACTTATCTTGAAAAGAAACAAAGTTTTTGGACGCTGGAAAAGATATAAATTGCCACAACTGTTTCAGGAGTATAAAACGTTAAGAAATGCTGTAAATGTTGAAATAAGAAATTCTAAGCGTAGGTTTTTTGCTTCTAAATTCAACAATGTTTCGTCCAAAAGACTGTGGAGAAATATAAAATCTCTTGGTGTTACTAAGAAAAAAATGAGTGACGTAGAATTCTGCGACGTAAATGAATTAAACCAACAGTTTGTTAGTGCTGCTTCCAATGTAAATATCAGTGATGTGACTTACCGAAATAACAACGCAAATAATGAGCTTCCTTCGAGTTTCAGTCTTGATAGAATTTACGAATTTGAGGTGTTTGAGGCCATTAAAGACATTAAATCGGACGCTATTGGATTAGACAATATGCACCCTAAATTTGTAAAAATTATTCTCCCTTTTATAACTCCTTTTCTGACACATATTTTCAATACCATCGTGACAAAATCTAGCTTCCCGAAACTTTGGAAAGCTTCAAAAGTAATACCGGTTCTTAAGAAGTCAAACACGCCAAAACAAGAATACCGACCAATTTCCATCCTACCTTTTATCTCAAAGGCTTTCGAAAAGATTGTAAGTAAACAGATAACACGTTACCTGGAAACATATTGTTTAATTACACCCTTTCAATCTGGTTTTCGATCAAAACACAGCTGCACAACAGCACTTCTTAAAATTACCGACGACATACGACAGCAAATTGACAATAATCTAGTCACTACTTTAGTCCTCTTGGACTTCTCGAAAGCATTTGACACTGTGTCACATGAGATTCTTCTAAAAAAAACTTAAAAACCATTTCTTCTTTGAAAACTCTGCCCTTTCTCTTATTAAAGAATATCTTAGCCAACGAACACAGGCTGTTTATGCAAATTCTATGTTGTCTGATTTTCTCCCTACCTCAAGTGGTGTACCTCAAGGATCAATACTAGGTCCTCTGCTGTTTACGCTTTTTAACAATGATCTTCCTTCAATACTCAAGCACTGTAAGGTCCATATGTATGCAGACGATGTACAAATTTACTTAAGCTATAGAATTGGTATGGTTGAAGATGCAACAGCCAGAATAAATGAAGATCTGTTGGGTATAAAACAGTGGTCGAGGGAAAATCACCTAAAACTGAATTCTAGCAAAAGCCAGGCAATTGTGATAAGTAACACTGTCATAGATACTTCATATCTTCCAAATATTGAACTAGGTGGTGAAAAATTAAAGAACAGTAAAATGAGAGAACAGTAAGGAACCTTGGGGTCGTTTTTAACCAAACACTCTCGTGGGATGATCATATCTCACAAGCTGTTGGTCGAACCTATGCTGCTCTGCGGGTTTTTTACATATGTGGAAGTTGTCTCCCTGTCGCAACAAAAATGACCATTGCAAAAACACTAATTTTACCAACTCTTTTTTATGGAAGTCCCATTTTTTGTGGTCTTAATAGTTACAATAAACGCAAAGTACAAGTTGCGTTCAACAATATTGCTCGTTTTGTATACGGCTTGCGTCGCTTCGATCATATCTCACTGCAAGCAGGTAGTATTTTCAATATGCCTTTTAATAAATAGATTGACTACCTAGCTTTAATATTTCTCTTTAAGCTGATACATACAAAAACTCCTGAATATCTTTTCGAAAAACTTTGTTTTTCAATGTCACAGAGAAGTAACATTCTCATTGTCCCTTCTTTTAAATACAGGAACACAAAACTACAGTTCTTTGTGCACGCAGTTGGCCTTTGGAACTCCTTGCCTAACAATCTGAGGGGTATTCACAGCTACAATAGTTTTGAGAAATCTTTGAAAAACCTATATAAATGTTGAAATTGTTTCTGAAAATATTTTTCTGTTTTTTTTTGTCTTCTCTTTCATAAATTTATAAAATCACTATCTCTCACTCTCTCTTTCTCTGTAATTATCAAATATGTAATTTCTATAATTGTAATTTATAATTCACTTACTTATAATGCTGTTAACTTAATAAGATATAAATTGTTATTTAGTTTTACCTTTTTTTCAATTGCTTACATAATTTTTAAAATTAAATGAATGTATACTAAGTATTAATAATAAGACACATTGTTTTAAAATGCTTATTGTTTAATAAATAAATATGAAATACATAATGATAATGTTAAAAACGAGTATTTTTAAAATTTGAGCAGATAGTTACGTAAAATCAAGGTTCAGATTCGAAATCGTCAATAAAAATTCACTTCAAAACATATTTTTCAAAACCACAAAAGTGTTAAATTCAAGATTTCTCAAAAGCTCTTACAGGCTGAAATGAAGACTCTCATAACTAATGAGAATTTTCAAGAAATAAAAAAGTTACTTAAAAGAATTAAACTGTTTCTAGTCACAAATTTGTATACTTTGAAAAATCACCACACAATTTATTGCTATGTTATATACTTATATGTTATACCGTAGCACAGTTTTTGGGAACCTGATGTTTTAAAAATATTTAGAATGGTGTCGATATATATTTATGAAGTGTCGATAAAACAAACTGATATATTCACTTTAACACAATCAAAACATATGATACATGATTTTAGGACAGTTTTAAATGCCCAACTTAAACCAAAGAAAATGAACCATCTTTTAGAAAGTTATAGCCCTTTTTAAAAAATTATGTTTTTTAAGAGTAACGGTTAAAATATTAGGGAAACCACCTTCAATATAGTATTATCTTAATGAAATTTAGAGCAGATGTATTATTTGGTATTAAGCATTATGAATCAACAGAGTCCACAAAAATATGTATATTTGAGGTCAAAGGGTGTCTTTTTAGGGAGAGAGGTAGAGCCAGCATAATTGTCATAACATTTTTCAATGACTTCATAAAAACACAAAATTTACTTAAAATAACTAAAAAAAGGGTGCTTTCTTGGGCGATAAAGAAAAAGAGGAATGTTTTTCAAAGTAAAAATAAAATCAACGACTGATTCGCATGAACATGCTCTCGTATCCAAAAAGACTGTTAAAAATAGTACCTACCTATAATTTAAGATTAAAAATTATACAAAGATTTAAGATTTAAAAATAACAAATAGGTTTGTCTTCAAAATTTTAAGACCTATTTGATTTCTCAAAAAACCTTAATTTTTCTGAATTTTTTTTTTTTTTTGGAAATCATTGGAGCGGTTTTTTTTTTAATATTGTATACATACAATTTTTCAATGTTTGTTTCAAAATATTTTCGATATGCAGTTACCTATGTATTTAGAATATAACAATATACATTTTAGATTTGATTATTTTCGTAAAAATATGTTGATATTGAATTTTTAATTTTTTTTTATTTAATCCAAAACAAAATTGTCAAAATTATTGAAATCGGTTCATGAGTTCCAGAGAAAATTTAAAAACAAAATAACAGTTCTACTATATCGGGTACTTTTCTGGAACAATACAAAATATTTTTTTTTATTGAAAGAAGTCAAGTTAAGAAAAAAAAATGTTGAGAAAATTTAACACAAATCTATCTATCGATTCGTTTTTGGAGAAAATTCGAATTTTCGATTTTTGACCAAAAATTTTGTATTAAAAAAAAAATAAAAAAAAAAACACCTAACAGCTTAAAACCTTAATTTCCAAGTTTGAACTCAATCAAGCCAATGGTTTGGGCTGAATGGGTGAGAATGGACAGACAAAATAAATCGAGGGACCCACTATTTTCTATCGTAAACCATCGTAATGTCATGTTTGATTAAAATCTAAAGTAAGAAATTTCGTACTAATGCAAAACGTGTCCTACGTGTCGCAAGCAAAAATTGTCTAATTTAAACATGTACAAATTTAACATGGTTAACATGGTCTGAGGGTATTTTTCAATCCTTGATCACGTGAAATCTAATTCAAAGCAATACAACTTCCCTAAGAAAAGTTATTGTCGTTTTTTCAAGACTATTTGGTTTTACAAAAAGGGGGATTTCGGGGGACTTTGACGTGTCACGTCGCTTAGGATGACATTCTGCGTCGATTCCAATCATAAAGTATCATGAATTAATTATTTGGACCTGTGACCCTATCTTTCCTAGACTAAAAGCTAATTTAAAAAAAAAAAACGTAATATTTTGCTTGGATGGCATAAAAATGACGTAATTTCGTGAACCAGTGTAGTTAATAATATTAGAAAAAGGGTTCCCCACTAACAAAAAAAAAAAACACTTCAAAATTCTTGATTTGTTATTTTACTTTTTCCTGTCTATTCCACTTTTAAGTGGAACTTAAATCCCACATTATTGTATGTAACGGCCCGGTACGTGCTTCGCTACGTATAAGGCATAGTAATAAAAAAAAAGATTATTAAATTCATTTATTCAAACAAAAAAATATTTAATATTGCTAGCTATTAAAAGTGAAAAAAACGTGAAGTGTTTGCCCTTGGGCCTTATTTATGGACATCGCAAATGATAAAAGCACAGGATATTGTAATCTTTTGAATTCAAATGGCATATCAGTTGGAATCATAGGGATACCCGGTATCAAACACACTTCTCCTTTTGATTTACCAGTTAAAATTGTAGCTTCAATCAAATTTGGCAATAAGTTTTCACTGCCAATCTGGGGCCATTACACAATTTTGGTGGATTAATATTTCGCAATAATATAAACAATTGATTTATATGTCGTGAATACACCTGGCAGTTTCGCTTGAATTTGAAAATTAATGGCATTGGTATGAATGTTCTTCGGTGCTAAAACCGCGCGTTCTCTCAACCAATCCTGATTTCTGTAATTCTGAAGAATATTCGGAAAAACACATTCAATCAACTCATCTGTAGATTACGCAATTGTATACAAAAATTGTTCGGTAAAGTGATCAATCCGTTGGTACTGTCGATTGGTATTTTGCCATCACCAATTTCTAACAATTGTTTTGAAAACTCATGGGCAGTTGCATCATTATGTAGGTGAATACGCATATTAATGTTCAGTGTCAATTTTCGTACATATCTCTAAAGAACTGATGACTTCAAACAGGCGTTTATTTCATCAGCAGGAGTTGATCGAGGAATGAGGCAATGTTTGACGAAAGTCCCCTGACAGCAATATCAGAGCACCACCAAAAAGCTGTTGATTACCGGGTAAATCTTGCATTGTTCGATTAAATGCTTTTATTGATTTTTTATTCGCCATTGTGCACTCATCCCATAAAATAATTGACGTTAATCGCAGAACTGTTGCCATAGCAGAATTTCTCGAAATATTGCAAGTTGGAGTTTCAATCACCTATGTACATTCAAAGGCAATTTTAATGCAGTGTGTGCGGTCCGACCACCTTCTAATAATGTAGCAGCAATTCCCGAAGATGCAAATGGACATATTGCGTCCATCATTCCAATGTATCCGTACATACTATAATCAATTTGAGTATTGTAATTAAAAGCAGCACGCAGCATTTCATCCAAAACAGCACGACGTATTCGTGATTAAGTACAGGTACAGGGTCAACAGATCTATTCTGTGCAGTACGTTCACGCTGCTATGCATTAGCTTGTGCGCGTTCATCTGTAATCTGAGACCGTCTTTATAATGCCACTTGATTTGCTTTGCATTACGCGTTCGCCGGCCTATGTTTGGTCGTCTTGATCGTGGCATTTTACCTTCACTCAACAACTCAACAATATTTTGGAAAATATAAACACAAAAAAGCAATAATTATGGCTGATAAAATGAAATGACATATGATGACATTAAATTTGTTTGACAGAACTAACGTTACTTTTTTTGTCTTCGATTGTTTTGTCAAAGGTTCAAATTGGCTTTTAAGAATTAGTACAAATTGTTTGTATATGGGAGTATAGAAAGATGTTGATTTTACACTTTTTCAAGATATTTTTTAATTTTCTCTACGTATAAACCTTCTCTGGACTTCCACGAATAATTCAAGACCAAAATTAGCCAAATCGGTAAAGGCATTGTTGAGTTATAACATTACAACGAAAAGTGACATTGATTTTTATATATATAGATTAATTTCCCACTTTGGATAATGGAAATAAAGTCCACTCTAATAAATTGGATCTCATTCACATTAAATTTTGAGAACTTAGTTCCAAAAGAACTTAATTCCTTCAACTTTAAAATACGAATATTTTTGTTCATATTTTCCAAAATTGAGTCACAACATGAGACTTAATCCCACATTATTATTTTATCCTCAATTCAAATATTTTGCAGGGAAATATTTTTGGTTTCCACAGCAACGGAGCGATTATCAGGATTGTGAATTCATCAAAGCACAGATCTGAGCTTGGCATTTGCAGTTTTTGTATTTGTTTGCTTTGCATCAGGAAACCAATAATAACAACAACAACAACGACACAAAATATTATACGCATGTATAGTGTATACGAGTATATCCTGACATAGTGTGTTGGTGCTGCAATCGGAAATAAATAAAAATATACATAATATTCGAGATCGAAATCAAATAAAAGAAAGAACGCACCTCTAACCCCCAATATTTTCATCTCCAGCCCAATCACCTCTTTTCAAGTCAAAGCCGAACGCTATCCCAATCACAATTCCAATGAATGTCGCGTCGCGTCGATGCGTAGCAACCAACCATCGAACGTATATTTGTATACGTGCGGTACGACAGATTTGAGTGGGGCGGTGGCAGGCAGTGGCAGTGGATGGCGTGGCGGCGGTGTATGTCGGCGGCCGTCGTTATGGATGTGCCTGTTGGTGTCACACTATTATCATGGGGTTGACGCAAATCACCCATTTCGGACATATTACCGGGATATTTGGTTCAAATTGAAGGCGGATGGTTTTCCTGGTTTTTCTCTGTTTTCCTCTGTTTTCTTTTTGCCACTTCATTCAAAAATTAATTTTAAATGCAAATATAAAGCCACAGAAACACAACACAATAACAACAACAAAAAAGGTAAAATATGGTTTTATGGCATGTCGCACTGGGATAACGAACACAAAACATACCACGGATGATTGGCAGGATGTTTATGAGTTCAGCATCGGCATCAGTGTACAATCAGATCAGATGTGAGAAATGAGGAGGACTTATACAACCAACATAGGGTTGGTTATTATGGACGTTGTGTCGTGCGTTGGTCCTTTTGGTCCTTTGGTTCTTGGTTTTTGGTTTTGGTAGGAAGGTGGATTGGATGTGAAATTCAACATGGAGGTACTAATAAAAATCCATTTTTATATTATGAGATATGAGTATGAAATACGATCGATGTAACTTATGTACATATGAGCGGATAATGGAAAAGTCAGTCAATAGATAAAATGTTGCTCTCTCAATCGCAAATTTCCTGAGAAAATGACAAACATATATATACTTATACTTAAATTACGTACAGTATTTCTGATTATAATGTATGAGATTTTTCAATTACATATACAGCTATGGCCAAAATAATAAGAACAGTTACAACGTTTGAATGAAACAACAAAAAGCAACGCTTTTATTTTAGAGAAGTAAACAACAATTGTTGTAAGATAATTGTTCTTAATATTCTCTTCAGTTATATATATTTTTTATTGATTAAAACAAACAATGCGTTCAGTTGCAATTCATTTGTTCACGGTGCTATATCTCTTTGGCCAAAAAAAAAAGAACAGTCAAGAAAAGAATTTAAAAATTTTGCAATTAATATTTCACAGGAAAAAATACATAGGTAAATAAAAAAGTTCTATTATTTAACTACTTATGACTAAAAAAATGTTATTTTATTGAAGAACGTAATCGGAAAAAATAAGCATTGCTCGGAATCTCAGCGTCAAGCTATTTTGGTGTTGCGTGAGCAGGGTGACTCAATTCGGAGCCAGAAAAGTCAAATGCTCCTCTACAATGGTTTTTCAAGCATTACGACCAAGAAAAACTATTAAAGCTAGAGGTCGCCCATCAAAATTGTCAAAAAAAGACAAAAGGGCCCACAGTGCGTCGTTGATCGTATGGGGAAAGTGAACAAAATTCTATTTTCCGTAGTTAAATTGACTTTTAGTAGCAAAATTGTTTTAAATGCAATAGTTTATGAGTTTCTCCAAAGTTCGCGTCATATTTACGCCCCTGCCACGCCCACTTGTGAATATCGATTATATCTCAAGATCGACTTGAACAATTTGATTCAAAATTAGGGATTTAATTTTGTAGCTAAGTTTAGAAGCACAAAACAATTCATGTCCAGTCCACCCACTGATACGCCCACTTTTAAAGATTTTGTTACAACATACATTGTTCAAAAATATATTTTTTAAAAACTTTAAACAAAAATAAAAGACAAGAAAAATAAAAATAAAAACAAAAAAATAAATATTTCAAACATATACATTATGTACATACGTGTGTATTTATTTAAATTACAATTATTTAAGAATTCGAGTCAGATTGTTCAATATCTTCAAAACTAGAAGTAAAAGAATGCGAAGAGGTATCAATGCATTCGCTTGTTTGAAGATATTGAGCAATTTCTTCTTGATCTTCCTTACATAATCTCAGATCTTTTTTTCTAAGATTAGAAATTAAAGTATCGGACCTGAGAAGCAAGATCGTTAAAATGTCTTGGTTAGTGTTAACACGGGATGACTTTCTTGCGTGACCAAGCCGATTTGTTCGGAATTCCTTACGTGTTGCTTCAAGCGCATCTTCGGACAGTAAACCAATTGGGATTTCGAAAGACGAAATCCCAATTGGCCATGAATCTAACCCATAAATTAAAAGTTTATGCACACTTATTGGCATGTAGTACTAACTGTAAAGCTGTAAATATAATTCCCTTACTTCAGCGAGTAATATTGAGAATTGAATAGTTAGTCCTGAAGCCAAAACTCTCAAGACTATTGAAAATTTGTATATAAGCCGTTCATCAATTCCTGTAATTTCTTGAAAAACATCCTTGCTGTATTTCCATCATTTGTCGAACCGAAACCAGGCTTAGGCTTGTCGATATTAAGAGCGCCAATTGTGTTTTTTTAACATGGTTTGAATTTGTTTTTTTCTTTCATCAAACACTTTCTTGTTTTCGGAGTCTTTTCCAATCCGCCATGATTTAAATGGAAGTCTGCACGCTATATGCAACAAGCATTCGAAACATTTTATCCATGAATGAAGAGTGGATAAACCAAATCGGAAGTTTTCTTCAATTACTGGTTTTTCATGCACTTGCACCAAATTCATTTCCTTAGGAGTTGCTCCACAAAGAAAACATTTTGATGCACAATTGGTGTTTGATAAAATGTTACATACATATGCTCCCATCAACCATTGTAAATATCAACTTAAATGAAATGTTTAAACTATAGCCGTTTTGGTTATGGTCTTGGGAGTGAGTTGTTCTATAAAAAGGAAAAAAAAAATAAAATATTTTTGCTACTGAAAAACTGATCATAAACAAATTTACCGATCTGAGACTTCATTTTGGTTTCTTCATTTCTTACAAATTCTGGTCATTCCTTAATGAACATGAACTTAATCAAAGTAGAAGAACATCGAAGATTTTTCCATAACTAAACACCGGTACTTTCTTCAACCAATTTTAAAGGTGATAATGCTATCAAAAAACGATACTCGTCCGTGTTTTTCGAATCGGAAAAAACTTGTTTATATTGGCCAATGCCGGAACTTCCGTCAAAGCCACATTTACATGTGAGAATGGCATGTGTGTCGCCCTCTACTTCAGAAATATCGGCAATACTTTTAAAAGTTTTTTCGAGAAGTTCCTAAAGGTTAATAGAGGCAGTGGTTTCCGAAACTTCTCTTTTTTTCGGAAGCATTTGCTTCAAGATCTAAGTATAGTGATAACGTATCTTTAAGTGGTAATTTTTTTTCCATCTTACAAGAATCAATTCCAATACCAGAGGAATTTTCGGAAACTTCCGCAGCGAATCTTAGCTCTTCAGATGAATTGGAGACTAAAAGATTCGCAATTCTTCTTTTTTTTCGTCTTTATCGACGCATCTAAAAATGGAGTTTGGGGTCTGCCTAGTTTGTGGTCCATCATTAGACGATGTACTTACTCTGTAAGTGATTTAAAATGCTGACAGGAAGTGTAAAATTATTACTAAGCCAAGCCTCGTGTCGGTTCTTGAAAAGAGTATGATTCCTTGAACATAGCTTCCATTTCCGTTCCAAGTTTCCATCAAAGTTTTTTAATTTTGAACCTTAAATTCTTTTATTAAGGTTGGCAAAAAGTAACATGAGAACTTTGCTTTTCCGCAAATTTAAATGGTAATACGACATATCTACATACATTCAAAGTTCTTTAAAACTTTGTAAAACTTTTTTCAAAAGCCTAACTTAATTGAAAAAATTGCTTTAAAATAGGTGTTTTTTAATTATTTCCCTAAACCACAAATTACTTCAAAGATTAAATTTAACTAGTCATACCTGTTCTTAACGATTTAATTATTTATAATAATTGCAAAAAAAATTGTAATCAATAACTTTTATTTCACCAGCTAAACCAATTCGAGCTAAAACACGATTCACAATGCAACCTTGACCAAAATTACCTTATATGCTCTAAACAAATCCGCTAATCTTCCCATAAAAAAATGCAAACAACAAAAAATATTGAATAACTGTTTATCAACATGTGCTAGACCTGCACAGTGTATGAATGAAAAAAAATATTTTTTTTTTTATTTTTGTCCATTGGTCAACGCACTGCGGGCCTTGCTAAGAAAAGCTTAGGGAATTATTTCTCATTGATGAAATAATGACCAAGGAAACTTATGTCGGGATTTTAAGAGATACAATGCTACCATTGGCCGAAGAAAATATGCTCTTAAAGTGGCGATTCCAACAAGATAACGACCCCAAACACTCAGCAAAAGTAACAAAAAGATGGTTTGAAGAAAATAGAACTGATGTTTTGCCCTGGCCCTTGCAGACTCCGGATTTGAATCCCATTGAAAACTTGTGAAACTACCTCAAAATTGAAATAAGCAAGCGGCATCCATCAAACAAATCGGATTTGTGGAAGTTTGTTCAGGAAGTTTGGTATTCAATCCCACCTGAAATATACCAAACATTTGGTGGACTCTATGAGTCGTCGAATAACCTCGGTCATTTTAAATAAAGGATTTAAAACTAAGTACAAAGTAATTACATGAAAAAAAAATTAAAATACATTTTTAAAAAAATTTTAAACCGGTATTTATTTAATATTTTGTCAAAGTGTTTTTATTTTTATGACCACGTTTTTCTACATTAAATTAAAAATTTTCTGTTGAAAATAATAAATAAATTGATAATTTCCTGTAATAACTGTTGGAATTTAAAGTTAACATAATAAACTATGCTTTGAAAATATAAAATATTTATTCAACACAACACAAACGTAACATCAAAAAAAGTAGCCAATCGTGTTGAGTGTTCTTATTATTTTGGCCATAGCTGTACATATTATTTTAACTCGTGTGCAATTTATTTGATTTTATTCGATAATAAATTGAGAGTTATTTTTTGACACATTTCAGTTTGAAATAATTGATAATGTTTTAATGTCATATGTATAGATTATAGATACAGAAATTTATTTTATAAGCCTGTAAACTGAAAAATTATTTCCTAATGAAATATCTCGTACGTCAAGCACAGTGAAGAAAAATTAAAATGTCACAGCTGAAAGCTGTGAATTGAAAAAGTGACAGTAATAAAACTATAAACAGAGCCTTAGAGTTATGAGATCTGAGAATTGGAAAAAAACTTATGAAGCACACATTAGAACTTACTTGCCAAATTACATAGGGTGTTTTTTTTAGCTGCATACTAAATTTCGATGTTTGTTATCCATGGTTTGACAGTTGAATTGACAGTTTGAGTAACAAAACATTAAAACAGAGCCTTAAAGTTGTGAGATCTAAAAATCTGATACAGGTTAAGAAGCTCACATTTTACCTTAAGAACTTAAATGTCAAAATATGTATGTATATATAGTTTTTTTTTACCTGTACGTAAACGTTCGATGGTTTTTATTTATGGTTTGACAGTTGAGAATGTCAAACTGAGTAAATATTTCTGTTGATTGAAAAAAAAACTTTAAACGGAGCCTTAGAGTCATGACATCTAAAGATTTTTGAACCACACTTTGGAACTTGAGAACCTAATTGTTTAATTATATAGATTGTTTTTTTAATGAAATTTGAAGTTAAGATGGTTGTTGTCTATGATTTGACTGTGGGGAATGTCAAACTGTGTTGACATTTGTGTTGAGTAAGAATAAACTAAACAGAACCTTAGGGTTATGAGATCTAACAAAGTATTTATAAGGTCTAAAGTTCAAGTGTGTGCTTAACACACTTGAACTTTAGACCTTAATTGTCAAAATATATATTTATGTTAACATTTTTGATGATTATTTGAAAACTCTGAACAGAGCCTCAGAGTTATGAATTTGATGAAAATTTATGAAGCACACTTCAGAACTTAAGGACTTAATTGACAAATTTCTATGATTATGATATGACAGTTGAGAATGTCCTGTCCATCTGCCTTGACATTTCTGTTGAGTTAAAATTGGGAATTGTTCCAAATTGTTTAAAACTTTGAAAAAATAAATCATTTTGTCAAGTTCATACAAAACATAATTAATTTTACGGTGTTTAGTGATAAAGCTCATTTTTTTATTGAATGGCTATTAATAAGCAAAATTTCTGCAATTATGTATCCAGAATTATGTCCAAATTCCAGCAAATTGGGTTTGTAGGAGATAAGAAAACACTTGTGCATAATTCTTTCTTTCGGATCGTACTCCTTGAAAAATGAGGCTACTTAAGCCGTTACTAACAATGGTGTTTGCTATCGCGAGATAAAACCTGCCTTTTTGTGACCAGAAATTGAGGATATGGAACTGGACGATACGTGATTCCAACAGGATGATGTCACTTGCTCCACAGCCAACGAAGAAATGGCTTTTTTGAGTGAGAAATAAAGTGAAAGTTTTATCTCAAGTTGATTTGATAAGAAGCAGGCGTACACTAACTTGTAGTCGAAATTTGGTCGAAAGAAATAAGCCTGATCCATAAAAAAGGCGATTGTCTTCTCTGCTCCAACTACAGAGGTATAAGCCTTTTAAACATCGCATACAAGATCCTGTCAAGTGTTTTTGCGAACGCATGAAACGCATGATTTAGGTCTGAAAAATCTCCCATCTACCAAAAGCTGGAGAAGATCCAAGAATACAACATTGATACACATCACCCCTTCATCGATTTCAAAGCAGCTTATGACAGTGGACAGGGATGAGCTAAACCGTGTCACGTCGAGTTGTATTCCTGCCCAGCTGATACGCCTTTATCAGAATAAGGATAATGCTCGCTGTTCCGTCAAAATTAGGTGCATCCCAACAGATACCTTTAAAACCATCAGAGGATTAGGATAAGTCGACGCGCTGCTTCAATATTGTTTTTAGGATAGTAGTGCTCAATTCTATAGAAAATACGAATGGGACCATCTTTAAAAATCCGCCGGCGGCGGAAGAAAGCACTCCCACTTCGAGAGGAACACTCCACCTTCGAGAGGAGGGTTCTACGTACGATAGAACTATAAACCCCGACTTGGTATTGAAAATTTGAGATAGCCAGCTGGCGGAATCTATTACTTGAGCCCAGGAGCACTCCTAGTAGCGCGAACTAAACTTAAGCAAAATATGTTATCTCAATTCGCGTTAGTGACGATGAAGAAATGATGAAATTGAAAAGGACAAATAAGCCAAGAAAAGTTCAAGAGCTAAATATTCAGATAATTTGGCGCATTAACGACATTTAAGCTCAGTAATCAAATAAATGTGTTTACCTAATATTTAATCCTTAAGATAATTCTCAGATTTTTTTTGAACCACTCTTTATCATCTTAAAAAATAAACACTACTCGTAAGATTAAGTAAAGTTCAGAAAACTTTTGAACGAAAAATCAAGAGTCGGCACACGCCGTATTTACATAAAATTATCGACAGGAAGTTGAAGCCATAAACAAATTAACAATTTTTATCGTCTTTAGTCAAACGTCATTTCTTTTCTAATTTCTTTTCTCACGATGCCAAATTAAGAGCAAAGTGTTAGAAAAATTGTAAAAGTTAATCTATTTGTATTTTTAAATCATTATCTAGTAACGTTCTCCTGCGTTGTGAAAATGCTGATGTAAAAGCTCAAAAAAAAGAACAAACTTTGTAAATGATGTGAAGTATACTTTCAGTCAATATACTGAAAAAAAAAATAAAAGATTATTGCAATTGATGTAAATTAATATTTCCTGCACAGACTGCCAACATTTTTTTCAAAAATAAAAGTTGGAAAAATATAGAAAAATCCCACGCGGCTGGCTGGCGGCGCGGCGGGAGATTATTTATTTCATTTTCCGTCTTAGGGATGCGTTTGATTTTCTATATTTGTATGATATTTTATTTACAGAGTTTGGTGGTATATAAATCAACATTGTAAATATATATATTCCGAATAGCCGGCATGAACTTATTTTTATGTCGTTTTTCTTGATATTTCGCCAAAATTGAAGGCTTTTTGTTATTTTGTTGCTTCTTTATTTTACACTTTGTTTGCTTTTAAGAATAAACAATATGCAATTTATAGAATAAAAATACGTAAACAAAATACTTTAGGAAACAATAATCATGTTTTATAGATAATTGTTATTAATAGTGAAATAATCATGCGGTGCAATAGCACCACCTACGGAAATAAAACCCTCGAATTAATGTCCAAACAAATTAAAATAACAACACCTGTTTTTTGTTTCTTGTAATTTTTAAATTGGCAATAAGTTCCACTACAAAAGTTCATTAGACCCTTGGTTAATCTGTCTCTCTGACTCTTTTAGAATTAGCATTAAGATCCACAATTTTAGAGTATGATTCATATTCATTTTTCTTTGAAATGGTTTTTAATTGAAAGATCACAAGTCGAATTTTGCTCATAAATATGACAGTTAAAAGAAAATATAAAACATGTGCTTAATGTTAGCAGTTTTCTTGAACATAACAAGATGTCTTTGTTAAAAGCTTCAGGGCTTGTGACCTTTTTAAATGCATTAAATGGAGATGTGGTACTTTTAAGCTGATGAAAATTATAAATTTACTTGCAACAAATTCCAACAAAGCTGGTGAAGAGCTTGATAAATAACACTTATAACACTCCTTGAAAAATCCTCTTATTTTGGACGCAGTAGAACAAACATAGGGGGTTAGGGGGGTGAAAGACACTTTTTTGCAAATTAATAGTAAAGTGTAGTTTTTGTTTTGAAAAAAAAAAGTTAAACTTGCACTTTATAGTTTACGCTTTAATCTAAATCGAAAAATTATCAGTCTCGATCTCGTAAAACTGAGTCTCGTCACAATCTCGATCTCGCAGTTTTTCTCGTTAATAGTTTGATTATTAGTTTGGTAGTTTCGTACAATTTCAATTCATCTGTAGTGTAGACCTCGACTCCTAAATTGTGTACACGGTCTTAAGTTTTAACTCAAGTCTAGCAAAAATGTTTAAAAATCATGAGAAAATAGGATACAAATTATGGGTGTTTTTTTTTCATGTATTGAACTTTAAGTTGGCAACCCTATTTAACTTCACGGCTGTTTTGTCAGGAGTCAAGTGAATTATTTTTAGTTTGGTTTGACATTTCAGCAGATATATAGACTGACACATGAACAACTTTTTCAAATTTTGAACATTTATTTCAAAAATCATGGTTCTGCTCGAAATACGGATTTTGCACTACGATTTGTACCTTTCACTTTTGGCGGAATGGATATGACTATAAACAAAACAACTGTGTTTGGAGTGATGTTGAGACAGCGTTACACTGTTACTATTGAAACCAAGTTTTCTGTTAATGTTAATTTGATACTTGTTTCTTTTTGTTTTGGAGCAAAGCTCAGTTTTTATGTTTTTTTCATTTTTAGTCTGAAAAATAAACTCAAAGATAATTGTTCAATTTTATAAACGTACAATCTTTTTATTCGGAAATTTGATTAGTTTGATATTGATTTCAGATAATTTAAAAGGTTATGGGCCCATTCCCCAATATAAATTAGTTGGTTTCTGAATTGAATTTAGTTTATTTAAAATTCAACATTTTATTTAGTTTGAGAACATGGATTTTTCGAAACATATAAAACCTTTGGCTGGTGAAGCAGATTGGCCAATATGGAAACGGAAGATAAGGGATTTACTCGATTATCATGAAGGAGCAATAGACGTTATTGACGGGATATTGACGAAACCCGAAGCCTTAGAAGCAGGCGCTTCAGAAGCAGCAGTTAAGAAGCACAGCGAAATGAACAATTTCTTTCGGAAGGCAAATAGCTATGCAAAGTCCATGATCACAAGCTCAGTAACTGATGAGGTCTATCAGAAGATTATGGATCAAGAAACAGCTCGTGATACTTTGAAAGCGTTGCGTTTGCATTTCGAAGCAACTTCCAAGGATCAACTGTTCAAAATATGTACCGACCTTTTTGCATTTAACTGGAATACAAGCAATGATGTTTCCACGCATATTGCACAATTGAAGAGTTTATAGAATGAACTTAATAATGGACTCAAAGCCAAGAGTGAAAATATGCTTCCAGATATGATGTTGGTATGTAAGGTTTTACATATATTGCCAAGTTCATTTGAGAGATTCAAGTCAAGTTGGATGCTTCTTACCAAAAATGAACAAAAGACTTTCGATGAGTTAACAGTACAGCTATGCATGTACGAAAGAAATTTCAAAAAGAAGGATGAAGATGACAACTCAGTTCAAGAGGCGCTAGTTGTTAAATATGATTCAAGAAAACAAGAAAACTTACCAAGATCAAGAAATAAAAGAGAAGATATTTGTAATTTTTGCAAGAAAAAAGGACATTGGGTGCGAGATTGTAGGCGATGGATATCTGAAGGAAGACCAACCAAAGATAAGATGTTTAACAGAAGTACACACAATTTTGCTGACACCAACACATCTCGCATGTCCATACGTAACGATGTTTTTGCTACTGATTTCAAGACGACGGATTGGTGGGTTGATAACGGTTCAACAAGGCATGTTACCAACTGTTCAGACTGGTACGTTGATTTTGAAAATTTCTTCTGTTTCTCGTAATTTACTTTCCATATTAGCTGCTCAAGACAGAAATCAGAGAAGTGTTTTCAAGTCGACCACTAAGGAGTGTTGGCTTGATATCGATGGATAGATTGTTTTATATGGAAACCGTCAAGTGAATGGTCCTCTTTATAAGGCAGTAATCAAACCAATAGTATCGAAAAAGAATTTGCAGTTGAACGTAGCCGTTGGAGAAGACTCAACACTTCAACTTTACCATGAGCGATGGGGCCATCAAGACAAAAGACACGTCAAACAAATGATTGAGAAAGAATTTGGAATTAAAGTCAAGCTCGACGAAAAGATTTATGAGCTTTGTATCTACGGTAAAGCTCATAGACTTCCATTCGTAACAAGAAAAAAAGCGACAACACCTGGTGAGCTGATGTCTACAGACGTTTGTGGACCTTTCAGTGACTCATTTGGGAAGAAGAAATACCTTGTCATTTTTAAGGATAGTTTTACGAAGTTCCGATACGGATTTGCAATAGCACACAAATCAGAAGGTAAAGATGTTCTGAAGGAAGTGATTGCAAATGCCAAGATGTTAGGTAATCCCATCAAGGAACTACTGAGTGACAATGGTGGTGAGTTCATCAACTCTGAAATTAAGCAAATCCTACGATCAAATGGTATCACACAGAGACTTACAGCACCATATACGCCAGAGCAAAACGGTAGTTGTGAACGTGAAAACCGAACTATAGTTGAAATGGCAAGAACCTTTAAGTGTTCGAACAGTGAAGCTAATTTTCCAGACGCAATTTGGGCGGACTGACAAACACTGCTATTTATATCCTGAACAGGACAGAAAAGTCTTCAGTCGATGGTAAAAGCCCGTACGAATTGTGGATAGGGAAGAAGCCGAGGATAAAGCATTTGAGAATAATTGGATCCACATGTTACACCCACATTCCCATTCAGAAGAGACAGAAAATGGACAAAAAAGCAGTCAAAGGATTTCTTGTGGGATATGACGGTGATGAAAGATACCGAATCTTTATTCAAGATCAGAACAAGTTAGTTCTTTCAAGAGATGTGCAGTTTCAGGAAAACCCGATTATATGTGAAAATGCAGTTAAACTTCCCTTTCGAGATATCGTTCCAACAAGTTCGGAACAGGAAGAACGTCAAGAAAATCTTGCAAATCCCGAAAACGTTGAAGAAATAAGAGATGAAGAAATAACTATTGATTTAGAGAGTAGCATATATTCGGATGAGTACGAAACAGGGAGAGAAAGTAATTCCAGCTCCAGCCCAGATAGTGAAATAGAAAATCGCAATAAAACAGCAAAATACGAAGATGGATTTCTAAGAGATCGAAATACTATCAAGAAACCGCAGAAGTTTGAAGATTTTGTAATGGCAGCATGTGATTTTGTAGACTCTTCAACAGTTCCAGAAACTTTTCGAGAAGCCATCAACAGTAAAGAAAAATTTGAATGGAAGAAAGCTATGGAAAGAGAAATCCAGCCATTGAAAGAAAACCAAACATGGCAATTGACTTCGTTACCAAGAGGTGCTAAAGCAATACATTGCAAGTGGGTTTATTGTTTGAAGTTGCATGCAGATGGCACCATTTATCGATATAAGGCATGGCTTGTAGCAAAAGGATTTACTCAGCGAGAAGGTGTTGATTACAGTCAAACTTTTAGCCCCGTAGCAAAGTTGGGAATCATAATATCAGTTCTTAGCATTGCTGCAAGTGAACAGATGCATCTCATGCAGTTTGATGTATCAACAACCTTCTTGTATGCCTTGTAGCCTTCAAGATGCTGGAACATACGTTTTGGAAGTTTCATATCCAAACTAGGATTTCAGGCAAGTGATGCTGATCCTTGTTTGTATATGAGAGAAAGAAATGAAAAGAAAATAATACTTGTTCTCTACGTAGATGATGGACTTATTGCATCGGCTGATCCACAAGAGTTGAAGATTTTCATTGAAGAACTGAAAACCGAGTTGAAAATTACTTCAAAGAATGCATCGTACTTTCTTGGACTCGAAATAAAGCAAACAGAAAATGGATTAAAAATAGACCAAAAAGTGCACGCAAGAAAAATTTTGGAACGTTTCCAGTTCAGTCAGTGTAGAGCAATTTCAACTCCAATGGTGAAGAATTCAGAAACTTCGCAATCAGGGAAAGAAGAACCCAGTAAATTTCCATACAGGCAAGCAGTTGGTGCTCTGATGTATCTTATGGTAGGCACAAGACCTGATTTGGCTTACAGCGTTGGATTCCTTTCAAGATCCTTAGAAAATCCCACAAGAGAGAATATAACAAGAGTTAAAAGAGTTTTTCGTTACAAATCTGGAACTTTGGACTTAGGTATTGAATATCGAAAAGATTTTAAGAAAGGAATTCTAGAATGCTTTAGTGATGCAGATTTTGGTGGATGCAAAAGTATTGGAAGATCAACTTCTGGAGTTGTAATCAATTATGCAGGTGGAGCTATTTCCTGGCTTAGTCAAAGACAAGCAATGGTTGCAACATCCACAACAGAAGCCAAAATCGTAGCAGCAAACGAAGCAACAAAGGAAATAATTTGGCTGTGCAAATTATTCAATAGAATAATAGACTTGAGAGAAATTCCAATTCTTCAGGTAGATAACTCTGCGGCAGTAAGACTTGCTCAAAACCCAGAGTTTCATCGTAGAACAAAGCATATTGCAACGAAACATTTCTCCATCCGAGAAAAAGTAAATGAATCAAGTAGCAGACTAAACCAATTCCTTTGCCAAGACTTAAACTATTATGTAATCAAACGGGACTTTTTAGAGAATGTTAAGTATCAATTAACAAGGGAAAGTATTGAAACCAAGTTTTCTGTTAATGTTAATTTGATACTTGTTTCTTTTTGCACTTGTTACTTTAAGTTTCGAATCAAGTTTGTTTTTGAGCAAAGCTCAGTTTTTATGTTTTCTTCATTTTTTTAGTCTGAAAAATAAACTCAAAGATAATTGTTCAATTTTATAAACGTAAAATCTTTTTATTCGGAAATTTGATTAGTTTGATATTGATATCAGATAATTCAAAAGTTACAAGGGCCGTACTTATTTAAAAACGATTCTGGCCCGAACTTTACAGTCAATAGAGTCATGATTACTTACTTTTTCGTTTATAAATTGAACAACTCCATATGTTGTTCGGGAGCTGTTGTTTCAACAAGACAGCGCAACATGTCACATCTTTCGACCCCAAATTTATGTCTAAAAGGAAAGGTAACCGCAAAGTTTTACGTAACGGGCCCGTGAGTTGGCCTAGGAGATCTTGCGATTTAACGCTACTTGACTTTTTTCTGTCATTAGGCTTTGCCAAAAAGCCTAAAACGATTGACTACTTGGAGGACAACATTCGCCGGGTTATTGCCTATACGGCCTAATATATTGGAAAAAAGCATTGAAAATTGGACCTCCAGAAATCATATTTAGATTTTTTTTTTTCAAATAAAGCAAATTGCATATCAATTTGAAGAAATCACTTTTCTTTAATTCCATTTTTAAGTTTAAGATCTATAAAAAAACACCCTTTTTTAAAGGAAATAGAAATATACATTGTGCTTAGCTTCTATAAGCTATGCCGTTTTTTTATAAAATTTGACTTGAAAACTTAAATTTTTTAAATTTTGGTTCAGAAACGTTTTTCAAAAAAATTTAAAAAAGAATTTGTTCAGCAATTTTAAGATTTTGTGTGCTGAAACCAAAAAACTCGAACAAAATGATGAAACCGGGGAGATTCTTGGCCAATTTAGCTGCAAAGTATACAATCTCTTCTCAGATGCATTCTACATAGTACTGTCTCTTCGGGGTCTCAAGAGACGAGTCCCAGTAGAGACCGAGAGGAGACCGAGAGGAGACCTAGCGAAGACCGAGAGGAGGCCGACAATTTTATCTCAATTTTGAAAATCAAGAATATTAGTCTAACTTACAATGAAAGTCCGGAAGCCTTTTTTCTTTTATAAAAACCTTACTTTCCGAACCTACTATACCAAGTTGTTGTGATTGTTCTTTCGTTTATTTTAAATTAAAAAAAAAAGTTCATTTTTCCTTTTCTCTTTTGAGCAATTCTATTTAAAAATTGCAATAATTATACACATGTTCTACTCCAAATAGTCCATCCCATGTCTATTTTTGGACAAGAACATTTTATAAACGAAAATAAATTTTCTTGATTTCTTTTTTCAAAAATAAAACTTAACAAAAATACTAGAAAAAGAAAAAACAACTAAAAAACTTAACAAATGCATTTTGTATAACTTAAAAACGAGCTAATCAAGTTTCAGTGAAGAAAAAAATAAGCTAAAACTGATTTTTGGGAACGTGCGCGAGTTCAGGAGAAAAACGTATTAGTTTATTAATAGGTTTTGATATATGTATGTATGAAGCTATATTTTGCTGCTTCACCGGAGAGACACACATGAAAGTCTGTATTATTTTAGTGCGAGAAAACTGCACCCCAGCGACGAGCGACGACGCGACGTCAATGTGGACTCTACGACACGACACTATAGAACGATATTGACGACGACGACGACAGCGAAGATAAAACAAACGCAATTTTCCATTTTTATTTCGAACGTAAAATTTAAAATTTATAGAAGAATCACTTGCGGAAATTTTGATTAATATTCATTTCCATCATAATCAGTGTAGCAAAACAAAATGCAAATTATGTCTTCATTTTTGTTTTTTTTTTTTTTAATACTATCACTTACCTTTTTGAAAATATAAAAAAATGAAATAGGATTTGATAATGACTTTATATCCGAGGCACCCGATGAGGGGCCTTTCTTCAAGAGGGTTATCTAGTTTTCCTTAAATGAGAAAAAAGAAAGGAAAGGGTTTAATTTTGATTTATAATAATTAGAATATATTATTTTTTTGTGTAGGGGTGAAATTTTTTGGAATTTAAATTTAAGAAAGAAATGCTTTAAAATATTTGAAGCTGACAAAAAATTGTAAGTAAAATCTATGAAATAACGACTATAGAGCTAAATAATGTGCCCTAAGTTGACAGATTTTAGTTCAAAATTTATCAAAAAAAGCAGCATATAAACATAAAAGCATCATAAAACAACTTGTTTTATTTTGAATAGCCCGCTGTCACTTTTAAACATGTCATCTTTCGCTTTTTGAAAAGTAAAAACTATATCATTACCGAAAATGGAAAAAGCATTGAAGTTTTAAAAATTAACATCAAAAATTGTGAATATTTTACAACCACAAATTACAACGAATTTAAGCCTCTTTATAATTTTGAATATGCTAGTTATGTTACTGATATGGGCACCTCTTTGAAAGAGAATCCTAAAAAATTTTGAAAACTTGTAAACTTAAAGAAAAAATAAGATGGCTTTCCAGTTAACTTCACTAACAAGAACCTTTCATTAGATAAAACTGTTGATGCCTGTAACGCTTTCGCAACAAATTTCCGTGAATCATTTGTTAATAGCCCTTAAGAAGTTGATGAAGTATATTTTCATAATTTTTACTCCTTTTCGCAAACTAGCTGTAGTCACATCCATCCCTGTGCTACAGAGCACGGTCCTTGATCTTTTATCCGCCTTGAACGATGACTGCTCATCCGGTCCCGATGGTATTCCCCCGATAGTATTAAAAAAGTGTAGTAATACTTTAGTTGAACCCCTTACGTTCTTATTCAAACTTTTTCTAAAAACAGGCAAATTTCCCAGTGTATGAAAGAAGTCATTTCTAACACCAATTTTCAAGAAAGGTAACAGAGTGGATATAACAAACTGTAGGCTCATTGCAAAGCTTTCTTCCATTCCTAAATTGTTTGAACAAGTTGTTTGTGAAAGTGTAACATTTTTTAGTAAAAATCTCATTTACTAAAAGCAACATGGTTTTGTGAGATAAATATCAACCGTTACAAATCTCCTCAAATCCTTAAACATATGTTCAAACGCTTTAGAACAAGGTTATGAAGTTGACTGTGTATACACTGACTTTTCTAAAGCTTTTGACCAACTTAGCCACGGAATTATTTTATTTAAACTTAAAGCTCTTGGTTTTCCACCATTTTTCTTAGCTTGGATCAAATCATACCTTGAAAACAGATCCTATGAGGTAAAATTTAGAAATTTTCATTCTGAACCTTTCGTTGCTCAATCTGGTGTTCCCCATGGAAGCCATCTTGGTTCTTTTCTGTTCATCCTGTCTATTAACGACGTATCGTCTTGTCTACGCTCAAGTGAAGTTCTTATTTTTGCTGATGACATGAAAATTTTTAAGATTATAAAGTCCACCCATGATCGTATCCTTTTACAAGCCGACATTGATACGAGTAGTTTCACATTTTGGTGTGGGAAAAATAGCCTTGCCCTCAACCCTTTAAATGAATCGTTAGTGTATTTGACTATTGTATATCACAGCAAAAACTCTGTCGCGTCTCCACATTTAAAGATTGAGGTGTTCATTTCTGTTCGAACTTAGAATTTACACATCACATTAATTTTATTGGTAATAAAGCAAGTTCTATACAAAGGAGTTCAATGATCCCTATGTTGCTCTTTCTTTGTACAATTGTCATGTTCGTCCTCATCTTGAATATGCTTCGCAGGTATGGACTCATTATTACGAAATTCATAGAAAACGTATTAAATCAATTCAACATAATTCCATTCGAATTGCCCTAAAGGGTCTTCCTTGGGATGATCCTTATGATCTGCCACCCTATGAACATCGTATTCTGCTTCTTCAAATGCAATCTCTCCATCAAATGCGTGTTAATAATGACTTATTATTTCTTCATCAACCCATTTTTTGTGAAATTGATGCAGCTTATTTGCTATCTTGTGTACATTTGAATTACCAAGGCGGAACTCATTACCTATATTCATTTTTTTTTTCCATAGAACTAACTATAGGAAGAATGAAGCTTTAAGTCGAATGAGCATTTTATATAACTTAAACTGTTCATCGATAGACTTAAATCTATATAAGGTGGGATAAAAATCATTGTTTAGAACCAGTGCTCCACTATCGTAAGCGTCTTTATTTTATTTTTTATTCTGTAATAGTTCATGTTAATTGTCTTTTGTATTTTGTGCGTGTGTTAGGCTTTAATTGTATTATTTTCTTACTAACAGCTAACACATGAACTTATGATGAGTCCATGATCGTAGTTTGAAGCTTGCTTTAAGCTAACTACTTTCTGAAAATTCTGAAGTGTAAAAAAAAACACATTTTGGGAAACTAACGCACTTTGGGTCGTAATGAAAATTTCTCTTCGGTCTTTGGAATTAGGCATTTTACAAACGACGCCAAACAGTATTTTGCATAACGACTTAGTTCTTAAAGCTTTTAACATAAAGGTCGTATAAACACGCTAAAGTTTACAAAGAGTATGTTTTAACGTACAAAATTATTTTTTTTTTGTTTCAAAATTCGATAATTCAAAAACGAAATTTAATGAAAATTTAAAAAATACATATATGGGTGATTATACAAAAGTTGGGTAACTTTTGAGGATATTTTGTTTACGATAGTCTTTAAATCAAACTTTTATAAATTCGGGTGTATATTTATAGCTAATCTAATTAATATATTGTTCCCAATCGGGCCAGTCACTTTTTTGAGTACATATTGTAAGATATTTAAAAATTTCAGAATTTGACTGCCAGAGGACTGACGAGTATACACAGTTTTGAAAGTAGATATTATAATGAAATTTAATACAAATTAGTAAAAATCTCTTAGGATTTAATAATGATCACTTAAAATCACTAAGTAACAATTAAAAATAATTATTAATATGTAATACTAGGAAAAAATACTACATCAGTTTTCAAAACAGACTTTTGACATTTAACGTAACGTTTTTCACTTATGTTTTACTACTTTCACATAGTTTTACTAAATATTTCAAAGTAATCAACAAACAATATAAACAAAATCTAACAATATTCATCTTAAAATTACTGATCAAGAAATGAAGAACAATATCAATTTACCTGACACAGGACTGACGCCATAGGACTGACGAAAAAGACGAAATTTGAGATTATAATCTGGACTAATGTTTTTTTTTTTTGTAATTTTTTGTAATTTAAAATTCAAAGTTGGATTTGACAGTGAGTCGGAGATATTTCGCACGAATTTCAAATTTAAAAAAGAGGCTGGGATGCGACCCACACTGATAACTTCCCATCCCGTCTATCGATTTGTCTTGCTTAAAAGTTTGTCTAAATGTATCAATTCTTACCAAATTTGCGTTCTATTTTTTGTAGATTTTATTTTTTTTATGAAAAAACGGACTGTTGGATTTTTATAAAAAAATTATTGAATACCTATATAAAACAATATTTTCTGTGAAATAAAATAAGTTTGAAGCCAATATTTTTAATTTTTGAAAAGCTATTTGAGCCGAAAATCAATTTTTACCAACTTTTATTAATTTTTTTGTTTAGGTTTTTATTTTTTGTAAAAAAACTGTCAATTCGATTTTTCTCAAAATTTTTCCTAATGTTGAAAACAATATTTCTTATAAGTTAAAATTAGTTAGAAGCCATAATCTCAAATTTTTGAAAAGATATTTAAGTCGAAAATCAATTTTTACCAACTTTTGTTAAATTTTTTTTTCGGTTTTTAATTTTTTGTAAAAAAACTGTCAGTTCTATTTTTTTCAAAATTTTACTAAATGTTGAAAACAATATTTTTTGAAAGATAAAAGTAGCTTAAAGCCAATATCTCATAGTCTTGAAAAGATATTTGAGTCAAAACTCAATTTTTACCAACTTTTTTTTTAGGTTATTATTTTTTGTAAAAAAACTGTCAATTCGATTTTTCTCAAAATTTTATCAGATGTCAAAAACATTATTCTTCGTTGCACAAAATTGTTTTGGAGATGAAATCATATTTTAGTCGTAAAATTTTCGAAGTGACAAATTTTTTTTTTAGTTTTTTTTTAGTTTTTTTGATTTATAAAAAAAACCGTTAACTGAATTTTTTTCCAAAAATATAATTGTTTTGTATCACATTACAATATATAACATACAATTTAATTCAAGTCTCTAGCGTCATTGGTTCATGAGATATTTAGGGTTAACCAAAATTTTCACCTTTTTTTTAAACTGCTATGGTAAAAAAACCACCCACGCAATTTTCTTGAGAGCCCTTTCTGTATCTTTCTGCCTTATTATCTGTATAACAAAATTTATTTGAAGTCGATATCTCTTCTGGTTCTTGAGCTATGGACGACGAAAAAATCGTCGCGAACGTACGGACGTACGGACGTACAGACGTACGGACGTACGTACACACGCACGCACAGACATCTTTCTAAAAATCTTTTATTTCGACTCTAGGGACCTTGAAACGTCGAGAAATGTCAAAATTTTCAATTTGTCAAATCGGACCCATTACAATAACTTCCTATGGGAAGTTAATAACACACAAGGGACTGACGAATGAAACTGAACACAAAATTTCTTATTTTTTTAAATAAAGTGGAGAACACTGCATTATGAAAGTTGTAGTATATATTAAACTATATACATCGCAGATTGTATTAAATTAATAAGTTTTCTCAAATCAATGATAAAGTTTAATAGACAGTCACTTAATGGTTGGTTTTCAGGGTTGTACCATGCCAGAGGACTGACGTTTTAAGAACTAATTGTGTTCTTTTAATAACTTGTATTCAAAATGAAGAACTGAAATTGGGTGTATAAATAAAGGTCTTTCCATTGTTTTAAAATAAATTGTAATCTCAATAAAATATAATAAGACTTTGTATATATTGGTTGATGACATCGAGTTACCCAACTTTTGTATAATCACCCATATGTACATATATAAATAAGCTCTAAAAAACTGCATACTAAAAATATTTTTAAACTAAAATTGAAAAATTGTATGCATACAAAATTTAGTAAATCAAGGATTTTTTAAGAAAAACTAATTTTATTAGTAAGTTTTTTAATGTTTAAATTATAAAATATTAGTTCTACATACTCGTATTTGTAACCAGAGTCTTTGGATACGTGCACCTTATTTTTTTATTCGTCTGGTCTCACTTCAACTTCAGTAGTACTGTCAAGTACAGAAATTCGTTCTTTAGCCGTACTACGCGAATGTGGAATGCCTTACCACACTCTGTTTTTCCCAGCCATTGCAATATTCAAGAATTCAAAACCAATGTGCACCGATACCTCCTTTCAACCCCTCTCTCCCTTCCCTAGTGCTCACATTGTGTCTTTACATAATAAGGGTAGTAATATCCATTTGAGTGTAATATCCAAAAAAAATTGAGCATAAATCGAGTGACATCTGTCAAAAAGTCAAACTCCCTGAAAACTATTGACAGAATGAAAACTTTATTGTTTTTGGTATGCAGTTTTTATTGCATAATGGGACATATTGCACTTCTCGAAATATGTCCCATTATTCACAGAAAAATTCGAATTTTGCATCATTTAACAGTACAGTGTTGCCAGCTGAAAAAAAAATAAAACAATTTGACAGCTGACAGTTCGAGGTAACTAAAATCGGAGCACTATACCAAAGATCAAAGTATTTTCGTTATTGAGTAATATTTCTAAGTGGATGATGATTTTTTTTAACAAACTCGTCCTGAAAGATTTTATTTTCATTTTGATGGCTTCGTTAGTCGTCAAAACTGTCACATGTTGGGTTTAAAAAGGTACAAGTAATTGTTGAGAAACAAATTCCTCCACAATGCATGTCTTTTTGGTGAAGTTCTGGTAAAAATATGCAGCTGGTTTTGTGCCTTAATTAAAAGAAATGGTTGTGAAAACAATGTGATTTTAAAAAGATGGTGTCTCATTCGATACTGTTGAAATACAGCATGAGCTATTTCCCAATCGTGTAACTAGACGTTTTTGGAATCAAAATTCAACGGAATGGTTGTGGTGGCCATTTATTTCACCTCATATTCTATAGGTAACCCCGATCTTTATTCTCTATGAAACAATAAATAAAAACAGGATTTCTAGTTAAAAATCTGTATTTTCAAGTATTATAAAATACATACATACATAATGTTTCGTAACGTTATTAAAGATTTTTACGAAAAATACATATATTGTTCTATTCCATTTAATATTTATATTCAATTCATTAAAACGAAAGACTTTTTTTCTGCGTCCAAAATCTGCACTGAAATTTGTTTTGTTGAGATCAACTTTCATTTCATTTTCTTAAAATTTGCCTTCTATGATATTTTTTAAATACTTACTGACGTTCAATTCCTTGACGAAGTTTTAAAATAAATTAAAAAAAAGTAATTCTCGGTCTATTTTTGAACATTTGTTTTGAAAATATTTAGAACAAGAGTATTGCTGCACATTTAACGATTTATTCAGAACTCAGTTCGCTGCAATTTCATTTTGGAATCAAGTGTAAATATCCTGTGTACATTATATGAATGAGACAAATTGTGTCTTAGCAGATTTAGCCATCAGCTTACTGTCTAGATGCAGCAACAGCAGGTATTAAAATCTACTTGGGTTTATTTTTGAATCTGACAAATTGTCCATATCGTCCAAAACGACAATTGGCTTTTTGAGAGTGACATATAGGGTCATTCAACACCTTTATCTGGTCATAATGTCCAAGGAAATATTGAGTATTTGAGGTTGGATGTTATTTCTCGGCATACTGTCCAATGCCCTTAAAACATGCCATAATATCGAGTGATTTTTTAAGAGCTTGAGAACTTTTTTTTAAAAAAAAAACGCATAAAATTTGCAAAATCTCATCGATTCTTTATTTGAAACGTTAGATTGGTCCATGACATTTACTTTTGAAGATAATTTCATTTAAATGTTGACCGCGGCTGCGTCTTAGGTGGTCCATTCGGAAAGTCCAATTTTGGGTAACTTTTTCGAGCATTTCGGCTGGAATAGTCCGAATTTCTTCGGAAATGTTGTCTTCCAAAGCTGGAATAGTTGCTGGCTTATTTGTGTAGACTTTAGACTTGACGTAGCCCCACAAAAAATAGTCTAAAGGCGTCAAATCGCATGATCTTGGTGGTCAACTTACCGGTCCATTCCTTGAGATGAATTGTTCTCCGAAGTTTTCCCTCAAAATGGCCATAGAATCGCGAGCTGTGTGGCATGTAGCGCCATCTTGTTGAAACCACATGTCAACCAAGTTCAGTTCTTCCATTTTTGGCAACAAAAAGTTTGTTAGCATTGAACGATAGCGATCGCTATTCACCGTAACGTTGCGTCCAACAGCATCTTTGAAAAAATACGGTCCAATGATTCCACCAGCGTACAAACCACACCAAACAGTGCATTTTTCGGGATGCATGGGCAGTTCTTGAACGGCTTCTGGTTGCTCTTCACTCCAAATGCGGCAATTTTGCTTATTTACGTAGCCATTCAACCAGAAATGAGCCTCATCGCTGAACAAAATTTGTCGATAAAAAAGCGCGAAACACATTTCGAACCGAACACTGATTTTGGTAATAAAATTCAATGATTTGCAAGCGTTATTCATGATGAAATGTCAAAGCATACTGAGCATCTTTCTCTTTGACACCATGTCTGAAATCCCGCGTGATCTGTCAAATACTAATGCATGAAAATCCTAACCTCAAAAAAATCACCCATTATTTTACATTATAGTACCCGTGGCGTTATTGTTAGTGCGTAGAACTGTTATGCCAGAGGTTTTGGGTTCAATCCTTGTCTGAGCCAACTCAACTTTTTTCAAGGGTACTGCGAGAAAATGACAAATCCTAGAAGCGTAATTCTTGTCATAAAAAGTTCTTTCTCAAATTCTTAGGCCCCTTCTATCCCTACACGCACACAGAAATGATTGAGAATTGTACGTAACCATAGCCATAGTTCCCAACGAACTGTTGCGCCACCTAATTTATTATTATTATCATTGCAAATTTAATATCTTTTTGGTCTGCTTTTTATTTCTTAATCTATTTTAATGTTAAATAAAAGTAGTTTTAAAAAGTAAAAACATTGCTAAACCAAGTTCTTAAACCCTTCACAGGGCCGGATTTAGGGGAGGGCAACCGGGGCGGAAGCCCGGGGCCTCCACAAACGGGGGGACCCCACAATAGAGACTTCGGAAAATGTTTGTTTTAAATTCCAACTAGTAAACATTAGTAAACAACTTTTCCTTTGATATGTATTTTTGTTTGCTCTTTTACCTTTACCTACAGCCTACAGTACTTTGTACATATGTATATGATTATTTTATTATATTAATCTTAAATAACAGAAATCATTGATCTACATATATTTGTTCACTCCAATCAGGCAATCAGTGAAATCAAATGGCCCTGTTAAGAAGCACTTCCAATTCACTACCCATCTTGAGGGAGTACCCCAATCGCTTAATGGCTGAGTGTCCGCAACCTCGTAGGTTGGGTATTCGATTCCGTGTCTCTAAAATTTTTTTTTCTTATATATACAATACATATATGTATGTACACATACATTAATTGCTGTATATGAAGAATCGGTGTTCTTAAATTCTTGAAAAAATCAATTATTATTCACTAATTGGTAATTTGTTTCATATTTCTTTATGCAGTCAGGTATACAGTTTGATAAACAAATAATTATTATTGTAACACAATTAAATGCCATCAATTATTCAAGAACTTTACTGCATGCAAGAAATTGAAAAAAATCATAGTCGGTCAATAGTAATTTATTTGTATAATTATTGAAGAATATCGATTTCGATTGTCTTACAAAATCCACCTCATTGTGACAAGCTCGAAAATCAAAATTTCAGAGCTACATTCCCAAACATCGAAATTGCATTGAGAATGTATTTGGTTTAGATGGTAACAAATTGCATTGGAGCGCGCTCATGTTCAAAAGTGAAAATGATAAAAATAGGCTTCGAACCACGATGGGACAAAACCGTCTATCGAAGCTTTCTCTCCTAAACATTGAAAGCGATTTACTCCGAGAACTGGATTTCAACGAAATCATCAACGATTTTTCGGCGAAAAAAGCTCGAAAGGTTCCGTTCGTTAACCCTAAAATTTAATTTCAGATAATTCTTTTTTCCCTGTTTGTTCAATACTAAAGGAATCTACTTGGTTTCACAATAAATTGTTTATTGAAAAACTCGAGTGAATAAAAATGGTTTACTTTATGTATTTCGAAAATAATTTGGGGTGAGGGGGCCTCCTCTCCTTTATTGCCCGAGGCCTCTGGACCTCTAAATCCGGCCCTGACCCTTCAACTTGAGGTTCTTATAAATCGAAGTTTTAAACTCACACTTATATCAAAATCAGAGTTATAACGCTTAAGAACTTCAAGAAATAAACGAGTTTAAGAGATTAGAACTTTGTCAAGAAATAGGCCGACAGAGTTTCAAAAAATGATTTCTTTCAATTCACATTGTTATAATTTCTCATTTTGTACGAAATCTAGAACTTCATCAAACCCTGACTGCTGCTAAATATTTTATCAAAATTAAATTTCTGTTGATTGAATAATATGCAGGTACTCGAATTTAAATTGACAGAACAATTTTATTAGAACTTAGGGAGTTTTACATTCTTGTATACCTTATTCCTTAAACCTTTAATCGATTAAAAAATACATGAACGTTGATTAAAAACAGTTAATTAAAGCCCGAGAGAGTGAACATAACTAATGTATAATATGAATTCATATACATACTTATGTAGGTATGTAAGCCTAGACCTGGAGGCGTTATTGGGTGTTATAACATTTCTTTTAGCCTTAAGAGGTATTAGAATCAACGTGTTTCTTTTCAATTGAGTATTGAATTCTCTGGAAAATCATTTTTTTTTTATTTACGTAAGTAAAAAGTTGATCAAATATAAATTACTTTGAATTAAAGGTGGTGGTGGTAACCTTCCATGAACCCTGCAAAATTTCAAGGAATGCAAGAAATAGTGGGTTTGGGTTGAAGTACTGTATTTAAAATACTGTATTTTAAAATAATGTATATTTCAAAATACTGTATGATCAAAATACTGCATCTTAAAATTCTGTATATCAAAATTCTATATTTCAAAATGCTGTAAATAAGGCTGAAAAATAAAAATCATGTTGACAATGTAAAAAATGCCCACTTTTCTACATTATCAAAACGATTTTTATTTTTTAGTCTTATTTACAGCATTTTGAAATACAGAATTTTGAAAACAGAATACTTTTTTTTTACGAAAGCATCATAATAATTTTTAATTAGTTCTAATATACTTCGGGGAGAGTACGATAACTTTGGCGACAAAGTTTAATGACGGATTTGTATAGAACAGTTTAAAACAAGCATTTTTTACTATGGGAGGGGGGGTCTATCTCCCCCCTTTTAGGCGGTAGGGGCAATTTAAAAAAATATGTACATTAAATGGAAAAAAATAATTAAATTTATAAATCAAATCAAAACTATGCATAGTTTTTGAAAAAAATTGTTTTAAACTAAAAATTTATGCAAAAAAAATTAAAAAAAAAGGTTTAAAGTGTAGTTTTTCAAAACTTTCAAATTATCTACTGTTTTTTTTTTAGAATTCATTGCTCTTATTTGTTTTTGATCAAAAACTGAAAACTAGATGACTTTATGTCTTCTAGTTCTTGAGAAAATTGAAAATTACCAAAAAAAATATTTTAATTAAATTACTTTTTCCTTGCTTAAGTATTGTAGTTTTATTTTGATAGTAATAATCGAATATGGATTAAGATACACCTAGGGTAAATTAATTTTTCTTAAATCCAGCTTATTTAAATGCAAAAGAAACTTTGCATGCACCCCATCTTGCACCCACCGAACCCTGCCCTCCCTACCCTGCACGCACTCCAACTTGCACCCACCCCAAATCCTATAGTGTTTCCAAGCAGGGGGGTTGCAGGGGGGCAGCATGCCCCCCCCCTTACAGATCCCACTGTTGCATACACCCAAACTCGCACACACCTTACTGTTGCATACACCCAAACTCGCACCTACCATTGTTACTATCAAAATAAGACCACTCAAGCAAAAAAAAAGAATTAAATTAAAATAGTAGTTGTGGTTATTTTCAATTTTCTCAAAAACTAAAAGACATAAAATCATCTAGTTTTCAGTTTTTGATCAAAAACAAATAAGAGCAATAAATTCTGAAATAAAAACAATGGTAGATAATCTTGAAGAAGTGAAGTATCACCGTTATTTTTTAATTATTTTCTTCCATTTTAAATAATAATTTTTTTAAATTGCCCCTACCACCTAAACGGGGGGAGATAGACCCCCCTCCCATAGTAAAAAATGCTTGTATTAAGCCCCTCTACCAAAAACCGTTATTATATCTTGGCGCCAAAGTTATCGTACTCGTGCCTATACTTCCCTTGAACAATAACATATGCTCTACCCCCAACTGCAAACCAAAAGGCTCTGCGAGCTCTCGTTTCGGAAAAATTCGTCAAAAATTAAAATTACAGAATTTCGACCCAGCCCATCACAAATCATCTTTCGGTTGGTCTATTTCCTCAACCAAGCCTCCAAACAAGATGCGGTTTTCACTATAATACAGAGCATCGACCGCCTATCAATTGCACCAAACTTATTGATCTTACAAAACTTCCAGTATTATACAATATTATGAGACACAGTATTTTAAATTTACAGTATTTTGAAATACAGAATATTAACCATACAGTATCGTACAGTATCGTACAGTATCATACAGAATTTTGACAATACAGTATTTTAAAATACAACATTTCGACCCGCTCCCAGAAATAGTTAATAATTTTGAATATTTTAACTGAACTATATTTAAGTTTCTCTGATTTATTTCGGATATTATCTTTTCTTCGTCACCACGGATTGTAAGAAAAAAAAAACATAAACAAAACAACTCCATTTCGCATTGTGATGATTAATTTATCAAAAATTGCATTGCACAAGGAAAAAAACAAAACAAAAACCTTAACTAATTGGAAGGAAATTTATTTGTAAAAAAAAAAAAAAAAAAAAAATTGGCAGAATTTCAAATGCGTGTATCGAACATACATATACGACAACACTATAATTGAAAAACTTAAAATAAATTTATCAAAAATTCTCTTTGCTCTGACTTAATGAATAAAATCGTGTGCCATGCCAATTCTCACTGTGGCCGTTCAGGTGATAAATTTGAGGTCATAATCACATTGATTGAGAATTTGTTGTATCCTTCAATGCATCACCATCACAATCGCCATCATTATCATTGTCAAGAGACATTATTTTTGTGTTCGCCAAACTTTTGTTTATAAAATGAATAAATTTATTTAAAAGCATCAGGTATTAATTTGTTATTGTAATTATCTAACAAGACAAAATATTTGTATTCTCTTGAAATTTAAAAATTATGTTCATAGAAAGATTGAAGTGTCACAGTCTTTTATTATTATAAAAACAAAGAATATTTTTGTTTTCTATAAAAATTATAACATATTATTCATTTTGATGGATTTTGTTCCGATTTTTTGTTTGTAATTGAAATCCGTTTTTCGTAAAATAAATTCAAATAAAGCAAAATTCATTGAACCTGCAATGACTCAAAGAAAAAACATTAATCTTAAAAAATATTTAAACATTCAAAAAATTCATCGAATTCATGAAAGAAATAAAATGCACGACTGGGTCGCACGAACTTGCTCCTGTATGCAAAGAGTCTGTTTAAAAAAGCACCTATATAAGATTTAAAATTATACCTTTAAAACAAGTTTGTCTTCAAAGATTTAAATGCTATTCGATTTGTCAAAAAAACCGCGCGATTCATCCCAAGACACAACTCATCCTAGGACAACTCATCCCGGAAATGAATTGGTATTTACAATAGTTATAGTTATAAACAATACATACATATATACCAAATGCATTATCTAATTTGGATAAAAGATAGTAATCAGCCCTATCATGAATTCCATCGTAGTCGGAATTTTTACGAATCCCGAAAAAATGTATCATGAAATCCGTTCGTAATGCAAAATTGTATGAGATTTTCCACTACGAACGGATTTCATGATACAGTTTTTCGGGATTCGTAAAAATTTCCGATTACGATGGAATTCATGATAGGGCTGAGGGCTGAATATAATAAAAGTTTTTTCAATGCAATGCGCTCTTTCGGGCTCACGCACAGGATTTGATCTGGTGAGATGGGAGGGGATTACATTTAATGCAGTTAAAATAATTTAAAAAAAAACTTTATCTGAAAAATAAGTTTGTCTTCAAAAATTTAGATGCCATTTTATAAATCAAAAAACCCTTGATTTTTCAAAAAAAATGTTTGATAATCGTTAGAGCGGTTTTTTTTAAATTAATTTTTTATATATAAAATTTTTAAATTTTGTTCTAAAAATATTTTTGGTATGCAGTTGTTTAGTGATTGTAAATATACGCTCTACATTTGAATTTCGTAAAAAAATGTTGACCCGTTTTTGAGATATAGAATTTTGAAAAAAAAATCAATATTTTTTTAAAAATCCAAACAATAAAAAATTTCACTTTTGATAATCAAATATTGTTAAGGCAATATAAGAGATTATTCAGAAAAAAAATTATTGAAATCGGTTGATAAGTTGCTGAGAAAATTAAGAAACAAAATAACGGTTCTATGAGCGGTACCTTTCCTGAGCAATACAAAAATATGTTTTTCTTATGAAAAGAAGCCAAGTTTAAAAATAAAATTTTAGAGAAACTTTAAAAAAAATCTATCGGTTTGTTTTTGAGAAAATTCGAATTTTCGTTTTATGACCAAAAAAATTGTATGGGGGCCACTGTTAGTTTTGGTCCTAAAAAAAAATGAAAAAAAAGCCTAACGCGAATCTGCTGAAAACCTTAACTTCCAAGTTTGAACTCAATCGACCCAATGGTTTAGGCTGTAGGAGCGTGGACAGACAGACAAAACAGACCGGACGGAATCGCGGGACCCACTTTTTTCGACTTCTCTACCATCGTAATATCATGTTTGATTAAAATCTCGAGTTCGAAATTTTGCACGAATGCAAAACTTGCCATATAGTTCCTATATGTCGCAAGTAAAAATAAATTTTGGATGACAATTTCGATAAGTTCCACAAAAAATTCCTTTTAGAATTTGATTGCAGACTTTCAGGAGCAAATGTTTAATTTAATTACATGAGCTTTTTCTGTTTTTGTCTTGTTTTAAAATAAGAAAATTACCTGTCCCCGATCGAGCTTTCAAAAGTTAAAATTCTCAAATGTTTATATTCGTATGTAGTTAAAAATAAATATTCTATATATTTTTTATTTATAAGATAGCAACAATATTGTTTTTTTTTTAATTATTGGTTCTTCTTTTTGATGAGAAATTATTTATTCTATTTTTTTATGCTTTCAAGTTAAAAACGTATTTAGATTACAGGACAAAAGTAGTTTATTTTTTAAAATAATATATTTACGTTTTCTAAAGTTTTCATGTGCATAAATAAACAGCTTAATAATTTACGTTTGTAAAGATCTAAAACGCATGGTTATTTCGCATTGGAAATTAATTTTTTTTTAAACATGTAATGTAATGTAATTATTCTTCTTCATGTGTCAGTCGTATTTCAGAATTTTTGAAAAATTAAATGAGAATTCGTAATATGCCAAGATCATTTACCTTGAACCCAAGGCTCTTGGAAACGTATAAGTATGCTTAAAATTTTATTGAACAGTTGATAAAAATGTATAAATGTACATAATGTATGTACATTAGATGAATTTTCATGTCTAAAAGATTCGTAGTCTCTAACATTAACATTGTAAAGTTGAACAATGATAGTGGAAATAGACTTTTGGACTTTTTGGAACTACGAGTATGTAAATCAGAACTTCACAAGAAGGACCTCAACAGAAAATTCAGACAATTTTTAGAGCGTTAGATTTTACAAAGATCTAAAATGTAGGGCTACTACTAAAATTTCCAAAAACTGACTGAGAAATAAATATTTATTGTGAAAAATGTAGATAAACATGGGGTTGGGTTCGAAATCCTGTATGGATCATAATACTGTATTTAAAATACTGTATCTCAAAACACTGTATTTCAAAATACTGTATGTACAAAATACTGTATGATCAAAATACTGTAGCTCAAAATTCTGTATCTTAAAATTCTGTATACCAAAATTCTGTATTTCAAAATGCTGTAAATAGGCTGACAAATACAAATCGTTTTGATAATGTAAAAAAGTGCGCACTTTTTTACATTATCAAAACGATTTGTATTTGTCAGCCTATTTACAGCGTTGGAATACAGAATTTTAAAAACAGATTACTTTTATAAGGAATAAATCATAATATTTTTAATTGGAAAATGTTCTAATATACTTCCCTTGAACAATAACATATGATAATTCATAAGTCTTTGAATTAATAAAAAAAAAATAAATAAATGGTATCTTCGCCTTATTTTCTCTTCTCATTTTCTTCTCATTGATTGTTATATCCCTCACAGTTGTATGTGAATTGTTGTTATGACAATCAACAATTCCGTAAACAATTACACCAAACTTATTGATCTGTCAAAACTTCCACGTGTTCGTTCATTTCGTTGATATTTAAAAGCTAATGTAAATTTAAAAATTAAGTGAAATTTGGAGTTGCAATAAATGATATAATGTATGTACATATAATGTACATACATATGTAAATCGCGTTCTGCTTTTGTTGTTCTCTATAATGGAAGCTTAAGAGCGGAATTTTGCAAAAATACAGTATTTTTAGATAATGTTTTGCTCATACAGCATTTGGAGAAGAAGAATTTTGAGATACAGTATTATCAGATACAGTATTTTGACAACACAGCATTTTGAGATACAGTATATTAACGATACAGTATTATGAATATACAGTATCATACAGTATGATGCAGAATTTTAACCATACAGTATTTTAAAATACAGCATTTCGAGCCGCTCCCTAAACATGTCGTTGATAACGGGTGTTTTTTTTAGTAGTATGGTTTTCAATCTGGCAATACCTACATACTTTTTTTCGGAGTTAGTCTTTTTTACAACTGTAACTTAATTTGTACAATCAGGTTGATTTCCATTTTATAATGAATAGACTTACTCCTGAACCACGTTTGGAAACCGTGCAAATTTACCGAATTTAAAAAAAAAACATGGTTCAATCTATGGTTAGGTTAGGTTATAGTGGCTGTCCAAGATGGAAACGGACGCACTTAGGCCAGTTTAATGGCACATTGTGATACCACATGAATCTTGAGGTTACTTCCTAAGCTCAATGCAACCAGTTTGAGTCTCTTACGAAACGTGAGAGGCTGATTATGCCGATATGATTTAGATCGTTTAGATCGTTTAGATCGTTAAAGAAGAATTCTCCTAGGTAATTCTTGCGTTTTCGAGCCAGAGCAGGGCATGTGCAGAGAAGATGAAGAATTGTTTCTTCCTCTTCCTCGTCCATACAGCTTCTGCAGAAATCATTTGAGAATACGCCTAATCTCGTGGCGTGCTTTCCTATTAGACAGTGTCCGGTTATGACACCTATTATCGAGCTAATATGTGATCTGCTTAGAGAGAGCAAGCACCTTGAACGTTTTAAATCCAGTGTTGGCCAGATGTTTTTTGTGACTTGACACGTGGTGATGTTGTTCCACCTGGTGCCTGCCCTCCTCACAGCGTCTTGCATTAGCAAAAGTTTACAAGTAGCGATTGGTATGCCAGTACGTGCCAAACGTGGTAGGATGGGCTGTACTCCGTTCCTGGCGAGTTCATCTGCCTTACAGTTACCTGCAATGTCTCTATGGCCCGGCACCCAGCAAAGGTGAATATTAAACTGTTGTGCCATCTCCATTAGAGATGATCGACAGTTATGGATTGTTATCGAGTTTGTAGAGACAGAATCCAGAGATTTGATAGCGGCCTGACTATCTGAGAAAATACGGATATCAGATGTTGATATCACGTTTTCTTTAAGCCAGGACAAGACTTCTTTTATCGCCAAAAGTTCCGCTTGGAACACGCGACAATGATTGGGAAGGCGGAATGGGAGACTTAATTTCAGTCGTTCAGAGTACACACCTCCACCAACCCCTTCTTTTGTTTTTGACCCATCTGTATAGAAAAAATCAATCTATTAATTAATTAATTTATTGATGGAAACATTTTTTGCAAGCGCAATATCTCGCGTCGCACAGTGCGTCGTCGTCGATTGTATGGACGAAGTGAACAAAATTCAATTTTTTGAAAGTAACGTATATAAGCAAACAAATTTGTTTGGTAATTAAATAAATAGCGTATTTCACTTAAGATAAGACATTTTTACGCCCCCTGCCACGCCCACTTTTACCAAAAGTTAATTAGATGAAAACTTTTCGTACAAAAGTGATTACAAGTATTAAAACGGTGGTAAATTAAAAAGTTAGATATAAATATAATGCAAAATCCTCCCACTGATTTAGATGTAACAAAAGTTATAATACGGATATTGAACAACCACAAAATATATAAGAATAAAAGATTTTCTGAAGTATGTACGTAAGGGACAATTTTATTGCTTGCATAAATAATAATTTTATTATAAAACAAGTCCATTATTGAAGAAAATTAAGAACTATTCCGACGAAAGATAACTATAAGAGTTTTCAAGAGGAGTTGATGAAGATGATACATTTAAAATTTTTTCACCCCCCTTGATATAAGACCCGATATCATTCTGGTCCGCTTTCGAAAGCCTTGTATCGGTTTTTCTCATATTTGATATGAAAGGATCAGACTTCAAAAGTAAATTGGTAAAACATCTTCACTTGTATTGACCCGGGATAATTTTCTCGTATGAGAAAGGCGATTTCGGCGGAACTCCTTATGACTTGCTTCTAAAGCTTCTTTAAAAAGCTGTCCTATAGGTATTGCAAAAGATGAAATTATGTCTGGACCATGTATCAGTAGCTTATGTACACTTATATGCATATATGTAGTACCAGTTTTAGAGCTTCAGTTATTTTTCTTTAACTTCGGAAAGCAATTCAGAAAATTTGTTTACATCAACAGAAAATCCTGACCCCAAGAACTGAAAATTTATATGTGTATATGATGTTCATTAAGTCCTGTTATTTCGGAAGTTATTTTTGAATTTTAAAAAAATCGTCTTGCGGTGTTACTATCATTTGTTGACCCAAATCCAAGCTTGGGCTTGTCAACAATGAGACCCAGTCTACTTTTAAATAAGTTTTGAATTGCTGAAATTTTTTCAACAGTTTTCACAATTTTTGTAGTGAATTTTAACAATTTGAATGAGTTGTAGAAGAGTGTATCGTTACAATGCCTGCTTCTTCGATTTTAAGGCATCCTCTTACATTATCAATCGGCGAGTTATAATTTTTGAAATGGTACATCTCGAAAATTTTTGACAATCTTTTAAAACTTTTTTGACTGACATTAATGATGCAGTATGGGATTTGTTTATGTAGGTTTAAAACTACAGCTGGTGTTCCACAAGGATGTATACTGAGCCCAATAGTCGGTATTTACGAAACTTTTATCAAAGTCCTACTCTACACAGATGATCTGGTTATGTTAACTGATTAACCTTCTTTTCTTTTATGCCAACCACATTAATAAGTTTCAAAGATGCAGCAACACCTTAGGGGATTTGAAGGTAAATGGTCTAAAAACAAATATTATGGTGTTTAAAGCTGGGAAATATAAGAGGACAAGAGAAAAATTTTGATTTTTGGATGGCGGGCGTATAAAAGTAGTACAAGACTTTAGGAATTTTTGAATTCTAATGTCTTTAAATGGTTTAGATTAGATTAGATTAGATTAGATTAAACATTTTATTTCTTAAAATCCAAGTAGCTTTGTTAAGCATGTGGCCTTTTTGCCAACCAAAATATAGACTTGAGGTCCAATTACCGAGCTTTTGGAGCCACCACACAGAAAAAAAAAGTTGTCATATTAACAATCGTCGATAGTCAACTTGAAATTTTGCCGAATTGTAGCAATAGTCAATACGAAAAACTTAATTTAAAAAATTGACTACTTGATATTGTCAATTGTCTATAGAACAACTTCGGTTGTCATATTGACTACCAAAATTGACTATCGAAAATTGTTATATTGTACTTTCCGGTAGTCCTATTAGATTTCGGTCATATTGACTACCGCAGTTGTTATATATTAACTACCACATTAATCAATATGACATCAGCGGTTTCAATTTCTTTCAACCAAAGTTATCATATTGACAACAGTCGTTTTCATAGGGACTAACAAATTGTAAAAAAAATTGTAAAAAATTGAAAATTGACTATTTAATAGTCAATTTGTATTGTGTTACGAAGTTCAAGTTTTTGGTTATTGTATTTCTTAGAATTTGAATTGATAAAAAGTTTCTTCTATCTGGCGATGTTTCCAATTTATATTAGAAATCTAATAGCCAATTCCGATTTTTTGAAAAAGACCATGAACAAGTCTGATTATGACTAATCTTTTACGTACAAACTCGACACCATTCAAGGAATGGAGAGCTCTTGCAAGCTCCCATTACCTCGGGTTAGAACTTTCTGAATCTAATATAGATACATAGTTGAAGTGAGTTACTTGCGAAGGAAATATCTAAGGTTGAGATGAAGGGTCTGCAACGTCAACAAGGCTTATGCATACAAAGATCTAAATCATCGACATCAAGCTGCTAATTATTTCAAACCAGAACTGATTGTAAAATTTATAAAAAACAATTTTCGAGCAAGAGTTGAAATTTTTAGATTAAATTATGTTCCTTATCGATCTGATTTACCAATCTTGTGTAATTATTGCAACAGATTCAAGCGCGATGATGTTAATCACATTTTGCATGAAGTTAGAAGACTTTACTTCCACCAAGGTGTCCTCTCCAGAATACAATTGATTGAAATTTTAAATAGTTCGACAGGGTGGACAGATCTTTAAGGTTTTTGTCAACAAGCTCTAAATTATCGTAACTGTTTGTACATACACTTCGTGTCACATAAATAGGGACAAGCTTTTTTCGTTTTTTATTTGATAATATTTGTCCAACCCTTAGGTTTTTTGAAAAAAAAAAAAAAAAAACAAATGTGGAATAAATAAGGTATGTATTTAGTTTATATTGCAATCAAAAATGTTGGATTAAATTGATAAATACAAGTTGTATGGCAATTTTTCTGAATAAGGTCATACAAATTACCTTTTTTTTGTGTCACATGAATAGGGAGAAGATCTAAATTTACCTATTACCGTGTTTTAAATCAGATAAAAGGATACTTTAATTGTTTGAGAGTTTACTACTACATAGTATTAATTTGATAGAATCAAGAAGTATGGGTATAAGTAAGGGTCTAACCAAGGAGGAAAAAGTCTAAATTCGAGCTTACCGGCATCTCGGCAAAACCATCCGATTTAGAAGAATTAGAAGAAGTTCAAATGTTGTATACAACTACCTCGAGTACCCAGAGATGAATGGACAAAAACCACAAAGGAAGAGTCAAGAAAGTCACATCTTTTCAGGAAAGGCGGGCGATAGTGAAAGCTGCTTCAAATTCAAGGCTTTTTATTAGTAATATCAGGGCAAAATCTGAGAAAAATGCTAGTAGATCTACTGTTGCTCGGGTGTTACAGAAGACAGACACCAAAAAATGAAGAAAAAAATACCTTTGAAGTATTTGAAGTGCCAACGACTTAATTGTGCAACAAATCACATCAAGTGAAACGAGTTTAGCATACCGTGTCGTCTTTTTTCATAAAAAAATTATTTGGGTGGAACTGATGGATAGAGCTGCTATTTCCATGATTTAAGAAAGGAAGAAATCTATCTTGAAAATCGGAACAGCGAAGGAGGCGCTATGGGAAGCAATCTCCTATTATTGGACCGTAAAGCTGGATTTTCAAAGCTCTAAAATGACAATAATCACTTACAAATCGATTGTGGAACGAACTTTTTCGCAGTTTTGAGAATTATTTGGTGGATAACGAAGGACTTTCCAACTAGATAATGCACCAATACATACCGTACAAACAACAAAAAGCCTGGATTCAAGGCCAAAATGTGAACCTATTACCATGGTTACTTTTGGTTGGCCCCCATATTTTAGTGACCTGAAAATCATGGAAAACGTGTGGGGATGGCAATCAAGAAAAGTCTACGAAGGGGGACGGTAATACTAAAAAAATCGAACAGATTATTGACGCCATAAAATGGTTCTTGGCCAAAATTTTGCTTAATTATCCGACAGCACTCTATGAATAATGAATATATACACCACAGGTTACTTAAAGTAATTCAGAAATCAGAAGGCAGCACACATTACTAAAAATTATTTTTATCCATTCAATAAAACTGAAATTACCTAAACCATAAGATTTTTATTTATTTATTGTATTTATCTTAAAGGGTCTTACAGATAAATTTAGATCTTGTTATGTGACACAAAAAACCAGGTACTATTTATGACCTTCTTCGGAAAAACCGCTATCAAACTTGTATTTATCAACTTAATCCAAAAGTTTAAGTAATACATACCTCATTCATTTCATATTTGTTTTTTTTTTCCAAAAAAAACTAAGGGTTTGAAAAATATCGTCAAAAAAAGCTTGTTTTTATTCATGTGACACGAAATGTATGTAAGTACATACTATTTTGTATGTTTCAAATCAAATCTTTTTGTTTTATGTAATAAACTTGTTAATATTTTAATATTTCGTTAGTTTATATTTTTACATTTGCTCTATTTTCCAACTTAGTTAGTTTTGTAACCTCTTTTTTAGAAACCAATTTATTTACTATCTTTCGTTCTATTTTTAATAATGGCGTAGTTCTAACTTGTCAAATGCCAAAATATGACAACTTGTAATATTGATGGTTTTTTTAAAATGAAACCACTTATTAGAAAATTCGTTATTTTTAAATTATATATTTATTTTAATTGGACACGAATTCCTTGCCAAAGCCTCTTGTGAAAAATGTTCATACTTTGTTAGTTTTGGACTAAAATTTTGCGCTTATGTACGAAAATCAACAAAAACTTGAAGTTTCAGATTCAGTTTTTTTCTGCAAAAATCAAAATTTCATGTCACAATATTTTCTAAATTACGGATATGTAAAGGCTTTTTTTCATTTAAAGTCAACTTTTCTTAAATCAATTAAAGGGGTAGATGAACCCTCATTAGAATCATATTGGATTCCTGAAAAATCATACTCGTATAGAAATAAAAACTCACTCAAAATGATTTTGAAAGCATATCCAATCCACTCAACACACAAATAGAATTTCAAGAATTTTAATTGACTTTATAGTGATTTTTTTTCCAATATTTAATTGAAATATGTATGATAAATATGTTTTTTTTATTTAATAAACATAATTAACTTAAATGAATTCCAACAATATTTTTAAAATTATATTGAGTTCTAAGAGTTCTAAGATCCATAAGCATCAAATTCACCCAAACAGCCGGTAAAAAAAAAGAAACATACAGAAATAAATATTCTCGAAATAAAAAGAATAAAAAAATATAAATTTAGATTATCAGTCATATTAATATGTAAAAAAGAAAATTTTTGAACACTATAAAATCAAACATTTTGTTATAAAGTTTCTTTGACTTTATTAATCAACCAACCTACGACAATAATCATTTCCTCTTAAATTATTGCCTTCAACGTAAAATTTTTGTTTTAGGAAAATAAAAACACTTAACTAATTTTTTTAAATAATTTTCTCCTCTTAATGACATCAATGTGGCCAAATATTTTGTTTAAAAAGGAAAACAAAATATTTTTTTTTAAATAATAATAATTAAACAAAATAAGTATGGCGTTGCGTCGCGTTCGTTGTCAGGAAATTGACAAGAGAACAAAAAATTATATTTTATCTCAAAAAATAAGAAGAAAAAAAAATCATATGGTTTTCTTTAATTTTAAATTAAATTCAAGAAAACACAAATTTTGGCAAAGTGACAACCCAAAGAGTCTATTTAAATTAATTTCCCCCTTTGTGACTAAAAATAGTCCTAATGATATCGCCCGTAAGCATGTGAGTAATGCGCGAAGCAAAGCGTTTGATTGCAGAAGGCGGACCATACAGATTTAAATATTCTGTAATTTTTGTGTTTTTTTTTTTCAAAAACCTTTACATAATTTGATTTTTATCTTATTTTTGTTGCGTGTTCTTTTCTTTGGTAAAAAGTTTTAGGTAATTTTAACTCACTTTTGGTTGAATTTTTTATTCCCCGATGTGATTGAACTTGCTGAATAAATTATTGTAAGTATTTGCATTTAGTGCTTGATTAGCACGCCAATTTGTGTGGGTCTGTTTTTCACTTATTTTTTTTTAATATGGCACAAAAACTACTTTTTCAAGAATTTTATAATTTTTACTTGAAAAAAAAAATTTTCTTGTGACGATTTTGCGAGACACACGCACTAATTTTTGTCAGACGAAAATTGTGTATTTTGTTTTAAATTTATTTAACCGAATGGTGAGTATAGTTTTTCACAAAGCGGGAAAATTCCGAACCACTGAGACTGAAACCAGACGAAATCAGAATAATTTCCACTTGATGATTTGAATGGCCCGAAGGCCTAAGTTATACTAATGAAAAGTCTTCCGAAACGTGAAAAATCTTCTTTTTAGTTTAAAAAAAAAAAAGTCCAACACACTTTAGTCTAACACCGCAAAAGAGGAAAAATCAAATCACCAAACACCTTTCTTTTAGCCAGAAAATTAAAAATATCCCAAAGTTGCTGAGATTCGAAAATGAGTGGTTGTTGAAAAATCGCACCGGTAAATGAGAGAAATTATATTTGAATGTACGAGAATTGGTGTTAAAGGTAGATGCAATATTTTTTGTTGTTTAGAATTATTTATTATTGAGTTAATTTTGTGATTTGGCGACGACCACGACGCCTTCGTTTGAGTGCAAAAGTATTGTGAAAGATTTTATGAATGAAATTGTATTTTCTTTTCTTTCTTTTAATTACAATTTATAGATTTGTAGGTGACAATCAAATTATACTTTTTGTAAGGTTTTTGATTGCTTTAGTTCGAATCCGACGAATCACGTCAAATTTTTGAATTACAACTTTTTATTATTCGAAAAAATAATAATAATATTAATAAGCTAAGTAAATTCCTGAAGTATTTTTTATTTTTTAATAAAATTAGCGATGATTTTCAAAATCGAAAATTCTTATTTTTGAGATTTTCTTTTCTTTCACCGTTGAGAACTAGTGACTTACAACTCTCAACCATTTCTGTGTGCGAGTACTGTTGTCAGGAATATAGAGGAGCTACAGTTTTAAGCCGAATCTGAACGGCTAATTTGAGAAAGCACTTTTCATGACAAGAATTACTCTTGGAGAATTTGTCAATTCCTCGCAAGAGGCAGTACCCGTGGAAAAAACTTTAGATGGCATAGGCAGGGATCGAACCCAAGACATCTCGCATGACAGTCCAACGCACTAACCATCATGCCACGGGTACTACCTATTCTACATAAGCCTTAAAATAATCCTGAAGGATTTATTCTAAGGGGTTATTAACAGACAAACGCAAAACGGTATAAAAGCACGAATTCGTAATCTTAAGATTATAACGTCAAGTTATAACGGGTTATCCATTTTGCGGTTTCAAAAGTATAGGGCTAGAATTCTACATCTATCAAACTTTTTTTTGCAGTGGAAAGTCTGAAATTTACGAAAATGGATCGCTTAACTATTGCACAACGCATACAAATTGTTAAAACCTACTACAAAAATGGTGATTCTGCCATTGCCACATATTGTGCTCTAAGAGAAGATTATGGTTTACATAATCGTCTAACTACGCAGGCAAATGGCTAAATTGCGAAGAAGTTTAAAGAGACTGGATTGGTTACAGATATTGTGTGCATCATCGTTTCGCTCGTACCACTGAAAATATCGCTGCTGTAAGTGAAAGTGCTGCCGAAGACTCGAATTTGTCGATTCTTCGTTCTCAGGAATTAGGACTGTCTTACGGCACATTATGGTGTATTTTGCATTTGGATCTATATTTGTATCAAAAAAACCCTCTTATACGAAATTATTCTCACATAGTGATGACGCGGATAGTATTTGTGCAGCAAATGTCAAAGTAAATAAAAATTCTTTCGATATCATGTGTATTTACAGAAAACCAAACCTGATAGTATTAAACAAAGAGAAATTTCTCTCCTTTATCGAAGAAAACATCTCAAAAATTTCTAAGCGGAACTCAATGATTGTAGGCGATTTCAATATTGATATTCTCATTGAAGACACTTTTGCTCTAAAATATCTAAACCTGTTTCGAAGATTCCTACACGTATAGATTCTAATATCGATCACTTTTTTGTAAACAACGCGACTTATAGCATCGTTGCACATCATGCCAAGCTTGATCTAGTAGATCACAATGTTATTATTATTGACCTAGAAATTCCCAGGTCTCAAAAAAAGCCTTGTATTTTGAAAAGTACATAGGATAGGGTTATGTATGGAATAACACATCGGACAAATGGCCTCCACGGCTTTGCATGCACATGCGCACTCTTTTGTTGAAATTTTCCATGACCATTCTGCATAAATGTGGCTGAATTTCGTTGAAGCAGCGTTGAATCTCCTCCTTTCATGCACGGGTGGTTGTGGGCTTGTTGACATAGACTTGTGATTTCAAATAACCCCATAAAAAGAAGTCTAATGGTGTTAAATCACACGATCTAGGAGGCCAATTTTGATCACCGAAACGAGAGAGTACACGACCTGGAAATGTCTCATGCAGTAATTGAATTGTTTCACGGGCTGTATGACATGTGGCACCGTCTTGTTGAAACAACATATTGGACACATCAATATCATCCAATTTTGGCAGAAAGAACTGTGTAATCATGTCGCGATATCGAGCACCAGTAACAGTCACTGCTTGACCAGCATCATTTTCAAAAAAATATGGCCCAATTATGCCTCCAGCCCAAAATCCACACCATACAGTCACGCGTTGTGGATGCATTTGTTTTTCGACAATCACATGTGGGTTCTCCGAACCCCAAATGCGGCAATTTTGGCGATTGACAAAGCCATCAAGATGAAAATGTGCTTCATCGCTTAGGATGATTTTGCTCGAAAAATCAGGGTCCATTTGTTGATGTTCAAAAATCCATTCAACGAACTCTCTTCTCTGTCCATGGTCATTAGGCTTCAATTGTTGTGTTAATTGAATTTTGTAGGCATGAAGACACAGATCTTTGGTGAGTATACGCTGTAGAGAGGTTCTTGAAATTTGCAATTCTTGTCCACGACGTCGAATTGAGGTTCCTGGATTGTCAGCAACACTCTCACGCACTGCTTCGACATTCACATTTGAACGGCTTGTTTTTGGACGACCAGTGTGTTTGGCGTCTCCAACGGATCCCGTCTCCATGAATTTTTCAATTAATCTCTTCACAGTTGACGAAGTTAAAACACTATTCCGACCATATATTGTATGAAATTTTCGAACTGCAGCCGCCAAGCTTTCACTATTTTTGAAATATTCTTTAATAATGAAGACACGTTGTTCTCCCGTGTAACGCTCCATTTTTAATAACCCTATACTGTTAGCTGTCAAATTGCTTTTTTTTTCAGGGTTGCTAACACTTCACTGCACAAATGGCGGCAAATTCAAATCTTGCGTTAATTTTGGGACACCCTTTATTAGATGCAAACGTACCATGTGAAGACATGTACACAAACTTAATAAGCAAAATAAATACTTCCATCAAAAGCACATCCATAAAAGTAAAAAACAAAGAAACCAAGATCTGACTGCATCGTTGAAGTGATAGGTAACGAATTGTTATCCTTGATTAAAGAGAAAGACAAATGGTTTGTCAAATTGTGTAAGGATCCCAAATAATATTTATATTGAGCGACAGTACAAATATCTCAGAAATCAAGTGACAATTCGAAAAAATGAAGAAAGATTATTTTGGGAATCAATTTGAAAAATCCTTAACTGACAACAGGAAAACCTGGGAGAGTATGGGTGTATTCATAAACGCAGAAAATCTGCCCTAGTACAATCGCATTTCTTTTCTGATGCATTTGTGAACACACTCCCAATGCAGAATGTCTGCAGTAAACAAAAAGGTCTGACTTAGTCCGATTTGTATGTAAACAGAGTTCATAAACGTCAGAGAAAAATCTCTGCCAAACAAATTTTGTTGAACCTTTAAAAACAATAATTTAAATAATTTTTACCAAAAAATTAATAAAATTTTTCCCATTACTTACATTCTTTATGAGTCAGTGCCGCTTCGTCCTTCTTGTTGTTGTTAAAATTATTTTAATAATTCCCGCTCTTTCTGCAGCCAAACAAATTCAGCTGCACAATCTGCCCGACGTTTATGAATACACCCTATAAATAGTTTATTAATTTATTATATAATAAACCCAAAAAGAATACAGATTGTCCGTTGCTGAAAAATTGATCAGGGAAAGAAAAACTTGATAAAATCAATGAACTACACAAATTCTTTTCAAAGAAGCAAAACAATCATCTCTAAATTTACATCTGAAAATATCGTCTTTCCAATTATTCAAAGGCAATTAGAAAGTTTTGTAATCGAACCGACATCACCTGGTGAAATCAAAGAATGTAATTTCTGGATTGAAGCCATCAAAAGCTAAGGACATTGATAATCTCTCTACCGAATTAATTAAGAAGTGCAAAGAGGAGTTGTGTGTTCCGATTGCAACACTCATCAACAAATCCTTCAAAGTTGGCTACGTTCCAAGTATGATGAAAACAGCCCGAGTTATCCCTGTCTTTAAGGATGGCGATGTTGAAGACTACAACAATTATCGCCCCATCTCAATTTTACCAATCTTATCGAAGATTATCGAAAAAGTTATTAACAACCAATCACTCAAATATATCGAGCGAAATAAACTGTTAAGCACAACACAATATAGTTTCCGGAAAAAATCAGACACAAAAACAGCACTGGGAGACGTGATATCACACTTGTCAAAAGCATTCGACACCGTCAACTATAAAATCCTGCTACGAAAGCTTTTTGCATTAGGAAAAAGAGGTTTTTCATTTAATTGGTACCTACATAAGTTTGGACGGATGTACATGCCATAAGCAAGCAGTTGAGATGGGGGTACCACAAGGTAGTGTACTTCGACCGACACTTTTTTGTCTATATTTCCAAGATCCTAAAAACTTGATTCCAAATGGACATCCAGCATTATTTGTAGATAACAGCAGTCTTATGTATTCTGCACGAACTGCTACTCGAAGAACAGATGAATAATGATCTTGATAAGATTCAATCTTGGATGTATGTCCAAAAATTATGTGTTAACGCAAAAAAAAAAACAAATATATCGTCTTCAGCAAATCGAATACACCTCTTAACATTATCTACCAAGGCTCAACTGTGGAACAAGTTAGTCAGTTTAGTCAGTTTAGTCAGTTTTTAGAACACAAAGAATATACACTGGCAGCATTTCTTGATATCGAGGGTGCGTTTAATAACGTTAAAACGGAATCGATCAAGACTGCCTTAGTTGAAGTTGGAGTTGAATCTGTCATTGTCGATTGGATCTTCACCATGTTAAATGGCAGAATTATCAACTCTCAAATAGGAGTTAGCACTATTGAGAAAACAGTTACTAGAGGCACACCACAGGGAGGAGTCATCTCACCCCTGCTCTGGATCCTCGTAGTCAACAAAATTCTCACAAAGTTCAAAGATCAGGGCATTAAAATAGTAGCATATGCAGATGACATAGTGGTTTTGGTATCAGGCAAGTTTCTTACCATCATCGAAAACATTATGGAAAATGCATTAAAGGATTTATCTTCTTGGGCAACTAAGAACGGTCTCGGGGTCAACCCCACCAAGACAGAGCTAGTCTTGTTCACGAAGAAACGGAAACTGGAGGGCTTCAACCCTCCCAAACTAAATGGTATTCCTCTAAAACTTTCTAAGGAAGCTAAATTTCTAGGAGTAATCCTTGACTCCAAGCTTACATGGAAGCGTAATACGGAGGAAAGAATGAAAAAAGCATTATGTGCATTCTACACATGCAAAAAGACCTTCGGTGTACGTTGGGGTATGCGACCGCAAGTCATCCAATGGATGTACACAGCGATTGTCAGACCCATTCTTACCTATGGCTCTATTGTATGGTGGAAGGCGGTGGAAAAATCAAGCTATCTCAAGAACCTGAATAAGGTACAGAGACTAGCTTGTATAGGAATAACAGGGGCTCAAAGATCCACACCACAAGCTGGATTGGAAATGATCTTGGACCTCCCGGCTCTGGATGAGTTCATAAGGTGCACGGCAGCCAAAACTGCAATTCGTTTAAGAGAATTGTGTTTTTGGAGGCAGAGCACTTATGGCCACGGGTCAATCTTACAAAGTTATGACACGATTCCAGGACTGAGGGAGACCACCGATTATATCCCCCCTTTACTAGATTTCGACAGGAAGTTTTCTATTTTCATACCAGACAGACAGGGTTGGGATCCTAATTCACTTATAAGTAAACAGGGTATCCCTTTCTACACTGACGGTTCAAAAATGGAATCAGGAACAGGTGCTGGAGTGTTTTGCCAATCTCTAAACATCAGAGCGTCATATACACTCCCGGCTGACTGTAGTGTCTTTCAGGCCGAGATCTTTGCCATTGGAAAAGCAGCTGAACTGGCACATCAAGAAAATCTAAGCTCTTCGGAGATTACTTTTTTCGTGGACAGTTTACAAGTTGCACAAAATAAAGCATTACAAAATTCATTCGGATTTGAATGGTATACAAACACTCGTTGGATTTATAACCAGCTCCAAATTCTAATGGTCAAGGATGAAGCAGAAATGAACATGGTGCTCCACATTCACAAAATTGAACATTCAACAATATTCTCTAATACCGAATTATCTTCAAGAAGTAGCCATCATAACCACCAAGAGAGAAGTCGAAACAACATCCATCAAGCCACAACCCACACGACAAATTTCGGAAGCAGATCTACACTCTATCAGTCGATTCAGTATAACAATAGATATCCTAACGAAATCAAACAAAATAGTGATATTGTAAAATTTAAAGCCCAGGTTAAAAAAAATGTATATGTTGTCCGGCTGCAATTTCAGCAGCGCTTTAACTCCTGGAGCATAGGGCAGCAACAAAATCCTTCCACCATCCCGATTCACCGCAACTGACCTCAGCTGTGGCCACGATTGAATAGCTTGAGACCGAGCTTTTTTCAAAACTGATGACCTCCAAGTTGTTTTTGGTCTTCCAACGCGTCTGTTACCCTGGGTATTCCATTGGACGGATTGTTTTGCTATATTGTCGTCAGGTTTCCTCAGTATATGGCCTATCCAAAGCCACTTCCGTTGCATGATGTCTACGTCCAATTTTTTCTGTCCGGTCCTATTCCACAGCTCAACGTTAGATATGGTTTGCGGCCATCGGATCTTCAGAATAGAGCGTAGACAACGGTTAATGAAAGCTTGTAGTCTGCTCGAGATGTTGGCAGAGCATTTCCATGTTTCAGAAGCATATAACAGCACTGATTTGACGTTGGATTCGAAGAGTTTCAACTTGGTGTGTAGCGATATTTTGCTACAGTTCCACACAGGAGAAAGGATTCCAAATGCACTACGGGCTTTGTTTATTCTACTGTTAACATCCAGGTCCGTTCCGCCATCGAGAGCTATAAAACTTCCCAGATAATTAAACTGCTCGACCTCCTCTATGGTCCCCTGCCTTAGAATAACTTGTGTGCTTAGGCCCGTGGTCATTACTTTGGTCTTATTTGTGTTAATCCTTAAGCCAGCCATCTCTCCATTCAATTGCAGCGAATGACACATCTGATTTAAGCCTGCCGTGTTGTTTGCCATGAGACATATATCGTCAGCATAATCTATGTGGCTAAGCTTGTCAAACAGACTCCATTGGATACCGTGTCTTTCATTTGTACCCAATTTGGCAGTCATCAATCGATCCTGGACTTGATCCTCTCGAGAATAATAGTTGCCATTAACTTCGGAAAAACGGACAAAACTGTGATACCACGCCAGTTATTACAGTTTTTGAGGTTTCCTTTCTTTGGTAACTTTACAATAACTCCATCCTTCCAGTCCCTTGGGTAAGTTTCACTCTCCCAGACAGCCTGCACGAGTTTAAGCAAAATACGGGAAGCTGCTCAGGGTCTGCTTTTAGGAATTCTGCGGGAATACCATCAAGTCAAGCTGCTTTGTTTTTCTTTAGAAGATGTATCGCATTACTTATCTCTGCACTTGTTGGGGGACTGGTGTCAATACCCCTAAAAGATCTGCGTATGTTGTTCAATTGTGGATTCAATTCTGCATTGTGGTCGTCATTTAGCAGCGCACAAAAGTGCTCCTTCCATCTTTGTAGCTGATCTTCTATCGTCACTAAAAGGTTGCCGTTCAAATCTAACACGGGATGGTTAGTGTTAGTGCTACTACGCTATCCGACAATGTCCTTAGTGATTTTATACAGCTCCCTTGCGTCCCCTCTTCCTGCAGCATGTTCCGCATTTTCCGCAAGTTTGTCCACCCTTGCCCTCTTGTCACGTCTCACACACCGACCTTATGAGATGCTCTATACTCGTTTCGTAGAATCAATTTCCGCTGAGCATCACTTTCTGAATTGATTCTAATTTTAAGTGTTCTTCGATATGTGATTTTGTCCCAGGTGTCTTGGGATATCCAGGAATCTCTAGCTCTTGTCTGTCTGGGTAGAGTTTTAGTTCCAGCTTCCATGTAAGCGCTCTTAATTTGGCCCCACAAAGCATCTACCGATAAGCCAGCATTTTGTATGTTCGATGCTTTGTCGCCGAGTGTGGTGACGAAATTACGACGTACATTAGGGTCATTTAGAACGCTTGCGTTGAATCTTGGTCTCCTTGCTATACCCTCTGAGCGACGCTTTACAGCAGCTGTTCGTAAGCGAAGCAAACCCAGTAGCAAGTGATGGTCACTACCTGCGTCAGGCTTTCTTTCGTTATGAACATCGCACAGTGACTTAAAAGTTAAAAGTTAAAAGTTAAAAGTTAAAAGAAAGCTTCTTGGCAAATACAAATCAGAATAAAAGCAATGTTAAATGTGTCTAATGCACATCATTTGTTATCTTTTGTGCTCATTTCTCTTTTTATATTATGTATAATGTTCAATGCTAAATGATTTATCTTGTACTTGTTTGAGTTTCATTGTTGTGATCAGTGATGGATTTACGCCTAGGCCCGTGAGGCCCAGGCCTAGGGCGGCATAATTTGAAGGGCGGCAAAATTTATGAAATGCTTAACACTTGAAAGCGTTTCTACATTTAAACATACCTTAATGAAAGGCACAAATATATCTTCGGTCTAAAGTTTCGGATCGCATCCAAAATCGTAACTTCTGTTTACTTAAGGTGGCGCTACAGTTCTGTGTGAACTAGGGCCTAACTTCTAACTTCTGTTTGCCAATTTAAAAATTCAATCTAGAAAATCTATGTTAAATTTGAAATTGCGAAAACAAACAAAACAGAACTGTAAGATAGAAAAATCTCACCTTATCTCTTTGTTTTTGTATCTGGGGGATCAGTAATACTGATGATACAGACTTTAAAAATTCTAGAAATGTATTATAGTAATAAAACAAGGTATTGTTTCAAAAGTTTATTTCATTATAGCAACGCCGTTTATTTATTTATAGCAACGCTGTGAGTGGTAGATTTATTTAGAAACTAAAGGCCCTGTATTTTGTATTCCATGCTTATTATTTGGTAGAAGTGGTGAAATGAATGCTTTTACTGACGAAGGATTCCGTGTCTGGAAAAAATCAAAAGCACGCATCGAAGAACATGAAAATTCTGACTTTCACAAAACTAAAGTTAGTCATTTTAAAGCTTGAGTAAGTAGTTCACGGGCGTGTTGATCAAAATCTTATAAAACAACTCGATGAAGATATAATGGAAACAAATTTTTTCCGAGCAATTGCAATTATTAAATCACTAGCAATAAGAGGCCTGCCATTTCGAGGAAATTCAGAACGAATAGGAGATCCTCATAATGGGAATTTTTTAGGAACAGTATGACTCCTTGCTAAATTTGTTCCATTTTTATCTGAACATTTAAAATTGTATGCACACCCTGGTAGTGGGAATACATCGTGTTTATCTAAAATAATCTATGAAGAAATTATACTGTTGATTCAAAATAAAGTACTACAATAAATTTCTAGTGAAGTGCAATCTGGTAAGTATTTTGGTATAATTGTAGATTCTACGCCTGATTTAGCACATGTCGATCAGCTTACTATAATTATACGATATGCATGCACGTGGTAACGGTGAAATTGTTAAAAGGTTTCTAGAATTTCTACTAAATATCGGCCATAAAGCTAAAGATATTAAGGATGTATTGTTAAAATCTCTAGAAATATTTTACAACAAGTATACAATTTCTTTACAATATCTGCTTATCGTTGGGAAATCTTGGTGCAGCGTACAAATTTAAGAATAAAGAGTATTTCTCAAACTCGTTGGTTTGCTCCACATGATGCATGTTACGCATTAGAAAAAGAGTGGCCTGCAATAATTGATGCACTGGAATTTATTGCCGAAAGCAGAGATGAGAAACCGACTACGCGATCTGAAGCTACGAGATTGAAAATTTTCTGAATAAGAAGAAAAAGCTAAAGCACTGTCTGGAGTTCAGGATTATTATCGTTATGATACTCGTCGCCACCAGAAAAATGCAGCCAGATGACTCACGGGTATAAATGAAAGACCACCTTTTTCTGGACCAGAAAATGTTCGCACAAATGTTTATTACTCTATTTTAGACACTTTTAGTCTACAATTAGCCGGGCGTAAAAGTGCATCTGAAACACTTTACCAACACTTCAATTTTTTCGACAATTAATGTGAAATAGATACAAACGAGTTGAAAAATCTTGCCAATAAACTAGTCAATAAGTATCCTGACTATTTGGAACGTGACAATGAATGTATTAATTTCCATTATCAATTCAAAGATTCCTTAGCAAAAATAGAAGATGCCATGTATTGCATTTCCGGAGTTTTCTAGATGTTTATCCAAATTTGAAAATTTTTGAATTGATTAAAATAAAACAAAAAATATTTATTATATGTCTATCTAAGGATTATAACTTATTAATCTTTCATGTTAATTAATTATATTTATAAATTATACTTCAATAAAATAAAGTTATTTAAAAAAAAAAAATATTGGATACAAATTTATGAAATAAAATTTAACAATAAGGGCGGCGCATCGAACGGGGGCCTAGGGCGGCAGCAAGCCTAAATCCGTCACTGGTTGTGATTCTTTCATTGCATATAATGCGTAATTTTTACTTTTTTCCATTTTTGTTTTCTCATTAGAGTTGTACTTGCCAATGTATATATTGTAACAAACATTTTAATATCTACTTTTTTTATTCATAAAAATTAACATTTCTGTAAAAAAAAAATTGTTAACATACAGCCTATTACGAGATTTCGTCTCATAAGGTATTTTAAATAAAATAAATAAAAAATATAAAGTCCAGTTCACACAACAACTGAAGCCAGCTAACCATTCACAAAAATAAACCTATAAATTAACCCAATAAAAGCTAACTTAAATGTTGTGCATATAAATTATGCCAATATTAATAATCTTAAAAAAATAATAATTTAAGGCCAAAGGTTTTTATTTATCATAATAATGTGCTAACATTAATACATTAGATATTTATGCCTAAAGAAAACCTTTTAATTAAAAGTAACGTCCCTTGAAGACATAAAAAAGCAACCAATTCTTTTCTCAAAAACCGTTTTGTGTTTTTTAACTTTTTTTTTGTTCTTTATAATTTAATTGCAATACCTTTTAATAATTCTCCCATGAAAAAAGGTTAGACTTTACTTTGGCGAGCTAAATTAAATTGACTTACATACTCAGTTTTGGCTTTTTTGTTTTGTTTCGCGAGAAATAAGTCAATGTTTAAAGAGTGGTGATTTTAATTAAGAGTTTTTCAGCCAGACTTATTTATAAGGTAAAGGTATACAAAAAAGTTATGTAATAAGGAGAAGAACCAAAAATATTCAATGAACTTGGATGGTTTTACTTTTGCTTGATGATCCCAGGTCGTAGGGTCGAGCATTGATTTTGTATTTTAAGTCTCAGGTGGGAAAATCACCTCATTTGATTCTTATAATTGGTTGGTTCCAGAATTTCTTGATTTTCTAAAGGATATTCAATACGAAAACGAACAAAAAGACAAAAGTAAATCCTACGCGAACCGTTTGGCAATATGAGAAAGCCAACTGAAACGGTCTCAACGAATTCTTCAGGATTTTTAACTGATTACTACTCTTCCTCGATAGTGATGTGGATTGCAGCGAAGATATAGTTTAAAATTGAATTCCTTTTGGAATTAGAAATTTTATCCCAAAAAAAACTCATAGTTTGATTTGAACTGTAAAGAGGTTATTTGGATCAGAGATGTGAGTTTCCGTTGTTATAAAGCCAACCCCACTGAAAAAAAAAACCGGGATAAGTCTAAACAAGCTAGAAAGGCCTGCAACGGTCATATTCTACAAACCAAATTTTTAAATGGCCACAAATTACGGCTACAAATATAATGTCCCAAAGCTAGTAAACATTTCTGGTAATTTGTAAAACGTCTTCCTCGGTTCTAACGCTCGGTAATGACACTCCCTTTGTAAGCTTGTAAAGCCAATTTGCTTGCAGCACAGTTTGTTGTCAATATTCTTTCGCACTCGTCCAGTTGCACGATTACTAAAAGACTTTGACACACAAATCTTCTGGCCCGGATAGTATCCCCGCTGTTGTTCTGAAAATGTGTTTTTCATTGCTGGCAAAGACACGGCCGGCGGCGTTAACTTTTCCATTCGTCCTACTTTACAGGTCTCCTATCGAGTGGATGGAAAACAGCATTTGTCCAGCCTGTCTTTAAAAAAGGCGAATCCTCTTCCTGATCAATTTCCAGCGTAATGTCCGGTGAAATGGCTTTCGTAGCAATACGTCCAATAGTGTTTCCATGGTCTCATCGCACCGAACAATAGAACAAATCCTTACGGCGTTTTGTAGAAAGTATGATTAATGCGCTTGATATTTCAAAGGCATTTAATAGTAAATGCGTGCGTTTGGAATAAACGAATCTCTTCTTTGTTGGATTAGAAATAACCTTTTGGACCGTTTAATTTAAGTAGTATTGAAAGCGTTCAGATTTAATATTCACAAAATAAACGTTAGTGCACCCCAAGGCTCTGTGTTGTCTCCCCCACTCTTTCTTATTTTTATAAGTTATCTTTTGTCTTAAACTTCTTAATTGTTTCGCTGATGACAGTACTCTGAACTTTACATGTTCGTTTTTAGTTTTACGAACTTCCAAAAGCAGCATATAATAATATTATAAAATCCGTATCTTGACACGATGTCCAATTGGAAATCAAAAACCTGACTGAACAGATTTCATTTTTTGTTTAGTAATCGCATATTTGACTTATTTGTGGTATAGTGTTTTCTTTTTCAGAAACAATACTTTAACGAAATACCTAATTGTATTCCTCTGTAACCTTTATGACCTTTTAGGTGATATACGGGTTTCCCAATAAGAAATTTCATTTTTATAAAAGGTTGGAAAATATCTCCCTTCCGCCTTTTTATCTTTTGAATTTCGCGGCTATGTACAAAGCGCTACAGATCTGGCAATACTATATTTCATTTGAAAGGTCTTGACATAACGACGCTATGCATGATTAGTTTGGATATTGCGTTCAACAGTTATAGAAGTGTAAACATGGAGTTTACTAACGCCGAAATTCGCGCTATTTTAAATTTTTCATTCGTTAAAGGCAAATCCGCTAGAGAAACGTTCCGTGAGATTAATTATTGCGTTTTGGGGGGGGATGTTATTCTATCACTTCAAACCGCGGAGGAATGGTTTTGACAATTCAGAGCCGGTAAAAACGACACCGATCAAATCATGGAAAACATCGAGTTAGAACATGTGGCATCTCGTGACATCGCCCAGGAGATGGAAATTAGTCACCAAACCATTTTAAACTATCTGAAGAGGGTTGGATACAAAAAAAAGGATGTTTGGATGCCGCATGATTTGTCGCAAAAAAACCTTCTGGACCGAATCAACGGAAGGGTGTATAGTGTTCCACCAGGATAACGCCAGACCACACACTTCGTTGATGACTCGTCAGAAGCTAAGGGAGCTCGGATGGGAGGTTTTATCGCATCCACGCATCGCTGCTCCCATATGGTCAAACGCTTAATTCTACCATCTACTGCGAACAATTGGACCGCTTTACCCCTTGAACACAATGGGAATTCGCTAGTCGCGGTAAAAAACGCTGTAGCACAAGCTGTCACTAAAATCGCTCACTATGTAGCAAAAGTCGCCCACAGCTGTCATTTTTTTGACATTTATACATTTGTGTTTAGTTTTGTAAGACTATTCATATTTTTGGGCAATTTAAATTTCAATTTTTAAATTAAAAAATGGACCAACGCGATGAAATTGCATTTACTGCAATGATAATGCAAATGTGCTACTGCGGAATGAAGCTTTTAAAGCTTTACTGCCCCAGCAGAATGGAGTCGCTGTAGCGCTTTTAAAGCTTTAAAATGTAGCGCGAAAATTATTCAACAATGGCGACAGCGATCGCTGCAGCAACAGCTTCCCATTGTGGCGCTGTGTACTATTTTCGTATGTTTCAACTTTGACAGCGCGACCAGCCAACGGCCGCTACAGCGACTCCATTCTGCTGGGGCAATTAAGCAGGCAATCGACCAGAAGTGTCCAGAATTGGCCAACAGAAAGGGTGTAGTATTCCACCAGGACAACGCCAGATCACACACAACTTTGTGACTCGTTAGAAGCTACGGGAGCTTGGATGGGAGGTTTTATCGCATCCACCATATAGTTTGGATATAGCGCCAAGTGATTACCACCTGTTCCTGTCCATGGCGAACGCCCTTGGTGGTGTAAAGTTGAACTCAAAAAAGGCTTGTGGAAAGTGGCTGTCCGAGTTCTTCGCAAATAAGGAGGGGGTCTTCTGCGAGGGGGTATAATGAAGTTTCCGTCTAGATGGGAATAAATTATCGAACAAAACGGTGCATATTTGAACTAAATCCGATCACTGTAACACTTTTTTATAAAGCATTGAATAAAGAGCAAAAAAAAGTGGAAGGGAGATATTTTCAAATCTTTTTATTTAGAAAATCGAGTATTTTTTAAGCAAATTTCATATATGTATGTCCTTAAAATTATTTCCTTGTAAAGAGGAAGATATGCCATTAATAATATAGAAAACAATATTTAACAGCCACAAGGGCCATATCATTTTAGGGACTTCGATCGATTGTTGAACATTGGCATAGGACTTATCTTCCACATGGTCTCAAAGAAAAGAGTCTTAAGGTGTTAAATAAATAGACCTGGATGACTTATTGAGATTTTTTCGTTACATTTAAATAAAGGGTGATTTTTTAAAAGCTAAAATGCATGAAATCTTTATTTGAATCGATAGTACGGTCCATATAATTTAATCTTTGAAGATTACTTCATGCAAATTTTGACCTTGACTGCGCCTCAAATGGTCCATCCGCTTAGTCCAATTTTGGCATACTCTTTCCAACATTTCGGCCGGTGTCTCCCGAATAAATGCTTCAATGTTGTCTTCCAATGCGTCAATTGAAGCGGGCTTGACTTTATAGACATGAGCTTTAACATAGCCACACAAAAAATAGTCTAAAGGCGTTAAATCGCACGATCTAGGCGGCCAATTGACCGGTCCCGTGAAACGTGAAATAAAATTTTCACCGAACTCGCCTCTCAATGAGTCCATTGTTGCGCGTGCTGTGTGGCATGTGGCACCGTCTTGTTGACACCACATGTCATGCAAATCAAGGTCTTGCATTTTGGGCAAAAAAAGTTGGATATCATCTCACGGTAGCGCTCACCATAAACAGTTACGTTACGATTCGCATCATCTTTGAAGAAGTACGGTCCAATGATGCCACCAGCCCATAAACCGCACCAAACTGTGACTTTTTCTGGTAGCTCTTGCAATGCTTCTGGCTGATATTCACTCCAAATTCGACAATTCTGCTTATTTACATACCCAATACCCATTGAGATAAAAATGAGCTTCGTTTTTCGCTCAAAGAAGCGCGCGATTAACTTTCTTAACAGAGCACGCATTTCGATAATAAAATTCAATATTTTGCAAGCGTAGTTCGTTTGTAAGAAGATTCATGGTTAAATTATAGACCAAACTGAAGATGTTTGACAGTGAAACAAAACACGAAACGTGCGTCAGCTGTTTAAACCAGTGTTGCCAAAAAGATAATAGCTAAAAAATCACCCTTTAATTACGTTAATAAATATCATTAAATTCCAGCCACAAAAGATTATTATTCAAGGCTTGGTAGCGCAATCCATTCAACGTAACTTTCATCCTAACTTCATTTTCGATTAAGTAAGGTCCAATCACACATTCTTGATATTTCTCGATATTGTTCGATGAATTTCCAAATCGTTTTGAGGTATCTCAAGGAACCCATTGACGAACTGATATTTCGTCTACATTACGGGCTACAACACCAATATTCTCAGTTGCTCTTGACTTACTTTTTTCAACAGCTCAAATTTTTCCGGCCTAAGATCTGTTTTAGCCTTGCGAACTGTGGATACGAAATGTTCACCATTTTTTAAGTACATTTTAAAAATCTGAATGGGTTGTTTAAACGCATTTTATTTCCATTTCTAATAAATATAACGTAGATCTCACTTGTCAAATGTCAAAAAAGATGACAGCTTTAAAAGTGGCAACTACCCAGAACCCAATTCAAAAAGAAGAAGCTAAGAACTACATATGTATATGAGAGAAATTCTCAAAAAAAATATGTATATGTATGTTATTGATTTCATATGAAATTTTTAGGTGAATTTCTTTTCTTTAAGCCAAAACTTTTTCTGGCATCTCGAAACAAATTTCCTTCGAATAAAAATTGTAAATGCGATGACAGTGAAATTTTCCTAGAATTTTTACTCCCAGTATCGATTAATTTCGAAGAAAACTTTCTAATATCGTTTACTTTCCGAAAAGGAAGGAAACCTTGATTTTATCAGTGAAACTCCACGTGTAGTCAAGAACGAACTTAAAAAAAACTTAAAAAGGAATGGTCAAGTCTAACAAGCTGACATTCTAGTACGAATAGTACAATACAAATAATAACAATAAGAACTTAAAGTTGTTGGTTTCAATCTTAAAGCATAATGTTTTTAACTTATTTTGATGGTTTTAAAAAATAAGACCTATTATGTAGGTGCGACCGAGAAGCGAGAATTGTATTTAATTTGGAATAAGAGTGAATTAAATTAATTTACCCTTTTTAAACGTATACATTCCTTACCAAAAAGAGGCAGGTGAAGAGTTCATATGATATCTGAAGAACTTATACTACAGTGAAAAAAAAAGGAAGAATGTTACCATATGCGAACACATAAGGATATTTTCGTTTCTCTTTTATTTTTTAATTGAAACTTACTCATGGACATGAAAACACCTTTTGTTTTAATTACTATTTTAAATTGAAAATTACTTTTTTTCAGTTTTTGAACCCACTTTTAAAATGTAGGTAAAGTACATAAATATTTCCAAGAATATTTTATATTCACTTTTGGAAAATCCAATTAAGTAATTTATTACTGCCTTACTTTAAATTACTTTAATTTTGAAAGTCAAATTAAAAATGAAGACCACGCACAAAAATAAAAATAAAAATAAAAATATAAATAAAAATGTTAAATTAGCATATTTAAGAAAAAGGCACAAATTTAATTTCTTGGCCAGAGTGCTTCATTATTGATTTTGTTTCTTTAATTTTCAATTTAAGATACAAAATAAAAAAATAAATCTCCCACGCAAGGACCCTAGGAAGGTAGGTATGTAGACATACCTCTATGGCTATGGCATGACAGACTGAACTGAAAAACCCTTTTTTTTTAGTTCACGTGTCCAATAAAGGTAGAAAAAAAAATGAAAATTAAAGAAGCGCAAGTAAATCAATTTATTTTCTGGCAGAACCAGAAGTGAGTGATGCTGTGTTTTATCTTTTTGAAAAAAAAACTGTTCGAGACTTTTTTGTTGTGTTTTTGGTATAAGATGAAACAATTTCCAATCAATAAATTCTTCACATAAGAAAAAAAAGCGAAAAGTCAAAACGAAAATGCTGTCATGCTGGTTTTAACATGGAAATCATGTTATGGATTTTTAAAGGCAGACAATAGTTTTGTTTTCCACAAGAAATTGAACTTTTAACAATTTTTGCATGAAATATTTAATACTGGCCAAATAATAACGAATTCTTCCTTCTCAATTTTATTTAAAATTTTAAGCTTGCAGATTTTAGCTTGTCATTTGTGGAGTCAATGAATATAGAGAATTAAAATGTACACTTAGGCGTATATTTTGAATATTTTTTATTTACTCTTTTTTAGATATGTTTTCCCATGTTTTCGAATTAGAATACCGCTATGATCTTGAATTTAAAATAAAACTAAAGCTCTGATTACATGATTATAAAATCTGTGATTTGCGTTCCTGTATAATAATTATACAAAGATGGAAAAATAATAGAAACAATCTTAGCTTGCAAATTCTATTGCAAAAAAATGGAAAAAAATAATAGAAACGAATTCAGAATGGTACTTTATATATTTGTAATAGAATTATTTAATGTGTTAAATTGTTGCTAACTCTCAAAAACTGAGTCGTTGCACATTTATTTTAAATAGCATAATCGTATCTTTTAATAAAGAACTAACCACCTAGACACATGTCTTGAAAAGTGTGGAATACTATTTATTTGTTTTATTTTTGACCTTAAGATACGAATATATCCTTGTCTTCGGAACTGCAGTTTATTATTTTAAGTTCACCACAGACAAATTCTATTATTTTAAAATCAAATAATTTTGATGCATCATTTCCATGCTTAGATTCCGAAACAAAGCAAATGTTTTTCAATTAATTCAAAAAATTGGCTTAGCTTCAGATGGTGAAAAAAAAACTAACAAAAACTCATAGTGATTCCACCAAAATCCTTAAATGCAATCCCAAATACAAGGAGATGATAGTTAAGAATTTATACCGTAAATTCCATACAGATATATTCAAGAAAATGTACTTAGAAGCTAACAAGAACCTAAAACTAATTTGTACGAACTCGAAGAAAAACATTTTGCTCAACTAGTGCAGGAAGCTTCAAGCGCAACCAATGCAAAACAGTTTTGGAAAGCTATAAGATGAATATCTGGCCGATCCTTCACAATTGGTGTTAACTTACACCCTAATATACTTAAGGAGCATTTCATCAAACTTCTCAACCCAATAAACAACGGCCCAATAGTACAATATGCCAGCCCTCTAGTAGAAATTGACTATCTAGATAGATGCATAAGTTTGGAGGAAGTCCAAGAGGCCCATCGCAAAAACAAAGTTAAACAAAGCCCCAGGAGAAAACAGAATACCTTTTGAGTGCTACAAGAATCTTACAGAAGAGGCTTTAATTATGCTGACTTACTCTTTTAATCACATATTTAACTTCAATTATTTACCACAAGGCTTCCGAAAGGCGATTTTGTTTCCATTACATAAAAAAGGTGACATAAATTTAGCCGAGAATTATAGACGAATTTCCTTCCTGAACTGTTCATTAAAGATTTTTTCATCTGTTCTTTTCACAAGACTTACAACATGGGCTGAAAAGAAAAACCAGCTTAGTGATTTTCAGGCTGGATTTAGGCAAAATCATTCAACAATCGACCAGATTTTCACTCTAATGAATATTGCGCAATCGTTCCAGGACCAACATAAGAAACTGTATGCTTTTTACGTCGATTTTAAAGTAGCTTTTGATTCTATCGATAGAAGGTCACTTTTTTACAAATTGTCATTGATGGGAATGCCCACAAAGATGCTAAATATTCTAAAACTCTTGTACGCGGATACACAATCAGTGCAGTTTGGAATGGAAAGATACTTTCGGAATGGTTTCCAACAAACATGGGAGTAAACTGGGGTGTGTTCTAAGTACTCTTTTGTTCATTCTATTTCTTGACGACCTGAATGATGTGCTTTGTGGTGGAATTTTGTATGGGCTGGAAGGCGAAATAAAGTGCTCATGTATGCTGATGATGATGATATTGTTTTCTTATCGGACACGACTAAAGGACTAAGTCGCATGATTTTGGACCTTGAAGAATACTGCGCAAAATGGAACCTCACGGTGAATTTGAGAAGTTCCAAAATAATGATATTTCGAAAGGCTGGCGGACAGTATGCCCAAAATGAAAAGTGGGAATTTGCTGGTGAAGATATTGAAATCGTCAAGGAGTACGAATATCTTGGCATGAAAATATCATCAAATTTATCTCTGAAAAGTCATCTTTCCAACAAGCTTCAGCTAGCTAAAACAGCACTGAACTCTACATGGAAATCCTGCATTAATTCGAGTACTCTCAGTTTAAGTTCAAAGTATAAACTTTTTGATGCGACTTCTAAATCTGTCATGTTTTACGCTGCTCAGGTTGAGGTTACGAACAAAGTGAATAAGTTGAAAAATTATTTAGATTTTTTCTCAAGAGATTGTTTAAACTCCCTTCGAACTGTCCAAACTATGTATATGCTTTTATTAGAAACGGGATTGTCGCAATTATTTACTGCAACCTTGAAGCATCACTTTGATTATATAATGAAAGCAATGTCGCAGCCCTCTAACCGTCTGACTAGGCTTGCTGTAACGCATGCTATCTCTTCCAAATCTTTGTTTTACAAAAAGTGGCAACTTTTGGCAAGAAGATACAACCTGGATCTAAATGTTACGTTTGCTAATATGGATGCTTGGAGAGAGAATTTGTATGTTTTCATAAGGAGACTGGATGAAAAACTGAGAGGAGTTTAAAGAGCAAGCGCAGTCATGTCTTTATAGACGATATTACTGCACACTTAATTACGACTTAAATGAATCCAATTATTTTCGGGATGAAAATAGTAGGTACCTTCAACATATCAACCATTTTTAGAGCAAGAGGAGAACTGCTTAACTTGAATTTCAAACCACACAGGGATGATCTTTCTTTATTTTGCACTTTATGTAACCTTGGATCACGAGAGGATGTATTCCATTCTATAGCAATATGCCCGGTTCTCAGTGAGATAAGAAGGGTTTTTTTCGACAGCTCGAAAATAACATTAGAGAGAACAATAAATATTTTAAATGGATGTGAAGGATGGAAGCCGCTTGCTGCATTCTGTAAGGAAGCTGCTAGCTACAGAGCCAAAATAATACTCGTAGCATAAGAATTTTAAAAAAAGTTTACCAAAAACAAAAAATACTCAACCCATGTACTAAATATTTATCTAAAAACAAAAATTGTTTCTTTACAAAAAAAAAAAAAACCTATTATTATAAATTGTTTCAGAAAATATTATTTACTTGCCATCTGAGGTGACGGCCAAGGCCATACCTTAAAAGGATTGTACGCTGAATAACTAATGTTAAATATGTAATCAAAATTACTTTAAAAGAAAAAAAATCAATCTATAATCTATCTAATCTAATTTTTTCATCGTTTCTTTTATTTTTTTCCATCACTGTAATAACCACATGTTGATGTTTCCGATAAGGGGTTTCATTTTGAATAGGCAGCTTTTAGCTTTTATGTGTCAGTTTAAAAGCTGTTAACTTTTTGCATTTTATAAGCAAAGACTATGCCACTACTAAAAATGAAACCGATACAGCCTGAAACAATGCATTAAAATTGCTAAAATTCACTACCTACAAAATGATGAAAATTTAGCTGCTTGATTTCTCGAAGGGGTGATCTTAATTAAAAATTGAGAACTTGTGATTCACAACTTTAGACAATTTCTTTGGGTCCACTTGAAAGATATGAGATTTATACAGATAAAGAAAACATCAAAAAACTGAAAGTACATGTTATCTTGGGGGTAGTACCGGGCTTTGAAGATTTTTAAACTTCATGTTTTTACATACTTTAACCGTTTGAATAAAACTATAAAAAAATTAAGTTTTAAACGTATTTTATTATTAATATTATTTAAACACATACAAACAAAACAAAATAAGCAAGAAATAATTTTTAATTAATGACATAACCTTAGAATTTAAACTTATTTTTGTGTCCAAAATTTGGTATTTCTGCACGAGATTTCAACTTGTTTTTAATAAAGCCATCTCTAGAAGTAGGGCCAGTTACACTCTGTGATGCCTCTGTTACCAGTTTATCACATCTTTCCACAGATTGGGTGTGACAGGGAAAGTCAACAATTTCCAAGCTCTTATCTTTTGCCATGAAGTGAAGGTCTTCAAAAGAAATATGTCGAAGAACCGGGGGTGATGTTACCTGACATTCGCTCCACAAAATAATTTCGGTATAATCTTTAGCAGAGAAGTTGATCTTTGGTGGTTTATATATCCTGCGTTTGTTGATATTTTCAGCTTCTCTAGCTTTTTTTATTCTTCCCAATGCCAAATATCTTTGTCGTATAACAAAATTTCTCTACAAATATATCCAGATCGGATGGCAAATAAAACACGACCGCGCCGCCTCTTTTTAAGCCTGTACTCGCAGAGCAGCGATCCTTTCGATAAACATTAAAATCCGATGTAAAATATTCGGTTGAAAGAAAACTATCATTTAACCATGTTTCAGTTAGAACGATAATGTCATGCGAACAGTCGGCAACAGAAATATAAAAATCATTAGATTTTGTTCTCATATTTCCAATATTGTGATAAAAAATCGTTAAATCAGTAGAACTTTTGTTTAGGTTGCAGAACTTTTTTGGTGTGGATGCAATTCGTTTTTTGGACGATGCAGATGTTAGAATTCCTTTATCTGGACTCGAACAGGCCAAATAGATGAATCGAGAACATCATTAAACGATCCAACTTTTTTTAACATCGTACTTGAAAGAATAGTACAGAGCTCCCACGTCAACACTAAAGGCACTATTTTTCAAAAGTCTGTCAAATTACTAGCATATGCTGATGACATTGACATAATCAGAAGAACTCAGCGTGATGTCAATGGGGCTTCTGTGAGTATTAAGGCAGAGGCGGCAAAAATGGGTTTAACCATTGAATAATTACAAATAGAAGTGGACACCGAACATTGCTCAAACGACCATGCGACTTATGAGCATCCAGTGAGTACTATTAGTAGCTTGAATATCATTTTCATGATAATGGTTTCTGTATATGCTAATTTGTATCCTCAATAGGGATTAAAAAAGTCCTTTTGGGATCTTTTTTGAAAGCGAACTATATGAATATTTATAGATGAAGACAATAATATGCACGCGTTAAATGGGATAATGTGTTTGTGTCGCCACAAAAAAAGGAATAGGTATACCTACATCTGAGTATGTTAAGTAGGTATTTAAAAAGATACTATTCATTTTTCGTGTGTAAAAAATTGCCATTTTCTTACTATTTTTTTAACTTCCCATAGGAAGTTATTGTAATGGGTCCGATTTGTCAAATTGAAAATTTTGACATTTCTCGACGTTTCAAGGTCCCTAGAGTCGAAATAAAAGATTTTTAGAAAGATGTCTGTGCGTGCGTGTGTACGTACGTCCGTACGTCCGTATGTCCGTACGTCCGTAAAATTGCGTGGGTGTTTTTTTTACCATAGCAGTTTAAAAAAAGTTAAAATTTTGGTTAACCCTAAATATCTCATGAACCAATGACGCTAGAGACTTAAATTAAATTTTATGTTATATATTGGAACGTGATACAAAACAATTATATTTTTGGAAAAAAATTCAATTAACGGTTTTTTTTATAAATCAAAAAAACTGAAAAAAAAATTTGTCACTTCGAAAATTTTACGACTAAAATATGATTTCATCTCAAAAACAATTTTGTGCAACGAAGAATAATGTTTTTGACATCTGATAAAATTTTGAGAAAAATCGAATTGACAGTTTTTTTTACAAAAAATAATAACCTAAAAAAAAATAAAAAAAAAGTTGGTAAAAATTGAGTATTGACTCAAATATCTTTTCAAGACTTTGAGATATTGGCTTTAAACTACTTTTATCTTTCAAAAAATGTTGTTTTCAACATTCAGTAAAATTTTGAAAAAAATAGAATTGACAGTTTTTTTACAAAAAATTAAAAACCGAAAAAAAAATTTAACAAAAGTTGGTAAAAATTGATTTTCGACTTAAATATCATTTCAAAAAATTGAGATTATGGCTTCTAACTAATTTTAACTTATAAGAAATATTATTTTCAACATTAGGAAAAATTTTGAGAAAAATCGAACTGACAGTTTTTTTACAAAAAATAAAAACCTAAACAAAAAAATTAATAAAAGTTGGTAAAAATTGATTTTCGGCTCAAATAGCTTTTCAAAAATTAAAAATATTGGCTTCAAACTTATTTTATTTCACAGGAAATATTGATTTTTATATTCAGTAATTTTTTTATAAAAATCCAACAGTCCGTTTTTTCATAAAAAAAATAAAATCTACAAAAAATAGAACGCAAATTTGGTAAGAATTGATACATTTAGGCCTCGGCCACGCAGTAAGCGGCTGAGCGGCTAAGCGGCTGAGCGGCAAGCGGCTGAGAGGCAACTCTAAGCGACGTATGGCCAGGCACTGAGTGACTGCTTTTGAGCGATTAGTAGTTAAAGTCGAGATTGCACACACGAAATTAACAACTCAATGTTTACTTTGGCCATCTTTACTTCTTGCCGCTCAGAAAATTAAAACAGGTTTGGTTGCTGAGCGGCGCCGCTTAGCCGCTCAGAATTTTGTTTCGCCGCTCGCTCATTGCGTGGTCGCTTCTATGTGATTTCATAATATGTTTTATATTTTTTTTTCCGCTCAGCCGCTTACTGCGTGGCCGCGGCTTTAGACAAACTTTTAAGCAAGACAAATCGATAGACGGGATGGGAAGTTATCAGTGTGGGTCGCATCTCAGCCTCTTTTTTTGTTTTGGAGATTTGGTTAAATTGATTTACCAAATCGTTTACTTGGAGGTTTGTTGTTCCAAATAAAAAAAATTGCAATTATTTTTTCATGAATTTTTGTATCGGTACTGGCAGATATATCATTTTACGAATACATAGTTTTGTGAATGTTACGATATGGCCAAGTGCATGTTGCATGATAACTCAAAAAATAAATTTCTTCAGTAAAGGCATTTGAAGGTTTTTAAACTTTTTAAATAAACTGAAACAAAAATGGAATACATATAATTTATTTAATATTAGGTACTTATATATGCACATAAATAATGCATTACTATTTCTTGAAACTTTTTTTACAATTTGCAATGTCTAACTTAAATCAAATAAATTATTTTGTCTTAATTTTGTTAAGGAGACGTTGAAAATAATTGGAATGAAATAAATGAAAATGACGATGAAATGTACTTAACATATGTAGGTATTTTGTAGGATATATGTATTGTAAAATCTGTGCTAAAGAAAAATGACTGATTTATGCAAATTGTTTATGGACAAAAGCAAATGTCAAAACAAAGACACTTCATATATAGAGTGTCCGTGTGTCAAAATAACTATGAAACAAGGGAACATTTAATAAAATTTCGTCAATTCGAAAATAAGATTAATGGAGGCTTGTCAATTCCTACAAGAGAATTCGTAAGTTATGTAAAAACTACTGTGCAATGTTTTGTAGAAGAGTGCTTCAAAAGTACACTGTGCTCAGGATTTAACCACAACAGCACTTAATTATGAAACTTATGTTAAAACCAAATGATGAATAACAAAAATCTTATATCAATCAAAATTCGCTAGCAGCAGTTTTTCATAACGTAACTTGGTCTTGATCATTTAGTTTCAATCTTAGTTTAATACTAAATTTAACTCGATCGAGTTTAAATTTTAAAGGAAGTGTTTTTTTTCATTGTAATGTACATACGAGTATATGTACCAGTATAACTATCTGATCTTATTAATAATATATTCTTGTACATTATCTTTTTTATGCTGTTTTTATTTTATTTAAGAGTTTTGGTAAAGTGGTGCAACTTTAATTTGATGTGGTTTGTTCAATTTACAGTTTTTTTTCAAAGCAAAACTAAAATTACTTAAAATCGTCTGCTTTGCGTACAAAGTATTTGAAGTTAATCAAAACATTGATAAACAACGTAAATCGGCGAAGGTTCAACAAGATACCTTAGGTATGTGTTAGTACCTTACTTATTGAACTCAAGAAATAACTCAAAACTGTATGTACCTATCATGCCTAATTTATTAACTAGGACCTAGATATAAATATGTATGTATGTACATAGGTAGGTAAATACTATTTTTTAGTTTCAAAGACCAAACCAAATTTTCCACTTGTCAAATTGAAATCTACTTACCTTACCTACTGATAACCTTCATCTATTCAACTGGTATTTAAAGTAGACATATTGTGATATGAATCTACAAAGAAGGTATACCTCCCTCAATATTTGTGTTCATAATGTTTTCAAAGGTACCTAGGTAAGGTACCAATACAATTATACTCAGGTTCAGGTATACTGCCTTGAAAATTAGGTAGGTAAATATTTTTCCGAAGGTAGGTTAACTTTCATAGATACATTTGTAAATTTCATTTAATTAAAACAAATAAATATAATTATGTTTTGTTCAAGTTTGGCACAACAATTTATTATAAAAAGAGGCTACGATGCGACCCACACTGATAACTTCCCATCCCGTCTGCCGATTTGTCTTGATAAAAATGTTTGTAGGTTTTCGTGTTTTGGTAAAAAAGTTGTCAGTTGAATTATTTCTAAAAATTTAAAAATTTTCAACAATATTTTGCATATAATGAAAAAGTTTGATTTCAAAGTCGAAAATCAATTTTTCTGAACATTTAATAATTTTTTTAGTCAAAAACGTTATTCTTCGTTGCAAAAAATTATTTTGGAGATAAAATCATTTTTTGTTCGTATAATATTCGAGGAGACAAATATTTGTTTTCAGTTTTTTTGATTTATAAAAAAACCCTTAACTGGATTTTTTTTTTTAAAATATATTTGTTTGGTATCACGTTACAATATAAAATTCATTTAAAGTATCTAGCGTTCTTGGTTCGTGAGATATTTTGGGTAAACCAACATTTTCATCTTTTTTTTAAATTGCTTAAATTGGTAAAAAAAACCACCCACACAATTTTTTTGAGAGTCCTTCTGCATCATTCTGCATTTTTGTCTGTACAACAAAATTTATTTGAAGTTGAAATCTCTACTGGTTCTTGAGGTATGGACGACGAAACTTCGTGAACGTACGGACGTCCGAACATACGTACATACAAACGCACGCACAGACATCTCTCTAAAAATCTTTTATTTCGTCTCTAGGGACCTTGAAACGTCGAGAAATGTCAACATTTTTAATTCGACAAATCGGACAATAACTTCCTATGGAAAGTTAAAAATAATGCGAAAAAAGGGATGTACTAGGTATAAAAGGAAGAAAATTTCTTTACCACTGATATGCGACTACAAAAACTGCAAAAAGTGAAAACTACTTCCATGCAACCGGCAACCTAAAGCAAAACAATATCTCAAAAAAATACGTAAAAGCAAAAACAAAGTATAAAAATAATTCTTAAAGCCACCTACCTACTACAAAATGTATACCTATACAAAAATTCAACAATGCGAGAAAAAATTGTATGTTATTTGTGTACGCACAGTGCACTGGTGATTGTTAACATGATCCAAAAAGGCTAAGAATCCGTTTTTACTCCACTTTGATTAGGTATATCTATTTTTCTTCACTCGACAGTATTTTTTAAAGCAAAGAAATCTGCCTAAAATACCTACTACTAAAATAATTGAAAAATGTAATAGGTACACCCCCAACTTATGTGTTGTATGTACATATATATGTATATGTACCTCCATACATATGTTCCTACTAACCTCCATTTGTGCATATGAATACCTACCTTACCTACATAGGTATATGTAATAACTAATTACTAATTACCTACGCACCTAACATTAGCCTAAACAATATACCTACCTATGCTTATGTATGTACATTTGCAATGTATACTTTGTAGGTAGTAAAGTATGATTCGTCCACTATTCCTATTTTCAGAAAAAAAAAAGAAATTTAAAAACAAACCTATCCCATCCCAACCCATATCAAACTAATAACGAAATTGAAGAAAAATTCACCGAAAGTCACAAATCATCATCATGTCGAATGCACCGAAAAGCACCAAAATCATTTTCGTTTTATGAATGAGAACGAAATTCAAAAAAGAAAAACAAACCTTCAAAATACATTTTCTGCAGCGAACGTGATTTGGCCTTGAATGCAACACTTTAACAGACATAATATACATACCTACACAGTTGTTATTGTTGTTTTTTATTCTAAATAACAATATTCCGTTATCTTTCTCGACCATAAATTGTGAGTAAATTTCCCATAAGGACCAAAATTTGTAAAATTGGGTGTTGTATTTGATAGACTGATACAATAACTCGCCGTGCGATACTAGCGACTTATGAGCATTTGAAAAATAAGTGTCGCCATCTAGATCAGGATTTGCCCGGTGTCCCTTCTATTTGTAATTATTCAATGGTTTAACGATTAATGAGGGCAAAACAAAGTGCATGCTGTCGTCAAGAAAGGACTTACAACAAAAAACGTCACCATCGACAGACGTAACTTTGAGGTAGTTAAGGACTTTGTCTACCTAGGCTCTGCTATTAACGCAGAAAACAACACTAGCGCTGAGATCAAACGAAGAATTACTCTTGCTAACCGCTGTTTCTTTGGGCTAAGAAAGCAATTGAGTGGAAAAGTCCTCTCTCGAAGGACCAAAGTGTCGCTATATAAAACCCTTATCATCCCCGTCCTGCAATACGGTGCAGAAGCATGGACTATGAAGCGGAAAAGCGGATGAAACAACCTTGGGTCGTTTCGAGAGAAAATTTCTGCGTGTGATCTACGGTCCCGTATGCATAAAAGGGGAGTTGAGGAGAAGATGGAACAACGAGCTATACGGGCTGTACAGCGACGTAGACTTAGCCAGAAGGGTAAAAGTCCAACGACTAAGATAGCTGGGTCACGAAGAGCGCGTGGAAACCAATGCTCCGGACCAGAAAATCTTCGAATCCACACCCACAGGACAGCGCAGTAGAGGAAGACCGCGGATCAGGTGGCGCGTTCATGTGGAAAGCGACCTCACTCAACTTGGAGTGCCAAACTGGAGAAATCTAGCTAGTAACCGAGCTAGATGAAGAAGTTTGTCGGGTGAGGCCCTTGTTCACACAGGACTGTAGCGCCACTTTAAGTAAGTAAGTAGGTAAGTAAAAGGAAAGGAAGTACCATACAAAAGCAACAAACCTATATGGATTATTCATAACACCATGGGCCATCAGTACTCTTTTATTTAAATTTCATTAGGATAAAACAAAAGGAATGTATGAAATAGTTGGTTATGACGAATTTAAATAAAAATGGCAATATAAAGAAAAACACCCTTGTGTTGCCTACATCCGGTAATGGCTGATTTCTATAACGCACACACTTTACGTATTGTGTTTTCGACAAGGAAATAATCACCCCAAAAAGGAAACAAGAAAAAAAGATGTTTTATTATTCTTAAGATAAAGAGAACTAATTTACCACCAAGGGATTGATGACATAATTAATATGCCTCCCATTGTGAGGTCTTTTTTTCTTATTTATGTATGTGTTGTGTATATAATATACCCTATACAACTTATTGACAGTCTCTGAACTCTAGAATAAAGTAACTATCAAATATAATGTGTCTGAAGCAGTATCCAGGATATAATGTACGAGGACGAGCATATATTAAATTTATTTACGAAGCAGGAAAAAAAAATATCTGTCTCTGTCTGATAATAATAATTTATTAATAGGAAGTATATGAGTACCTTAAGAAAACTGTGGTAAGATAAGAAAAATAAGGCAGAAAATACTTATTGACAACATTTATTTTGAAAATATATGTTTTTGGCTTGACTTATGGCTTAAATTTGACGCCTTTAGTTAGAAAAATAAGAACAGGCCAATAAATTCAAATTCAACAGTAGATTATTGTGGAAGATTTTTGGAAGTTCTTTTTGTGCGTACAAATTTGAAATTTTCTCACAAAATTAAGTTTTTCAGAGAAGGCGTGAATGTATTCGACCACTCTCTTTAAAATATATTGAAACACTTCGAATTTTTAAATGAAGAACCTATTGATGGGAGCAAGGTAGGGCCTGAATTGTATGCGGAGGAAAAATTAAAAAACACTGACCGAAAAGATTTTTGCTATAGAAACCATTCGTGATGGAGCGAACTGGGTGTCAGATAAAAACATTCCTCTCCCTTTCCTCGTAGCTCGAAGCTTGATTCAATATGAATTCTTTTCATCAACAAAAAAATACCATCGTATCATAATCAAAATACTCGTATGCGATCGCGATTCTATTCAAATTCACGTGCAGGTACACCTACGTCCTACACCTACGTATTTACATATATAGGTAAAAATAGGTTAAAAACGTACATTATTTTCCAAACATCTTTATAACCTTGGTATACATGAAAATCCTTGTTAAGTGGAAAGCATTTAATAAAGTTATAGGGTTTGAGTAGAATACATTTTTTTTGTTTTTCAAAGCACACGAAACAGAACCTAACGCTGAGAAACGTTTCCATATCAATATAATTTATGTCTATAATTTTTTTGTTCTTGTTTTCTATTTCTACTAAGCCTTATAAAAAAATTATGCACACATCCATATATATATTATGTTGTTATGGTGACCATATTTTTCTTTTTGTTTTATTCCTATGGTGAAATGTTCCATATGACAGACAATTTCATCAAGAGCTGATGAATAATAACTGACATTTATTTGTACAGAGCTGCGAAAAAGTTGACAATAACGACGAAGTATTTTAGAAAAAATATGTAGATATACAGAGATCACAATAAACTCTTTTGCATTAATTACAATTATGCAATCATGTATGTAGTACCCGAGGCGTGATGGTTAGTGCGTAGGACTGTCATGCCAAAGGTCTTTGGTTCAATCTCTGCCTATGCCACCTTCATTTTTTTCCACGGGTACTGTCTCTTGCGAGGAATTGACAAATCCTCTAAGAGTCATTCTTGTCGTGAAAAGTGCTTATCAAATAAACAGTTCGGATTCGACATTAAAATTATAGGTCCTCTCCATCCTTGAAATAGCTCACACATATTATAGGAATGGTTAAGAGTTCGTCGTCCGTTGGAATAGGAATAAAATGGATCATTCATTTTTCGGTTATAAAAGTAAATCTAAAGCAATGCCTCTGAATATTCATGTGTGTAAGAACCATATTATTCAAATGACCGCCTCGCGAACATTTTCACTTGAGTAATGGTGGTTTTTAATGAGTCTAAAATTCGGAGAATATTCTCGTTAACACGTGACTAGATCTAAAGAAAACAATTTAACGGTGTCAAATCGTATTGATCGTATTCACATGATTAACGAGGTGGTATTAGGTATTAGGTGGTATTCTTCAAATTTGTTCAAAATGCCACCGACTGCTTTTGTCGTGGGTAGAATTTGGCTACCATAATCATCGCTTTTGTAGTAAGTTTAAATTAATGTTAAAGCTTTGTTCGATTGTTAAACGATTCATTGTCTTTAATGACATAAGTATTCAACCAACTTGAAATGACGAAGTTATGAATTTAAACAAGAAAGAAAAAAATATGAGACTGGTATCTCTTCAAGACCGGGCGGCCGGCATTTTGGCGCTGAAGCCTGTTGTCGTATCTCCTGCGGCCAACACAGAGAAGGTAGAGCAGTGGTAAGCCATGGACCCTCTTGTGATATTGGTAGCAACGAGAGTAGGAAGGTAACGATACCTAATTTCAGTAGTGGCAGGGTTGTGTAGAATGGTACTACCACTACTACTGAGAGCACAACTCCATTGCTTAAATCCAGAAATGGAAAGGAGAAATGTTCAAAATGCCTTTATAAACAAAGGCGGCAAGCTGCAAGAATCCTGAAGGCCTCTGATAAATCATTGGAGGCTGGAAGGACACCGCAGCAAACCGCTCACGTTGAATATGGGCAAAGAGTGTTTTTGCTGCAGTAAAGGTAAAGACTCCACGTCTAAACGCGAAATGTCTCTTGAGGGGGCCATACCGACACCAAAACGGCCTCGTGAACACAACACCAGCACTCCCCTCAATCCCATCAAAAAACCCAGTTTGGTCAGGTGCAAAACTCGAGGTTGTTGCTAAGGAAGACATTCCTAGCAGACCTAGGAACCCTAGGTTGGATTCCAATCGAACCTCCTGGTATCGAGGACATTCTCGAAAAGATCAAGGTGTGCAATCCATCCCGGCCTTTGACGGGTTTCAAATGCCAAGAAAAATCTCTGCAGAAACAACTTAATAGGTCCCTATTGCTGTTGTGATAGTTAGCGTTTATGAGCTTGCCATGCCAGAGATGGCACAGTAGAGGCACACCGCAATATGTCTGTTCTCCAATTCTCTGGAACTTAGAAGCAAATGAATTATTAATAGTTCAGGAAATGGAGGTGTTGAGAGTTATTGCTATTGAACTACTAAAAAATCCTGTAAAAAAGCTTACTACCTGGGAAGATCTATGTGGACTTGGTATCAACCAAACTTGTTCTCTTTACTAAGAAATACAAATTTCCACACATACACCCTGCCCATATGTATATAAACGGTATACAGCTTAAATTTTCGGACAGAGCAAAATACTTGATTCTTGTTTTGGATAAGAAATTAAGGTAGAAACCTAACATTAATGAAAGAGTAAATGAAACTACTGGGGCTAAATGGGGTCTACGAACACACATTAGATCGATTCTTATATATGCAGTAGAATCATGGTAAATAGCAACGATTCATGACAAACTCAAAAAAGTTCAACGAACAGCACTACCGTCTACGCCCTCCGCATTACTTGATGTTTTGTTCCTTTTTTTAGCGCTGGATATCTTCAGGAAACAATCGACCGCTAACACAGATGGACCTAAAACAGACAGACTAAATCTTTGTCCATCCTAAAAATCTAAGACTAAATCTTCTAGCCATCGAAGTAGACCTTTCTTGGCTAAAAGAAAACATAATATCGTCTGCTGATGTACGCATCTTCTCCAACAAGCTGCCCTAAAATCACTAGACTCTGCCTTCACAAACTTAATAACAGCCCATCTCCTGTGGATGTGACAGAATAGTTCAACATTCACCTTAATTTTGTTGCCGGGTCATAGACATTCCTGGAAACGGCAAAGCTGACGAACTTGCAAAAAATTGAACAATTTTACCTTTGTCTAACATCGGTTTACGCTTAGCAACTTGTAAGTTTATGCTAAAGCATGAAACCCCATAAAGAAAGCGAAACACAGATTTACTTGTGACACCACTTGTCTGTCAACTAAACTTGGCCAATACTTGATGCTAAACGCTCAAAGCTCATACCTGTTGGTAGATTGCACATTAGTTCCCATTATAGGTGTTTATACAGGACACTGCCTAATAGACTTGCTTTTCGACTTGGAGGTCCTGCAAACGATTTTTGCAGGAGCAACAAGAACGAAGAAGAAGAAGAGACAGTGTTGCACCTTTTATGTTCATGTACTGCCCTATATAACAGAGACGAAGACTCCACTGAGGAGAATTCTACTACAGTGACACTTAGTGATCTGAGAAATTCTGACATTTATTGTTTAAAAACACTTCATGGCACCATTTGTTTTTATCGAGTATGGTCGATCTTTAGATTTATGTGGTATAACAACATACCAACTACTAGTCTAAGTGTTTTAAAGTGTTTTTTACTTGGCTATCTCCTACAACGAATTGAAAAATTAAGATCAAATCTTTTCAAGAAAATTTTGCTCTCAAATTAGCCGTTCAGATTCAGCACTAACACTGTAGGCCCTCTCCATTCCTGACATTTACCTATCTTTAGTCCTTTACAAACTCAAAAATGTCCTATTTTAAACAAATTATTTTAAGGCATTTTTGTGCCTTAAAGACAAGACAACGTATGTATATATATGGTCACCTCAATATATAACCAAAAATATCGTGTATTCAAGCCGTGCGTCGTCATCGTCATCGTCGTCGTCGGCCGTCGCCAAGCCGAAACCAAAAGCAATTTTCTGCCTTATTTCTCAAAACCAAACAAAATTTTCACACACGAGCCGTACACGTACATACATATACCTATGCATGTAGAGTAATAGCGGGCGTCGAAGGCAAAGGCAAAGGCGAAAGCGATGGCGATGGTTGTAACGTACGTTCACTTCGTTTTACAGTTGTTTATTGCCATTTTATTATAATAAGACGCTTGGTATAGCTATAAGGTTGCTTTTCTATACCTATACTATATACAACATATCCTTCCAGCTTATATTTATGTTTGTATGTAGGACAGAAGGAGTATAAACCGGTGGGTTGTGTAAGAAGTGAAAGAGGGGCTGTTAAAAGGGATGCAACAATTTAAAGTATCACCAGAGTTCCTGTTCTTTCCCTTTTCCGCTCTTTATGAACTCTTTTGCCAGCTGGTTTTTGCCTTAGACACCTTAGCATCGTTAGTTTACAGGATATGACAATTGCTTAAGGATATAAGAATCGGAAGGACTTTTGAGTCTTTTGACTATGCTGGTTGTTGGTTACTGGGTACTGGGTTGGGTACTGGTGCTGGTGGTTGCCGCTGGCGGGCGGGCGGTTTCTGTTGCTTGCCAGACTAAACAGAAGAGGTATAATACAGGCATTAAAATCGACAGTATAAATTGTATTTGTAAAGCTAGTGATTGCATAAAAATATGAGCTTAATCTGCGGGTTGGGTTTTTGTTTGGTTTCATCATAAAGCCATAGGATGTCGGATTTGGAATTCGGATCTCGGATGTAGCAGAAGCTTGCTTCCTTATGTGTGTGCCGGAGTCGGAGTACCAGTCTGAAAGCTGAAAAGATTTACGGTTCGGAACGTGTCTGCAGGCACATCATTTAACTTTCTGCATATGTTGCCCATACATACATATGTACAAATATCCTTTTACTTCCTGCTTTCTAGTACTTTCTTGTTTAGTGCTGTGGAGGGGGGGAGGGTAAATGGGGAAGGACGGTGTAGAGGATTGGTGTAGTATTTTGTATTTGCTGAATAAATTATTTTATTTATTTTAAATTTTTTTTTGTCGTTCGTCCTTGAATAATTTGGTATCACCTGCGGTTTGTAATATCCTAAGACGTGTTATTTTGTCGTTAAGTCATGTAACTTTGCCATGCTCAACCGGCTGTTGTGCGCGTATCGGAATATTTCTTTATGCTCGTACTATAACTCAATCTTAGCGCTAAGGGATGGAGATCTCATTGCTTTTCAGTAAATAAATTCTCTAATATGATGTCGTTCCAAGCTTTTGTTGGCGTTGTTGTTGTTGTTGTTGGAGATGGTGCACAGGGCGTTCTGCCGTATTTTTTTGTTTTGCTTGTCTTGTCTTAAGTGCCTGTTTTGGTGTGTCGTAACACTTTATGGTTAGAAATAAGAGATAATGCTGTGTTTACAGTGCATTAAGTGCTTGTTCTTTTGTTATATGATTTTAACATTTTTACATGAAATAAAGCTTATGTATGTTGTATTGATTTATTTTTGTCTTACAGAAGATCATGGAATGGTTATTAGGTGATATAAAATACAAAAATCCATTTTAGCATACTAAAACGTAATAAAAGGGTAAAAATTTCTTTTATGAAATCATTGAATATTATGCATGAAAATGTTTTGAACTTAAAACTTTCTAAGAGCTTGATTTGAAATTTTGATAAATATGAAGTTGAGGAAACGTATTTAAATTGTTTATTGTTTAAAGAGGAACATAGACTTTAATAGAATAATTGTATTTACCACCAATGTTCATATTTAGTAAAAAAGAATATTTATGGCTTTTATAAAATAAATAATATTTTTAGGTGTACTTTACACTTCGCAAAGATATTGAATTTAGCTTTAAAATAACAATGGAATAGAACTACAAACAAAAGACAACATTGAAAAGACAAAGATATGGGTTCCAACACTAGTCAAACTCCTCCAAGGATTATGGATTGCTTCAGAATTTAAAAAGAGGCTGGGATGCGACCCACACTAATAACTTCCCATCCTCAATTTGTCTTGCTTAAAAGGTTTGTAGGATTTCGTGTTTTGTTAAAAAAGTTGTCACTTTAATTATTCTAAAAGATTTAAAAATTACCAACAATATTTTGCAAATTGTTACAAAACTAGATTTTGAAATCAAACTATTTGATACAAATTGGATGATTGAAATTAATTTGAAGTCAATATTTTCTATTGTTCACGAGATATCGAGAACCGAACATCAATTTTTATGAAATTTGAGTAGGTACTATTTTTTGTAGATTTTATTTTTTTTATGAAAAAATTGAATTTGGGATTTTATAAAAAATTTACTGAATGTCGAACACAATATTTTCTGTGAGGTAGCCTCGTTTAAAGACAATATTTTTAATTTTTAAAAAGATATTTGGGTCGAAAGTAAATTTGTAGTAAGTTTTAGTATTGTTTTTTTTTTAGGTTTTTATTATTTGTAAAAAAACTGTCAATTCGATTTTTCTCAAAATTTTACTGAATGTTCAAAATAGTATTTTTTTATAAGACAAAATAAGCTTAAAGCCAATATCTCATAGATTTGAAAAGAAAAATCGAAAATCAGTGTTTACGAACTTTTAGTAATTTTTTTTAGGTTTCTAATTTTTGTTAAAATAAAACTGTCAATTCAATTTTTCTCAAAATGTTATTGAATTTTGAAAACAATATTTGTTATAAAAAAAAATTAGTTTGAAACCATAGTCTCAAATTTTTGAAAAGATATTTGAATCGAAAATCAATTTTTACCAACTTTTAGTAATGATTTTTTTAGGTTTTTATTTTTTCTAAAAAAGCTGTCATTCGATTTTTCTCAAAATTTAATAGAATGTTGAAAACAATATTTCTTATAAGATTAAATTAGTTGGAAGCCACAATCTCAAAGTTTTCAAAGGATACTTGAGTCGAAAATCAATTTTTACCAACTTCAGGAGTGTTTTTTTTTTTAGGTTTTTATTTTTTATAAAAAAAAATTTTACCAAATTTATTTTTTGTTACACATAATTTTTTTGAGATAAAATCATTTTTTGTTCGTAAAATATTCGAGGTGACAAATATATTTTTTCAGTTTTTTTGATTTATAATAAAAACCGTTAATTGGATTTTTTGCCAAAAATATATTTGTTTGGTATCACGTTACAATATAGAACATACAATTTTCAAGTCTCTAGTGTTGTTGGTTCATGAGATATTTTTGGTTAACCAAAATTTTCAACTTTTTTTTTAAATTGATATGGTAAAAAAACGACCCACGCAATTTTTTTGAGTTCTTTCTGCATCTTTCTGCATTATTATCTGTATAACAAATTTTATTTGAAGTCGATATCTCTACTGGTTCTTGAGCTATGGACGACGAAAAAACTTCGCGAACGTACGGACGTATGCAGACGTACGGACGTACATACGTAAACCCGCACGCACAGACATCTTTATAAAAATCTTTTATTTCGACGTTTCAAGGCCCCTGAAATGTCGAGAAATGTCAAAATTTTCAATTCGACAAATCGGACCGATTTCAATAACTTCCTATAGGCGTTAAAATTGGTGATTTAAACCCAGTCACCTTTTGCTTAATACGCGTCAAAATCGATCGATTACGCAAGCAATCGATAAAATTGTAATGAATTTCGAAGAGAGCTAAAGCGTTTTTAATGCCATACATTTTGAATCATTGTAATGCACGCTCAGTGGAAATTATTGCTGCTGCATGTACAAGTGCTCCTGATAATCCGAATTAATCGTTTTCACGTTAAACGATCCTTTTTGGGTTGGTGATTGAAGGTCATGACAAAAACGGGGGCGGGCAACAAGTCACAAAACACGACCAAATAAACACTATATATCATTACTAACCCCCTTTTGCAATAGAGGTGGTATTTGATAAAGATATATTCGAAGTTCATAAGAAGGAAGGTTGTAAGTATCACGTCATGGTAATCCTCTTAAGGAAAAATACGGGAAATTTCGTTGAACAGATTCTATCATATTCTTCTGGATCTCATATAAAGGAGTCCATACCACGTACTCAAGGTAGAGGTTGACCTAACTGTTATTTAAAACGAGAGCAACATAAAGATCCTGAAATTATTTAGGACAATGTTTAACAAATCCTAACATAGAGTCGGCTTTACTGATGATCGAATTAATGTGATCCATGAAATCAAGATTAAAATTAAAAAGAACTCCAAGATCTTTGAATTAAAGTGCCTGACATTTAATAATGTTAAGGTTAGCCCATTCTTTTTGCACCAAATAACAAAACTGTTAATATCCCCTTTAAGTTGAAATAGATCTTTTAGATTTTAAAGATTTTAATATCATCCGCATACATTACAATTTTACTGTATCGTACACAAAGGGGTACATCATTTATAGCTAAGATAAAGAGTAAAGGTCCTAAATGACTGCCCTGGGGAATTCCTGATTTGACAGACAATGAATGGGTTGGGGAAAGAACTTCTACTGAGAGAACTTAATAAGACCTAAATTGAAAAAGAAGAAGAAATCTATTTAATGGATTGCGGAGGAAACCCAATTGCCTTCAACTTAAATTTGATGATAACATGAGAAAGTTGATCAAAAGCATTAGAATAATGTTTGCAAATACAGTCAAATTCTTGACCGAGTTTTACGACATGTGAGACCGCAGACCTTTTTTAAAAAAGTTTCGGAAGCAAGGACAGTTAAGAGAGTTGTCTGTAATTACTAATATCAGACTTGTTACCTTTTTTTAAGACATTTGTAATAAATTCCTTCTCCCATATGGTTGGGAATTAACCTGAGCTTAGTGATAGTATAAATATGCGAAGTGAGATGCTTAGAGATAAAACATTCGGCATATAATTGAAGAAAGATTTAAACTCTTCAAAGAGGGTAACATATACTTCAAGTTCGCAAAATTCAGGGGACATGCTTATTATGATGTTTTTCTCTTGTTTTGAAGCATTTTTAACTCTTTCCTATACCATGGATGACAAAATCTAGAATATTTGAAAATTTTTAGAGGATGGAAATTTTGTATGCAGAATTCCAATCCATTGTAAATTATGAAACTACACCGTCAACGTCATTTAAAATTGGTACATTCTCAATACCACAAGCAGATAGATGTTCTGACAGAAAGAACACATGACAACAGCACGCGGTAGATTTCGAGACGGTCCCCCAACTTTCTACTAACCACACTCACTGATGCTTGATTTCGGTGATCGATCTTTCTGTCTGTTGTTCTCTCTCCTCTGTCCTTCTGTCTTGTATTAATGTCTTGTGTTGTTTTCACAAGGTGCTGTGTCTCTACTCTGTACATTTACATATGTGCTGAGTAGTATGTAATGTAATGTAATGTAAGATGTTCTGACAGCTACTGATAACTAGAATGTAGACATTTAAGCCAAATACATACACTGCCGGCCAATAGAATAGGTTCGCAGCTTTTACAAGAGAAGAGGCTTTTTTCTCCAGAATAGAGCTTTGCAAAAAGCTTTTTTCTTTTGTATTCTGAAATCATGTCTCATTATCGATCTATGTATTTACAAGAAAGAGACAAATTAAAATATGTCCTAACGGTAAATTGCAAGCACACTATGAAATGCAATTAAAAAAGAGCATTTCCCATCATCATCAAAAACACTCCATTACCAAACCGGAATCTTTCGTACGTTTAACTCTCCAAAACCCGTTTGTTTACATTGTTGTGTTTGTAATTTTGACAATTAGTCCATGAATAGATGTGAGCACAAACAAAAAAAAAACGATGCCGTGGGCTAGCGGCACTTTGCAAAGCAAAAACAAAATGGATGGGTTAATAAATTTTTTTTTCAGGTTTTTATTTTTACTTTTTTCGAAGAAAAAGTCAGTTTTAAGCTTTAATATTGCAGGCATTTTATGGATAGTGAACCAATGTACCTTTTTGTCTTGAAAAAAGCATGTTCAACATCAGTTTATTATAATTAATTCACTAATTTACAGTAATCACTACGAAATTCTTTAAATTTCATAATAAACCTCGGATTTTTGTACCTATCAAAGATGCGTTCGAAGAACCATCAAGTTAAGGGTGCGAGCGCAATTTTTGTATTGAATTCTAATAAATTTTCGTTAATGAACGGCCCAAATATTTTTTTTGCTAGTGTAATTAAAATCTGTATCAATTTAATTAATCTAAATGTATTTATAGTTTGTTTTTAATGATTTAAGCTTGCAACTATTTTTGAATTCCATTTTGATTAATAAATATTATATTTAAAAAAATAGTTATAATCGAAAAATACCTTATCCATAACATTCTTGATTGATGGAAGCATACATGTATTTGCTATCAAAAAAAACTATGCATCAAAGGAACACCAATGTTTTAAAAAAGTAATCAGAACGATTATAGCGAACCTCGGGGAGAGTACGATAACTTAGGCGACAAAGTTTAATGACGGATTTGTATGGAACAGTTAGAAACAAGCATTTTTTACTATGGGAGGGGGGGTCTATCTCCTCCCGTTTAGGCGGTAGGGGCAGTTAAAAAAAATATGTACATTAAATGGAAAAAAAATAATTAAAAAATAACGGTAATACCCTCAATTAAGTGTTATACCTTTTTTTAAAGCCAACACTTTTGTCTATTAGCTTGTTTTTAAATCAAGTCAAAACTATGCATAGTTTTTAAAAAAAATTGTTTTAAAGTCAAAATTTGTGCAAAAAAAGTTAAAAAAAAAGGTTTAAAGTGTAATTTTTCAAAACTTTCAAATTATTTACTGTTTTTTTTTTTTTAGAATTCATTGCTCTTATTTGTTTTTTATCAAAAACTGAAAACTAGATGACTTTATGTCTTCTAGTTCTTGAGAAAATTGAAAATTACCAAAATAAATATTTTAATTAAATTACTTTTTCCTTGCTTAAGTATTAACGTAGTCTTATTTTGATAGTAATAATCGAATCTGGATTAAGATATACCTAGGGTAAATTAATTTTTCTTAAATCCAGCTTATTTAAATGCAAAAAAAACTTTGCATGCACCCCATCTTGCACCCTCCCCACCTTGCACACACTCCAACTTGCACCCACCCCAAATCCTATAGTGTGCCCAAGCAGGGGGGTTGCAGGGGGGCAGCATGCCCCCCCTTACAGATGCCACTGTTGCATACACCCAAACTCGCGCACACCTTACTGTTGCATACACCCAAACACGTATTACGCATACGCAAATACCAATATTACTATCAAAATAAGACCACTCAAGCAAAAAAAAAAGAATTAAATTAAAATAGTAGTTGTGGTTATTTTCAATTTTCTCAAAAACTAAAAGACATAAAATCATCTAGTTTTCAGTTTTTGATCAAAAACAAATAAGAGCAATAAATTCTGAAATAAAAACAATGGGAGATAATCTTGAAGTATTGAAAAAGTTACACTTTAAACCTTTTTTTAACTTTTTTTACTCAAATTTTGAGTTTAAAATTAAATTTTTATTTTCAATTTTCTCAAAAACTAAAAGACATAAAATCATCTAGTTTTCAGTTTTTGATCAAAAACAAATAAGAGCAATAAATTCTGAAATAAAAACAATGGGAGATAATCTTGAAGTATTGAAAAAGTTACACTTTAAACCTTTTTTTAACTTTTTTTACTCAAATTTTGAGTTTAAAATTAAATTTTTATTTTCAATTTTCTCAGAAACTAAAAGACATAAAATCATCTAGTTTTCAGTTTTTGATCAAAAACAAATAAGAGTAATAAATTCTGAAATAAAAACAATGGTAGATAATCTTGAAGTATTGAAAAAGTTACACTTTAAACCTTTTTTAACTTTTTTTACTCAAATTTGGAGTTTAAAATTAAATTTTTCAAAAACTACGCGTAGTTTTGACTTGATTTAAAAACTGGCTAATAGAACAGAATGTATACAACTTAATTGTAAGTATCACCGTTATTTTTTAAGAATTTTTTTCCATTTTAAGTAATATTTTTTTTAAATTGCCCCTCCTGCCTAAACGGGGGGAGATAGACCCCCCCTCCCATAGTAAAAAATGCTTATTTTTAACTGTTCTAAAAAATTCCGTTATAATATCTTGTCGCCTAAGTTATCGTACTCTTGCCCGAACCTCTGTTGAATAAATGCAGAGCAAATAAAATGCAAATTTTGACATATATCACAAAATGAAAACGTCTTAAAATCGTTCTAAATTCATGCACAAATAATTCAATAGAACATGTAATCGTCATTAATGTTTATTGTTGACGTACAGAAGTTTTTTTTAGTGAATTTCCACAGTTTAACGCAAAATATAATTTTCATTCATTCCTTACAAATGTTTAGTTGCCAAAGTTCAAGTCTACTTATTATTGTTTGAAGGGTATGTTTAGTAAAAGTGCTGCCAAAAATGAAACAAATTAATGAGTTTTACGTACATGTTTTTCTTAATATAGTAAATACTTCCATAGATTACATTTTATAAATGCAGAACATAGAAGAAAATATACATAAACAATAGTTTTCAGGTATAAAGCAGAGGTTAGTGTAGAAAAATATTTTTGAGAAAGCCAATAATATTTTAGGTATGTTTATTAAAGAAATTTGCGCTTCGGCTAACCTTCATCAACTTTTTAGAAAAAAAATTAGCATTAATAGCAGCCAATTATTTCATAGCATAATTAATTTTTCAGATTGTAAAATGTCTAGAAATGTTCATACGCTACAAAATTCGTAATTTAAAATTCGTAAGCTATACAAATCTTCCAATTTAAGACCATGTCAGCACTTCAGATTCTGTTGGTTAGGATTGTTTAGTTTTTGAACGAGGCCATGAAACATTCAAAATGAAGCATTTAGAAGGGGCTGATTAATATAATGAAGCATTTTGATGGGCCTGAGGACTAAATGTGAGAATGTGTTTGGTTTTTTGCATCATTTCACGCACACTTTCTCACATTTAGTGTTTAGTTAGCTTGTAGGCAAACCGAAATGTCAGTCTGAGATTCCGGTCTTGGTAATGGAGTGTTTTTGATCATCATCATCACCTGCTTTAAAGTTAGTTCTGGTTCAGAATTATTCAAAATACAATTTTAAGAAAAAATGGGACGAGCACAGTGCCTTAATTCGGAAGCAAACATTAAAATCAAACTGTACGCAGAACAAAGTTTAAGTGCGCGTTTAGTTGCAAAAAAATTGGAATATAGAAAAATGCTGTGAGCAATTTTTTGAAAAATAAAGAAGGGAAGGGAAGAATATGAAATGACGCCCAAAAGTTACGTCGCCTGCTGAAAGGAGATTGATTGCTCGACTGGCGTCTAATTCTTGTCAGTCAGCTTCTCAAATAAAGACATCATCTGGAACAACAGCAAGCATTTTGACGTTTAAGAGAATGATAAGGAGTGCCCCAAACATCAAGCGCATCAAACTGAAGAAGAAGTCTCCACTTAACCCACAAAGAATGGAAAAGCGACTTGAATTCTGCAGGCGCCACATGTCATGGAAATAGGAGTGGCAGTTTGTCGTTTTCACGGATGAAAAAAATTTAATCTCGATGGCCCGGACGGGTTTAATTATTATTACCATGATCTTCGAAAAGAAAAATTATTTTTGCTGCATCATCATAGCCGTGAAGGTGGTGTTATGGTTTAAGGTGCAATATCGTATTTTGGAACTATTGAGCTGGAATTTCCATCATCACGAATGACGGAAAATTCATACAAAAGCATTCTTGAAAGGGCTTTTCCGAAATTCAGTGAAATGTTTGGACCCATTAAATGGACTTTTCAGCAGGATAACGCCCCATCCATACCGCCAGAGTTGTAAAAGCCTGGATAAACCAACAAAATGTTGAATTGTTGGAATGGCCTCCCTACTCACCAGACCTAAATATTATTGAGAATGTTTGGGGATGGCTCGTCCGTGAAGTCGACAAGTCTGGACAACAATTTGAAGACACAAAATCACTAACAACAGCAATATAACAAGCTTGGACAAAAATTTCTTTAAATTATTTTTTTTAAAATGTATGATTCCATGAAAAATATAATTTTTGAGGTAACGTTAAATAAAGGAGGGTCGAATCATTACTAAATGAATAAAAAAAATGGCTAGCTTTAAAAAGAACTGTTTTTATTTTCATTTTTCCTTCATTTTTTCTATATTTTCCCAATGAATGCAGGTGAACCTATTCTATTGACCGATCAAAATGGCAATTTATTTGAATACATTGCAGGAAACGTTTCAAATTCAACGTAATTATTGTTTTCGGTTTAACTCTTTCTTATAAATAGGTAAGTAGATATATGTATGTACATGCTTTGAAAATTCACCGACAAAAATATTCATGCAAAACTATTTGAAAGAAAAAATAGCTTCTCTTTATTGGAAATGGTGTGAACCTATTGTATTGACCGGCAGTGTATGTACATATATCTCTTGACTGCAGCGATATTTAAACGCAAATAATTTTACCTGTTAAAAGGGAATGTTATGGAGTTGTACAAAAATAATAATAGCTATTAAGACTCTATCAGCTAACGAGTTTGCTTTATTCACGTAACGATCTTTCCTGAAAATTAAGAACTCTTGATCAAAAAGTTCCATATCTAAGATAGTGGGGTTCGAGCATGTTTCAGTGAAAGCGAATAGATTGCATGGAAAAGCCTGAGAATTATTAAAAATATAACTTTTTTTTTCTTTTTTTTTTAATAATAAGCACACACTCAAGGGGATATTACTACCCTTATTATGCAGAGGCACAGTGTGAGCACTAGGAAGAGGAGAGAGGGTTTAAAAGGAGATGTCGGTGCACATTGGTTTTGAATTCCCTGAATATTGCAATGACTAGGAAGACAGCACCTGGCTATTTCACTAGAGCATAAGCCGTTAAAATAACGGTAAAAAAGGGTCAGACAAGAGACCTCATAGATGCAAGTGCCATCCATGGATAATGGCAATGGGGGTATATCTCGATTTAACGATACAAGACAGCATTGCGTTTTCGAATCATTGAATTCCACGCGGTTTATTAATCCCCATTGAACAATGCTGTTTAGGTCGGAATTTAATGAGCTTATCATATTTTGTCGTTGCAGTTCCACATCTGAAGAAGAGGGATGTGAGCCTAAAAACGAATATGAAAAGCTGAGAGTACTATCATCAGCGAAACAATGTATTGGATTAGAAGTTGCAAGAGATCATTAATAAAAAAGAAAGAGTGTTGGAGATAGAACAGAGCCCTGGGGCACACCAGCATTTATTTTGTGGTTTTCAGACTTGAACCCATCCAATACTACTTTTATTGAACGATCCGAAAGGTAATTACTAATCTAATAAAGCAGGGATTCGTAAAAACCGAATGAACGCATTTTCGATAAAAGGGCCTGATGCAAACCCTATCAAATGCTTTTGAAATATCAAGTGCATTAATCTTACTTTCTTTAAAGCGATGTAAAGATTTGTTCCACTGTTCGGTGAGATGAACCATGAGATCACCAGTGGACCTATTGCTGCGAAAGCCGTACTGCCGGTCATTAAGCTTTCGATCTTATAATTTATCAGCCTTTCCATGACCTTGGAAAGAAGGGACGTGGCAATCGGGCGATAAAATTAGAGGGTGAAGAAGATTCACCTTTTTTGGGAATAGGCTGGACAAATGCAGTTTTCCATCCGCTCGGAAGGAGACCTGAGGAGTAGGACAGATGAAAAAGCTTACTCAGTGGTTTTGCCAGATTGGTCCCATAGAATCACTAACTCGCTCAAGTACGGGCGGAGTCATAACACTCACTGGCAGCTGGCGTTGCAGGCCTTCCTGGCTTGTTTGAACTTTTTCCGGCTTTCCTCAGTACGGTTGGCTTTATAGCAACGGAAACTTACCTCTTTGGCCCTAATAACATCTTTACAGCTAGCTATCAAACCATGCGTTTTCCTTAGGTCTGATGCTTTTAATCCTGTTCGGAATAAAAGTTTTCATTCCCAAGAGAATTAAACTTGTGATCATATTAGCGCTGGCGTCAACGTCACTATCGAGGAAGCATAGTGACCAGTTAAAGATCCTGAAGTAATTATTGAGACCGTCCCAGTTGGCTTTCTCGTATTGCCAAATGGTTCTCTTAGGAGCTCTTTCTTAAACTGAACGATTTTGACACGAGAAATTTGCTGATATAACACAATGGTCAGTTGTGCCTAGGGGAGATAGAACACTAACAGTGTACTTATCAGGGTCAGAGGTAAGAAACAAGTCAAGAGTGTTTTCTGCTCGACCTTCAACGTCCAATATTCGGGTGGGCTCGTTGACCAGCTGAGTTAGGTGGTTCAACTCAGCGAAGATTTCTGCACACACTCCATCGGGTGTTGTCTGGCCTGAATGTTGAAACCATGAAGAATCGTGTACATTGAAATCGCCCGTAACAACGATGGAATCAGACAAAGCATCAAATTCACGGGAAGTTGATGTCTAAATTTGGACTTCGATAAAGGAAGCAACTGCGAAGCCCTCTTGCGATTTGGCAATAGAGGGAGAACCGATAAAGTTTTTTGAATTTGTGTAGTTATTAATTCTGTTTCCCATATTCTGCCTAAAAGGAACCGTAAATTCCTTCATATTTTTTACCAAAGTGTTACAGGGCCAGGTTGATATTGCACATTGACTTAAATAAAGTGTAAGGTGCGGTTTTCTTAAAAGAAGAAACGAAACTGTTTGGTTTACTTATTTAAGTACATTTTACAGACGAAAAATAGGGTATGGATTTTTGGGCAACGAGATGTTGCAATAAGTTATCAGCTAAAATTTTTGGATGTAAACGAGAAATTAATATGAATTTAGGTACTTATTCTAAAGGTCTAGAAACCACCTGATTATTCAGAATAAATGAAATAATAGTTTCTAATCCCGAGTCTAAAAGTAAAGATAAAGGTTCTCATGAAATACTAGTTCCTTCGGTTGAATTAACTTCCAAATTAGGCTGAGGGATCATAACTCGATTTTGGTTTTGGCTTGCATTCGGGATACACAGAAATGTATCTTTTCTTCTGTTAAGATTTGATTTTTTAATAGCAGAACTTATATTTTTAGAAGAAGTCACAACATCACGTCCCGGTTGTTTACCTTTCCTAAGAGCAATTGTACGTGTGTTGTCATTAGTGAAAGAATGCGTAGGAAAATCTGTTACTAAAATAGGAGTTCCTGAAAGCTTTTAGTTAATTTTGAGATTTCTGACGTCAAGTTGATCAACTTAAAAACTAGAATCGATAAAGAAATCTTTCTACAACTTGATGAATTAATTTTGTCTTTAAGCGTATTCGTTGCACCAAACGGTGAAACTTAAACCTCACTGTGATCTTTAAATGGAGATCAAATATTGCGGGCCACGAAATTTTACAGTGTGTAAAATAGAAAATGCTAAATTAGTGTGATATAAGCACAAGTACTACAACAACTGCTTGGAAAAATTGCTCTACCAAACAAATTCAAATTTATGTTATTTCACTCAACTACATTCAATTCAAGTTCAAAAAGTATCAAAGACCTTAAAACTCACGCACTCACTCAAATCCTAATTCCGCTTTTCAAAGCAATCAATGCTTAAAATTGTCTAACTTTTGCTTCTTTATTTATATATGTACATATGTATGGGGATATGTACAAACATAAAAAAATATAAAAATATTTAATATGCACAGACGGAAACCATAACATCATTCAAGAAAGCCTGCTGCAAGTATCTAAAAGATACGCAGTGTATGGATATGTCACTCTACATCACCATCACCCATACTATCAACTTCAACATTATCCTTTAGTGCAAATGTATATTTTATGATGCATGCATCCTCTTCATATGTCTCATCTTTAAAATAGTGAATATGTTCCTAAGATCTTTCACTCCGTTACTCCTCGTGTATAGGCGCCTGCACTTTGCATGCACAGGCACACACACGCACTTTCACATTTTATATATGGATGCGCCTTAATAGATATTTTATCTTTATCCAAACGTCAAGAACCACATTGTGCCTGAGGAGACTATAAGATAAATTTTAACTTTAAAACTTTGATCCGCATGGTGACACAAACTAATTTCAACAAAGTTTTCAGTGATTCTTCTCCTTTTATTTTATATGTATGTATGTATGTTTTATTTTCTTTTTACTCATTTTGTTAAAATATTTTACTTCTTAAATTTTTCTATTTTTACATTTTGCAAAAATAATCGTAAACCTGCTTAAAAACGTCATGGAAAAGTTTTCTTTAACGAATATGTACGCCCCCTTCGTTTGAACTTTTGTACTATGTACACATACACATACACACACAAATATGGGAGGAAGGTACAAGGATGGTGACAAAAGTCTGTAAGAGTGAGCGACAAAATCTCATTTCAGGAATCTGACTGACTGACTGAGTGAAACTTAAATCCAAAGTGATTTTATTTTGTATGAATTGAACGAGTTAAGGGCGACAACCAAAGACTTTTCTAAGACTCAATGCGTTAAGATATTAATATCAAAAGGAAAAGGAAAATTTTAATCCTTCAAAAGTCCTTCAATTCAACTTGAGTCTGGTATGGTGCGGTTTGGTTTATTCCATAATAATGATGGTCAAGGAACAAGAAGAAAAAGTACAAGTAAGAGAAGAAGAAGCACAAGAAGAAAATGAAAATTATGTATTTGTTGTTTGCAGATTTAATGTCAAATGAATATGGCTTTTTGACAACAAAAGGAATCCTAAACTTTGAAGAAGCTTGAAAGATTAAGAGCTCGTAAGCAAGCAGGGAGATATTAAATTTATTTTTTTGTTATATTATTATATCTAAAGATTCTTATGGCATGAGCCAAAGCAATATAACAAAGAAATGCGGGACTAGAGAAATGAAATACATATTAAATGAAAGTTATTTTTAATAAAATGAAATACAATTCATTTATTATTTAGATTATTTTGTTTGGCCAAAGGTGGTTTTATTGAAACTTTTTTTTTATAGGTATATGGCTCATGAGTAGGTGGAAAATCTTTTAGTTGCAATTCGGAATTAATACAGCGTGTTTTTATGGTGTATGAACTTTTGCGAATGTAGGCTTAATAAGTTAAAAATAAATAAATCGGTTTGAGCAACATTCCGTTGAGAACTACATCCTAGTGATTTACAACACTCAACCATTCCTATATGCGAGTACTGTTTTCAGGGATGGAGGGGACCTACAGTTTTAAGCCGAATCCGAACGGCTAATTTGAGAAAGCACTTTTCATGACAAGAATTACTCTTGGAGAATTTGTCAATTTCGAATCGATTCAACCCAAGACCAAGGCTTAATAAGTTATAAAACTTTAAATTTTACTACACTACGACGAGTAAGATGACTCAAAATCAAATTTCTAACAATGACTCATTCGTATTTCTATACGAGAATTTAAGACTTATAAACATGATTTTAATATGGACACTGGGAAAGTCCATTGGCCAAAAGCCCAGAATAAATTGGGCCATTAGTTCATAATTTTTTAAGAAAGTGGGTCAAAAGTCCATATATTTGTCAAACATATATGTATGTTATATTTGTCAAACAAACAATTCATTAAAATATTTGGGAAAGCAAAACAATGGCTCTCAAAAATTACGCCAGGAACTGAACAGAAAGTAAAACATAAATTAGGCCAGAAAATCTAAGAGTATAATTCAAATCTCTAGGTTTTAATACTGCAAATCCTACCATATACCCTAAATCTTATATTGTGCCCAAGCAGAGGGTTGCATGACCCCCCTACATATCCCACTGTTTGCATAACTTACTTACTTACTTTACTTTAGTTGGCGCTACAGCGCATTGTGCTCCTGGATCTCAAGTAATAACTTTCGCCAGCTTACTCGATATCTAGCTAGCTGCCTTCAGTTTCGAATACCAAGTTGACGTGCGTCGGCCTCAACTTGATCACTCCACCGGAGATGAGGCCTGCCTATGCTTCTTGTTCCCTCAGGCTTGGCGTTGAACAACTTACGGGCTGGAGCTTCGATGTTCATTCGCTCGATATGCCCTAGCCATCTTAAGCGTTGAACACGCAGTTTTTTGGCCAGTGGCAAGTCGCTGTACAGCTCGTATAGCTCATGATTATATCTTCTCCGCCAGATTTTACTTTGCCTGTTTACACAAACCGGACCATAGATCGTACGCAGAACCTTCCTCTCGAAGATACCAAGAGATCCTTCATCCGCCTGGGTAAAGGTCCATGCTTCTGCACCATACAGAAAGACTAGGACGATAAAGGTTTTGTACAGTGTCTCTTTGGTACTTCGTGATAGGGCCTTATTCCTCAACGGCTTGCTTAGGCCAAAGAAACAGCGATTAGCAAGGCTGCCCATAATCTCGTAAAGGCCCTAACTAACAATTTCACTATTTCGAGATAATGATGAAAACACTAAATCGTTAACCGCGACCTGATGTCAAAAAGTGAAAAATACCAAAAAATATTTTTTGTAAAGCTTTTTTATTGCTTTATTTTTTGGAATAGTTTTGAACTCAAAATTTGTATGCATTTGGAAAACAAGGTAGATAGGGCTTTTTAGCTTTGGACGAAACAAAAAAAGGCCATATGTACACCAATTTACGTTATACTTTATTAGAAATCCTTAATAAAACATGAAACTAGATTTCATGATTAATATTTAAAGCTAAATTAACAAGCATTCTTGACCGGTTCATGTTTAATCACTTATTGTAAATAATATATATGTAGATAAATTAAAAAAAACGTGAAGTTACCGCTTCAAAAGTTTCAAGAGACTATGTAAATGCCTAATAAAGCCATCTGCTTAAAACAAAACTCAACATTCGTTAAAGATTAAACAGGACCAAGCACGAAACGAGGTTACGACCTTTACGTAACAAAAATTTCATTCGACTGTAGGCCAATAACGCACTCTCCAACAAAATCAAATTCTAAATTCGTAAAAAAACGAGGCTACAACCTTTTACATAAAAAATTTCAGCCAGAAAAAAAAGCCCTAACTACAAAAATTCTTGCATCAAAATTTATAAAAAAGCCCTAACTGCCACATAGGGCTTTTTAAAAAAGAACATGAATATGTTTTCTGTATGCAGTGTATTATAAAAGGCCCTATGTGGTAGTTAGGGCTTTTCATAAATTTTGATGCACATGATTTGTAGTTTGGGCTTCTAGAAGTTGTGTTTTTCTAGCTTATTTGAAGATCTAGGGTCAAGAAATGAATGTAGAAAAATCGGAGACAATACCCTAATTCCGAATATGCAAAAAACTCAAAATCGGACATTTTGTAGATAGGGCCTTGACGAATTATGGGCAGAAGGGTAATTTTACGTTTGATCTCCGCGCTGATGTCATTTGCAGAATTAACAGCAGTGCCCAGATAAACAAATTCGTTTACCACCTCGAAGTTATACCTGTCAATTGTCACGTTTTGACCAAGTCTACGGTGTGAATCGACTCTATTTGACGACAGTAAATACTTCGTTTTGACCTCGTTAATGTCGAGACCCATTTTCTTCGCCTCAGCCCCGATATTAGAGAAGGCACCCGTCACTGCTCGTTTGGTTCTTCCCATAATGTCGATGTCATCTGCATATCCAAGATATTGTGTGGATTTTTGATTTTTCTTTATACTCCTTCTATTTTGTTTATATGAATTGAAAAATAAGAGACCCATATTATTCAACCATATTCTAGTATTGGCCTTAAAAATGATATATAAAGAAGTTTAAGGACAATTGGTTTGGGGAAGTCATTTGAAACATACATATAAATCCGAGAAAAATTGAGGATCTAAGCGGTTTATTGAAAAGAATATGAAGAGGATATGGTAACAAAGACAAGTATTTTTTTTTATTATAAGAACGTAATTCAACTGGACCAAGGCTATAACAAACGTAATGCTCTGAAACTTTTTTGACGATTTCATCTTCAGAAATTAATGCACTGATTGTATACAAATTTGATGTGCAAATTTTTCTGTATGGACCAAAAATTCAGACGCTTTGCTAGAGTTCCTTACTTCAAAAACATCTTTGAAGAAAATTGCAAACGTTTTCAAATAACTTCAGTCGTGGCTAATTTTGTTTATTATACAATAATACTAAAAACGGAACGATATACAATTGCAATTTTGCAAAAAATAGTGCCCTTATTTTTATTACTATTATTGTTTCGTCTTCTTCTTATGTCTTAAGTCCCTTAAACATTTTTTCTTTGGGACTACCTGAACCCAAAAACTACATGAGCGATTCAAGAACTTAAAGATATTGTTTATAAAGTTACCGAAGACAATCAGCAAATGAGGGAATTGATCACGTACAATTTTAGGAAAAGGATATAAATATTCTGTAAAAGTAGCCGTAAAAGCCATTTTATTAAATTTAATGGCATAGTTCCCTTTTTAAATAAAATAATCATTCATGGATTTTAGTATCAAAATATCTTATTGGAAAACTAAGTACAATGTGTTTGCTATATAGTGCGTCAAACAACAACAAAAAGTCGATTGAAAATAATTTATTTACTGTTATAAAACAATGGAACCACAACAAATCCGAAATTAGTAAATACAAAAATAATTTCAAAACTAACGTGTCTTCAATATTAAAGCCAAACTTTCACCACTTAAAGCTTTATCCCAGATCATCCTTCGAATTATCCTTGATGTGATGTCCCTAAACAAACCAAATTACAAACACAAAGAGACTACGTTCTTTTTCACAACATTGTTTTCCCTCTTTTTGGTTGGTTATAATAATTCGAAGCTTATTTGGTAAACTTAATGCTCTATTGGTCTTTCTTTCATGTCTGTAGAACAAAAAATAAAATTCCTTTGGATTAGAAAAAACTTCCCGAAATACTTAACATTTTGTTTACGATATCCAAAATTTGAAAGTGAATGATTGCAGGAAAAAAAATTGAAAATCTATTGATTCCCCAATTTAATTTTTTAAACTTCCAAAGCTTCCTATAGTTTAACCAAAAATCCCATACCAAAATTATGGAAAATAAGAGGAGCAGATGAAAATATTCCTAAATTAGATTACTTGCATAAAAATTACGAATACACTTTTACTTATAGATATTTCTACCATAGCATTAGCATCGACGATGTGGCGACAGAGGTCCTCTAGCTGATTCAACGCACTTACGGTTAGGCTCTCATGTTACAGCCCCTGGTTTTACTTTTTTAATGTTATGGGGAAGACATCGTCGCGTCAACGTTGTTGTCGTCGTCGGTACAACGTCTTTATATCCCCTGAGATAGAATTAGTGAAAGTGAATAACAGGACAATGAGCTCAACGAAAGCTCTCCTAATTGTATTTTTGTGTTATGTTGGCGTGATAAAGAATATTTTTTTCTTATTTTTCAAAGAGGGAATAAAAATGCCACTTCCTCCATTGAGCGTCAAGCGTCTCGAGATTCGAATTTATTTTATCTACGAGCTACGAGCTATGTGTTCACTTCTAGCACTTGTACGCCAGCGTGCCTCTACCACTGCCACTATCAACTCCTACGCTCACATCCTACATCCTACAACCCACGAACATGCCTTCATCAAAAGAAGTTTTAAATTTCCAACCTTAAACCATCAGGTGCTTCTTTTTTATGTACGAGTATGCAAATGAAACAATTCCTCGAATTGGTACATTATTATCGATTGGTGGGCTCTGATGGGTTGAAAGAAAAACATGCTGAGGGAAAAGCTAGCGGAGCGGGTTTTGTATAATTCAAGAGTCTAGAGTGCGGTAGTTTAAATTTAAATCAAGCTTTTCAAAATAAGCCTGATGAAGGTATATAACTTTAGTTCAAAATGATAGTTCAGAAGGCAACACGATGGGGGCGACAACATGGCATTGTGTCAAAGTGGAATGGGGAGCCAGATTAGCTAAATGGAATTCGTATTGCTCCAAAGAGCATTAGGTAATTCAATAGCTGATTCAAGATGTTATCAGCAATACTCGTACAACCAGTGAATGGGTTCCAATATGATGCTTCTGTTGAGAATGCTTTGAATTAGGCAGGCTCCTCTCGCACCTGCTCTGCTCTGTGCTGTGGATTATTAGACTGAATAATACCATTACCATATAATATAAGAACCATAGAACCAAATAAATGTATAGATCCTGGTTGGAAATGGTTGGAATGGGAATAGGAAACCGGGTTAGGTTATCAGTCTCGTGTTATATCCCAAATAAGCTGATATATAATTTGAATATAAGCATAAATGCAACATTCAGTTTGGGACCTGGGTAATTCAATTGGAAAATAGCTTCAAATGAATGGATTGGAGATTTTAGATTGAAAAGCTTTTTGGATATGGAATTAATGAGGAGTACTTTATTTTCTAATGAAGCTAATAGAATGCGTTAAATAGTGTATAGGTTGGCAGAAAAGTTCTTTTGTCAGTGTGATGAGTTGGTGAAGGAAGAAGTTCAAGAAAATCGTAAAATTTTCCGAAAAAATTTCTTCCCAAGTTCCATTTTCATTTTGAATAGTTCGCTTTTTGTGCAGCTGTCAATTTTGAAGTAGGCATGCTTTAACATTTGACACATAAAAACTACGCCATTACGAAAAATAGAACTATTAATGTGTCAACAACGCACTGAAATTGAGAAAGTTAACACTTTTCGTCCGGGAAACATTTTGCCGAACGACAACAGTGAAACCTAGTGACAACTGTGACCAGTATTAAATTATGTGAAGAATTGAAACCATGTATACGTCACTCAAGAACAACTGAAAACATTGCTGCTTTAATACGTAATGTTACACAAAGCTGTCATCACCTTCCATTATTGAAAGTAAGCCTTTTACACACCGAATTCAGCTTACACAACAACTTAAGCCGGGCAATCAAAAGCAACATCGTATCTTTGTATCTCAATAAAACTAATGATTTAGAGGTCCAAAATCATATGAAGAAGCAGGGCCTATAGTGAATTACAATTCTTAACTGTCTTTTCACATTTATTGTTGGAATGAATGGAGAGGACCGACAACTTTTTGTTGAAGCAGAAATATATAATGTACTTCTAATGATAAGATTTGTCGTAATTCACGACAAAAGTCGAATGAATTATTCGTTTTAATGGCCTGATCTAAGATTTTAATGAGAAATACAAAATTATGAGGAACGGTTTTAAGGTATATATAGATGAAAGGCATTAGTAGAGAACACTACCTATAGTTTACATAAAGAGAAATTAAAAAAAAAAGGAACTAGATAATCACCGTTTTTGAATTCATTTATAAAATAGGATTGTACTCTGATTTGTACCCTAAAATGCTCATCACGATCAACCGCAAGTCATATAAAATTGGGTTAAAATATGTACATATGTATGTGATTTAAAACCATTATTTAACATGTCACTAACATAAATCCAAATATCATCTGTTGAAATATAACTACAACAACAAAAAAATGCTTATGACACTTTTTCTAATCATTGCCCGCCTTCCTTGGGGAATGGAAATAGAAAACCTTTATTTAGCAGATAAAAGATGAATATCATCTTCGCACTATATCCACAATGTCTTGTCTTGTCTTATCCATTAGCCCACATGTCATATATGTTTATAGTACATATAACATAACCTTCCAAAAGTATCTACCTTCAATTATTAAGGATATTTTTTCAAAAGGACATTTGTCAACTTAATGGCCTTATTAGTTCCCCATTAGCGTTACCATCATTTTTCATTGTTCACCATTATTATAAGCCAGTAGGCAGTAACACGAATGTAAGGTAAGCAAAAAAGAGAACAAAAGCAACATGTTGATGTTGTACGATAGTTCAAAAGCGTGCTACCGTTGGATTTTTCAAGACACAGCAAAAACAACTTCTGTTAATGACAATTTAACTAAACATATTATATTCCTTTTTGCCTCGCCCATATTAAGTGTCAACCACTTGTAACATAGCCTAGTTCTTTGTTGCGTGTCTAAAGCGGAAATTGAACTAACGCCAACACCGTGGTGGTTACATATATGACGTGTTTTTAAAAAGGAAATACATATACCAAATTTTATTTGTTGGTAATGATGTCGTTCCATTGTCGATATTAACAATGGAAATCATGTTGGAAATAGAGGCTATATAAGTTCTTTTGTTTTTATTGATCTTTTTTCATTTGTTATTGAAATGAAAATATATCTCCCTGGAAGACGGGGAAACTATTAATAAATAAATAAATTAGGTGGCGCAAGAGTCCTTTGAGAACTAGGGCCTAGTGACTTACAACTCTCAACCAATTCTGTTAATATAATGTTGTCAGGGATGAAGGGGACCTACAGTTTTAAGCCGAATCCAAACGGCTAACTTGAGATAGCACTTTTCATGACAAGAATTACCCTTGTAAAATTTGTCAATTCCTCGCAAGAGGCAGTACCCGTGAAAATAACTTAAGGTGGCACAGGCAGGGATCGAACCCAAGACCTCTGGCATGAAAGTCAAACGCACTAACCATCACGCCACGGGTACTAAAACTATTAGGACAGGAAAACTATATATTTGGAGATAAAGTTGTATAGTTTTTTAATGATTTACTCGTATATAACATTATCAAATTCTTCACAATTGCTGTTTGCATTGCAAACGGCAATAGTGCGAGAATTGATTCCAAACCGGGTGAGCCCTCAGGTACATTCTATTATGTAACTATATGGAGTTTTTGAGCTATGTTGTTATATGTATTTTAAATAAGTCTTTACCATTTATATTTTAACACTGTATGATTCTTTATTATGGATTTATGTCAATAGTGATCTTACATTTGAGGTAATCGAAAATAGTAGATTCAGTACCAGCTGAGACAATAAAATTAGAAATAATTCAATGCAAATTTAAAAATTTAATCAAGTGGCTTAGGCTATTTTCTCATTTGCCTTAAGTTAATTGATAAGCAAAGATGGAAAACTAATATACATAACATATTTTAGTTAATTTTTTGACCAATTTGTGTAAACTGTGATTAGTGGAAATTGGCTTTTTTGGTCGCTGTAGTTTCGCAATGAAACAATTAAGTTACATTAACTTTCCCAACGTTTCGGCAGGGATTGCTGCCTTCTTCAGGGGAACTTTATTAACACAAAAAATATACAAATAATCTTAGTTAGATCGATGGGATACAAATACAATAAAGTTTACTCACTCAAGAAAAATATGAACTAAATTTTAATATTAATTATATTAATTAATATAAATCAAAAATAAAACTATAAAAATAATTAGCACTTCGAAGAATGAAATTAAGTCTAAATTGAATAAAGCACAAATTACATTTAAGAACAAAGAAGAGAGCAATAATACAGCAGAAATGTTTTGTGTGTCTTGTTTTCGGTTCATGTTTTTTTGGTTATTGAGAATATGTAATGTTTCTAACGTGTATCGTTTCGAAACATGTTTCTCTGTCTGTAGAACTTCCACGCCTTCAAAGTTTGAAAAATAACCGCTTTCAATGCTGTGACTGGCCAGGGCTGTCTTCTCAAAATTTTTTAGTTTTATGTCGGACTGATGATTCGAGATGCGTTGTCTAAGAAGTTGTTGCACGGTTCATTTGACTTTCCATTGCAGTTAATTTTGTAGATCACATCAGTTTGTTTGTCCCTATCAGGTTTCATCTTGAGTTTAGTAAAACATTGGTCAAGTGTTTTTTTTTTATTTGAAAGCAAGGCGAACCTCTGTCAATTTTTTGGAAATAGATTTTTTGAAGTTTTCGGATAAAGTTGGGACATAAACCATGGTTTTGTGGTGCGTTCTAACGGGTTCAGCAATATTTTCTCGTGGAATTTGCATTTTGTGTTTTAAAAGGAAGCTTCGAATTATGGTAGAAGGATAACCATTATCACTAAGATTTTGATGACTTTTTTCTCGTTGGCGACGTGGAATCGTACATCACTAATTTTGAAAATTTTATTCACGAGGTTGGACGCAGTATTGATTATAATATGCCTTGCTTGGTTTGATCGGAAATTAACTAGTATTCCAGATGCTGTTGGTTTTTGATACCAGTCGAAAAGCAAACGATTTTCTTCGCGGTTGATTTTTACATCTAAGAACGATATTGTTTTGTTAAACTCATTTTCAATTGTGAATTGAATTTTTGGGTGAAATCCGTTTAGAATTTTCAGTACTTTGTCTATGTTTCTTTTATTCATTATTGCAAATATGTCGTCAACATATTTTGCTATGAACGCAGAGTAATAATATGATAAGACAAATCAATGAACAAATTAAATATCAAAATATACCAAAATCAAATCAAAATAATTTTAATCAAAATCTAAATCGGAATCCTTTTAGAAATAATTTGCATTCCAACTTATTAAGACAAAATAATTTCAATAACTATTTTAGGCCACAACATGATAGAATATCCTCAGAACAAGTTAGACAAAATAATCATAGAATGTTTGGAAACGCAAATCCAAATAATTTTAGATTCGGATTAAATAGAAATAACCATCAGGCAAATTTTAATAATAATAATCAAAGATCATTCAATTCAGGACAGTATAGGAATAATAACTATAATAATACTAATAGGAATCCAAGGCCAGAACCTATGGATGTAAATAATACGGAAATCAAAAATGAAGATTTAAATTTTACCATAGCCGGGAAGAAGAATCACTTCCCATAATAAAAGTTACAATAAATAGTAAAAAATTTAATATTCTTATAGATACTGGCTCAACAACAAGTATACTTGATGAGTCACAACTAATAGAAATTTCGAGAACTTTAATGAAAGTTCCAATCAAAATTAAATCGCTCAATCATGAAAATATTATAAAATTTGAGATCATAACTGAAGTACCGGTAGAATTCAATGAAGATGAAGCTACCATGGCATGGAAGTTGATGAGAATACGAAATAATAAATTTGTAGGAATCATAGGTCAAAATTTATTAAAACCTATAGGAGCGACATTGTATTTAAAAGGATATATTGAAATAAATAATAGAAAAACATACTTTGAGAATTATGACAGCGAAAAGAGAGAAATTAAAAGTATATACGAATATGAAGAAATTCAAACTCTAGAATATTGCAACTCAACGCAAATGAGCCAATTAATAGATAAGAATTTAAATTATGAAGAAACACAGGAATTAAAAAAAATTATTGATGAAAATAAATATGTTTTTTATCAAGAAGGTGATAAACTTACTTCAACAACACAAACTATGCATAGCATTAGGACTGAGCATGATAGTCTCATATTCAGTAAAATATATAGATACCCTAAAATCCACGAAAGAGAAATTAAACGGCAAGTTAATGATTTATTACAACAAATTATAATACGAAAAAGTGTTTCCCCTTATAATGCACCTATTTGGGATAATTCAGGTGAACAAAAATGGCGAATGGTAGTCGATTATAGAAAATTAAATGAAAAAACAATCGAATTTAAGCATCCTATACCCAATATCGATGAAATATTAGATAAATTAGGACGCGCTCAATATTTTTCAACCCTTGACCTTGCAAAAGGTTTTCATCAAATAAAAATGAATCCCCTTGGTTCTGAAAAAAACAGCTTTTTCAACTCGATACGCACATTATGAATGGTTAAGAATGCCATTTGGTCTGAAAAATGCACCAGACACTTTTCAAAGAATGATGAATGAGGTTTAAGAAGGTTTAATAAATAAAATCATGTGTAGTATATCTTGATGATATATTAATTTTTAGTACTTCATTACAGGAACATATGGTAAATCTTCGATTAGTTTTTCAACGTTTAAACAAATATAACCTTAAAGTACAGGTAGATAAATGTAATTTTCTTAAAAAAGAAACAAAGTTCTTAGGGCATACAATTACAGACAAAAGTGTGAAACCCAATATAGATAAAATAGAAGCTATAGAAAAAATACAACTTCCTTGTACAGCTAAAGAAATCAAATCATTCTTAGGAATAACAGGATATTACAGGAAATTTATTAAAGACTATGCAAAAATTGCACAACCCATTACCAAATATTTAAAGAAAGATACAAAAATTGATAAAAACGATATAAATTATATTAAAGCACATCAAGAATTAAAAAATGCGCTTCAAACGGGACCAGTACTTGCATATCCTGATTTTAATGAAAAATTCGTCTTAATGACCGATGCGTCCAATTATGCCATTGGAGCAGTGCTAACACAGAAAGGGCATCCAATAACATTTATAAGTAGATTTCTCAATGAACATGAAAGAAACTACAGTAGGTACAACAGAAAAAGAATTACTCGCTATAGTTTAGTCAGTAAAATACTTACGACCGTATTTATATGGTAGACGCTTTGATCTTAAAACAGACCACCGACCATTAAAATGGCAGAGATATTTTACCCAGATTACAAAGATGGATTCTCCAATTAGGAGAATACGATATGCAAATCGAATATTTAAAAGGTACATGTAATACTGTAGCAGATTTTTTGAGTAGAGAAATTAAAGACAAGCAAAAAATTCACATGTTAGAGCAGGATTCAGTCAGGCCTACAGTACATTCACAACATGAAGAAATGAATGATCATTTTCCAATAAAAGATAGTGCAGTGAATATTTTTAAGCAACAAATTATTTTAAAAGCAGGAAATGGATTGAATAAAAGCCCTAAATATAAAAGAATACATATTGGAATAAATGAATTATATAAAGATAATTTTAATGATTTAATAATACCGTTAATAGAACAAGTTAGTACAGGAATTTATACTGAATTAACAGACAGTGAATATAATATTCTTCAACAAAAATTGATAGAGTTATTTGGAACAAGAATAAAATTTTATAAATGTGAACATTTTGCTAAAGACTTAGAGACACTAGAAGAAGTCATTAAACAGATAAAATTGTATCACGAAAAAGAAACAGGTCATGCAGGTCATGCAGGCATTGAAGAAAATTATAACGGACTTAGAACAAAAATCTATTTCAAGAAATTAAAACAATTAATAAATGACGTAATCAATAGTTCCAATATTTGCAAACAATCTAAGTATGATAGACGACCAATTAAAGAAAAATTTCATTTAACAGAAACTCCAAAAGACATTAATGAGATAGTTCATATACATTTATTGTATTAATAAAACAAAATACTTAACTTCCATTGACAAATTTAGTAAGCTAACCACAGCTACATACGTTCCAAACGTTTCTCATGAAACCTTAGAAGAAACAATTTTACAACTATTAGCCACAAATGGTAAATCAAAAAGATTCATTATGGATAATGAATTTAACTTTCTAAGAATTATTAAATTATTAGAAGACCATGACATAGAAGTACATTTTACTAAACCAAACAGTCATACAGGGAATTCAGACATTGAAGTCTTTCATAGAACATTAGCTGAAAAAATAAGAGCAATCCTAAACGGAAAAACGAACCCTAGTATACATGAAATTCGAGTAGCTGTTCACAAACAAAAACACTCTAGTAAAGATATAAATCCTCGGTAGCCATATTGGTTTGCCTACAAACTAAACCGGAAACGGACCTGATAAAACAATTCTTAGTGTGCGTGAAAACACGTACCCTAAGACACAACTAATCAGTTCCGGTCCGAATCGAATTGTTGTTGGATTTCACATTTATTCATGGACATCATGTCAAAATTACAAATACAACAATGTAAACAAATGGGTTTTGGAGGGTGATACGTACGAAGGATTTATATCTTCATTAGAGTGTTTTTGTTCACAAAGCTAATCTCTTTTATAATACTTCGATACATTCTACTACGAAGCAAAAACCATATAATATACAGAAAGGCAATGTAGATAAAAATTAACTTTATGATCTAATGATCAAAAACAAACAAAAAATAATCGATAGATTAAATACTAATAGGAATATAGTGAAAATAGAACGGAAGGGTTTGTTAAGTTCTAGAACAGAACGTCATAAAACAGCACCAAGATACAAATACAATAAACTCGAAGATCAACACACGAAAAATATCCAAAAGGAAAGAAAGAGTAAGCAAATAAATCAAGGCAATTTAATCAAAGCTAGCCAAATGAACAGAAAAACCCAGAGAAGAGTTTTAGTTTAGTGTCAAATACAGATAGAAGGACGTACAAAAATGAAAAGTCTCGTGTTATTATTTACTATTATTGGCTTAATAAGCAGCAAATTAATTATTGAAGAAGTAATAAACAATAATGGTTACGCGATAATCAAATATGACGAAGTAAACATAGTAAATGAATTTAATTTTATAATGCATATAATTAATTTAACGGAAATAAAAGTATTATTAACAAAAACGAACAAACAGTGGTTAGAACAAAAGAATTTTATAGTGAAATCTCCAAAAGATATTATAATTACAACACACATAGACAGTGAACTAAATTTAATTGAAGAAGAACTAAAAAGCATTAAAGGTCATAAACCCCATATACGAAAAACAAGAAGTCTTATTAACATAGGAGGGAGAGTCTTAAACTTTTTATTCGGAACTATGGATGATGAGGACAAAATAGAAATAGAAAACAGCTTAAAAACACTAACCGTAAATAATCACGAGTTAATAATTAATAATAATAAACAGGTAGATATAAATAATCAACTTCAACAGGAAATAAAAACATTAAAAAATTTAATTGATACAAAAATAAAAAAAATATTCCGGTTCTGAAGAGAAATTTAAACAATAAGAAAAAAGAATTATAATTCTAGAATATACTAGAAGAGTTGACAAATTGAAAAAAATCGTTGAAAAAATACAAAATATCATTTTAGCAAGTAGATTACAGATAATGACAAATAGTTTATTAACGGCGGAAGAAATAGAATGTTATGATATTGATTTGTTCAAACTAAAAAACATTAAACTCTCTATAAGTGAATATGATAATGATCTTTTAATTTTTATAATTCAAATACCAGATCAAATTTATAGTTTTGATACGTATCTTATAACGTCTATCCCCAACGAGGAAAATATTGAATTAGAAATAGATGATGAAAATATTATAAAAATAAATGATACTTTTTATAAATATCTTGAAAATAAAGAATTAAAACATCTTAAAACCTATACTAATTGTATAAATAAAAATAATTGTCTTAAAAGAAAGAATGAAGAAAAAAATATTGTAAAAGAACTTAAAAATGGAATACTAATTGTTAAAAATAGCAACTCTAAAATACAAAGTTCTTGTGATGAAAGAAAAGTTATTCCAATAAAAAGAAATGTATTAATACATTTTGAAAACTGTAAAATTAAGATAAACGAAAAAGAATATGTTAACAAACATTAAATTTTAAAACAACCAATAAATATTTATGTGGAAGATAATTATAATTTAACAGACATTAACTTAAAAATTGAAGATTATAATATAACAAACATTGAAAATATTAAAGAAATAGTAGAAAAAGTTTCTGACCAATCCTTTATTCACTTTGGTGTAAATATATTTGTAATTGTTATAATTTGTATTATACTTATAATTCCATACAAAAAATTGTTCCAGGAGAAACAAAAATCAAAGGGGGAGGAGTTATAGAATTGCTTCCCAATCATAACAACCAAACCATACCAAGCGTATTCCATATCGCTTAATAAAAATACCATTAAATATTAAATGCCCACCAAGCATATTTCGTTGAACATAATTTATGTGAATAGACATAAAATATTAAAAGTAATGTAAACAAAGAATATCGAACAAAGAATCTTCCACAGATACAGAATATCCAAACATAAATATAAAATCAAACTAATGTAAACAAAAAATCGTCAACGATCAAAATTCAAACTAATGTAAACAAAAATCGTCAACGATCAAAAACAATAAAATTGAATCATCATAAAATATGATGATAATGCATGTGTACCAATACACACATATTTATAGTCTGTAAGAAGAAATTAAGAATATCAAAATGGTATAAATAAGCAGGGTTTTTCCTGACAGTAAGTTCAGTTCCATCTTGACACTCCTACGTATAGCAGAAGATTTCCCCCACCAGTGGTAAGGTTTAAAATTTTAATCTAGCGTTTTATTTTAAAATCTTTTTAAAAAAAATTCCGGAGGATTTAAAATACAAAATTCACGCATAGACATCTTTCTAAATATCTTTTATTTCGACTCTAGCACCTTGAAACGTCGAGAAATGTCAAAATTTTCAATTAAATAAATCGGACCCATTACAATAACTTCCTATGGGAAGTTAAGAATTGGAAACATCTGATGTTCGATTCGAATATCCCGAGAATAATTGAAGGTATTGGCTCATTAAATTTTATGCAAAATTTTGTTGTTAACAAAAGATAATTTTCTTGGAAAAATCCAACCGGTATTTTTAATAAGAAATTCAAAGTTCCAAAAAATTATTAAATTGACTTGCGAATAAAAACCTCATGAACAAAAACAGATATTGAAATCAAACTTATTTTTGTTGTTAAATTTTAGTTTATTTTCTAGAAAAATCGAATGGACAACCTTTTTTAAAAACCACGAAAATCTAGGAAAACATTAAAAAAACAGATATTGACTTCAAACTATTTTCTATCTTATTTGTATTTTTTTTATAATTACTCATTGTTACAATCTCATTAAATCATAGAGCTATATTTGAGCATTTTTTAAGAATAAAAAGAAAGAATCTCCTTATTAAAAAAGAAAAAAGATATACTTTATAACGAGTATTTCTTAAAAAAAAGTTTATATAACCTATTTTATATATTCTAGTAAATTGAGTTTTCAGTGAGCTTCAGTTCATTAATTAATTTGTTGATGCAAAAATTTCTTATTCCATACAAAATTTCACTTGACTTTTTTATAGAAATTGAGTTCATTAAAATTTTCTGTCATTTGCAAGCAAAGTAAATTCTATGTTTCAATTTTTCTCAATTTAATTAAAATTAAAAATATGTTAGTTACAATATCATCGGAAAATAATAAATGAGTTTTATAGTTTTCATAACTCAAAAAACAAAATAAATAACCTTCAATTTTGCTTCTATATTTTGTCATTATAATGTTTGGTATATGTGTATGTATGTTGTAAACGTGTCTTTTCTATTTAAAGGCGTTAAATTTCAGAATTACGCACTTAGTTATTTGTTCTCACATTCCCTTGCTATCAACTGTAAAATGTTGAAATAAGAAGTTATTCTAATCGGTTTGATTTGTCAAATTGAAAATTTTGACATTTCTCGACGTTTCAAAGTCCCTAGAATCTAAGAGAGATGTGTACGGGTGTTTACCTAGGTTTGTACGTCCGTAAGTTCGGGAAGCTTTTTTCGTCGTCCATATCTCAAGAACAAGGAGTGATATCGACTTCAAATAAATTTTGAATACAAAAAGATGCAGAAAGGACTCTCAAAAAAATTGAGTGGTTGTTTTTTTACGCTTGCGACTTGAATTAAATTGTATATTATATAAACTAGTATAATTTTGAAAAAAATTCAGTGAACTTTTTTTATAAATCAAAAAAACTGAAAAAAATAACTGTCACCTCGAATATTTTACAAAAAAAAAATGATTTCATCTCCAAAATAATTGTATCCATCGAAGAATAAAGTTTTTGACATTTCTAGTAAAATTTTGAGAAAAATCGAATTGACAGTTTTGTTACAAAAAATAAAAACAAAAATAGATTTTGAAATCAAACTATTTTATCATATGCAAAATATTGTTGGTAATTTTTAGTTAATTTTTTTAGAAATATTCAACTGACAACTTATTTAATAAAACACGAAAATCTACACGTACAACAAAAAGTGATAAGAAATGGTTTTCGACTCATGTATTAGGAGAACAAAGACAGACATTGACTTCAAATTATTTATCTCGCATAAAATATTGTTATGAATATTTTGTTAAAGTTTTAAGAAAGACAAATCGACAGACGGGATGGGAAGTTATCAGTGTGGATCGCATCCCAGCCTATTTTTCTTTTTGAGTTTTACTTAGGTTTGTAGCCTATTAAAGAGAATTTTTTTAAAAACAAAATTTAAAATTCCGAAATCAACCAATTTTCGTGCATTGAGGATAACGACCATTTAACAATTTTGTGCATAAAATAATGCTATGGATGGACTAATTTTAAATCGAATATTTAAAGGCGGACCTTTTTTAAACAAGCCTCTTCTTAATCAAAGATAAAAAAAGCAATAGTTGGGCTATGGATAGGAATTCATACCTAATTCTTTTTATATATAAAGGGTATCCCAAAATTAACGCAAGATTTGAATTAAATAGAAAACGCCGTTTTTAGTCTTTTGATAGTTATATTTTTATTGACTCGTAAAGTACATAGGATAGGGTTAGGTATGGAATAACACATCGGACAAATGGCCTCCACGGCTTTGCATGCACATGCGCATTCTTTTGTTGAAATGTTCCATGACCATTCTGCATAAATGTGGCTGAATTTCGTTGATGCAGCGTTGAATCTCCTCCTTTAATGCACGGGTGGTTGTGGGCTTGTTGACATAGACTTGTGATTTCAAATAACCCCATAAAAAGAAGTCTAATGGTGTTAAATCACACGATCTAGGAGGCCAATTTTGATCACCGAAACGAGAGAGTACACGACCTGGAAATGTCTCATGCAGTAATTGAATTGTTTCACGGGCTGTATGACATGTGGCACCGTCTTGTTGAAACCACATATTGAAAACATCAATATCATCCAATTTTGGCAGAAAGGACTGTGTAATCATGTCGCGATATCGAGCACCAGTAACAGTCACTGCTTGACCAGCATCATTTTCAAAAAAAAATATGGCCCAATTATGCCTCCAGCCCAGAATTCACACCATACAGTCACGCGTTGTGGATGCATTTGTTTTTCGACAATCACATGTGGGTTCTCCGAACCCCAAATGTGGCAATTTTGGCGATTGACAAAGCCATCAAGATGAAAATGTGCTTCATCGCTTGGGATGATTTTGCTCTAAAAATCAGCCGCCAAGCTTTCACTATTTTTGGAATATTCTTTAATAATGAAGACACGTTGTTCTATCGTGTAACGCTCCATTTTTAATAACCCTATACTGTTAGCTGTCAAATTGCTTTTTTTCAGGGTTGCCAACACTTCACTGCACAAATGGCGGCAAATTCAAATCTTGCGTTAATTTTGGGACACCCTTTATAAAAATTCTGAACGATCACAATTATTCAAAACTAACCTAACGAGTACTAGATAAATATAGAAGAATTTTAAATGAAGAAATTCGCACCTTGAAAATGGGTGAATAGTTGCATTTTTTCACTGTTCTATTTTCTGTATGTTTACCAATCTACTAAACCATATTCATTTTATTAATGAAGGTTACGTACCTGTTGGGTACCTATTTCTTTGTTGTTTATGTTGCCATCAAATAATTTGTTTATTTTTTCCATTCCTAGTTTTTGATTCTGAAAATACCAAAAAAGAAATAAACAAATAATCCGAAGAAAATGTATGTCCTGAAAAACTGAAAGCTTTGGCTTGCTTGAGAGTTCTTTCAACACTTAAATATAATGGTACTAACCTCATCCTTCTACAAAAATGTTCAGTACCAACTGAAAATAGATTAAGAATATAAAAAATTAATTAAAGCGATTTAAAATAAACTAATTTCATTTTAAAAATACCATCTGTTTTCTAAATTTGACATTTGTAATTTAATGGCTTATATCGTAGAGTATTCAACATACAAAACGATATGACATTATTTAAAAACTCAAGAAATATTTTGATATTTAGATAGAATTTGTTTTTAATTTATTTCAACAAAGCGTTGTTAATTTTATCGATATTTGAGTTTTCTAAGCTTTCTTGTGTTCTTTTTTTATTATTAAATAGGTATATTGAATCAAAAAAAAAAAAAAAAAACAGAAATGAATTCGATGATCTTATACCAGCTTATGGTTTTGGGTTATACTTAGTTAGAAGAATAATGATTAGTTAAGATGAAATATAATACTAAAACATAAATCTAGACCGGCCAGAAGTACTGAGGATGCTTCGCTGTACGAACAATTAGAAAATTAGAAAAGAAAGAAAGGAAGGTTAGAAAAAAATAAACAAATAAACTTAATTGACGACCTACCTCTTGTTTCAAAAAGGCAACGTTCGAGGTTCTCATGTTAGTGAATTTGAGACAACCACCAAATCAACTAAATTGACTTGGCTTTCATTAATTTTGTTTGTATTAATTCATTTGCTTACTTACATATACATACATATGTATGTATGTACATTATGTACCTACTATATAAAATAAAATATCCACAAAAGAATAATATCTGCAATATGGTAACCCAGACAAAACGACCTCAGTTGTTGGCCCGTATTTTGTGTGCAAAGGTAACAAATTGCTCTCGCATCTGTGAATGTGAACTAGTTTGAGTCATTTTTCTTTCCAACACACAAAACAAAAACACTACCCAAGTATCAGCAGAACACTATACCATAACCAGACCACACTATTCTCCGGGTTCCAATCTCTCACTCTCTCAGGTCCTTATCATGCGAATTGTACACATTTTTATATCCAGATCCTGAACCAAGGATTCTCCTTAAGTCCTGCCATCAATCAGTCATTTTGTATATAATTCGCAAATGGTATGGTTTAAGGTTAAGTTTCCTATGTTGGATATGCATGATGGAGGACAATTAGTATAGAGAAACATTCTGGGAATTTGGATGCTGGATGCTATGCGGTCAGGTAATGAAATTAATTTAAAACAATAGATTACCACAAATGTGTAAGGTCCTCTGTGTTATGGGTATTTTCAATTTTAATACTATAAATGGATGGCGAAGGAGAAACAAGACTAAGCACAATGGACTTTGTGAATATATGTACCTACCTAGATCTAATGTGTATACCTACGTAGAATTGTAAGGTGATTAGGTTTTTGATACGGGCAATTGACACAAAGGAAATGTCCAATTTTGAAAGGGTTGAGACAGGTCTTTCTTGCCAGATGGTGGTTGCATTTTGGTAATTAGACTATATAATAAGCATAATTAGAACCCATAAACTCTCGCAAACACTAAAATAGCAAGCTTGTCATATTTTTAAACCTAAGTGTTAAAAATAAGCTAGAATTGACAATTTTCTTAAATTTATTAAATTCAATCTATACATGTTTACGTTGTTAAAAGAAAAGGATATTGTAGTATTCTGACCTTGACTTGAAAATATCTGTTTTTTTTTTTAAATCTTGTAGTTTCTTTTTAAAGATATAATAATAATAGTGTTAATTCGCGAAATATTTTAGTAGAAATAAATTTGCTACGTTAATAATTATTTTACTAATTGGCAATTGTTCCAGAAGGAAGAAACGAATTAAGTTGGCGACACACAACCGAGCCATTTGACTTAGTAGATTTGTATTTTTTGTTTAAATTCAAATGGTTCCGAAGAGCCAATTTACGACTAAACTTTTGAATCAATTGGGTTTACAACAATTCGAAAATACAATAACCAAAAAAATCTCGAGGAATTTCCCATCACACCTGTGAAGTTGGCTCGGCAAGTCATTTTAAGTTCATTATAAACAAGGACCCAGAAGAACTAGTAGCGCATTATGTGGCTCCAATTTTTAGACAATGTTGATATCTTCTGGTTTTAGGTCACGAATTGCTTTTTCGGATTTTTGACAAAACATCGGTCCTTCATGGTTCCCTAAAAAAAATGTACATGGATGAAATCGCAGCTTTGAGGCAGCCAATTTACATCGCTAAGACTCTTGATAACAATATTTGAGAATTTGCTGCCCAAAAGATCGATTGCGGTGTAGGATGTGTGGCCTCACACACTTACAGAGGAAAAAGTCGAAGAAAAATGGTCAAATGATGCCACCACTTCACAATCCGCACCAAACTGTTTCTCTGAGTTAATGCTAACGGAATGTCGGATTCTCGATCGTGCCCACAAACAAAATTTGCGAAATTCATACCAAAACCAATTTTAACTGAATAAAGAGACAATCAACAAGATGATATAGTAAGAACATATAAGTAATACTTTATATTTAATTTATATTATACATTATATATAATTTATATTTAATTATATTTACCTTTATCATTTTCTGTTTTCAAATTTGCAAATTGATTTCAATTCAAATGAAATAAGAACTAAAAGAAAGGGGTTCGTTCGTTGATTATGGTCTGCATGGTGTTTAGATCTTCACTTGCAACAGATGGCGCTAAAGATGGAGTTCTTTGTTGATAACAGTTTTGCAAATAGCAAACAATACATCGCTTAAGTCTAGTTCAGTGTAATTAAAAAAATGTATTTATTTGCTTAGAATGTACTTGTAATTAATTTTACAATTAATTATAAAAATGAATACAAGAAAGCGTAGAGAAGTTTAAGGCTAGAAACTAAAAAGTTGCTCGAATGGGCGACAGAATGGATTCTGCATGTGCGCGGACTCTTATATAAGTCTATAGTGCTCAGTTTAGAAACCAAACAGTTTCGAAACTAAAAGTTGCATGTGCGCGCCTAGCCTACGATTGAGCTTTATGCTGAAAACAAAAATGAGAAAAAGATTTGAATATTTGTATATGTATTATTTTCTGAAAGTAGTATCCGTGATGTGGTGGTTAGTGTGTAGGGCTGTCACGCCACTTTAATTTAAAAAAAAAAGTTTTGCACGGGTGCTGCCTCTTGCGAGGAATTGACAAATGCACTAAGATTAATTCTTGTCACGAAAAGTGCTTTCTCAAATTAGCCCTTCGGATTCGACTTAAAACTGTAGGTCCCCTCCATCCCTGACAACTTTACTTGCACACAGGAATGGTTGAGAGTTGTAAGTCACTAGGCCCTAGCTCTCAATGGACTGTTGAGCCACCTAAAAAAAATATTTTCTTAAAACTTGGCAATACGTCATCAGGTTTTATTCTGATAGGCAGTAAAGTGCTACAAACGTAATACCTCATCTTCTTGGAATATTCAGCCTATGTATTTTATATTTGGAGACCTTTTTTGAAATTGCAATATTTTAATTGATAGGTATTTCAAGACTTTACTTTAAATTTCTTAATTTCAAGCACCCCTTGATACTTCAAGACCTCCTTTGTATTTCTCAGACCTCTCTTGAAATCTCCAGACCTTCCTTAATATTTCCAGAGCTCCGTTGAAATTTCAAGACCTCTCTTGAATTTTCTAGACCTACTTTAAAACTTCAAGACCACCCTAGATATTTCCAGACCTTCCCAGACATTTCAAGACCTCCTTTGTATTTCTCAGACCTCCGTTGAAATTTCAAGACCTCCCTTGAAATTTCTAGATCTACTTTAAAATTTCAAGACCACCCTAGATATTTTCAGACCTTTAAATACCTCCTTTGTAATCCTTAGACCACTCTTGCAATGTCAAGACCTCTCTTGAAATTTCAAGACTTCCCTTTATATTTAAAGATCTACCTTAAAATCTCCAGACTTTTCTTGATATCTCAATACATACCCAAAATATACCGACCTCCCTTGATATTTCAAGATCTCCCTTGGAATTTCAATACTTGCCTTAAAGTAGTCAGCAGACCCAATCTTTATATTTGAAAACACTTTAAAATTTCAAGGCCTTGATATTGATATTTTAAAAATAAACCATTGATATTTCAAGACCTCCTTTGAAATCTCCAGAACTCATTTGAAATGTTCATACCTCCTGATTTCTCAAATATTCTTTATCGCACAATTCAAAAGGGATGAAAAGAAATGCAAAACTAATTTGATAGCTAGATAAGAATAAACAGCGAATTCTGTTTGTATCCCTAATTCCTGCTTTGTCAGTCTGATTGATAAAATTCTCATAAATTTTAAAAAGATTAATTGAGCAATTGAATATCCCGAGTATTCATATCATTGTGCCAATTAAACTAAATTTATAACTTTTCCAGAAGAAAACACGGGAATTGATTCGATTTTAATGTGTTTGTATGTAAATGAGAAACATGTTTCATCCCTGCTCTTGGTTGTCATACTGCTGTCGAGTCTCGAATGACAACTGTCAGCTGATTTTGACATATCGACACTGCACTGCATGTGTGTGCAAGAATAATTTTAATTCATTAGTTTAAAAACTTCTTTTTATAAATTTTGTCGACTTTTTAATTGAATATCAATTAAAAAAAATGTCATTAATTCTAAGAAAAATAAATCCTTCCTTTGCTCTTACAGTAGGTACACACAGTATAGTTAACTTCATCATATTATTCAACTCCAAAATATTCTTGTATTTATCCATAGCAAAGATTCTTCTGCTCAAAGGGAATTCCGAAAAATGTCTTGGAAGATAACCATACCGGTAGTCAACAACAAGAAAATGGAGTTATATTCGATAAAAAGCCATTCAAAATTACCCTAGAAAAAGGTAAGAATAAAATATTCTAAACTCGACCAGAAATTAAACTTCTACGCGAACATAATAATAACTTAATCCCGCTGCCATGGTTTACATAATAACTATTCCTTTCTATCATGTATCTATCATCTTTCCAGATAAGACCTATGGTTGGTGTTTATGTGGTAAATCAAAAAGCCAACCTCTTTGCGATGGGACTCACAAGAATATTTATTTGAAGATAAAGCTAAGGTAATGTGATCTACATACATATGTAATTCTAATAAGAAAAACAAACTAATTTTAACTTTTGTGATTTTTCTAGACCAATACGCTTTAAAGTGGAAAAATCAGGTGACTATTGGCTGTGCAATTGTAAGCAAACTAAACACAGGCCATTCTGCGATGGAACTCATAAACAGCCCCATATTCAATCGGCAGTAAAATAAGTAAATTACTACAAATTGTAAACACACACTCAAATAAAGCCCAATCTGTTTTAAATAAAAAATCTTATTGTTGCCCGTTATGTCTACAATTCACAGATAAAAGAATGCACTTTTGGAACGGCAGTTTCTCATGTTCATACCTTTGAGACAATTTAATGAGACATTGCATGTAAGCTACAAGTCCATCTAGACTTGTGTTTTGTATTTGACAAGGAACCCTTTTACATTTTTTTCAGCTTTAAATTAATTTATTGACTTGATAGTTAGGGAGATTTTTCTTGGCAAACTTTTCAGGCAACTTTCCATTAAAATTGCCTTAATTAGAAATTTGCCTTACTTTCAAGTTCAAGGTCGTTCTGATATTAGGCAGGTATGTCGCGGGATAAGTTTATTTATTCTGTTAGAATTTGGAAATTGAAGTCGAGAAAACACTGACTTTTAATCAGGGGGGTCACACACTTAGATGAGTTTTTACTCACCGCTCAAAAATGTTCTTTAATGTTTTGTAAAAGAGGCTAACAAAATTTAAATAACATAATGTGCATATTAACTTTGCGTTTACATATTTCAATTGTTAAAGTGACAACTTTAGTTATCAAATTATTTTAGAACACTGTTGCCACAAGGTATGGTCTAACTATTTAATTTGGATGACTCCCTACATATGAAAGAATTCCAAGATTCCAACAGTTTTCTAAATATGCCATATTTAAAAGCTAAAACACAATAGTTTAGAGGGTACATTTTAATGCATTTCACGCAGAAATGTAAGAAATTGTTTTGAAACGTATGTTTTTTTCCAAAAATAAAATATACTTTTCTTGTTTCCATTTTTATTAATGCGAAGAACGCTACAAAAATTCAAAAATCCAGAAAATGAGAGAGGATCTGTTATGAAGAAATGTCGGGCTCTATTCCGGGAATCTTTTATTACTATCGCTATCAGTCTGCCTACTCGTATTAAGATCTTTAAGGAGTCAACAAAACTTAAAAATTGTACAGAGAAAAATGGTTGGTTCTTGAATTTAAGAAAATAGGTGCGTTAAAGTACATAATTTCTCTTAAAAATTAAATCAAAACAAATTAAGGTAAATAAGTCACAAATTACAAGTTTCAGAATCTCTTTTCACTTCAAATCTCAAGAGATTCAAAGCTTTTATATCAATAGATATGAAACGTTTATTATGTTTTTCAATTAGCCATTAGTTTAACAAAAGTATCATTTTTGCTGTTTTTGGGAAATTTTTATTATTGAAATTCGTGCTTAAATCTCAGTTCTAGAGCATCCAAAGCAAATTCACTTCAAAAGTATATTTATTTAATTTTTTAAGATCTTTTGTATTCAACAGAAAATCAATTTTTAAAGAAATAAAATGCTGGGTCGCTAGAACTTGCTAGTCTCTCAAAAAGTCTGTTTAAAAATATTTTCTATATTTTAAGATTTAAAAATGTGTTTGCAAAATAAGTTTTTCTCAAAAATTTAAATGCCATTTTATTTCTCAAAAAATCTAGATTAACTTATTTTTTTTCGAAAATCATTTAAAATTTTGTCTTAAAAATATTTTTGGTAAGCACAAAATAAAGTTCTTATAAATATAATTTTTACATTTAAATTTCCTTAAAAAAATGTTGACCCCTTTCTGAGATATCGAGTTTTATAAACAAAATTAATATTTTTTTAAAAATAAAAATGACATTTTTGATCATCAAAATTCATCATCAATTTGATCATTTGATCATTGACAAGAGCTTGCACAGAAAGAGAAGATTATTGAAATGTGTCCATTAATTCTTGAGAAAACTTAAAAACAAAATAAAGGTTTTATGAGGGGTACCCTTCTGGAGCAATGCCAAAATATGTTTTTCTTGTAGAAAGAAGCAAAATTAAGAACACAAAATTTGGAGAAAGTTTTTAAAAAAACACATATTTTAAACAACAAATTTGTATGGGGACTGCTGTTATTTTTGATATTAATAAAATGAAAAACGCCTTACGCTAATCGTCTGAAAACCTTAATTTAAATCAACACAATGGTTTGGACTGTGGGGGCCAGGAAAGACAGACAGACGGACGGAATCGGGGTACCCACCTTTTTCGACTTCTCTACCGTCGTAATGTCATGTCTGATTAAAAGCTCTAGTTCAAAATTTTTTACTAAAGCAAAACTTGCTGTAGTTACTATTTGTAGCAAGTAAAAATGGGCAGGTTCAGCCGACATAAGGGACTTGAAAGTAAGGCAAGTTTCTTGCATCTGATTGGCCAGCTGTCAGAAAATTGCCTTCCAATTAAGGCAACTTTATTGGAAAGTTGACTGGAAAGTTAGGCAAAAAAAATCTCCCTTACTATCAAGTCAAGTCAACTTATGTCAAAATGACAATTGATCATGTTTTTTTTCATTTAATGCTTTCTGTAAAAAGGTTTCTTGTAAATGTGGAAAAGAAATCTTTAAAATACAAAATACAAATCATGATGGACTTGTGGCTTGCCTGAGGAGTGTTTTGTAGAAAATAATGCTTTTGGTAATTTTTGTACTATGAACTTGAAGTAGAGGTTTGTGAAGTAAAGTTCTGAAATTTAAATTTACGTTCAAAGAATGAAGTTGACTGCAAATGAAGTCCCTTATGTTGTCTGAAACTGCCCAATGACTTCATTGTTCACTATTTATGTGTGTCAAAAAAATTTAATAATAAAATTGAAGGCTAGTTTTAGGAATTTAAAGGCAACTTAATATAAAATTGATGATCTCTTATTCAAAGTTTCTTCTTAAGAATCTGAATATTTGCTCTTTTTCTTAGAAACAAATTTTATAAAATAATTTAGAGCATGACTAAAGTTTAAAGTTAAAATTCTAAATTGAGTGAAAACAAAAATTTTAGTTGTTTTTGACAGCAAACCACTTTTTGGTGAATGTCGTTAAATTTCTTTTCTAACAAATCTTTAGATGAAATCTTTACTTATACAACTTGACTGTATAAGCTTTATGGCTCATATGACACCCCCCCTGGATCGTCCATAGGGCTGGATATCCGATTCATATTATGTTCTTGGTACAGTCTTCAGTTAAAAGTAAAATACAAATGTTGTTTTCATATACAAAAAATAAATAATTCAAAATATAATGGGGTTCATATCCATTAACGCAATACGATTAGTTTTGAATTGAATGGAATTCCTACGAAAAAACAAACAAATTGTCTCACTGGTATGGTCATGACCCCTACGACCCCCCTTCCCCAAGGATCCGCCATTGGGTTGAAGTGTCTGTTTGATTCTGAAGAAAAAAAGGAGTGTTCGATATTAAAATGTACAAACTGCATGTTGTATAGACATGAAACTTAGCCAGAAATGTGGTCATATCTTTTAGACCATAAATATATCTTATAGTGCTATTAAAGGCGGGTGTAAGTTTTCTTTTACACTCCGAATCCCAGCTACAATAGACTTCACAACCAAACATAAGGATTGGAATAATCATAGTTTTGGCCAACATGATTCGAGTTCTTATAGGAGTAAGGTATTTGGATTCCTGAAGGACACGAAGGGTTCTGTAAACTTTACAACAATTCAATTTATATGATTTTCCCAGGTTAAGGAGCTGTTAAAGCTCACTCCGAGATTTTTGGCAGATTCTACATAATCAATAGCAGTGTTATTAAGAAATAAGCTAGGGAAATAAGTATAGAATCAAGTGGATTTTTAGAAATAACTAAGCATTTAGTCTTTGTAGTATTTATAAAAACAGCCTATTTAGCTGGCACCAAATATAGATGCTTCAAATATCCTGTTTAATATATTGGCAATAGATACAGCCTGCTTCCGTTCACTTAAATATGATCGTATCAGATTTGCCGCAGAAATTGAGAAGTTAAATTGTTGTATTAGCTTGTGAATTAGAATTGAGTGATTAATTGGGCAGGTTCAGACGACATAAGGGACTTGAAAGTAGGGCAAGTTTCTAGTATCTGATTGGCCAGCTGCCAAAAAATAGAATTCCAATTAACGTCGTTTTCAATTGGCAATCTGGAAGTGAAAAAAGCATTCTGAATGCGTTCAATTGGGCAAAAGTGACAGTTCTGATTCTGAAAAGAAGAGAATTTCCCTTCTGGTTTTAAAAACAGAATCAGAAGCAGAATCACTCACACATTCGTACATTTTAAATGTCAGATGTCACACTTTACAAATGACATTTTTTTGTTACACATTTGTTTGCATAAATTATACCAGCAGTGAAGTGATTTCTTGAAATTGATATAAAAATTATAAAAAAAATATAATCAAAATGGAAAACAATATTGAAAATATTGTAACAAGTGTTCCTAGTTTGTTAGAAACATTATTGGAGTCGTCTTCCTCATCTTCTTCATCAAGTGATGAAGATATTATTGCAGTTGATTTTCTCCTGCAGGAGTTTGCCAAAAAACCAAAAGTGCAAAACTTTGTGGAGGATGTAGTGGACAAGTATTCGGAGGAACAGCTAAAATAATATCGCAGCAACCCAAATTCACTTCCTCCATGTTTGCAGCACAAAAACAAAATGAAATTTAGCGCGGATACACATATGTATATGTGACACATGTCATACTCAACCAATACATTCTCACCAAACTTCAGATTCTTCGGAATAAAAAAAAACTGTTCAATTGGGATTCCGAATCGAAGAACAATTCCAGATTGCCAATTGAAAACGACGTAAGGCAACTTAATTGGAAAGTTGACTGGAAAGTTAGTCAAGAAAAATCTCCCTTACTATCAAGTCAAGTCAACTAATGTCAAATGACAATTGATCATGTTTTTTTCATTCAACTAAAAGCTGAACTGTATTACTCAATGATTTATTTATTTCCTGCATAACTTCATTTAATGCTTTCTGTAAAAAGGTTCCTTGTAAATTTGGAAAAGAAGTAAGTAATATTTCTTTACAATACAAAATACAAATCTTGATGGACTTGTAGCTTGCCTGAGGAGTGTTTTGTAGAAAATAATAATTTTGGTAGTTTTTGTTCTATGAACTTGAAGTATAGGTTTGATAAGTAAAGTTCTGAATTTGAAATTCATGACAGTTGAAAAATTAACTAGCTCCCTTGGTCAAAATTTACGTTCAAAGAATGAAGTTGACTGCAAATGAAGTCCCTTATGTTGTCTGAACCTGCCCATTGTTTCGAAGGCTTTTAAAAATTCCAACAAAACTAAGAAACTTACTTTATCGTCATCAACTGTTTGTCTTATATCTTCCGTCACATTTATAAGGGCTGTAATACGGATATGTGACATCCAAAATCGTATTGTTGTAATTGGGCTTTTCAAGTGTAATATTGAAAAAGGTGATATCTTTTGAATGTTGTAGCCTCTGCGAATCACCCGTTGTTTTGTTTACCGTAATGTACAATTATTAGAGGAGTAAGTGACCGCAAAGATCAGGCCGTCCATGCACTGTGAGGACTCCGCGAGCCATCAAAACCGTGCAGGCTCGAATCAGAAGAAAACTATTAAGAAAACAGAAAATCTTGTCGCGAGAAATGAGTATCTCAAAAAAAAAATCCATGTCTCGCATCATTAAAGAAGACCTGGGACTCAGTGCCTACAAAAGACACACTGGACACCTAACTCCAATTTTATTGAACAAAAATCAATAGCTCTGCTTAGACTGTATGCAAAGAATGCTCAACGACAGCTTCTGTTCACTGATGAAAATATTTTCACCATCGAAGAATCATTCAATAAACAGAATGATCGAGTTTATGCTCGGACATGAAGAGGAGCGTCTCAAGTCTCAACTCATTCCAAGGGTTGAAAGAGGCCACAATCCCGCAAATGTAATGGTATGGTGGGTGATGTCGTAAAGCTTCTCAACCAAACAATGTTCGAAAACAAGCATTGGACATTCCCACAAGATTCTGCTCCTGCTCACAAGGCTAAAAACACTCACGAGTGGTTAAAAAAAATGTACCGGACTTCATATCACCGGAAGACTGACCAGCTGAAAATCCAGACCTTAATCCTTTAGATTATAAGCTGTGGTCCGTTTTAGAGGGCATAGTCTGCTCTACTCGACACCCAAACATTGAGTCGTTAAAGCGATCCCTTGTTCGAACAATTTTCCAATGGATGAGGTGCGTGCTGCGATCGACGACGATTGGCCGGGGCGTCTCAGGTCGTGCATGAAGGCAAATGGCGATCATTTTGGGTTATGTCTTCTATGAAATGTAGCTAATGAAATCCTTAATAAATAATACAATTTTTTTTTTAAATATCAACGCATTATAATTTGGTGATGTTCAAATGGTAGACATGTGCATTCAAGAGGACACAAGCGTTAAATGTAATATTAGTCTTAAGTTCTAACGTTAGTTTGTTTAACGAATTCAATAAATATAATATATTTCTCAAAACCCACCTCTGTCTATCAACTCCTACTCTCACCTCCCTGTGGTGAACATCGGGTGCCTAGTACCTCAACTGGAGATTGGGTTCCAACCCCAGTGGATAATTGTTGGGGGCAGCAAACGAGAGAGGGGGGAGAGGTGTTTCCACTAAGGCACCTCTCCTTATCCAGACGGCAGCGGAGGAATTCCCGAGATGGGAATTCAGTTCCAATAAGGCTGAACTACTTAGTGAACACCTTCACAGATATTACCGCCATCCAGGAAATACAATGGGTAAGTAAGTAAGTAAGGTATATCATCTACTCCGACCGCATTAAATTTAACCAACATCAAACGTTCAACCACATCAGTACAATCAATTCCAGCAAATTTAAACTCAATTTCAAAGGGAGAAGAATAATTTACTCCTTAGTTTAGTTAAGGATTTGGTGACGATGCAGTATGTTAAACATTCCTCATTCAGCTCATCAATATTGATAATATGAAACTCAGATTTTGACGAAGAATGCTTCAAAGTTTTCAACCATTCATATTTAAATTGAGGCGATTTTTAAAAATGTCGGCTTTTTCATTTTGTATCTAGCAAAAAATGTAGTTCCTATAAGCTTTATGTAAACTTTCTAACCTACATATGTATATCTTTTCCAACGCAAGTAAGCCTGATTTCGTTGGTACATAACCGACGAAATTTCAGGCGCAAACCAAGGTCGTGATTGGTGTTATACATTTTTGTTTAAAATGATTGCAGATAAATTGGATTTAAAGCTCGAAACGGATCACCATTTAAATTTCTACTAATATTGAAGATATCAGTGTCAAAAACTTAACGTTAGGACAGGTTTCCAACTTTGAATTTAAAAGAATTGAGAAAAACACAAAAACCATAAGGCATTGGATTAAAAATCCAAATTTAAAATGTTTGCAAATAAAAACTTTAATCACATGACGCATAATTAATCCAAGCAACAATAAATATAATATATTTATTTTATTTACTTATTTTTTTTTTAAATATAATATAAGTGTATACATTACGATAAATTGTAATTTTATTTCGCGTTCTAGTAAAATACGACAATAAATTTATTAGAGTATATTTAATATAGCATTTTTGTTCCATCGATATTTTGGAGAAAAAAAAAACTAGGTATCTTGCACCTATGCCTACGTATTTTTTTCCTTTATTATATAAATTTTTGTTTTTACACTATTAATATCTTTTTTGTGTATTTAATATATACAAATAAGAATATACATACTTTTGTTTTTACTTAATATAAAATATTTGTTCTAACTTTTTTTTGTTGTAATAAACGTAAAAACTTGTATTTTTTCTAGTTTATTCGATGATATAGATGATATATGTATGTATATATTAAAAAATTAAAAAAGAATTCGGTTATATAAGTAACAAAAAACAAGAAGTAGATAGTGTAGATAGATTGTGTGTATTTAATGTTTTATATAAAAATATAAAGCACTTTATTATCTGGATAACTATTTATTAGTAATGAATTACATCATAATTATGTATTTGAATATTTGCAATGCAATAAAGGCAACAAAGGATTGAACTACAAGTAATATTGTATTTAGTATGTGTTCATCAATAAAACGTTTTGATTGTATTCAAAATAATGGTGTTGTTTTGATTTTATTAATGTTGTATGAACAGAAGTTTTTTAGTTTAGGATTTCCATGATCAATTTGAGAATATAAAAATAAATTATCAAAAGTATACGAATATATACCGTAAATGTGATTTCTTGAATCTACATTTGTTTGAATTGTTGAAATTACTAAAGTTTTGTTTTTGCTTTTTAAGGAGAGTATAATGGTAATGGGATATGACTTAAATCACCAATGTTTTCATCATATGGCGTGAAAATTCGCCATTAATGATTTCGTCTTGTTTAAATTAAAATTGTTTGAACAAAATCAATCTGAATTTATATAGGCAATCTGAACTTATCTTACAAAATCCCTTAAATCAAAACAAGACAACTTCATATACGCTTTTAAATTAGAAATATTGCATTGAGATTGCACAGTTCAGAGAATTTTGCATAAATATTTCGACGGTGATTGCGAAATTTGTATGACAAATAACTGAAGCTTGTAAAGTTAGGCTGCCGACGACATTCTGTTTTAAAAATAAAAAACAAAAAAGAAATCCCAGAGATTCAAAGCAATATTCTGATGCTGTTAACTTTTTACCTTTTATAATTATAATATTATCTATTTAACCTCCAAAAACAATTAAAAAAAAACATTTGTTAAGTAAAATATGAATGCAAGAATTTTTGTTTGAAAAAAAAACCTAATTGAATCCTAAAATAATGTTTAGGAATAATACAAAATTTAAAGGTAGCGATAGTAGAAGTGATAGTTGTATGTTTGTTATGTAAAATATGTACCTTATTAAATCAACTATCTTAAAAATAAGTCATATATATTCTTTGAACTTATAGATAATAATAAATAAATTTTATTAAATCCAACGATGAGCAGATATCCATGTTAAATCTAAAACAAAGATAATTTAAAATGCATGTTTTCTTAGTTGTGTAATTTGATTGTATTTTAAGTTATATTGTTTGTTTTTTATTTTTTATTTCTTTTGTATGAAATATTAAGAATGATGATTAAAACTTTAACACAAACACAATAAAGACAAGAAATCATCAACGAAAATAAAAAAAAAACAATAGCAATTTAAAATAAGTTCTACTCAAAGTAAATTCTATTAAGAAGCATTTTAAAACTTTACTTTTTACAACACTTTCACTTCACAATTTGTATAGACACTAATTATGAAAATAATATTAATACAAAATGAAAAAAACGTTACAAAATAGAATATGACAATTTTGCTTGCTTCATCACCGAGTCCAAGTTTTAAAATTTAGTTTTTAAGCTATTGTAAACTGAGGACTTATTCCTACAAGTTAAACAATTCGCTTACTGCAAAGCAGCAAAACACTTAAAAGTATACCTTATTCATTTGAATTAATCCTTTCACAACAATAAAAACAGTTTTCGGAGTTTTGAAGCCTATGAAAGTTTTGGGTTTTAAAAAAAGCAAATAAATTGAAAACATATGCCAAGAGCCCAGCGAACTTGAAGTTTATAATAGACTTCCATTTCTGAAAACTTTGCTAGAATGAAAAGGAGTTTCCCCAAGTCGTTTTCAATTCAGATTATATATTATAATAATGTTAATACCCCCTCGTTTCAGAACGCCAATACAAAAATAGGTAAATTTCAAAATTTAGATGTAAATACTTTTCGACAAATAAATAAAACAATAATACATAATAAACAAAATGCATTTTATTTGTTTTGGTTTTTGTTTAGTAGTTTAGTTGTTTGTTTTCACAAAATAAGCTCTAGAGATAGATGTGGTGAAAAAAAAAATAATAAATTTTTAAAATAATTAAATAAAGTATACAAAATAATTAACACACTATTCCTAGATAATAGCATTTCAATTATCTCATCATAAATATAAAAAAAAAGTACATACTACAAAAAAGGACTTGTTGTTTTTGTTTTAATCTTTATAATCTCTTTTATCTCTAATACCTGGGTTGATTGCTTCACCTCAACTTGACTAAAAAAAAAAAAACAAAAAATCAATTGCAGTATGAACGAAAAATTAAATTTAATTACAATGTGAATAATAATCAAATAATTTTGCTTGCATTTATAATTTTAAATTTTAAATAAAAATCATATATACTATATAAAAAAGAAGAAGGTTGTGTAAGTCATTGAAGTTTTTGACTAAAATGAAAAAGAAATTTAATTTTCAAAACTACTTCCATTTTACATTTTTGTTTTTTGTATGACTGAAGACTGCGGTAAGGGAATTCGTTGCAATGCTTATTCAAACAACAAATTCAAAGAGATGATTACATGAACTTAACAATCTGAGTATATTATATGTAATTAACGAGGCAGGAGAAAACTAAAGTTTAGCATAAAATTTATATAAAAAACAGTGAGGTTTAAAAAAAAAAAAACAATAATTCAATTTTGAATTTATCAATTCATTTTTGTTTAGCAACACAACAAAGAAACAAGACAAAACTAATTTATTTTTATTATTTTTTTACACAAATGTTGTAGTTATTTTTTCGTTTAAAGTGATATAGGTGTTGTTACTGTGTGTGAATTTGATTGTGATGGTGTTGGAGTTTTCGTGTAGTTACTTTATGTTAAAAGCCTACGTAAGACTGCCATTTGCCGCTGCTGCTACTTCTGCCAGAAAGGGTCTTAGGATGTTTTAACTTTTGATCATTAGGTAGATAATCAATTTGGAATATTGGGTTTCTATTTTTCTATTTCTTTTTTTATAATCGCTTTCATATTGTTTTCTTTTTGGATTTAAAATTTTGTTTTTTAGTACTTTTTAATCAGTTATTTCACATATTTTTTGTTTGTTTGTTTTCATTTGTATAGATTTAGTAACAATCCTTTGTCATGTCATGTTTCTATGCAGGAGAGTTGGTTTATATTTTTTGTTTTAAATTGAATTTTGTCTTTTAATTTATATTGTTTAATATTCCTCATCCTCGGGTGGTATTTCATCTGGTGGAGCAAAGCCATCCTGTGGGAATACAATAAAGTTTTGAATTTTAAATTCATCCATTTGATTGTTATGAAACTAAGTATTTTTTTTTAATTTGGTGACTAATTTTGAAATGTTCTTGAAGTCAAATTTTTTGTTTTTTGTTAGTTTTATTGTTGCGAGAAATAAACGTAAGAGATCCTGTGTTTTGGTTAGCATGAAAAACGTTCTTTGAGAAATGAAAATGTATTGCAGAATATTTTCAATCTATGATAATGTGCCCTTAAAACTTAAATGTTCTTGCTAATTACTATGATTAGTTTAATGTCGGCTGATCTAGATATATTTGTATAAGCTTTCTATTAAGTGAATGATATGCCTTTAAATTCTTTTAAAAATATATGTATAAACTTACCAAGCGTAATAATATCAAAACCCTATACATTATAATTTTTTGCATAACGAAAGGTACATAATCAATGAAATTCCCACCACATCGATGGGGTCGATTTTTGTAATAAGTTAAATTTTGTAAAATTTGTGGCTGATCGCTAATTTAATTTTTGTAAGAATTGTATTCAACTCTATCAATAAATGTTTAACAGGAGCCAGAAGAGTAACAGAAGTAGTTTATTTATGTGGACATTCAATGGAATGAAAAAGCCAATATGCTACAAAGGTGCAATTAAAACATATTATTTAAACTACATATTACAGTTTCATACATGAGGACAGTGCTTTGTTTTGAGAAACTTGATTGTTGCAACAAAGAAAACAATTAATTATGCCGATCATGGATTTCGCAAAACTTTTAAAATCACACTTATTAAAATTGTGGTTTTATTCGAACGACAGTCAAATGACACAAATCTAGAAGAGAAAGTTATTTTTCAAATGAAATAGAACTTTCATTGTCCTTCTATACTTAAAGCAAAAACTTATTTTTTTTAAAAAAGGAATGAAGTAATTGAAAATCCATGTAAAAATCGTTAGCATGGAAAATACATATATTGAACCCAAACTGCACCAATTTCTTCAACATAAGTGCGAATAAGAATGAACAGAAAATAGTGCAATAAAATATCTTTTGAAATATCCGTCACCTCAAACTCAAACATAGATTTGCTTATTGAAATATTTAATTTAATAATATAAAAAAATAATATGAATTTATATTTAGAAAAGAGTTTACTTAAAAAACCGTTGTGCATGCAAGCAAAAAAAAGCAAAATTAAAAAAAAATTATATTTTCTACCTGCGTTATTATGTTAATCCATTTTACTTCTTTGAACCACTCCGTGTAGAGATTAAATAAAAATGCATTCATTCAAAAGTTAAATTAAATTTTTAATAAGAAATTAAAATTATTCAAGAGTATTCCAAAAAAAAAAAAGTTCATGTGCAAAGCATTCGCTGGCGTCAAATTAAGACGTCAAAAGCAGATCAGTAGTTGTCAGTGTTGTTGCTCCCATTAATAATTAAAGTCCTCTTATTTTATTTCTATTTTTTTTTAAATGGACATCAGATCAAAATTAGATTGAACAGTCTGTGCGGCATCGCCCCCATTCTATGAGAAAAAGTGCGAAAAATTGGAACTTCTTTTTATAAAAAATTCGACGCAACGAGAATGTGGATTATAATTTTCAATGTGTGCATTCAAAATTTATTTTTTTTTTAAATGAAAATTTAACCATCGTCCACTTAGGAAACTTTTACGCCTCAATCAATAATACAAAATTTAGATTAATCCAGTTTAGAAAGATTTTGAAAAAATGGCGTGCTCGTAAGTGGTTTGGAAATATGTAAATAAATTCAATATCTAATCTATTTTATTATTGTTGTATTATTGAAAGTGAAAATCGAAATTAGAAATTGAAAAATGTTTATAGATATTAAATAGAAAAGAACCAATAATTTAATCCCCCCAATTATTTTTGCTTTCTACCATATTCCGTGTACGAGTATTGTATAATTGATTTTGCTCTTAATCATATTGAAATCGGCTCCATCAAAAAACTAAAGACATTTGTTGCGGATCACATGAAACAACTGCTTTCTGTCTGTCGTCCATTGTGGAAAAATTATCGAAAATCAGGACATGCTTTTTGCAGATAAAGAGTAAGTTTTACCTTTTATACACACGTATAAAAAGCTAACTTGACTAGCGACACCTAATTCGCGTCCAATAAAACATACTTATTATTTTATGAGTCTATAGAAATTTTAACAAAGCTTACCAACATAGTAAACCAAAAGTAATGTAAAGAAATTTAAAGATGTATACTTTTAAGCAGCCTCGGTTTGCGCCATGCTTTCTTACCTATGAAAAATCAACACTTTGATTTTTATCAAAACAACTTCATTCATTCTGTATTTCCGAAAAAAGCTTTGATTTTTTTTTCAAACTAAACGTAAAACGAGTCTTAAATATTGTTTACAGTGCGCGTCATCAGGTTAACATAATATAACTGATCTGCTTGTGATCTTTATATAAACTCCCATTGGCAAAAGGAAATGCAATATCTGTGTGTAATCAGGTTGTACATTCATACAGCTGTGGACAGCTAATTAGAAACACGCATTGTATAAACTTTGAGAACAGTTTTTTTGCTTAATTATTTATCAAATTTATTTTTAATTCGCCCCTAATTTTTTTTGTGTGATTCCAGCGCAGCGGTATGATTTGGGTTTTTATGTTATTGGAACTTCCATATGAATGAAAATTTTTATCGGGCTAATTTACTATTCATTTCGTTAAAGCCTTAGTATTTTACAGTTGTCAGCGTCTAATTTGTTTGAAGCAAATTACGCATTCGTTATACACATCGGTAAACAAACAGATTCTACTATATGGTATAGCAGCGTGGTGGACTGCTTTAGACAAAGGTGTAAACCACGACAAACTAAGCAAAGTCCAACTTTCAGCTTGCCTATGTATAAACGGATCCCTTCGTATGATACCATCTGCGACACTGGACACCCTAATCTTTCTGACACCTCTAGATATACTTATCAGCAATTGCCATAATTCTTAATTATTAAGAATCAATTCTAATGCACACAGGCTACACGATTCCCTAACTACAGTTCAATAGAACTTCCAGACATGAAATTGTAAAGCAGATGAATGAACTCGCCAAAGAAAAATTTGTAGACGTCAGATTATGTTATCTGCTTTCCTGTGCTAAAAAAGGGATTTGGTAAAAATAATAAAATAGTAAACAAATATTCTCCAATGATGTTAAGAGAGCACCATCGAGCAACCAGAACTCAAGTCCAAAGATCAGGGCAAATGCGATATTTTAGCAAAATTTATCCAATATTCAAAGATTGATAAAAAAAATTTCACTTCTAAGAGAGGAGAAAACCGTCAACGCAAGAACGATAATGGAGTTCTGATGACGATATGTCATCATATCATATAAAACATATTAATTTGGACCAAATCTTTCTTCCATGGTCTTCAAAAGTAGAAAGAACAAAATTTCAACAAAGAGGAACTAATAATGAAAAATATAATAAATATAATATAAGTTCTCCCTTAATTATTAGAATGATTTTAAATAAAAAAAATCTTAACAAAAACAAACATAAAAAATGGAAAAACGATTTTTTGTTTTATTTGTTTAAGAATTGAATCACTTACGGAAGGAGGTTAGCTAATATGATGACGCGCAGTGTATACATTTTGTAATTATGTATACTATCCTTATTCATCCCTATTTCCTAAAAAAGTGTTTAGTATGCAATGCACAACGTTGAATATAAAACTTTAAATAATCAAATAAATATCGCATTTAAACATTTAAAAAATAAGTTGCAACAAATTTTTAAGTTGACAAAATGAGATCCATCGCATCAAAACATTTGTAAAATTTGTTGCAAAAAATTTATAAATTGTCAAAATGGATCGACTTTCAATTCTCTTAAAGAAATATATGTACCTACCTAACCTTTAAAAAAAAAAATGTGAAAACTGAAAACTTTGTGAATCTTATATTCGATGTTAACATTCAATGAAATTCATTTGAATTGTTAGTTGAGTTTTACAAAAAAAATTGATAACGTGGGTTAATTTGCGATTTGCAGATTGATTAATAATTGAGTTCTATAAACTTGGTTTGTTTAACTGTATCGTCAAAATGATGTGATATTAAACTATATAAAAACAAAATTTGCCAAGTGAATCAATCAAATGTAAGATCTAATTGATGAAGAAAACTTTTTATAATACATACACCAACGACATCTTCTGGTTGATCTTAAAGTCGGTACGTAACGGCCGACCAGTTTACGAAACTTTAAAACAAAATGAATTAATAATAATAGAAAAAAGATTATAAACAAAATATACAAGTTTAAAAGAACAATATATGTATGTATAAATAAACTATAAAACGAGCAACAAACATTTCATTCAATGTGTATTAACCATTGCGTGTAAGCTAGTTACTAATACTAGTTTATACAATTCCAGTACATTATATATATATTTTTTTGTTTAAACTACTGCAACATTTTTCACTCTCAAAGCACTTAATTATATAATTATAACTTTTGAATGAAATGAAACAGTATATATGCCTCAACTAGTGCAAACAACACAAAGCATTTTCTTCTTTTAATTTGCATTAGCTTTTAGCAAAATGTTTTTTTTCTTTTTTTGTTTTTAAAATTATTCTTTTCAATTTACCTCTGTTGCGTACAAAATATCTAGGATCTTTTGCACTAAAGGATGGGGTTCTCCCTCATCAGCATCTTGACATCTAAGTTAATTAAATATTCATTAGAATGCTAAGTAGGTATAAATGAGGAGGACAAGTGTTACTTACAAAATTTCAATGTCCCTCAGTTTGCTAAAGTAGAAATCTCTTTCCTTTTCAAGGCCTTCCATATTCAGTCTCAGATCCATCATCTGGAAATTTTATTGGTTGTGTTTAAAGTTGTTGTCATAAGAAAAAATATTTAATTTACCTGATTTGACAGCTCCTCAATTTGTTGATTTGATACTTGGTTCACTGGCTCAGCAGCCTTCTTAGATGCACCATAAGATGTGGGCTGTGATATAACCCGAGAACTACTTACTGGTGGACGTGTTTGAACCTTAGACACAACTGTTAATAAAATTAAATTTATAATAATGAAATATAAAATTGATTAATCTAATATATTTGTTTTCTTTTTCTAATACTTTTTTTTTTTAATTTTGGAGTATTAAACATTTGTATTGTTTCGACGTAAAGCACGACTTTCTTATTTTTGGTGATATATTAAGAATAATGTATGGAAAAATAAATATAAATGTTGTTTTCAGTGTCATAGTGTTCATAGTGTCCACAAAATGTATTACAATGTTTTCTAGTTTTTCTTCTTAATTAATGCATACATTATTAAGTACATTTAGAGACTACCCAAAATTGGAATTTTTTGTTTTATGAACACAAATTGTCGTTTTCGCTGTTTTTTATTTGTAAAATCTTTGTTTTTCTCAAGCCAAACATTATTATTTAAATGTATTTTCCAACAAAAGGTTTCATTTTTATATAAAAGCAGTATTTTTATTATTAAAAACTATATTAGTCAAACGCTACGACTATGGTCGTAGCACCATTTTATGTAATTTTACCAATTAGCACATTTCCAAATGTGTTTCACGAGTTCATTTTAATGAAGTTCATTACCTTATATTTCTCAAACAAAAAATGTAAAGGTGTTTATCACGAGATTTCGGTGGCAAATGGTGATTACCTTTTCGGGAAACAACACGGACTGGAAACTATCATTGCAAAATAGTGATTGTTTTGTTGCTTTTGGGGCAATTTGCACCGTCTTGTAGAAAATAAACGTCACAAAAACCTTCTAATTCCAGCCGTACAAAATTGTTAAGCATAGCTCGGTAGCCATTCACCGTTACAGTTGCAAGATGTAACACCACCATCGCCTGCCCAAAAACCGCACCAAACAGTGACAAGTTGACGATGAAGAGGCTTTTCTACAATCAATCTTTTCAGAGTCCCAAATGTTCATTTCTGCTTTTAAACATATCAAAAATGGCACTGAAGATGATTTAAGATGAAAATCAGCGGATACTCGTATACGACTTTGCTACTGATTCACCGGATTAAGTTATTGTGGTAACTGAACTTTAAAACACTAACGATCTATTTCTGCAAATTGCGGCGAATTCGAATTAGTGCAATGCTTAATTGTAAAAATCGACGTCAACACTACAAGTTATGGCAACAATATTCTAAGATATTCTTGATTCTCCACATCATGCACAATGTACGTCCTAGTAGCTCAAATTTTCCCGCAAGTTTCACTATTGCCGGCCGAGAAGATTCTTTACGACGAAACAAAAGGGCTTTAGGTTTGCGATTTTTAACAATTTCAATGCTGTAGTATTGGACGTTCCCTTTACAGTAATTACTTAGATTTTAGTTGTCATATGTTGAAAGATGTCACCTTTAACATTGACAGCTATTCAAAATGAAACCTTTTATTGGAATACCCTTTATATTAAACATTTAAATGACCTAGTTTGTTGAGCATTGTATTATGTTTATACATATGTATATGTTTTAATGTTTTAAACAGTTTGGTGCTTTTAATTAATTAAAGTGCAATATTACTTTTATTTACAACTAGTGCAAATTTCTAAAATGTGCGATTAAAAACTTTGTAATTTGTTCAGGTCTAAAAAAAACCAAATTTTAACTAACAGAAACAGATGCTACGTTTTTAAATTATTTCTGTTTAAAATAAATAATATATTTGTTTGACTAATTCTTGTAATTTCGTTTTTTATTTACAATTACAATTTAATTGTTTACGACACTTAACAAATATTTTAAGAAGATTTTTAAATGTACATTTCAGCCAGGAATGACTGCACTCTAACTAAACGAATCATCATAATAATCCACACCTGTTCAAAAATGTCCTGCTCTTAGGATGGTTATACTGACTGATAGGCTGAGATATACCCACTTTTCGAAAACTTTTCTGTGCTCTTTTTTTTTAAATGAACAATTTATCTAATCAATTTGCAACAAAAATAAAGCCATCAAGCTTATAACGTATTTTAAGTGATATTATATAGAAAAATCATGCAACACAAAATAAAAAGAGAAGATGATTTTTGTGATATTATGAAACATACTCGGCCGCGTTGCAGCAGGGCGACTTGATCCTTGTGATGATGGCGCAGCCATTGGTTTTCTAAACGAGGGAGTAGGATTTGAACTAGCACCGAGATTATTTTTGGGTGCAGATCCTGAACCAAAGCCCATGGGCGCACCATCTCTTGCGCCGCTGGCATCATAGTCACGACCATCGTAATTGGCATCAAAGAATTTCTTAAACCATTGCAGGAATTCGAAATTATCTTGGAATCGACCTTTAATTAGTTTATCAATTGGTATAATCTAAAAATAAAAATATTGATAGAAAATAAAATAAAAAATAAAAATAATAATACAAAATAGCAGCAGCCAGAATGAAAAGGAAATCATAAAGATTATAAAAAGTAAAAGATTATAAAATTACTAAGTTGATTTTTGTTAGTCAAAAAATGTACAATAAAGAACAAAATAAATAAAGACATGAAATTAGTGTTTTAAAAGAGAGAATGACGATTTGTTTTTTTTTTTCGTTATAATTAAGACTAAATGAAAGATTATTTTATAAGTGGACTTTTGACAATTTTGAATGTTTTCTGAACTTCAATTTTTGTTTGTTTAAATTAGTTATTATGAGAGAGCAAAGCTAACTTAGTGATCTTATGATTCTGGTTTATGTTATGTATCTCAATATTACATCAAACAAACCATGAGATGCATAATGATTGTCGCTTATTGTAGCATATTTAAGGCTCTTTATTTGCACTTATTCGTAAAGTTCAATACCTTAGTATGTTTACTTTTGATTACATTACTCACAATTGCTGGTAATGAAAAGGGGCCTTTTTCAATTGTGCGGGTTTATGAATACTTTCATAATGATTGAACACGAGCAGACTTTTCAAAATAATGATTATTTATCAAAAGCGTGGCGCAAATTAAGAAAAAATAGTTCACTATGATTCAGTGACGATTTTGCATATTTTAAATATTATAATCTTTTTAAATTTAAACCAAAATGTCCTCGATTTTCTATGCAAATAACTTTTTGATGGTTTGGTTTCTAGATTGATATTTAGAGGTCGCTTATTACGTTTTTTTTTCTTTTCTTTTTGGATTTTTCTTTTTTTAAATTTAAGAAGCTATTTTATATATGTAATGACAGTAATTCCACTGTCTTTTAGACCAATTATTGAAACGACAGAAGATAACATCTGTTTATCGAAGCAATTTAAATTAAAAAAAAATAACTTTTTCGTAAAATGATAAAAAAAAATATTATTTTGCTGATTTATATTTCTTAGATTTTCAATAATTTTCTCAGTCAGATTGACAAAGCAGGAAAATTAAATATAAACAAAATTCAACATTCAATCAAATTAGCGTTGCATTCCTTTTCTTCCTTTTTGAATTGTAAATAAATAAATATGTAAAGCAAAAAAGTGCATAGAGGGCCAGAGCCTAGCGACTCACAACTCTCAACCATTCTTATTTGTGATTCATTTCAGCAATGGAGGGAACATTTAGTTTTTATGCCAAATCCGGACGGCTTTTCACGCAATAATTGATTCCAGAATCATTCAAATTATTGACACCAAAAATGGGAAATATGTACATATGACGAATTTTGTGTGTATTTCGGAAAATACAAAAATCTCTTAGATTTCAGAAAGTTTATTCTGTCAATAATTTATATGGTTTGACAACTAAGTTTTTATTTGTTATGCCTTAATTCTAAGCTTAAATTTAGCAACTGCACATACCAAACTTCACCCTTTTAACAAGGCTTGCGATAGTCTTAGTTGAAATGGTTACTTTTTACCATTCATTCTTTATTTCTAAAAATCTAAAAGTTAGTATAGTATTTTCATTATAATTAATGCACACTTCTGGGACTATAGCATCTGACTTAAAAAGAATCGTTTCTTGAAAAAAATGTTTGCTATTAGAATACGACGTGAAAATTGGAGCTACTCTCATGTTTGTAATAAAAAGTAAAAGAATATGGTTAAGAGCTTTAAAGGCCATTATTTTGTTTTTATTTTCCAATATTTCGTGAATAATTTTTCCAATCGATTTGAGTGAAATAAATCAAACCAATAATTGAGACTATTAAATTTAACTTCTTGAATGAAATCAACTGGCGACACGGACACAACTAATGATAATGATTTAACTTCCGTAAAAAAATCCAATTTAAATATATATGTATTTAGAATTTAAAATAGAAATTCTCTACATTATTATTATGAAGATTAAAGTGAGTTTAAGAACTAGGAGAAAAAAAATAAACAGAATGGCAACGCATGTTCATTAATTTTATTATTTGGAATTTAGACGATGGGGTTTAAATCGATTGTTTTTAGCAAACAATAAACTATTTCCAATCGGAATAATAGATAATGGTTTATCCTTGAAACAGAACGTAACAAAAATACTAAAGTATGAAGAATCTAGAAACAAAACCTAAATTATACTGAATATAAACAATATATCATTGAACATACAAAAATACCGCACATGTATGTACATGTGTACAACTTTTGTATGTGCATTTCAAGGGACTGTACATGAAGAATAAAATTTTATTTACCATTGTGAAGACAAGAAAAACAATCACCATAAATAAAATACAAGGATAAAGGAAAGAAGATCCAACCAACTTAAATTTAACTTCTACGTGTTGTGTGGGGTGGGTGGATGTTTTTTTTTTTTTTTTTTTTTTTTTTTAACATGATGTGTGCGAACAATTATTTATGAACATGGAAAAAGTTTTGAATGATATACATTGTATGCACTAAACGATAAATTAATCGCAAATAATTATAAATGACTTTCAAACATAATTTCACAATATATTGGTTCTTCTTAAGGCTTTCATGATTCAAAGTAATCAAACAAAAATTAAATGAATCAGGATAGCAGGCCAATATTACATTGAAAATCATGCACAAATTTCTAGTACATACATTATGTACAAACATCAATTATAGGACACATTTTTATACAACAAAAATCGTGCTTCACGCTTGTTACTCTTGGTTTCCAATAGCAAATAGGTAAGCTTTAAAACATACAGTGACACCAAAGAACTTGGACTGTCACAATTCACAATTTCTCACGAATCAATCAAATTGAATTGAACAAATCTAATTTGATTTTAAATTTTGTTCATTTTATTTATTCAACTAACTGTTTGAATGTCCTGTTGTCCTAGGTGTTGCTCTGCTTGGCTGTTGTATCTGACGTTTTTCAATAGGATCACTACTGCCGCACATACCTCCGCCGATGCTGGCACCACAACCAGACGTACCTTGACCTAATTTAATGCCACCTCTAGCTATTAAAGGCTCATACTCACGCCCATCGTAATTCGCATCAAAGAACTTCTTAAACCATTGTAGAAATTCAAAATTGTCTTGGAAACGTCCTTTAATCAATTTATCGACCGGTATTATCTATGTAGTACGTGTACATTCACAAGATACGAAAAAGAGATAATAGAACAAAATGTTGCAAAGTGCATTATTTATTTGTTCTTTACTAACATAAACACACACTGACATAACATAAAATAACGGACTCTCTTTTAAAATACAAATTTACATCACATTCAATTAAGGTTTTGTAAGGTTATGTACAAAATACTTTATGTACTTACTTTGTCGACTACCATCTTTTTAAAAGAAGCCTGCAGAATTTTAAAATTCTGAATGTATTCATGTTCGAGATTTGTACGGAACTTGACACGTTTCATTGGCACTGACCCAGGAAACAGCATGTCCATGAATTGACAATATGCGGCACCTGAAAATCAAACAAATTCAGACAATAAATAAATAAAAGGGGTGAATAAAATATGTATATTATTATTTCATACCTGTACACAGTTCCTCAATTTTTGAAAATTGTGCTTGTAGGCAATCGTTTACCCAGGAAAGCATGTCATGTCTGGACAGATTGTCCGTCGTTACATTTGTGGAATAAACGTTAACGGCCATTGTTGAGCTGCAAATGAAACTTTATAATTAATTTTCTATTTCAAAAAACGAAGTTTATTTGATTTTCTAGTTCAATGTTGTTGTTTTTTTTTTTCTTTCTTTTTAAGGAGTGTAAAAAAATTGCGTTGCTTTAAAATTAAATCGATAGTTCATGCTTCAATGAGTACGTATTTTTTGTGTTATTCTTATGTACATATACTCGTATCTGGAAATATTTGGGTCATATATCTTTTGATTTCAAGATAATGTGTTTTCTTCATTCGAGGAGACTTTACAGTTTATTGAGTTTACTCGTAAATGGAAGAGAAAAGATTGTGAAATGTGAGAATTCTATTATATATGGATACAATATGCAGAGTGTCGGGGGGTGTATTGGTTTGGGGTTTAGAGATCATAAGATGAAGGCCATTTGGAAAGGGTTGTATTGCGATTAAGTTAAACGAAAATAAGTTAAAATAATAAAAATAAAATAATTCTCAATATTATAGGAAATTCATTGTTTCATAATAAACTTGAACTACCCTTAAGATGATAAGTGATTACAACATTTCAACCAAAAAGACAGTAAAACAACAGATGATTTATATTAACAAAAACATAAAATACAATAGCAATTATTTTTGAAAATTATAAGCGTTTTGCAAAAATTTGTTACGGAACTTTTTAATCTCAAGAATGTTTTTAAATGAAAAATAAAAGAAAACCGAGAAAATATTGAGACATTTAACAGCCATATGTCATATTGGTTTAAAACTATAACATTAGACCATCACCTCACCTAAACTGATTTGCTCAATTGTCTTTACCAAATAACATAAGCTGATTCCAGCGTTTAATAATAAATATTGACAACAGTATTATGTACAAATTTAAGACTTAAACTAGGTGAAGATTGCTCTAAGCTAAAGTCTTAAAAAACCCACGAAGTAAGGTTTCTTGTCTAACTCGCTTTTACCGTTATTTTAATGGTATATGCTCTAGTAAAATAGCCAGCTGCTCCTTCTCCTTCTAGGAATGCTCATCAGTATACCCTGGAGCCGAACTTCGGTCGTACTAACAAATACAGATTCGTTCTTTAGCCGTATCACGCGAATGTGGAATGCCTTACCTCACTCTGTCTTTCCTAGTCTTTGAAATATTTAGGAATTCAAAACCAATGTACATGGACATCTCCTCTCAAACCCTCTCTTCTTTTCCTAGTGCTCACACTGTGTCTCGGCATAATAAAGGTTAGTAATATCCCCTTGAGTGTTGGCGTATTATACAAAAAAAAAATGGTGTAACTGCCTAGCTTTTAAAATTGAACCTTAATATTTTTGTTAAAACTGAAGGTCCTTATAAATGCGGCTTTAGACAAAATTAATAATAAGTTCACAGTAGAACAATTATTCACGTTACGGAAGATCCCGAAAAAACCAGACGGCAAGTGGACGTACACCTAGCCAAGAGAATAAAAGTGTAACTTCTGAGATGGATAGGTCATGCGTAAAGAATTCAAGCCTGCGGCCCAAAAAAGTATTCTATTTAGACTTTAAAAGACAGCGAAGTTGAGGAACAAGCGGAAAGTGACATCGCGATTACTTCCAACTTGGAATGTGACACTGGGTACATCTATTTAGGTACCGACCTTGATAGGAAAGTCTGTTAAGGAAGGAATAAAGGACTGTAGCGCCACCTCTAATAAGTAAGCAGTGAGATAAAGTAAGCAGTGATATAAATAGAAACCCATTTCAATTAGAATGTTTGTTTTGCTCTGTTATCAACTCGCCCGAATAAGAAACAATTTTAACTATTAAAATAATTCCTTTAGTTATAACTCAAGTGTTTTGAAATTTAAACATTTTCGAAAGAAGTGTACTTCTATTTTTGGAATTTTTTTGCCAAATAGATTAATAAAAGATATGAGCTCTAACATACAAAAATCATAATGTTTTTACATCCAGTATGTACGCATCATAAAACATAAAATTATGTCCATGCGATTATTTCATAGTAAAACAAAAAAATGCACTTAATTGAACAAAAGTACTTAAACCCTTTTGAAACTGCAAGGAGAGAAAAAGAAAACACTTTCACAACACAGTAAGAAATTAAATTAATGTTATTTTTCTGTTTTTGCTCGTCTTGGGCGGGTTTTAATTTTATAGATTTTTAATATCAACACTTTAAATCCTTTCGCACTTACATTCTTTTATTCATTTAAGGTTTTACGATAATAATTATAAACAAAAAAAAAAGCTCTCAAGGACGAAGTTGACTCTTCTCAACTACGAATAGTGCGAGACTTAACAAAATCAATTTGATTCCGAGCTTTAATAATTCAGATGAAAATTGAGCAAGGGAAAACTTCTATCTTAAAAAAAAAAAAGTGTATAGGCTTGCACAGATTTGATCTGACTGATTTGTAATAAGAAACCTAATCAACACCTCTATAAATATTGCATAACTTCATGTCAATAATAAAACCCTTCTGTCTTTGGTTTTTAGTTTTAATAAATTTAATATACTTAACCTACCTACCTATCTATTTATTGTCTTCAATCATTTAAGAATTGTAGATATAAAATTTCAATTCTACTTTACAATTCTTCGTTTATTGAGAATGCTACAAAATTATGTAAATTGATGACATTCAATCATCTGCTTTAATTTTAGTTTTACAAATTCTAACACCTAAGCCAAGTGATATCATATCAATATAAATTTATCAGTTGATCAGATCAGTAGTTTGTTATAGTATAGTTTTAAGTTTTTAAATATGACACTAAATAACACGGTTTGGCACAAGCATCAATAATTAGATATTTAAACTAATTGTAGAATGTTATGTATTAATTTAAGGAATTAAAACTTTAAAGAAGTCTAGACTTAAGTTGTAACATTTACAATTAGTTTAATATGCAATTTATAAAATAAAAAATGTATTATAGTTTCATAAACACAGGGTAGGTCATCAGTGGTTTCTTTTTAAAACGTATGATTTTTGGACACATACAGCTGTTTCCTACCCGCACGAAATCTTGACAGAAAAATGAAAGCGTTCCTCCTCAAAATGAGTCTTCATTTTATAGCGTCTTTAAAAATGCGATTGTCGATTTCAAAGTTTTAACCAAACAATTTGACATAAAATAAAAACTTTGTTCGTGGACTATGACATTAACATGTGGTGTTGAAGCGATTTTGAAGCTCGCCTAAATTCTTTATATACCTGAATCGAGTTGAAATGAGCTTAATTCGCCTAGATTCCGGTCAGTGATCGGAATCGAGTCAAAATGTATGAAGAAAAACCTGTGTGGTGGAGTTGGATTTACAGATAATCAGCCCTATCGCGAACAAAATTCCACCGGAGTTTTTTCCCATTTTGGGAAAGTTGCTATCGTGAATGATCTTCGAAAAGAGGGAAAAATATTTCTTTTGGCAAATAGCTATCGTGAATAATTTTTTCCAGGGAACTTTTTTCTCATTTGAGTGCGAAAATTTCCGCAAGTTGGTTGTCGGGGAAAAACTTGTAACGCGGCAAAATGTAAGAATTTGTTTATAAAAATGTGAAATTAAATAATAAAACAATATTTTTTTAAGGTCTAACTCAACAAACAAAAATCAGCTTGACGTCCTCGTTGGTTTAATGGAAAAATTTCCAGATATTGCTACGGGGTACACAAAAAAAACAAAAGAAGAGGTTCACGATATTTGGAAGACAGTCGAAAACGAATTAAATTGCATCGGTCCTCCAAAGAAATCTAGTTTTGAGTGGAAGAGAGTAAGCATTTAAAAACGACAATAATCAATTATTTTATTCATAATAAAGTGTTTTTGTGTATGCTGCGTCAGGTTTGGAGCGACAAGAAAAAGTATGTAAAAAAGAAAATGTCTGAAAACATTAAATTCAAGAGTGCAACAGGAGGCGGACCCAGCAAAGAATATAAGTTCTCGAACTTAGAACAATCTATTATACAAATTTGTGCAATAAGTGAGTCTGTGGAAGGCCACTCTGATTCTAAACGTTTTGGACTGCCTTCCTGTTCTAAAAAGCGAAAGCTGGAACCTCCTTGTGACGGGGAATTGAATGTAAACAACTCTCATTTGAAAAAGGACCAAGAAGATAATTCAGCGAAAGAACTAGATGCAATTTTCGAAAGTTTGATTGAGGAAGATGACACTGCGTGCAATGTTTTGAACGAAGCATTGGATGATAATTGCATTGGCGAGAAAACGCCCAAGAGGTCAAATAAAAGTTTCCCCAAAGTAAAAAATTCCGTTGAGTTTCTTCAGAAGGAGTTAAGTTTGCAGGAAAAAATGTATGTACAAGTTCGTGAAGCTGTCTTAATAATGAAAAATCACCAAAATGAAATTCAAGCTAGTGTCAAAAAGATTTATCGTTCGATTGATCGAATTCACGACCAACAGAAACTGCTTCTTAAGGAAACAAAACGTCATAACCTGGAGATGGAAAAAATCCGCAAGCATGAAATCGAACAAAAATTAAATCTCAAGCAGAAAGTTCTAGACATTGAACTTGCAAAGCTTGAAAAGTATTAGTATCTGAATCAACATACTAACCGACAGTTCCTCAAAGATAAATTTTGATTACAAATGAATTCTAAGACTTTATTTTTTATGAATATACGTATTTATTTTTATTTATTTGTTTAAAAGTACTTTTGTTTATGTTTTTAATAAATGTTAATAAACCTATTTAAAGAGAGTTCCCTATTTCTCTTCGAATGCGTTGGGCTTCAGTCATGTATTCTGAGCTGCTTAAAGTCGTAAATGCAAAGATGTTTTCATCTTCTTGTAGACCAGGTGCAATTTGAATATCAGTGTCAGCCTTAAAGTGTATGCACATATTATGCAAGGCACAACAAACATTAATGATTGTGATTGCTTTCCTTGGATGATAATGTAACTCTCTTGCGCCCAGCAAACATCTCCACCTTTGCTTTAGCACGCCGTTTGTCCTCTCGATAATATTTCTGGTTTTAGAATGAGCATCATTAAATTTACTTTCAGGTGTTCCTGTCTCTGGTGTTCTATGTGGAGTTAAGAGCCAAGGTTCTAATGGGTATCCGGCGTCTCCTAGGAGAATCAAAAATACAGGAATTGAACAAAAAGGCGATTAAAGCTTACCCAACAGCCATGTGTTTCTCTCACCATTCAAATACTGTTGCTCCATCCATGTTCTTAGTTCACTCCCGTTCCATACCAGAGAGTCATGACATGCACCAGGGTGGGTAGCATCCACAAATTTAATTTGCATTTCATCGTCGCAAACCTACGAATGATTAATTTGTTTTCAAAATTCAGTGTAAATATAGATTTAATACTTACAAGCATAACATTTAAGCTAAAATATCCTTTACGATTGTAGTGTAGATGCTTGTTTTCTTTAGGGGCAATAATCCAAATGTGCGTTCCGTCTATGCATCCTACTACTCCAGGTATATTGTTTTTTTCATAAAATCGTAACTTGGTACGTCGTTTTTGTTCAGCAGTTGTTTGTGAAAGAATCCATGTTGCACAAAGCTTAGCTTCAAAAATTTGAAGTACTTCTGAAAGAACTTCTGAAAAGGAAGACTGTGCTAAGCCAACTTCGTAGTCTTTTGCTACACCTTTTTGGTACGCTCCTTCAGCGAAAAAGCGCAAGCATGCGCTTAGCTTTACAACAGGGGGTACTGCAAATGATTTTTTGGATTCTGGTAACGACTCTATCAAGGTATCAAGCAGACACCTAAACATTGGCTTGTTAACGCGATAGTATTGATGAAATCTTAAGGATAAAAATGAATAATTATGAGTTGGAACTTCGATTGCGGAGATACTTACATGGATTCTGGTAACTCAAGAGGGTTTGAGATATCCCTCAAGTATCTTCTGAAAGATATTTGCCTATTTCTCTCATCTTGCATTACATCTTCGATTGCTACCACAAAACCAATATTATTTATCATTTTAATTGATATTTTCTTCCTTTAAGGACACAAAACAATTTTTTTTTACAAAAAATACACGATTTGGTGCTGTCAAGATAACTTCGAAATTGATTTAAACAGTTAAAGGTTGGTATGAATTGTTTCGTGGGAAAAAATATTTCTTGGGAGATTCCCGATGGGAAACTTTTTTCCCGGGTAACATTTTATTTCCGGGGAAAAAAAGTTCCCATTATATTGGCGATAGGGCTGAATGCGTTATGGTCAGTTTATTTGCATGATTGTGTACAAAAAATATAGTTTTGTTTTAATCAAATTAAAAAAAAAAATTGCACATGGAGTAGGTAGCATATTTTTATATGGTGCTGAACTATTCAGTTTTTCATTGTTTAACACGAATCAAACTATCTCACTTGCACTTCATAAGAAACATCGAAACACCATTTGCATATTAAAAAGTGCTGTCAAAATTACGTCGTTTTCAATTGGCAATCTGGAAGTGAAAAAAAAAGCATTCTGAATGCGTTCAATTGGGCAAAAGTGACAGTTCTGATTCTGAAAAGAAGAGAATTTCCCTTCTGGTTTTAAAAACACAATCAGAAGCAGAATAACTCTCACATTCATAAATTTTAAATGTCAGATGTCACACTTGACAAATGACATTTTTTTTTGTAACACATTTGTTTGCATAAATTATACTAGCAGTGAAGTGATTTCTTAAAATTGATATAAAAATTATAAAAAATATATAATCAAAATGGAAAACAATATTGAAAATATTGTAACAAGTGTTCCTAGTTTGTTAGAAACATTATTGGAGTCGTCTTCCTCGTCTTCTTCATCAAGTGATGAAGATATTATTGCAGTTGATTTTCTCCTGCAGGAGTTTGCCAAAAAACCAAAAGTGCAAAACTTTGTGGACAAGTATGTGCAGTGGACAAGTATTCGGAGGAACAGCTAAAATAATATCGCAGCAATCCAAATTCACTTCCTCCATGTTTGTAGCACAAAAACAAAATGAAATTTAGCGCGAATACACATATATGTATGTGACACATGTCATACTCAACCAATACTTTCTCACCAAACTTCAGATTCTTCGGAATAAAAAAAAATTGTTCAATTGGGATTCCGAATCGAAGAACAATTCCAGATTGCCAATTGAAAACGACGTTAATCATTTTTAAATCTTCTTGTGCGGTGGAAACACCAAAAATATTTATTTAATCTAAACTGAGATAAACCTTTGGTGGAAACATAGCAAAACATAAATACCTTTTCTATTGTTTTCTCTTGCAAAATAAGACCAGTTAGTCCATTTTCACTAACAAAACTAAATAATATCAACAGTAATAGATTGATTTGTTTCCCCAATGGAAAACACATGATTCCAAATGCACAACTACTCAACAAACACAGCCATCGAGATACAAATGCAATATCAATCGTACCAACATTTGAGAACAAAATTACATAAGATCCATTCGAACCTCGTATAAATTTAAAAAACCCATCCGTAGTAAGATTCTACTTTAACTTTTATCGGTAGTATTCATACTACGGATATTGTTTTTGTTATTCGTGTAAAATCCTACTATACTATTGATAGATTTTCCAACAAAACACGGGTAATATTAGTATTTTTCCTTTGAAAAAATGGTTCAGAGGGCCTCAGTTAATGCTTATATAAAATAATTGTATTCATATTTTGAAGAACATAAGTTCATCTTCATAAACCTTTGAACTGAAGTTATTTGTTTAATCATTGATCTCTTAACATGCATGCATTCAAGATTAATTAAAAAAAGTAACAAACCTTTGTATACTCGAAAATAGAACCATTTGGAAGTAATTACACTTTCATTTTGTGATAAGAATCAACAATTACCCTCAGGTTAAGTAACAATTTCATCCTATAGCCAGCCTGCCAACAAAACGAAAAACTTTTCAAATATGTATTATAGCCAAATAATCGTTATCAAAAAACAAAAAAAAAACTTCAAGCCACCATTTTCGCCAGAGTACATTTCACTGATTTAATCATTTCGTAAGAACATGGCAATGCACTCAGTTGGTGCCAAATAAAAGAAAAAAAAAAGAATACTTAATGTGTTTCCCTATTTTAATGCAGAAAAGAATCTTTCTGGCAAGATAATATACGAGTATACTTATTTGCACATATACTTGTACACTCATCCACTTACAGTTCATAAGCACTTGGTAAAGTATGGAAGTAATGAAAGTCTGAATATATTCATAATTAGCAATATATGATGAACAAAAAATAATAATCACTCAGACTCGTCAACAACATTTTGAGATATTTTGCTTTTTTTTTGTTGTTTTGTGATTTACATTTTTTTTAAATATTGAAATAAATAATTTCGATGACTTTGAGGTGTGGTTAGATTCTTAAATAACCATTGGATTCTTCTTAACGCTCTAATGAACTTTCTTTATATGGAATATAAAAATTTGACTAAGAAATGAAAAAGTTGTTATTCTATAGTTTTTATTATTTAGTACCTTAAACAAAAATTACAACTGAATTTACACCAGTAACAATAAAATAAAATTAGAACATTTGTTTACAAAAATATTCGGCATGAGCAAAACCTCAAATTTTAATTTTTAATTTATAGATATATGGGATATAAAAAATCCATAAAAATGAATAGAAGTCTTGAGAGACATAAGTTTAATGAATTGGAAATAGAAGTGCTAGTGACCATTTCGATTGATTTTAAAAACTTCGGCAAATCATTCAAGATAAATCAATAGGAGCGTTGATCAGTCTTAAAAGGAGATTTGTCAATAGCTCTAAGTTAAATTTAGATCGAAAGTGATATACAGAACCTGGCTGTATAGGTTTTCTTTCCGTTTTTATAATCTTACACTTGAGTCACAATCCATTTTCTGCACCAAATTCTTATTCTTAAATCTTGTTATCGTCTTGGGGATTTCAATTAGCGCCTCAGAGTTACGATTTAACCCTGTCATTGTGGGACGGATAACAACAATCCTCGAACGTTTAACTACTTCAAACTTTACCTAACATGGATTTACGCAACAAATATTCATGTTTTTATTTGCATGGTTTTCTGCAATAATTATTATGTTTTCATTTTTTTTTTGACAAGTAAATGGATAAACAAAATAAGTATGTAATATACAATTCTTTGGTTGTAGGTAAAAATTATCTTAAGGCAAAAAATTGAATTTCAGGTTTCTGAATCGTTGTAACGAAAGTTTTTTGTCTCGCTTAATACTAACATTATTTTTTATAACATGAGACAGGGCTTATGTCTAGAACGTTAGTAGAATTTAACGACTTTCATGTAGAACAATTGCTAAATATCGCATCAATTTAGTCTTTAGACAATAAAACCAACAAATGCATATTTGTTTTGATATTAACGTCTTAATTTCGTTAAATCTTTGTGACCAATTTCTGACCAAGTCCTTTAATTCTGACATCAAAAAATTTTCGTCATGATAAATATAAAATGTTGATAACTGTTCTGATTGGTGAATGGGCGTATGTTTTCGATTAGCATATGTACGTTATATTCTATTCCCATCATTTGACACGACAGAGAATTTTGTCCGTTTGATATCCAAATTAGTTTTTAAAAGCTATATCTTGACAGTCTTTTAAAAATAAATATTTACCCTATCGAACATTTTAAAATATGCGATTTTTTTAATTGTTTTTGTAAAATTGGAATTTTCGGACTTACAAATTTATTTATGCGACTAAGAGCTTCAGGTAAACAACAAGATATGAAAGGTTTTAAGATCACAGGTTATTTTGACAAAGACAATGATCAGTACTATCATTATCATATTAAAAACTTATTTCCAAAGTGAGTGTGGAACAGAACGTCGTTATTAATCTCAACAGCTCAACCGCGCACTAGTCTGAGGTGAATTTTACACAAACATCTCGTTTTATTCGTTTAAAAAGTCCAATTGACTCTGTTGACAGCCAGAACGTCTTGTATTAGACAACAGTAGTAGTAGTAGTCTTTATTGAGATTTATTTTTTTTTTAACACAAATTACATTCTTAAATTCTAGGACTACACATCCATAAATATACATGTATATTCTTTTGATTGTTTAAATTTGCCGACTTAGAATTGGTCTAGCTATACTAATTATATTTATTATTAACTTATTAATTTTTAATGCAATTCACAGTTTAAAGACAACAGTCTGATATATTTTTAGAATTATAAATACGTCCACTCAAAAAGACGATACTTTGATACATAAGCGAATTAGACAACAATCTTTTCTGATGAGACGTATTTTCGCTACGTTCTGAAACAAAATTGTCCCATCTGCACTTCGTTAATGTCAAGAAGCCAAGGCATCTACAGATAGTGGTAGTTTGGTTCGGATTTTGGAATGCTCAATTTTTCTTCGATATTGAGGTTAAGTTTCGGTCAACGGCATGTTTTACATACCCATTTTAACCAATCTTTCATTATTGAAGTTCATGGATTTGGACGACATCTTTGGACATTTTTTTTGTGAAAACGATGTTATGATAATAATCCAGAAACAATTTAACAATTTAAGATATTATCAAAGTAATTCGTAAGTAATAGCCCGAAACCGTTTACAAAGTTTTAGAAAATTGGAGTGACAGAAAGTGCTATTGCGGAGCTAGCCAAAAAATGCACTTCAATGAAATTGTGTTTTATAATAAATGTGAAAGTTTGATTTTGCTTACATGCACAAAATTCAACTTTGTTGATTTTATTATATTAATATGTTAAATAAGATTTGTACAAACAATTTTGTTTTTATAAACCCCATAGATCTAACAAATAATGTAAAAGAACTTATTCAAATGTTACAACCTTTTCATGTTGTTATAAATAAATAAATTAGGTGGCGCAACAGTCCGCAAAGAAACAGGGCCTAGTGACTTACAAGTTAAAACTCTCAACCATTCCTGTGTGCGAGTCATTTTGCCGGGATGGAGGGGACCTACAGTTTATATGCCGAATCCGAACAGTTAGATTGAGAAAGCACTTTGAATGACAAGAATTACTCTAGGTAAATTTGTCAATTCCTCGCAAGAGGCAGTACCCGTGAAAAAAACTTTAGGTGTCACAGGCAGGGATCGTACCCAAAACCTCTCGCATGACAGTCCAACACACTAACCATCACGCCACGGGTACTTACATGTTGTTAGTAAATCAACATTTTAAAAAGAATAAAAGTCAACTTAATTCAATTACTTTTGCTGACGTTGTAAAAGTTATTTGTTAACAAATTTCCTTATTTCTATCTGAGGTAAGCAAATAAAGTTGCAAAAAAGTTTAATCAATCAACATGGAAATGAAAAATTCTTAAGCATTGTTTACTCTACAGAGCAGATTTGTATTTCTGTACACACATCACAGAGACATCACTAATGTGACAAAAGAGAATAAAATAAGTTAAGCCCTTGGAAACAATTCGCTCATTAAAAAGATTTAATTAAAAAAAAACTACAATGGAGTAGGTGGGCATATGGACAATACACACAAGACAATATGACAATTATTACTTTTAATTAGTATTCACATTTATAAACAAACAAATTTAAAACATAATAAAAACGAATATGTGGTCATAACTGTAGCTTCACAATTACAACATGACATTATATAAATCACAACCGCACACAACAATGCGAGCAACCTATTTCTCGTTCATAAACCCCCATGAACCGCATTAGCATTTCTGTATTTAACCTATTCCGTTGTTTCATTCTATTTATGACAAATATATTATCTCCCACTTGTTTTTGCTTTTTCTTGTATTCTTTTATCTCGATCAGAGCGCAAATCTTTAAAACCGAGAAAAGCAAACACTTGGAACTAGTTTACGGAACTCTATAATTCATCGATATACTAGTTGGTTTTGGTTTTCATTTTGGTATAGTAATGGATTTATCAATATATAACTCCCTTTAATACGGTAACATGCTTACCTCAAATAGGTCATAAGGTAAAATTTAGAATGAAAAATAACTTATTGACCCTTTCACCATAATGCCGGCTAGCAACACGCGATCAGTTTGAACAAGTCCAAAAGAAAGTAAATTATCCCTGCACATATCACAACAACAAAATAATATACTCCTACTTTTAGCAAATAGAATATATTCATATTCAAAAACAAAAAATAGTACCTTTAAGCATAGAAAAAAACTTGTTATCCCACCACAAGTCAATTGGAAATACCAGTGGGTTTACAAGAGCCCACTAAACGGAAGCTATGTGGGGAAAAGAACTGACGGATTAGTGTTTGCCTGTTCGCCCATCCCATTGATAAAACAACGATGAGTGTACAACATGCAGTACTTCGCATTTCGTATTCGACCATATACGAGGTCGTCGTCGACATGCACCATACAGAGGCATCGTTCGTAGTCCTCTTAAGTCTATGCTGTTTTCAAGGGGGAACAACTCATGCGGAGTGCAATGTATGCACAAATAAAGAAACATGTTTTTTTTTAATAGAGTTGCCAGCCACAAACTTTGTCGAATAAATAAAGAAATCTGATCTCAAATCTTAAAAAACAAATCTAAAACTAAAAATTAAAAATTTCTTAATGAGTTAGTTGTTTTGTTTGAAAATACTTTATATTTTAAAAGTCAACAAATTAAAATCCATTTAGTTATCAACAATTATAAAATATAAAAATAAACAACTCATTATTTCTTCCTTTTTTGAGTAACCGCCGCCAATGCAACGCCTCTAACTTAGTTAAAAAAGTCTATTATGAAATATAAACAAAGCAGAGGTATAATTGTATCTTCTTTATTAGATGCCGAAAATTTAATTGAAAACCAGCTGCTTTGCCTTTGCACAAGTGATGCATGTGTAAGTTAAATTTTCGAATATGCCAAAAAATTATGAATAGCGGATCTTCCTTTATCAAATACCCCAGACAAAATTTGTATTTATTAATGATTTTAATGATGAATGAAACATTTTAAATAAAACCTGCGATTAGTTGTGAATTGATTTTAATACATATTATACAAAAAAAAAAGTTTAAACAAATATCCGAAGCTAATTAAAAAATCAATTCTATTATAAAAATATTTTTTTTTGGAAATAAATGTTTAGTTTTGCAATTTGAAAAAAAAAAATAAACTACCCACAATCTTAAATCTGCTCAAGCGTTTTTAGTACTCTTTTCTTTTCTTGCCGAAAACTCAATGCAAGAAAAAGAAAAGGAAGTAAAGGTTTGAAAGCAGGTTCTGGATGCCTGTATATTGCAATTACAGAAAAATGTGGTAATGCATTCCAGATCTGAGTAATACACCAAAAGAACTAGTCTCTCTGAACGTGACAAAACAACAGATTGATTTTTTAAGGATATTAATGCAAAGGAAACGCAGTAAAAAATCATCCATTTACTAGTTCACAAACATATGGAAACATATTGTGTTATCTGACGAGTCTAAAAATGGTATATGTAGATTACATTTATAATTGATGAAAAATTACGTGATTCATCCTTGAAATTTCCCGCGTTTGTGTATGTGGTTCTATGGAAATGAGTGTGGTAAAATGCTATGACGACAATGATGAGTCAGTAACATCCCCATCTCTCAACTAAGCCTAAGCCAATAAGATGTAGAGCATCCATCGTTTCAGTTTATGCACATACTAGAGTGATGGAGTGAGTAGTCAGCCACTTAATATTTAAATTTTACTTTGAATCTTCCTCAAAATTCAGTTTTTGAGTGTAGGTTATAGAATGTATGTTATCTTATTATTTGGAATGTCTAAATTGGAAAACTATTGTTTCTTCCATTAATTTAACAAGAAAAACAAACACGTGTGAGAAGTCGGCCTTTTAAACTCTTAGTCGGACTGTCGAGTCTTCAGTAGTCGGCCCATATGTCAAGTTCTATATTTTGACCAAAGTAAACAATTAAACAAAAATATCTTGTATCGCTTCCTTATTAACGAAGTTATTTAAAAAGTTAAACCAAAAACTATATAACTACTTTAATAGTCACTATTGCACTGAAATAAACAATTACATGTCGGATTTTTTCAATTTTTTAGTACTGAATAGGTAAATTAATGAATTTTAGAGCACTTATTTTCAATGGGAAATACATACCTAACCAATACCTTGGGAAATGAAGTTTAAGGGTTTTACCCGAGAACTTTAGTACCGTGTAAAACTGTAAGTTATCGAGTACTCAGGTTATTGAGGGCTATTTTTCTACAAACATTTATAAGAGCTATCATTTAAGGTTGTTTTTTTTCGGAATATGTATGAAAAACACGCTTAGAATCATCCATTTTCCCTACAATATTTAAATCTATACTAATATTATAAATGCGAAAGTAACTCTGTCTGTCTGTCTGTTACTCAATCACGCCTAAACTACTGAACCAAATTTGGTATGGAGATATTTTGATACCCGAGAAAGGACATAGGCTACTTTTTACCCCGGGAAAATGACGCATTCCCATGGGAAAAATTACTTTCCGGGTAATTTGATCGCTTTCACTCCTAAATTACCAAATATTTGAATAATATTTGGATAAAATTGGTATTACGGGAAAACAACGCATTCCCAACGCTTCTCATAAGTTGAGATTGAAGGTTGGTGTTCCAGTCCTGTTAATGAGAAATCCTAACGCATCAAAGTTATGTAATGGTACACGGCTACAGATTACTCACCTAGGACGAAATATTATAAAAGCTATAATCATGACTGGATAGCAAAAGGAACAAATGTTTTAATTCCCCGCATTCCGATAATTCCTACCGATTTGCCGTTTCAGTTTAAAAGAGGGCAGTTTCCTCTGAAAGCATCATTTGCAATAACAATAAATAAAGCTCGGCGGCAAACGCTGAAAGTTGCAGGTGTAAATTTGGAAGAAACTGTTTTTCCCATGGACATTTATTATGTAGCGTGCTCACGAGTCTCAAACCCACAAAATCTTAACGTTCTGGCCAAGGAAGGAAAAACAAAAAACGTCGTATATATAAAAATGTTTTGCAGTAACCTGTCTTCTTTTTAAAATGTATTAGGCTAACCTAACCTATGACAATCACACTTAGTATGGCCTCATCCCATCTCGGCACAATTCAAACATACGTACAAAAAAGTACAGCTCAGGTTTTTTCATACTACTATCCAAAAAAAAACTATTTAATGCGGACGAAGTCGCGGGTAAAACTAATTCTTAATAAGTGTTTCTTCATAAATATTGGACTACTTTTTTAAACTTATGTTACTGACCCTAAAATACCTTTCTTTTTTTAGCTAATCTTGTAATTTTGCATAGCTCAAATGGGGGCCGACTATTGAATTTAAGAAAAATAGATTTAAAATTAAAAAAAAATTAAAAAAAATATGTCTTCTAAGCTATTCTGCTATACGATTCTATCAGTACTTCCGGTTTACGTTAATGATTCCTTTGATTTACTTTGTTATTAAAAAAAAAATCTTCCGCCTGTTGAATGCAAAGGATAACCAATATATTTACATTTGAAAATCTGAATTGTATAAAAAGTTGTTTAAATTTTTTTAATCGTTGTTATCCAAAGGATAGTTGTACATTCTTTTACACTAACGTTTAGGACAATGAGGCTAATATTTTAATCTTAATTTCATTTTTCAAAGCTAAGACACTTCAGATTGCCAATTTAATTTATTTAAAAATCTTGATCTTGAAATTATTCAGACTATCATCATTATAGTACATATTAGGTACCTATAAGTTTTTACTTTAACCTCGAGCCTTGTTAAAAATGCCCTTGAAATTAAGTGTAAACAATTTTGTTTTACCAACAAAATATACGTACTTTTGAATATCAAAAACATACTTCAAACAATTCTGCAGAAGACATATTAATATTTATAAAACTACTACCTATGCATTTTATTTATCTTTTTATAGGAAATGATTCAAAGTTGACTGCTTTAATCTAAGCAATTATTGCCACAAGAAAAAAAATACCAAAATGAGTCACAGCACATACTTTTGTATGCCAAGTTATCAAAATTTTGGCCAATGACTTCTTAATTTATAGGATTTAATTTGCATATGGCAACACTTAAAATCAAAAATATAAATGAATGTAGGTACTTGATACAGCTATACACAGCCCGGTGTTACTTTCGAAGCAAATCCAGTTTATTTTTTTTTCGATCTAAAATTATAATTTAACGAAGTCAGTCCGATTTTAGATACAAAATTTATTAAAAAAAACTTTGAAGACACAACCGAATCAACCCGATGACGCAATCATGTCTATCCCCCCGAAAAGTCCAAACCGAACTTTACCTTTTTTGTATCTAGTCTTGACTCTACGAGTCTACTAGAGTCTTCACCGGCACGACTCGACTCGAAAACTAACATAAAAAAAAACTTCAAATTCTACAATACTCAGCCAAGTGGAAGAGACGTAGGAGACCATAAGGCAGAAAACCTAGATAGAAGTCCAAGTTCTAAAACAGCAACCATCCATGTTTATTGGTTTTTAGTTTTTTTTTTTTATTTTCACAAGGACATCTCCCAAGAGAGAATACATTTTTATCAGATTGCATCCCGATCTGCCAGTGCCAGCGAAATAAAAAAAAAGAAAAGAGCCCAAGGAGTAGGTCGAAGAATACCGATTGACCATGACAAAGATGACGGCGGCGGTAGCGGCGGCGATGGGACGGAGACATGTTTTTTTTCTTAGTCTTCAATCTTTACCACCGGAAAAATGTAAAACGCTGGGGGTTGTTTGAATTTCAATCGCAACGCAATGCACTCACCAAGGCTATATTTTCTTGTTGTATTTCTTTAAATAAACTTGAGATTCTAATTGCCTTTTTGGTCTTTTCAAAAGTCTTTATATCTTGAGAGCAAAAACACACTTTTTATTTTGTATTTTTTTTTTCCAATGAACGACAGAGGACAAAAATTGCCTTCTAGAAAAACCAGAACTAGTACACGAAAGAAAAGAAATACAAGAACTGAAATTGAATTTGAAAAATTGAGAAAAAAGGAGAGAACCGACTCGACTCGACTACCGAGTACCGACCTGCCTCGCTCAACTCGAAAATAAACCTTTTCGAATGCGATGCAAGATTCCTTGCATACCAACAACTTCCAAGTGCAATGCCAAAGTTAGAACGAACCAAAACTATATTACACGCGAATTTTATTCATGAGTTACGGTCGTCGCATCGTCGGTAGACGGTAGTTGACGAGTGAAGTAAATAGTGTTATCTTAGTCACTCCCAATATAAAAACGAAGGAGGAAAAAATGGCCGCACATCGCAATCGCACAGTATCGGAATTTTCAATTGGGAAAAAATCTAATAAAGTACATTTGTCACAGTTATTTGATTACTCACATTTGATTCACTGCAATATGATGATCCTGAATTGAATGCACTTATTTAAATTAGTTTCAAGCTAGTTTTATTTTATTCGTTTTGAGACTTTTCCAGTCGCCGACTACGGAGTAAAATTGATTCGGTTCTATAGCACAGTAACGTTTTTTCTCAAATGGGAATACGAATACATGAAGGAAGAAAGAGTAGTATCTTGTTTTTTCGTTCAAAACATTTGAAATGTCAGATTGTCAGTTTGTTGACAACGCCAAGTTTCGCATGGGCGTGGGTGAGTTTGGAAAATGGATGGATGTTAATCTATTCGCCAAAAGGTGGCGAAACGAAATCATAAAATATACTTTGATGAGTTCATAAATGCGTTATTTTCATAGATTGAAAACAAAATTACAAAAATCATTAACTACCTAGACAAAATTACACAAAAAGTAAGTGTGATACTTAATTCACGAATGTTAATTCACCATTAATTTCAACAGCTGGACATTTCACTCCTGAGAAAAAGTCACCACAAAAATCTCGGATTGCTTGCAAGGTCTAATTCACTCATCAATTAAAGGCGTACGCCCATCAGACGTATCGTTATCGCTTCACAGTTTGGGCCTCAAAGTAGCTTGAATTGGACAACAGTTTTGGACGAGAAATCATTATTTTGGCACGACTCTTACAATAAAGTTAATAGAACACGTATTTCAACTTGTACAAGTTGGATTTTTTTGTTACACATAGACGCCGCCGGTAAAAGTGATATAAAAACAAAACAAAATGTGCACCATTTTTATTTATACAGATATGTTTTAATTTTTAGGAAGCTTGCCGATTGCATAATTGTCATCGTCAGACAAAAGAAATTACACATTTTCAAGTTTAACTGAAGAGTTCGATGCAAATTCTGATAGTTGATGTCACAGAGGGTAAACATTTGGAGAAATATTGTGGAGTGGTGGTAACAATTTATCGTACATACATATACCGTTCAATACATATTATTACTTCACTTTGAAATTAATTGTTTTAATATACTGTATTATTATTATATAACTGTACATATAAATATAAGTTTGTTTGGTTAAGTTTTTCATTTCTAAAATATCTTCATTCGGATAAAGAACTAAAAAGTAAAATAGTGTAAAATATTGCACTTGACAACTCACCAAATGTCACTCATTTGTTGATTGTTTTTTGATACCTTCGATCCACAAATGTCAAACTCATTCTGACATTTACTTCATCGTTGCAAACAAATTAGACAAATTGCGTTTAACGTATTCTTAAAAAAAAAAAAAATTCTCATTTTGAATAGGCTCGTATCGCACCTCTAATGCATGTATGTAAAACCGTTATACGAATCATAAATGCAATAGAGGTAACAAATCAGAAGGAAATTGATGATTGGGAAAATGTCGACAATGAAGCCAGGGGAACTATTGGTTTATGTGTTGAGAACGATCAACTAGCTCGTATGTGTACGAAGACTACATCAAGATCAACATGGGTTAGTTTAGGTTAAAGTGGTTGTCCGTCATGGAATAGGACACACTTAGGCCATTTTAATGGCTCATTGTGATACCACATAAATCTTGAGGCTTTCTCCTAAGCTCAATGAAACCAGTTTGAGTCCCTTACGAAACGTGGGAGGCTGATTTTGCTAATATTATTTAGATCGTTTTAGAAGAATTCTCCTAGGTAATTCTTGCGTTTTTAGCTAGCGTAGGGCATGTACAGAGAATGTCAAGAACTGTTTCCTCCTCTTCCTAGTCCATACAGCTTCTGCAAAAGTCATTTGAGAATACGCCTAGCCGCGTGGCGTGCTTTCCTATTAGACAGTGCCCGGTTATAATACCTATTATCGAGCTTATATGCGATGTGATCTGTTTAGAGATAGCGGGCACAGGCCTTAAAATTTTAAACATGTTCTATTAAGACCCCTACCTAACTGTAAAAAAATCAGAAGGAAATTCTTGCTGCGGTAATGAAAAGTCTTCTCCATAGCAAGTCTATTTATCATAAAATGCAAACAAAGCTGATTATACATAAATAAAGTGACAGCTGTCATAAAATTTGAAAAAAAATGTCTTTGATGGTCTCTAGCTAAAAGGGACTTTATTTGCAGTCAACTTTATTCAGTGTCATGAATTTTAAATTCACAACTTTACTTCACACACCATCAGCTTACAGTTAAATGAAAAAACAAAATCAACTGTCATTTTGACAGAAGTAGACTTGACTTGATAGTTAGGACATTTTTTCTTGACTAACTTTTCAGTCAACTTTCCATTAAAATTGCCTTAATTGGAAGGTAATTTGTTGGCAGCTGGCCAATCAGATACTAGAAACTTGCCTTACTTTCAAGTCCCTTATGTGGTCTGAACCTGCCCATTGCTTCTTTTAGAAGCATTTTATGGGAAACTTAATGTTTATTTTGTATGTTTAAGAATTTGATAAAAAGCTTTGTTTTAAATAATTGTAGTAAAAAAAGTCGTAGACCATTTCTAGTTTTTCAAAAATATTAATGAGTTTTTTTTTATTTACATCAGCTTACTTTAAATGTAATTAAGAAACTTTCAAACCAAATCATCGTCTGTATGTTAACTTAGATAAAAAACCCTGCATTTAATTTTATAGGAAGTCTGAAACAGTTCATCACAAAAACAGCGGAATTTTGCCGTGGTAAAAGTTAGCTTTTTATATGCAGTGACATGACAATCTGTAAGAAGAGTGTTTTTATCTTTCGAACCAAACTCCTGCCTATCCCCATCGTAGTAATTGAAAAGTTAAAACTTATATAAATATTTCAGAGCAGGATGCAATTTTAAGCTAAAGTAAAACGCAATGCATTTATAAAAAGTATTAAAACTTTATTAATAACAAAAAACCATAATCAGTAAACTGAAATTTATTTATAAAAATATAAATGCCAACATTTCTTTCCTTAAAACTAATAAATGCAACAGATTCTGTTTTATTTTGTCTTAAAGCATTCACAATGCACCGAAGATTAGAAATAGATTCTTTACCATTTTCAAAATTACATTCTGAAAATACCAAACTTTGTTTGATTTTTGGAGTTCCTCAGCGAAGAAATCAAACTCAAGCCCAAAACTTTTCTAGTATCAGCTGGATCAATAACTCCATCATCCCATAATCGAGCTGTGCTGTAATAAGGAGAAGCCTCTTTTTCGAACCGCTCCTCAATCGAAGATTTCATCTTATTGATTTCTATTTCGCTTAATTCCTTACCATCTCGTTTTTTCTGGTCGGAAGTGACTTGAGCGAGGACATTAGCTGCCTGAGCCCCACCCATTACTGAAATACGTGAATTGGGCCACATGAATAGGAACCGTGGGGAATATGCACGGCCACACATTCCTGAAATTTAATATAATTATAAAGGCAGGTTTAAGTTTGCCATATGTAAAAAATGTATTCAGGTCTTACCGTAATTCCCAGCTCCATAGGATCCTCCAATAACGACGGTGAATTTTGGTACATTTGCACAAGCCACAGCAGTCACCATCTTCGCCCCGTTCTTGGCAATTCCATTAGCTTCAGCATCCCTGCCAACCATGAATCCAGTGATGTTCTGAAGAAAAACCAAAGGAATATTCCTTTGGGCACACAACTGGATGAAATGAGCTCCTTTCAGAGCACTCTCTGAGAACAGAACTCCATTATTTCCTACAATGCCGATAGTGTGACCATATAACTTAGCAAAACCACATACTAGAGTTTCTCCGTAGAACTTCTTAAATTCATTGAAACGACTTCCATCTACAACTCGTGCAATTACCTCACGAACGTCAAAGCTCTTGGTAAGATTTTGCCCCACTATTCCGTATATTTCCTTAGGGTCATATTTAGGTTCATCGTAGAACGATGGGAATGATTGTGGGCTAACCATTGGAGTTTCGGAATCGTTGTGCGTGTAGGCGTTAGTTTCAGGCAAATTGAAATTACTAACAATTTTTCGAGCCAAATAGAGAGCGTGTTCATCGTCGGCGGCGTAGTGATCCGTTACTCCAGATGTCTTGCAATGCAGATCAGCTCCGCCGAGATCTTCTGCAGACACCTCCTCCCCGGTAGCTGCTTTAACTAATGGCGGCCCAGCCAGGAATATAGTTCCCTGTTTTCTAACAATGATACTCTCATCAGCCATAGCTGGGACATACGCTCCACCAGCTGTGCAACTACCCATGACCACTGCTATTTGAGGAATACCAAGCGCCGACATATTGGCTTGGTTGTAGAATATCCGTCCGAAGTGCCACTTGTCGGGGAAGACTTCTGCTTGGCGGGGCAGGTTAGCACCTCCAGAATCCACCAAGTAGATGCAAGGCAAGCGATTCTCTTGGGCTATCTCCTGGGCGCGAAGATGTTTCTTTACTGTGACCGGGTAGTAGGTTCCACCTTTCACTGTGGCATCATTGGCAACAATTACACACTCCGTTCTAGAAGATGAAATCAATGTTAAGCCAAGTATACACATTATTGTTTTTCAAAACCACAAACCCACATATCCTTCCTATTCCGGTGACGATACCCCCTGAATTGACCACTTCTTTGCCATACAACTCATGTCCAGCTAGTGAACTTAGTTCCAGAAATGCAGTTCCACTGTCAACAAGTTTATCAATACGCTCACGAGCCAGAAGTTTTCCTCGAGACCTGTGCCTCTCCACAGCTATTGGGCCACCACCACTTAAAGCTTTTGCTGTAAGATTTCGCAGCTCACTTACAAGATTCTTCATTTCGGTTTCATTTTGCTGAAAGATAAAAATATTTTTTATGCTAAATGTTTAAAGCACAGGAATTCTCGAGAGATACTTGAAAATCCTTTGAATCCTTATCTATAGAGGTCGTTATGACGTCGGCTTCGCTGATATGAAGTAACCGACAACAAATGCTGCTGCGAGTCATTGGATTGCATAGTGTTGTGTAGATTTTAGTAGATATTCTTAGCATAATTGTTATTAAGTGAACAAATTATTTACAAGTTAAAAAACAAAACAAAAAAAAGTTAAAAAATAAAACAGTGCAATGATAACGATAACGACAGGTGGAATATTTAATATCGACTTTTGTGACGTCACTTGACAGCTGATTGCAAAAAAACAATTCTTCGAATATTTTAGGTTTGTTTGATTTATGTGACTATTCGAAAAAATTTCGGTTCGTGTGCTAAAATCAAATATTTTTCATAGAATCTAAGGTTCAGCAAACACTTCACAACATGCAACTTCTCAAAACTATTTATTTGTGTTTATTTTGCATTTCCCAAAGTTACCTTGTGCGAATTTCAAAACCATTTTAAATTCATAAATTTATATCTTATAATTAAATGCTTGAAAGCTAGAAGACACACATTGGTAATCTGTAACCAGCACTGTTATAAAATCAGAAATAAAACATTTAGTCCATAAATAAATATGATTAAATTTAAATTTATTTTCTAAAGTGCCTGGTTACACGAGCGCAAAAAAGAATTACTTTTGTGGATACACACAGAAAAAAAAATTAAGTGGGCATGCAAGAAATAGAGGAACAGTCGGAAATTAAAACACAAAAAACTTCGTTGGATACTCAGCCGCAGGTACAGCACGAGCAAAACAAAAGCAAATTTGCTGTACCTTCTACTTCGCCGGCAAATTAGAAATGAAAATGTCTGTCAAAAGGAGAACGTTTGAGAAAGAAACATGATTTTTAACGCAAAACTCATATCTGAAGATGAGGAAAAAGACGAAACTTGGCATTTTTTTCCATCCCTTTCGTTCTTTCTAAAAATCATCCGTTCTCTTTCGTGAATTAATTCTTTTTTGCGCTCGTGTAACCAGGCACAAAGATGATAAAATGACAGTTCAAAAGCTTGTGAGAAGTATTTTATTTAAAATCATGATTTCGATACGTCTCTTCATTTCGTTATAAAATAATGTAAAAATTACAAAAAATAATTTTGGCAACTTTGAGTCTAACACAAACGAAGCATTAAGTAGAAAAAATATCAACGAACAAACAAACCCTTAAGTTACCTAACATTAATTATTTTGAGAAACCTAATTGCCTCCTACATTCCACAATCTGGAACTCCATCTTCGCCTTAAATGTTTTGATTTGTACTGACTTCTTGTTTTCCGCGTTAATTTTGTTGATGCTGCGCCTAGAAAAAATATAATTAAAACACTTAATATGACACATATAAGTTATAGTGTGAAAAAACGATGTAAATTCAAGGACGTACAACTTTTCTACAACTATATTTTGTCTTCCTTATGTTTGTTTAATTTTTAAACATTTTCGGCCTCTTTTTATTTCAAATACAGTTTACACTAACTTACCATTTAAAACACAAAAAAGTTATCTACCTGTCATAACGAAAACTATTTTATAGGTTTCTAGGATTGACCCAGATAGATATAAGTATCGCAAATTGTTGTTGTATTACATATTGAAAGACAACCCATTTAGATCATTTTCTAATGAATGCCTAATATTAACTTGTGAGCTATTTTATTACATTGACTTTTGCCATTTTGAGCTAAAATGTTTCTATAAACAAAACTTTCTGTATTGGATGAGGACAAATTTAAGTTGTCTAAAAAAAACGCGTGTCGAAATTCGTGCTGCGGTAATGATGAAAGTTTAAGTTGGCAATACAAAACAGGGGGCAACTTTCCATTACGACAGCACGAATTTTGGTCAGATTTTTTTTACAGTTAGGTAGGGGTCTCAATAGAACATGTTTTAAATATTAAGGCGAGGAAACACCTTTAAGTCATAGAAAAAAAATATTTTCTTTTTCGGACTTAACCCTACTATTTTTATATTTCATTTTTTGAGCCTAAAACAAGTTTTTTGAATTGAAAGCACGGTGTACTAACAGCTGGGTATGTAACCCCCCTGCCTGGGATCACTATAGGATTTGGGGTGGGTGCGAGTTTGGGTATATGCAAAGTACTTTTTGCATTTGAGCACTAAAATCAAAGAAATTCCCAACAAAAAAAAGCAAGTATGAACAAAAAACAGGGAAGAAATGTCAAAAGCAACCATTTTTGCGTGTCTTGTATGTAAAAAAGTGAACTTTAAAAATTAATTTAAAATAGAAATAAATGTTTCCTCGCTCTAAAATTGCTATAGTTATTATTTTTTTGCACAATCGATTAAAAAAAACCGCGTGTGAAAATTCGTGCTGTCGTAAAGGAAAGTTGAGCCCAAAACAGAATTGTTTGACCATTTCACCAGCTAGATTTCTTTCTTTCTAGAAATCCAAATAACAATTGGCTCGAACCATGGCCAGCCTTATGTTGCCTAGTGGGCGACAGGTTTTAGTTTTGTTATCAATTATTTTCTTCTACTACTTCCAATTGCTCATATGCAAGGAAACCACATTGAATTTAGAAAAATATTTTGACATTTCACCATGATTTTCGAATTTTTTTAGAATATCGACTTTTTCGGCCATCTCTATCAATCATCGTTTTCCTGCAACACTTCTCCAGGAGCTGCAGATTTTATTCCACATTTTTGCACTTCTCGCAAACTAAAACGTAACTTAAATATAATCCAACAAAATGTTAGGTCGTGCAAGTCTATTGGCCCGCAATTTGGTAAAATCCAATGTCCGATTCCATTCCCACGGTGGCATCCCCGGTGAGGTAAGTGAAGAAAACTCCGCCTCGTGATTACATAATATTTTTTTAAGAAAAAACAAAGAAAATAAATGATTTTTTCGTAAACAATAAATTTTGAATAACTTTATAATACTGTTATGTATTTTATTTTTCATAATAATAGAATTTGCCAATGGACATTCATAACCGATACAAGCTGACAGCTTTGTTCATCTTGTTTGTCGGATCTGGACTTGGTGCTCCCTTCTTGATTGTCAGACATCAACTTCTCAAGAAGTAAATGAGATCTTTGGGAGGTTAGTTAAATTTAATACTTGTCATCTTCAGATTATAACTTGCTTTTTAAAAATCATATGAATGCAATGTTGTTATATAATAACTCGTCTTTATCATCTGATATTTTATATCTATTTGTTTATGTAACGAAGGAAGTCATAAAATAAGTTGTCTTATATTATCAAAAACATGGTAGCTTTTATGTATTCTTATTGTGTTGCAATACTTTTTCATTTGAGAAATATACAAGAGTATATATTGTGTATGGTTAATTGTCTTAAGCTTAAACGAGCAAATAGCTCGTAAGAATCTGTTAACAAAAATGTTTAGCCCTCATACATAATATGTAAATCATGAACACCATACTCTTCGCAGCCTATTCTCAAGCTTATATGGGTACTTAACTTTACAAAAAATGCCGGTTAGATATTCCTAGAATTATCTTATTCAACTAAAGTTTTCACTAACAATCCTTTTTTTTTTGTTGACTAGGTATGTATTTCCCAAAACTGGAATATTGTATAAAAAAAAGGTATCTAGATGACGTTAAGTTGAAAATAATTTGGTCAAAATATAATTTGGCTTCAAATCAAATATTCCTGAACTTGCAAAAATCCCCACTTAAACTATTCTACTGATGCAGGCTGACTATAAAAGGTTTTGTTTTGTTGTATATTACCTAGTTTCCTTATTTTTGTTTTCTCAAATTAAATACTTAAGATTTTTTTTTAAAGACAATAACTTAGAGCTTCAAAGCTATGACCGATGGCCGCCACTATTACGGTTGCAGCACCATATCCATTACATAAAATGTCTATGACCATTTGCAGATTTGCCGTTGTATGTCCTCGATAACTTCAAGAATATTATCCTCAAAATCTTATCTTTTACGTGGCTCAAAGAAAAAAGTCTAAAGGTATTAAATTACAAAATCTTGGTGGCCAATTGTAATCATATCTTCGAGAAATAACACGACCAAGTAACTTGTCTTGCAAAATTGCAAACTGAGAAAACTCGCAAAATATACATAATTTTTGTAGTGAATTGTAACAATTTCTAGGCGCTGTTAAAGCTTGAAATGTTTTATTTTTAGTAGTAGCGTAGTTTTCACTTTGCACTTGCCAAAAGCTGACAAGCTTCAAAAGTAACATCTGCCCAAATAGTTCCCTGGTTAAAATGAAACTTCTAGTTGGAAAATCGTATATTTTTAAATGTAACATACCTATGCAAGTTTTATTGCAAGTAAGAACACTTAGCACTTAAACTTATTTTGTCTGATAAATAAATGTCGTAAAAATAATACCTAAAATAATACGGCTTACTTTTTAAAATCAAATTAAGAATTCACTGTGCACTAATATTATCTGCCTTAGATATAAAATTATATAAGAACTGTTCAATCTTTTAATTCGAATACAATGAAAATATGTTAAATGCTGTCTTCTGTCATCAAAGCTTAACCCACTTTTAGTGCTGCTATACTTCCAAGGCACTTCTATGGAAAAAAACAAAAAACAAATCAACTTTGATTACTAGGTAAACGCAGCACAGGTCGTGTCAGTAGATTGAGTGCCCTCTAAACAATGTTCACATAATAGTTGCACTTCCAGAAATGCCCATTAGTTTACCCTTTAGATCAATTTTTGACGTACTGTCCGGGGATCTTTTTTCAGCCGTACAGCAAGAATGTACTTAAATTCAGAACTTGCATTACATTTTATACTCCTCCGCACACAAATGTACGAAGAAGGTAATGCAACACAAAAATCAATTCAAGACAAATGAACATGAAAGATAGCACAAACAAAAGAAAATACACAAAAACAAACAACAGAAAAACCCAAGGCAGGTTTTCAAATAACCTCCTATCCTTCTACTTACCGATTTCTCTGATGCTTGATTAAGATAATCGATTTAAATCGATAGTTTATCAATGACGGTATCTCGTCTTAAGTCTCTCCGAATTTTCTAAATCTAGTCTTAAACTTGTTAAGAGCAGTTTTTAAACAAAATTAAATAAGCTAAAACATTTGTATTAAAAACAACAAAATACTTACTGCACAAGTTCAAAAACAGACATTATTGTCTTGATGTTTTTACATATATTAGTGGATTTTGAGTCTAGAAAAAATTAAAGTCGCACAATTTTGACAAGAGGGTAGTCTAACGTCTGTGTATTTAAAATTTGCCATTTGCAGCTCCTTAAATTTTTTTTAACTATTTGATCTTTGAAAATTTGATTTTAACAACAAAAAAATTTTACAAAGTTGTTGTCCGTTTTATAAAAACACTTCTGTTTTCTTTTAGATGAAACCTAAACATGGTTAGGACATTCAAATATTTATGTTAATTTCTCACATAAGTTCTTATGTTTAACTAAGGCATTTTTATTTAGTTTTTAGAAGGTTCATTTGCTTATTAAAAAGCTGAAAATTAACACTAAATACAAACTTAAACACATTCCTAAACTACAAGAAAATTAGTTTAGTATTTTTTTTCTTTTTTAGAACCAAATTCCTTCAAACCATCAACACGATCCATTAGTTCTTAATTGTACAGATGTTGTGGATCAGATGTTTTGGATAACACGAATAAACAGTTTTTTTTTTTTTTCATAAGAGATGTGTCTCAACTTTGTTTAGTTTTTATTTTACAAAAACAACGTACCAACTTTTTTAAATATGTATTTCTGAAAATAATAAATCCAAATAGTTAAAAATATCAAATCATTTAACTGCGAGAAAATGTATTTATAAAAATGTATTTATAAATTAGCCAGGAAAACTGTGCCAAATAAGCCGAAGTAAGGCTCAAAATTTTTCGGTCGATTGTCTGGTTGGTCTAAAAAGCATTTCATAGGTTAACCAATTTTCTTTCTGAAAAGATACTCTTATTTTTTTTTAAATTATTGAAGACTAGCATTTTACATAATAACTCCAACCAACAAGCTTATTTTATCGTTTTTTCTGGCTGGTTCTCCAACCTTGTTGTTTTCGGTGTGCTTCATGAGTACAACGAATTCATCCAGAATAAACAAAACCACGTTACGAAATTTGTATTATGTTTTCTGAATGCCTAGAATTGGATGTTTCTTATTTCATTTAAAATCTTATCACATTCAACTTTTATTCAAGTTTCTTTTTTGCATTATGTTTTGTATTAAAATTTAATATTAATAATTATGTTTGAAGGTTCTGTGCCAATTCCATATCCAGCTAGCCTTCATATAATATTCAGCTTACCTTAGATACTCAAAGTTAACATGTTTATAATATTATTGTTCTCACTTCTTTTCAGATTTCTTTTGCAGAAAAACCTCCATTCTAACAACCTGTGGAATTAAATGTAAACCAAACTTTAAATAAATTAAATTACAAATATAATTTAAAACATCTAGTTTCATTTTATTTGTCTTTTTTTTTTCTTATCATATGGAAGGTACAAACATCTTTATAGACGGAAGGTTTGTTTACATTTTTAAGTCGTCTTTTTAAACTAGGAACCAATTATTTAAAAAAAAAAGAAAAATCTATCAAAATCAAATTTTAATAATTCTAACTCAATTTCCTAACTACATCAATTTTGTTTCAAAATATTCGGTTTCATCATAATTCTTCTCTTAAATCTTCGTCTTCCAACTGGTAATCCTCTTGAATTGGAGCATCTTTACAATAGTTTGACTTCTGAGAACATATCCTTATGTCCAAATCACTTTCTAGAGTCTCACTCATAAATGATTTTAGGAAAGCGTCTTCTTGGTCTTCTAGAATCTCAAGGCACTACAAGCAAACCTCAAACGTGGTTAAATTTAAAATATAATATTGTTTAAAACTTACATAATGTGGAAGACTTTTGTTTAAGTCACCATCTTGAATGAAATCGAACTCCGTCATAGCCGAACTCAAACCATCTGTGCTCATTTTCAAAAGTTCCAATTTACCAGTCTTCTTTCTTGTCACTTTAACATAGTCGTCTATTTTCGAGCAAACAGTTTCCATCAATTCGGTGAGGTATATCTCCGATTTGCTGTACTTGGCGGTTTTGCTAATAAGATTACCCTTGTCATCGATTCTGAAACCACTGACTTCAACAACTCTTTGTGGATCTATTTTGGAAACGGCCTCTTCCATTTCCTGAACTGTTGCTTTACATACTACAATTTAAATAATTTTTAAAATTTCATTCATAATTTTAGTTGAAAAATTAGTCTTACCGAGGCATTTAACTTCTTGGGGATTAATATTTTTTTGCAATGAAGCAAGGCCAATTATTGACGTGGAAACTAAAAATATCAATAGACTCTTCATGATAACTTAAAATGCGGGACTAGTTTTGATAGATTACACAGGTGTTAGGAAAAACCTTTTGATAAAGGTGAACCTCTTTTTCGTTTTGATTCAAATAAATCTGGGAACAGACACACGTAGTAAAATTCTATTGGTTTCCTTGCATTGAATAAAAATCTGACAGTTTACTGTTAAACGTCATCAACGTCAGGTGGAATGTCAACTTTAATGGGCTTACACAACACAGGCTTTATATGGAATACCATGGGTTGAAGTTGAACAGCATGGGTATTTAAAAATAGTATTGCAATGAATATTCCACATCTAATATTTTGAAGTCTTTGTTTGGGCAATTTTGAAAGAAGACAAGGTTGATTTGTTAATGATAAATAATATAGAATTATATAAAGCATAGCTACGTATTTTCTGAATTTTCATATCAAAATTACGTTCAACATTCAACAATAACTGTACATTTAGTAGCGTATTTAGTAATGCTGCGATTTCAGAAAAATTAATTTTACCTCAGTAATTGAAAAATTATAACCACGCTTTAAAAAGGTTTCACTGTTTTTCTTTTGTTTTGATTCAAATAATTTTTTTTTAATATTTTTTTTGTGCATCAACATTTAAAGTACCTACATTAAGTAGCACAAGAAAACAAAAGGTAAGTTTTTTTGGGTAAGACGATTAGAAATTGTGTTCTAAGATTTGATAAGTTGTTTTCAAAATTGGCAAAGAACCTTTTATTAACAATTTTAGAAAATATGTTATCAAAGAAAAAGTAACAAACATACTTACGTTACGAAGCGTTACGTTACAAGTTCAATTTTTAAGTTGTTTATAAAATATGTCGAAAGTTTCATAAGGTAATAGGCGTCTAAATTGTTTATGGAACTGTCGACATTTTGATAATTAATTTAAAGCTATGGTTGCCAATTTTTTTTTTATTTTAAAAACATTGCTCAACGTGATTGTAACCATGAGTTGTTCTAACTATACGTCAAACATTTATTACTATACCTATTTTATTAACTAGTAATTCAAATTACAAGATAATATACATAAAAAAGGAGAGAGCCTAGCTGCGAAGACTATTGGCTCTGCATTTTGTTAAAATTTTTATACATTTAAGTTAAGGGTTGTAAGAAATTTATTTACATTTTCGATATTTGAGCTGGTGGGGTTTTTTAATACGTCATAGATCGATATATTTTTGAAGATTGATGAAAGAGCAGGTTTCGATGATTGACAGTTTTCGAGGAGGTGAGTTAAACTCACGGTTGTATTGCAGGTGGAGCATATCGGTGGATTGTTTTTGTTTAGAAGGTCAAACATTTATTTTTAAATAATAACCTAGAATTTTCAAAATTTAATGTGTTCAAGATATGTATAAAATAAAAAGAAGAGCTTCAAGCCTTAAGTATTAAAAATACTTTTTTCACAAGCCTTAAGCTTCTGGCTTCTTTTAAAACTTTCGTTTTTATAATTTTTAATTAGTTTTGAATATGTTTATGACTTTAAGATTTGTTCAAAAGTTTTTAGTCTATCCAAAATTCCTCTAAAAAAGTACTTCAAAGAAATACCTCTCGGCAACACTTAGTAAAAATAGTATTAAGTTATTTCCGTTAACATTTACCTCTCTTTTTATTATAACTGATTACGCGTTGAACGGCTTCAAATGTGGCGCGAAGTCCAACAACGCAATCAAAAGAACCAAATGTATGCACTAGCTGAAAAGGGAAGAGAACAAGATTACGCCGCGAATATATTGCAAGATGCAATTAACTTATTACTACTTTTGTTTTTGTTGCATTACAAACAAACAAACTAAAATCAGAAATAAACTAATAAAATTCTTGAACATAACACTGGAAAAGTTGATATAATTTTCATCATCATCAGGTAAAACTTTTCTTGAAAGGTTTTTGATTTTATAAAAAAGAAAAGACAACCATAACACCGTCCGTCGTCGTCGATTCTCGATACAAGCTGTACTGTACCTGTAGGAAGTCCTTCAAACGCTCAACAATTCCAATTAACCCGCTCCTACCCCTGCCCCCGTATAATTATTTTTCACAGGCCTGTACGATAACCTTGTTTTGTTATTGCAAATATATGCATATCTATATATAAATATAAAAAGTCCCTTATCAGACAAATATATTCAGTGAAAAAGAATCCTATCCTTTGTGGTAAACCTCAAATGAAGTTGTAATTGTAAACAAAATGTGAGAAAACTGCTAATATTGATTTAAGTAAACAGCGAAAATTTTAAAATTAACCACAATTGCAATCAATTATTAATATCAGTTCAGTTTACAGCAGTGGGTGGGTGGAAATTTTATACATCTGCCGTATTTTGTGAATTTACTTGCGGAAAGGTAAGTTCTTATTTAATAACTAGTACAAACAAATTATTGTTTTAACTTAATTTAGATTTAATATGTATTTGGAAAACAACTCTGAGAAATATTTTTGTTTCGTTTTTGTGTGCGGTGCGCATTTACGTACCTACCTACCTAACTTGGCTGGCTGTTGGCTTTTTACCCTTTTACCTTTTTGGTTTTTGTTTCTTCATGTTCACAGAATAAAGTGTAGGTATAGTTTGTTGTGGAAAAGTGTTACCATGTAAGTTTATGTTTATGTTTGTGATTATGATTAATTAATTATAGAGTGGCGTAGGTATTAAATGTTATTGTTCTTTTAACAGTAACTCTATTTTTAAAACAACACTTTCTAAGATATTCACACTGATTACAGAATTCGATTAGTACTTATGTACCTATGTCGTAGAGAAAATTAAAAGTCTGATTGAAACAGTAAAAAAAATTACACAAATTTACCAGTTTATGGTGTTAAGACTCCGAGATTTTCATATCCTATGAATTCCTTGTTCTTGCTTTAAAAACTCAGATGATAGAATGTTTATGATTCGATTTAAGTACCTATTCCCTAAAATTACAATATAAACCTACACAAATTTAATCGGTAAAATGTAGTTTTCTAATCAACGACTCGATAATTATAAACAATACAATATTCGTTCTGAAACGTTCTCAAGGCACATAATATTGTTATTTTATTACAAAACCCGAAGTTTTTATGTTCTCAGCATTAAAGATAGAAACAAAATGTTTTACTTCAAAATCTTTTACAACAAGCTTTTGGTAATTTTTGAATTAAATTATTTAAATACTTATATACATTCACTAAATCAAAAAAGGTTATGGTTGAAGCATTATTAGTAATTTCATTAAATTAACTTGTAGAAAAATCAGTCCTTTTCTTAGTATCTAATTATTAATTTGAAATTTTCAGAAATTGTATGTCAGATTGAAAAAAAAAAATATCTAGTTTATCCCTGACAACATTACTCGCACACAGGTATGGTTGAGACTTGAGAGTTGTAAGTCACTAGGACCTAGTTCTCAATGGACTCTTGCGCCATCTTATTTATTTATTCCAGTTTACATATAGGTATTTCCAAAATTTTTTTCCTTTTATTTTTGGATTGTGCGATAGAGAATTCTCCAGAAATCGAATCATAAACATTTTATTCTCAGATTTCTCACAGCAAAAGTGAGAAATTTTTATTACCTGTTTTTTTTTATATTTCGAAAAATATAGAAATCTCATTTTAGAAGTATAATCTGTCCTAATCTAGAAAAGTCAAAACGTATTTCGATTGAAGTTGAAAATCGAAACCGGCAAATCAAAAGCTTTATATTAGAAAATTATATTTAACCAGTTTATAATGTGGATTATGGACCTATACCTATACCTAGTTAAATTATTATTTTTTCTAGATGTTTGCCTCATCATTGAGTACCTTCAAAAAGCAACGCTAAAGCCTTCTTGTCAATTTATTAGAACCAATGCTGTTGAATATTAAATCAACTTAATTATTTTATCATGCATAGACTAAAATGCAAAAAACATCCGTCTACATTAGACCTTTAACATCGTTATAAATCATAAAAGTTGTACAATTTATATAAGGTACCTATGATTTATTGAGATGAGCAAAATCCTCTTTTCAATATTGTAAATAATAGTTAAATGTACATTACATAATGCGTATATCCAATCTAAAATATTTATTGGCAAAAGTGCTTTACAATTACAAGCCTTGAACATGAATACGTAGGAGAAGAAATAGACAAGTCTTTTCATATAAATTGATTTAAAATCGTTGTTTTAAAGCAATTGTACCTAAGTAAAATCGAATATTTTTTCCACAAAACATCAGATTCCTTCGATTTGAAATGTCATGACAACCAACAACCGTCAGAGGAAATGTCAGGTAGGCGTAGGATATTAGTTCGATTCGAATTCGAAACGCATGTTGATCCTAAAATCGGTGCGGCAGCGTTTAACATTATTATTTATTTTTCCCTTGCGTATTTTTATTTATTATTTTATAAACGAATTTCCATGGAAGTACTTTATATCAAAATTTCTACCGGCAACACTGCTGAGCGCTACTAACTGCTCTTAACTTTTGCGTTGTATTTGTATAAAATATAAAATTATAAAATGTTCATGTTCAAGTTTTATCTACGTTTTCATCGCACACTTGCACCGCACCGCCGTGTGTCGTCGTAGTCAATCGTCGATTTGGTAAATATTTGGTCGAATCCATTATTTAGCCCTCTCGCTGAGTGTGTGGTGTGTTTGCTTGGTGACTTTTCCATACTTCAAACTAAAAAGTGTCTGCCTTCTTCTTTATGAATTTTCTTCGAACTATTGAAATATTTAAATTTAATTAAATAATAATAAATTTCCTAAAAATCACGACGAATAATTTTTTAAAATAAATAAACTTGAAAGAAAATAATACAATGAATTAAAAAAAGTTGATTTATTCTACCGTTCTGTGGATTTTATAGATGGCAGACATCAAATGATTGGAACAAAAAAATATTCAAGAAGAAAAATCATTGAAAAATGGATTCGACCAAACAACCGCGCGCCATATTGCAAAGGTTGGACAGTCTTAATCCGGTCAGCTGCGGAGAAGGACGTGTTTTTGAAAATTTAATTGAAAATCTAAAGAAAAATTTATACCTAATCAAGTTGAAGATATATTTTTAATTTCCATAAATTATTGTGTTTAAAAAAATAAAGTAAATTCATAGATTGAATTAAACAAAAACAAGGAAAGGAAAAGTGAACTTATTCGTGGAATAGTTTATTATAACTCCACCACACACACCGCTGGTTCTGGTCTCGAAGACACTTTTTTTCAGGTAACCTTCGCGATTTTCATTTAATTTGTTAAATTTATTATACTCTCATTTTAAATATTAGTGCGAAAATAAACTAAATAAAAAGTTGAAAAGCAATTGCTCCCTGTGTTAAACATTCAACCAGAACGACAGAAGCTTCAAATTCATGTCCAGAAGACGACGAAGATTATTGCTTATCGTCGAAAAATTTATTCTGTGTGTAAACTAATTGCTTTGTTAAAGGTAAGGCGATTTATGTAATTTTTTTTTTTAAATTAAAAGTTCCTTTCTTTTAAAGTAAATTCAAATAGTAGATTTTCTAAAAAGGAAAAAATCTGTTCGCCCATTTGTCTCACATAACCTCAGTTTTTTCAGTTTAAAATATGTTTTTGTAATTTTTTTTCTCCTCGTATATATGTACGTATTGTAGGAAGAGATGTGTGCTGTTTTGATATGTGTATTTGTCGTGAATTTATATATATTTTTCTTGTTCAATTGGGGGCACGCATTAAAATTAATAAATATCGGTAATTTTTCGGTTGGTGATTTTGTTTTAAAGAAACATTTGTGTTTGGTATGATGGTGCGTTTTATTCTTCTTGCGCTTCTAATGCAAATTTATAAATTTTATATAATTTTCGCAAAGATGTCATGAAAAAGTTTGGTTAGGATTCAAAAAACCAGCACAGTACAGCACAGCACACTGACAGGCGAAGCGGATACGTCATAGATATAGAAAACTAAAAAGCATTCTTGAATTTACTGTTGATTGAACTGGATTGAGACTCGTGGAAACATACGAAATCAGTTCACTAATTATCGCACTTAAAAAGTTCTTAAGAATTTTAAAAGAAAAAGTTTTATTTTTCAAGTAATTTTTAACTTGTACCTACCTACCTAGTATCTTATGATATTAAAGTTAAAGAAAAATATGTGGCAGAGTCATGTCATCATACACTACACTACATAGCTAGCTAAGTGAAAGATAGTATACCGAAGATGCGAGGGCAAGAGAGACGTGTCTATATGTAAAATTATTTGCGCGCACACACAGCACACTGATGCATTTGAGGTGCTTTTGCTTTTCTATGGCCCTCGTTCCCGTGTCCCCATTGCCCTTAGTCTTTTCCTCAGTTAGTCAGTCATCCACACATTTTATTTGGTTTTCTTTTTAAAAAAAATGTATTGAATTGTGTTGTGGTGGGTGGTGGAATATTGAAGGATTACAAATTGTCATCCCATTGAGGGTGGGAGTTAGGCTCCTGCTTGATGTTAGATTGTGCATATTTTGTACAATATGCGAATAGGTGGTGTACCTACGTTTTGTTAAAATTTACAAGTCCTAATCAAGTTTTGTGTTTTCTCTTCTTTCAACAGAATACAAAAAAAAAAAAACCAAAAACAAGTTGATGAAAGAAAAGCCTCGTCTCTTTTCTACCTTCTTAGCGTGTTCTCTTTCTAGCTTGGTTGAGACGAACAAAGCCCTATGTGGAAAAAAGATAGAGCTAGAGCAAAACCAGTCCGATTGTCGGTCGTTCTCGTTGTTGCTTTAGCACTAATACCATAACATGCCAGTAACGTGAACTAGAATCTAGCTCTGGTGGTGGCTCCTCTGGATCTGCTGGATGGCAGTGGACACTTAACTTACTGTACGAGAGTAACTATTTGAACTTGTTTCGGATTTTGGCTCCAATATTCCGATTCCTCAACCCCATCCCAATCAACAAAGTTTTTCATAGGTAGTGTTCTTTCTGTTTAGTTGTTTCTGTTTTTGGGTATTCTTTACTCTTCTGCATATCGGCTTGTTGAAGGTTTTCTTTTTTTTTTTTATGTTTATTGTTGCTTGTTTTCTTGCTTCGGTTTTGTGTTGTAGATTATACTAGCGTTGAGGATGATTTCGAATAGGTAAATTCAGATTTAACTTTATGTCCGTGCACTTTCCACCATGACAGTGCAATCAGGAGAAATTTTTAAAATACATTCTTTACGTAGGTTTAAAAAAAGTAGGCATAGGTAGCAACAAAAAGGATATCCTTATATTCTCCTACCTATCTGGTGGGAGTAAAGTTATTTTTTATTTTATTTAAGTGACAGAATTAAATGCAATCACCTGCTTGTGCCGTATTTTTATTTTCAGTTCAATTAAAATATGACGGAGACTAGCTTAAAAACTGTCTGCAAATGTTGCAAGAACATTTTCAATTGACTTATGTATATAATATGTACTTGTATTAACTCGGCATCTTCAGAAAACTGGTACCACATACGAATGAACTAACATTAAAACTTTTTTTAATACGTTATTTAAAATCTAGTCCCTGTCCAATTCTTACATTTGACATGCTTACATTTTTATTTTAGTATAAATCAATTTAGCCAAAACCAATTCGTTGGCCTTGGCGTACAAAAATCATTTAACATTTAGGAAAACGCATCAGGGAAATTTAAGCATACATTTGAAACCTCACCCCTTTAATAAAACGAGAAGAAGCACAAGCTGTAAAAATCACTAATGTAACAAAGGTAGAGCACAAGAAACCTATCTGTATTCAAAATATTCTGTAAAGTTGAAGCTGCGTTGTTTTTAACTTATTTGTTTAAATTATTACATTGCTCTTCTTAAGAATAGAAAATTATTTAAAAATGAGTGAACTTTACCTGCGGGAACTTTTATTACTGTAGCTACTGCTTCACATTGTAGCGCTGTATAGTATTGTCGCACATCTTTACTTTGACGATGCTACATGCTGCGAATATGTTTTACTACGGATATTCGTTTATATTAAGTTTGTTCACTGAGGTTTTGACTAGACCAGAACAGCACAGTTTCGTGAGAAACGTCAGATCAAGTTAGAACAGTCAGTTAAACGTCAGTTGTAAAAAAAAAAAAACAAATTGCAAATTGTGCCAATTTTTCGTTTACCGCTTATTTTTTTTTTTCATTTTTTGTGTTTTTACTGTGAAAAATATTAAAAATTATTGAAATGAAAAATCAAGTGATTGCTAAGATAATACTAAATGAAAATGTTAGTGGTTCAGACACCGATAGTGATTTTTCGTCGGATTCCTCTTCAGATGATTGGAATGAAAGTGTGACGAATGTTATTACCTTTTCTTTGATGAAATGTAAAAGAAATTGCATTGAAAGTTATTATATTATATTTTATAATTATTTAATTAAACAAATTGGCAAAATAACTTTATTTTAATTTTTTTAAATCACGAGAAAAAAAAACACAAAGCACAGCCAAATCAAAACGTAAACAAAAAAATGACAACTTCGATTTTGACATTTCTCACGAGTCTGTTCTAACCTGATCTAACTTAAAAGCAAGAACAGAAAATCCTGTTCTAAACTGTTCTAGGTTTGTCAATGAACAGGAAAGTAGAACAGTTCAGCATAGAAAAAACGTCAATGAACAGCAAAGAGCTATACTTTTCTGTCTAGAACAGTCCAGCACAGCGTCACTGAACACACTTAAAAGCAAGAACAGAAAATCCTGTTCTAAACTGTTAGGTTTGTCAATGAACAGGAAAGTAGAACAGTTCAGCACAGAAAAAACCTCAATGAACAGCAAAAACCTGTACTTTTCTGTCTAGAACAGTCCAGCACAGCGTCACTGAACACACTTATTAAAAGTGGTCAGGAAATCGACGAAATGTCAATAAAACAGATTTTGAATCGACTAGGCCGTAATGTTATGTATTTTTAAACAACAATTCAACATGATTTAAATTGGTATAGAATATGTACATAATGTACTTAGGCCAATTGTAGATATTATTGTTTTTCAACATTAAACATTTGATTTAGAGTTTTAAAAGCCATAAAGTTAGTTAAAATATGTTATTTTTGGTATTGAAGTGAAACTAAAGAGTTATATCATTTTTTCATTAAAAAATAATCTACTATTGGGTTAACCCTATATTTAGTTTAATTTTACTTGTTTCAATGATGAAATCTTTTTCGATAAATAATTAGCTAACTTACAGTTTAATTAAATTTTTGATTTTATAATTTTCAGAAAAGTCGTTCCACTGAAGGTGTTTAATTTTCTTTGTGTACATCAGTTTTACTTTAAATGATCAACTCTACCCTTTTTTATCGTTATTTTAACGGAATATGCTCTAGTCAAATAGACAGTTACATTCCTCCTCTCAAACAGTTCAACTGTTGCTTCTAGGAATACCCATCAGTTTCCCCTTGAGTCCAACAGAGGTTCTTTATAGCTATACTACGCGAATGTGGAATGCCTGCCTTACCAAGCTCTACCTTTTACTGTCATTGCAATGCTCAAGATCTTAAAACCAATGTACACCGACACTTCTATTCTAAACTACTTCTTTTCATAATCCTCACACGGTATCTCTAGTATATTAAAGGTACAGTACCTTCTCGATTAACGCAACTCTCGATTCACGCAACTCCTCGATTTTCGCAACAGCTGAATTTTTATCATTATTGACGCGGTAATCGCAACTCTTCAAAAACAATTGACTCGATAAGTGCAACTTTTGGTTTTATATGCATATGCTTATTTACACAGGTTCTTTGCTATTTTTGTTTTTGTCTGTTGCGTTACATTTTGTGTCGTCAGTTATTTTACCGCTACTTTTGAGTAATGGGTACGATGAAGTTGTATGAATGTACATTTATGTATCTAAAAAATGAAAAATGTTCTTATTAGTTTTAATGAATTTTGCTCTGAGTCGCTTGTGTTTCGAAAAAAACACAAGCTGAATCAAAAAAAGCAAAATCTACCAATTTATAGCGAGGTCCTAAAAACAAAGGCGTGCTCATTGCATGAACAAATTAAAGACAGTCCAGGATTTTTTAATGCGAGCAATGGTTGGATGACAACTTTTAAGAAAAGACACGGAATTCGCCTGTTGAAAATTTGTGAAGAAAAACTTTCAAACAAACAGCAGCTTGTAGATCCATTCTTGTAGCTTTTAAGGAATCGACAGCTCCTGGCCGAAAGACAAGCAAAAAAAGAATCACGTCTCTCGCCTGCACCAACACATCCGGTTTACACAAAGTTAAGCTATTCGTCATCGGTAAATCTATAAACCCAAGATCATTTAAAAATTTTGACCACATGCTCGTTGTATAAAAATGCTTGGATGACATTAGAATTCTTTCAAAAATGGTTCCATTCGAAATTTGTGCCTGAGGTTATAAAATTAAACCGGCCAAGATATGTCTTTTTTTTATACGTTTTTTGTGTCTTAGGTACGAACAGAACAGAATTCGGCCCCTATTGAACAAATTTTGAGTCTTCAAAAATTCGAGAAATGGCGATTTTAAAAAATCTAAACATCCAAAAAGTCCAATTTTTGCCAAAAATAATAATTATGTAAATATATTATGTATTTATATATTTTTATATTTATCTACTTTCATATCTTATAATGAATTAACTTATTTTAGTTTTGTTTCTTATTATTCATGTTGCATTAAATAAGTGTTGGTTTTCTGATTTTCACTTTGCATCTCGAATTGAGCCTGAAAAAATATTTATTCGGTTATTGTAACAACCTCGGTCATTGCAACCACCCTTGTTTTAATTAGTTGCGATAATCGAGAACGTACTGTATTTAAAAAAACCCTTTGATAAAAAAAACAAGCTATAACTGCCACACTGGCTTTCAAATGGAAAATAAAACTTAATTTTGTTTTCCTAGAAATATGATTTCCCTATGATGAAAAATTATAATATATATTATCAGGTAAACTTTAATTTTTGTGTTACCAATGTTTTTCATAAAAGTTCACCCGTTAGAGGAATTACTGATACCATCTATAAAGTGTTGTGCTGTATTGCGGACACCTTTCACGCCTCTCTATATTCCTTACTTATCATAATTACACGAATGATAACCTTTTATAAAGCTATCCATTTTCAAAGCTGTAAATATTTGTTTTTGAGGTTATTCGTGCCACCATCGGCAAATTTTGAATTAAAACAATGACAATTTCAGAGGTAACTCCTATCATTGATAAATTAAAGAACACTTATTTGTTAGTCGGTTTTTTTTGTGTGATACTTGGCTAATAAATTTTACTTAAATTGACTTCTTAAAGTAATGAATTAATCTTTAAGCAAACTTTGTTTGCCTTCTTGTTATGCAAAGACATACATACCTGCTTAAATGTTTGTCTATTTTACTAACGCTCAAGTCTACACATATTGAACATTAAAGTTTTCCCTGTTTGATTGCATATCAAAAATACATATTTTAGTTTAGAAAAAGTAAAATAAGATTGTATGATATCACTACTGAATGTTCTTAACAACGTCTGCTTGAAATCTGGAAATCTTTCTTTGATAATAACCACTGAAAACTACGAAATATTTTTATTGTTTTCTGTTTAATTATTTATTGTAGGTATTTATATTTTTTTATTTAATCAATGATTCAACAGAGCAAAATTTTACTCAAACTGGAGTAGATTCCACCTAACAGAAGTATTTACCTATCAGGAATTGTAAAGTTTTTACTTGAAAAGGAATAGAATAGGGAGGCGATCCTATGGTTTCATTTTCTAAGATTGTAAGATCAACAATAAAACTGTGCATTCTGATACTTAACTCATTTAAATCTTCTTATACTATCGAATTAAGATTAAAGTATGAAACTTTTTCTGATACTAATCGCTATTTGTCTACTTGCTTCCGAAGTAGACTCGGTAACTTATTTTTACTTAACTATTTTAAAGCCTCCATCCTTGTACTTGTAATTTGGAGTATACATAGGTAATTGTATTTCTATAAAACGAGTCAACATTTTTGCTTTATTTTTAAATCGTTTCTTTGATTGTTTAACTAGTATGAATTATCACAATTTAACAACGATCAAAAAGTGGAATAACACAAACAAATGTTAAGATTTAGAAGCAAAGGAAAAGTTTTGCTTGTTTGATTCATCAATATTTTTAAACTAAGTACTCAAAAATTCAAAATTTTATATACATATGTTGGCTCTTCTAAACTAAGTACTCAAAATTTTAAAAATGTTGGATCTTCCTTTTTCTTTAATTTTTCTACTCGCAGTAAATCAACAAAATCACCAAAGGAGCATATAAGGAAGGAATTGGTTAAGATCTATAATACCTACAATTCCCCATAACCATTTGACAAGCACAATTCCCAATAGTTTAGCATTTGAATTTGATATTCAACTTCTTAGTATTGAATTAGTGCAATTGTTTAAAGTTATTAAATTGCAATAATAAATTAAATAAACAACCAAAAACTATTTTCCAAATCTTATACAAAATCAATAGAAAACCACAACTGATGAAATTAAGTAAAACAATATCATTATTTTTTTTTCTTAGAAAATATTTTCTCTTTTAAAAAGGTTTTATTGAGTATTTGTTTTTGTTACATTATTAGATTTTTTTTTGTTCTTATTCTAAAATTAAAACTTATTTTTATATAAATACCAATGCAATACTTGTTCGCCGTGCCGTGTGTTCTAAACGAATTTGATGCTTTTCCTTTCTGGTTCTCTATCACTCATCCACTTCGTCACATTGTCAAAATATAAACAGCTCACCACGATGTCACCATCACAGCAGCATACCACAAAAATGAGAATTTATTTTTAAGTGTATACATAGATACAAAAACAAAAAGAAACAAATTCTATTGTATCGGATGATTCATATTTTATCCGTGCTTCTTCCGCGGATGTTTTATTTTACTTTTATTTGTTTCTGTGATTTGACTTATAAATTGGCATTTTTGGATTTATTTATTTATGCGTGCCAATATAAAATTATAATGGTTTGGTATGGGGCTTGAAAAAAAACCCATCTCTCTTTAAATGAATATCTAATGACGTGATATTCATAATAGCTTGCAATTCATTAATCTGTGAAATGAGTCAAAAATAAAAATATTGTCGTAGATTTGTTGTTTTTGGGCATACAGTCGAAAAGGAAGCATGTATGAGTACATTCCAATTGAAAAAGTCACATTCAACGAAACTATAATCACGTATCCAATGATCCAAAAGGGCGGGGGGTACTATTTTCAAAGTAATTACCAAAAGCAATTTTGAGTTCATAAACATTCACTCTTCATCAATCTCAAAGGAGATACAAAAATTACTAAAATTGGTGTTTGGTTTTTCCATTTGCTGTTTTGCAGTTTCCCAAATCCAGCAATGAGTATTAGTTGTACCATGTGCCCCCCTTTTTGGACTGTGATTTTAAGAGATCTGTGTTAAATTAAACACAAAAAAAAACTTGAAAAACTTGTTAAAGAAGCGACTGATTCTGTGTTGTGTTCGCTGTGGAATGGACTGAAGAGACAATTTTTCACTTTACTTTGGGACTCTAAAAACTGAAGACTTCTTTTCTTTTCAACAAATGCAGTTATGCATGAAAGAACATACAAAATTCATTCAAGAGTAAGAGGGGCACAAAAAATCAAAGATTATTTTTGTACCAAATCAACATCAAAAAGATTTAACATAAAATCAATAACCGAAGATTGTCTGAAGGAAAAGCAACAGCGATTTACACTAACAACGACGTGGGGCACCCCAAAAACAACAAAGAAGAATATTTTTACTTTTCGCCCCCTTTCCATTCACCGCGCCGCACCGTCGACAAACCGACCTCATATTTTGTGTTGCGCACGAGTTTTACCACCAATCGTCCGGCAAACAATCGATTTTTTTTTTAAATATATTGTTTCATTCGTACGTAGTATCCGTTTTCTTTAGCTTGTCGCTGTTGATTATAAAATCAGGTTACGAGCGATTAATACCATATTCCTGTTTCAGCGCGCGAACTCTCTAAAAGGCGAACGAAATAACCAGCACGATCTTGTCCACGACACGGCCGACGGCGGCGGTGGAGGTGGAGGTAGTGGTGGCACCATACGCAAACCTATAGCAATCGCAACGCCAGCAAATGAACACAAGCCACCAAGAGCAAAATCTCTTAGGTTGGGAATGTTGTTGGGCTTTTTTGTTTTCAAAAATTATAATCTACATTTCTCGAAACGCATTTTCAACTAAAATATTTAAAAAAAAAATATCGCACCCACTATGAAGAACCTTGTGGCATTGTATTCGTGTACAGCGTCATTGGATCATTTTATTCGACCGAAAAATGTGAGCCTCCGAGAGCAGATATTATGTAGATAACGTTTCCAAAAAAATATATATTTTCAATATAAACAGCAGCACCTCTAATTCAAATCGTTTCTCTTTTCGCCACAATGGTATCTCAATCGCTCTCCTGAGGAGAACATATTATGACTATATTTTCTTCTTCAATAATTATATAAACATTTTTTTAATGTATTTATGTACACATAAAAAGGCATTTATTTTAGATGCACACACGAAGAGTTCTTCTCGTTTTGGGTTTTTTTTTTTTTTATTTAATCGGAAAGGAAAAAGAGAACTGTGGCTCTAAGTTTGAATGCCCGTCGTCGACTGATTTCACAAAACCACTGAAATGAGAATACTTGGGAAAAATGTCTTGTGTTTAAATTGAAGCAAAAACCAGCGACGACGACTTTGATTCTGGTGTATTGGATTGGTAGACAATGAATTCGTATATACTAACGTTTGTTATGCTCTTTAAATTTCCTATCCGATAGTACTTTTGGTATTTCTTCAACGATAAACACCTTTTTGTATAAGTTTTAATGATATGTTTATAGGTACGAGGTTCAATAAATTGTAAATGTATGATCTATGAAACCATCACGATGATGCCTATCAAAATCTTGATAACCCAATTCAAGATTGTTTTGTTGATCTGTAATATTTTATTTATATGATGAATCAAGATTTAACATTTGAATTACATTAAAGACCTTTCGATGATAATTGTTACGGCATGAGTTTTTACTGTGACGAAAATACGGTCAGAGAACGAATAGTATACAATTTAAAGACTTATATTTATTTAAAAGAATTGATTCGACTAATAGAGACTATCTGATGCAAATTAAATAAATTTCATATGTACAAGTAATTTCTCAAGCCATGGTAAAGTAAAGGTATTGCTTTTCATAAACCAAGAAATTGCAATGAATTTTTAATGTTCAATAAAGACACATAAAAGCTTATTCAAATCAGTTTTTGATCTCATAATATTCTGTTTGTTAAATGTTCTGAAATGTCTATATATTGATATCTCCATTCCAGAACTGAAAGTGCGAGACCTGAAAGTTTTCTTTAAAGTTTTTTTGTGTTGCCCCATTTTTAGAGAGCAAGTCAAAAAGGATAAAGAAATGTCTCGTTCTTCTAAAACTTTTAAACACCACTGTAAAGTACTTGAAGAAAATTTATTTATAAGTTTCTTATTGCACACTTTGCTTATCAAAAAAACTCAAATATGTATGCGTCTCAAAGTTTCACATAACCTTGGACGTATACATTTCTAACATTTGTAACATTGTTGGCTTTTAAGTCGTTTTTATTTTATATTATTTATTTTTAACCAAGAAATAGTTGTAATTTAATTTAAATATATCATGGAATTCAAACAATTTTTGCATTTATTTTTAATAAAAATGTGCTTTATTTAAATATGTTGTCGTATCTTTTCACAACCCCACCTGAAACTAGCTTTTTTTGTTTTTATATTTCATTTGTTTGTATTATTAAAACTTTACGGCGATTTGTTTTCTGTCTCCACTTGCTGCTACTGTCATTTTCTGCATGGCTGTAGTGCAGTGTTGGCGCAATATTTTGTGGAAAAAATCACTCGGATGTTATATAACAATTGATACAACGAAACGCTAAATAAAATGTTTAACTACGTGTTTATTTTTAAATAGAAAAAAGCTCTGACGCTGTACCTGCGCCACGCTGAGCCGAACCAAATGCTTTTGCTGTTGTAATTTATAATAGATTGAATGATATATAAAGGGTGGGTGCTATGCCGAAGCACGCCGTGTGAGTCTGATGAATTTCCTGCTGTCGTAGCGCTGCGGTTGCTGACTTTGTGCTAGGTCATGATTTTGATTGCTGCTCTTCCAAGGAGTACATTTAACTGAGAATTAGGGGCTCATGTCGTTTTGGTGGTGTAAATTATAAAAATAAAAGTTAAACGTTTTTGGGGAGGAAAAAATTAAAATAAGAAAAACATATCAAAAGTTTTGCTAGTACAGTCACATTTTTGTTCAATTTTATTTTTGGAGGTTGGGGTTTTTTTTTTAGAAGATTTGTTTATACAACATTTGTAAGGTGGGTGTCGGAGGCACTTATGTCCGTGTTTGTGTCAATAATAGATGTATTTTGTTTCTTTTGTCTTATATTGCGCTTCTGATACAAATTTCATCGATTTTACAAATAATCAAGGGTTGCTGAAATAATATAAAAGCATTCGTCTTGCGTAAAAGCATCGTGTGCGCAAAAATACAACGAAAACAGTTTAAGCTTTTGTATCATGGCTGTGTCAGGTACATTGGGAGGTAAAAGGGGAAATTTGGTTTTTGGTATGCCGATGAAGAGTATTTGTTGCAGGAAAAGGACGTTTTTCTGTTTTTGATTTGTGGTTCCTCCATATATGTACAATGTAGGTATAAAACCCACAAGAAAGTCTATTGCTGCCAACATTGCATACCTAGAAACATATATGCAACTTACGCATATTCCAGTCGGTTCGAAGTTTTTTGTGAATATTTGTTCTTGTTTGTGTTTTATAAATTGAGGTAGAGGTGTTTTATTTTTTCTATTAAAATTTATAGATAGGTATGATAGGAAAATTTTATTTAGGCAAATAAGTAAATCTGGACATGCGCGCAAGTTGAGGAAATATCATCATTATGAAAGAATTTGCAATAAAAATGTTATTTAGAGAAGATGGGGTGCTTTAATTTAATTATTTTTCGCACCTGACTGCTGGTGTGTTGTTGTTTAAGAAGAGTATTCTGTCTGGGAATGTATTTTAATCATTTAAAGATAAAAAGAAACAATTTATTGACTAGGTATCTGTGTTATCTTTTTAGAGAGTGTTCTGTTTGGTAATGTTATTGTAAAGTTTTCGTTACGGCTTTACTGCCCTTCCTCTTGTAATTATTATCAGTTGATCATACTATCATCTTCTTTGATTTTTGCACTTGCGCTGTTACCATGAGTTGCTCTCAAATCGGTTTGCCAATACCAATACTCACCTATTTGTATGGTCTTTCTAAGTAATAGAAGTGTGAACTGCTGTGTAACTACGAAATATCCTAAAAATAAGAGGGGCAACATTATTTTTTTTGTTCGGGATGTTTCGGTATGAGAAAACAAGTTCCTTTTTTTTTTGTTGTTACTGTTTATCATGGCCAATGTTTGTAGCCTTTGATAAGCGAGTTTGTTGTCGTTGAATACAATTCGTAGGCAAGGATCAACTTGAAATTTAATTAATTTTCTTCATTATTTTGTTTTGAAACAAAAAGCTTTATAAGAAATGTTACAAGGAGTCAAATTTATTTCCTAATTCAATTAAAAAATAAATCTTTTTGTTAGTAGCTTTACAGGATTAATTTAAATTTAGGTCTAAAGATAATGTCAAGTCACGTATCCTGCGGAACTAAAATACAATTATGTATTCTTAATTTTAAAATTTAAACAAACCTATGCACATTTCTAGAGCTTTGTTTGTTGTCTATAAATCAAAAAAAATATTGTTTATAAAATAATCTCAATAACCAAAATAGTTTTCTTAAAATAACAAAAAAAGTAAGCCTCACGTTGGGCGCCATTTATATAAAGAATACTTTAATTAGACCTACCGATAACTGACTCATATTCAAATAAAGTACACGAAGTTTTTTGCTACAGCCAATCTCTTTATTTAGTATTTAAAATAAAAATCGAAGCAAAACCGAAAAACAGTTTTGTTTACATTATTTTGTCTAAATATGGAAGTCACATGTTTTTAATTCTATAATTTAGTTCAGACAAAATTAATTCAAAAAGAGAACATTTCAAAACTATGGCAGAGGCATAGTCACTGAAAAACCGTCTTTTCGTATCGATCACCTAAAGAAGAACTTAGTAAGCGGGGTAAATAGAACGATGGGAAATCATCTAAAACCTGCCGTAAGTTGTTGTCATGTGTTTATCTCCAATGTTTTTCTGCCTCTTGTTGAGCCTCTACTCTACTGCTCTATTTTTTTTTTTTTTTTTTTTTTTTTTTTTTTTTTTTTTATGATAAGCAAGTGAGGACTTCTGTTGGGCGCCATTTTCCCATATATTCTTTTCGTATTTGGTAACTGGAATTTTTTAAATTAAAAAAAATTTATATCCAAACTTATACATATCTAATTTTACTAAAATAAACCATCGTATGAGTTAATAAGTTTTTATTTTTGATTTTGGTTAAGCAAGGAATCTTCACGTTGGGCGCCATTTTCCATTATTAAAATTGAAAAGATTATTTATTGCTCATAATATTAAGGTTCACACATACATACATACATATGTACATATATCCAAATTAATATCTAACCTAACTTAAATAAACCATCGTATGAGTTAATAAGTTTTTATTTGTAATTATAGTAAAGCAAGGAATCTTCACGTTGGGCGCCATTTTTTTTATATACATAAATATATTTTTCAATGTACCTATTTGCGTTAAAGTTTTTAAAATTGTAGAGTATTTATTTCTCATGATGGTATTTAGGTATGTATGTACATATATCGAAACTTATGTGCAACCTTAATAAAATAAACCATCATATGAGTTAAACCAAACTTATAACAATCAGCTGTTCCGTTGTCAAAATGAAGTATTACATATAAAAATGTGTTTTTACAGTATATACATGCAATATGTATATAATATATATATACAATATGTATAGTATATGTACAATGTACATACCTGATTACTTATATACTTTAAAAAATACAAGCCTTCAAAGATTTTACTAAATGACAGGTATTTCCTAGAAACAACTAAGATCCTCTTAAGTAATTATCTCATTATTATAATCTTCGATGGCAACTCTGTTCGTTCATATTTTCTATACAAAATTCAAGAGTACTTAAGTAGAGGTATTGAAATTGAAAATCCGGTTTTTAGTATTTCTCTTCAAGAGATATAATAAGTAACTCAGTTCTCAAATATACGTTTGCGCATTTATATACCTTTAAACTCACTTATACAATCAAAATTTACCACTACCACCACACACATTATATTTGTTTATGTAGAAATTATACAATACAATGCAATATCGAATGAATTGAAAAATACCTCAATACCTTTTGGCAGAAAAGTATAGTGTGTTTAAAAAACTTTTAGTGGAAAAACGAGATATACAGTTTCTCCTCCTCTACAGACGACAACTGTATGTATGTATATGTATATATAGGTAGAGTTTGTTGTTGCTTGGGCCTTTGATACCTTCAAATATATTACCCCTAGAAACACACATACACACAAATATGTCTATATACATAAATCTGCTGTATATAGAGTATAGTTTATAATATAACCGAAAAACAACAACGTTGCCATACACGTATTTAAAATGTATCTATTATCTATCTGGAAGAATTATATGGAGTATTGTCGATCGAAATGTCGAGAGCCGAGGAACTGCTGCGACCGCGTCACTTTAAAAAACAGCAGCTAAAACATTTTACGATTATTTAAACAAAAAAAAATTAAATAATAAACTTTAAACAAAAATAAAACGCTTTCGTTTTTTGTTCGACGTTAAAATCCATCGAAAAAGTGAATAAATTTAATCGGAAGGTTGAGATTGCCTTCTCCGACACGTCCGAACCGAGTGCAATAACATCTGAAAGCAAATATTTTATGTCTGTCGAAGTGAAGAAAGTTTACATTAAAAGCAATTAAATATATTTAAGTGAAAAAGCAAAAAAAAAAATTCTTCTGCCAACGTTGTTGAATTTTTCCAACAAAGCAATAAAATATTTGGAGTGATTATACATTGCAGTGTAATTTTCCAATAAATACAAAAATGTACAGTCAAGCAAAGAAACTTACATCTACTACTAAGGTGAAGAATAATTAAAATTTAAATTCAATTAAATTAAATTCAAAAAATTAAAAAAGACTTCAAAATGCCTATCTAATGTGTACCTACATTAATGTTCATATATTTTTATATTTTGTGTTGCTTGTCTCGTTAAGTAGTTTTTTTAATTCTTTTTTTTTTCTAGGTTAGGTCACTCTATTTGTAATTGTGGTTATAATTATTTCGTTTTTAATTTTTTTTTGTTCTTCTATATTTTATTTTGTTTTTCATTCGTTTTGCTTCGTTGTGGTGTTGTATTTATTAATAGATTGTTTTTCTTGTCTCACGAACAAAATGGTTGACAAATTATCCGGAAAAATTAAGGAATTTGTGGCTCGGGTTTTGTTTTCGTGTATTTTATTTCGGCAATACAAAATAAAAATCCTCAAATCATGTGTATCCAATGACCAAATTTTGAAAACGTTTTAAAAATTCAATGGAAAATAACGATTAAAAACGTATAGGTAGCTTATCATCTTTCCTATACTAAAATTTCTAACCAAAACCAAAAGAAAACCATTCGATTTGATGGTGATGATGATGATGAAGGTGGCAGCCAGCAGTGCTATTATTATTTGCTATCGTCGTCGCCGTAGTCGTCGTTGTTGTTTTTGTTGCTGCCTTCACCTCTTTCTCTTTGAGAACGTTGTGTTCACATCCGTGAATCGAATTGAATATAATAAAATATATATGACTACGTATGTACATATTAAGATATATGTACCTATGGTATGTTTTAGTTTTATTATCTAAAGTACACACGAAATTTACCTGATTTTTGCGAGAAGAAGAAAGGTGTGAAATTAGAACAATTTTTCGATAGGCTCTCTCTCATAGGTATTTCTTCAAAGTTGCAAAATTTATCGAAATTCTGTAAAATTCCTTATCCGATGTAGGTATCAAAATATTATGACATTTTGAACAAGCTCTATCATGTTTTCATTTTTACTTTATTCATTTCGATAATATTATGTACACATTGTAAAAGAACACATTGCTTAAGCTTAAGTGAATCTATCTGTATATGATTTCACTTCTGCTGCTTTATCTCTCACTTTTTGTTCCTGCCTGCTTCTTCGTCTTCACATTTAGTTTGTTTGTGGTGTTGTAGTAGTGAGATTTCGAGTCTTACTCATACTTTGAAGAAAATAAAAATGCGATTGCGCGGTGTCGTCTTTTAAAATATATTTTTTCTGTTGTATCTTTCACTACAGAAGGGAGTTTTGTTGTTTTCTTTAAAAAAGCCTACATTCCGTGCCCGCCTGCCTGTCCATAATTTAGCCCCAACAAATGGTACCTATTTCTTGAAAATGTACAAAATAGGTATACAAAAAAAGTACAATAATAATTATTCCAAACAAAAACAAGAAAAAAGTATTTTATTTTTGTTCTTGTTGTTTTTAATCAAAAAACGCATCAAAATTTTCATATTATGTGTATGTATTTTATTCATTATGCACTTACCTACTTTTTTTTTTGTTAAAGAAAGAAAAAAAGTATAGGTATAGCTGACAATTAATAAGAACTTAATCATTTGGTCTTGTGGAGATAATAAAATGGGAACGTAAACAGAGAACACCCATAAGCAAATTACGTCATACCTACTATGATCTTAATGATTATTTAAATAAATGCTTCTACAATCTACAATATTGTAAACATTTTCTATGTAGGTATATTTTGACAAAACAGTTTTTATCACATAAGATTCGGTCAAGCTAAATAAAATAGAATGATTAAAAAATTTGTTTATTTTATATAAAAAGTATATTATTAATTTTTTAAAACAAGCTTAACTTATACCTACCTGTGAAGGGTTTTAAAGTAATTAATAACGCTGTTTTTTCTAATGTAATAGTAATGTAAATATCGAATTCATTTTACAAATATCACATCTTCTTTGATTAAAAAAGAACTCTTCTAAGCAAGTATTTAGTATAATAAAAAGGCCTTGTATGAACTGCTGCATATTTCACCTTATCATAGGCCCCCTGCACATCGGAGAAAAAAAAACTATTTTACTTTCAGTCTTAAAAAATTTTAACCACTAGTACCTACTGCTTTTCACGAACTAAATATGTTATGAGAAACATTTGTTGTGGGTCTATGATAAAGTCAAATCATGTATATGAGTAGTCAAACCATGAATTGTACCAAAGAAATCTTCAATCATATAGCAAGAAAGAGTTCACATGGATTCAAATTATTTAAGACCTTTGACAGAACTCAATATTAAATACCTTAAAGGTCATTCATTTACTTTGACAGAAAATCAATAAAATCAGTGGTATTTAAATTCTTAGCTAGGTATCCCTTTTGTATTGAAATGATTAAAGTTTCAGATTGGGGGACTATAGGGAATACAATTTTCCTAGGAACTTATCCCACCAAGAAAATTTAAAAACTACCATAATTTCCAACTTTTGCTTGTAAGCTCAAATTAAACCAAATGAAATAATAGCCTAGGTCCCCAAAAATTTAATTCTTGATATAACTAATCAAACTTCAAATTACAATTTTGACATTATTGGCACTCATAATTTTCGAATTTGGGCAAAATTCTGTGGAAAATTTTATTCACGATAGCCCCCGTTTTAATCAACATTAAAAATTAATTCTAAAATCATAATTTCCTAATTGACTAGGTCATTGGAAACACTCGGCAGTTACAGAGTTTGTTTGGTTCATGTGTGCAATTCTAACTTGTTCAAAATTAAGAATAGAAAATACCATCCTTTGATATTCCAAACAAGTTAAAAAATGTTTAACCTTTCAGGATAAAATTTGTTCATGGGCAGATAAGTTTTTCCTTTGCTGTTGCTAGCAATAAGTATATTGCCACGTAATCTACCGTCAATTTATGTAGGTCTTTACTATGTAAATATATAAGTGGAAACAGTAATTTTTTACGTGTATACAAATTAGGTTATTAGCCAGTGAAGCTTAGTTTGTTTAATCAGAGTATTTATCAAATTTAGGCTGGAGTTAATTTGACTATTTTTTGTTTCTTGTGGTTTATTCAAAAAGTACGCACGTTCTTAAGAATAAACATACCATACATTTAAAATAAAACATGCTGTTGACATGAACACGTGGCCCTAAATAAATACAATTTCTCAAAAAACGTCATGAATTGACTTTCTATCACTTGATTTGCTTAGACAAAGAACGAATGGCCATGATCCAAAAATCTTGACTAAATTTATTATTTATTCATATGTTTTTTGAAGTCAGTCGATAACTAAGCACTCTTTACTAACTAGCTAAACTAACAAAAAAGTGATAGGTACCTTTGTGAAAATCGTTATCTAAAGTTATATTGAAACCCAGCTTGATTAGTTCCAATATTCGATTACATTTAATTTTATGATGGGAATTGAATAAACAAATCATATGGACCTACCTTGTAATATAATTTCATATAGGTAGGTATGTACTTTGAATATTTTTTCAAGAGAACTTTTCTCACAAAACTATAAAATTGACACAAAATAATAATGTTTACGGAACTCCGATCAAGGCTTTTTTTATATATTATTTGATTTTCATTTCATTCGCTAGGTTTTTTGTTATTTCTGTGTTCATCTTCTGTTGTTTCTTGAGTTTGACACATTTCGTTTAACCGAACTAGCTGCCCTTGTTGCTATTTTGTTTTAACATTTTGATTATAATCTTTTTATTCTTAAAATTTAATCAAAAATTCCTCTTTTTTAACTCACAAAAGTTATTCAAAAGAAGAAGAATGAGAACAAGAAAAAGAAGAAGAAGAGGTAGAGTAGTGAACAAAAAACACAAATTTGAGCAAAATGTGAGAGCGTTCACAGAAACTGCGCAATTTTAATTGAAGGCGCGAGTTCCATAAGAGGAGAAATCGACATCGCTATCGACAGAGACAGAGCCCAACCAGGCATATGAAAATGCACAACTAGCGCCCATCCGATCCGAACTTCCAATTCCAACAACCATAATGGTGTGTTTGTGATGATGATGGTCAAGCACTATTTAAGAGAGTAGGAACACAGCAATAATTTGAATTCGGGTTTTCTTACTTACAACAACAACAACAAAAGCAACACAACAACAACAACAACAAACAAGATTAGAAATATTGAAGAACAAAAATAAAAATGAACTTTTTCTATTCGTAGATTATTGAACTACTGAAAATGAAAAAGTCGTGTGTGTACCTATCTCCTCCTAGCACTCGCATGTCTCATGGATAGATGCAGAACTTGTGCAGCAGCGCATTTTGACCATATTTTGTGACCGACCGGTGAAGAATGTGTACATACTGACGACTACTGACACTGTGTATTTTTTTATGTGTGCACTGTGCAGTGCAACAAATGTGAGAAAAATCTATTCATCGTCTGTATCCATATACTCGTACTTGCCTTGCATATATTATGTGCTCCTAGGAGGTATGATGTTTTCATATATGACGAATATAAAATGCATTTGTGTGTACATCGAAGTACCTACCTTACCTACATATATCTGCATTTGATTTATCCCGCTTTTCGAACGAAAAGTTTCTACTTCTTTATTTTTTTTGTAAAGTTTTATTCTCTCATTCCCTCTCTCCTCCATCCTCCTAGATGGCCAGAATTTCTAACAAAGGATGATAATGGTTTTGGATGGAAAAAAGGACTTTAATGTTTGCCCGCCCGATGCATTTTTGAAAGGATCATGCGCATCTTGAAGTTACATAACCAGTTATGGAACACAGTATTTGGTGGGCCAGAGTGGGTGGGCGATGCAGATTTGTACGCTAAATATTGCAAAGTTTTTCTTCCTCCCTTCAAAACACATTTCACTTGTAAAAGGAGTTTAGTGTATATTTTTTGTTCGTCTTCACTAGATGACAACCCCGATGTTAACGAGAACTTTTTGAAAAGTTTTTCTTTGTTTTAATAAAGTAGGAGTTCTCTACTAGTACTGTCTCTTTATTAGCGAAAGCCGCCCGCCAAACTAATTTGATTGAAGTTATTTTTAATTGAATTTTGAGGACCTTGGGAAAAAAAATGTTTTGATCTAGTGTGTGTACCTACATATAAGTTTAAAAGTTTAATATTATTTTCTTAGTTTGAGCTGCATGAGTAGAATACATATCGATTTCAATGTCCTAGGCTTTTCATATAGCAGCGGCAGCGGTAAACCTTAAAAAAAAAAAAATAGGCATAGGTATGATGTGAAGCCTTATTTCTTGAAAAAGATATTAGAAGACGCGTTACCTTATGGAGCATGTCCATATAACCAATACTAACTATTCCCTTTACTGAAATTAATAGCAAAAAGTTTCATAATTTACATTTTTTGTTGTAAAAAGCTCATAAGTGAAGAATGTTCATATTTACCAGCCTATATGAAACAAAAGTAAAAAGGCGGTATGAGGAAAAAGTTTTTTGAATACAAATTTCGGCAATTAGATAACCTGAGGTAGTGAAAAAAGATATGATAATAGGCTTTCGTTTTTGTGTTAAAAAGTATTTTTTTTGTTTTAAATTTAAAAAAATTGACCTGTGGTATTCCAAATTACGATATATAATGAGGAAAAAGTTTCGGCAATTAGATTACCTGAGGTAGTGAAAAAAGATATGATAATAGGCTTTCGTTTTTGTGTTAAAAAGTAATTTTTTTGTTTTAAATTTAAAAAAATTTACCTGTGGTATTCCAAATTACGATATATAATTTTTTAACATGGTTAAAATTGTATAACTAGTGACAAACAGTAGTGGGATGGAAGATCAACAGACCCCGCCCTTTAGATTATAATAGGTGCTTTTTAAATCTATTTTTCAAAGAATAGTTTCTCTGGTGTATTGTAGGCTTGAACTACCTCGTAAAATGTATATAAAATTGAACTGAACTGACATATCTAATAGATTATAATAGGCCAGGTTTAAAAATGATCTTTTTCAACATCTTTTAGTACCTACTTATCTTTTAAAACATACCAAGTAATACCTACTCTATTTTTGTTTTCTTTCCTTTTAGATTCACCAATGTCGTCGTCTCTAATGATTCAAAATAAAATTGATTATAATAAAAAACATTTTCGGCGAAAAATACATATTAAACAATCACTAATGTGATCTTCTATGGAGCGATTTGTTAATATTTTCTTGCACAAAAGATTAAACAATTAATTAGGAAATATTAAAAAAGAAGAAGATAAAAAAGAATCTTCTTTAAATTAAGAATCAAAATATTCCAATTCTTAAAAAAGAAAACGCCGACACAAAAAAAAAAGTTTAAAAAGAGTCGGCTTAACTCAGACACCAACAACAGTTACAAAAAAGCCACTAGAAAGAAAAACAAACAACTTAAACTCCTTAAGCCCTTGAACTTCCTTGAAATTAAAAAAAAAAGTTTTATGGGAATGATGAAACGAACGCGAGTTGAAGAAGTTCAATATGGCCAAAGGCCAAGTGCGGGCGGGGGAGGAGGAGGCCCCGGCGGTGGAGGAGGAGGGGGAGGCGTGGTGGGAGTAGGCGGCGGAGGAAGTGGTGCCAACTCGAATGCTGGTCATCATCGAATACTAACAACTCAACATGGTAGTGGTCAAACAATTCAATATCTTCCAGCAGCAACACCAGCTGGTGTCTTAAAAACGGCAAATGTACCCGACAATGTACCGAATGTTGTGCCTGGCACTGGTGGCGGTGTACAATCACAAACTGTTCAGTATTCAACTTGTAAGAAAATGTTTGAATATTCAAGGACAATATATTAATATTATGTTTTCTTTTTTTTTCTTCAGCTTATAATGTTGCCCCAATACCAGGTGGTCTGAAAACACAAACTCTGGGACCCGATGTGGTTGCATCAGTAGCTGCTCATGTCTCCAACACGAACATGAACGCAACATCAAACTCAATACGTCAACGAACTGGCACAGGTGGGTCAAGTGGTGGTGGTGGTGGTAGCGGAGGAGGAGCTGGTGGAGCCATGGTTGGTAATGTGCAGGCACAAATGGTAGCGGTTGCAGATAGCACAGGTGGAAATTCCGTTCAACAACCTGGACCCGGAGCTCCAGCTCGCTTAAAAGTCGAAGATGCACTCAGCTATTTAGATCAGGTTAAATTCCAATATGCAGATCAACCACAAATCTATAACAATTTTCTGGACATCATGAAAGAATTTAAATCGCATTGCATTGATACACCTGGTGTTATTCAAAGAGTTTCGAACCTATTCAAAGGCCATACTGAACTGATTTACGGCTTCAACATGTTTCTTCCACCAGGGTACAAAATTGAAATCCGTTCCGACGATCAGGGAATCTCGGTGCCATTTGTTTCGATGCCATCGACCCCGGGCAATGCCTCTGCCGTAGGAATTCCCGGCCCTTCAGTTTGCCTAGCGCCAATCTCAAGTCCAGCTCATAAGCCTAGTAATATGCAAAGTGCAGCTACAGTGCATAAAATACAAACAATCGGGCCTGTTAATTTAATAACACATCCATCAGCAGTAAATGCTGCGTCGGCAGGAACACCGCCAACAATCCATACATTACCGCCGCCACAGCAGCAAACGGCCGCTACAGTTCCACCACCTGCTCTATCATCAGCTATTCCACCAACATCAACGGTACAAGTACCACAGAATTATTCACGAGATCGGGAACGCACATTGTCGCAGTCTAGTAATAATATAATGCCTGGTCCTCCAACACCCAACTCACTGAGTGAACTAAGTCCGCAAGGTCATAATCTGCATCAAATCTCACAGGCACATCAATCGATTTTGATGAGTGAGGCTAGCGGACAGCAAAATCAACCGGTGGAGTTCAATCATGCCATTACCTATGTCAATAAAATTAAGGTGAGTTTATAGATAGTTTTCAAGGCGTGGTAATTACACACATTGTAAGGCGTTTCTATTTTCAATGAATAGTCGGCTTAGTCAACAGGCTATCTATTCAAGGTTTTTTATTCAAACCTTGTTTTCTTAGACTTGCCCATACCGGTTTATTGTTACTTTTTGGGGTATTGTTCCCAATGCATATTTTATGACCTAAATTTCTAATTATTATAAGTCACAAAACAACATCAAACTAAACTTATTTTAAATTATCGCAGTGCATCGGATTTTGTATGGTCAGGGATTTATCCAAAACTTTTTGCGTCTTTAAAAAAACCTCAATACTGCTTTGAGGTTCTAAGCGTCAACCCGACAATTTTTTATTTAGCAGACTTAATGTATTGTTTTGTAGAAGTCCTGTCCAATGTTATGTGTTGTAATTAACCAACTAGCTAGGCTATTCTATTTGTGAATTTAAGAACTCTCCATATAATAATATTTTTGTTTTATTTGTCTTACAACAGAACCGCTTCCAAAATCAACCCGAAAAGTACAAGCGTTTCCTTGAAATCCTGCACACATATCAAAAGGAACAAAAAGTCCAAAAGGAAGGCAACGTACAACAACAAGGTAAAACCTTAACTGAAGCCGAAGTCTATACACAAGTGGCAATGCTCTTCGATCAGAATGAGGATTTGCTTCGAGAATTCGGTCAATTCCTTCCGGATGCGACGAGCCATCAAACCGCACAATACATGAACAAAGCGCACAACGATCACAAGAAAGTAATGTCAGCTGCAATTGGCAGTAACGTTGGTAGTAATGCTTCTCCTGCACCTGCACTTGGTGCAAATCTAGCTGGAATGCCATTGTCTGTTAGTGGTGGTGGTGGTGGCGGTGTTAGTGGCGGTGGTTCAGGTCCAAATAACATTCCTTCCGCCCTGAAAAACTACAATAACTCGCAAAATAATAATCTCTCAAGATTTGATCGTGACTTGGTGTATGAGAAGGATTACCATCATACAGTGCAAAGAAATGAAAAAGAACGTAATCATCATAATCAAAAATACAATTCCTCCTCGCAAACTAAGAAATCGCCGAGTTTCAGTGCCATGCCTGTTGGTTTAGGTGGAAGTGGAGGTGGTCACATACCATCGCGTCGAATTGGAGGTCCTAATTTGGAAGAAAGCGGTGGGCCTCCAGCTAAACGTCATAAGCCTATATCACGCGACATAACCTACTCGGAGGCATTTCGCTATGGATCTCTGGAAGAGGGTGCATTTTTTGACAAAGTACGTAAGGCTTTACGTAGCCCCGAAGTTTATGAGAATTTCCTGCGTTGTCTGACGCTGTTCAATCAAGAGATTGTATCGAAGACCGAGCTGCTCAACTTGGTCTCGCCGTTTTTAAGTAAATTCCCTGAGCTGCATCGATGGTTTCAAGACTTTTTGGGACCACCATGTGTTCCCGAGGGTATTCCCATACAAGCAGCACAGCGTCAAGATCGCAATCAAGGTGGAGAGTTAGCCCAAGAAATTGATTTAACCTCTTGCAAGCGATTAGGTGCCAGCTATTGTGCTCTGCCGAAGTCTACCATACCGAAAAAGTGTTCCGGACGGACACCTCTGTGTAGAGAAGTTCTCAACGATACGTGGGTTTCTTTTCCAACTTGGGCGAGTGAAGACTCTACGTTTGTGACATCGCGGAAAACACAGTTTGAGGAAATTATCTATAGGTGGGTTGGATTTTTTTCAATTTTCATTTTTATCTTTCTCATTTTTTATCTCATTGCTTTGAAAATTTAACTCAAATGAAAGAACATTCACTCCATACATGAAACTCGCTCGCATACAAACCAAACACTCACACATGAAATACCTTACCTTTATTTTTCTTTTGCTTTTTTGTTAATTAATTTTTCCTATACAAAATTCTAAACCAAAAGAAATATCCACAGAACTGAAGATGAGCGTTTCGAATTAGACGTTGTCATTGAGACAAATAGTGCAACAATACGTGTGCTGGAAGGTGTTCAAAAGAAGCTATCTCGTATGACGCAGGAAGAGGTGCAAAGATATCATCTAGATGACTATTTAGGTGGCAGCTCACAGACAATCCATCAGCGAGCTATTCATAGGATTTATGGTGATAAAGCGGGAGAGATTATTCAAGGGCTGAAAAAGAATCCGGGCGTTGCTGTGCCAATTGTTTTGAAGCGTCTTAAAGTCAAAGAAGAAGAATGGCGTGAGGCTCAAAAGGTTTGATTTATTAATTATTAATTTTAAATTTGATCAGAATTAAAATGTGTTTGTTTTTATTTGCAGAATTTTAACAAACAATGGCGAGAACAAAATGAAAAGTTCTATTTGAAATCTCTGGATCATCAGGCGATCAACTTCAAGCCAAATGACACAAAAGCCCTTCGGTCGAAAAGTCTTTTTAATGAAATTGAGACATTATATGATGAGGTAGAATAATTTCAATGTTATTTTCCAAAGACTTATTTTCAACAAAATGTGTGTTCTGTTTTTCTTTTTTTTTTAGCGGCATGATCAAGATGAAGAATCCTCAGAGCCAATGGCTGGTCCGCATTTAATTTTACCCTATAAAGATAAAACAATATTGGATGATGCGGCTAATTTGCTTATTCACCATGTGAAACGACAGACTGGAATACAAAAGCAAGAGAAAGCTAAGATTAAACATATTTTAAGACAATTTGTGCCTGATTTGTTCTTTTCAACGCGTCAGCCGTTAAGTGATGATGAACGTGATGATGGTGAGTTCATTTTTGCAATGTTTTTTTAACATTAAAAAAAAAAATAAGTTTTACAACATTAATTAATAATTTAATTTGACTTTTTATTTATAGATGACATAGAAAAGATGGATGCTGATCCGTCCGATATGGACTGCCCGAAAAATAGTAAAAGTAGGACACCTTCAAGTGGCGGAGTGAATAATAATTCTTCCGTCATTGGTCATACAACAATCAAGTCCGAAGATTCAAAGGACGCACTAACTGGTCATATAAATATGTCATTGTCATCTGCGTCTTCGTCACTGAACCCGTCAACAATAACTGCCACACCATTTACAACAGGCTCAACAACGATTCCAACAATATCGTCGTCATCAATGGGAGGCAATGGTGGTGCTGTTGGTGGTATTACATCGTCAACAACAACAGCAGCAGGTACGTCATCATCGCCAAACTCCTCGTCGCTGTCTTCACCGTCCTCAACATCGTCATCGGTTGCAATCGGTGGTGGTAGTGGGGGGGTTGGTGTTGATAAAAGTGATACAAATGACTGTAATAGGACTACAACGCAATCACAGTGTAAAAATAACAATAGTAATAGCAATAGTAGTAGTATTAATAACAATAAGATTCTGTTAAACTCTTCGGCATTACCGTCTTCGTCAACGGCAGCGTCTTCATCACCAACAACAACAACTGCAGCATCAGCTGCTGCTGCTGCTTCGACGACAATAGTTAGCGCTATATCTACAACACCGTGTGGTGCTGCTGCTAGTGGTGCAAATGCACAACATTTACAAAATTCTTCTAGTAGTGCAAATATTTGTAATAGTGGAAGTATTAGTAGTAACAGTGATAACAAAGTTGTGATATGTGGTGGTAACACAGTTAGTGGTAGCACGACAATAACAACCTCATTGATAACGTCCTCCTCTTCTACCACATCGAATAGTGGTTGCAGTGGTGGTAATTTAAGTAGCGGTGGTATTAAGCTAAACGACAATATTAGCAATATAAATAGTAATAATAATGTCAACAACAAATGTGATATTGCTGGTGCAACTGCGTTAGGATCTAATACTACTGATGGCATTAAACTCGAAGTAAAAGAAGAAGGCGACGCTGATATTCAAGTGCTGCCACCACATGCGATTAGTAAAAATGCGGTAAGTTAAATTTTCTGTTTTTTTAATTTAAATTATTTTGCATGTGATTTAAAAAAAAAAAATACAAAGAAAATCATATGATTGTTTTATTATAAAATAAACTACGTGACCACACGAGTTATTTCTATAATTTTATATCAGTTGATATATGTAATAACTTAAACATGCTTCGATAAGAGTTATTTTGTAATATTTAAAGCCACAAAAAGTCTGTTCAGTGACGCTGTGCTGGACTGTTCTAGACAGAAAAGTACAGCTTTTTGCTGTTCATTGAGGTTTTTTCTGTGCTGAACTGTTCTACTTTCCTGTTCATTGACAAACCTAGAACAGTTTAGAACAGGATTTTCTGTTCTTGCTTTTGAGTCAGATCAGGTTAGAACAGAATCGTGAGAAATGTCAAAATCGAAGTTGTCATTTTTTTTGTTTACGTTTTGATTTGGCTGTGCTTTGTGTTTTTTTTTCTCGTGATTTAAAAAAATTAAAATGAAGTTATTTTGCCAATTTGTTTTATTTGTTTAATTAAATAATTATAAAATATAATATAATAACTTTCAATGCAATTTCTTTTACATTTCATCAAAGAAAAGGTAATAACATTCGTCACACTTTCATTCCAATCATCTGAAGAGGAATCCGACGAAAAATCACTATCGGTGTCTGAACCACTAACATTTTCATTTAGTATTATCTTAGCAATCACTTGATTTTCCATTTCAATAATTTTTAATAATATTTTTCACAGTAAAAACACAAAAAATGAAAAAATTAAGCGAGAAACGAAAAATTCACACAATTTGCAATTTGTTTTGTTTTTTTTTTGACAACTGACGTTTAACTGACTGTTCTAACTTGATCTGACGTTTCTCACGAAACTGTGCTGTCCTGTGCTGTTCTGATCTAGAAAAATCCTCACTGAACAGACTTAAAGTATCATAAAATTAGTACAAGTCCAATGATCAGATTGCTATTTTAAAACCGGTTTGATCAACTTCTCGTTTGTTCCTACAAAATCCTCTCTTGTAATCAATAGACAACAGGTTGTGAAAGCGACCAATTGGCTTTGTTTGATAATGATGATATTTTGAACTAAACGAGATCTCACGCAGTTATATTAAAAAAAAAAATACAATTTTCACTAGTTTTAGTATTTTTCTAATTTATAAAAACTATTGAAGCTTAAAATTTCTGTAGAACCAAAAGTTATTTTCATCTTTCAAAAATCAGTTTTAATGTCTTAAAAGGTTAAATCTGTTGAATGGCTCACGGGTGCCAACCGATCTCCGGATTCTTTAATTTGTGGTACTTAGTTTTTGGTTCGGTCATATGAGTTGAAAAACTTTGACTCTGTTATTTTGTTCTTTACTTAAAAATATGTCAGAAAACTAATTTTCAATATTTACTATTTATCTAGGAGGAAGCATATGCTCTCTTCTTTGCCAACAACAACTGGTATCTGTTCCTACGGTTACATGCAATCCTCTGCGAACGTCTTCGTACCATGTACGAACGTTCGCAAATACTCGCAGCTGAAGAAGAGAAATACCGTTCCAATCGCCGTGAAAGTACAGCGACAGCACTGAGACTGAAACCCCGTAGTGAAATTCAAGTCGAAGATTATTATCCAACATTTTTGGATATGCTTAAGAATGTCTTGGATGGAAATATGGAAGCGAATAATTTTGAAGACTCGATGCGTGAGATGTTTGGCATTCATGCTTATATTTCATTTACTTTGGATAGGGTAAGTTGCAAAATTTTCTTTTAAAAGAAATATATTTCTTAATTTTGAATTTGTGTGTTTTATAAAAAAAGGTGGTCTCAAATGCTGTACGACAATTGCAAAACTGCGTTACTGAACGTGCTGCTCTGCAGTGCGTTGAACTTTACCACAACGCTCAACGACTTGGAGGTGCTGGCTGCTTGTGCCGTTATGCAAACAAACATCTTAATCAAGAATTGGCCTACCAACGAGAGGCAGAATCAAGTTTACATGACGAAAATTGCTTCAAAGTTTATATTGTAAGTAAAATAAATTGTTTAAATGACAACATTTTTTATTTAATTTTTCTGGTTTTTATTAAATTTTTTGCAGTACAAAATTAACTGTCGTGTTACAATAGAACTTCTTGACACAGAATCCGATGAGATCGAAAAGCCAGTAAACAAGGCCAAATCATGGGATAAATTCATCAATCGCATGGCAAATCCAGCAAGTACCAATGCCAATGATACTGGATTTGAAATTAAAGCTGAACGATCGGATGATGAGATGGTAAGTCAAATACAAATTTTTATTATGTATATTTATTTAATGTAACTATTATAATACTTCTTCTGTTTATTTATATATATAAAAAAAAACATTGAAGTACTGTATTGTAAAATTTTAGTGCACCTTAGGCATAAAATATTTTTGTAAATCAATTTTTCGTTGTTTCTTTGTGTTTTGTTTGTCCTTCCCTAAATTGTTTTGTGTTTATATTTCTGTTTGTTTTCTCTCCATTAACGAAACAAAAATAGCCTGTTTGTATTTCTGAGAACTCACATTTTTTTCTTCGTTACTTTTTAAGTAAGTCCAGAAGGGTTAAGTAAAAATACATTAAATCGCCCATTTAGGAATCGAATATGCTCTATTTTGTTTTAACTTAATTAAGTGCTACTGACAAAAAAACAGTTACCGAACAAATCGACAGGAAAACGCATCTGAGAAATCTTGATCATATTTTATTTTAATTTTTGGAGCGGAGATTTCAGAAATTAACCAACCGATTTTTTCCACTAATTTATTTGTTAATAATTTTTGTCTTGGTTTTATTTTTACACGTTAGAGTGCATACTTTTTAGCAACTTCTTTGTAAACAATTTTAGTTACCAAATACATTTGTCAATGCATAAGCTTTGTTCGATCAAACATTTTCAAAACAATAATTTCTATTAGGTACGAGTATCTTATTTAATGTAAAAACAACTTATCATTGCTCCAACAATTTGAGCTACATATAGGGCCCATACACTACGCAAACACGTTTGTTCAAACGTGTTTTTGAGCAAACATAGTTTCGCCACACACTACACAAACATGTTTGAGAGATATTAGTTGCGTGACGTTTTTCATCTTAATCAGACCTACCTACGGACACGGAGCAATGAGTGATTGCAATATTCGTTACTTTTTACCCACCACAATACCGTTAAACTATTTCAATGAATTCAGTCCAACAAATTTTTTCCTCTTGTTTATTCATGTTAACTATGAAAATTGGCATCGGTTTGAGCAAAATTCAAAACACACCACACAAACATGTTTGTGCAGGTACGGGATATTCAAAATTTTTTGATTTTGTTCAAACCGCTTGCGCAAACACGCATCATCGCTACACACTACTCAAACAGTTTGCACAAACATTTTTACAACAACAATATACATTCGTTTGCTCAAACAGTTTGTGTAGTGTATGGGCCCTAATACACAAGTTTTGAGCTAATAACTGAAAGCTTTTTGGTTATTTACGTGAGTCAAAATTTTAAATTGAATCATGGCATTCTAGGGCAATTTAAGTACAACAACTATGCAAAATTGTTGTACCCGTGGCGTGATAGTCAGTGCGTAGGACGGTCAAGCCCAATGTTTTGGTTTCAATCCATGCATGTGCCATCTAATGTTTTTTTTTTTTTCATGGGTACTGCCTCTTACGCTGCTGCGCCATCTAATTTATTTATAATTTTTACATGAGTCAAGATTTTAAATTGAATTTTATTTCAAGTATTATACATGTGCTATTGTTTTGTCAAAAAAAGTCAGTTAGAATACTTTTTCCAAGAATCAGTCCTTTTCAAAGGTTCACCTTTTTCCTTTCGGATTCAATCGGCTGAATTTTGCTCCAAGAAAATTAATTCTTTCTACCTACAGCTTGTTTTCAATTGTTTGTTTTGATAAAAAGTATGCTCTTTAATTTAACGTATGTGTTTTATATTTTTTTTATCCAAATCCCAATGTTTCCTTCTTACAACAAAAAATTGCACATTTATGTACATGTACAATCGTTTTCGTTTTCCTTTTGTTTGGTTCTCTTCATTTATGTTTTGTTTTCCTTAAACGTTTGTAATATGCAACAAAAAAAAATCAAATTCATTCAAAACCACTAACGAACGCTTTTTATTGCATTCTTTCTCATTTAATCTGTACCAGGTCAAACCAAAGGCATTTATTCACAAATAAATAAATTTAAAAAAAAAAAAAAAAAAAAACCAGATCGTTAAAACAATAATTCACAAATTTGTGTATAAGATCACAAAACAAGAGTTTTATTTACCACTTTTATCGTCTATTTTTTTAACCTGTATTTTCTCATTTAAATAATTGTTTTTATTATTTTTTGTGTTTAATATTATATACGTAGGCAAGGCAAACAACATTAAAGTTTATAAAAGTATATTCCATTGGGGTATTAAAAAAAAAAAAACTGTACGTGCTATGTGCGAACGAACATATAGCAGCAGATAAATGTACTTCGGTATTTTAAACAATTATTTTTTTCTAACAAACATTGTATGTGAATCTCTCTTTTAACTATAGTTGCATAGTTGTTTTATTTTTTATTTTATTTTGATTTCTTTCTTTATACATGATTGTATATCCTTTTAACAATCATAATTTCGTTCAATTTTGTATCATTTTTTTAAATGGTTGTTTTATCTAACTTTTACTTTTACACCACTAATAAATCATTTTTAAGTATAAATATATATTTAAATGTTAACATATTTTTTTTATTATAAAAAGAAAGTTATTTGAAAAGTATATAAAAGTAAAAAGTTAAAAAGAAAAAAATAAAACATATATTTGAGATTCATAAAAATTTCTTTTGTACAAAGTTAATACTTTTACATATAAATATATTATATAAATATATATTTATATATGTATGTGTATAAAAAGATTTATTACAAGTTAGAAAAAAAAATTATCTAGAAGTAGTTTCCAAGATATTATTCTTTTAAAGTTGTAAAAATACACGTCATCGTCATTATTATATAAATCTTTATACATAGGATCTTTTCTATTTTTTAAACAAAATAATTCTAAATCGTCCTATCTTGTTTCTCTATTTTTTAAATTCAATAAGTGTCCAATAAATAGTAAAAATAAACCAAGAGTAAACATAAAATCCATAATTATAAATGTAGACATATGTATGTTAATTTTTATATATATCTTCAATATATATAAAAACTAAAATCGTTTTAAATTAAAATGTAATTAAACAGAAAAAAAGTTGTAAATATCAATATCACAGTTTAAAAACAAAATCACACACCACAAACACACATTCATATAAACTAAAAAACCTAAAAACAAAAATGGAAACAATTTTATTTTATTGACGAAAAAGAATATTATATTGAATAAAAACAAAATCGAGCATTCAAGTTTTTATGTCCTTTTTTTTTTAAATTAAATATAAATTAACTTATGAGTTCGGGATGATGTTGCCAAGTTCGTTCTGTGCGACTATTTGGTAAGCAGATTACAATAAAACAAACTGGACAAGACTTGGGACATAAAGTCACATAGCTGATAAGTGTGATATTCCAAACAAACTGAAACCTTTATGGGCAAACAACGATAAGTGGAAAGGATTGACTAACGGAACTCTAATTTTACTTAAATTTCAAGAATTACTCACTTTCAAATGTATTTTATTTTAATCAACTCAAAGAATCAGAAGCGAGAGAATATATGTATACACAATATGTAATAATAATATGTATTACATATAAATTTATTTTAATTTTTGAAATACGGTTGCTTTGGCTTAAACTTCTTGGAGCGGGTTTGAGTTATAAAATTGAGTTGGATAAATTATTATGATAGAGAAGAAAACAAAGGTGGATTAAATGTTTGTCAACGCTGGATGTGTAAATAGTTGCTGGATTTAGTTGATGTATCTGGCTTCATAAAGAAGGGGACTTAATGTAGCTAAGTAGTCAAGCGTTCAACCGAAATCTATAGAAGCGATGTGGGCGAAAACAATCAATCAAAAATCTCTATTTTGTGTCTTATTTGTATGTCCGACTATAGTTTAAGACGAATCGAAGTGCATCAATTAAACGACAACGGCGATACAAAGTTATAGTCTTGGCAATATCTACACTTTTGAGAACTAAAAGTAGAATAGTATATTTTGAAAAAATGGTCCGTCCTATAGTGTTTAAGTCAAACAAATATTTTGTTTATTTAATTTTAGACTCTAAAAAGCAATGTTTCAAAATAATATATATTTGTCTATAAAAAGTAAACATACAAAAATAAAACATAAGTACGTGCGTAATTAAATTACTCTTATTTACCTGAAGGTAAGTTTTAATTTTTAGTTCAACGACTGAGTTCTTATACATTTACAAAAGTCCGGTAGTCAAAATTTATGTATTATTTTTTGTTTACAATAATATTAAAATTGAATTTTTAAAACTTCTGTTCTTGCGCATCTTTAAGTGTTTAAACTTAAAAAATTAAATTGGTTTGCTATTTTCATAAATATATTTCTTTTTTTGTTATATTTGGTTTAACATTTTATACTTTACATTGTTATGTACAATTTATTATTTCAAAATTTGTGTGGCTTGTTATTGGGTTTATATCTTACGTACAGAATTTGTTTTTAAATAAATGTATCTATAATTTAATTGCTTTTCTCTGGCTTAAGTAAAAAAAAAAAAAAATATCTAAGAAGAAGAAAAGTTTGCCGTTGTTTTCGTCATTGTATGAAAATTAAATTATTTATTTTCTTTTCGAAATAAAATTGTTGGCTTTTTTAAATTATTTCTCTCTCGCTATGTTGTGTGTAATTTAGTTAGTTAGTTTTTTTTTTTGTATTATCAAAATGTCAGTAATTTAATGTGAAAAATATACATTTTTCGACGGATACAAATCTTGTTGAATCATTTCCGTTTGACCTGGTACCAATGGTAGAATTCTTTTCTTTTTGTCTTTTGTGTTTCAATTAGTGCCTCCTCCATATTCTTCTCAACACATGATTAGATTTGTTATTTTTCTCTCCTGTTGCCGATTCCTATTCCAAAACAAACAGAAAATAAAATCATTGGTGTCTCGTTTGCATGCTTAAAAGTTATATCTTTTTTTCTTCTCAAATTTCAAAACAAAGCATCACTTATTTACTTTATCATTTTTTGTTTTACAGGATCTTCTTATATCAGAAAGACCGCTTTACTTAAAGCGCAACAAGCGCATCACAAATACAAATGATGCAGCACAAAAATCATATCAAACATCAGTTGATCTTTCGAGACGTTTGTCAGCGAGCAGCCAAAGTGGAGGTGGTGGAATTGGAAGACCACAACATTTGACGTCAGGCACAAATGCAACCGGCAATGGAAATAATAGTGATAAAACTAGTTCTTCCAATTCCTTGTCGGCTGGCAGTGATAGTGGAATTGTTGGTTCGATTGCAGGTGGTGGTGGTGGTGGCATAAGTGGCAATGAGGATCCGTTCTGGGGTAAAAGACTACCGGAGAGAGTTGGCAGTGTAATAACAAATGATAAATATATGATTAATGATCGAGAGGAAATGAAAATCGATCAATCTGGACGATTGGTATTCCTGACAAATAAGAATCTCATGATATTGAAGTTGGACTCAGTTCGGCAAGCCAAGAAGGTAAGTTAGCAAAATAAAAAATCTTTTATTTGAAGAATATAAACAAAACTTATAATTTATGGGTGCCTTATTGGAAGGAAATAACATTTTTAAAACAAAATCTTTATTAATCGTTATCACTGTAACGTGACTGCGTAATATTGTCATGCCAAAAGGTCTTGGGTTCAATTCGTGCCTGTGTCATCAGAAGTTTTTTCGCGAATCGTTCAAGAGTAATTCTTGGCATGAAAAGTTCTTTTTCAAATTAGCCGTTCGGTACAAAAAAAAAAACTGTAGGCCCCTCCATCCCTCACAGGAGTCCCTACGAGCTATTGCGCCACCCATTTTATTTTAACATATACTCTCGCCGCCGCCGTTCTATATATGCAAATATTTTAAGTAATTTGTGATTTTAAAGAAGTCTAAAATTGGAATAATTTTGTTGAGATACTGACTAAAGTTTTAATTTATGTAATGTTTCCGCTGACACAAGGCTTACCAACATTTTTACATAATACCCAATTTAGTTGCAAACAACTTTATTTCTTCTTTAATTATGAAAAAAAAAATCAACCATATCAAATTCAATACTTCATTTTGACGATAAATAAATCATTAAAGAGTTAGTTTGAAACAAATCTAATAAAATATTTCATTTATTTTCTTCATAGACTCATTCTCTGCTAACACAACGAAAACAAAAACGATTCCAGTTATTCACAAGCAAATGGCTCGATCAAAATGTCAGCGATAATCAACGGCAAATGTGCACCGACTGGCTCCTTGGAAAAGTTCCCGAAATCGAACCAAACATTATAACATCAATTGTCCAAGAGAATGACATTAAAAAGACTCCCTACAGACATTTCAATCGGTATAGAGTAAGAGTGGCGGAAAGTTGAGTTAATAAAAAATGTTCCCACAACTAAATGTTAATGATTAGACCTCGAATCATTGATACAACTCAACTCTTTTTTTTCCATTAGAGGACGTAGTAAACCAAAATGTCGAACAGTGTTGTATGGGAGCTCCGAAATGATCTCAGGTCAGACAATGTCGTTTTCCAGTCCCGTAATGTGTAAATACTTCTAAGTTCTATCAACTCTCAAAATAAAATACTGTTCGCTACAAACTGGAAAAATTAAAACAAAAAACGAAGAGGTCGTAAACTGCTTAAAAAAAAATATGTAAATAATGTATGTAATTATGAAAAAAGAGACAAGAACATTTTTCTTCAATTATAGTTTAAGTTTTGACTACACATTTATTCTTTAATCCATTAATCAACAAATTAAAGTTAAACAGATTTTTATAAACAAAAATTTAAAAAAGAAAAACAATTTATTATGTTGCATTTTGCTCTTTCTCATGTTTAATTAAATTTTAAAAAAGAAAATAAATGTATAAATTCAAACTCTGATTCTGACTGTAAATATAAATAGAAATTATACATACATATATATATACATACATATACAAATATTAAGTGTGAAAAGATGTAATATATATAGATATTTTTGTTATTCATACATTTTTTTATATTAAAACTAACTTAAGTAAAAAATTTAAAAAAACATACAAATCCTCCACGACCAACAACAACAAAAAAAAACACACTTCTCTCAAAGCACTTAAAAAAGTATTTTTATTTATTTTTTAATAAAAAAGTGTATTCAATTTTTAAGATTTTTCTTGTGTATTTATGATTATGAGTAGTTTTAAGTCTGTATTTGTATATAGTAAGTGTATATTAAGATAACAATTATTATTAAAAATAATCGAAGTTTAAATTACAAAAATTAAGAAAAACAAAAATACATACACTAAAAAAACAATGTGCGAAAAATATATAAATGAGAGTTAATATTGGTTAAGTTTTTTTATATACATATATGTATATATATATATATATATATATATGTATATATATATGTATATATATGTATATAAAAAATACATACTTTTAAATTTATGTAATTTATAATTAGTTTTTTAATAATTTTTTTTATATCATAAGTCAGAAAATTTTAAAGAAGTGAACGTTAGATGTATTATGTTTCATCTTTAAATGAAGGAAAATATATAAAGAAATAATTTAAAAAATATATATTAGTTTTCATTAATCAAATAAATAATGGCAGGGGCCCTATAAGGAAATAAATTTCTCTCGAAAACAAATTTAAAGTAACGAGAGTTAAATTTTCAAAAGAAACCTTTGAACATTATTTACGTATCATCGAGCTTTGTGCGTGTATATTCATACAAATTGTAAATACAATGGTTTTTGTAAGTCTAGGGGTGGAATCGGCTAAGGTGATAGCTTTGTATATTAATTTGAATAGTACTATCACGAAACACAAAATTTTGATACGAAAGGCGGACCATGAGGGCGCAGCCTGTACGAAAATTAAGTGTGGAATCTAAGAGCGACTGGAAGTATAAAAATATTGAAATAAATAAATAAAATAAGTTACTCAAATGTAAACAAAAATCAGTCGTTGCTAACGTTACCTGAGATTTTTTGTATTCATACCTATCAATGTATAGAAGGTATGCATATACAATACATTTAATTGTATGTGTTTTAGGTTTGTTAGCAGAAAATTGAATTCATTTGATTTTAGATTTTCTATTTTTGTGAAATCTGAAAATTTAAAAGCAACGTTTTCAAATTTAAGTTTTGATACAATGCTTCGTTGCCATATTTTGAATTTTTCCATAGCAAATACATTCGATGTAGGTATTTTTTTAAATTTGCATTTTTTATTGTAATGTGGGTAGTGGGTGGGTAGGTATGTAGAGAAGTAAGTATTAAGGAGGGTAGGTTGGTGTGTATTAAGCTAAATTGTAAGGACTTAAGTCGTTTCGTAATTGGAGTTAGTTAAGCTATGACTCAAGCTAGAATTAAACAATTAACTTAAAGGGTCAACGCTTTGACTCTCTGGCGTCATAAAAACATCTAGATGTTCTGTGTTCAACGCACCGTCAACGTTCACAGCGTCAATGCTTGAAACGTTGACGTATCACACGATTAAACAAAATAATCAGCCCTATCATGAATTCCATCGTAATCGGAAATTTTTACGAATCCCGAAAAACTGCATCATGAAATCCGTTCGTAGTGGAAAATCTCATACAATTTTGCATTACGAACGGATTTCATGAAACAGTTTTTCAGGATTCGTAAAACTTTCCGATTACGATGGAATTCATGATAGGGCTGAATATTTATTTAAGCCAACGTTATTTTTATTTTTTCATATTAGGGTGTGAAAGAATGTAAAAATTAGTACAATTTTATTGTGTAGTACATAATTATTGTGTAGTTTTTAATTGTAAGTCTACAAATGACGTCATTTTTACATCAAAGAGTCAACGCGTTGACCGTTTACGTTAATCTTCTTATAGTAGCTTCAGACTTTTTTCTTTAATATGCAGTGCGAAACAAATGTGTTAAAATGAAAACAATAGAGAATTTATGCATATGTACCTATTTGCAAACATATTTTCCTATAGGTATATGTATATCGTTTTGGTAGCAGATAGGTCCAAGGTTTAAATAGGTCCATGAATAAGTACGATAGTTTGTTTATCTGTTTAGGTTGGCAGGTTGTTGCGTAGATAAAAATGTAAGGCAGTTTCTAGCACAAAAATTAATTTACAACCTACAATTCTCCTCACCCTCATTTTGGTTGTTTCAAAAAACGGACAAATGCAAATATATAAAACAAGAAACACTTATGTTTTCAGAACTTTAAATAGTTTCTTTTGTTTTTAAATTCAATATAAAGGGTGTTTTCATAAACGTAAAAAATCGTCTTTTTGATTTGTTGCATTAATGAACACTTATTCTGCAGAAAGTCTACAGGCCTGCATAGAATGTCCATAAAGGTCTCAAAAATCGTAAATTTCCACGAGAGATATTTTGATAACCAAGATGTCAAAAGATGTCGTTTTGAAGTAATTATGTTGTCGAACAACCACTTTATTATTTGTTTGAATTATTTAAAAAACAATGCAAGTAATCAAAAACGACTAAACTAATTAATACAACATCATAAAAATACAAATATTTTATTGGTAGGTAATAGAAACTGAATTAGGATTAAAAAAAAAAAAGAAAAACATGTATTGACAGATCTTGAAAAGTGTGAAGTTGGATGCGCTTCAAACTAAATTTGATGGTTTTACTTGCTTTGGCAAAATTTGTATCAATCTATTCTCGTAATTCATAACATAACGATTTATGCCGTCTTTATTATCGCGTCGCGATTCGTGAAGGTGTTGCCTTATTTCGTATTTCGAAACAAGCGGCGAGTAGTCAAATCCATAAAAAACGTTGCTTCATTACTAACAGATTTTGTTCGATATTTTAAAAAGTTTTTTATTAGTATGGAATTTGTGATTATCGACTCTTTCGATCCTTTGGTATTATCTGGATTTATAAAACATCGAAAACTTAATTCTTTCGGAAGAATTTATTTTAATTATAAAATGGCTCGGGAAAATCAATTGAATTTCTAGAAAACTAGAAACGCATTGAGCAAAATTGCCTTGCAATAAGAGGTAAGAACGCATATAATTTTGTGAGATACGTGACGGTTTGACGTCGACGTGCCTTCAGGGTTCTTAATTTGTTTGCCGATTGTCTCCGACACAGCGTTGCCGGATTTTTATCAGGTCGATTCCCTTTTTTTATCCAAAACATTCTTTCCCCTTTCTTGATTTTAGTATAAAACGTAATACCTAGATTTTCTTATTTAGGAAAAAATAAATAAAAACATTTTAAAACGCTAGATTTAGGTATCACATCCAGATTTATTTTATCAAATCTAGGACTAGTTTATCTTTGGACACAATACTACACTACTTGTGTGTAGCCACGACCAAATATAAAGATCTTGGTCTTTTCCAATACAATTGCGGTCTTTCATCAACAGTTTAGTTTTGAGATTTCCGTATAGTGTTCTGTTTTCTAGCTTATTTCTTAAAATTGTTTTGTTTAAGTTTATTGCTGAAAAAGACCTCTCAGCGCTTTCTCCACTGTATGAAACTTATTTTTGCATATTTTGGAATCTATCATTCTCATCAAACTTCATTCGTAAAATATCTTTAGAAAATTCTTGAATGTTATCGGAGGGTTTAGCTGATACATGTTTCTTATGGGGTTTTCCATTGATAAATACAGATTTAAATATCGATCAAGAATAAATTGATTTATTTTACCAGTGAAAAACCCTATAAGGGATCCATATTCCATATCTAGATTACCTACTAAGCTCAGATTGAGTGAATAAGAGGAAAATGTCTACAAATTGGAATAAGCGAAAGAAATACTCTTTATTTTTTTAAATTAAAAATTGATTGATAAATTAGAGGAACTTAAAGACTTGTCCGTCATCATAAAAATTTAATCGCTTTAAAATTTCTTCCAAAAGCTAACTCATTGATTTCAGATCGTTTTTATATGAGCATCTCATTTAAAAATCGGTAAAAAATTCCTTTCATCATCTTCATTAAGAACAGTGGGCAGGTTCAGACGACTTAATTAAGGGACTTGAAAGTTGGGCAAGTTTCTAGTATCTGATTGGTCAGCTGCCAAAAAATTACTTTCCAATTAAGGCAACTTTAATGGAAAGTTGACTGGAAAGTTAGTCAAGAAAAATCTCCCTAACTCTTAAGTCATACTATTTCTATCAAAATGACAGTTGATCACGTTTTTTCATTCAACTGAAAGATGAACTTTATTACTTTATGATTTATTTATTTTCTGTACAACTTCATTAAATGCTTTCTTTAAAAGGGTTTCTTTTCAATATGGAAAAGAAATAACTAATATTTCTTTACAATACAAAATACAAATCGTGATGGACATGCAGCTTGCCTTATGAATGTTTTTTAGACAATAATGTTTGTTATTGTTAGTTTTTGTACTATGAACTTAAAGTAGAGGTTTGTGAAGTAAAGTTCTGAATTTGAAACTCATGACATTTTAAAAACTAACTAGTTGCCTTGGTCAAAATTAAATTTCAAAGAATGAAGTTGGAAATCAAGTCCCTAATGTTGTCTGAACCTGCCAATTTTCGTATGAATTCTTTTGACATATTTGACATAAAACAGGCTTCAAGTGTCCTAAGCGTTTATTCAATTTTGTATAAAGTAGATATATCCTTACATTAAATAATAAAGTTTATTAAAAAAGTGTAAAAAGAAATTTAAGATCTCGAAGTAAAGGATTGAAGTTGGTTTCTTTAGTAGAACCAAAAAGGTTCCAATAAAATAGAGTGGGGAGAGTACGATAACTTTGGCGACAAAGTTTAATGACGGATTTGTATAGAACAGTTAAAAATAAGCATTTTTTACTATGGGAGGGGGGTCTATCTCCCCCCGTTTAGGCGGTAGGGGCAATTTAAAAAAATATGTACATTAAATGGAAAAAAATAATTAAAAAATAACGGTAATACTTACCTACAATTAAATATAATACCTTTTTTTAAAGCCAACATTTTTGTCTATCAGCTTGTTTTTAAATCAAGTCAAAAATATGCATAGTTTTTGAAAAAAATTCTTTTAAACTAAAAATTTATGCAAACAAAATTTAAAAAAAGGTTTTTAACTTTTAAATTATCTACTGTTTTTTTTTTTAGAATTCATTGCTCTTATTTGTTTTTGATTAAAAACTGAAAACTAGATGACTTTATGTCTTCTAGTTCTTGAGAAAATTGAAAATTACCAAAAAAAAATATTTTAATTAAATTACTTTTTCCTTGCTTAAGTATTAACGTAGTCTTATTTTGATAGTAATAATCGAATATGGATTAAGATACACCTAGGGTAAATTCATTTTTCTTAAATCCAGCTTATTTAAATGCAAAAGAAACTGCATGCACCCCATCTTGCACCCATCGAACCTTGCCCCCTCCCCACCTTGCACGCACTCCAACTTTCACCCACCCCAAATCCTATAGTGTTCCCAAGTAGGGGAGTTACAGATCCCACTGTTGCATACACCCAAACTCGCACACACCTTACTGTTGCATACACCCAAACTCGCACCTACCATTGTTACTAACAAAATAAGACCACTCAAGCAAAAAAAAAGAATTAAATTAAAATGGTAGTTGTGGTCATTTTTAATTTTCTCAAAAACTAAAAGACAAATCATCTAGTTTTCAGTTTTTGATCAAAAACAAATAAGAGCAATAAATTCTGAAATAAAAAAAATGGTAGATAATCTTGAAGTATTGAAAAATTACACTTTAAACCTTTTTTTAACTTTTTTTACTCAAATTTTAAGTTGAAAATTAAATTTTTCAAAAACTACGCATAGTTTTGACTTGAATAAAACAGAATGTTGGCTTTAAAAAAATCTATAAAACTTAATTGTAAGTATCACCGTTATTTTTTAATAATTTTTTAAAATTTTAAATAATAATTTTTTTAAATTGCCCCTACCGCCTAAACAAGGGGAGATAGACCCCCCTCCCATAGTAAAAAATGCTTGTATTAAGCCCCTCTACCAAAAACCGTTATTATATCTTGGCACCAAAGTTATCGTACTCGTGCCAATAGAGTATCAAATTGGCTGTGTTTTAGATGTTTTAATAACTTTCTTACTTTTCTTGTGTTTTTTGAATGTCGTAAGCTTTGCCGTTCACAAGAATGTGTTTTTGTACCTAAAAAAGGTAACTGAAAAAATTGTCCATTTGTTTTTTGTAAGCGTCTGGTAGCTCCTTACTCACCTTACATGTGTAGATCAAATTCGATTATTTTGACTGTCATTTATCAACAATCACCGTAACCGATTCCACCCCTGGTATATCAAAACGATATGATAGAATTAAATGTTAAAGAAATAAGTTTTGGTATTAAATGGTGAACGTTTTTGGGCTGACTGTTTTTTTTCGTTTTCTGGGTTGGTTTTCCCATTAAGGTCGAAAAATCCTTCAATCTGGAATCGCTGCTCCGACAACAAAACATGGAAAACATTTGCAGGTAAGTTTATTTTTATTTTGTGACCTTAAAAGAGTTTTATTTTTTTGTATCAAAAAGAAGTAAAAAAAGGAGAGGCAGGTTGAAAACTGTTTGATCTTATGCATTTAAAGCCGTCGAATGTTTAATTCATACTACAAAAATCGGACATTTTTTTTTTACTTTTCCCGGGAAGTAATTCATACGTTTAAAGGAAATTTTATTTTTTGGTTGTTCAATTAAGGGTTTTCTTTTGCTTGTTGATATTATTTGCCAATCTAGCGACTGCACGTACCCTTAACAGAGTAGAGAAGTCGCATCAGAGAGGTGAAATGTGTAAAAGGGAGTTTAAACTGACAGCGAGTAAAAACAAAAATGAACGATTCAACGATTTTTCCTTGTCTTACTATTTTAATTTTAGGTTATAGCACAAAAACTAACTTTCCTGTAAAATTAATGATTTCAAAGTGACAATTTTTCGTAAATGTCTAAAACGGCCTTTTATAGCATCATCTCGTGGAGTAAAGAAGGGTTTTATTTTCTCATAAATGAAAGCTCTACATTGCGGTTTTTCCCTTACTCCCAGTTTTTGTTTAATGATTTATAACTGTTCAACGATGCTTCTTCCTTTATTCATCATTGTTTACGTTTGATTTGTAGGCACCCGATCGATTTATGGAGCATATAAAGGGTTTTATTTTCAAAGATACCTTATGCGAGCTTTCCAATATTTGAACAATATCCACTCTCGTGTACCTATGTATAAGCTAGGCTTTTTGTTTTGTTGCTTTAATTTTTGTATGATAACAATACATTTTATTCCCAATAGGTTTAATTTTTAATGCATAAATTAAGTTTGGTAATTACTCATATTATGATGTCTTAGATTCAAAATTTCAAAAACACAATAAACTATTTTGTTTTAAAAATTATATTTATTTATTGAAAAATACTTATTGTTTTATAATTTTACAGTTTAAAGTTATAACAGTTCTATGGATAAAAAAAAATTATAATTATACTTTATTTTAAAAAGTCTTTTCGCGTTATAATTCCAACAACACAATTCTCTTTATCAATCACAATAATATGCCGCAAGCCTAAGGCACGGAATTTATTAAATATTCTCGGCACTGTATCAAACTAGAAAATAAAGATTATTTTATATATTTTATCAAACAAATAAAATGAGCTCGAGCTCAAAACAAATGTATGTGTATACCTCATTAGCTCTTACAGGTGATGGATTCATGAAGATGTCTAAATTAACAGTGTAATTCACTTTGTCTGTATGCATTCTTACGCTCTGAAAAATAAAATATAAAATTATAATAATTTACGTGAAACTAAAAGAATTTCTGTTACATCGATTGACGGATATCTAGGATAAACATCGCGGAAAGTTTGATTTGTAATTTCATTTTCCCAAAATTGTTTTTTCTCTTCATAGAGACTCTTTAGTAAGATCACAATTAATTGTGACCTCAAAATAATTCCACAAACTCGACCATTTGCTCTATTGTTCTGTAAATAAATTGATAAAATTATTATAGTTGTAACTTCTCTCAAGTATATGTATTTACCCCTTGAACGTCTTCGACAACAGGAAATCCATTGTGGTTACAATTCTTAAGGATTTTATAGATGTAATCTGCCTTATCACGAAGTTTAATGCAAACAACAGGTGAACTCATTATTTTGGAGGCTATAAGACCCTGATGAGAACGTTTTGGTTCCCACGGGAGGATGGGAACGTTGTTTACATGAATTTGAATGTCATATATGCCCTGTGTGATATTTTGAAGTTAGTTAGTTATCAAACAAGTGCTTAAAAGTAGAATATTATCTTACTTCATTAAAATAGTCACCAACCCATTTAGCAGTTATCAAAGTAATGATCAAGGGGAAAAAGAAAATAGTTTCTACACCTGTAGTTTCAATTAATATCACACTGAGACTTATTGTCATACGAAGAACACCACCCATATGGGCAGCTGCTCCAATTAAGGCGTACTTTCCTGGATGAAGGAACTCCTAAAAATAGATGTTATATTCTTTTGTTTATAAGTCAATAAAAAAATGTATTTACTGCTTCTGGGAAAGCTTCAAACAGGAACATAGACACCAAACGACCCCATGCGGCTCCTACTAAAACTGTTGGAATAAAAATTCCCAATGATACATTTAACCCGAACGTCAAGCAAGACAATATGTAATAACTTAAAGTAAAAACGGCCAGTGTCAGAAATTTATGTGATCCTAAGGGGATAGATCCAATAATATAAAATGTATTTGTTTATTTTTTTTTTAAATAAACTTACCTGGTGGGTCATGCAAAATTGATTTCACACTAGCTTCAGGAGTTTGAAACCAAAGTGAAGCTACAGCATTGTACTCGTTGTCTTCACAATAAAGCTAAAAGAAAAATTCAAGTTCAGTTTTTTTTTTGTATGCATAATACTAAAACAAGTATTGATTTCATACTTGAATTGGATAGTCTGTCGGATCATTTCCCAAAGGTCTGCAATCATTTATCAAATAGACCATTATACAAGCCGCAGTTACTCCAATAATTGACACTAATATTGCCTCGAATACTTGAGCCCATTTACATTGGATGAATCTCTTTCGAAAACGATTAATTGCTGTATTTAATGAATTCCACATTGCTCCTAATATTCCACCAGTTACTCCCATCATAACAAATATTGGCACTTCAATGTAATCAAAAGTCAACGGATCGTTAAACTTTCCCAAATTAAACAGTCCCGAGAATGTAAAGTACTTGAGATCGTGGTAAGCTGAGAGGACAACGTTCAATGTAAAAGAACTGATAACAGATGCCACTAAAGTTCGCCATATAAGATTTTGATTCCAAAAACTGGCCGCCTCTTCGAGAGAAAAAAGAACTCCACCGATTGGTGATCCAAAAGCTGCTGCAACACCTGCAGCTGCACCACCAAGTACAAAATCACGTTTCTCATGGTCATCTCGGAATCCTTTGAAAACTTTGAAGTCTTTTACAAATGTTGTGCTTTTTCCTTGAGAGATTCCAGCTGCTACAACTGCTCCAGCATGGATCATTGGTCCTTCCTGTAGAAATGCAATATATACAAATAAAAAAAGGATTTATTTAATCAATATATTAGTGGAACAAACCTTTCCACCAGTTAATCCTCCAACAACCGACGTAACAACACCAATGGCTTTAATTGTCATTGTTTTGATGCGTACGACCCGAGGAATTTTCACACCGTTTAAGTAGCATTTTACTTGAGGAATGCCACTGCCAGCGGTTATAGGTTCAACATACGTAACAAGCGCTGAGCCCAAACCAACAGGAACAATACTCAGCAAAATCCAATACAAATAAGGAATAACAACGTCACCATGAATTACTTCATTTTCAGCGGTGCCATTACCTAACACATGGGCATCGATTGCTAGAATTAAAAAAAAATCTAATTAAAACCTGGCAAAAGAATTATCTACGGAGGTTTATAATAGTGCTGAATGTTAAAAAAAACCTGAAAGCGCTATTAAGAAAGTTGACTTGTTTGAAGGGCAATTCACTGCAAATTTCACCTTGCTGGAGAATGTCTGAAGCACAGTAATGATTCTACGGGACCTACAGTTTTTAGTTTTCATACTGTGGCGAGAGTCCTTAAAGATTTCAATATATATAAATCACCCACTGCTGGGTCGAATGGTATTTCCGCTATTGTTTTAACGAGCAAAACCCTTACCTAAGCGTTTCTATATTTCCTTTTATTCAATTCTCGTTCCGAGTAGTTAAAAAAAATCATTTGCTAAATTTCTTTCCAAACATTAGACTGATTGCATAAACATCCCTTTTTCCCAAGGTCATGTAAGCTCTGATTATCTTGAGGAACTAAAGCTTCTCAATGACTGCCAGTACGGCTTTCATAAAGCTATTAGTGTACTGTTAATTTTATGGTTTATCGCAAAAAACAGTGGTACAAATCTTTATATCGTTTTGGAGAAACTAAGATTATTACACTTGATATTTCATAACCTCTGTTTCTGTTAAGCTGGATTAGAAATGTTGCTTTGACTTTTTCAAGTCTCAAATCCAAAATCTGGTGCACCTCAAGGATCCGTTTCGTCTCCTGCTCTCTTCTTTATCCTTATGAATTATCTCATGTCTGCATTATTTACTTTTCACTGAAGATAATATTCTTAGCTTTCCATATTCGTTTTCAGCCTCACATTCCGATCTCTTTCTTTGGGTTGGCAAACTTACTAACATTATTGAACATTTTTATATAACCACATCACTAACAACTAGTACATATTTTATTCAAAAAAAGAAGTTTATTTCATATTTTATGGTTGTTATAACACGTGTTGGGCATATGTAACGCAGTTAATTATTTTGGGTAGTCAAACAAAATCGTTGACTCAATTTACGCTACTTGAATCGTCTTTCTTTCTTTTCTCAACCTTTTTATTTATTTTAATGGACTATTTTACTCTTCAGCCTAATTTACCCTTGAGCCGTACTGTGAAGTAAAGAGATTTGTTATTTAACCGCACACGCGAATATGGAATACCTTACCACACTCTTTGCCATTCCCTTTCATTGCAATGTTCAAGAATTCAAAACCAATGTACACCGATACCTCCTTACTAACCACTACCTTTGTTACTATGGCTCACACTGTGTTTTTTTTTTGTGTCTTGAGGTATAGAAATCAATATAGAAATTATCAAAATTCAGAAATTGTACTTGTTTTTGAAAGAGTATAGATGCTTCATAGCGTATTTATCCCATTTTTTGTTTTCTAATAAAGGACTTAGGGAATTTCCGTGGGTTGGGTTCGATATCCCGGTTTTTATATTCCCGTTTCTTAAAATCCCGATTTTAAAATCCCGTTTTTTATAATCCTGCTTTTTATAATCCCGATTTTTTATAATCCCGCTTTTTGTAATCCCGTTTCTTATAATCCCGTTTTTTATAATCCCGATTTTGCAATCAAAACTAGTTGTTTAATTTTAAAAAATCGCGCGATTTTTTAAAATTAAACAACTAGTTTTAGTTGCAAAATCGAAATTAGAAAAAAATTAAAACAAATTAAAAAATGAGATATTTTTCTAGATTCATTTTATTGTAACCTTTGACAAATACAACATACCAAAAATAAGAAATATAAAGTAAAATAGTATTCTTTTAAAACAAACTCAAATCAATTAACAAAGTCAAAGATAGCAGTAAAACCGTTATCGAGAGGTAGATTTGCTGTAGGATCAGGATGCATATTTTTTGTGCAAGAGTTAATATTGTAAACAAAAATGAATGTTTATGTACAGTAAAAACAAATTACAAATTACGATATTATAATATTTTAGTCAAGTAATTTAACATAAAAACCTTTGACTCCTATTGTTATTTAGTTTGATGCACGTATTTTGTAAAAAAAAAACGGGATTGTCGGGATTTGACGGGATTTTAAAAAGCGGGATTTTAATTGATCGGGATTTTGAATAAGCGGAATTTTAAAAGACGGGATTTCAAAAAATCGGTATTTTAGAAGACGGGATTATAAAACTTTTTTTTCGGGATTTTTTAAAAACGGGATTTTAAAAAGCGGGATTCCGATACGCTCCCAATTTCCGTAGAACAACGACGATCTGTTGTCATTTATTTTAAAAGTCGCCGCCGCGCCGTAGCCTTTTCCAAATTTTAAATTATAATTGACAGTTTGATTTCATGTTTCGTAAAACTAATTTTGTTAAAAAAATATTTACATGTACATATGTATTCGTCGCAAAAAAACTTGTTGAATGATATTTTTAGTGCGATAGCGCCGATAGGCTACACAATACAAAGTAGGGGCAAAGTTGAAATAAACAATAATAGCGAGCGTATCGGAATCCCGCTTTTTAAAATCCCGTTTTTAAAAAATCCCGAAAAAAAGTTTTAAAATCCCGTCTTCTAAAATACCGATTTTTTGAAATCCCGTCTTTTAAAATCCCGCTTATTCAAAATCCCGATCAATAAGAATCCCGCTTTTTAAAATCCCGTCAAATCCCGACAATCCCGTTTTTTTTTTACAAAATACGTGCATTAAACTAAATAACAATATGAGTCAAAGGTTTTTTGTTAAATTACTTTACTTAAATATAATAATATCGTAATTTGTTTTGTTGTTACTGTACATAAACATTAATTTTTGTTTACATTATTAACTTTTGCACAAACAATATCCTACAGCAAATCTACCTCTCGATAACGGTTTTACCGCTATCGTTGACTTTGTTAATTTATTTATTTATTTATATATTTTACATAAATTAGAGTTAACAATCTCAAATAGACTAATGAAGTATTTATAAACGTACATTGACATCATACTATTTAAATTAACATTAGAATTAACATAAATTTAATTTGATAAAAAATACAAATTTAACATATTTTTAAATGAGTTTCTACTCAAATGAAAATTAAAATCAAAATTATTAGATACATTATTAATCTCCCTAACACTGCGAGTAATAGGTTCATTATACGCGTAATTTACTCTATGAATATTTTCTCGGAATAGGGTACGAATTCTCAGCTCTCGTGAAGGAGCGTACAAATCTAAAAGAGATAACAGAAAAGCACAATCAATATGATATGATAAAATATCATTGATAAAAACTATAGCAAAAATTTTACGGCGGTTTTCTAATGTCTGAATGCCAATAAGCTGACATCTTACATTGTATGAAGGCATTTCAATGTTCCAATCTAGTTTCTTTACTACAAATCTTGTAAACTTTTTTTGAACTTTTTCTATTCTTGTAATATGAACATTGTACTGTGGGTTCCACACAACGCAGCAATATAATATAATATATAATTCTAGGATCGATCTAACATAAGCAAAGTAAAGGGCTCTAAGTGTGTAAGGGTCACTTAAACCAAAGGAATTGCGTGAAATAAAACCCAGCATAGAGTTAGCCTTATTCACCATGAATTCTATATGATGTATAAAGTTAAGCTTGGAATCAAAAATGACTCCAAGATCTTTTTTCACTGAAACCCTTTCAAGAATATGATTTTGAATGCTATAATCGTAAGCGACAGGTAACAAACGACGGGAGAACGAAAAACATTGACATTTAGTTATGTTTAGGGCTAATTAATTTGTTTTGCACAAATTGGTAAGATTGGTGATATCATTTTGGAGAAGCTTACAGTCAGCTATATTTGTTATGCATCTACAAAATTTCAGATCATCCGCAAACATAAGGCGCATTGAGTTTATAAGAACATCAGGAAGGTCATTTATAAAAATAAGGAACAGAATTGGTCCTAAATGACTCCCTTGCGGGACGCCAGAAGTTACTGAAAACGGGTTAGAGATAATAGAATCTATAAAAACATGCTGATTACGTCCAGTTAGATAGGCTGTCAACCATTTATGCATATTTGAGTGAAATCCTATGTACTCTAATTTTTGTAGTAATATTTTATAATTGATTTGAGTTTGTTTTTATGTAAATAATAGATAGATAGATAGATAAGTTCTTTATTTTTTCAATTTTCTTATAAGTACAATATTTCATAATAAAAGATATACAAAGCATGGCTTTATAAGCCGTCTGCCGGAAAATAAACTAATTAAATAAAAAAAAAATACAATATTTGAGTAAAAAGAGAGAATATTTCACAAAATAAGTTTCATAGTTAAAAATATGTAAATAGAAGACAAATTTTTTTTTAAATTATTATTTTCATAATGTGACTTTTAGTTTAGTCAAAACAAAAAAAAAAGAATCATTGAACCATATGGAATAATGTTCATCCTTAAAGTATATTTTAGATTAAAGAAAATTATTGGTAATGGGCTTTTAGTTTAGCTAAAACAGATAATGATTTCTAAGTGAGAAAAAAAAAAAAAAAATAAAATAATAAAATAAAAAAAGAACCGCATATTTCTTAAGTTTTTTTTTTTTTAATTTTAAGGGCTTTTAGTTTGATTAAAACGAAAAAAAAGGAGAAGATACAATAACTTTAACATCTTGTTACAACTCAAAACAAATTTCAAACACTCGTTTCGACATAGCGTATAAGAGGCTTCCAGCCACGATCTCCGTTTAGTACACCGACACATTCCTCTTGGGAAAGAAAACTAGAATAAAAGTAGAGCCTTCGGATTTCCTGTAATATTGGACAAAGTGCTAAAAAATGCAAAACATCTTCGTTTTGACCAAGGTTGCAAAGGGAACACACAGGGTTTAAGTCTGTTCTATGTGGTCTATAATTCAAATCGAGCATTTCCGTTCTGATCTTGAAGATCAAGCTCATTTCCGAAAATATAAACTCTTCTCTAAAATAGTTTCCTTCACCAAGTTTCAGATTAAGTTGTCTGTATATATTCCTGGATGTTGATGCAGTCCCTCTCGCAACACAAAGTCTATACATCGAGTCATCTATAACAGAGATACATTCATATAATGCATTTTTTAATGCTTCCACATTGTCCACTGGCAATGATATTGAAAGGTTATGTGCTACAGCAAGATCATACCAGTTTTTGACCGGACTATATCCACAACTAAAACAAATTTTGAGGAGTCTTTTTTGCAAGTTTTGGTCGGATCGCTTCATAACTATGATCATAAAATCGGCGTTAGCCTTTAAGTTTTTCAAGAAAATTTGAGGTAAGCCTGACTCTAGGTGGATAGCATAATTAGGAGTGTTGATAGATACCCTAAAAATTCGCTTAAAAAAATACCTCTGTATATTTTCCATTTCCTCCAACTGTTCGAAACCATATACTTCATTTCCATAGCAAAAACAAGTATTCACGGTAGCATTGAAAACTTTGAATTTTGAAATTAGATCTACGAGTTTATTTGCGAAGAACTGGGACCACATTGTATTTATTGCAATTTTTGCAGGTGTTGTTTTTTCTTTTATAAAGGTTTGAATGTTAAGATTATATGTCATTGTATAAATGTATACCCAAGATACTTAAATTCATTTACGACCTCAATTATCTCACCATCTAAAGTCCAATTCCGCCCATAGCCAATTGATCTATTTCGAGATCTGAAAACCATTATTTTGGATTTGGTGGTATTTATTTTAAGATCCCATAGATCACAAAACTGTTTTAGCTTGTTAATCTAGAGTAAGCGGACTGTGTGATAAAGTCACTAGATCGTCAGCATAAAGCAAGACTTTAAGAGTAATATCCACGAACTGAACTCCCCCAGGTATACTGTTTTCAACATCGTTCATATACAGTGCAAACATGATAGGGCTTAGAACACATCCTTGAGGGACACCTGCTTCACAACTAAATTCTCTAGATACTTTTCTACCATTCTGAACAGATGCCATCATGTTTTCGAGAAGTTTTTCGTAGACTCTGATAAATTTAGTAGATAGGCCAATTCCTGAGAGCTTATAAAGTAAGGACCTCCTATTAATAGTGTCAAAAGCCACTTTTAAATCAACGAAAAAGGCATATAAGTTCTTTTTTTATCAATAAAACGCCTAGCAGTGGTGCTGAGTACAAAAATTTGATCAATAGCTGAAAGGTTGGCTCGAAAACCAGCTTGAAAGCAACTAATCATATTATTATCTTCTACCCAGGTCGTAAGTCTAGTATAGAGTATTTGTGTAAACACTTTTCTTAATGAGTTAAGCACAGCAATTCCTCTATAGTTCACTGGCAAATCACGGTTTTTAAATAATATTGCTTTACTTTATATTCTTATTTTTTGATATGTTGTATTTGGTTACAATAAACTGAATCTAGAAAAATATCTCATTTTTTAATTTGTTTTAATTTTTTTCTAATTTCGATCTTGCAATCAAAACAGTTGTTTAATTTTAAAAACTCGGGCGATTTTTGAAAATTAAACAACTAGTTTTGATTGCAAAATCGGGATTACAAAAAGCGGGATTTTAAAAAAAATCGGGATTATAAAAAGCAGGATTATAAAAAAGGGTATTTTAAAATCGCGATTTTAAGAAATGGTAATATAAAAACCGGGATATCGAACCCAACCCACAATAATACATACAGACATCTATAACACATATGTACATAAGCTGTGGTAATTCCAAAAAATACATTTTTCCTGTGTATTTCGGATTTCGATTTTCATACAAAATTTAGAACCAATTTCCATTTTTCTAGTCTCTAACTTAAAAAGCATACAAATTTAACACAAGAATTCAAAAGTTTAGCATCATTATTAGCTGATAAGATTTTATTCTAATCATTGTTTAAAATTACCTTTTTTGAGAAATTTGTATTTCCGTGTTGATAGCTCTTCAATAACAATATCAATCGTAGCAGCAATTAGAGCTGTTATCACTCCTATTTGAAGAAATATAAGCCATCTAACAACATCTTTTCGTGGCTCAAAACGTTCAGTGCGTTTTTCTTGCTCTTGTTTGTGCAAAACGTTTTCGCACACATCATAATCGAGACTCTGTAGTAAAACAAAATGGCATTAGTTTTGTTTTTAAGATTTCTAATCTACATTATGTTTTAATGACTCACCTCGTAAATATCTTTAATTTGTGATGCACTTTGTGAAGTGATTGCAAATGTAGGATTTTCAACATCGTGTGGTGGTGACAACAACTGACTTCTGCTACTACTAGTTGCTTGTGCTTGTATTCCTGAAGGTGCGGCAGGTAATGCATCTATATCATCCTGCATATAAGTATTTATTAAAAAGTGTTTTTGTAAGATATAAATAATAGGAAATAACTAACATTTAGCAGGATACTCTCATCCTCATCTCGCGATATAATCGGTTCATCGTCTGAACTTTCGCCAAGGGTTACGTGCTTCTTTTTTGATTTCATTTTATTAAACTAGAACACTTTCGAGAAACATAAGTTTAAGATTCATATGTACAAACTATTTTTAAAGAAATTGATTAGAAGTTTAGTAGGCGTTGCAAAACGCAAGCTAGCTCAGAACTCAAGAACAATTGAAATTATAAATAAAGGGCCACAAAGAACATTCAGATTCAATGAAATCTGCGAATGCAATTACTGCAGTCTGACAGATTGACATTGGTTGAAAAAAAGGGAAACCCCAATTTTGGGTAAAAACTGAAATGTCAAAATGTGTATGGTGACATGTGTCAACGCATCTTAGGGTGTAAGCATAATGTAAAAACTACATTACCATGTTAAGGTTGAGTGCTCATTAGATAATGGGAAGAACATCCGACATTTTCTGTTGGATTTAGAGGCATATGTATTGCAAACAGAAGAGTATGTATAGATCAAGAAAGTTATACATACAGATTTTAGGAATGTATACAAATAAATAAATTAGGTGGCGCAACAGTCCATGAAGAACCAGGGCCTAGTGACTTACAACTCTCAACCATTCCTGTGTGCGAGTAGTGTTGTCAGAGATGGAAGGGACCTACAGTTTATATGCCGAATCCGAACGGCTAATTTGAGAAAGCACTTTTCACGACAAGAATTACTCTTGGAGAATTTGTCAATTCCTCACAAGAGGCAGTACCCGTGAAAAAAGTTAGGTGGCACAGGCAGGGATTTAACCCAAGACCCCTTGCATGACAGTCCAACGCACTAACCATCACGCTACTATTGATGTTGCTCGTAAAATTGTTTGTCTTCACTCATGTTTATAAAACTTAAAGTACATCAGGAGATTACAGAGTGGTACCTAGTGGCTACTGCGACATTAGCTTTTGCAGTTTGCTTTGTACTTAACCTTTCGTCGCCTGGATAAAATACTGTCGTATGTGAAAAATTGAGGTTTTGAGATTTAAATGCAGTTTTGTTATTTGATTTTTTCTCTACAATAAATATATAAATCCGTTTTTCGATATCTGCCTTAGTTTCCAATATAATATTCTTAAAATTTGTCGTATGTGCAAGGTCGCCAACATTTAAGTATTTCTTTGTCGTATGTGTATACAAAATGCTACACTACCACAAAATTAAAACATACGACATTTTTTTCATACAAAATCTGTTCAGTCAACGTTTGCTAAATAATTGTCGTATGTGTCATTCCATGCCCCAAAAAAAAAGACTTATGCGACACGGAAGCTGAAATTCAGATTTATGAAAAACACTTGGAAGAAAAGAGATTCACGAAGGCTGAGCGCGAAAAATACTTGCAAAACCTTTATGAAAGCACCACCGTTTTGATGTATGACCTAGAAAACGTATTTACACTACCAAAAATGTATACATCAAACTTTTTTACTGGTACACTTATCATACCCGGTTCCGTAAAAGTGACATATTGCGTAATCTGGAATGAGACAGTAAGCGGGCGGTCTGGATATGATATCGCCAGCGGATTAAAAATAAGTGTTCCCAAGCAGGGGGTTAAAGGGGGCAGCATGCCCCCCATACTCATCCCAATGTTGCATACACCCAAACTCGCACCTACCATTATTACTATCAAAATAAGACCACTAAAGCAAAAAAAAAGAATTACATTAAAATAGTAGTTGTGGTTATTTTCAATTTTCTGAAAAACTAAAATACATAAAATCATCTAGTTTTCAGTTTCTGATCAAAAACAAATAAGAGCAATAAATTCTGAAATAAAAACAATGGTAGATAATCTGAAAGTATTGAAAAATTAAATTTTAAACCTTTTTTTTTACTCAAATATTGAGTTTAAAATTAAATTTTTCAAAAATTACACATAGTTTTGTCTTGGTTTAAAAACTGGCCAATAGAACAGAATGTTGGCTTTAAAAAATGTATAAAACTTAGTTGTAAGTATTACCGTTATTTTGTTATTATTTTTTTCCATTTTAAATACTATTTTTTTAAATTCCCCTCCCGAATGAACGGGGGAGATAGACCCCTCCTCCCATAGTAAAAAATGCTTGTTTTTAACTGTTCTTAAAAAATCCGTTATAATATCTTGTCGCCTGAGTTATCGTACTCTTGGCTTTTATTTGAAATAATAAATAAAATTGTCTGGTAAAATTAATGTTTTTCCAGCCGCTTTTTATTTTTTTCTTACGAGAAAAGGATTGAAAGACAAATCTAAAAAATATTTCTCTATTTGTCTGAGCTCCAGGGCTCTATTTCATAAAAGTTGACAGGTGACAAATCTGTATTTTATATAATATTGATAGGTGACAAATTTGTCAGAAAAACATAAATACAATTTTGTCATGATAATTTTTTCGTTGTCATATATTGACACATTTGTCGTGATAATTTTGTCATTCTGAGACTTATATATATACTTTCTAACGAATTTGTCCGGACAATTTTATTGTATAATCTTAAAATGTGTTATGATCGAAAAATTATGAAATATGGACCAAAACCTTTGCACTACACGGAAACCGAAATGAGAATCATCATCACTCATGAAACGAAAAGATGTCGGGTATTTTCCTACAGTTCTGTCAAAATTGTTTATGGAACAGTTTTTGACAATTGTAAATTAAAAAATTGTCACCTGTCGCAATTGTCAATGTTTGTGAAATAGGAACCAGATGGTGTGGAAAGCAACTTACCAGTTGTCAAAAGGTTTTATATTGCTTTGATAAAATTCGAAAATGTAGCCAATTATTTGTTGCCTTTTATTAACCCTAAAGAGATTACCTCGCGATGTAAATCAAAGTGTAATAAAGTAATATCTTTTTTCTTATGCTTGTTTGCTTTTGAGGTTCTGAAATTAACCCAAATAAAAACTCGGGTCCAAGATTGTTGGATCCTTAGTGTATCAAAAATCTATTTTTTGGGACTCCATAATTGGAATGTGTTAATAACCGCTATTGTCAGATGAGATATGTTTGATAATTCTTAATGTATAAAGTCGGAACGGAAGTGATAAGTGATTTTTTGAACTTAATTGAATTGTTTTCACCTTTTTCCCTTCCATCGTGCTTATATTCAATAATCGTTTCCTTTCAATAAAAAGACTGGTATGTTAATACATTTGAAAAAAAAAACAAAATATTGTATTTTAAAAATAAGTAACATTTTTAAATTTTAGTAACAAATTATGAAACTGCTCTTAAAATAAAATCTTTTAAATTCACATTTTTGAGACTAATGACTTAAATAGTACCTATGTACATACATATAATGCATATATTTCATAGAAATAAATCTTGACCAGCAAGATAATTATTATTATTGTTATTGTATAATATAACGATCTCTTAAAGTGCTTAAGATTGATAACGAAATCCCGGATTGAGATATTTAAATTTAGCCAAATCCAAGAAAATACGATTAGTTTCAATTTGATTTCGTGTCCTCATTTCGTGTTGTATATCTTGTAAAGAACTTTCAACTCTTTCGAGAACTTGTTCCCAATTAAGATTCGAAGTTTGGAGACTTGCTATAAAAAAAAAACATAAAAAACAATTTTCAGCTACCGTGAGACTGTATGAATTTTAATATTATTTGAACTTACAGCATTCAGAACGCCTGGAGTTAGAAGTTGTAAGGTCCATTGCTTGTTCATCATCCAAAGTAGATGATGATTCTTCTTTGACGATAGTTGAAAAATATACTGGGGTTCTATGAATACCCATATTAGCATTGCTATCACAATGCACTTCTGTTGCTATCAAAATGTGTGGCTCATTTTCAGTTGGCATAGGTGATTGTATCTGCAAACAAAAATAGGTTTAATTGTTTTAAAGGAAAAAAAATATTTATATGTACCTACTGTCTTTGAATAAACTTACATTTCTATATACTTCTTCAGTTGGCTGAGACTCATTTCTGCAACTATAATCAAGTGGACGATCAATATTCTCGTGTTCAGTTAAAGGTAAAGTCTCCTAAAATTAAAGGGTAACAAAATTATAAATACTTACTCGTATGCTTCACAAAATACATATAAATATAAGAATTTAATATTATGAGCTAGACCAGCAACTATAAGACCCTCCTGAGTCAAATGAAATAGTTCAATTTTTCCCTAAGTTTGTAAAGTTAAGCTTATTAATTATCTAAGTTTCTAAACATACATATATAACATGATTAAGAATCGGAAAACCCAAGAAATTTTATTTTGTTTAAATTAAGTCACTAAGTGGAATGAATAGCAAAATAACAAAAACTGAGATTGGCATAAAGTGTGGAGTAAGTCCAAAATTTTCAAGAGTTGATAAAAAAAAATTCAAAAACGACACAACACAACATTATTTTGTCAAAGGTTTTATAAATGATGTTAAAACCTTATAAAGCAATAATTTAAACACTCTGAAAACTTAGACATAAAAGCTTAATCATTGGCAGTTTTTTAAGACTTTTGTTTATTTCCTTAACGTTATTTTGATGTTTTTTATTTGCAGCAATTTGTATATCCCTCAAAATTTGTTTTTATTTGAAAAACTAAAAATTAATAAACCAAAAAAGTAATAGTTTATCTGTTGAAGATGTCTTCAAAAAAGTTCTCAAAACATTACCAATCTCGGAGCCGAGGTTTTGGTGAAACTGTAAACAAATGGATTGTAGGCATGCATTTTAAATCATATAAAATATGATCTTCAATTCCAACTAAGAAAATAGAAAAAAATTATTAGTCATCCAGTTAAAGGTTTTATTTAAACTATTCAAAGTTTAAAGGTTTTTGAAATTATTTGATAAAAGTTGTATGTATAGGTATGTAGGTACTAACAAAACAAATTTCGGGAAGATTAATTTCGGTAACTGCTACTTTTGTATAAATATGCGAAATATATGAAAAAATTGGTTTGCACAAAGTCCACAAACCTGGGAAGTTACAGAATCGAAAATTGTATTTAAAAATAGATTTATTAAAAAAATATGCTTATACTTTAAGGTTTTAATAGTTTAGCTGCAAACAATGCAAAAGATATACTACTAATTATCCCTTTCTGTCTGTTTTGTTTTCCGACTCAAAAAAATAGGCAAAGAGTATGTTTGCCAGGGATGAAAAATCGCCTTTCATGAAATTTTTTATAAATAATATAACAGGTGTATTGAACTGTTCTTTTTGATTTAACATAATAATTTTTAATGTAAAATAGGCAGAGTTCACAGACATAAAGAGTCTTTTCAATTAATTAAGTTAATATAGTTTTAATTTTATGGAAACATACATACATATATCAAAGAGTAAAAATTATAAAATAACATATTTCAAAAAATATGTATTTTATCCTTTTTAAGTGCCAGTGCAAAATTGTATTAATTTAAAAAAAAATAATAAAATTAAAGTTAAACGCATACCTATATGCATGTATGTATATCAAAAAAGTACAATTGTACAGGCTTTGTCAACCATGGTTTGTATATAGATCTTCTTATATAGATTTGGGAAGGAACTTTTTACATAAGAATAACTACATATAGATGGTATGTATGTATGTATAAAGTACACAAAAACGAACATGAATATTCATATGTAGGGAGGTATATGTATATGACACTATACTTATAATGTATGAAATTGATTTTGTGTTTAAGTACGTACATTTATAAGCGTATCTCCAGATCCGGAACTCTCCTTTTTTATGCGACCTCTAATAACAAGCTTTTTTGCATTCAACAAGCGTTCACGACGTTCCAGCAATGATCCTACTTTCATCTCATGTAATTTTCCCAAAAGCTCTGGATGTCTTCTCTGTTAAATTAAATTTAAAAAAACATGGGAAATTAGATACCTACTTTTAAAACATTTTTACCGATTTAAATTTCAAATATAATCCGGATTAAGTCAAAACTTACTTTAATATGCATGTGAAAATTTCCTGTAGAACGAACACTACCCCGATAGACCCGATCTGCTGGACAACTTGAACATCTGACCGTAACATTATCTCCGTGTTGGGTTAGAATTTTATAAAGCTCTCCATTTAAGATATAGGGAATGCTAGGATCTTTTAGGGATTTGACTCTTGTCGAAATGGATGATGACATTTTCGAGTTTTTAATTTTTTAATTTGAGGAACAATTTTGGTAAACGAAATGGGCAATATATGTATATATTTATTAATAAGTAGTTTATTATGAATAAGTTAGTTGAACTATGTTCCTCTCACTATGATTAGTTAGGTGCAACTGCCAAAAATCGAATGCGTAAATTACGAAGGTCGATGAACAATCTGCAACAAATGATATCATGGTTGCCATTGTCTAATAACTTTTTCTCAGAATTTAAAAAAATCTATGTTAAAACTTATGTGAAAGAGTATTTTATATACTTTTACTTTTTTTGGCATACAAATATTTAGTATCTACTTTGTTCAAAAAAAATTGAACAGGATAGTCCCAAGCCCTGGTAGCTCTAGCTCTAGTTTTTTCTAAAAGGCCATTTTGATTTCTAAAGCTTTGAAACGTTGGAAGTTAGTTGTTATTTGTGTTGGTTGAAACTCTTAATAAAATATTGTTAAAAAACATAAAATTGAAAATGTGTTTTGTGTTTAGTCAAATTCAATCAATATAAAATGCAGGGTGATTAGTATAAGGTGTATTAAAGTTCTGGAACGAGCAGGGTGCCGTTAAATAAAGCCAAGGCAAATAAGTCCAAGTTTTAGACAAACCGAAAAAAGGGAACATTATTTGGAGAAATAAGGCCAACTTGTTTTCGCATTGATTATAAAATTTGAGGCATGTTAGTAAGAGCATTCTCCCCCTTGCTTGGATACACTATAATATTTGGGGTAGGTGCGAGGTTATTGAAAGTGAAATAAAACCAAATTGGCTTTATTTAACCTTGTTTAGGTGTAATAAGACAAATGTTAATTGAGGCCGATTCTCGAAAGTTCGCCCTATATTACTTGACTCTTATTCTTGGCATCAGACAAGAAATAAATCGTTAGGAGGGGGTCTATTTTTCGCCGTTTAGGTGGGAGGTGCCTTTTTTTAAGCAATTGAATTTAAACAAACAAACTAACACATAATAAAAAATAATGGTAACACATAAAGATTCATGCTATTTGGCTATCAAAAGCCAAAACCGATTTTTTACCTTAATTTTGTTTAAGTGAATCGTTTTTGATTTGCTGTTTTCGAACTTATTTTTTTCAAAATTTTATGTAATATAGTAAATAAAGGATCATTTTTGTTTTCAAAATTCAATGTTCTTATTAATTTTTAATAAATATTTTAGTTTTGAGAAATTAAAAAACAAATATAAAATTTTTCCAAAAAAAAAAAACAGAGTTTTTGGTTCTCCCGAGTTCAATCTGCTCAGGTCAATTATTAAATCCGCGAATTATCTCTTTTTTATTTTTTATTGCAAACCAAATAAAAACAAATTAGCTGCATTTACTAGTAAGTTAGTATAGTTAAATTTACAAGTCATCTACAGTGTTTACATATTTAAAAAAATCAACTTTATCTATGGAGTCTCTACTGAATTCGATTCTCTGAAAATTCTTACGCCAAATTTACTAAGTAGGTACTTTTATTTTGAACCAAGTTTTAGAACAAGAATGATGCCAAATCTTTAAGCTTATCCGTGATTTTTTTTTTGAGGAACCTTAATATCTTTATTTTCTATTGATTTGTTCCCCCTACCAAAAACTCCAAAACAACCCCTTCCAAAAAGGTAAAGTGGCAACCATACTTATTTTGGTTTTTGACGCTTTTAAAGTTTTTACAGTTGCGCTAGATGAAAAATATAGCTACACAAATCGTATTATTCTATTATTTTTCCTTATGTTGTCTTCCTTCGTTGTTATTAGGGTCTATCTATCACTATTGACCGTTTATCTCTCTTCCAATTTCAATGCACTTGTTGCTCTCTTTGCAGTAGAAGTTCTTCTTCTGTTGTATTTTAGGGACTAGGGAAGTAGGGATAATAAGTTAGGTGAGAGTATGGTTTTCGGAACTATAAAAAGTATATTTTTCAAGGTTTAAGCTTTAACCGTTATTATTTTAAAGAACAACAAAATAAGAAGAAGATAAGAATAAATATGGGTAATATGATTGGACAGTTAAGGCTTGCAGAAAGAAAGATCGGGTTGCTTAGTGAATTAACTACATGTAGGTATGTATTTTTGTAAATACGAAAGTACCTATACATTATATAGGTATACCTACGACTACACTTGTTATAGGTTGATACATCGCGGGGATAAACTAAAGTTGTAAATAAGCAAGTGAGCTAGTTTTTTATAGACGAATGATGTACATAAGTTTTTTTGTAACATTAGGTTTGGTGTTTATTTACCTAAACGCTTGGCCTATCTAACGGTTCCTTGTATCTATGTATATAATATATCGTTAAGAAAATATAGACTAATTATAAGGTAGGTACATTATGAATTACCATATTTATATTATTTGTTTTATCAATATACCTACATTATGTACATATGTACATACATACATACCTAATTATCTTGGGTATTTGTAAAGTTGGGAAACCTATGTAGGTACCTACAGAAAGATAGGTAGCTTTGTAACTGTTTATTAATCTTCAACTGTACCTTATAATGATTATAATGATGAATACCTATGTAGAACGTAATTAAACGTAACTAAATGTCACTGAAAGTTGTCAACTTTTTATATGTTAAACGCACTTATTGTAATAAAAATAGCTTATATTTTCTTTGTAATCGATAACATTGGTGAAAAAGGTTTTATATTTGCCCAAAATTTATACTTTTCCTAAGGTTTTGAAAATCACAGTTTGAATTCGATTTCAAAATCAATCTATCGTATCAGATTTTTGACATGTACATACCTATAACCTTTAAAATTCTAAATAAATCTTAAACTATACGCTTTTTAAAGCTATGTTAATTTATGAAGTACCTAGTGATTAGTTTTAAATCTATAATTATACAATATGATCAATATTCAGTTTAAAAATTCAAAGTCATCTGTCCCACATAAACCTTAAAGGAACACTGAAGCATTTATGCCGTTTTAACAGATGCGTAGCGGTATTAAAATAATCTACACCAAGTTTTTGAAATATTTGAAAAATAAATAGGCTGGGATGCGACCCACACTGATGATAACTTCCCATCCCGTCACCGTCTGTCGATTTGTCTTGCTAAAGACTTTAACAAAATAACAATATTTTGTGTGAGATGAAATAATTTGAAGCCAATATCTTTCTTTGTTCTCCTAATACTTGAGTCAAAAACCATTTCTTATTAGTTTTTTGTTGTTTTTGTAGGTTTTCGTGTTTTTTTTTTAAACGGTTTTCAGTTGAATTTTTCTAAAAGATTAACTAAAAATTACCAACAATATTTTGCATAATTTGACTTCAAAATATATTTTTGTTAACGAGATCTTTAGTCAAAAACCAGTTTTAACCAATTTTAGTAGCATTTTTTTAAAGTTTTTATTTCTTATATAAATAAATACAGATTGGATTTTTCTTATACCATTTTTAACGCTAAAAACAAAATTCAGCACAGTTAAAAATATACATATAAAGTATGTTGAAATCGATTCCAAAATTGGAGTTCGGATCAGCACCGAAAATTAACTATTAAAATTTATTTTTCAAAACCATGTTTTTCTTTTACATTTTTAAAAAGGTATATTCAAAAAACATGACCAAATAGGGATTATATGTATAAGGTGAGATTCCAATTTAGGACTACCAAATCATTTGAAAAGATATTGTGTGGTTTGTTTGCCAAAAAAAGTCTAATTTTGTTGTGATTATCGAGATCCAACCACCTATGTACGTGCAATGTACATATGTATATAGGAGCCTAATTAATAATTTTAATTTAAATACCGAAGATCTCTTGTGTCGTTATGATGGTAAACATTTTTTCAAAAAAAAAAGAAAATTAATCCCAATTCCGATGTTTAAATTTGTGATTAAACAGTCTTCGTCACAAGTTTTGAACCATAAGCAGAAATTATGTATTTCAAAAAAGAGGTCTCATTTTAAATACATACCACTATTTGGGCAGCTGTCACTTGATTTATGCGCAGTTTGGTTTGCAATTTTATAAATAAATGAATAGACTCACTCCTAAACAATGTTTAAAAATTGTGCAAATGTATTACTAAATTAATGGTTTGCTTTTCGAGACGCGTCGAAACATTCAATTTACTGAGGGAAACTGTTGGTGAACGTATTGTTTAGCGACCTTTACATACATATGTATATCCGCAATTGTGCACATTAGTCATTAATGTTCTTCAAAGATGTCAACCTATCGGCAAACGTAAATAAAATACTATAAGTTGTATGTATATACAGAGACGTCTAGTGGGAAACAGCTGTCAGTGTCAAAATAATTATGATTTAAAAAGAAACCACTAGATGGCTTATCATGTACATGAACAATAAACCAATTAAAATTTAGAAGGTAGATAGACTTATTTATTATACACAAAAAATAAATAAAATAATCTCAGGCTAGGCGTAACTTTCACACTTTTGTCATCTTGAATTTTAGCGCCCCTTCAGGTGCATACATAAAGGTAACGGCATATTCCAAGGGCTTATGATTAAATTCTAACTTGTAGTTTCTTATTAACTGAAAAAAGAGTAAAACAAAACCATTAAGAAAAAACAAATGCTTTATCTTTGAATAGATACTTACTTTGGATAGTAAAATTTGCATTTCCAAATCGGCAAATCTCCGTCCAAGGCACATACGAGCACCATATCCATATGGCAGAGAAGCAAACGGATGTAGTTTCCCTTCGCCTTGATTTGACTTTAACCAACGTTCAGGTTTAAAAGTTCCCGCATCAGTAACATATTCTTCCATGTTTCCTGTTACAATTGTAGGGAATACAGCTTGAACCTAAAATGCCACCAATCAATATTAAAATCAAATGTTTTGAATATAAGCATTTGAGTTATATTTTACCCCTTTTGGAATTTGGTAGCCACATATCACAGTGTCTTCCTGTAACGTCCTTCCATTACCAATAACTGTACTGTAAACTCTAAAAACTTCTCGTATAAAAGCTTTCAAATAATGCATTTGGTCTAAAAGTTGTATTGTTAGGGGTGTATCGGGATTTGGCAGCACTCTTCTGAGTTCTTCACGAACTTTTTCTTGTTCTTCTGGTCTAGTGGCCAATTGGTATAACATCGAACAAACTGCCATGGATATCTTCAACAATTGTCAAAAAAGTCAGTTCTCACTTCAAACAAAATTAAATAATTTAGAAGCCTTACCGTGTCAATTCCAACAAGAATAAGATCCAACGCCATAATTGTTGCTATTTTGTCGTCTTTTTCAGTGAGAATAACCTTTTCCAAAAGTGATGGTTCTCCAGTTTGAGTATACCCCTCTGATTTCATTCGGTCTGTGGCACTTTTAATATATTTCATACAAACTCTACAAAAATGCAATCAAAACTTGGTTTTATCTTCAAAATCTATAAAGTTAAAATGTCAACTCACTCAACAAAGAAATTCATGTTATTGACGTAGCGCGTCCATAACGGTGTTGGAAAATATCTCCAATATGGCGCTTTTAATTCGAGGGTTGCAACATTACGTAGAGCATATTTGGCGGCATTGATGATTTGTTGTGGTTCTGAATCTTCAGGGAGGTTTGGTTCTAAGCAGCCTAAACGAGCATCAAGAGCAACACGTCCAATACCTAAAATAGAAATTCAAGACATTTTATTTATGATGCTCTTATAAAACTTATAATCTTACATTCTAAAGACCATTTATGTATTTCATTATCAAAATCATCAGGCAGTTCGGAATTTGCATCCAACAAAGTTTCACATCTTTCTAGAAAATCATTGGTTACTTCTTCTAATGGACCTAAATATCGACGTACTGTCGATAGTTGAAGAACGGGTTTTTGAACTCGCGATCGAAATTGTCGCCAAGCTTCTCCATGGCTGAAATGAAAATATTTGTAATGCAAGTTTTTAGAGTGGTGATTGGTGAATATGAAAAAGCTTACACTCCAACAACTCCACCAAGATCTCCAAAAAAATCTTTTCGCACAACACTTTTGTACTTTACTAGACTAGGCATTGAGGGACGGAATGGTGTTGGACCTTCATTTCTGTAGCACTGGAAATAAAATGATAAATGATAATATTTCAATGTTTGATATTGTCATTCATATATTTTTTCGGTTTGAGGATAAAGCTTATTCTATGTTAACTCAACAGTTTCTATGAAATAAAATTGGATTAACGAAACATTCGAATAACTTAGTACAGGCGTACATTGTCTATTTTGTATTATTACAATATTGTCAGACCTGTCAATGAATTGACAATAGGCACGGCTTTGGCATATTGTGGCATTTGTGAACACAGTCGGAGTCGCGGAGAACAAAGAAGAATCGAAACAGTACTACATCGTATTTTGAAATCTTAACTTTGCAAGAAAATTTTCCTGTGCTCAGAATTTTGAAGACCTTGTAATTTTTCTCTAAGACAACGTAAAAGATAAAGTCGATAATTTAAGTACACACTATCCTAAAAATCTTGCAATACTGTCAGATTCAAATGTCTTCAAATCGTGTAAACTTACAATTTTCTGACAATATTGGCAGAAAAGTCATTGTTATCTGTCAATTACCAATAACTTCTTCATTTTTATGTATAATACATTTTTTAAGCGGACGATAATTCAAATCAGCTAACCATCTTTTGACAATATTTTCAGAAAATTGTAAATTTACACGATTTTAAGACGTTTGGATCTGACAGTATTGCAGGATAGCAGAATAGTGGGTACTTAGCTTATCGACTTTATCTTCTAAGTGATAAATTACAAGGTCTTCAAAATTCTAATCACAGGGAAATTTTCTTGCAAAATTAAGATTTCAAAATGTTTCAATTCTTCTTTGTCCCTCCTATTTCGACTGTGTTCATGAATGTCACAATTTGTGTTGTGAATTTTAACAATTTTAATGCATTGTTAAAGCGTGCACCGTTCAATTTTCAGCAATGGCGTAGTTTCTATTTGTCAATTGTCAAAGGATGACAACTTCAAAAGTGACAGCCGCCCAAATAACGGGCTTTTCTAATGATACTTTAATTTAAAAATTATTTTTATTAAATTTATAATTAAAAAAAAAAAAACAATTTATATTTAAATTACTGCGAATATTTTTGTCGGTGTATATAGGAGCCAGTAATTAAATAGCAAGCAATTTAACTTCCTATATTTGTATACATATGTATGTATGTATGTATGTATGTATATGTAAATTAAAACATTATTTATTCACTTGCATTCCATAAATAAAATTATTCAGCTTGAAAAGAGGAAAATATTAAGTGCGTAGCTTAACTGTATATAATACAATATAAAAATAAATATATCTTGAAGCCATGCAGCCAACTCATCTGAAGAACATGTTTTGCATGATAATATCTCCTATAATATAAATAAATAGTAATACTTTATTGTTGGAATTTAAAACAATTTAAGTTCCAGCTGTAACTTGAGCTCTTTCCGAAACAAAAATACACGAACAAAATAAGCAATTTAAAAAAAAAACAAGATTTGTAAAGCTGTGGTTTGTACATCTGGGCCAACTGAAATATTGCAAAAATTGCATGGTAAATCTGATGAACTACACGTCGGATTTCAAGAATTGTTTTCTGTTTTCTTGGTTTATATAAATTTCATCTTAAATCTACCATTCTTAGGGAAAGTTAACGCATTTGCTTATGATATAGCAATTGGATATAATTCACTTAGTCCATTAAATTTGGTTTCGGATATAAACCTTGATGTACACTTATTAAGGCTATGGTTTGCGGACCATAAACTTTTAGTCAGTAACAAAACCAAACTTATGATGTTCAGCAATGACTTCATGGACTAAATGACATTAAATTCTTGTTCCATGCTCCGTCTTGTTCTAGTTTTAAACTCTTCAATAGCAAATGTCTAGTATCTCATTTAATTAATAGTTTCAATTCTGAAGTAAACTGCTGCAGTACATGCTTCAATATAGAAATAGTGAAAGATTTTAAGTATTTAGGTGTCAAAATTGACCAACATTTAAAATGGTCGAAGCACATTACGGATTTAAAGCAATGTCTTCTTTCAACCGTAAGATGCTTTTATCGGTTAAAAAAATATTGTTCATTCTCCACGTTAAAAAAAGGTTTACTATGGTATTTTCCACTCGAACTTACAATATGGTATCAGTTGTTGGGGAGGTGCATACTTAAACAAAATCCAACAATTAACAGTTCTTCAAAAATGTGTCCTAAGAAAAATATGCAACGCTGCCCGCCTCGCTCACTCTGCAGATTTATTAAGACAAACAGGTATTCTACCAGTAAGACACTTGTTTTATTTTAAGGTTTTGAAGATATTTTTTATGAGGAGTGGTTATTTGGAAAGCCCTATAAGTAATACATATAACATGAGAAATTCTAACTCGGTACGATTAAACATTTTTCGAACTACACTTTTTAGGAATTCTTACACTATCGTCTCTCGCAAATTATACAACAGTCTTCTTATAACATTGAATCTTTGTTAAACTACGTTATTTGATAATATTTGTTCTCTTTATTTATTCGCGTATATAATTATTAAAATATTGTTTATACAGTTCAAATCAATCATAGTTGATACAATTCATAAGAAACTTTTTTCTCTGTTTCTGTTCCTTTATATTACGTTATTTATAATATGTCCACCCCACAATATACAAATTTGTAAATGTGGCATTAATTCAATTTTAACTTAAAATTCAATTGCTACAACCTATTCTCTCTAATTAATTGTACAAAATACATATATTATTATATTAGAAATAAGATATCTAAAAATTGTTAGGAGAATATGATATTAATAAATAATAAATAATAATAATTTATTTAATGAGATCTCAATTATGCTTCTTATAGGGTAAAGTGGGGTAATTTTATTTTTTATATTTGGTGTATGCTAAACATTGAATACCTCTTTTTGATTAGATATTGAATATTGAAAGCTTAAAATTGTGTTCATAAATTTTTAAAACTTAAACAAGATCTTAAATGCTTAGATGCAATAATGTTATTTCTTTAAGATCCATCGTAGTTTTGTAAGCTCAAAAGGAAAGAACAGGCCCCAGTTTGGCAATTCATTCACTATTTTTTTAGATTTCATTTTTATTTATTATTATTACCTTTTCAATTTCATCAACATCATAGATAAACAGTAAGTCCGGTCTTCCTATTAATCCACTGAATCGTACTATACGTCCATATCTCTCATGAAGAAGAGAGGAAATTTTCGCTACATCTGAAATAGTATATTGTCCAATTATTGGCATCATTCTGAAAACAAAAATTAAAGAGGGAAAAATGTTTTTAAATTAAATAGTAATTTAAGATTAAAAAAAATAGTAAACTCAAATCTTGCAAAGACTTTAATTTAAACTAACTTAAATCTTAGGATACAAAGACTTTAATTTTTAAAGTTATGGAACTTTCAGTTGGCCACACTGTTTTAATTGACAGTCATTTTGCCAGCTGTCAAGTGATTTATTTTTTAAGTATGATTTGACATTTCAACATGAAAAGACTGATGTCTGAATTGAAGCGTTGTTGATTTCAACCTTCATAACAAAATTTTGTTTTGGATTGGTGACCGCTATAGAGCCATGCAGATTATTGACTTTTTCCTTCATCAATTGAACAACAATGATGTGCAGGAGCTGTGTTTTCAACAAGATGTCACAATATGTCATACAGCTCGTGACATAATTGGTTTATTAAAGTGTTGAGCTAAGAAACAGAACGCCACCCACCAACTAGTCTTCAATTTGTTTGTTTTTATAAAGTTATATAATTGTAAATGTCAAATTCAAATTCTGCTTATCATGTTTCATTTTTATTGTTGTACCATTATGCCTATTTTGTGACAATAATGTCAAGGAAAATAAATCATTCTTTTTTATAACGTTGGAAAGAAAACATCGTCTTTTATTTTCAAATTATCGGCGAAACAAAAGTAATCGTTTTTTTCACGTTAAGGGCCCGTGAATCGGCCACTGATAGTTCGATTTAACACCGCCGATTTACTGTTTTCGGTGTGGATATGTCAATTCACTAGTCTACGTCGATAAGACCAAAAAGATTGACCACTCGGTTGACAACATTCGGTGATTTAATGCCAATATACGGTCACAAATGTTGAAAATAGTAATCCAAAATTTGACTTTAAGATTAGACTACGTTCGAGCCAGCCGTGACAGTCGTATGCCAGATATTATATATGTATTAATTATAATGCCACAAGATCATCTTCAAAGTTCTATACCACTAAAAAACAATCTTTGCAAATTACTGGATCCTAAATAATAATAGTTGCGTTTTATTATAACCATGATCAAATCCAGATCACATTAGGAAAATAAAACAGCTCGTATCATCATATTTTTGTAAAGAAAAGTGATACTCATGCATTTTGTCAAATATAAAGTTTTTGCACTTATTCAATTTGATTTCATGAAATAATGTTTTGTATTGTTAAAAGTTTTCATTATTTTATGGAATGGATACACAATTAATACAAATTAAAAAGCTTTTCGTTATGTAATTATATTAAATTCCCAGCTAAATAAAAATGGTAATATGGAAACATTGTTTTTATTGAAAGTGATCAACTTTAAAAGACCAAATGTCACCTGGTGTGAAGTAGACAAACTAATTTTTGTATCACAAACATAGATCCAAGCATAACCATAACTCCGAATTTCGCTTTGTTGTTGTTACGCAAATAAATAGATGATCTGATATGGATCACGGGAAAAATAAAACACTGCTATAAGCTTGGAAAAAATAAAAGCAATACATTTAACTACAAATGATAAATAAATTAATTGCTCATATGATGTTAACTTTTCATAGAATTGTAAAAACTTTTCTATATGTTGACGAGAAATTTCACACTTATTAGCTAAATAAATTGACTGTCAGTCGTTAAAAGCAATTGCATGCCTATTTGCACCTCAATTCCGTATTGAAATAATACCTTGTAGCATTTTAATAATATCCACATGACTAAAAAAGACAATCAAAATTTATAAATATTTCTTAATTTTTGATATTTCATAAAATACGTCACGCTGAAATCAGCTTTTTCTGACCCCCTCCCCCCCATTGTCACGCTGTATCACGCTTTCTGTGACCCCCCCTAGAAATATTTCGTCACAAAAACGAACCCCCCCCCCTCTGAATATGATAAATTTCAAATGATACTACACAAATTTTGAGAATTTAAATACAAAATAAAAAGAATTTTAATAAAAAGTATTAAATTGAGAAATATGAAAAAAGCTTCCGCATTAGTTCACTACTAAATGAAGAATGAAAGAATAATATAAATACATGAGAAACAGATGTTCAAATGGTAGACATGTGCATTCAAGAGGACACAAGCGTCCACAGGTTTTTCTCAAAACCAACCTCTGTCTATCAACTCCTACTCTCACCTCCCCGTGGTGAACATCGGGTGCCTAGTACCTCAACTGGAGATTGGGTTCCAACCCCAGTGGAAAGTTGTTGGGGGCAGCAAACGAGAGAGGGGGGGAGAGGTGCGTCCACTAAGGCACCTCTCCTTATCCAGACGGCAGCGGAGGAATTCCCGAGATGGAATCAACGGTGGCGTCTACAGTTCCAGTAAGGCTGAACTACTTAGTGAACACCTTATAGGGCTTCTACGACTTATTCGGACCCCAGGCCTATAAGGAGCGGTTTATCCGGCTCCCCGTCTTTGGAGTTATACTAAGGATCTGGCCCTCCAGGTTGAGGGTTGTGCCGTCAGGGTGACTTCCTGACCACTTAAAAATCTTATAGTTGCGAAGCACCAACAAGCCTCGGATACGGACGGATTTACTGCTGACAACCAACGCAAACGAATTAAGGACAACGAACTTCGGATATGCACGTGGAATGTTAGGTCCCTTAACAGACCACGTGCAGCCGAAGAATTAGCGGAGGCCCTAGACTGCTATAAAGCAGACATCACCGCCATCCAGGAAATACGATGGGATGGGCCGGGCAAAAAGAGGATGAAAAACTGCGATATCTACTATGGTGACTGCTACCGAGAAAACCAACAGCGCTTATTTGGATGCGGCTTCGTCATTGGAGCCAGACTTAGGCAACAAGTCTTAAGCTATAGGTGCATCAACGAGCGCCTTATGACCATCCGCATCAAGGCTAAATTCGGCAACATTAGCCTGATATGCGCGCACGCCCCCACAGATGAGAAGGATGACAACACCAAAGATATGTTCTTCGAGCTCTTAGACAAAACATACGAGCAGTGTCCTAGCTACGATATTAAAATTGTCCTGGGCGATTTTAATGCCAAGCTAGGAAGAGAAGGCATCTTTGGTGGAATAATCGGGAAAAACAGCCTGCACGACAACACTTCCGACAACGGATTCAGGCTCATAGATTTTGCTGCGGGGCGAAACGTCATGGTAGCCAGTACGCGTTTTCCACACCTCAACATCCACAAAGGAACTTGGAGATCTCCAGATCAATCTACCGTCAACCAGATTGACCATATTGCGATCGACGCCAGACACGCTTCCAGCATCATGGATGTCCGAACTTTCCGAGGAGCTAACATCGACTCGGACCATTACCTTGTTGTAGCCAAGGTAGCACTTCGGGTTTCCAGGCCCAAGGCAAAACAGGGAGATGTTGGGAGAAGGTACAACGTCGAACGGCTACAATCGCAAGAGATCGCCAAATCCTTCTCCGACCGAGTTACAAGTAACCTCTCTCGAAGTTCTGTGCCGCCAACACAATGTATAGAAAACCAGTGGCAACATTGCCAAGACGCAATCAGAGAAGCCGCCTCTGACGTGCTAGGTTTCAAGCGACCACCAACAAGGAACCCCTGGTTTGATGAGGAATGTCGGCAGGCAAATGCAGCCAAACAACAGGCACGGAAGGCGGCGCTGCATAAAAGGACGAGAGCTGCTCATGAGCTCTATGAGCAGAAGAGGCGAGAGGAACACCGACTTCTCAGAAGGAAAAAGAGAGAGCACGAGAAGCGTGCGGTCGAAGAAATGTTGAGAGGTTTAAAAGCAGAAATGAAGTTCGAAAGTTTTATGAACAGGTGAAACGAAATTCACAAGTACATAAACCTAGAACCGAAGGCTGCAAAGACGAAAGTGGAAACATCATAGTGGAACCGCAGTCAATGCTGAGGATATGGAAGGACCACTTCTGCAGACTGTATAACGGCGACGACGAACCGAATTCCGCTGTCAGGCAGGATGATCCATTCAACATAGACGACGAAAGCCAACAATCCCGTCCTCCCGACTTAGACGAAGTAAAGATTGCTATATCTAAGCTGAAGTCTAACAAAGCCGCTGGAGCGGATGGCTTGAATGCCGAGCTCTTTAAAGCAGCTGGAGATAAGTTGGTTAGGAGCATGCACCAAGTTATCTGTAAGATATGGTCGGAAGAAAGCATGCCCGATGAATGGAACCTCAGTATTGTTTGCCCGATCCTGAAAAAAGGAGACCCTCTAAACTGCACCAATTATAGAGGAATCAGTCTACTTAACATCGCTTATAAAATCTTCTCTGCCGTAATATGTGAACGTCTAAAGCCCATCGTCAACAACCTGATAGGTCCTTATCAGTGTGGTTTTAGACCAGGAAAGTCCACAGTCGATCAAATATTCACATTACGGCAGATCCTGGAAAAAACCCAAGAACACCAAATCGACACCCACCATCTTTTCATCGATTTCAAGGCCGCATATGACAGTATCTACAGGGACGAACTGTATAGAGCCATGTCTAGTTTTGGCATCCCTGCCAAACTCGTCCGTTTGTGCAGGATGACCATGGAGAATTCACGCTGCTCCATAAAGGTTGGAAACAACTTAACTGAACCTTTCGATGTCAAAAAAGGTTTTAGACAAGGTGATGCGCTGTCATGTGATTTTTTTAACATCGTACTTGAAAGAATAGTGCAAAGCTCACACGTCAACACCAGAGGCACTATCTTTCAAAAGTCTGTCCAATTACTAGCATATGCTGATGACATTGACATAATCGGAAGAACTCAGCGTGATGTCAATGGGGCTTTTGTGAGTATTGAGGCAGAGGCGGCAAAAATGGGTTTAACGGTTAATGAGGGCAAAACAAAGTACATGCTGTCATCAAGAAAGGACCTACAACACCGACGTCTTCGTCAAAACGTCACCATCGACAGACGTAACTTTGAGGTAGTCAAGGACTTCGTCTACCTAGGCTCCGCTGTAAACGCAGAAAACAACACCAGCGCTGAGATCAAACGAAGAATAACTCTTGCTAACCGCTGTTTCTTTGGGTTAAGAAAGCAATTGAGTGGAAAAATTCTCTCTCGAAGGACCAAAGTGTCGCTATATAAGACCCTTATCATCCCCGTCCTGCTATACGGTGCAGAAGCATGGACTTTGACAAAAGCGGATGAAAGCACCTTGGGTCGTTTCGAGAGAAAGATTCTTCGTGTGATCTACGGTCCCGTATGCATCGAAGGGGAGTGGAGGAGAAGATGGAACGACGAGCTGTACGGGCTGTACAGCGACGTAGACTTAGCAAGAAGGGTAAAAGTCCAACGACTAAGATGGCTAGGTCACGTAGAGCGCATGGAAACCAATGCTCCGGCCTGGAAAGTCTTCGAATTCACACCCACAGGACAGCGCAGTAGAGGAAGACCGCGAATCAGGTGGCGCGCACAAGTGGAAGGTGACCTCACCCAACTCGGAGCGCGAAACTGGAGACATCTAGCTAGGGACCGAGCTAGATGGAGAAGTTTGTTGGGTGAGGCCCTAGTTCACACAGGACTGTAGCGCCACCTTAAGTAAGTAAGTAAGAGAAACAGAATTTTCATTAATTGTTACTGAGTCGAGAGCGCAGGGTGCCAGGAAACGTTACTCTTTTAAGTATTGGAAAAACAAAGAAACCAATTGTGACGGATCGCAACGCCGCTAGAGCAAAGTCAAAAGACTAAACCCGCACCACAGAGCCAGCGCTCATGTCGAAAAATAAACAAAAGTAAACATATCAAGTTACAATTTATTGTAATAAAAGTATATACTATGTACGTTTGAAATTCTATATATTTACTAAATACGAAATAAATGTCTTTCTATCATGATGAAAATTTAAAAAGAAAAATAGGCAAAATAAATACTAATTGAAAATGTTTTAATGAATGGCGAACGTCACGTTACCATAGACCCCCCGTCCGCCCTTGTCACACTCAGCAAGTGAAATCAGCTGGAATTTTATGTATAAACCGTTATTCAATGTGGGAGCTTATCACTTTTTGTGTTTTCTTATCACTTTCAAGTTTGAATAACTTCTATTTCTCCTATTTTTCCCTCATAAAAGACACATTTTTATTTAGGTAATTTCATTACCTATTCGGGTATATAGATCTTTTTTTGCTAAAATATGCTAAAATGTCGAAAATTACGCTTTCTTTCAACAGAGAAATTTCGTTTTTATATAATTTTAGAGCCAAGTTTAATTTATTAAACGTCGTGATTTATTTAATGTTTGGCGTGACTTGAAGAAGGTAGGGGATGCTACCAAGTATAAAGAAACGTTGAACGCCTTTATTGAAATCTACAACTTGGAACAATCTAATGATATAGAAAAAAATATCAACAGCCCGTAAAAGTCGTTTTTAAAAAGATGGCACAAGGCTTCAAGAAATGACTGTTATTTCTTAACTAAGAATGAAGATTGGCTAAACGCCACTGAAGATTTCAGGCCTAAAAATAATGATCCATATTCCAGTAGAATTCAACAAGGTAGCTTTCTTGAAAGTTCATCCCGGACAAAAAGGGGACGCATTGCATGAATTGCTTCAATTGATCCGGATATAGCTTCTATTTTACAAAATTGTAAGGCAACACATAAAAAAACACTTAACGTCAGTGATGCTCTGGCAATACTGGTTGAAGCTAAGCTTTCCAAAAAGCAGTACCAAATCATTCGAAGTGTCGTCAACAAAAGGACGGATGTGGATGTATTCCTATAGTATGGAAAGGTGCTTAAGGCAAAAAAGGAATGTTATCCGGATCCGAAGGAAATGAAAATATGCGATTCATCAGCTGAAATTTCTCTTCAAGGTCTTTTAGACCACACTGCAAAACGGATTGTTGAATCGCTTGGAGAGGGCAATGGTAATCTTGAAGGAAGCTCGTGCAATTTAACGCTAATTGGAAAGTGGGGTTTTGATGGCAGTAGTTTCTTCCAAAAAACAATTAACGCAGACAGCTTGGATTTCGGCATATCTCCATTACATGCGTGGATACGTTTTTTTGAATTTTGTATTCATCTTGCGTATCGAACTGAATTAAAAATATGGTGAACAGGCCTAGATGAAAAACCTCTCTTCGAAAGGCAGAAAAAGCGAATTCAAAATGAATTCAGGGAGAAAACCGGCCTTATTATTGATAAACCAAAACAGGGTGGAGGAAACTCAATTCATGAAAACTCTGCTCGAAGGTTTTTTGCAAACCCTTCGCTTTCATCAGAGATTACCGGAATCAAAAAGTCAATTTTGGAGAGATGTGCCGTGATTTTGAAAACTTAGGCTTCTTGCTTTGTTATCAACATTGATGCATTTAAAAAGTACTCCTTGGAAACTGCCAAAGAAATTTTTAATGCATATCCTATAGGCAAAATCTACACTAATTTAAAAAAAGAAATGTATGTATGTATGTAGGTACCTATGTATGTACATTGTTAATGTTTACATACAATACAAGTGAATTAAATGATTCGTTATATAAAATTAAACGATTTTTTTTATTTATTTTATATATTTTAATCTACCTATAGGCACAAATCGTCCAGCATAGGCCAGTTAACTGAAGAAGCTGCTGAAGCAAAAAACAAAGAAGTTAAAATGTTTAGGGAAATACCCGAAAAATATCAAGAATTGCGACCAACGCCGATTTAATAAATAGTTTGTTGCTTTCCTCAGACCTGCTTTTGTCCAACACTTGTGTTCTTGAAAAAAGCAATAAATCAAGCTTACCCAAAGAGGTTGTAGATTTGTTAATCTGATAAGCTTAACTTCAGATTTTCCCAAATTGGCCTTTTTTGAGGGCCCCAAAATTTCACTAAGAGATTACAATCTAGTTTCAACTCCTTACTTGAAAAATATAACGGAATATATAAAAATACTTATTTTTTCGCTTTATCTCAAAACAAAAATAAGGATTGAAGGAAGAAAAATTATGTTTCAGCGTTCGGCCGACAAAAAAAATATTTTGTTTGAGTGTAGGAAAGTGGGTTTTTTCGGTTTCAAAGACGATATTCCAAAAAAAACGCCGTTAGAGAATTAAAATAACATGTTATTTTATATTTGGTTTGTATTATTTGTCGTTTGAAATAAAACATTTAAACGAAACCACTGTGCCCCGCCTTGCGTGCGAACGTATTTTATGAACGGCCCTTAAGTTGAATTAAATTTTGAGTTCACTTAGTTTATAATTAAGTCGATTTCTTGATAAACAAAAACCATCTCATATAGTCTTTTGAAAAACTACAACTTTTAACAAATTGTGTAGTGTTTTTCTTTTCCGTTTTCAATTATTATTGTCAATGTTAAATAAAACAAAAAATGTCCTAAAACCAATCAAAACTTAAACTTGAAAATGTATTATTTTCACACATATTCTTAAGGCATTTAAATGACAGTTAAATGCATTATAAAATAATTTGTTGTAAACATATTTGTCTCTTCACAAAAAAGGAACATCTTCTTTGACCATAATTAGCTACTCCATGTCTATTGTCCATCACCTCTTCTCACATTCGAATGCTAACAAGATTGTCAATAACATTATGTATAATTTTTAACAAGAAAAATAAAACTCAAGTGACCAACTGACACTGACACTCATGTCCGTTATTCACTGTCAGGGACGACTCTTTGGTCATTCAATGGTAATTTGCTTGCACAATTCATTTTTCAAGGTCATCATTGTATCTGCATATATGGAAAATAGCTGGCTTAAGAGCACATTATTCATTAAAAAGGTTTATCTTTTACACAAAAAGTAGGCACCTACCTATACGTTACATAAACATAATCAAACAAAAAGAAGTAGTCAAAGTCATTACTGCTAGTTAAGCTAATTGATATTTTTCTTTAATGTTTGTATACACACTTTAATTATGGATAATTGCAAAAGAAATACATATGTATGTCTATGATGTAGAAGGCAGGGGGAGGTATTAAAGTGTTAAGTGTCATCTTGTTAGCCCTTTGCTCTCAAAGGTGTCAATTACATTTTGCGCATAAATGGACAAGGTTTTCGTCATAAAACATTTAGGATCATACATATGAAAAAAGTATTAATTTTGTGGTTTCACAAAATTTTCCAAAATTTTCCAAAATTTTCCAAAATTTAATACCTACAACCGGTTTCAGTTAATTAAATTCAAAGCAAAGGTATAGCATTCAGTTAAGATCTGATTCCTTGTGAAGAAAATTATCCATAAATTCGTAAAACTATCAGCCGTATTCTGCTATTCACCTGGATCCTATATTCTTTGCATTCTGCTTACCATCGATCGGGTGAACTACATTATCCCAAACCAATTTTACATTCACGTAAACAGCTGTTTATGTGACGATCTTGAGAATGTTGTGTAAATAATTGTTTTGCTTCAAAAAAAAATCAAGTTTAATCAATCCACCTAAAGAGAATTATTTGTTTAATTTGTGTAATTTTTGGAAATGTACAGTATTGGACTTTTTATTCCAATTGTAAGCAGACGAATAAGAGAATCCTTAAACAGAGAGCTTCTTTTTATAAAACTTTTATTTATAAAACTTTATTTTTAAAACAAATATTCTAAATTTAGCAATAAATTATTTTTTACTAACATTTTGATTACAACTTAACAAACCAGACATCAATAATGAAAAATCCGCTGCATTTCATATGCGAATGAATGCTTTCACGTGAATACGTGAATAGAAGAATACCGCGCAGTATAACCGACGCACGTTACCGACATACACAGATTCACTTCAAATGAATAACAGAAACGGTTGCCACTTGAAAGAAATTTGCATGACCAAAGCTGAAAATAAAAATGACCGATTGTACCAAAAAAGAACCAAAATAATTTTTGTCCGCAACGGTTTCTAACTTCCCATAGGAAGCTATTGTAATCGGTCCGATTTGTCGAATTGAAAATTTTGACATTTCTCGACGTTTCAAGGTTTCTAGAGTCTAAATAAAAGACTCCAAATAAACTTTGTTATACAGGTAATAATGCAGAAAGATACAGAAATGACTCTCAAAAAAATTTAATGGGTGTTTTCTTAACCGAAGCAATTTAAAAAAAAATTGGTTAACCCAAAATAACTCAAGAGCCAATAACGCCAGGGATTAAATTTTATATTATAAAATATATTGTAACGTGATAATAAAGAAGTATTTTTTTGGAAAAAAAATCCAATTCACTTTTTTTTTATAATTCAAAAAAACTGACAAAAAATAATTGTCACATCGAATATTTAACGAACAAAAAATGGTTATATTTCTGAAATAATGTATGCAACGAAGAATAATGTTTTTGACATCTGATTTTAAAATCCAACAGTCAGTTTTTTCATACAAAATTTAAATCTACAAAAAATAGTACGTAAATGCTACTAAAATGGCTTTTCGAATAAAAAATTTCGTTAGCAAAAATAGATTTTGAAATCAAACTATTTCATCATATTTAAAATATTGTTGGTAATTTTTAAATTTTTAGAATAATTCAACTAACAACTTTTTTAACAAAACACGAAAGCCTACAAACCATTTAAGCAAGACAAATCGGCACACGGGATGGGAAGTTATCAGTGTGGGTCACATCCCAGCCTCTTTTTTTTTAGGATCACATTATGTTAACATTATATCAGGAGATCGAATATTATCGCTAAATAAAATTTATATAAATTTAATTTAAAAAAATGTTTTTGCACACCAAACGCTATGGTTATTTTTCTCATCTTGAAGCTCTTTGGCCACCATTATTTTATAATTGGTATCAATTTCTTAAAAAAAGGGACCAAACGGAATCTGAAATGACCATGCGACCAATTAAGAAAATTATGACCAAATTTGGTCGTAAACGACCAAACTTGCAACCATGAGCAGAATAGTGATGAGTGAAAATTCAAGTAAACTTCTTCCCGATGAATAGCAGAATATGCCTGTATAATAAATTAAGTCGAATAACGTACGTGTGGCTTCAAATGTTCCATTGGCTTCAATTCTTGCCTCAGCTGATAGCTCCATCGTGTATGGGTGTAAACCAAGAACCTTACAAAAATACGCTATAGTTTGGTCTGCGCGATGCCCGATTCTTGAGAACATCGTAAAATTGACTGATTTTGATCGTTTGCTACGGATGCCTGAAAGGCAGCGATATTTTCGACCAAACGGTGAATTGTCTCACTGACACGGACACGGAAATATCACACAACGAATATGTACATAGGTAGAATCAAATGTTTGAGTTTCATTTGTTATTTCCCTAGGGCGAGAATAAGTTACGGTCACCGACTCCGAATTTCGGTAGGTATACAATTTTTATAAATTGCAGAAGTTGATTGTTTGTGTACCTTCCCACGATGAAAATGTTGAGTTTACTGAAAAATAATTGACACTGACAGTTCCAATGCTGACAGTTCGATGTTTAGTGAAAGGACGCGTTTACAAATTAAATTCAAAGTTGTCAAGTGCATATCAGAAAATCAGAAAATCGATACATAGGTTTTTCCCTTAAGAACTTTCATTTTTTATAAGAACGAGTATGTTTTAATAGAAATCAATGGACGCTTATGTCATTCATATCATCTTTTTTACAATCAAAAATGACATCAGTCAATTATTAAGACTTCCCATGATAAAATCACACATTTGCGGATGTATGTTCTCAATAACTTCACAAATTTAATGCTTAGCTTAAGGACTTGAATAATTTCTGGAATAGTAGTATGGATCTTATGAAATATCTCTTAAGAAAAAAGTATAAAGGTGTCTAAAAAAAAAGATCTTGGTGGTCAATTTTGATAATTTTTTTGAGAAGTAACACGTTCAGGAAACTGTCACTTTCAAATTTGTGGTTATTTCCTTGCATGTCTGACACGTAGCCAATTAAAATAATGAATTTTAACAGATTCAATACGTTGTTGAAGCGTGTGTTAAATGTCAAAATTAGACAGCTTCAAATGTTATTTTGAAGCAGACCTGTGTATAGTTAAGTATAAACACCAGCACAATTCCTCTGCACTTTGTTATGTACCAATGCCGATCCTTTATACTTATACTTAAAAATTTAAAGTATAAGTACCGGAAATTGTACTTGTGCTTTTCCATACCTTTTAAAAATAAGGAATTTTAGAAGGATTTAATAGGCACAAGTACAAGTCCCAATATTTATACTTTAATCTTATAAGTAGAAGTACCTATTAATTCATTCTACTGTTAAGTACTTAAATATAAGTTAACAAAACAAGGAATTGTACGAAATTACTTTACATGTCTAATTTGAAGTTGGCATCTATACCATCTAGTATATAATACAATATTATTTTATTCAAAAATACGTATGTAAATACCATATATGCATAAATTAGCATAATATGTACATTACATTTCAACACATGTTTATTAATGTTAATCACGCACTTAATAAAACATAATCTTTCTTCTTAGATGCTCTAAAAAACAAACACAATTTATTATAACCCGATTTAAAAAGAAAACCAGAAAACAAGTTCAACTTTCTTCTTCTTTAATTTGACAAAGCTTTGTCTCATACTTATACGAAATTATAGAGGAAGGTGTGAATCCAAGTGTAAATTATTTTAATAGTTTTACTTTTGTTTTTTTTTTCTCTCTATTCTTTATATTGTCTTTCTTCCCAATTTAGAGAAAAAAAAGTTAACACTCTCTATCAAACACCTGCGAATCTTTTACCAACAACAACACTAATTGACTTGAATTGACTAAAGGAAGCGTCGCGCCACCTGATGGGCAACTGTGCCATCTCTAGATATATATTCTTATGCAGACAACATTCCAATCATCATATCGGGAAATTTTAATTGATTGACAAAGTGTTTGATGTGAGTAAAAAAATGTATGATTGATAATGTCCATATTTTGAAATAAACAATTCATATTGGTATTTTTTTAATGTTAAAAGGATGTACCTTTACCGAAGTAAGAAACTCGTTATTAAATCACACGCTTCCATATTGAAAGACAATAATTTTCCTATGTTTCTTTATGGGCTCCTTATTATTTTTTTCTAATGTTTATTTATTTATTTATTTATTAATAATTATAGAGATATTAAAATTTAGAAGCCTTGGGCTTATTCGATCCAGGCCAAGGGAATTTTACAGGGCGTATTTTTTTAGAGGTATAGAACATTAAGTTAACAACACTGTTTTAATTGTCAGCCATTTTGTCAGCTGTCAATTTGCCAGTTTAGCATAAAAATAGACTGACGTCTTAGCAACGCTTTCAAATTGTGCAAATTTAGGCACGAGTACGATAACTTTGGCGCCAAGATATAATAACGGTTTTTGGTAGAGTGGCTTAATACAATCATTTTTTACTATGGGGAGGTGGGTCTATCTCCCCCCGTTCAGGCGGTAGGGGCAATTTAAAAAAAATATTATTTAAAATGGAAAAAAAATAATTAAAAAATAACGGTGATATCAATACAATTAAGTTTTATACATTTTTTTAAAGCCAACATTCTGTTTTATTAGCCAGTTTTGAATTCAAGTCAGTTGTGTAGTTTTTGAAAAATTTAATTTTAAACTCAAAATTTGAGTAAAAAAAGTTAAAAAAAAGGTTTAAAGTGTAATTTTTCAATACTTCAAGATTATTTACCATTGTTTTTATTTCAGAATTTATTGCTCTTATTTGTTTTTGATCAAAAACTGAAAACTAGATGATTTTATGTCTTTTAGTTTTTGAGAAAATTAAAAATGACCACAACTACCATTTTAATTTAATTCTTTTTTTTTTTTTTGCTTGAGTGGTCTTATTTTTATAGTAACAATGGTAGGTGCGAGTTTGGGTGTATGCAACAGTAAGGTGTGTGCGAGTTTGGGTATTGGGTGTATGCAACAGTGGGATCTGTAAGGAGGGGAATGCTGCCCCCTGCAACCCCCCTGCTTGGGAACACTATAGGATTTGGGGTGGGTGCAAGTTGGAGTGCATGCAAGGGGGAGGGGGCAAGGTTCGGTGGGTGCATGCATAGTTTCTTGGATTGCTGGATTTAAGAAAAATTAATTTACCCTAGGTGTATCTTAATCCATATTCGATTATTACTATCAAAATAAGACTACGTTAATACTTAAGCAAGGAAAATTTAATTTAATTAACAATTTTTTTTGGTAATTTTCAATTTTCTCAAGAACTAGAAGACATAAAGTCATCTAGTTTTCAGTTTTTTATCAAAAACAAATAAGAGCAATGAATTCTAAAAAAAAACAATAGATAATTTAAAAGTTTTGAAAAACGACATTTTAAAACTTTTTTTTAAATTTTTTTTGCATACATTTTTAGTTTAAAACAATTTTTTTTTTCAAAAACTATGCATAGTTTTGACTTGATTTAAAAACAGACTAATAGACAAAAATGTTGGCTTTAAAAAAAGGTATAATACTTAATTGTAAGTATTACCGTTATTTTTTAATTATTGTTTTTCCATTTAATGTACATATTTTTTTAAATTGCCGCCTAAACGGGGGGAGATAGACCCCCCTCCCATAAAAAATGCTTGTTTTTAGCTGTTCTATACAAATCCGTCATTAAACTTTGTCGCCAAAGTTATCGTACTCTCCCCCAAATTTATTTTAAAAATCATTGTGCTGTCAGAAATACGAAATAAGCGAATTTTGCTTTGCAATGAACCTTACTTTTGGTTGAATGGATACGTCAATAAACAAAACTCCAATATTTTGAGTGTATATCATAGTGATGATAAAAAACGATACTGGCCAGAACGTTAGGCTCGTTTCACACTACACGGTTTTGACCGTACGGTAAATAACCGAATGGCATAAACCGGATCAATGGCTAATAACACATTATACGGTTTTGACCGTATAATATGAAAGCGTATATGCTCTTCTTCGCGCCTTAAACAAAATTTCGCCGTCCGGTTTTTTTTCCGTACGGTCAAAACTGTAGTGTGAAACGAGCCTTACAGTGAATGGTGACCACTTTAGAGTCATGATTACTGACTTTCGTCATCAATTGAACAATCATAATTACTAAACGAAAGTTTGGTAATCGCAAAGTTTAACGTTACGGACCTGTGAATTGGCCTCCAAGATCGTGCGATTTAAGGCCGCTTTGCTTTTCTCTGTGGGCATATGTGATCGTTAGTGTATTTCTATAAGCTAATAAACGGACACAAATGTTGGAAAAAGATTAGACTAAAGAGATTAGACTAAATCGTAGCCAATCGTGGCGGTTATAATCCGAAAATCATATTTAAATTTTGATACCAGAATTTTACCCTTCGAAAAATGTAAATTTCATTTAAATTAAAAAAAACGATCTTTGTTTTAGTCCATTTCAAAGTTCAATACCTCTAAAAAAACACCCTTTATAAAATAACAGCGCTAAAAAGAAGGTGTAACCGATCTTCGAGCTCAATATATCTTATTCCGAAAAGGAAAAATAAATTCTTGATTTGAAAAAATGGTTCTAAACGCATCTTGATAAAACATATTCGTAGATCTTTGCATAATTGAATAGAAAATTTAGGATAGTACAGAATTCTGAAGTTATAGATTCTTTTAAAGAATACAAAATAAATAAAATATTTAAAATATTCAAGCTTCGAATTTTCAACAAAAACACAAATAAAAACAAAACGAACAACATGCAGAAAAAAAAATATTTCAACAAAACGTTTTCAAATTTAGAGCAAATACTTTTTATTATAATTATGTAAAAGCTGCTACGGTTCTTATTGACTTTTGACAGAGCTACCTATTGTATACAAATATAAAGTAGGCTTGAGCTTTAGTAAATTTATTTTTGTTGTTCAAATACAAATAATTGTTCGCGCCTATAATGAATATGTGAAGTAAAACAAGAGGTGTAACAACTTAAGCACACTTCAAGCTCAAATACCTACATATATGAGCATCTTCGTTTACAAAAAGAGAAAAAGTATCTACAGATGCTGTAGTACCTACCTATGGAATAGGCATACCTTAATATTGTTTATCTTTACTTAATGGTTCTTTAAGAAATTGTAATTTTGATATCAGTATTAGACATAACATAATTTGTTTTTAAGATATTAATGAAGTAACTGAAGTTCAACAATCTTAGGGAAGATGATATTCAAATATCTTTATTATTTTTTGTTTTACTTGAGTCATGAATAATTTTTGAAGACTTTGCGAATCATTTCTGTAGTCAGTCTTCTCTTACTTTTGAAGTTTTGGTTGTAGGTCTTCAATTTCAATTGGGGAACGTAAACACATATCACTTAAAAAAAACTATTTTATTTTTCATTTTACTTTACATAGAAATAAATTGCACTTATAAGAAATTATTAATTTTTCTAATTTAATATTAGATATTACCTAAGAATAAAATTCTTTATTTACAATTGTAAAAGAGTTATTCAAGAAACTTTCGCATGGACCTAAGTTGCAAAAAACGAGGGTAGAAGAGACAACAACAACGGTCATACAATAAATTGTCTAGAACGTCAGAAGGAACTGGTGGCCTATACTATACTATAAGTATTCTAAGCTTAACAAACAGTGCCATTAATAGGTTTTGCAATATAAAAATCTTCCTTCTCTGATGGTATTCTAAACATTTAAGTTTCACTTATATACTTAAAGAAAAAGTGTACAGCATTTCGACCAGCCTTATAAAGGTACCGTAGCATCTTAATGATGAGCCCGACTGTCGCACCTGGGTTTTCATCATTGAACGTTCTGTTTCGAGATTTAAAACCTATTAAGAGAGTCAAATTTGTAATGTTTAGTGTCAAAATGAAGTTGATCAGTTATAGATTGTTTTTAATAAGTAAAAAAAAAATATTAATTGAACCAGAGCTTTTCTTTTAGTTTATTTTTAATTTTTCAATGATTAAATCATAAACAGCTGATTGTTGATTTCACTTTTCGGAACATAATCGTTCTACTGAAATTTTCTTTGAGTTTCTCACTGTCTGTCATTTTTTCTTTCAATAATCAACTCTAACCTTAAATACTTTGTACCAATCAAGAATTTTTGTTTCAATGACCGAAATGTTCAATGATATACCAGTCAACAAATTTAAAAGGTTTGGTTTCAATGATGAAAACCAATGATAGCTATAACTAGCACCTAAAAGTCGCAAAATATCAATTGCATTTAATACACAGACCAAAATAGCAACCACAGAATAATTTTACATTTATTTTTGATTTTTAGAGAAAAAAATTTTCCATGACCAGTTCGCACATCCAAATAGTAGTACCCGTGTCGTGATGGTTAGTGAGTTGGACTGTTATATCAGAGGTCTTGGGTGTTCAAACCCTGCCTGTGCCATCTAGAGATTTTTTGACGGGAACTGCGTCTTGCGAGGAATTGACAAGTCCTCCAAGAGTAATTCTTACCATGAAAAATTAGCCGTTCGGAAGAATGGTTGAGAGTTGTAAGTCACTAGGCCCTAGTTCTCAAAGGACTGTTGCGCCACCTAATTTACTTATTTAGAGTTCGCACATCAATAAGGAAACTATTCTTGCGAAATTGCGATTGTTTAACGCAGCACCCATATCAATGTCTTTTAATTCAGGCCATACGAAACATTAATTATATTTCGGTAACATAATCTATTCACAGTAAATGTTGCATCAACCAAATATTTGAATAATTACGGTGAAAACACTTCCTCAGTCCAAGGTTGTTCAAAAATCAATATTGGATTTTTCAAGCAACAATTTTGTTTATTAATGTAGTCTCCTTACTAGTGTTTGAGTTCTGGTGTAATTTCGTTTATGGAGTGACTAAATCCAAAGGTTGGCAAAGAATAAATTAGCCTAGGATTTTGTCAACACTATACAAACTACAGCAGCAATATTCTGAGTTGTTCTTCAAACGACACAATAGTGCTTAAAAAGTTTTACGATTTGTGACTGCAAAATGTTTACCATTTTTTAAGGTAATTTAAAAAAAATTAAAGCGATATTGAAGTGTATGGCTTTATTTTTAGTAATGGCGTAGCTTTTAATTGTAAAATGTCGAAAGACATAATCTTCAAAAGCTGACAGCTATCCAAAGAGGGGCTATTCAAAATGAAACCTCTTAATACTTTACATTAAATTTGAGCTTAATCTCTGTTTTGTGCATTAATTCATTTTTGACTTTTACAAATTTGTCGAATAACATTTTTCAAATCTGCTAACTTCCTAGTAACTATAGCTTAGCAACAACCTATTTACAAATCTTTTACATACGCCACACCATACCACCAGTAAGCTTATTATAAGCAGTTTAACAATAATTATTTTGTAACTCTCGGATTTAAAATTATGGAAACATGAAAAAGATGTTAACTAATTTTAAGTAATAATATTTTTTTTTTTTTTTAATTTTGTAGTCAATTAAGTTTTTTAGTCAACTTTATTACAATATGCAAATGAAAAGACGTTTCTCTATTAATTAAATATTTGATGTCATTAATGAAAAATTCATATGTACTAGATCTTGGAGTTCAAGAAGAAATATCTAGGCTAGTTAAAGCCTCTAATGACGTTATTAATTTATGTATGTATATAAATGTATAAGTACTTAAATTAAACTTCTGTTAATAGTAACATCAACCTTGATCTTCAATAAATTATAACATTATAATTTCTGTTATAATTAGTTTGAGAAAAAAAAAGTCAATTGCTGAAAACATACCCAGGACAAAAATTAACCCTACAAAAACCAAGTTCAAAACAAAATTCTTATTGGAATATTTATAAATATAAACATAATTATAATCCATGGAGAAAGTAACAACATTCACCTAAAAAACAATCTGTACAAATTCTTTTCCCCAAACTTGATCACTATCAAATTAGTTGAAGTCCGATGGTCATACAAATCATAAATATTTTTGTATTCAACATAATACTTTCTGATGTCGTTTCAACATTTTTTTTTTCTAATCCAAACCAACTTTGAAATACAAAATAAAACACACATTAAGAAATCAAAAACAAGATTTTGATTGGGATGGTAATCAAACAAAAGAATACAAAATCAAAAGGTAGTTTACAATATCTGAATGAAATTCAACCAAGGAAAACGAAAATGAAAACAAAAACGAGTTTTTCAACTCGCTTTAGAGAATCTACATAAATTAGTTTGGAATGAATGTTAAAACACTAAAACCACACACCAAAATTTTCAAAAAAGAGTCAACAAAAATCTCACCGCCAGGTATTACCAAGAATTGGTAATGGTTTTGGCCCAGGTACTTCGTGGTATGGCAGTGCATTTTCCCATTCTTTGCTAGAGGAAACATCTGTGCTACCGCCAGAAGTAGCAGTTGCAGTTGCAGTTGTAGCATGTGGACAGGTTGTTGAACGTTGACGTTGACTTTGCGAAATAAGTGAAATTTCGGGTAAGTTGGTGAGTAGAGATTTGGTTTTGCTTAAAATCGGTGAAGATCTCATTTTTTTTTAACATGCACTTTTTTCGCAACACAAATAATCGAAATTGAAAAAACAATTCTTGGTAACTTTTTATTCTCAAAAGTTATCTATTCTATCAATCTTTGGTATCACTTTTAAATCACATGAATACAGCAATAAACCAACACCCGATAATAAGATACTTTAAGTTGCTTCAACTTGGAATTCACTTTTAATAGCACTTTCTTTTCGCCGAATTCGATATTAATTTGCATTCGGAAATAAACCAATAGCGTGAAGGCTATAATGGATGCGAAAACTAACTTTTTATATTACAGGCAAAGTATCTTCGAAATTAAAATGAAAATCCGTTGGCATCAATACTACACTACACACGCTGCGGTAGACGCTTTTCGACTGAATCAATTCTAAAAAGACTGCGTTGTTTTGAGCCAACATTCAACAAACAATACCAAAATACCACATGAATACATAAAGTTTGGCCCGTGCTTATGCTAAAGTATGTGATGTGTATATAGCCGATGTTGATGGTGGGCGAAGCGCAAGCGATATACCGTCAGGCCAGTTCGGAGTTCGGACAGACAAGTTGTCTTTTATAAGTAAGTAGAAAAAATATGCGCAGTTCAAGTTGATTCAAAGCTCATAGATGTTCGGTTTTTATAAAGTTGATGGCAGCGTTGCCACGAAGAAAGAAGCAAAGCGGGCCACTTCGAAATATTTTGAGGGTCATTTGACTAAACAGCCAGCGGGCCATTTGTTTCATAATTTATTGAGATTGATACACTAAATAAAAATAAATAAAATTAACTTATATATTTTAAGGTATAATATCACATCTTATCTATATTCTATTAATAAGATCTGGCTTAAGATTGGGAATAAAATTTTCACAGTTACTCAAGCTGCATTGCATAGGCGGGTCAATAAGTCCATGACTTTTTGAATTTCTGATCTCTTTACTGAAACAGCAACACTGCTCCTGTCAACAGGCATCTGTCAGTTGACTCCTGTCAAAATTTAAACTTGCTGCGTCAGTTAGTTTGTGTTTGACAGCTATTTTTATCAGACTACTCACTAATTTGAGGAGAAAATGGAAAAAAGTGAATTTTGTGTGCTTATTAAGCATTATTTCTTGCAAAAAAAAACCATTACCGAGACCAAGGCTAAGCTTGATAAATGCTATGGGGACTCTGCACCATCGATTTCAATGGTAAAAAAGTGGTTTACTGAATTTCGTTGTGGCCGTACAAGCACTGAAGATGCCGAACGTCCTGGACGCCTAGTTGAGGTATCTACACCCGAAACAATCGAAAAAATTCACGATATGGTGTTGGCCGACCGAAGATTGAAAGTGTGAGAAATTGTGGAAGTCGTAGGGATAATAAGTTTATTTCAAAAGAAGAACTATTTTTAAATAAACAATCACCAGCAAAATTTTTAATTTGGCTCATCTGAACCCACCATTTAACAGAGTCAATATCAAGATCTTTTGTATTTATTTCTTCTAAGCAGTTTTGTAGCTCTTCATACATTTTATTTTCAGTGCAACTGAATAAATTTGGAAATTTTATTAACAGAGTTGTCAAATGATCAGAAATCAATCTAAAATTGTTACTTTTTTGCTTTAAGTAATATATGTTTATACATCTAAGATTTGGAACGCTGTTAACAAATTCTCACACAAATTTAATCTACTTTTTAACTGTTTACAAAGTTCTATATAATAGTTTTGAACTGACTTTAAGAAACTTTGTTTCTCGTTTTCATTTAAATTTTCGAACAATACATCAATCCCAAATCCGTAATATATTTCATCAAGAAGTTTTAAACAGAACTCCTTGAATTCGACTTCATTAATATTACTTAAAGTTTGTAAATAATCAGCTTTCAAAAAGTTTTTTTTGTGTGACTTCACTCAACAACAAATGTGTTTTAGGTGCTTCACTTTAAAAGTTTTTATTTAAATCAGTTATTTTTTTAAAAATATAATTTAGGAAATAAAAATATACTTTGTACAATGGGTTGTTCAAATTTTTTAAATGCTTATGTGAAAACTTCAAAAACAAAGATTTGGAGCCATTTCAAACTGGCCCGGCTAAAGGGCCAAAATGTAAAACAGCGGGCCAAATGGCACTTCGTGGCAACGCTGGTTGATAGGTCAAGTGCCAAGAAAAAGTATCTGGAGGTACAACAGATGAAAAATGTTGATAAGGTTTAAAGTTTTTCATCTACAGGTTTGATGGTGATGACGATAAGTATAGATACACATAATTTGGTTCGAGAGCTTTTATGGGAAATATTCGTATTCAAATTCGAAGCAACATTACACTCTGCATCGCTTAGTATGGTTCATTATATACGAGTATGTAGACATTATTTATTAAAGACTTTCGGGAATAGGACTTATTTTGGTTTTACAACTAAGAATTTTTCACTTTTATTTAATAAGGTACATTTTCATTGATCTTTACCAATCTTAATACAGAGACATTTCATTTCGTAGGTGGGTACAAATACTGAGTTTTAAGGCGAAAAAAGTCAAGTTGGGCTTAGGGGTAAGAGCTACAAAAAATTGAACATCAGATCCGCTTATTAAAAAACAACACAAAAATAGCACTAAAATATTCACACGAATTATAGGTCGACAAAAATTGATAACGCTTTTCTGTAGAAATATCAAAAACAATCATATTTTGCTATATATGAGAGAGGGGTCTATCTCACCCTGTTTAGGAGCTAGAGGCAGTTTTAGAAAAAAATGACTTAAATTCAAAATTACTAAAAGTCAGTATCTCATGAAAACGTAGTTTTAATATTTTTCAAAAACTGGAATGTATGTATAAAACCATTCCGTTTTTGTATGTTTGATCACAGAAAGTCAACTTAGGACTTCGTTTCACAATTTAAAAAGAATGGTCTAAACTTTTTACGATTTTTACTTCCGAAACTTATTAACTATGGAAAGTTTTGCATTCGTAAAAAATAACTCGAGAGAAGTTGAAAAAAGTGGGTCCTCCGATTCCGTCCATCTGTCTGACTGTCTTAGTAAGTCTAACCATTAGGCAGTGGTAAATCTAGATTTTCAATCAGGAGGGGGTCATACACTTAACATAAAGATGAGTTTTTCGGCACTGCTTAAAAATTTTTCTTTGATTCTCTCTAAAGAAGGCTGACAATATTTAAATAACTTATTGTGTATCTTAACCTTACATTTACATATGTATTTCAAGGGGTAAAGAGACCACTTTAGTTATTAGATTATTTTAGAGCACTGTTGCCCAGCAAGATATGGTCTAACTATTTAATTTCAACGACTCCCTACCCTACATAATGAAAGCATTCCAAGATTTCAAGAGGATATTTAAGAGCTAAAATACAAATTTTTCCAAAAATAATATATTCTGTTCTTTTCGGCATTTCTATAAATGCGAAGAATGATACAAAAATATAGATGCAGAAACCCAGACAATGATCTTTTTTGTAGGTAAATAAAACAAAATCTGTTATGAAGAATTTTCCGGCTTTTTTTTAACGTATTTTGTTCGGACTTAATTTTTGGGAGTCTATTAATTCTATCGTTATCAGTCTGCTAACTCGTAGATTGAAGACAAATTCTAAAAAAATAGAGAGTGAACCTTTTGAAAATGTTTTGATCTTAAAGGAGTCAACAAGACTTACAAATTGTAGAAAGAAAAATTGCTTGGTTCTTGAATTTAAGGAAATAGGTGCATTTAAAGTAAGTACATAGTTTTTCTAAAAATTAAATAAAAACAAATTAAGGTAAACAAATAAGAAACTGAAGTGTGGCACTCAAAAACGACATGTTGGTTTTATATTAAATTAAAAGATATAAAACGTTAATTGTTTTTCAATTAGACATTAGTTTAACGAAAGTGCACCTTTGACTGTGTTTGGCACATTTACATTCTTGAAATTCGTGTTTAAATCTCAGTTCTAGAGCATCAAAAGCAATGAGTCACCTCAAAAATTAGATGTCTTTAATTTTTTAAGATCTTAAAAGTTTTTGTGTTTAATAGAAAATCAATTTTGAAAGAAAAAACAGTTTAAGAAAGCCTTACACTATTTATGTACGTTAAGAAAATAAGATGGAACTGAAGAAGAGTTTCAGGAATTTAAAGGCAACTTAATATCAAATTGGCGATATCTTATTCAAGGTTTAAGAACCTGAATATTTTATCTTTCTTTAAGAAAATATAGTAGTACCCGTGGCATGATGGTTAGTGCGTTGGACTGTCATGAAAGAGGTCTTGGGTTCGATCCCTGCCTATGCCATCTAAAGTTTTTTTTCACGGGTACTGCCTCTTGCGAGGAATTGACAAATTCTCCAAGAGTAATTCTTGTCATGAAAAGTGCTTTCTCAAATTTGCCGTTCGGATTCGGCTTAAAACTGTAGGCCCCTTCCATCCCTAACAACAGTACTCGCACACAGGAATGGTTGAGAGTTGTAAGTCACTAGGCCCTAGTTCTCAAACGGACTGTTGCTCCACCCAATTTACTTATTTATTTTTAAGAAAATATCTTATGAAAATAATTTAAAACATTATTAAAGGTTTTCACCAAATTTCTAAATTGTGTGAAAACAAAAAACCCCTACGAACCCCCTCCCCCGTAGGCTCCATTCAAATTTGTTAGTCGAAAATAAAAATTAGAATTTTCTCAAAAACGAACAGATAGATTTGTATTAAATTTTTTCTAACTTCGTTCAATAAAAAAAATATATATACATACATATGTATTTGTATTGCTCCAGAAGAGTACTCCCCCATAGAACCGTAATTTCGTTTTTAAATTTTCTCAGGAACTCATGAACCGATTTCAATAATTTTTGCCATGCACAAGCTCTCATATCTCTAAATAATATTTGATGATCAATTACTATGTCAACGTTTGGGATTTTTAGAAAAAAATATTATTATTAACAAATTTGTACGACAATTAAATATAAAATGTATAAGAAATATTTGACTGTTAAAAGTCAAATAGTTTTTTTCCTGAACACTGGTATTTATAATAAAATGATTTAAATTCATGAAAATCATGAAAATAAAATAAATCATATTTATGGATCATATTTATTTTATTTTCATGATTTTCATGAATTTAAATCATTTTATTATAAAATGTATATTAATATATTCTAAAAAAAAACTGCATACTTACCAAAAACATATTCAAACAAAAATTGAAAAATTTTATATATACACAAATAATTTAAAAAACCCATTTAATTTTTTGAAGACAAACTTATTTTGCAGGTATATTTTTAAATCTTAAATTATAGGTACTATACATATTTTTAAACAGACTCTTTACATGATACATGAGCAAGTTCGTAGGATTCAGTCGGGAATTTTATTTGTTCAAAATTTTAAGCACCAATTTTTAAAACCCAACGACAATTTATTTAAAGCATTGCCGTTGGTGTTTATTTTTTTTTTTAATTTAAGTAATTTTATTCTAAAACTGTACAAAATGCTTGTATTCGACCATTCTATAAAAAAACCGTTATCAAGTTTTGGTGCCTTAGTCATCGTACTCTTGCTAATTTTTTTTTTCTTTTTATAAAGACTCCAATACTTGAGGTTTCTAAGCATCATTTTCAAGGTAAGATCGTAAGTCAGCATCATTTTCAAGGTAAGATCGTAAGTTACAATTTTTGCCGACTAAATGCCGAGAACACTTCTTTTTTTTTTTTTAATTGGAGGTTTTCAGCTTCACGTCAATCCACTAAATGAATTTTTTGAAACATCAAGACATGCATATGTTTCCCAGGATACTTTTTTAAAGACTGATGTGCAAAATGTGGTTTGATTTAATACTCAAAGTATAACAAAATGCAAAAAACATTTGGGGAAAATGTTAGCGAAAAAACGAACTTAAAGTAGCGGTTTTTCAAATTTGTACATAATGTACAAGTTATCAAATTCTTTACACTTGGCTTTTTACCATATTTGGCTCAGTCCATTCAATATAGAGCATCCTGTGCATTCATTGATATTTTTAATAGGGTAAACAGGAGTAAGTAAGGAGTAAGCGTAGTACCCGTGGCATGATTGTTTGTGCGTTGGACTGTCATGCCAGAGATCTTGGGTTTGACCCCTGCCTATGCCATCTAAAGTTTTTTTCACGGGTACTGCCCAGCGTTACCACTACTTCCCAAAAAAAATTGGAAGTAGATTTTAGGAAAAAAGTGAAGAAGATTGAGAAAAATGGAAGTAGATTTCAAAAACTATCTTTTTCATATTATTCGACATATTTTTAAATTACATTATTTCAATACAAAAATTAATTAATTATACGAGTATAATTCAATATGTAACATTTCTTAAATTAATTCTTGTTTGTTGGCAATGAAAACGCAAAGATTGGGCTCGTGATGATCAAATGAAATGACATTTTGATGTTTTGATTGCAAAGGACGAGTTCTACAGGAAATAGTTATTGTAATCGTAATACAATTTCAGTACGTACATCAATAAACCTTTTATCTTTGTTTTTTGGACAATTTGAAAATATCTTTTCATATTGAAAACAAAACATCAAATCCAAAATAACACTAGAGCACAACTTAACACAAATAACATTAACAAACAGAAAATAAATAAAATGCACGACTGGTTCGCATGAACTCGCTCATGTACGTATGTATATATGTATAAAAAAGCCTGTTTAAAACTATCTCCTGTATTTTAAGAATTAAAATGTACCTGCAAAAAAGTTTGTTTTCGAAAATAAAAAAAACCTTAATTTTTTTTTAATTTGTATTTGAAAATCGTTTTTGAATTTTAGTTTAAAAATATTTTTGGTATATAGTTTTAAACTTATTATTAGACGTCTTGCTCTCGGTTTTTTTTTTGAAAAAATTCGAATTATCGATTTTTGACCGTACTGGGACTACTGTTATTTTTAGTTTGAAAAAACAGGAACGACATACATATGTACATACAAACCGACAAAATCGGGGGACCCACTTTTTTCGACTTCTCTACCATCGTAATGTCATGTTTGATTAAAAACTCGAATTCGAAATTTGTTACGAATGCAAAACTTGCCACAGGTCCTATATGTCGAAAGTAAAAATGACAAAAAGGTTAAACTAGAATATGTACATTAGATAAAACGGAACCTCACCGCAAATGCAAATACTCAAGCGATTTTCAATTCTCTAGAAAATTTTGAGACTACATACAAGAGTGATAAGGAGAAAAAAGGAGTAGGTTCAGTCTGTTTTTATTAAAATTGAAGTAGGCAGAAACACATATCTTAAAAATGAAGTAGATTTCAATATTTTGATGATGGTGCGAAGTAGGAAGTAGATTTTTAATTTATTTGAAAAAAAAGAAGTAGATCTACTTCAATTGAAGTAAAGTGGTAAAGCTGGTACTGCCTCTTGCGAGGAATTGGCAAATTCTCCAAGAATAATTATTGTCATGAAAAACACAGGAATGGTTGAGACTTATAAGTCACTAGGCCCTAGTTCTTAACGGACTGTTGCGCCACCCAAATTATTTAAGTGCTTAATAAAGTCAAATTTCTATGAGAAAAATGATGATCTTGTTTGTAGTTAAACTTTATTTTTGTTACAAGAGATCGTTTTTTAGGTGGGTTTTAATAACATTTTAAAATGTATTTTCTAAAATACCCATATTTTAAAGTAAAAAATGTGAAAGCAGACGATTAACAAAATGGTAAGAAATCGACTTGATTTTTACTTATTTAGAGAGATACAAACAATTAAAATCAACCACGTTTTTAAATTTCTTTTTATGAGCGTGAAGAATTTTTACAAAAAGAACTTATAAAACTTAGTCAATAAAGCATCATTCACATGAGCGCGACCAACGAACGACGAATGAATTACAAAATGTGAGTTTATATACGTTTAAAGTCATATTTCCACACAAATTCTTAATAAAACGATAGCAATATAGTTTCTATTTGATTTATGATGCATACTTTTACTTTTCAATATCATTATATTAATAAATTTAAGAAAACAAATTTATTCGTCGCGAAAAAAATATAGTTGATACGAACTGTCAAACTTTAATCGCGTTCCAAATTATCCACGCTCGCAACGAATAAAAAAATCGCTCGTACTTAACCTAAAAAATCGTTCTTGTTTTGGTTTCGGTGGTGAATGTCAAACTTCATTCGCAACGAATTACAAACTCTCATGTGAACGAAATGTCAAAATCGACGAATATTCGTTCATTCGTTGGTCGTTGGTCGTGCTCATGTGAATATTGCTTAAGTCCGTGACTTTTTGAATTTATGACCTCTTTACTGAAACAGCAACATTGCTCCTATCAACAGGCATCTTTCAGTTGACTCCTGTCAAAATTTAAACTTGCTGCGTCAGTTAGTTTGTGTTTGACAGCTATTTTTATCAGACTACTCACTAATTTGAGGAGAAAATGAAAAAAAGTGAATTTCGTGTGCTTATTAAGCATTATTTCTTGCGAAAAAAAAAACCATTACCGAGATCAAGGTTAAGCTTGATAAATGCTATGGGGACTCTGCACCATCGATTTCAATGGTAAAAAAGTGGTTTACTGAATTTCGTTGTGGCCGTACAAGCACTGAAGATGCCGAACGTCCTGGACGCCCAGTTGAGGTCTCTACACCCGAAACAATCGAAAAAATTCAGGATATGGTGTTGGCCGACCGAAGATTGCAAGTGCGAGAGATTGAGGAAGCAGTAGGGATCTCACATGGCTCAGTGGTTTCAATTTTGAATGATCACTTGGGCATGAGAAAGCTTTCCCCAAGATGGGTGCCGCGTTTGCTCACAATGCAAGGGTGCACACATGTGCAGTTGCCATGGCAAAAATCCATGAATTGGGCTATGAATTGCTCCCTCATCCACCCTATTCTCCAGATTTGGCTCCGAGCGACTACTTCTTGTTCCCAAACCTGAAGAAATGGGTTGGTGGAAAAAGATTTGACTCCAATGATGAAGTCATCTCGCAAACAAAGGCCTATATTGAGGACCTCGACAAATCATTTTTTTTTGGAAGGGATAAAAAAATTGGAGAAGCGTTGGACAAAGTGTTAGAGCTCAAGGGAAACTACGTTGAAAAATAAAATTATTTTTTATCAAAAAATCTGTGTTTTATTCCAAAAGTCGCGGACTTATTGACCCGCCCTCGTAATTTGAATAAATTTTGAATTTGTAAAAAGTCGACTAGCGAACAGTTTTGGAATTTTTTTATTTTTTTAGGTTCATTTGCTATGTACTATGTAATTGGAAGAGGTGTTTATAGGAAGCTAAAAATATTACATCTGACTGATATTTTCAACTAAAACTTATAACGGTAAGTTAAGAAACATCAAACACGAATTTTATTTTATTAATCTTTTAATAACTTATTATACATTTTATAATTTATTCTTATAGGTACAGCAATTTAATAAAAATAAAGTAATAAAATGACGGGCACGAATACGATAACTTTGGCGCCAAGATATAATAACGGTTTTTGGTAGAGGGGCTTAATACAAGCATTTTTACTATGGGAGGGGGGTCTATCTCCCCCCGTTTAGGCGGTAGGGGCAATTTGAGTAAAAAAAGTTAAAAAAAAGGTTTAAAGTGTAATTTTTCAATACTTCAAGATTATCTACCATTGTTTTTATTTCAGAATTTATTGCTCTTATTCGTTTTTGATCAACAACTGAAAACTAGATGATTTTATGTCTTTTAGTTTTTGAGAAAATTGAAAATAACCACAACTACTATTTTAATTTAATCCTTTTTTTTTGCTTGAGTGGTCTTATTTTGATAGTAACAATGGTAGGTGCGAGTTTGGGTGTATGCAACAGTAAGGTGTAACACTATAGGATTTGGGGTGGGTGCAAGTTGGAGTGCGTGCAAGGTGGGGAGGGGGCAAGGTTCGGTGGGTGCAAGATGGGGTGCATGCAAAGTTTCTTTTGCATTTAAATAAGCTGGATTTAAGAAAAATTAATTTACCCTAGGTGTATCTTAATCCATATTCGATTATTACTATCAAAATAAGACTACGTTAATACTTAAGCAAGGAAGAAGTAATTTAATTAAAATATTATTTTTTGGTAATTTTCAATTTTCTCAAGAACGAGAAGACATAAAGTCATCTAGTTTTCAGTTTTTAATCAAAAAGAAATAAGAGCAATAAATTCCAAAAAAAACAGTAGATAATTTGAAAGTTTTGAAAAACTACACTTTAAAGTTTAAACCTTTTTTTTAATTTTTTTTGCATAAATTTTTAGTTTAAAACAATTTTTTCAAAAACTATGCATAGTTTTGACTTGATTTAAAAACAAGCTGATAGACAAAAATGTTTGCTTTAAAAAAAGGTATAATACTTAATTGTAAGTATTACCGTTATTTTTTAATTATTTTTTTTTCCATTTGATGTACATATTTTTTTAAATTGCCCCTACCGCCTAAACGGGGGGAGAGAGACGCCCTTTCCCATAGTAAAAAATGCTTGTTTTTAACTGTTCTATACAAATCCGTCATTAAACTTTGTCGCCAAAGTTATCGTACTCTCCCCAAATGACGGTGTTTTTGATACCTTATTTGTGATTGTACGTCTCGCCTACAAGTGCTTTAATATTAGTTTGAAATCTAAACCTGATATTGATTCCGTTAAGAATTCAAATCGCCCAAATCCATCGGTATGTTTTGATTACAGGTACCCAGGCTATCTTGGTTATGCTCGGATCTTTAACGGTAAGGTTTCTATATAATCACAAAATTACAGATTGGATGGAAGATTTGATGTAAAACTTATATACTCGTATCTTGTATTTAATACTTATTTCATTGCGATAATGCATGTTCTGTCAATTTTAATGTTATCATTGAAAATGCAAGTTAAACTATAATTAGAAATTCAATAAATTTAAAAATCTAATGATGCAGTTTTGTAGCTCTATTGATTTCCTACAGATAAGTCATTAGATATATTGACATAAATCCAACGGAAAATACGTTAAAATGATTTTAATCAAACTTTTGCAGTTAAAATTGTAAAAAGTACGAAATTGATTCACTTTTTGGATTAATAACTTTCTTAAAAGTTGTCGGATCATAATGATTTAGATGAATATATAAAATTTAAGTGATTAACTACAATTTGATGTAAAAATATTTTAACAAAATTACATAAAATTGTATTAAAAATGCAAATAAAGAAAATATTTATTTTATCATTATTAAACATTTTAAAAGCTAAAAAAACACATTAAATGTTGTTTATTTACTTTAAAATAATGTTAAATAGTATATTAAGATCAGGTCTTCAAAAAATTAAGTTATATTTGATTTTCAAAAAAAAAAAATTGTGGTCAAAAAATTTAAGGTATGCAAGGAAATTTACAAAATTTTCGTTTAAGCGATACTAAATAGGCTATAAGTCGAAAACTACTGAACCGATTTTAATGAGTGATATATTTTTAGAAAGCCTTATTGGTCACTAAGAATATAAATTATAAATGAAAACTGTATACTTAAAATTAAATGAGTTAGACGGCAAAAACTAAAAAAATCAACTTTTTTGACAAAATGTGTCATAACTTTTTTTTTATCCAACCAATTTTTAAAATTTATATTTTATTACATTCTTGACAAATAAACAAACATTTGGGTATATAAAACATTTCAATAGGTCAACTAGAAGCTCTAAAATAGTGTATTAAAGATCGCCCAAAATAAAATCGAGCAAATTTCTAGGCTATTAGTCGTTCAGATTTGTGTTCGAAAAAATTATTGAAAATTTCTCATAACTTTGGCGATTCTTATCCGAATTTGAAAAAATAAGCAGCAAACGAAAGGTAATAAAATATAGACTATTTAAGGGGTTCTTATTACCCTTTGTGTGTAAAAGACCTTGTGATCATTACGAAAGAAATAGAGGGTTTGAAATAAAGGTGTCGGTGCACATTGCTTTTGTGGTGGTGAACTGCGCGAACGAGAATGTATGTAATTCTGATCCTTATAAAATTCAAGCATAGGAATTCCAAAATACAATAAGAAAATCTTACGAACATCCTGAATTTACTATTTTTACTATAGGTAAAAAACATATAGTGTTTCTTAACTATATTTGAGCTTCAAAACTTCCCTTGAAACATTCCGTTTCCTTACTACAGTTTGCTGAAAGTGTTTGAACATCCTTATAGTCTTCTTTAACGTCAAACTTACTTAGTTTCCAATAGGGATTGCTGAAATTCCATAAATTTAATAAAACAAACAATTTATAAATAAGAATGTACATTTATTATTCAATATTTGTTTTGGTTAATATTTTCGTCAGTTATGTCTTGTTCTTTTTTTTTAATTTTCTTCCTTTTTTTATTCTTATGTTATTTCTTAGCAACTATTTAAATGAAAAATAAAAAAAAAACAAACAAAAATTCTTTGGGATAGTCCCATTTGTCTCTTGGTCTTCCCTACATATATGTACTGTACATACTTTCCATAATATGTATGTACGTACACATATAACGTACATTACATAATAATAAAAATTTTAATTATTTGTTCGCAATTGCTCATTGCTTTCGTTAACAAAACTATTTTCTTATTATTTGTTCCGATTTTAACTACTTATACAAAAAATTAATTGTTCTTTGTTTTAAATCGATATATATATGTATAGAATTATTTTTTAAATTATAAATACATGCATCATTAGTTGTTTTTCTTTTTTTTTTATTTCAACATAATAGTTTGTTTTTACTTTTTCATTTTTAGCATTTTCGCATAAGTTCACTTAATATTTTTTCTTTTATTTTCTTTCTCGTTAGAATTCTATTTATATTATTTATAAATCTGTACAAAAATGTCTTATAATAATATTATTCAATTGTATAATTTATTTCTTAAAATTATCTAGAAAAGCAAATAATTGAAAGACAAACAAAAAATATATAATTAGAGGAAGTGGTGATTTCTTATAAACTACATAATATAAAGTACATTATACAAATACATATATTTTTTTTTCTTAATTATTAACTAAAATATATATATATATATATATGAAATAATAAAATTATATATAATATATGTATTATGATATAAAATTATTATGAATGAACAATTAAATGGCACAATGATCACGATGGAGTGTAGATTGCAAAATAAAAATGTCAATGGCAATTACAATAAAAAATTAAAATCAATATTAATTATTTTATATGATTTATACCTCTGTATATTAATCATCGTGATCGTGGAGTTTGTTTTTTGTTATATTTAATAAAAGAATAAAGGTACAAATATGTATGAATGCAAAATCAAAATAAAATTGATTTCCTTTAGATTTGTTTTATACAAATATCAACTGCAAGAATTTGTGTGATTTTTTATTAATTATTCTATTCCTTTGGCAAAAAAATTACACGACAAGATTTAATGGAGACAAAAAGTACATAATCGGGCTTATTGATAATAATGTAGGTATCATCAAATAAAAGATTTGTGAAGTGAGTTGTATTTATAAATAAAATGTTAATGCAAACTAGAAAGTCCATGTGAAAAATGAGAAAGTAGTTTTTATTCAGTGTGTTTATAATAATTGAGATCGAGTGCAAAAGGATTGAATTGTAATCTTTAAGAAAAAAGAATACTCAAACCCGAAAGAATGTCAAACGGACATTTAAAAAAGAACAAGTTTCCATTTGAATCATTGATACTAGGCTGTTTCTATTTTTCTTTTTCAAATTGATGAAAGACACATTCAGCCCTATCATGAATACCATCGTAATCGGAAATTTTTACGAATCCCGAAAAACGGATTTCATGATACAGTTTTTCGGTATTCGTAAAAATTTCGGATTACGATGGAATTCATGATAGGGCTGATTATGGAGGACATGACTTCATGGACAGGACATATCGATGTAAAGACAGATAAATGATTTCTCTTGTGAAAATATGTCTATCATTAGTTAAAAAAGGCGAACAGAAACCTAGCATAATGCTAATATAAAGTTCATTGATTATTTATCATACGACAAGATTAATGTATCTTATAGATAAGATAAATCATGTCAAACCAGCATAAATTGAACACTTGATAAGTTGTAAGTTAATAGAACTTTAAAACATTTTTAATCTCAAAAAATGATTCTAAATTCTTTTCGAAAAAAAGAACACACAAAAAAGAAAGAACATCAAACACAAAAAAAGTCTTAACATAGTAAATCAATTATTAAACTGTGACAATGGATCATATGAAATGTATTTTCTACATTTGAATACATATTTTTAGTTCTTTTAAGAAAAAAATCACACAAATTCAAAACATATAAATATAATTTTAATAAAATATAATTTCAAGACAATAAATTTAGTTTAGTTTTATGTGTTAAAGATTTAATTTTTCTGAATAATGTTTTGTTTTTGTTATTTTGTATGTTTTATGATACTTAACATTGTAAAGTTAAAAAATGAATAGTGAGAAGTTATTAAATTTATAAATATTTACAGGAAATTTTGTGATATACAAAAAAAATATAATATTCTTAGTCACATGAGTTTTGAAGATTTAAGTAGAATTGTTTAAGCATTAATTTTTGTATTTAAAAAGAAATCATTTTACTTTTAATTTTTTTTTTTTTACATCACATTTATATGTATTTTTTAAAATTATTTCAACCCCGTCATATGTTAACACAATAATAGTATTATTTGTTTAAAAAGGATTTGTCAGAACTTAACATTTTTAAAGAGCCGAGATAGATAAACTTGGAATTCGCATTTCTTCTAATATCAAAGATTTAAAATAATGTTATTCTTTTATCTTTTCAGTTTTGAATTAAAATTATGAGATGGCAAATTATTAGTCATTTAAAATAACTTTTTGAAAATACATACTGAAATGTGAATATTTGAACAAATATGAGTAAAAGGATCAAAAGTGATAAATTATCTAAAGGATCTTGAAGCGAAAATCTTCTATCTAAAACTGCTCTTAAAAATATTCATCATACAAAAATATTTTTGAAAACTTTAAAATTACCGTTAATGGAAATAAATAAATGAATTGTAGTATTTCTTGTTAAAAATGACTATTGCTTGACTTGTAGGATTTGTACACTTAACAAAATCAAAACAAAAATAACACAAGGACTTCGCGTAGTGATCCTTTTTAATTAAGTTGACGTGATATGCATGCATTTTTGTGTGTAATATACGTTTCTGTCTCTTTCCCCTGGAGGGGCAGTTCTTGAGTGCGTACATCAATATTTCATTTGTTTAAATTTTATTCTCGGTGTATTTTTAAAAATGTTGTCAATTTTTTTATTTTTAACTTTCAATGTGTGTGTATGTAAGTGTAACACTACTTGTCTAATTTTTTTATTTTTGTTATAAAAAAATACCTGATTACAACATTTTTGTAGTTTTCTTTCAAAATTGTTCACTTAAAAAACAAAAGAATGTCTTAAAATTTTGGGATGGCATAAGGTAACTTTTTTAGTTTTTGTTCTAATTTAAGAATAATAATAATCAATAATTATTTTTATAAGGTGCTTAACTGATATTTTGTTATAAGTGATTGGTGTTGTTTTATTTTGTATTCAGGGTTAGTGGATGGGGTGATAATTGGCGGGAAAGGAGGCGGCTGGCTAGGGAAGGGCTTAATATTATTTTATTTTATGTTGTTTTTTTTTTCGTATCTATGGTCTATTTATTTATTTATCGATGTTAACATTCAAATTCACTGGCAGTGATTGCACTTAAATCTTTCATTAGGCCCTCTAAATTGGCCATTTCTTGATTAAGTTCTTCGGTGGAAGTACTTGGTGCAAGTCTTTGTATTTCATCTGTTGAATGTGCTATTGATGAGCAGCCTGTTAGGCGATTTGTGGGTGTGGCAACTGAGAATGATGGTTTTTTGAATGGTGAAGCATTTTGGGGACGTATTGTTACTGCTGGTGCTAAATAAACGAAATAGAAAATACATTTTGATTAGTTATAACTTATAAGTTTATAAAAGGATACAGGAATAAATAATGTTTTATAGGATTAAACAAAATCAAATAGCAAAATATCGGGTTGGGAAGTTTTTGTCTAGTTTTGTTTAAAGGAGAAAACTTGATATATTTGCATAAATAATGAATACTTTTGTATATTGTATATAGCTTGGGCAAAGCGGTAAGGAACTGATTAGAGACTATGACAATTCGATTAAACAGCGAAGTCAGAAGGTAATGGTGAAGGTTTAAAGTGAACCCCCACTTAATCTTAAACCCCATCGATTAGAATTTATTTACAATTTCTTATAAATAGGGTTTTTTTAGGAGGCAAGCATTAGACAAGAAAGGTCAAAGAACGAGGTTCTTTATCTTACGTTTGTTCTTTGAAAATTAAAATTTCTCTAAACATTCTTCGTATGACTCATATGCCGCAGTCCAAGAAACTGAACAAAACATTCCAAATTTTGCATTTCCAAATTCAAATACGAAAATCAAATAAAATTTAAATTTTCTACTTACTGTGCTTAGAGCATGTTGTAATAACTGGTGGCGGTACACCAGGCTGTGGTGGACCAGGAGTTCCGAAACTCTTTAGTGGATGTCCACGTTTTGAAGTTTCCACAGTTGATATTGCTGTTTGGTATGGTGGATTGCTAAAAAGAATAAAAATGAAAATAAAACAAATTTTGTATGACTGACACAAATTTAATTCATAAAGTTCTTAATCTAACAAAATATACATATATGTAAATTACACATGCAAAGACTATTTAATTTGATTAAGACGTCTTCTTCTTTTGCGGCGCTTTTTATGTGTAAATTTATCCATGGGTTTTCTTCTCGGTTGCAAACGTTTCAAACGACGTTCTGTCAAAGCCATATCTCGATAAGGTTTCTTTTCTTTATCGCTTTTTGCATTCCATAATTTTGCACCTGTCCGAACTAATCGAACAGCATTTAAATTACCATTGCATTGCTTTTGACGTATTCGAATTTCATTTAGAAAATTGAAAAATGGATTTACGGAGGTTTTGCCATTTTTTAGAATTTCTCTATGCAATGTGCTGGGACTCAGTTTGACTCGAGTGCGTCTTGTTTCGGAAATTGTTAAATATTTAAATAGATTGCGAATTTTTTGATATAAATAATTCATTTAAAACCAAATGTGAATTTCACAGAGTTTGGTATTTGCAGAATTAAAATTAAGGTTCTGAATTTCAAATAATGATTGAAAATTTATTAGAAAACATTTGAAGGAATTTTTAATTTAATTGAAAATAAAAAAACATGAATCAAAGAAAAATATTGGAATGATTACTTATTTCATTACTTGAAATAAAGAACTAAGTGATAGAGATTTTAGAAAACTTAATTAAATTACAAAAAACAGGAGGTGATATTTTTTAGAGGCTACAAACTAAAAACCGATTTTTTTGCAAGAGTGACGGTATGTATATCTGTTTATTTCATGAGTACAACAGTATTAATTCGTTATTTTTGAGTTGTCATTTTAATGAGCAAAACTGTAAATTAATTAATTGAGTAACTATTTAATAATGAGGGGGGGCTATCGTGAATAAAACTTCTGTTGAAATGCGCCATCTGCTAACAACTAGTAAATTACATTATCACTTCAGCACATTAGCACTTCAGCATATCGTCATTCATTTTAAAACTGCGTTTAATTACAACTTCCCTCGAAATCTGAATAACAAATTCCTTATTTCAATTTCATGTCACTTACCTAAATCCATCATACATATACGGATGTTCTGGCGTCTGTGCCAGAGAATTATTCTGTGGTTGTGACAAACTCTGCTGTGATAGTGTTGTATCAACACCCATATGCTGCCTATTTGGAATGTTATATTGCGTTCGTGGATATTGTGGTCGTTCCATTGTTGAGTTCAAGGAAGTAGCTAAAACAAAAAATTCGAAAAAGTCATATGTTTTCTATCAGTCTTCAAATCTCAGTAACTTACTCATATAACCTGGGACATAAGACCGTTTGTCTAGTGAATTTGTAACACAAGGTGGGACCGGTGCTTCTATGTCGTATTCATGCAAACTTGGTCGAGGAAGAGTCAAAGCTCCACTACTAGAAGCTCCATCACTACAAGCTTTAAAAGGAAACAAAAATATATGTATAATAGTGGGTTCCTATGATGTTTCGAATTTGAAACTTACCTGGAGTTGAATTATGATTATGCATTGGTTTATCGATATTTTTCAATTCCATTTGATCATGATGAATCCATAGATCTGGAGGTTTTGGTACGCCAACATTGTTTTTCTGATAGCTGTAGACGTCGGAGAAAGGAACACTTTTTAAAGGGGAGCTATATATGAGTTTCTAATCACAACCTACCTTTTCTTAGAGTGCTCGGGTGAGCTTTGTGGCTTTTTGCGACACAAGATCACAATAACAGCAACAACAATGAATAAAATCACTGCTGTGCCAAAAATGATCATGTATATTATCATCTCATTGGTGAGTCCTTTACTGATGGTATTTGGTTCTTGCCTTAAAACTGCTGCACCAGTTGTATGCGAGACTAAAGTTGAAAATGGTGCACTACCTTTGCCGGTTCGAGCTTGAACCTTAAAGTAGTATGTAGTGTGTTGCTTAAGATTTAATATCACCATAACATTATCATCTAGATTCGAGCTTTCAATAGACCAATCTCGGTCGCGTTTCGAGGTATCTGTGGTGTAGTACACATTGTAGCCGCTTATCTGGCCCATACTGTGTTTCGGTGGAAGCCATTGGATTATGACACTCTGAGGATTATTCTCATCGGCTCGAACTGTCACTTCCCTGGGAGGCGATATTGGAATGTTTTGGAGGGTGGTGTTAAGCACAGACATTGACCATGCTGATTCTCGTCGGCCCTTGACAACTTTTACAGCAAATTCGTATTGGGTATTAGGACGTAGTTCATTTAGCATGCAATTCAAGTCGGTTGTGTTGTGCAACTTAAACCGACTGGAGCCTGTTATACCATATCGCACTGTATAATGACGATTATCTGTAACATGTTGATTTTTGCTGAGGGTTGTGTCAATCCAATAGACAACAATCGATGTGGATGACATTGTTATTGCCCTCAAACCAACGGGCACTTCAAGAGGCATTGGAGCTTCCATAGGTTCTTCATCTCGGGTTTTGATGTTGTCATAAATGGGAGGACCATCTCCCTTGATATTTCGAGCTCTCAAAGACACAACATACTCGGTATTGGGTTCGAGTTTCTTCAGCACATAGCTTCTTTCGCTTTCGTTAAGCTCAAGAATATTCTCATCAGGAATTCCCTTACCCCAGCCAAGAACAAAGTTTCGAATTTTTATTTCATGTTGAATTGGTGGACCCCAATGCAAAGCTATACTCTCTGCTCCAGTTCGAACCACTATCCATACTGGCTTCCCAGGTACTTGAGTCTCGTCAAGGTCATTTTCCAGAGTTACAACGCGATGCCATTCGGTGAATGGTCCTGTTCCATTGACGGTCATGGCAGCAATTTTCACTTGGTATTCTGAATTTCGATCCAAGCCATTCAATTCAAAGTAACGAATATTAGCAGGGGTACTTTTGACTTCAGGAGCTTCTTTCAGTTTGCGATAACGTATCTTATAGCCAGTGATTTGGCCATTGCGCTCTTCCTCAGCTGGCGGTTCCCAGTGCACTGTTATTGACTGAAAAAAAGAGTCATATAAATATCACAAGAATTTGCAAGTTTTTTTTTTTAAATTTGAACTTACTGTTGAGCTTGTTACTTCAAGGGTAACATTATTTGGTGGTTCTGAGGGTGATGATGAATATGTCTTGACTTTCATTTCATTCGATGGATCACCCATTCCGTTTTGATTAAAAGGCACAACGGTAATTGTATACTCGGTAAATGGACGAAGTTCATTAAGAATAACACTATGCGATGTACTATCTGTATACATTTCAGCACCGCTATCATCCTAGAAAGGAAAACAAAATAAAAAAGTGATATTAGTCCAGTAACTGTAACAGACAGGGAAAGATAGAGCGTGGCAAGGCGTTCCACATTTACGTAGTACGGCTAAAAAAAGAATATCTTTACTTCATAGTACGGCCGAAGTTGGGCTCAAGGGCAAGGTTTTCCACATTCGCGTAGTACGGCTAAAAAAAGAATATCTTTACTTCATAGTACGGCCGAAGTTGGGCTCAAGGGTGATGGGCATTCCTAGAAGCGCGGGTATTACGGTTAAATTGTTTAAGGGAAGGAATGCAACTGGCTATTTCACTAGAGCATAGTCCGTTAAAATAACGGTAAAAAAGGGTGAGGCCAGAAACCTTGCGTCGATGTTCGAGTGACGTAAACGTGTTGATGATGTTAATGTCACCAATCATTTTAAAAGCTCTTTTTTGAATACTGTCCAAGAGGTTTAAATAAGTTACTGGAGCACCAGCTTAGAGATGAGAGTTATATTCAAGTTTCGGACGTACTCGTATATAGGTTTTGTAGATTGTAGCCAGATCAGACGGAGAGAAAAATTTCTTGCAACGTCTCAAAAAACCTAGACATCTTGCGGCATTTTTGGCTGATGATGGTTGCTGATGCACATTCTGATGATATCAAGATTTTCCGTTTCGTTGATGCAAGTGCCACTCATAGATAGTGGCAAAGAGGGTTTATCTCGCTTTAACGATACAAGACAGCATTGCGTTTTCGAAGCATTAAATTCCACACGATTTTGTATTCCCCATTTTACAATGCTTTATAGGAAGAGGAGGGTTGTGAGTCTGGAAACGAATATGAAAAGCTAAGAGTGCTATCGTCAGCGAAACAATGTATTGGATTAGAAGTAGCAGACAGGAGATCATTTTTAAAAATGAGGAAGAGGGTCGGAGACAAAACGGAGCCCTGGGGCACACCAGCATTTATTTTATGGGTTTCAGACTTGAATCCGTCCAAAACAACTTGTATTGAACGGTTCGAAAGACAACGAAGAAGAGATTCGTCGATACCGAAAGCACGCATTTTCGATAAGAGAGCAAGATGCCAGATCAAATGCCTTTGAAATATCAAGTGCAATAATCTTACTTTCTCCAAAACGATGTAAAGATTTGTTACACTGTTCGGTGAGATGAACCAGATCACCAGTGGACCTATTAAGCTGATAATTAATCAGCGTTTCCATGAAGAAGAAGGGACGTTAGTGCTATCGGTCGGTAATTTGTGGCAGAAGAAGATTCGCCTTTTTTTGGGATTGGCTGAACAAATGCAGTTTTCCAACTACTCGGAACGAGCCCAGAAGAATAGGATAGATGGAAAAGCTTACGCAGTGGTTTTGCTAGCGTGGAAGAACACCTCTTCAGAATAATAGCGGGGATACCATCTGGGCCAGCGGATTTATGAATGTTGAAATCTTTAAGAACTCTCGCCACAGTTCGAGTACGAAAAAAACATTGGTCCCATAGAATCATTTACGCGTTCAAGAACTGGCGGAATCATGACACTATCTGGTAAGGTGGAATTTTCGGCGAACTGCCTTGCAAATAAGTTGGCTTTATCAATAGAGCTAACTAAAGGAGTTTCATTGACAACAAGCGTAGTAACCGAGGAAGAGGAAGAATTCCTCATGTTTTTTACAAATGACCAAAAATTCTTACTACCTTTGGGACATTGCAGTATTTTTCGCCGTAATTTTTGTTCATGTAAAAATTTTGTCCTTCGAATATAGGCGTTGCAGGCCTTCCTGACTTGCTTAAACTTTTTCCGGTTTTCCTCAGTTGGGTTGGCTTTAAAACACCGGAAGCTAACCTCTTACTCCTTGATAACCTTGAATCGAACCATGATTTAACCTTGGGTTTAATACTTTTAACCCTATTCGGGATAAACGTTTTCATTCCCAGATGAATCATACTAGAAATCATATATGCACTGGAGTATACGTCGCTACCGAGGAAGCATAGCGACCAGTTAAAGATCCTGAAGGAATTATTGAGACCGTCCCAGTTGGCTTTCTCGTACTGCCAAACGGTTCTCTTTGGAGCTCTTTCTTTAACTGGATTTGTTTGACACGAGAAATTAGCAGATATGACACTGTGGTCCAATGTGCCTAGAGGCGTCAATACACTGATTGTGTACTTATTAGGATCAGAAGTGAGAAACAAGTCGAGTGTATTTTCTGCTCGGCCGTTAACGTCTGATATACGAGTAGGCTCATTGACAAGCTGAGTAAGATGGTTAAACTCAGCAAAAATCTTAGCACACATTCCTTCGGGCGTTGTCTGGCCCGAATGGCGAAGCCACGAAGAATTGTGAACATTGAAATCGCCCGTAATAACGATTTTAGTGTGAGGATACAGGGAGACAATTCTTTGTATGGAGTCAGACAGAGCATCAAATTCCTGAGAAGTTGAAACTCTGTCCAGGTTTGGGCTCCGATAAAGAAAACAATAGTGAATGATGTGTTTATTCACGGAAAGTTTTAACCACCACATGAAACTAAAAAGGGAGTTGGTACAATAACCGTATTGTGGTAAAAGTTGATATGCAACATCATTCCTAATATATATGGCGAGACCATGGTGTGAGAAGAATAATGACACCAAGCAATACCCATGAATAAAAAATTCAGTAGGATCGGAATCTTCACCTACTTGGGTTTCACTCAATGCCAAAACAGCTGGTCTGTTAGAATTAATGTGGATGTATACAGACAGAAAATCCGATCTCAGCCCACGAACATTTCTACAATCTACTTCTAAAATTACCAGTCATTGTAATATAAAAAAATCCTAAAATCAAAACAAACGAACTTGTATGTATATTACTGTATAAGAATATTTGATGAGTTGACAAACAAAATCAAAGATTGGAAATAAACGGTATTAAAACATTATTGTGATACTCGTATAACTTTTCTCAAAAATAGAAGTAACAGTAACTTTTTAAAAAATGTTGCTTTTGTTCATAGTGTTGGACAAAAATATATTCAAATCTCAAAGTTAAAAACAAAAGAAATATTATTTAAAAAAAAAACTTTTTAAGTGTTTGTATGTTACTGAGTACTAATTTCTTATAAATTATTGATTTAACTCAAAAAATCAAAATCTAATAATAAATTTTTGTTTTTAGGCATTACTACACTTTTTTTATTCAAGTATTATTGTCTCTGGATAGAAAGAGGTGTTTCCGTAATTCCAGTAGATCCAATTTTTTTCTACGCATTTTTGACGTTGGTTTTATAAATATTCTAGGTTTTCGACCTCGAGGTCTGAACGCAACATGTCAAAAAATAGACAAAGCCGCGGTATTACCGATTTCAACCCTGATGGGCTAGTTTCTTTCCCATAAATACACTCTACGATTTCAAGCCAAATGAATTTTCTTAATTTTGAACCCAATTGCGTTTCTGTATACTCAATACCAATAAGCGAAAAAAACGTACTCAAAAAATCAGAAATAGCGGATTTAGCGCAAGGCCATCTTCTATTCAAACACAAAGTTACAAATTTATTGAACTATAGTAAAAGTGAAACTTTTTAGCATTTTTCGTCTATTGAGACGTATTAATTTCCATTTTTAAAAGAGGATCTTAGCCTGACAAAAATATGGCCACAGAATTCCCGCAAGCCGATAAAAATAGAATTTGGTCCCTGGCAATCAATTTTTTACTCTTCCCATGGGTTTTAATGGTCTTAATTAAAATCTGACTCCGACATTTATTTGATACTACTTTTTAAATTCTTTTTGAGGGTTTCTAAATTCGTAAAGTAGTTTTTTTTTTCAATATATTTTGTACTGTTTTTTTTTTTTTTTTTCAAATCTATAATCTCTATCTTCAATGTATTCAGTTGAAATTTTTATACATATTTCATAAAATTTTCGAAAAATCTTGATATGATTTCAGTGGAATCACATAAATATTACAGAAACGTTGGATAAATAACGCTAAAACGGTTTTTAACAAATAAAAGCAAGAATCTTTTATATAAATAGCTATCACATCAAGTTTTAAGATAGATTGCAAAAATAATATTATATACTCCAAACTTATTTTTTGAAAACCACGAAAGGGTTAAACTCGAGATTTCTCCAAACTTTAAATGAAGTCTTTATGATCAACAAGTTGTCCGACGTATAATCTGGTTGCTAACTTGATTAAGTCAAAGGTAAATGGTTTTCACAAAGGTCGAAACAAGTCCAGCGTTAACTAGTAAAGGTGTTTTGACAACGAAATATTATGTTGTCAAAGATTATAAAGATTCCAAACACCCTAAACTAAATGATATTAATCGAAACAGGTATATAACCACTACCATAAGGACCTGGAAACTACAATTGGACTACATATGCTTAACAATCGCCTACCGATAAAAACAGCACTTCAAGCTTTTAAAATCAAGTCAAGATGGCCTAAAGAGTGGTAAGAACTTGCCCAGTAAACTGGGCTGAAGATAAAACTTAACAAACGGGTTCATGGACTTCGACTCTATATGAACTAATCAGTCGTTAAGATGAGAAGTATAAAATGGAAGAATTATAGGGAATATTCTTCAAGCTCTCTACATCAAGTGCTTTAAAGCAGGCTAAATCATGACCTCAATTAAAAAAGTTATTTTCGAGACGATTTTTTGTATGTTTCGACTAAGAGGGGAACGTCTAAATCAAAGACAATCTGTTACCGCGTTTACAAGGAGAATTAAATCCGAATTGAATCAGGATTTTGCGCTGTATATATCTGGATCGGATCGAAATAGGATTACTCGATCCAATCCCACAGAACGAGGTGAATCGAAACGAAAATTTGTTTGTAAACCTGAATCGGTGAATCGAGTTATTGATGTGTGAGGTTTTGCTTGTGTGCGATAAGTTTTTTCCCTCTTGTTAGTTTTAAGATGAATTTAATTTTGCTCGCGTCTTTGTGTTATTTGTGTTTATTTAAAAGTTATTCACGTAGCAGTACGCACACAAATAAAACCCAATTGTCATTTCAATTCGATTCCTCGATTCAGTGCCGCCATATACCTGGATCGAAATCTCAATTCGATTCGATTCGATTCCTCGATCTCCTCTTGTAACCAGGGTATATATAAAGACCGGAAACCAATCTGTCATTCTGGTTTGCCTACAAGCTAATATCAATTCCCCAGTGCTAAAGTCAATTCACCACTGCTATAGCCAATTCACCACTGCTAAAGTCAATTCACCACGAATTGATGAGAAAATACGAAGAATGAATTTATAGTGCTTACCTGACCTTAAATGGACAACTTTGTTCCAACATTGGTTGATAAGGAAAAATGTATTAAATCTAATGCAGAATATAGGGATAATAAATTAAATCGGGTGGTCTAAAAAGTGTGCTGTATTTTGTGATATTGTTTCGTATATGTATGTTTTTTGTAAGTAATAAACTTGAAAAGAAAACTGATGTAATGCTAGTAAGAACAAGTAGGTCACTAAAATATCATGTTTTTAAGTTATTTCAAAATGTATATTTATATAATGCTAATTTTTTATAAAAATAAATAATTTGCCTTTCTAATTTTTATAATTTGTTTGAATTTATATATTAAAAGAAGAATGAAGTAATATTGGCGAAGTATTTCGGACGCGGTTATAGCTACCATAAGTTTTTAAAAAAATACATTTTTAGCGTAAAATAACCTTACAAGTAAACTTCTTTCTGAAACAAAAATGCGTGTTTGGACTTAGAAACAACAGATCGTGTTTTAAAATTATATAAAATTTGTTCCAACAAACCAAACATATACTCGTACATACTTTAGTAGGTGGAATCTTTGGATATAAAACCTATATTACTATTTCCGTAATTCTTAAGGGGCGGCACTTAGTGGCCTAGAGTTCTTTTTGATTGAAAGTGTCAAGAAATTATTAATTTGTAACTTCACTACATTTAAAATTGTGTACTAAGTAGAATACACTTTCCAATTCAATAAAAAGTTATAATTGTCTGAAAAAGACATTTGTTGTATTATGTAAAGAAAACTTAAAAAAATATTAGCAAAAATGTAAAACATTATTTTTTTTTTAAATTTGAAATGTAATATAAAGAGTTGTGATCCAGGTAAAATTATACGTTCCAAAAATTATCTTTTATGAATGTTCTAATAATTCATTTTTTGAATTTAAAACGATGACTAATTCATAAGAGTATTTTGACAATTAGAAAAAAGTAAACAAGTTTTAACAATTTCAGTTTTTCAAACTAAAAACACATAAAAGTGTGACATCACCTCAATTCAGAAAGTCTAAAATCCTCACCACACAACTTAATAAAAAAATCAACAACATCTGTCAAAACAAGTAAATACACCGCATCGAATTGTTGTTGGACATTCATTATTCATGGACCTAATGTCAAAATTACAAATACAACAATGTAAACAAATGGTTGTTGGAGGGTGAAACGTACAAAAAGATTCCGGTCTTTATATGGAGTATCTTTGGTCTAAATATTAATTTTATTCCGCATCTTGAAGAGCTACTGAACTGATCATTTGTGATATGTGTAACTTGACCGAACGAGAGGACATTTTAAATTTTTTTGTTAAAAAAAACAAGAAGACATACATTTTGCGTAATTTTCTTACAGAGAATGTAGTAATAGAACTCTTAATCAGGTAGACGGCAATGCCATGCTCAAAAGATTTTGTCGATTATATTTTGTAAATTATAATCAAATGAAGACCCTTGACCTTGACTAATGAGAATTTCCAGAAACTAAGTAATGCACTATTCACATGAGCACGACCAACGAATGAACGAATATTCGTCGATTTTGACATTTCTTTCACATGATAGTTTTTAATTCGTCACACAGCCGAACACGATTCACCACCGAAACCAAAACAAGAATGAGTTTTTTAGGTTAAGTACGCGCGATTATTTTATTCGTTGCGAGTGTGGATAATGTGGAACGCGAATAAAGTTTGACAGTTCGTATCAACTAAAATTTTTTTCGCGACGAATAAATTTGTTTTCTTAAATTTATTAATATATGATATTGAAAAGTGAAAGTATGCATCATAAATCAAAATGAAACTATATTGCTATCGTTTCGTTAAGAATTTGTGTGGAAATATGTCTTCAAACGTATATAAACTCACATTTTGTAATTCATTCGTCGTTCGTTGGTCGCGCTCATGTGAATGCTACTTAAGATACAAGGATGATTTTAACTGAAAAAGACTTCTAAAAATGCAATTCATTGTTAATGGATATTTAATTTTAACGTAGCTTCAAAAATACCGTTTTTGTTTGTTTTTAGCGTTATTAAAGAGGCATAAATGTTAAAAAACCTGATGTGATAGAAGGCAAGATTCAAATTCAGGACAATTTAATCTCTAAAAAAAGTACTTTTGTCTACCTGTGCTATTTTTTATTTGAAACTGTACAGGCTCCAAATTTTTGAATAGTAATATTAAAAGAAATTTAATAATATATCCCAGGATGTATAAGAAGATGCTGCCTCAAAAAGTAGTCAGTTTTGTATGAGAAGAAGCAGAAATCATTCTGGTTGGGTCAATTTGCTGATCTCTGAGGTGAATAATTAATTATTTTATACCCGGTGCAGTATCTAAATCAATCAAATTTTTGTGGAAAAATGTCAGTTTATTTTTTTTCCCGAAAAAAGATCTTTAAAAGGAATAAAGCAACATCTATTTCCATCAGTTTTATTGTGAATGTGGCGAATCAATTGTTATTGTAGCCATTTTTCATTTTTAGGATTAAAAAGGCTCAACGATTTACATCAATTTGTTATCCTTAAAAGATAACATTTCAAATGGCACAAAAGGTCCTTTTAAAATCTGTCTGCCATTCAATTTTAGAAAACAATTTATTTTCCCAATCCAATCAAAAAATATACAACTACAAAAATAAAATAAAAATAAAAATAGAATAAAATGAATAACCAAACACCTACCTCAGCATAATAGATGCGATACTTGGAGATAATCCCATTGGTGACGATTGGTGGCTCCCATTTCACATAAATCTCTTTGTGGTTCAATGGATATCCTTCAACACTTCGTGGTGGACCGGCAATATTCTCTTCCGGTTGTGTCCGCACTTCCAAAATCTAATTTAAAAAATAAAAAAAAAAAAAACAAATCAAAATCAAATCATTTGGAAAAATAGGGTTAGTTTAGGTACGTACAACGAGTATACCAGAAATGCATACTATATAAGTTTTGAATCTCTGATATATAAACAAGGTTAAATTTAACAAAAAACACCATTGGTTGGGTGGGTATTTATAAAATCCTCAATATACAACGTCATGATAAATAACTCACCTCAGATGACTCGCCAGGACCAAAATTGCTATTGCCGATAACCCGGAACTGATAGGTTTTTCCTGGCATCAAGGACTGAATGTTGACTTGTTGGTCGTCATGTGATTTTGTGATGATTTTTTGTTCCCTGATGACGGTGTGTAAAAGAAAGAAAAAAAAACAACATATTTCATGAATCCTTTTTGGATTAAAGGATACGTGCTCCCCATTATGATCATCATCATAAGGACGATGATGATGATGGAAGGCAGGAAGCTAGATGAGGTGCGGCAGAAGGAAATTATAATTTTCTCTCTGTCTGGACGTGATACAATTTCAACAGTCTAACTGTCAATGGAGTGGGTTTGGGTGTGAGTGGTAATGGTGAGCGGGCGATGCGATGGGTGTTGTGGCTTTTCGAGACGAGAATGCCATTGCGCTGGTTGCAGTCTCCTCTCGAAATTAATTTTCCTTCAGGCAAGAAAAGGAATTTCAATTCGAAATCAATGATTTCCTGTTGGTGCTGTGCTCTGTTGCGCTGTCTGCCTTTACTTCCGAAACACTTGAGCAAAAAGAACGTCATTTTCTCAAACCTCGAAACCTTTATATGGAATGCGGCTTCAAAATGGAATGTATCTACATATCATATAGGTTTTTGTATACATATGTATATCTTCAAACTTATGTTTCTTTACGAAGGAGTTTTGGTAGAAAACTTTCACTAAAAAACTTCATACATACATTTTTGAGGGAACATCCTACTTGTTGGACGATTTGGCAATTTATCTCAATGAAAGTCTGAATAGTTAAAGCAGTTAATTTTGCCAAAGAACTATATTCTGATTCCAATTCCGACAAGCATGCCAGAAAATTTTTCAATATTGGAATAAATAGTTTCCCTTTCAATTGGACTTTTGCCCATTTATCAAGAGGGTGACGAAGAACGACGAGACAGCAAAGGGATGGGAATGGGTAGTACTTGTATCCGTATAAAGAAAGACTTTTCAGAAAGGAGTTGCAGTTTTCGATATAAAAACCGAAGCTAGTGAACTTTTAATGGCTGACTTGACTATAGGTTGGCAAAGCAAAAGCGAAGCATTTCAATGAAGTTGCTTTTTGTTTGAGATAAAATGTGAATGAAGACATTTTAAGTGATGGGCAGGAGTATAGAAACAGGAGTGAGTAAGCCATCAAATTTAAGAACAAAAGACAATTAAGGACATAGAGCAAAATAAAACAAAAACAAAAAAAGAAGGAAACCGTATTTTCGAAAATAGGGATGAAAAACAAAAATAGAGTATTCCAATGCAGATACTCGTACATACAGATAAAAATGTAAAGCAAGCAAATAAATGCGGCAAAACCCCCCATTTGCTAAGATGGGATGGAATGCTAGAATTCTTTGGATTAGAAAAGCAACATAACTGAAATACTATAATTTAAGGGGGTTGGTTTAAATGTTGACTTTTGAAGTTTCGTTTGTTTTTTATAGCATTTATTTTGATATCCGTGAAATATGGATCTGATTTGAGTTTTTTATTTGCTAGATAGGATTGTTTTGGACTTGGAATTGTTGATTTAGGTTGTCTGAATTAAGGCTTACTTGTTTCGACTCTCAACACAAATGATGCAATTAATTTATTTAAAAATGTCAGAAATCAGCCTTGGTGAAATTTAGGCCTGCGGATTTATAACTTTGTGTCAAAATATGGGCGATTTTCGTGGCCTAGAGTTTTGATTTTTTTGTATAGGGAGGTAAGAAAACACCTTTAAATCATAAAAAAAAAAATGTTTTCCTTTTTGGTTTTAGCCCTACTTTCTTTAATGAAAAGTACGACGTACAATAGCTGCCCCCTGCAACTTCATAGGATGATGTGAGGAAATGTCAAAATCAAAACCATTTTTGCGTGTGTTTGTATGAAAAAGAGAAACTTTAAAAATTAATTAAAAATATAAATAAATTTTCCAACGTTAAAATTGGGATATTAACTACATACTTTTAGTCATAAACCTATGAAATAAAACTATCCGCGTGTTAAAATTTGTGTGCCCTAAAATGAAAGTCGAGTCCAAAATAATAATGGTATTCACGCAACGTGGTAAGTTTACAAATTGTGTAATATGACAAGTTTACACAAAAGTTTGTGTGAACGTTCTTTTTTATTTATTTGGCTAAATGCTATGTTATTGTTGAACAGCTGTTCATTAAACGTCAAATATTAAACATCAAAAATGGTTTTTTGCCCTCACAAAAATTGGTTTGTATTTAAAAAAACTTATATAATGTTTAAAAGTTAACATTCAAAGATGTCAAAATAAGCAACAAAAACAAATAATTCAACTATATGAATCTAATCGATTTTCATGATTGACTTATTTTATTTTTATTTGGAAAAAATTATGATTTTTGTATTTTCTTTAACAAAAGTGAAATCCTTTTAATTAAAAGTCACAATAACGTTTGGTTAAGTTTACCCAAAATATTTCGATAATTTTATCGTAGGAGAATTTTAACCAAACTTGGAAATCTTTCTCATACAAAATTTGACAGTTCATTTACCATTGTGTACATACCCTTAATTCCTTTTATTTGTTTGTGCCATAAAATTCATTTGTAGCAGTTTTCTTGTCCTGTGAACTTATTTTTTGACTTTGAATTGAAACAAAACTAATTTTGTTTTCCATTGGCTAATTTCAATTTGATTGAACTGGCTGATTTTGTAGTGAATGGAAAACGACTTCAAATTGATTTGTTTTGATATTTCTGTTTGTCGGAAAAAGTGTTGGTGTAGCTGTCAATTTTGTATTCAGATTTGTTTTCATTTGATACACTTCAGAAGATGAAATAAATTACGTAAATTTAAATAAATCTAAGTCCAAATTATGACAGATGAAAAATCTACTACGGTGAAATCGGTTATGGTGATAAGTGACATTTTTGATATAGTCAAATGTAATTATCGCCAAACTGATGGAAACATCAGTGTGACAAGATTCAACTCTATTATGAAATTGATTTCAGGGCTCTTTTCGATTGATTTTATACCTTCGAAAACTGTTCGAAATAAATTCAGTTATTCTGTTGATTGTCATAATTTGTATATACATTGGCATTTGTTTATTAAACAAATTCTTAGTTTTAAATGCTTCTAAATACTTTCCAAGTGCCAAGTCTATTCCTAAAATTACTTAAGCTTTTATTTAGTTAAAATCACTTCAGTTTTAAAACAATTTGCTCTTATCGAATATAAATGACATCGACTTAATCTAGTCGAATCCATATCGATAAAAGTGAATTATTTTAATACTCCAATTTTATTTTGAACTAATTTTAATTTCATTTCGAACCTATTTGATAACCAAGAAAATGTTACAGTATTTTTTGTAAGCGTCTGGTAGCTATATTGCAACAGAAATGTCATATTCGTTGGAATTTTAAATCAATCCATTTTGCCAAAAATCGAAAATAAATTGATGCATTTTACAAATAAAAGGGTGTATTCATAAACGCAGACAATCTGCGCTAGTACAATCGCATTTCTTTTCTGATGCATTTGTGAACGCACTCCCAATGCAGAATGTCTGCAGTAAACAAAAAGGACTGACTTAGTCCGATTTGAATGTAAACAGAGTTCATAAACGTCAGAATAAAATGGCTGCCAAACAAATTTTGTTGAACTTGATTTTTGATTTGCTTACCGAAAAAGAAAAGAAAATTATAATTGGCACAAATGTCTTGCAAAGAAAAAATAGAAAGAAAATTATAACGAAACAATTTTTAAGCTTAAAAAATTATCGCATATTGCCAAAAAATGCATTCTTCATGAAGGTGATTTCAGAGTATCCTTGCGATATATTCCGTAGTCATTTTAGGATGTCGAGGTCCACATTTAATGTAATTGTATGTAAAATTATTTTAATAATTCCCGCTCTTTCTGCAGCCAAACAAATTCGGCTGCACAACCTGCCCGACGCTGACGACAGTCTGACGTTTATGAACGGTAGGTCCTGCAGTTCGACTAGGTTAGTTCGATCGAAGATCTGATTTAGGATTTATAGACAAATGGGCACATACCGTTTTGAGGTGTAAACCACAACAATCCATTAATGTGTTTGCTTGGTGAAATGAAAATATCAAAAATATTTACTCAGTTTATATTTCTAAGATTTCTGGGAATTTTCTCAGAGGAAATGACAGGGCAGGAGAATGTTTTAGATATAAACACAATTCTGTTTTCATTTTCACGTAGAAATAAAATATGTCTTCCATTTCTTTCCTTATTTTTTGAATTTTGAGATAGAGAATTCTTGGGAAATCGAACCATACAAATTTTATAATCATATTTCTGACAGCAAAAGTGACAAATGTACATATACGAGTATGACAGACAGAATGACAGCTTATTTTTAACTGTCATTCCTTCCGGAAGCTTTATGCCTCAAAAACATAAAAGCGGATGTAAGCATTCATTGTCGATTTAAATGTCAATTTGTTCTTTTTATCATATTAAACGTGTTCACAGCAATATATCCCTTTAGTCATATCTATAGAAAGAAAATTAATTGTAAAGCTAAGTTTTACTTATTGCTAAATTGGTTGTGATTTGAAAATTGGTTACTTTATTTAGAAAATATGTTAAACATTTGTATCGACAATTTTGTAGCAATTGGTAAAAATTCTGCCTAAAGCCTAGTACGCTGCTGATGCGAAACGAAATTTTTCGGCAGTCTCCAAGTGCAGAGCGAAATTAAAACGAAAACCACAGCTAAAAAATATTTGTGGAGAGTTCTGTCTGGAAGTTGAAGTTCAATTTTAAGCCTAGTACGCTGCTGATGCGAAACGAAAATTCCCATACAAAAATGACATGACGAAATCATAAACGAAAATATTCGAAAAATTTTTCAATAAATAAATAAAACGTCAAAATTTCGCAAGCAATTAATATACCGGGCAATTAAATTGAGAACGAAAAGAGTGGAGAATTGTACTACGAAATCTAGTACAGCTATCCACTAAAATGACACATTTCGTCGTTCAGCAGCGTACTGAAAAACGAAAAGCACAGCGAAATTTTTCGTTTATGATTTCGTCATGTCATTTTTGTATGTGAAATTTCGTTTCGCATCAGCAGCGTACTAGGCTTAAGAAGCAAACTTAACCCAGGGATAGTTGAAAATTGAATTTGTTTTTAACATCTATTAACATTCCATTTTTCAAAAAAAATCTAGTCTAGCAGCTAGTTTAAGAATCTTTATTGAGGAAAAAGTTTGTTTTATCAAACTTAAAAGATTTTTGAGGGTAATTGATTTTGCGCTTTTTCGAACTCAGCTGTCATTTAAAGCGTCCAATGAATGTTTGACATTTGTTTGAATTCGCATTCAAACAACGCGTTTAAGTTATAAAAACTTACTACAAAAATGGTGTTTCAAACGTAGCAACTTTTCACACATTACGGGATGATTATGGTTGTCATCATCATCATTATCCGACTACTCAAACAATTGGTAAAATTGACAAGAAATTTGTAGAAAGTGGAAGCTTTACTGATGTCATAAAGCCTGTCAATCATAATGAAAAATTATTCCAAAATATTGCTAAATAAAAATTAAAATTTTCAGTTATCTGTGTTTAAAGTTTAGTGATTAAATTTTTTAAATTCTGCTAAATTTTGAATCCGAAAAATTTGAATCCGCTCTAAAAATGACAATTGTCCTTTTTTTTAACAATTCATTTTCATTATTCATAAATACGATCATAGATATGAAGTAAAGAGCTTTCAACAAAACCGAACTATTTTTCTAGTATTTCTTATCAGAATAATTCGAGTAGGTACATCATTATTTTGAAGTAGTTTTGAGAACATTTCTAATTACATCAATTAAATATTATCTTTCCAACATTAAACAAAAACCATATCTTTTTCATTTCTTATCTTTTTATGTTTAAACATTTTAGAAATTGAACTGGTATTGTCTTGTTGGTTTTCTTAAGCTCCTTAATTAGGACCAATTTGATCTTTTTATCTTTCTCTCTTCATAAGAAATAAACTACTTGAATAACAAAACATCTCAGATTCATGCATTTCATCTTCATTATTCAAAAATAAAGGAAGAATTTCGTCTACTATTTCATAGACAAACATAGGTATAAAGTGAAGCACTCAGAGTGCATCCCAGCATCGAAAACAACAAAAGACTGTTTTTGAAGTACTTTTCTAAAAATTAACCTCTCAAGAAGTTGTTCTCTCAACTTCTTCCTTTATATTCTCTATACTGAATGAAGGTACTATTTATCTTTAAGGATCGATAAATTCGAATAGCTTTATAGAAACAGTTTATTTGAGAGTTCCTGCTTGGAAGGAGCACAAGTGGATTAATTTTCAAGATTTGGAATCTTGGTGCCAAAAGTTGCTTCATACGGAAGGACGGCTAAATGGTGTTTTGGTCTGTTCAAGGATATATAGAATGAAACTTAACTAAAAAAAATGATACCAATATTCATTTATTATATAAATAGAGAAGCTCTTTTGGTATACTCTCTTATGTCCATTTATCATGAATGCAATCGTAATAACAAAAACACTATCTTCCTTAGACCTTCTATTCAACATCTTTCTGGAAAAGGTTTTGTTCCAAATATAGATATGTACTCGTACGAGTATAATGGCAACCGTAAACATGCAATCAAATGAAGTTGTTCTTCGTCGTCGTCGTCGTCCTCATCCTCGTCATCATAGTCGTTGGTAGTCACAGTCGTTTATCCAAAATGCAGCACATAGAAGGTACGAGAGCCTTAAAAATGCACTCAGGATATAAAAGCTTTCTTTTGAATTACCACACAATCTGATGTTGTGTGCTTCAAGCTTGCTCTTTGCATTGAAATCGCCGCTGGAAATCTCTGGGAAATTGTAGAAATGTGTTTTCAGAAATGTTTTCTTTTTTTATATATGTATATATTTGTATTTTCGTGCACCCATTCTCTACTTAACCCTTTTCATGGGCTCTTGCACTACATACAAATATATATATATTTATATAATCTTTTAAAAAGGATTCAGCTCACGTTCTTTCTAGCGAACGAAAGCCATAGCCCACCGCTACCATTCACACCCCATCTCTGTTGGGTGCATCCATTTTGTTTACTTATTCATTTCCATTACACCACTCAGGATTTTGAATGGATAAGGACATGGATGCGGATATAACTACCTTTAGCTTAATCTTATGAACTATCGTAAGGATCAGAATACTATATATAAGACTTACCTTTCGCTGTTGTTCATCTTGTAGTAAACCGTGTAGGAGATGACCTCATCGGGATTTTTAACCGGCTCCATCCAACTGATTGCCACAAATCTGGGCTTGACTATTTGCGCTACCAAATCTCGGGGTGGTCCTGGTAAATGGTTTCCAGCTGCAGTCAATTGGCCATCTTCATCTAAATCAAGTGAAGAGGATGAGGATAAGGGATTTTTTCTTCGAATTTTCTGCGAAGAGGAAGCTAACTCCTCTTGGCGTCGTTCGTTGTCCTGCTTGTTCTTCCATGTGTTGAGAATCTTATTGGGATCGTCGCCACGTTTAAAGGCGTTTATAATATCTTCGTTGCCTGTGATCTCTTCGTCGTCGTCGTAATCTTTGTCGTCTGGCGATTCGGAATTATCATCGTAGTTTTCGTCGTCCTCATCGTCGTCACCGTAGTTGGTGTTGTCGTTGAGGGCAATTTCAACACCACTAGGAATAGTAATGCCTTTGCCCTTGGACAAGAGGCTATCGAGTGCACTTTTCGATAGAATTCGTGTATTATCAACAGACTTCGTTCGCACTTGAACTTCACCAGAATTATTGTCGTTGCTGTTGCTGTTATTTTTGTTACGACGTTTCGGACTTAGGGTTTGAAGGGATTTCGTTGTCTGGGACTGGGGTTTCTTCGTTTTGTACTTTTGCTCTGTTATGTATATCATTTTTTAGGATGGATGATGAAAGGATAAAATAAAGAAAAAAATAAAAATAACAATGAAAATAAAATAGAAAAAAAATACAAAAAAATTGAAATAAATAGTGCACACAATAAAAGCTCTTTGTCATCTGTACAGGACCATTTTAGTTAACATTTTATTATGTGAGTAGTTTAAGTTATTTAATACATAGTTAAAGTTGGTTTATTTAATAAAATTTACATACATATTATACATAGCTTTGAGAGTGAAAATACAAATATTATGTACAGCTGAATTTTTAAATAAATATGCAAAGCTTTACAGGAAGTAAATGTTTGATTAAATTTTAACGTGAGAGCGTCAAAAATAGCACTAAGCAGAATTGATTACTTTTTACAATCTTCCTAAATCTCGTCTAATTTATTTCACAAAATTTTAATATACATATGTACATAATATTTCATGCTGAAGCTGAGGAAATTGATTTAATCGGAAGTGTAAAAGTCAGTGGTTTTGATATTAACATTGAAATAAACGGAAAAATATGAACTCATCAAGAAAGACGACGACGCTAACAATGACTTTTAAGAACCTCAAACATCTTTAGGTTTTTTAGTTTGTTAACCTTCTTTATTTTGAATTCCGCTGAGTAGTTGCTTTGTTGGGCTTTAAAGGTTTGAGGCAAAACCACGACTTAATCGAATTTTGATTTTTTTTAATTATGAAAACAGTCTCTTTATAAGTTGATGTCTAAATAAGGGTTTTCTGTTGCGTTGATCTAATTGGAAAATCAAGGTAGTCGGATTTTTTTGTATTATAAAAACAGCACAAGATCAATTAGAGAGATTAAAAATCTTGAGTATAAAATAAATATTGATGTTTCACACATTTTTATATTATCTCAAAATGTTTTGTTCATTTCAAGTTATAGTTTACCTAAAACTTCTGATCCACTTGATGATAACAAATACTTTATTTGAGCTCATCTTATACTTTTCGTTGAAAAGGTTATGAGGAGAGGTAAAACTAGCTTGTCTTGAGTTGTGTAAGCATCCTACCGCACTTGGAACATTTAGACGATTCGATATTATATTGCACAATAGGTGCGTATAAATATACTACTTTTTATGATTCTTGTTCAATCCAAAGTCTTATAAAAATTTAACTTTCACATAAAATTCCGATGCTAATGAAGACTATCAATACTTAATCGACGATAAAGTTCGCACTTCAACTCTTTTGTTTTTAAACACAAAGTTGGCCACTTAGTTCTCTATTTTTAAATATTACGTTAAATTGACACTGACAGCTATTTACTGTTCGAAATTTGTACACAAAATCAATTTAATATGTTCTTGAAATGAAATGAGTCGCTTCAGCATTGAAAAACGTTGGGAAATTTTGAAAATTTGCTTCCAAAACAAGTGCTGTTTTGCGCAAAAATTTCGTTTTTTTGAAAAAAGGTATGACCGAAATCGAGCACAAATTGGACCTGCTTTTCGCGAGTTTGTGCTTAAAATTCGTGTGACTGGTATGCTAGTGGTCAGTGGACAACAAATATGGTTCTCGTCTTTTTACGGACGCACAGGCGAGGATATAGCTGCTGTAACCGAGAATGTGGCACTCAATTGACGAACATCAACTAGCGATCAATCTCAAAGTTTGATGACTATCCGGATATATAAAACAAAGCCATTTTGATATTCAAAATTTAAAGACCAATGTGCATCGGAACCTTCTCTTAAATTCTTCAGTATTTCTCTACCACTGGCACTGTGTTTAAAAATCTGCAACAAAAGAAACGGTCTTTTTAATTTTAATTGGCCACATTGGAGTGTGATTTGACTTATTTAGACTTTTTGTATAAAAGGAAAAGTGAAGGATCGATGTCATGTCAACAATTCGAACAAGATTTAAGCACTTAAGGCCAAAATCATCCATACAATCCGTGAACCGAAGACCGAAACCATGAACAAAGCCTTGGACCTTGAACATGAAATCAATTTTGTTATAATGGGTGATTTTTTTGAGGTTAGGATTTTCATGCATTAGTATTTGACAGATCACGCGGGATTTCAGACATGGTGTCAAAGAGAAAGATGCTCAGTATGCTTTGACATTTCATCATGAATAGACTTACTAACGAGCAACGCTTGCAAATCATTGAATTTTATTACCAAAATCAGTGTTCGGTTCGAAATGTGTTTCGCGCTTTACGTCCGACAAATTTTGTTCAGCGATGAGGCTCATTTCTGGTTGAATGGCTACGTAAATAAGCAAAATTGCCGCATTTGGAGTGAAGAGCAACCAGAAGCCGTTCAAGAACTGCCCATGCATCCCGAAAAATGCACTGTTTGGTGTGGTTTGTACGCTGGTGGAATCATTGGACCGTATTTTTTCAAAGATGCTGTTGGACGCAACGTTACGGTGAATGGCGATCGCTATCGTTCAATGCTAACAAACTTTTTGTTGCCAAAAATGGAAGAACTGAACTTGGTTGACATGTGGTTTCAACAAGATGGCGCTACATGCCACACAGCTCGCGATTCTATGGCCATTTTGAGGGAAAACTTCGGAGAACAATTCATCTCAAGGAATGGACCGGTAAGTTGGCCACCAAGATCATGCGATTTGACGCCTTTAGACTATTTTTTGTGGGGCTACGTCAAGTCTAAAGTCTACACAAATAAGCCAGCAACTATTCCAGCTTTGGAAGACAACATTTCCGAAGAAATTCGGGCTATTCCGTCCGAAATGCTCGAAAAAGTTACCCAAAATTGGACTTTCCGAATGGACCACCTAAGACGCAGCCGCGGTCAACATTTAAATGAAATTATCTTCAAAAAGCAAATGTCATGGACCAATCTAACGTTTCAAATAAAGAATCGATGAGATTTTGCAAATTTTATGCGTTTTTTTTTTAAAAAAAGCTCTCAAGCTCTTAAAAAATCACCCGATATATGTACATACATAATTAATGGGAATGTTTCCTCTTACTTACAAAGGAAATAATTTAATTTTGTTCATTTTATTGCATTTTTAAAACTGAAATTGTATTTTGAAAAGCCTTTATTATTGAAAATATTTAACTTATGATTTGGTTTATTTGCATTAAAACATTTTTCTTTTCTAATTGTCTTAGCTAATTGCGTTGCAGTAAAAATAGCAGAGTTCAGTAGATATAAGCAACATTTAAACCTGTTCTGAGATCTAAGAAGAAATTTAAAAAAAAAAACTTTAAAAAGCACATTTTTATTAGAAAAAGTAATTTTTTAAGGAGTTTAAGGAAAATATTTGAGTTCCATGTCCACTTTGAGGTCAAACAAAAAATTATATGATTTTCCCAAAAGGCGAAAAATGCAGTAATCTATCTTTAAATAGGTACATTAAAAGGTCTTTAAGTATATGAACAACTTGGTGCTCTATGACCCTTAATTGTGGACTCTTTTTTAATGTTTTTATTAAAACACTGTATATTAAAAAAAAAACAGACATGTTTTTAATTTATGTAAGATTTGGGATTACTCTTCGTTTTGTATGACAAGAAGTTAATATTTTATTTTAAAAATTGTTACACTAAACTTCCCTCAAACATTTCACTTCACATTAAAATATTATTTCTTGACAACATGGTTACATTTTATGAGCGTGCTAAACTTTCAATATTTATACGTAACTGCTATTTTGTACAATTTTTACGTTTTTAAAGCAGTAATTATTAACATTGAACGTGTGCTGAAAAGTGTTAAATAAATACAAAAATTATAATACACAAAAAAAAAGGAAAACAATACAAAAAACAAAGCCCACAATATTAATGTAAATATAAATAAAAAAAAACAATATTAATAGCAACTTAATAAATTAAAAGCAACAACAGGGGATGATATTTAATTGGGGGATAATTTTATACATATATGTTTTGTTAAATGGGATTTCATTTCATAGCCATTACATCGTTTTGTTATATATTTTCGGCCATTCTAGTATTTTTGATTATATATGTATGTAAGTATATGTTTTAGGCGATATTAGCTGGGGGGATTCTCAACAACAATGGATACACAAGGTACATTTTTACGAACTTTTACATTCAAAAGATAGATTTTTACATTTAATATCAAACAAAATTCGTATTTATCTGCAGGTTAATTATTTTACAAATAAATCAATTTTGTTCTTTTTTTATCTTACCTGGTTGAATGATTTTTAGACGAGCTGATGCCTGGACACTTCCAGCTGGATTCGTTCCAACGCATTGAAACATTCCTGCATCGGATTGTAGGAGACCCATGATTCGTAGATTATGACCGCCAACAAGTTGCATATAGTCATTGGGTGTGATCACATCGCCATTTTTCATCCAATGGATCATTGGTTTGGGTTTGCCTCGAATGGCACATTCCAACTCAAGTTCTTCCTTTTCGAATGCAGACTTATCGGTGGGACTTTGAATGAATTTCGGAGGAACTTGAACTTGTAAGGTGGCTTGAGCGTCTAAGGAATCAACTGTATTACTGGCCCGGCATTGATAGTTCCCCGAATCGATGTCTTCGGCGGCGGAAATTTGTAGAGATCCTGTTCCGAGGATCGAAAAACGAGAATCCAAATCGCTAGGAAAGATACTTTATGATTAGATTTCGAAAAAAACAACCTTATAAAAAAGTCACGAAAGCACAAACTCACTTTAAATCCAGCTCTTCTCCATTTCGCAGCCATCGTATTTGTGGTTTTGGCATTCCATTTGCCACGCAGTCCAGTGTCACAGTGTCTCCCTCCTTGACGGTTTTAGGCGATGGACCAACGAGGAACGATGGCGCTACTTGACTCTCCCCACCTTCGGTTAATTTCTTGATGTTCAAATTGGTTTTACTACTCAGTCTGGACACCACACCCGAAGTCACATTACACTGATAAGTACCTCGATCTGAAGTTCCAATTTCGTCAATTTCTAAAGCACCATTCTGAAGGATAACCATTCTCAGATTGTCTATTTGCAGAGGGGCATCATCTTTCAGCCATTGAATATCGTTTTTGATACCAGGCTGAATGTGGCCGAGTATGCAACGGAAGTAGGCTGTCTGACCAGGCAGTAGATAGGATTCCATAAAGTCTTGATTGATTTCAGGTAGTCGGGCGATGGAAACTATCGCTGATCGACTAACTATCGTGCCGATGCCATCGACACTTAGGAGACATTGATATGAACCGGTTAGACCACGGTTCTGTTCAACTGAACTTATGTACAATGAACCATTTTTAAGTTGTGTTCTAAAAACAAAAATAAAATAACTTATAACTGCTAAGAGATTATGAGTTCCTAAAACTTACCTAAATGTATCACCGACAATTCCCAAATCCTGACCATCAGGACCTCGCCACCGAATGTTTGGTGATGTTTTTCCAGCTTTTTGGTGTGAACCATGTTGTGTTTTGCCCGAACATTGTAAAAGAACGGAATTACCTTCGGGAACAACCACATCTTGAGGTTCCAATGTGAATTCTAGGACTGAAAAAAAGGAAAAACAAAAATTTAATTACACATTGATTTGAATTGTTTTTCAAACAAGACCAGCTTATACCAATCAAGCGAATATATAGCTAAAAGCTGTTTTATAAAACGGGAGCGGCTCGAAATGCTGTATTTTAAAATACTGTATGGTTAAAATTCTGTATCATACTGTATGATACTGTATATTCATAATACTGTATGGTTAATATACTGTATCTCAAAATGCTGTGTTGTCAAAATACTGTATCTGATAATACTGTATCTCAAAATTCTTCTTCTCAAAATGCTGTATGAGCAAAACATTATCTAAAAATACTGTATTTTTGCAAAATTCCGCTCTTAAGCTTCCATTATAGAGAACAACAAAAGCAGAACTCGATTTATGTATGTATTTACATTATATCATTTATTGCAACTCCAAATTTCACTTAATTCTTAAATTTGCATTAGCTTTTAAATATCAACGAAATGAACGAACACGTGGAAGTTTTGACAGATCAATAAGTTCGGTGTAATTGCTTATGGAATTGTTGATTGTGGTAACAACAATTCATATACAACTGTGAGAGAAATAACAATTAATGAGAATAAAATGGGAAGAGAAAATAAGACGAAGATACCATTTATTTGTTTTTTTTTTTTAATTAATTCAAGGACTTATGAATTATCATATGTTATTTTTCAAGGGAAGTATATATTAGAACATTATGCCAATGAAAAAATATTATGATGTATTCTTTATAAAAGTAATCTGTTTTTATAATTCTGTATTTCAACATGCTGTAAATAGGCTGACAAATACAAATCGTTTTGATAATGTAAAAAAGTGCGCACTTTTTTACATTATCAAAACGATTTTTATTTGTCAGCCTATTTACAGCATTTTGAAATACAGAATTTTGGTATACAGAATTTTAAGATACAGAATTTTGAGCTACAGTATTTTGATCATACAGTATTTTGTACATACAGTATTTTGAAATAAAGTATTTTGAGATACAGTATTTTAAATACAGTATTATGATCCATACAGGATTTCGAACCCAACCCTTATAAAACTTGTATATTTTTATTAAATTTAAAAGGAGATATAAGATTAATGAAATTGACCAGTTTAAAATAGCCAGCGGGAAAGTAAACAAAAAAGTATTATTTCATAATTTTGTGTGAATACTGAAGCACATAGGTCAGATTTCATTAAGAAAAAGCGTACATTTTCACATATCTTAACTGCACAAGAAAACTTAGTTGTTTATACCAATTAAATGTTTTAAATTAAAATTGCAGAGGCTTCAACCAGACTCGTTTCTGACAGCTCTTTCAAATTAAAATTAATTAAAATTTTAAAAGTAAAGCAAATCATATTCAACTGTTTGTGAATTAGACGAGTTTATTGAACGAAAAAGTCAAATGAAAACAATAAAAGTTTAAAACTATTTATACCAGGCACAGCATAAATCTCAAAATATAACCTTATCCAGTAACAGAAAGAAAAATTAGTTGGCCACATTTTCATTATCAGCTAAATTTTAAGTTTATTTTTTTTTTAATGTTTATACCAGTCAAACGATCCTTAAAAATATGGTAGAAATACTTAAGTGTCTTAATGCTTAACAATCAAATTTTATAAAAATAAGTCTTTTAAAACAATGTGTTTATATACAATAGACTAGTTTTATATTTTTAAATGCGTACGTTAGACCATTTATACCAGACACAGCGTAAATAAGCTCAAAATATAAGCTTATCCAGTAGCAGCAAAATAAATAAACGAACATTTAGTTGGCTACATTTTCATTATCAGTCCAATTTTAAGTATGAATACATTTTTTTTTTGTTATACCAGTCAAACGAACCTTCAAAATGTGGTAGGACGCTTAACAATTCAATATCATTAATGACTATTTTAAACAAGATTTAAGTGCTTTCAAAAATTAGACCAGTTATTATAGTAACATTTTTATATTTTAAAAGAGTTGGGAAATTCAATTTTTTTTTCGGTTTCGTATATTTTTATTGTAAAAATTATATCCAGTTGGAAATTTAGTATTTTAGACTAGTTTATGCCTATAAGTGAATGATTGTTATTTCGGTTTTTGAACGTAGTTAATATTTGTTTAAGGATTAGGAACACTTGCTTTTGTATGCCAATAATACCAACAAACGATTACTCAAATCATTGCATGCTGCTGTTTTAAAGGTGGATATTAGTCCAGTTTATACCAATTAATGAATAAACATTTAAAAATGAACATATTCATATGTACTCCATTTATTACAGTGTCACTAAAATACACATAAAATACTTGATAATAACACTCTTATATTTTTTATACCAGTCATACAAATTGCAAAATTATAATAGTGAATAAATTATTTTCCAAGTATGTAAATAAGAAACCAAAATCCCACTTATTTAACAAATCGAAACTATAGCATTGTTCGATAAAACAGTTTAGACCAATTAAGATAGTAAGGGCTGGCGAAATCATTGGGCCGTGAATCGCACCTTTATTGTGAATGGTGAGCGCTACTGTGCGATGATAACATCCTTTTTTTAAGCAAAATGAAAAGACTTGACTTGCATGAAATGGGGTTTTAACACCCGAAACAATTGAACAATTGAGAGGCGAGTTCGGTGAACAGTTAAAACTTAAAGTTTGGAACCGGTCGATCGGTTGCCTAGATCGCGTGATTTAACGCCTCTAGACTCTTTTTTGCAGGACTATGTTAAGACTCATGCCTATAGCGATAAGCCCGCTTCTACTGACGTAATGGAAGCCAACATTGACGCATTTATTGGTGAGACACTTGCCGAAATGTAAAAAAAGATTATGCCAAAATAAGGTCTAAGCAGATGGACCATCTGAGGCGTAGCCGCGACTAACATAACATAAAATTATATAGACCGTACTATCGATTTCATGCATATTTTTGAATGATATTCGTTTTTTTTTAAATTACCGATAGATCTTAAAGCATCACTCTAAATTCTTAGAGTAGCTTTCCTTAACAAGTAACAAAATACTAACATAAAACATTTTAATCTACAGCGTCTATGTACGTTGCATTCATGTATTACTCATCATATAAGACATCAATTAAGGGACTTATACAATAAGCCTCATTATAAAAACTAAGTATCAAACAAGGATACTATTTTCTGTATCTAATTCTATTCCTAAATAGTCCTTAACCATCATCTTTAACAACAATATCATATTATTTTTTTTTTATTTCAAAATAACAAATCACTCAACCATTAAAAAATTACAACCAATTGAAGCAGAAAAAAACATATAACCACCACATAACTTCTCTCCTTCACTGCACCGCCTCCGCAACATCCTCTAGTCGCCATCGAACATCAAAACACAAAGAGCCTTCCGCTTTAAGCTTTAACAAAATCCTTCGCTTTCAGCCACCCTTTTCTCATATACGAGGGCGAAGGCTCTACAACAAACACATCGTTCGTTACTGCCGCAAGGTAGACATTTATATATTCAATATATGCAAATCCCCTCATTAAATCAACCTTCCAGCAAACGTTCGTCGTCGTCGTCGGAAGGCTGGACCCGAATAATATGCACCCTGTAATTACTTAACGCAGCAATTAAATGGGCATTTTCACGTCTGAGCAACTTCACAGAAAACAATGGAGTCATGTAGTTGTATGGGCATTGGTATATTTTCGTGTGTACGGCGAGCGGGGCAAGCGTCAGCGTTCAACCCTCTATACCTATAGATGAATGGAACTTGCATCCCTATATGTATAATGTAGCTATGTGTGAATGCATTTCCTTTCGAAAGAGCACACGGATGATAAAGGTGTACTATAGTAAGTTTTACGTCCTTACCTTACCTTACCATACCACCCACTCTACATTCCCAATCCTCCTCACTCTTGATCTTTTGTTCTTTCCGGGTGCTTTAAGGTGCAAATGGCCGTGCAACAGCGAGAACCGGCTGTGAAGTTTATTAAGTGGAAAACTATTTTTCATTGATTAAAACAGAAACAACAAAAAATATGTTGCAAAGTACAAAAAAGAAAAAAACATTAAAGCTTTAAAAATTCTCATACATCCAGGAAAAACGGAATAACGGCACAACAATAATAGGGTAATGAACTTATACTTTTGTTACCATCAAGTGCAGTTATGGATCATAACTCGTGGGTGAATGCGTTAATGTGCACTTTCAAGTGCATTCAGAATAAGCGCACCTAACAATTATTTCGAATGCAATGAGCTTCAAAAATAAAACATCAGAAAGTTTTGTCGTTTTTGTTTATGTTTGTTTTTGAAAATTATTTTTTCATTTATTTAAACTTTGAATTATTTATGTATATGTATTTTCATAGAAATTGAATTGCATATTTTTTGATTTGATGGTGATGAATAGAAAAGTAAGTTTATCAGGCATAAAGGCCAAAAGTCTAATATTTGTATGTACTTTTGAAAACTACAATTGGCGAATAGACGATGATCATTCAGCAAGTATTTTAAGGGAGCAATCAACCCGAGCATTCATTCACATCTTTCTGTTTATGGATTAGGACTCGTTTAAGTCAACATTGTATTTCGATTAAAGTTTGCTAACTAAATATATTTTAGAGGTAAAAAACTTCCGGGAAGGATAGCTTGAAAACTAGCTGCATACTAATGAAGCATTTTACTTTTTTTCAGCATACTTTGATAATAATTATGCAATTGGAAATTTATTTCCAAAATTTACAAAATTTGGACCCGATTTTCATCGTGAAATAATTATTTCGCTATGCTCCAGAATTACTGTTTGGCACGATTTACATGCCAAATGCGTTATCGATACACTGATCTTTAAATCCCTCAACATTACTGGTTAATGGCAAACATTAGAAGCAAATTATTCGTAATGTTTGTATTTTATGGTTTTAACAAGGCGGTTCAGGGCCATAACATGCAATAGACTACGGCGAACAAAAATCACTTTGTTAAGCCAAACGTTTTGTGATCGAGTTTGATACCTTTGGGCTATATTTAGGGGGTACGTCAAATCTCTGACCTATGTTGATAAACCAGCAGCGATTGATTTTTTAAAAGTCAACACTCGAGAAAAAGGTGCAAAATTAAAACGACAAGATGGCATTCATAAGGTGCAGTTGCTGAAGACATATGCCAGAAATGTTTGTATTTTTACTGAATTTGTTGTATTTAAAGGAACATAAGTTCTATGCCTCGAAAAAAACACCGATATAACACAATAATAACAGAGGTTGAATATTCCACTGTTTTGGCAGCTTTAAATTATTAAGCTGTCATATTTTGTCATTTGTCAAGTTAATTCTACGTCACTATTAAAAACGGAAACGGAACGCTCTTTAACAATTAATTAATTAATAAATTAGATGGCACAACAGTCCGTTGTGAACTAGTGAACTAGGGCCCTAGTGACTTACAACTCTTAACCAGTGTGCGAGTCATGTCAGCGATGGAGGGGAACTACAGTTTTAAGCCGAATATCCAAACGGCTAATTTGAGAAAGCACTTTTCATGACAAGAATTACCCGTTGTCAATTCCGCAGTACCCGTGAACAAAAAAAAAAAACCTTTAGGTGACACAGGCAAGGATTGAACTAAAGACCTCTAGCAAAAATGATAAAATGTTGCAATTTTTAAAATTCCTTGCAAAAATGTTGAAAAATTTAAAGCTTAAGCTAAAGCTTTAAAGTTCAATTAACACAAATCTTCGCTGATTGGTCCTTTACAATTTTGAGGCTACGTAGCATTTGAAGCTGGGAATATCCAAGATTAATTGATTAATTGTAGTACCCGTGGCATGATGGTTAGTGCGTTGGACTGTCATGCCAGAGGTCTTGGGTTCGATCCCTGCCTACCTATGCCATCTAAAGTTTCTTTAACGGGTACTGCCTCTTGCAGGGAATTGCAGAAAAATTCTCCAAGAGTAATTCTTGTCATGAAAAGTGCTTTATCAAATTAGCCGTTTGGATATTCGGCTTAAAACTGTAGGTCCCCTCCATCCCTGAAAACAGAAATGGTTGAGAGTTGTAAGTCACTAGGCCCTAGTTCTCAACGGACTGCAGCGCCACCCAATTTATTTATTTTTTTAATTGTTGAAAAGTCTCTCCATTTTAAACGTTTCAATGTTTGGTGGGGTTTTGGGCTAGCAGTGTGATTGGACCTTACTTTTTCAAAAATGACACTGTTGCAGTTGTTAAGGGGAAGGGATTGCGCTAGCGAGCTAACACTATTGTTTTTTTTTTAAATCGCTGGAATTGAAAGATAATTGATGGGGACGATGTTTATTTTCAACTAGACGGCGGCGGCGGCGCGCAGCGTAAGGCGGCCACATAAGCAACGAAACAACCTCGATGTTTTGTTGCCCGTGTTATTCCTCGAAGAGTTGATCACCATTGGCCACCGAGATATAATGATTTAATACATTTAGACGTTTTTGTTTGGGCCACATGGAAGGTTAGTTCTATGCTGCTGTTCCATTATCGATTCAAGACTTTAAGGATTTCATTATTGAAGGTATGGAGGAGAAACAGCACCAAATGTCCGGATTATTTATAGAAAATTTCATGAAAAAGCTATGGTCCTGCAATCGTAGGCGAGGCGATCATTTGGTTTCTTAGTATCGAAATAATACCTTTTATTGGAAAAATCATTATAACTCTTGAAAAAAATGTCTGTAACATTATTTCATTACGTTAAGGCTATTGAACATTTCAGGATTGATTTTTTATTTATTTAATAATGTAGGCAATAGGTTTTTTTTCCAGACAATTATTCGACTGCAATGGTTAAACCGCTTAAGCAAGTTTTCGGCATATGTCCGACGCACGCGGCTATGATTTACAAAGCCCATTCGATCAGTCCAATTTTTAACAATTTTTTCCGTCAACAATGGCTTGAATTTTGGCTTTCAATTTGTTGAGAGTTCATGAGCTGGGATCAGTTAACACGACCACCACTTCCGGAAATAAAGTTGTTACTATATTCATTTTGAAATAAATTGATAATAATTAAGGGTGCTTTCTGAGAAGTTTTCCAGTCTTGTTGGAATGTGAAATGTGTTCAATGTTTAGCTGATTCATTTAAGGAAACATAAAATTAGGCAAATGCCTCGACAACGTTGGCAATTCATCAATACAGAAGCCCCCTTCTCATTTCGAAAGAAATAAGGACCGACGATAGCCAAGGGCGGATCGAGACTTTTAGTCAGAGGAGGGGTCACACATTTACCTAAGATCAAATTTTTGTACATAAGCGCCTACTCAGCCTATTTATTGCCTTGCGAAGGAAGCTAAAGAAAATTTGTCTTTTAATTGAATGACGCGAATCTACTTTAACCTTATGCGGATTACCAATTCAGCATCTAGCTCAGTCTATATCCATGTAGATGTCTATAGTTGCGCGCTCCAAGTTGGGTCACTTTTCACTTTTGTGCGCCACCTAATGAATGAAAGCATTCCTAAAAGCAAAATTGAGAAATCTCATTGAAAAAAACGGGCTTTAAGATCCAAATAGGGCTTGCTAGCATTCACTTTTTAGACTTCTTCCATTTTGAGAGTATTAGAGATACAGCCTTAACAGGGTCAAAAGGAAAAGAAAATATTTTTTTGAAAATTTTACACTATCGCCCTTGCGATCTTAAAAGTTTGATATTAAACAATTTTAGAAATAATTCACTTTTAAAAAGCTTAAACTTTTAATGTGCGCTAAGGAACTAAGATAAACTTCTTAAAATAATTTAATATTAATTATTTTCTGTATGGTTTCAATTTTGGAAATACCATTAAGGTCATAAGATCAGAAAGCTTGTCTTTCGAGTATGTAAACCGCACGAAAGAACTAATTTTAATGGATGTAATGGTGTTTTATAAATAAATAGCTTGAGAATTGTCTTGGCTAAGTTTAGATTAATGACGAAGCCATTTAACCAGAAATAAACTTGATATTGTAAAATTGACGAAGTGATACAGTGTGAACAGATTAATTTTTTCCAAAGTATATTAAATTCAAATTTATGGCATTAAGCGATCCATAATGAATTTTTAAACCTTACTGAACAGAAATCTCAACACAATTTGACATTTTTTAATGTCAAACAATAGACAACGACCATCTAAGCTTCTCATGCAGCTAAAAAAAAACCTATTTAAACCTGCAACCAAAAGTTAAAGGATCAGTTTCACAAAGTCAGAAAAATGACACTAAAGTGGCTTATCATTATAATTACGCTATCCCTTTCGGACGTTGAAACTAAACCTTTTAATTTGGGAAATTAATTGCCGTGTAATTGAAACTTACATTACTCACCAAAAGGTCTTCCTCTAAAAAAAAAATTGCTTCCACAAATTTCAAAACGCTAACCCCGTTAAGATTAAAGCGAGGATCAAAACCAAATGTTGCTTCAATTTTGCTTAAAGTGTATAATTTAAATTCTACTCTTAAGCAAACATTTATACGCTATGTTAGGACGAGAACATTTTATAAGCAAATATACACCAAGCCCTCCTCAGCCCCCCCTTCAAACGATTGTTTGGGTAAACTTGAATTGCTATACAGAGCGTATTCGTTTTTATTTTATTTTTTCTTCCTTGCATATTTCTACCTATAGACTCCTAACCTATCCACCGCATATCCTCCATTATGTAGAATTAACTTTGTGGCACAGTTGCGCCAAAATACCCTTTTATAAAAATAAATACACGCCTTATGCCCTTAGAGCGAAAAACAGAAGCTTTGCTCTCTATACTGTCGTGCCTCTTTCCATTAAGATGAAAAGTTAAAAATAAAACCCGAATGTGTTGTGCTGTGCTCTGTAGATATCCTCGGTGTAACGTGTGCCTTGCCTGTGCACTTGTGCTTTGCTTTGCTTTGGTTTGGAGGTTCCCAGGAAGCGAATTATACTCCCTTTCTTATATTTAAGCTTCAAGCACAAAAAGGCTCAACTATACTTCGACTACGACTACAACAACGACAACGACGCAGCGACGACAACAACAACGATAACGCAAACGATGCACTTAACGTACCTACATTTTATACCTTGTATGTATGAAAGATGTGAAGCTCGGTTCGGTGGATGGAAAAGAGAGATGTACATAGATAATAGCGCCGCCTGGCAGCCAACTAAGGGTCATTAATCTTTGCTCCTTTTATCCGCCTTTCGTTCAGTATTTGCTGATGGAACATGAAAGTGGTGGAATGGAATGCCAGCAATGTCTCCAGGTGGAACAGGCCAACAAATGAGGTGGAGACTTTTGTGTTGGCACGCCAACCTAAAACCTAAGTTTAATACCTACACCAAATTCAAAACCCCGTCGGTCGTCGCGTCGTCGCTCGTTCGGTTGATGAGAAGATCCATTCGGATCGGGAGTATAAAAAGAGTGAGGAGTTTGGGAGCTGATGACGCTACTTGTCTCCGAAGGCTAATTAAACCAGTAGATGGCGTTTATTAAGAGCATGTCTACATCTCGTTAAAATATCTGTAATACTTCGGGCTGATTTATAGACTTGTTTTCCTTTTGATGGGTGGTTGTGTGTTCATAGGTTTAAGTTTAGGTGAGGGTGGATTGGATACGGTAGATGGGTAGATGACATTCAACCCCTGCTAATGTTGCGCCATCTATGGGGAAGAATTGAAAAGCCGTTGTTTGCATATAGAACAACAAGTCACAGGAAGGTTAAGGAGAACAATGAATATTTGATGTTGCCCTAAGGCTGATACCCCACCACTCTGTTTTCTTGGTTAGGATAAAAGCCTATGTGTGTATTTGTGTTTTGGTTAAGTGTGTAAGAAAAAAAGATTCTGCAATGCAATTACCACTTTTTCTATGAGTTTGTTTGTGTGTTGTTTGAAATTTGTGCGTAAAAACGACGACGACGACGAAGGACATCGCAGAAGACAAATTATTTATTTATTGCAATGCCCTTCGGGATTGATGGAAAAGTATAATAAGAACAACAACAACAACAACGATCAAGAAGAAAAAAAGGAATGAAGAAAAGGTTTTTAATAGGAAATGTTAAATATAAAAATGGATGTACATATACAAGATGCAGAAGAAGAAGAAGAAAAAAAGAAGGAAACATGATATTGGAACAGATTGTTGGTTGAAAATTTTGTTTATATAATCAAAAAAAAAATGTTAAAAGAAAAAAAGGATTTCAAGAGATAAATTACACATTCGTTTCAATTTAAGGCCTCATTACGGTTTCCATGACTTCATTTCATTAAATGGAATAATTATGGCTTGCAGCATACTTTTTTTTCTTTTTATTGTTTTTTTTTTTTTTTACAAAGAGGTTGCGGCAATCTAAATGAAATGTGACACATGAATTATAAAATAATGTTTGTCTTAGAACATATGGGTTGGAAGTGTTTTTTTATTTTGTGAAGGCTTGAAGACAAAAATAAGGATGAACTTAGGGATTGTATGATAATTTCTTCAGATGAACAAATTGTGTAACTTTCTTAGGGGGGATGTTTGTATCAATTGAGAGATGAATAGAACTGAGATTTTTTTTAATGTTTCAATTTGATTTTCGAAAAGGGTGTTGATCTTAAGAGATTTCTCTAAATACCACTTATCTGTAAATTGGGAAAAGTTTTTAAAAAATTGATTTGATCTTTCAAATTACTCATATTAGGGCCAATTAACAAGTGTTTTCATATACATATGTAAATGCACTGTGGTGCATGATTGATTTTTTTTGTAGTATATTTAAGTTTTAAAACCCAGCACTATAAATACATTTGATTTTTGTAGTAAAAAAAAAATGGTTTGGAGTTCAACCTTCAGAGCCAAGAACTAATGAATAAATCTTTTAAATACTGACTTATCTTCTAAAATATAAAAATAAGTCGCGTTTTTCTTCCTGACGCTATAACTCCAGAACGCACGAACCGATTTCCATTGTTTTGCATTCGTTGGAAAGGTCTCGGGCTCTGTGAGGTTTATAGCAGACAAAATTCAGGAAAATTTTCAACAAAAAAGAGGTGAACTCCGTTTAGCTTCCCAAAGAAAGTTATTGTAAAAATTCCGATTTGTGGAACCGAAATTTTTTTAAATTTTTGACGTTTCAAGGGCCCTATATTCTAAACCAAAGCTTACTTTTGGGAACCTTTTTTAGTCAACCATATCTCTAGAAACGTCAGAGATATCGACTTCAAATAACGTTTGTTTTAAAGATTTAAAAAAAATGCAAAAACGACTTTTTAAACAAAATTTAGTGAGTTTTTTTTTCATCATAGAGCAATTTAAGAAAAAAGTGAAGAATTTGGTTACCCCAAATCCTCTTATATAAAATTCTTTATTACACATTCTGAACAAATTTAGTATAATTTCGAAAAAATCAGTTATCTTTTTTTTTTAATTCAAAAAACTGAAACAAAGTCACGTAAAATATTTGCCTAGAGTACACCGTGTGAACATCGGCCGCCGCACAAGACATGAAAGGCAGCATCAAGTGTATTCACAGAACTTAAGCGAAGAAAGACAAAATATATTAAGAGAAAATTCCAAATTGGCCACAGGTGTTTTCCACTGATGCGCTAGGTCGCATGTACATGTACACTGTTCATCCTAGAAATGATGAATGTTTTTATTGGCGACTGCTGTTGGTAAATGTACGAGGACCAAAATCATTTGCGCATTTGAAAACTGTGAATGGCCACCAATGCCAAACATATCGAGAAGCTACTGATTGAAGTAGGAATGATTGCGCCAAATCGATCCATGCACGATGCATTGAACTAAGAATTAATTCGAGAGCTGCAATACAATGTTGATACAATACTGGAATTCGTTCGAAATAATATGCCGTTGCTGAATGAACAGTAAAAACAAGTATACGAAACATTAATGCAAGCGGTGGACAATAATACTGGTGGTCTATTATTCCTGGACGCACCTGGAGGAACAGGGAAAACATTTGTCATTTCATTGATTTTGGCCACTATTCGATCAAGATGTGACATGGCTTTGGCGTTAGAATCATCGTACTGCACATTCTGCGCTTAAGTTGCCACTCAATTTAAACACAATTGATACTCCAACATGCAATATTTCCCGATCCAATGCAATGGGAAAATTGTTGATGCAATGCAAGCTCATTGTTAGGAATGAGTGCACAATGGCACATAAGAAATCACTTGAATCACTTAACTTCACACTGAAGGATATTCGACGAAGTAACAACATCCAACGGAGTTTTTTAACTCTCTGGAGTTACCAGGATTTCCAGCACATAACTTTCAACTCAAAGTTGGTTCAGTTATTATGATATTGCGTAATTTGAATCCACCGGGACTTTGCAACGGTACTCGACTTGCAGTGAAAAGACTTATGCCCAATTTGATTGAGGCAACCATTATTAACGGAAAGTACGCAGGTGAAAATGTATTTATTTCTCGAATACTGATTCCGACTGATCTCCCACTTGACTTCAAACGATTGCAATTTCCGGTTCGCCTTGCGTTCGCAGTGACAATTAACGCTTCGATTCAGTATTTACTTTTGGATGCTAAATCAAAAACGAGTGTAAGTAAAAGAATTTATAGGCGTAGAGTTGGCAGTCATTTGATTCATCTATTTATCTGATGAAACTTTTTTAATTATCGAATAACTGAATTCAAATTAAACATTTTTATATTTTTCATAGTCGTTAATTTCAAACTTCAAACCCAAATACTAAAAAGCAGACAAATTTACCAATGGATTTAAGATCGCTTTGATTTGTTGTTAGTTGTAAAATGATACGAATTTTAATCTGTATTAAAATAGCTCAGAATTAATCAAAAAAAAATTAATAACACACGGGATGGTTCAACATTATGTGTAATGAATGTATTTGAGATATCACACAAGAATTTCAAGTCTTTGAAACCTATTTTGAAAAAAAAAAAACATTAGGTACTTGTATTTCTTACAAATTGTTGTAAATTGAAGTTTGTTTGTGAAAAAAAACACTTTTTGGGAGCTAATAAACAAAATACAAATAAGTCTTTTTTTTAATAATAGCATTTCTCGTCAGGTCTAAACTGAAGCCAAACAAAGCTGCTGGAGCTGACGGCATCGCTGCCGAATTATTCAAAGTATCGATGACTTGGTATTGAGCATGCACCAACTCATCTGCAAAATATGGTCGGAAAAAAGCATGCCCGATGATTGGAATCACAGCAATACATAAGAAAGGAGACCCTCTAAATTGCGCCAACTAAGATGCAATGTGCTGATCGGTGTGGACTGGGTGTTAACCCACACAAAACCGATTTGGTCTTATTTTCGAGGAGATACAAAATTCCATTTGTCAACCCTCCCCATATTAAAGGAATCCAATTAAAATTCTCAGACGAGGCTAAATACCTGGGTCTTGTCTTAGATAAAAACTAAATTGGAAACGCAACGTAGAGGAAAGAGTCAAAAAAGCTACTGTAGCTCTCTTTTCTTGCAAAAAAGCCATCGGTAATAAATGGGGCTTGCAACCCAGAATCACGCATTGGCTATACACATCGGTAATCAGACCGATTTTAATGTACGGTGTGGCAGTATGGTGGACTGCTTTAGAAAAAGGTATGAACCGAGATAAAGTAAATAAAGTCCAACGTTCAGCTTGCCTATGTATAAGTGGATCGCTTCGCACGACCCCATCTGCGGCACTGGACACCTTACTCCACCTAACACCTCTTGACATCTTTAGCAAACAAATAGCTGCAAGTTCTGCTATTCGCCTCAAAGCTTCGTCGCAGTGAACTAACAACAACATTGGCCACTCCGTTATTCTTAGTTATTTAGAATCAATCCCAAAGCACACAGACTACACCATCCCCCAACTACAATTCGACAGAAATTTCCAGATTTCTATACCTCCCAGATCTTTTTGGGAGGATAGGACATTCCTGGAAGACGAGTCAATCCACTTCTATACAGATGGATCAAAAACAAAAGAAGGGGTTGGTGGAGGTGTGTACTCTGAACGACTGAAATTAAGTCTCTCATTCCGCCTTCCCAATAATTGTAGCGTGTTCCAGGCGGAACTTTTGGCGATAAAAGAAGTCTTGTCCTGGCTTAAAGAAAACGTGATATCGACATCTGATATCCGTATTTTCTCAGATAGTCAGGCCGCTATTAAATCTCTGGATTCTGTCTCTACAAACTCTATAACAGTCCAGAACTGTCGATCATCTCTAATGGAGATGGCACAACAGTTTAATATTCACCTTTGCTGGGTGCCGGGCCATAGAGACATTCCAGGTAACTGTAAGGCAGATGAACTCGCCAGGAACGGTACAGTACAGCCCATTCTACCACGTTTGGCACGTACTGGCATACCAATCTGACTTCTGCAGAAGCTGTATGGACAAGGAAGAGGAAGAAACAGTTCTTCATCTTCTCTGCACATGCCCTGCTCTGGCTCGAAAACGCAAGAATTACCTAGGAGAATTCTTCTTTAACGATCTAAACGATCTAAATCATATCGGCATAAGCAGCCTCTCACGTTTCGTAAGAGACTCAAACTGGTTCCATTGAGCTTAGGAAGAAACCTCAAGATTCATGTGGTATCACAATGGGCCATCAAACTGGCCTAAGTGTGTCCGTTTCCATCTTGGACAGCCACGTCAACCTAACCTAACCTAACCTAAGATGCAATGTGAACGTCTGAGGCTGTTCGTCAACAACCTGATAGGTCCTTATCAGTGTGGCTTCAGAGCAGGAAAGTCCACTATCCATCAAATATCAAATTCAAATCGATATCCACCAGCTCTTTATCGATTTTAAAGCCGCGTATGACAGCATCTATAACTATAGGGAAGAGTTCTACAGAGCAATGTCTAGTTTTGGCATCCCTGTCAAACTTATCCGTTTGTGCAGAATGACGTTGGGAAAATATCTCACCGATGCATTTGATGTCAAAAAAGGTTTTAAACAAGGCGATGCACTGTCATGCGACTTCTTCAACATCGTTGTGGAAAGAATTGTGCAAAACTCAACCGTCAACACAAGAGGCACAATCTTCCAAAGGTCCATCCAATTACTCGGATACTTAGATGATATTGACATAATTGGAAGATCAAAGCGTGATATCAGTGGAGCGTTTTTGAGCATTGCGACGAACGGAAGCGAAGAAGATGGGTTTAGTGGTCAATGAGGGGAAGACATTGAACAACGACCTCTTGGACAAAATGTCACCATGGACAGCTATAACTTTAAGGTAGTTGAGGACTTTGTCTATCTATAAACCGCTATAAACTCAGACAACGACACCAGCGCTGAAATCAAACGAAGAATAACTCTTGCAAATCGCAGCTTCTTTGGACTTAGAAGGCAATTGAGTATAGTAAAGTCCTTTCTCGAGCACCTAAAATCAATTATCATCCCAGTTCTCATTTATGGCGCTGATGCCTGGATGAGAGCGTTTTAGGATGCTTCAAAAGAAAAAATTCTTCGGGTGATTTTTGGAAGGAAGACCGCGACTCAGGTGCCGCACGCAGATGGGAGAGGACCTCAATCAATTTGGCGTATGAAAGTGGGAACAGCTAGCTTCGAACGGAGCTGGCTGGAGACGCATGTTGGTTGAGGCTCGAGTCCGCCCAATTTTTTATATACCTTTTTAATCCAGCCAAGAATTAACCTTATTAGTTATTGAGTTTATGTGTTGTGAAAATGTAAGTTTTTCAGGACAGGACATACACATAATCAGACAGTTTCAAACACATTCATCAAAATCATAATCACAATCACAAGTACTTGAATAGTTTTCAATATAGTAACATCGTCGGCATAAATTGTAAAATTAGCGAGCTTCAACACAGAAGGCGAATCAAAGAGAAAAGGGCTTAAATCACAAAGTCTAAAATCATGATTTTTTTTTTTTTTTTTAGAGATATACAACTTTTTTGAAGTACCCGTGGCGTAATGTAAGTGTGTAGGGCTGTCACGCCAGAGGTCTTGGGTTTAATCCCTGCCAGTGCCACCTTAATTAAAAAAAAAAGTTTTCACGGGTACTGCCTCTTGCGAGGAATTGACAAATCCTATAAGAGTAATTCTTGTCATGAAAAGTGCTTTGTCAAATTAGCCGTTCGGATTCGGCTTAAAACTGTAGGTCCCCTCCATCCCTGAAAACAGTACTCGCACACAGGAATGGTTGAGAGTTGTAAGTGACTAGGACCTAGTTTTCAATGGACTGTTGCGCCACCTAATTTATTTATTTACAACTTTTTTTTACTTTATTTGAAAAATAATTTTCTGGTATTATAATTTAAATATGATGCCTGGCATATGACAGCGCTACGGCTAGCTCAGAGGTAGTCTAATCTAGAGGCCCAATTATCGATTACTTCCTCAGAAAATAGTAACGCGGCGTGTAATCGCACCATCTTGAAAGCCAAAAAGGGGTTACCAAACACTTTCTTCAATAAATCAATTATGGAACGAACAGTGCAACATGTTAAACAATCTTTTTGAATCCACAACTCCTGCATTACATGGTTTTTTAATTGATGCACGAAACAGTCAGGAACCAAGGCTCTGTAGGGTTAACATTTACGTAACGTTCTGGTCAGCATCATTTTTAAAGAAGTACGAATCAATTATTCTACCAACCCATAATGCATACCAAACAGTCAGGAGTTCTTGTGGCTTCAATAAATAAAATAAATCTTTTGACAGCTGATTAAATGGTCGCAAGTTAAAATAGTGTTACCAACATAAAGTTCTATACCTCTAAATAAAACACCCGTAAATGTTTTTAAAACGAATTTTAAGAAACATTAACAATAAATTTAAACAAACAATTTTTTTTTTATAATAAGCACACACTCAAGGGGATATACAAATAAATTGGGTGGCTCAACAGTCCGTTGAGAACTGGGCCTAGTGACTTACAACTCTCAGCCATTCCTGTGTGCGAGTACTGTTGTCAGGGATGGAGGGGACCTACAGTTTTTAAGCCGAATCCGAACGGCCAATTTGAGAAAGCACTTTTCATGACAAGAAGTACTCTTGGAGAATTTGTCAATTCCTCGCAAGAGGCAGTACCCGTGAAAAGAACTTTAGATGGCATAGGCAGGGATCGAACCCAAGACATCTGGCATGACAGTCCAACGCACTAACCATCATGCCACGGGTACTACAAGGGGATATTACTACCCTTATTATGCAGAGGCACAGTGTGAGCACTAGGAAAAGGAGAGAAAAATAATAAAATTAAAAAGTTAAGCTTATATTTACTTAAGTGCTAAAGTAAAGACAATATTGCCACAAGTAAATTTTTGTTCCTTATATTTTATTCATTACTTTTAAGGGACTTTAAACATTTGACAGTTGACATTCAAACATAAGATTTTGTCAGTTACATTGTCCGATGTTCATTGAAGTTCATTGTGATTTTCTGATATTTGTTTTCAAGATATTATCGTTTTGTTCCCAAATAGTGGCTATATTTTTAGAAGATCAGTGAAATAGGAAAAGTTAGTGAAAAGTTGTTTGAACAGGAGGCCTACTTTAATTAAAAAATTTAATCGATTTCTATAAATATTATTGAACCCCAAAATTCTCCTCATTGATTTGCCATTGGCATCCTACATAAATGGCAGCTGCTTTCACCTGTCGAAATTCTAAAATTCTGGAAAATCCTTTAGCTTAAGGCAGCAGTGGAAAAAGATTATACTATTTTCAGTGAGCATATAGATTTTCTATCTTCCCACAAAAATTATACTGCAGTTTAAAATTCGACCGCACAGTCTAATGCCATCAGATAGAAGCGATGCCATGCCGGGGAGGCCGGTTCCATAATTTCATTTTGTTTCATGAATGATGATGATTAATTTTATTTAAAATCATGACAAATTACAGTCGGTAGCCACCTGGCAATTGCAAATCACAGTGATTAAGCATTTTGTGTGCTCCAAAGCATATTTTATAGAAAATGGAAATCCCTATGGGTGCAATGGATGGCATTGGCGATGGTGTCTGGTCTGGACCAAAACAAACAATATAACTAACATGACGCTTGACGCCTTTTGACCACCATCAATTGTGCACAATGTGCAGTGTTAACTGACGAACAATAATGAACGGGACGCGGACGGACAAACAGACGTCCATGTTTGTTATTTTGTTGAAATAATTTGATTTGGACATTTGATTTGGCATTGAATGCAGCATGAATTGTGGATTTTGTTTTTCAAATTTCAATACCGTCTCGTCTGATGTTGAAAGAGAAATAAATATCCAATTCAAGTGCATATAAAAATAAAATGTGTTGGATGTGTCAGAGAGTAATTTTATATCTGTAAATATTGTGAAGGTTCTTTGTTCTTTCGACTTTTACTACTTATGCCAATGTTAGATACGTTTGCTGGCATGTTTTCGAATGGAATTTAATTTGCATTTTCTTGAATTTACATTTAATAAATATGTACGTATCTACGTTTGTGCAAATAAATCGTTATAAAGAAAAATTTGTTTTGTTGTTTATTAGAAATTATTGAAGTTTATGTCTTATGACGATAAATTCATCAAATGCTATTTTTCAAGGTGGAACATTTTACACTTACAGGGCGAGCCATATAGTAGTTTCGTTTAGGTTATATTCACACTGGCAATCGTTTTCTGCTTGAAATTTTGACAGAAAGTCAGTATTATAAGTCCGAGCAACGAAATGAGTCGCTTTAGAAAATATTGAAAACTTATTTCTAAAGTGAGTGCTGTGTTCTTTAAGTTTTTTGAAATGGAAAACCTGAACTGGCAAGTGTTGCATTGGTAAAAAATGTCAAACTCCAGATTTTAATCAAACATAACATTACGATGGTAGAGAAGTCGAAAAAACAAATTGGTCCCGCTGTTACGTCCGTCTGTCTGTCTGTTTTCGCCACTAAAACCTTAACCATTGGGTCGATTGAGTTCAAACTTGGAAATTAAAATTTAAGCGATAGGAATGTTTGCATTTTTTAAAGACCAAAAGTAATGGTAGTCCCCACATGAATTTTTTGCTCAAAATAAAATATTCGATTATTCTGAAAAACGTCCTGTTAGGTTTTTATTAAGTTTTCCTTATTTTACGTTAGGAGTCATTTTTCAGAGCCTAATTTTAAAACCCTTGTTATTTTGCAACCCAGGTTTTTTTTTCACTCTGGTTATTGTATAACCCAGGTTATTTCTTAGCCCTGGTTAATTTATAAAACAGGACATTTAGAAACCCACGTTTACCTTAGATTTTTTACAACCAAGGTTATTTTGTAGCTCGGGCTATTTTGTAACCCAGGTTATTTTCCAACGCGGGTTATTTTATAACCCAGGTCATTTCTTAGCCCTATTTAATTTATAAAACATGTTATTTAAAATCCCTGGTTTATTTTTCACCCAGGTTAACCCTTGATTTTTTATAACCTAAGTTATTTTGTAGCCCCGGCTATTTTGAACCCAGGTTATTTTTAACACGGGTTGTTTTATTAAACAGGTTATTTTATAATCCAGGTTATTTTGCAACCCAGGTTATTATACAAATAAAGTTATTTTTTTAACCCTGTTTATTTTTTACCCAAGTTAATCATGGATTTTGTATGACCAAGGTTATTTTTTAGCCCGGGCTTTTTTGTAACGCAGGTTATTTTTCAACGCGGGTTATTTTATAACCCAGGTTATTTCTTAGTCCTAGTTAATTTATAAAACAGGTTATTTAGAAACACAGGTTTATTTTTCATCCAGGTTAACCTTGGATTTTTTATAACCAAGGTTATTTTATAGGCCAGAATATTTTGCAACAAAAGTTATGTTTAATTCTGGTTATTATATAACGCTGGTTATTTTTTTAATATTGGTCAGTTTTTAACCCTGATTATTTTTGTACCTTGGTTATTCTAAAACCCAGGCTTTTTTGACCAAGAGTTATTTTTTTAATTATTATATAACCTAGGATATTTTGTAGCCCAGTTTATTAAATTAAATAACCCATATATTTATATTATATATATAAATATATTTATATTATATATATAAATATATTTATATTATATATATATTTATATATTTTTGGTAGGACCCGTGGCATGATGGTTAGTGCGTTGGACTGTCATGCCAGAGGTCTTGGGTTCGATCTCTGCCTATGTTATCTAAAGTTTTTCACGGGTACTGCCTCTTGCGAGGAATTGACAAATTCTCCAACAGTAATTCTTGTCATGAAAAGTGCTTTCTCAAATTTGCCGTTCGGATTCGGCATATAAATTGTAGGTCCCCTCCATCCCTGACAACAGTACTCTCACACAGGAATGGTTGAGAGTTGTAAGTCACTAGGCCCTAGTTCTCCATGGACTGTTGCGCCACTCAATTTATTTATTTATCACTATATTTTTTCACCACTTAGGTTAATTTATAAATCTCGTGGTTTTAGTCCTGGTTATTTTACAACCTTGATTATTTTTTAACCTTGGTTATTTTATAACCCAGGTCATTTTGGTACACAAGTTATTGTTTAACTCAGTTTGTTTTTAAACCAAGTTATTTTATGACCCAGGTTATAAATACAATTAATTTATTACTCAAGTTAACCCTACAAATTTTATGGCAAATGATATTTTGTAGGCTCTATTGTAACCAAGGTTATTTTTAACCCTAGTAATTGTATAACATATTTATCACTATTAATCTGAGCATACACACAGTTTTTTCTTTTTATCACAAAACTGGAAAAGGAAAGATACAAATCATTCATTTTTGATTTCTTGGGATGAGTTTTCGTTTCCGGTATGAGGTGCACTTGAGGTCCGGTTCAGAACCTAGCTAAGCTTAAGACCGCTCATAACGTTCGAAAGAATTCGTCCAAAAATAATATGAAATAACGGAAAACTAATTAATCGAAAGAAATGGTTTGTGCATTAGATTAGTTCGTTCAAATACACAAACCATTTCTTTTGAAATATTATTTTCCCAGTATTTTATATTATCATTATAATTAAAATTTAAATTTTTCAACAAAGAAATGGTTTGTGCATTAGATTAGTTCGTTCAAATACACAAACCATTTCTTTTGAAATATTATTTTCCCAGTATTTTATATTATCAGTATAATTAAAATTTAAATTTTTCAACAAATAGCTATAATTATATATCTATTATAAAGCTGAAAGGCTTTTTTGTCCGTTTAAACGCGACTACTGATCTGGTTGGAAAAATTCTTTCAGTGGTAGATTATTGAGGAAGGCTATATAACATCACACTGAGGCTAATACAAGCGAAACATTACAATGTATAAAAATCGGGGATTTTTTCCATTTTGGGGACTCCACTTGGCAAGCTGCGGAAACAGTTAAATATTTCTAAAAGAATGTACGACAGAATTGTTCCTCTTTAATAGTCCTAAAAAAAAGTCCGCTACAACACATGTCTTTCTTTTAAAGTTGGATCATTATAACCTTTTTTATGCTAATCAAATTTGTTCTAAATTCAAGCATGCGAGGAACGCCGCAGGGCGCAGCTAGTTATAAATAGAAATACAAATTGCGACAATCTTCAGACACCTTATTTATTAAAATTGGTACAGTGAGAGTGAGAGCCCGAAAAGTCCTACTAATTATGCCTTAATAGTCGAAAAAATTAACTTTGTTCACTTCATTGCATTTTTAAAATGAATCTTCTATCTGGCCCACCCTTTATGCGTAGGTGTTAAATATCAATATTCACTAAGGACATAATTTGAAAAATTATGTTTGAAGTTGAGGCTGTAGCATGACTTTCTATTTTTAAATCGATTTGCAATAAGCCGTTAAAAGTTAACTTCCCCTAAAGTTTCTTTTAAAATAATTATAATTTCTTTGAAGTCCAGTGATGTTTCTAGGAAGGAAACAAAAAAGAAACACTACATTTTATAATTAAAACTCTATTTGAGTAAATTTTGTTCGGAAAATCGTATTAAGCTTATTTATACATTAATTACATTATTCCCCGCTCACTCCATCATTCTGTCAAAAACATTAATATTTATATTAAAATTTTAACTTAAATAAACTTCCTATAATAATTTATCGCGGAAGCCTTAAAACTTTTGAAGCTCATCTATAAAATACTTCCTTTGAACATTTTTGTTTTCTATCTATGACTGTTTGTGTGTTAATTTCAAAGGCTATAATAAAAGTGAATATAATTACGGATGCCCTTAATAAGGAACAACTATTAAAACCCTGAGGACTATAAAATCATCAACATAAATAGGTACACAGCTTTTCTCACTGCCATCATCATAATCGAAAGTTGGATGGGGAGTGCGTCTTTACGACTTTAATATTCTTAAATCCAAAAGTTCTGATACAACACCGCATCGTTTTTTAAATTGTATTTGTATTTTGGTGGTTTTCCGGCTTTAAAACAAAATTTAATACCCATGATATTGATGTAAAATTTCACAATGCGGGAAAATTCATTCAGCTATTAACCACATTTTTAATCGATGGTTCAACGACGATGGCTGCAATGACGACGCGCCACGCCGGCCGGCCGCATCAACCTGGATAGCAGCAGCCGCCACCACACTTCTGTGATGGCTGCAGCCCTTTGCCGCTGATTCATGAATGGCATGACATTAAAAGTATCATTTTTGAATGCATCTATCAGAGTGCGTTCCTGCATAAAACCAAGGAATAAAGAACCAACAACCGAAAAAAAACATCATCTAACCACTCGGTCCGTCAGGCGTCATGCAACAGTTTCCATTTCCAATATTCAATCCACAAGTTGAGGGATATTCAAGAATTTTGAATACAGAGAGCGAGGAGAGATATTTATGCAGATTTATATTGTGTGGAGCAATATTTTGCAATGAGGGGGCTTGAGAGCTCTTTTTAAGGCCTTTATAGATAGATAGATCATGTATGGTCGGGTGGACACATCCTTCGATATTCAAAATTCGATGATGCAACATGAAATCGTTTTGTGGCGCGTGGTGAATTTGTATATGCGGAATACCCGAATTAATATGGTTCACTTGTCGGATCGGTCGGTCGTCGGCTAAAGGAAGGATTTTCAGCATCGCGTGCGTCGCGTCCGTCGGTTTCGGTGGCGACGAACGGGCTGAAGGCCGCGGGAAAGATAGATTATGGTTGGTTCAATTGAAATGAGTGTACATTCATGCGATGCGTGTGGCCTACCGATTCTTTATCGGATTCATTTAATGACATTCCATCAGAAATTATTTATAGGGATATAATATAATTCTTTTACGAAGTCTGATGGGCGCATCAAGGCGAACGCACTTGTGTTGAGGGCAGCCCGTCGCAAGCTGATTTAAGAGGATCAGAATTTTTTTTTTAAATATTGAAAGTTGATGTGTAAGTGTAAGTAAAAACTGTAAACAAAGTTTTGAAAGATTTTAATTGACAGTCTTGTGAAGAGCTTTGCTGTGGATAAAATAAAAATTATAATAAAGAGATCTACAGACAAATTGAGAGAGATATGTTTTAAATAAGGATGTAAATGGAATTTTAATTTATTTTATTTCTGTAAGCTTTTTTTTTGCGAGAAGAAAAAAAAATCACTAAAAGGGTTAATTTTGTTTGTGTATTTATTGAAGTAAACCCAATATTTTCACCAAAACCTATTGAGAAAATATGTAATTGACGTTTTCATTTAAAAGCAACTCTAGTAAAAAAGAGAGTAAAAAACCATTTTGGCAAATCTAACAATTTCGAATATAAAATTAAACTTTCGACACTATAAGTACGATTAACAAAGTTAATTAACTTAGTATAAGGATTAAAATTTTAAACTCCTGATTTCTGTAGATAAACTAAGATTCAAAATGGGCTTAAGTATGCAATTGTTGTATACGGCTTTTTTAAACGCAACCTATTCATCGGAACAGTGGTACCAACTTCATTTTCGAATACGTAAGGTCCAAACCAAAAATCATAATAAAAATTGACAAGTTCAGGATGGAGTGGATGGATGAGTTTTCCGAGCTTAAAATGCTGCGATTAATGTATCTTTCGAAGCGAATATGACTCTAAAGATGATTTTTCTATTAAAATCTGGTTCATTTTAATACCGAGTGTTTTTTTAGACGTGGTTTTTTGCATAATAGCCTTTTTGACAGCTCAGTTTGGTTTGCCATTTCATAATGAATATACGTATACTCCTAAACAACATTTTAAAACTGTTCAAATTTATAACCAAAATAATGGTTCGATTTGCACGTCGACATATCAATTTTTTGAAGGAAGTTTTTAGTGAGCACATAATCTCGCGTCGTGGGTCTGTGCCGACCGTGGCCTCCACGTTCGTACGACTTAACACTGCTAAACATAAAATTTCTGTAAATCTATATATATATAAAAGAAAGTCGTGTTTGTTACAACACTTATAACTCGAGAACGGCTGGACCGATTTCCATGGTTTTTGATTTATTGGATTTGTTTCCGTCCCGAATAGCAGAATACATCTTAAAAACAATGAAATTGCCATCGCATTGGATCATTGCAACCTATAGAAGATGCACAGCATAAATTCTTGCAAATATACTTCATGGGCAATATGGAAGAACAACTTGACCCACAGCTACGAAAAGAGCAATTCTCCAAGATTTGCAGCAAATGCTTCACGAACATCATGCATTGGTCAGGCTGTCAAGACTGCTTTAGAGCGCATGCCAAGTGATGGCTATAAAGTTGTGATCAGAGCAGATAAAAGACCAGCTGAAACACATGAACGCACATTTAATGCTCCAACAATCGAGGAAGTGGCAATCCTGATTGTTGGTGAAAACTTGGAAACACGTGATATTGTACTTACACGTCGCAATACTGGGCAACTACAAAGAAAATATGAAACACACCGTTCATATGACGTGTTACAATACCCGCTGATGTTTTGGCAAGGAGAAGATGGATATCACTTTAATATCAAAATGATTAATTCATTGAATGGTAAGATCAATATTGTTGTTTTCATTTTAACTTGATATGCATTTTATTCTGTTTGCTTTTAGTACTTACAAAAAGTTGTAATTTCTTATTTAGTAGAGAGTAGCTGTAAGAGTCGTTAACCTATTACGGGTTCTAAAATACAATTTTTACTGCATTTGTTTTAGGTGAGGAAACTACCAAGAAGGTTAGTTCGATGAATTATTACGCATATCGTTTGATGATTCGTGAAAATTCTGACAATTATTTGTTGCGATTTCGTCGACTGCTTCAACAATATTGCGTTGACATGTACGTTAAAATCGAAACGGAGCGCCTGACTTTCATTCGGTTGAATCAAGCTAAATTGCATTCGGAAGAGTATATCCATTTACGCGATGCAATTAGCCCAGAAGGAGATTCAGAAAATGTTGGTCGATTGACTATTTTACCGGCGACATATATAGGTAGCCCGCGTTATTTGCATGAATATGCGCAAGATGCAATGACATATGTTCGTCATCCAGATCTATCCATTACATTTATATGTAATCCGAAATGGATAGAAATTATTCAATTGCTGCTTCCCGGACAAACATCAAGTGATCGACACAACATCACCGCACGTGTTTTTAGGCAAAAAATTAGGTCACTAATGAATTACATTGTTAAGAAACACGTCTTTGGGAATACTCGATGCTGGATGTATTCAATCGAATGGCAAAAACGAGGCCTACCGCATGCTCACATTCTGATTTGGTTAGTCGAAAGAATTCGGCCAGATCAAATAGATGACATCATAGGTGCGGAGATTCCTGCTCCTGAAAACGATCCAGACCTACATGATGTTGTAGTCACGAATATGATTCATGGACCGTGTGGCACTATCAACCGACAATCACTGTGCATGGTCGACGGCAAGTGTTCCAAACGGTATCCACGAAAATTGACGTCAGAGACCATTACATGACCCGATGGTTATCCATTGCATCGGCGTCGATCGCCCGATGATAATGGTAGAACTATCATAACTAAAGTGAAAGGAAACGATTTCGTAGTTGACAGTGGTGGTGCAATGATTTTATTATCTGGCGATTTCCGACCAACACTACCAGTCATTCCAAGATCTACTGCTGCCGACAAAATAAACGCTTGCCTCAAAGCATCAAATCTGTGGCGATATGTAAAGAAACTTCAACTGTCTGTACATATGAGAGTTGCATTGTTGAACGATCTATCTGCTGATGATTTCTCGAAGCAATTGCTGACTATCGGTAATGGCCGTGTTCCTGTTGACAAAGACGAGCTTATCAACAAAGTATTCCCGGATATCATTGCTAACCACAAAAATACTAAATGGTTAAGTGAGCGAGCAATTTTGGCCGCTAAAAATAAAGATGTAGATGACCTCAATTTTATAATTTAAAATCAAATCGTATGTACTCTGTATTCATTCAAATCTATCGCTGTTTAACAAACGAAGAAGAAGCCACTAATTATCCAACTGAATTTTTAAACTCCTTGGATGTGCCTGGTTTACCACCGTACAATTTAAAACTTAAAGTTGGCTCGGTAGTCATCATGCTTAGAAATTTAAACCAACCAAAACTGTGTAATGGAAAGCGTTTGGTGATACTTAAAGGAAAATTTAAAGATGAGGAAGTTCTTATTCCAAGGATTCCGATGATCCCAACGGATATGCCCTTTGAGTTTAAACGAATTCAATTCCCGATTCGTCTTGCCTTCGCCATGACGATCAACAAATTACAGGGCCAATCCTTGACTATTTGTGGCCTCAATCTAGAAAATGCATGTTTTTCTCATGGTCAATTGTACCTGGCATGCTCACGTGTCGGCAAACCATCCGCTTTATTTGTTCTTGCGACTGACCAAAAAACAAAGAATGTCGTTTACCACAAAGTGCTTGAATAAAAATTCTATTAATGAATTAATCCGAGTTTTATTTTTTTTCCCAATCTGCACAACATAGTTTTCAATCATTTTTTTCTGACATGAGTTTGAAGTACTTAATTATTATTTTTTATTTTTTTTTTATTTTTATTCTCATTCTGTATGTATGTTTTCATCATCATTCATCATAATAAAATACCTTTTTGTTTCTATCTATATAAATATATTATTTTGTATCATTGTTTTACGTTCATCAAAGCCTAAATTAGTTCAGCTAAAAAGTAACACGACATTCATTGACTGTTAGGCGGTACGAAGTTCGCCGGGTCAGCTAGTATCATCTAAAAAAGACACCCTTTAATAATTACGTCGCTAGTTATCGACCGGCTTGAGTAAAGTGAACTGTAAATACTTTATGATATAAGTCTTTATGCAAAATACGTTGTAATGTGTTTTGTACAGTGCCTTATGCCAAAGATCGATGAGGAAACAAACCTGGGTTTTCGTAAACACTGGCGGACTACGGCAGCAATTCTCAATTGCTCTTAAGTGACACCCACGGTTTCGTAAAGTCACTAACCGAACGACGCACACGGTTTCGATTCGTCACGTCACGTAACTAACTTGCCCCCACAACTGTGGCTATAAAACTTTCATCATTTGGGGTTAGTTTTAACAGTATCGAGTTTTAAAAGCATGCACCTTTCCATTTTTTTTGTAATACCCGTAGCGTGATGGTTAGTTCGAATGGGACTATCATGACAAATGTTTTGGGTTCAATCCGTCTTTGCCATCTTAAGTTTGTTTTTTTACGGGTACGTCTTCTTGCAAGGAATTGACAAGTCTTCCAAGGGTTAATCTTTTCATTAAAAGTGTTTTTTTTTTCAAACTAGCCGTTCGGATTGTTCAAATTGTAGGTCCCTTCTATCCCTGACATTGCTAGCACACAGGAATGTATAAGAGTTGTAAGGCACTAGGACCTGGTAGAGACACCATTATTTTATATTTGTTTAATCAGCGAAGATTTGACGTTGCTGGTCATCGACCCGATTGAGTAATTATTTTGTTAAGTATTGATACAAAATAGTAAAAGTAGTACCCGTTGGCATGATGGTTAGTGCGTTGGACTGTCATGCCAGAGGTATTGGGTTCGATCCCTGCCTATATCATCTAAAGTTTTTTTCACCGGTACTACCTTCTGCGAGGAATTGGCAAATTCTCCCAGAGTAATTGTTGTCATGAAAAGTGCTTTCTCAAATTGGCCGTTCGGATTCGGCTCAAAACTGTAGGTCCCCTCCATCCCTGACAACAGTACTCGCACACAGGAATGGTTGAGAGTTGTAAGTCACTAGGCCCTAGTTCTCAATGGACTGTTGCGCCACCTAATTTATTTATTTTTATTGATGCAAAATAAGGTGTCATGTGGTTTGTAGAATACCTTATTTCAAAGATTGACGAGGAGGAATTCCGTCCACACTACAGGTTAAAGTAGCAATAATCTCAGTTGTTAGATAGATTCGACACATAACTTATTCTACCAATAATACTCCCCAGTTCAATACACTAAAGTTTTGAGATGCAAATTTTCACCAATTGGAAGTTAATTTTAAAAGTTTCAAGGTATTTTTGAAGCGTATATCGTTCCATTTTATGTAGTGACGTGGTTTTAACTTGTAAAATTTAAAGGATGAAAGCTTTTAAATTGACAGCTATTCAAATAGGGGGCTATTTAAAATGAAACCTTTTATTGAAAAGTTTTTTTTTTATTATCGGTAATTACTCCAACTTTCGTTTGTCACTCATCTTATTTTTTTTTGTATATCCACCAGCACCGTTTAAAAAATCAAATGGAATTGTTTGCAGTCTTTACGCATATTTTAAAGAAACCTTCGCTTAAATCCCTTCAGCTATTTTCTCTTGATGACTAATAATTTATATACCTTATAACCGTATCAAGCCCAACCAGTAATCATCAATATCCTGTCTCTATCCACTCCTTAAGTCTTTTTCCTAATTGACAATGGTTCTTTAGCAACAATGTAGGTATATTATCAAAGGTCATCACAAATTCAACATCTTAAGATCAAATCTATGCATGTACTTTATTTGAGTCCTAAAACTTTTATAAGTAAATTATCTCATGGAACTTCTCAACAAAAAAAAATAAAGCTCAACTCTGGACATGGACCCTTCTGTGTGAGTTTATAACACTCTTGTTTCCTTGCTTTGACCTACATTTTACAATATAACCTCAGTTTTTTTTCTTCCATATAACCTAACTTCCTTGTCCGATATAAAAACATTTGGTGGTAATGAATATGTAATATTCTTCGACCTTTTCGTATCCGTACAATCTCTTATATCTACATAAATAGGTTACATCTGTTCTGGAAAAGGTTGTTCGTATATAAAAAGTTAACACTGGTTAGGCTACATTATAATATATAAGAGTATAAGTACAGTGAACTCATAGGTCCTTCATTACCATTTTAGTCGAAGAACAAAAAAAAAAATTACATATTTAAATAATTTATTCATGAAAATTCTATAGCATCATGCTTGCACGAATTTTAAAGAAGGACATTGAAAAATTATAAAACCATTTTGGTGAAATCATTCATTTCCACCTCATAACTCGTAACAGAGCAGAGGTTCAAAAAATCATCAAAAAACAACAAACCCAAAAAATGATGATAAATTAATCATGTCAACATGCCGAGGCGTTCCAAATCGCATCCCGCAATCCATCCCAGATCTTGAATACCATAATATTATGGCCTATGCTATGCTGCCAGGTAGTGGTGTCTCTGTCTATGCTCCTGCGGCTGCTGATGATTTGATTCCCTATTCTGATGTCTGCCCACAGAGTCATACCCTAGCTACTACGATATGCCTTGATGATGACTATTAATGGAACACCCACCATATTGCCATACCTCTGCGTATGAGTTTATTGCTGGAAGCCCAATCAATAGCCAACCTGTGCCGGCGATATACTAATTTATCAGGGGTGGGTGGGTTTGTAGCTATAGGTAGTCTAGTCGGGCTCAGGACATCAGTTTGCTGGTTTCCGTTTTGAGAGAGGGGTTTGAGCTGCGATGTTATGTGTTTTGCTTCTGAACGAAAAAATTATTGTTCACTTGAATAGCTTGTAATAAATCAAATATCGCCTACACCGACAGACCCCCACCGACCTGTGTGTATCGTCGACGGTCGAGGTCCGGGTCGGAGTTAGTGTCGGTCGTCTATGTTTCTGCTACATGTCGCTGCCACCGACCGTGCGTCGTCGTCGTAGCCTCCCGTTACCGCTATTTAATATCCCTCACCTTTTGCATGTGTCTGGCGATTGCACATTCCCCATTTGTGGCATAACAGATGACATGGCTCGGTGTTGCTGCTTCTGAACAACTGGTGTATGGTTGCACCAGAGCAGGGCGTCGAGTCGGGTGATGACGATGAAGGCAGACATTAAGGTGTGTTTAGGAGAGTGTCAGTAGCTCACTTGTAAGTGCCGCGTGTCACTTCAAAAGCAGCAAATATACAGCAAACAACTGACCATCATTGAGCATCTCTTACAACGGATTTATGCATTTCGTTCCAATGATACGTTATACTTATACCCTTTAGAAAGGAGATTAAATTTAAAGCTACATACATATATTCATGGAATTTCAACATCATAAATGGCGCATCATAAGAAGGGGTAGAATCAACCCTATCTAATGTTGGACAATTGTCTTTTGTGTGGTGTTGTGTTCAAATAAATGAGCATTGATGATGAAAAACGAGGGTTGTTTTTTGCAAAAAAAAAAAATACAAAAGCTTAATACAATGCACCTTCCTTACGTACATTTAAATTGGGTTCATTAAGAAGAACATGAAAATGAAATTGCGTTTCGGGGATAATAATTCAAAGCACATATGCATCAATACGCACATTTTCCCCATTAGTTAAATGTGTTTTCATTTTGTGTTGTTGTTAGAATTCCAATTTTAAAACCACAATTTCATTTTAGAAAAGTTTTAAACAAAAAATGTCCTTTTTGTATTTTGGAAATTATTCCAGAAACAATTACAGCAGAATTTTGTTGTTTAGAAAAAAAACGCTCAAGAACAATATTGAGAACAATGCTTTGGTAACTCTACGAAAACCCTGGTCTGTTGATTCCTAGTCGATCTTTGAAATAAGCTATTCCACAAACTTAGCTTAGGTTTTAAGGTTTTAAAAGTTCAGTTAACACAAGACCTCAAGCCGGTCGTTCATTCAATGTCGCGTTTTATCTTCATTGATTGAGTAATGGAAAGGTATCAAAATTATCCATTGTTTGCCAAACTTACAAATCATTTTTATTGTAAAACTATTTTCAGCCAAGAGGTTAATTTCAGGGTATTTAATCAAGCAGAATTATGATATACCTTTAAAATAAATGTCCGTCAAACCAATGGACTAAAAACAAAGAATCAGTGAGTTCAAAAATAAATCACGAAGTATATTTCTGAAAAGTCTGAAAACGGATGCTTCTACCGAATACTCTTTATTAAAAGTAGCAATGCGTCTAAAAAAAACCCCCCGACACAAAACCCGGCAAAAAAATCTCAAGATGTCAATTGGATTGGTAACCCGAAACAAAAAGTTAACCTTTTTGCTGACAATTTCGCGAATGCTAAATAAACCATTTCAGAACATACGGCTACAGATTTCTTACAATTTGTTGATAGGAATGACGAATGTGAAATTATTTTACCCACGCTCAAAGAAGTAGAAGAATGTGTCAACATAAGTTATCTGATGAAAAATAACCTGGGTACTGTCCAAGTTTTGAAATAAATCCCCTCGTAAGCCTTAAAAAAAAAACCATTAAGCCACCAATAGAAGTATTACCTTAAAGAACAATATCGCTTATACCGATCATGGCAAGTTTGCGAAAAAATGCAACTAAAAAGGGTCTGCAAAACAATAGAACAAAAAAGATTGAGTGCATTGAATTAGGGTTGTGGTGGAAAAGGCACTTAAAGAGACACAAGTTTGCTCACCTGTATCCTTCCTTTTGAAAAGGTTTGGTACTTCGGTCACATATGGTATCTAGCCTAGCCAATACTACTAAATATTGAAATCTTTTGTTACGAACCGACTCTAAGGTACGACTAAAACTACTCGGAATTAAAAAGAATGGAAGCCGGTGTACCGCAAGGAAGTGTCTTAGGACCAACCTTGTATATTTTATATAAAAGGGAAATTCCAGTGGATACCAACGCTATCAGGACCACTTTTGCTGATGTTACTTTAATATTAGCATCAAATTGATCCGTTGCAAAGGCTTCGCAAAAATTGCAAAATTAAGTCTATAAAGAAGTGTTTGCTACATCAAAAAGAAACGGAAGAGCTAAACTTGAAGTACAGAACAATGCATTGGTTATTAGGAAAGATCTGACATATCTATCTAGAACAATCTAACGTCTTATAAATAAGCAAGTACTTAAACTTTTTTGAAGCTATTGCATCCAACTATGAGGCTGTATAAAGAAAACAAATGCCAAACCTATAAAAAAAGTCCTTCGTGAAATAATAAATGCGCCTTGGTATATGGAGATAGCGATTTATGAACATCGTGGTCTTCAAATTAAAGTGTTTACAGAAGTTGTTAAAAAATACGCTGTATTGATTAATCAACGACAGCAAAGTCATACCAACCCTGAAATAAAAACTGTCTTCAATGTACGAGACAATGTTCAGAAATTAAGATGAACTAAACTTCATGCAGAGTATTTAAGTTGGTTCAATAATTCCTGAGAAAATTAAAAGCAAAATAACGGTTCGAATACGCTTCTGGAGCACTAAAAAAATATATTTTTTGTTTTTAAATAAGTCGAGTTAAGCAAAAAATGTTACAGACAATTTTATAAGAATTTATTAGGTCGTTTTTGAGAAAATTCGAATTTTCGATTTGCATGGGAACAAATGTTATTTTGGCCTGAACAAAATTAAAGAACGACTATCTACTACCTTAATTTTCACGTTTGGTCAAAAACGAACAAATGATACGGACAAATCGTAAGGTCATGTTTGATTAAAATTTCGAGTTCAAAATTTGTAATGAATGCAATAGTTACTATATACAATTCCTATGTGTCGAAATTAAAAAAGTTCTAAGCCTCTACTGCAAGCCTTATTTTGTACCTCGTCTTCATGGGCTGATTTAAAAAGAAATGATTCCTTTTTTATTTTTTTGTATGAATTGAAATATTTGCAGTAATAAGTTTTGAAATTTATCATTTAAATTTTAATAAAATGTTAAAAAAGAACAAATGTGTTCGTTTAAACTCCTTTAAATATTCAAATAAAAACATCCTATACCTTTATCCTTTTCGGAGGCCGGCCGCTCCAAACGCTAACTTATAATATAAAAGTCAAAAGTCAATAATCCATTTAATTGAAATTTAGAGAAAGGTCTAAGTTCCTGATAACAACACAAACAACAACAACAACAACAAAAAAAAACACATATAGAAACAAACATTCTAAGCCGATTGAAACTCCTTTTCAACAAAACGTTTTCCAAAGGTTAACTTGTTTGCCCTTTTAACTTTTCTTATAAAAGTTCACATTGTCTATATACATAACTTTCTATTATCTATGTATAATCATATACCCTTTATATGCTTATTTTATCGGAAACAAATTTTCCTGATAATTTGACTTCAAATAAATTAAAGTGGAACAAAAAAAAAATAAGACAAACTTTTCTCTTTCTTAGACAAAAATAACAAAAATAAAATACTTTTGAAATCATTATTTCTGATTAAGGATCTATTGAGATACTTTTTAAATTGCATTTAAGTCTAAATTGTCTGTTTTTGTTGTTTGTTTCTTTTTTGGCCTTCCTTAACTTGCATTGTCTTAGAAGAGAAAGACTTAAAAAAAGATAGAAGAATAATAGAAAAAAACGATGTTTTTTTACATTTTGAAAACTCCCTCATCCTTTTGTATTTTTTGTCGTAATTGGAAAACTTTCTCGCTTTTCTTTTTTCCTTTTTTTTTGTATTTTATATTCCCCAGCCACTCTGAGTAAAGTAAAGAAAATCTCATTAAAAAAATCCTTCCTGTTTTTCACTTTAGGTTTCTCGGGGAGTCTTGGAGCCTTGGAGTCACATAGAATTCCCTTCATCTGCGACATCTTAATTAAAAGAAAAAACAAAAATACATCCCAAGTCAAAATGAACAACAATGAGTTGTTAGATAAACTTCCTGTTTTGTTTTAAATTTTATTTTTAACTTCTAGACTTCCTCTCATACCGCTTTCAAGGTTAAACAGAAGAGTTTACAAAATTAATTTACCACTGCTGATTCACTCCTTAGACTAACATACTGTTAGTTCTCCGTCCACCATGTTTTGGTTTTGCACAGTGATGTCGATAGTGCTATTTAGTTCTTTGAGGATGTTCCGTGTTTCAGGTTTTGCTTCACTTTAAGGCCACTAAAGTTCAGAATAGTGTGAGCTATCTATTAAAATCATGGGTTATTTTGTTTTCCGGGCGAAATTTTGACAGAAAGTCAGTATTACGAGTATAAAATGTAATTGGTCTTCTGTTACTGTTACTCCATTTCGTGGAAAATTTTGCAGAATTAAGGTGTAAAGCCTTTCAAAATACAGCTTGTGCAAAAATTGAAGCTGATCGATGTACCGCAATGCCGAATTTTTGATGAATGAGATCTTGAAAAGTTGTCCGAAGATCCACTTTTTTTTTCCCCAAAATGGAAGAGCTTGACTGTGGTTTTAACAAGACGTTGCCACATGCCACACAGCACACGTAACAATGAACCAATGGAGAGACAAGTTCGATGAATAGTTCAATTAAAATTCGGTGCCGGTAAAGTGGCTGCCTAGATCGTACGATCTAACACCTCTAAGTTATTTTTTGTGGGGTTATGTTAAGACTCATGTCTATGGCGATAAGTCCGCTTCGATTGATGCACTGGAAGTCCACATACACGCATTTACTTTTGAGATACCGGCTAAAATCTTAGAAAGAATATGCCAAAATTGGACTAAGAAGATGGACCATTTAAGGCACAGCCGTGGCCAACATTTGAATGAAAAAATCTTCAAGCATAAAATAAATGCAAGACAAAATTGTATGCGTTTTTTTGAACTTTGAACTTTTGAACTATTTTTTGTAATTTCCGATAGCTCTGAAGGATTTACTCGTTACATCTATCTAAAAGGAAATAAGTTGCGTAATAATTGAACAACGTGTGGAAATGTCGAAAACTTGTTTTTAAAATGAGTATCTTGTAGCTCATACTGCGTTTTTCGTGTTTTCAAACGGTTTGGCAGAAATTTAGCACCATCCGGCATCCGTGCCTGTTCTACGCAAGCTTGTGCAAAAAGTTCGTGAGACTCTTATGCTAGAGGATAACTCTCTTAGTCTTCGATGATGATGTAGCCGAGAGTATTGGGCACAAGCCAAAAGCTACTACTCGCTTTCTAGTTCAACATCTTAACATTTCACGCGCTGGGCATAGAAGAATTCTGTACAAAGATCTCGGATTAAGGCGTAGTTTTTGCCTTAGATCAACTTCAATTTGACAACAATTTTTAGTGAAATGTCATACTTTTTTGGGGAGGCGCATTTGTAGTTAAATGTCCAGAAGCCAAAGAGAGTGACAGTTTGGTGCGGATTATGAAGTAGTTAGTCGGTGAGTTTTATTTTCCGAAAATGAGTCTGAAAACACCATTTCGGTCAAAAGTGGGAGTTATGTTAGCAATGTTAACAGATTTTTTTTTACTGAAGATGAAGACATGAATTTAGAATACCTTTAGTTTAAGAAAGCTTTTGAACACAAAAACCCAAAATCACTGTCTTCACAATGTTAACAGACCGTCTTGGACCTGAGATTTGACCCGTTTGGACTTATTTTGTGGGGAATTGTGTAGAGTCGAGTTATTAATTAAAATGTTAAAATTGTTTTTTCTATCTCAACATGTTTTACAGAATTAAAAAAATCAGTTAGACCTCTGACAGTTAAAACGAAATTTCGACCGTTAGCGTAAGTAGAAGTCTTAATGGATATTTAAATTTCAAGTCTTTTGTTACGTTTATTGCTAAATATTACAATGAAATTAATTACTTGCTCTTTAATGAAAATTGTATTTTAATTTCAATTTAAGAAGCCTGATTAGCAAATTAGTATATTATATTATAAAGTGCTAACTCACTCTGAAACTCTCAGTAGACAACACTGAACAGAACATTCTGCCCTTCGTCGTCATCGTTGTGAGTTCATGTAATGGCCAGATAGAGTGTCTCATTTGTCAATTTATTCTATGAAAGATGTGCTATTTATAGGGATGTATGTTGTGTAATTACATCCTGCTGCTACTGCTCCTGCTACTGCTACTGCTGATGTTGATGCTGCATGAACCAAGTCCTTTGAGGCTAAATTTGAATGGACTCCCTTGATATTATAATGAAAGTTTGCTTGCATAGAAATTACAAAATGCACCCCATATTAACTCTATACACACAACTACATTCCCTATCATACCCTGAACTTCCTCCTTGTAGTACAGAGATAATCCTTAGGTAAACAAAATAACAAACTGTTACAACAACACAAAAGTCCAAAAGCCTTTGGTTTGGGGGCACAGGAAGAAGGCCAGTTGGCTTTTCCACTTTCTATACCACATACATACATATATACATACATAGTTTGTTTTATGGTTATTTGAACAATAAAATATACTTAACTTTACGTACATAGTACATATGTACATACATATACCACCAACCCAACCATCCATGTCCTTCTAATGGCCGTGTATCGTTCGACGCTTCGAAGTCGTCGTTAGATAGTCAGGGAGGAGATAGGGCAAGCGATTTAGAATCAGAACAACATCAGGAGCGTGCCACTGCAACTATAAAATTTCTGATGCGTCAATAAAATTAATAGATTCCAAAGCGGACATATTGTTTATTTGCAATTTGAATTCCCATATTTTTCAAATACACAAACACACACATTTTTAGTACTCGTAAACAAATAAACCTTTAACTTTAATCATGAACTCAATGTCAATATACGTAAATCCATTCGGGAAATTGAGCTTCAATAATGTTAGGTTAATTGTATCCATGGATGTTTTAAGGCGCATTGTGGTTCAGTTGTTTATACCTTTTTTTTTTAGAAATTCAAAATGCATCAATTTTGTGGATTCAGGATAATAGAAATAATATGTTTTATGTTTGTTTTAGATTATTGCATTTAGGGTTGATTGATTTTTGTAATATTCCTATTTTTGTTGTTGTACTCATCTGAAATGGATATCTCATTCAGTTTGTATCTACATACTTTTTTGGTTGGTGTCCTTTTTTTTTTTCAAGTTAAAAAACAAAGGAAGCAAGGATATACGAAAGTCTTGGTATATTTATTTGTTCGATTTAAGGGGTGGCAGATATGGATGGTTGGTGATGTATAATAGCGCAATACTTCAGTTAGATTGGAAATAAGAAAACAAACAAACAGATTTGCAAAGTCAACATAATACAGTGATGTGCAGAAAAATGTTAACTGAAGTCTTTTCTGACCGTTGATTTTTTTAAAGGCAAAATAACAAAAATACTCAAATTGAAGGATTTTAAAAACTGAATCTTCAGTAATTTCTTAGAACTGATGAGCTAAAGCAATTTTAAACGACTTTAAAAAGAAGTCGGATATATCCATGTCCATTTATTATAGTTAATATAATATATATATAAAATCTAAAACTTAAACTAGACTGTTGAAAAATATTAATTTGCAATTCATACTTTTTATATTATCATTAGGTGAATTAATACAAGAGTGAAATTTATTATAGATTTCAATTAATCGATTTAAGGGGCTATGTACACCATAGTTTGATCAGCTAAAATTAGTATTCAATAGTTTCTGGAGTCTTATACTTGAACGACTAAAACTAAAGTTTAAACTACCAAGAACTGGTGGTGCTGAAATTTGTCCGTTTATTATTCCAACAATAAAATAAAACTGCAAGTACATCCTATGATTTATCAAAGAAGGAAGATTTATGAGAGAAAGTCTTTGAGAATAAGGCGGTAATGTATGAATATCATGAAACCACGGAAGGGATCGTAGGCAAAAACGCAAAAATCTTTTCTGAATGGCTTCGAGTCTTGTGACGTGTACGGCGTAGTAAGGTGACCATATTGTACAAGCATATTCTAGGACTGGTCTCACAAATGAAACAAAAAGTAATTTTAAAACATATGGATCACGGAAATCACGGCCAAATCTCTTAATGAAACCCAGAACTCTATTTGCTTTTTTAAATATGAAGTTAATATGTTCATTAAAGGTTAGTTTCGAATCTAAGACAACACCCAAGTCAGAAAATACATATACTCTACTTAAAGGACAAGAATCAAACATGTAACTAAAAACGATTGGAACTTTTTTGCATGTAAAACTCATGGTTTTACATTTGTCAACATTTAAAACAAGACAATTGTTATTGCACCATTCTCTAAATAATATTAAATTTTCTTACAAGAGAAGACAGTCAGATGTAGAGTTAATTTTTTTTTAATTTTAATGTCATCAGCATATATTAGGACAGACGAATTTTGTATGATCGAAACCAAGTCATTTATAAATAAAATAAATAGAATAGGACCAAGGTGACTACCCTGGTGGACACCAGAATTGACAACAAATTAACTTGAACACTCATTACTAAATTTAACACTATAACGTCTATCTTGCAGATATGAGGAGATCCAGTTTTTGAAACAGTCGTTAAAACCTTGCTGTGATAGTTTTAAAAGCAATGTTTTATGAAACAATTTATCAAAGGCCTTGCTGAAATCAATAAAGATATAATCTTTTTGTTCACGTTTTTCAAAAACATTTAAACAAAAGGATGTAATGTGAAACGGATTAGTAACAGTTGAACGCTTTTTAACAATATCACAGATAATTGAACTACAATGAAAAGAAAGGACGCTACATATGATTGACTCAAACAGTTTAGATATCACAGATAGTTTAGCAATAGGTCGGTAGTTCATTATTTCGTTTTTAGGACCTTTTTTGTGTACTGGTATTATGAAGGAGCTCTTCCAGATAAAAGGAAACAGCGAGTTACTTAAAGACGTGTTAAAAAGAACACATAACGGGTGTGCTAAATACGCAGCACATTCCTTTAAAATGGATGATGGTACACCGTCGCCGTCGGGACCAGGACTAAAACATTCGTCAAGTTATAGGATACTATTAAAGACAGTATCTTCACTTATAACGAAATTGATAGAATTTAAGTGGGGGAAATTTGAAACAGTGGTAGATGTGTTTCTGGCAATACTTTTTTGGGAGTTAGTCTTTTTGACAGCTGTCACTTGATTTGTGATCAGCTTGGTTTGCTTAATAACAAATCCTGAAAATTTGTTATCAAAATGATGGAAACTTTTGGTAAGCGCATTATCTCGCTTGGTAGCCTCCAAAATCGTGCAATTTAACACTGCTAGACTATATTTTGTGTGGTTACGTTTCGCTTGTCTAAAAAGATAAGCTCTAGACGATTGACGGGCTTGGAAGAGAAAATGTCAAGCGTTATTGCTTACATGTGGCCACAATTGCGGCATAAAGTGGTCGAAAATAAGACCTTTTGGCTGGAAATCATTTGAGCCAGCCCCGGAGGCGCGCAACCACTTTTCCCAAAACACTTTTAAAAAATAATATGAAAAGCCTTATAATAATAAATATAAATATAAAAATAATAATAATAATAAAGTTAAAATCTACAAGTGTAACAACAAGAAGTTATGCCATTAACAATGATATCAGCTAAATGGCCTCCATGGCTACGGTTGCAGTATCATATCCTTTTCATAACCAATTTGCAGATTTGAAGCTCTACGAACGAGTTTCATCTTGAATAAATTATGGAGAATCAGCATCACGTGGATAAAAGTCTAAAAGTGTTAAATCATAAGATTTCGGTGACGAATTGTCATCACCTCTTACTATTTTGAAATATTGCAATTTTAGGCCACTTTATTTGCAAAGTTTCTATTGTTTCGTTGCTTGTTTTCGCTCGGTAGCGCGCAATCAATTCAACGTAACAGTTGCACTAGCCTTATTTTTGAAAAAGTAAGGTCTTATCAAAGCCAGCCCGAAAACTGCACTGTACAGTAACACATTTGAATTTTTTGAGCCTTAAATCCGCTTGTTAACAAAGCCTTCCAAAATTTGGTAATTTTATTGCATTTCAAGGACCAAAACAGTAAAGATACGACGTTGTTGATAATTTACCAGCTTGAGCTTGTGTGTTACCTGAATTTCAACAGCCTTAAGACCTAAGTATTTATGCAAAATACGTTACAAAGTTCGACAATTTTTGTTGTTCTTCACATCAGTTACTTTTCAAAACAGCTTTAAATTTTCCTAACAGTTGGCGATAGCGACATTGCCAGTTGAGAACTCGAACGACACGTTTTAGTTTTGAGATTGTGAAAATTTGTAATAAATTTTAACAACTTAAATGCGTTTTTGAATCGTGCGTCATTTATTTTTTGGTAATGACGTAGCTTTTACTTGTCAAAAAAAAAAAAACACAAATGGCGGACTATTCTAAATGGAACTCTATATTGGAAAATCATTTATAATTTGAGAATTTAAAGGGCACCACCGGGAAACTCTGTGTCTTGTTTTCTCTTTAATTGTTGGCTTTATGTTTTATTTTGTTTATAAAACTTGTATTTATTTATGCGAACTTGAATGAAAAATTGGTCTTACAAAAATAAAAAGAGCGGTTTTGACAATTTCTTTTTAACAGAACTTGAGAGAAAATTTAAAACAAAAAAAAAATTGGCTTCCAAAAATATTTGCACACAATTGTAAATGCACAGACAATATTTTAAGTTAAAAAAAAAGGATCAAAGAATCTTCCACCCTTATTGTCATAACAACGGGCACCAAAGCACCAACCAACTCAAACCAAAAACAAAATATATAATAAAACACCCTTCTTAAATTGTATCTCTGTTTGTTTTTCGTATATGTCAGTTTTTTGTGTTTTTGTTTCAGAATGGTGGCATTTATCCCTTAAAACGGTCTTATCCCAACCATGAATTGTTATGCGGACTAAGAAAAAAAAGACGTGAACGCATCAAAACAAACGAACGAACGAACGAACGATAAAAACTCCCAGAAATAACTTATTAAATTCAAAAAACGAAGAATTGTTCTATGTGAATTTTTCATAAGCTCTACACATTACGCATCGCAAGACTTTTTTGGACTGACTTTGATGTTTCTTATTTTTGTCCATTTTTTTGTTTGGCTTAAAAACCCCGAGGGAGATATGATATTTGGGTAAAAAGCTAATAATGCGGTGACATTGGTTTTTATTGCAGGAAACATCATGACGAGTAATAAAAAAAAATAAAACTACAAAATTTTGAAAGTTTTTCTTTTTTTTTGGCTGCTGTTAAATGCATTTATTACTTTTTATTTTTTGTTTGGCTATCCTCGAGGAAGTTCGTCTGGATTTCCTGGATGTCTATTTTTTTGGTTTGCTTTTAAATGTGTACATAAAAATAAAAGGCGCAGAGGAAGTGTCAAAATGTCTAAGAGAGATTATTTTTCTGCTGGTTTTAGGTTTTTTTTTTTTTGAGTTAGCAGACAAAAAGTAATTTTAAACGATAATGGCGTTTTTCGAGAAATTGTCAAAAACGAAAAGTAAAAGTTTTATGGATGTTTAAAGTTTAAATTAAGTTAGACCTAAAACAAAAACGAAAATCTTTTGACATTATATTAAAGCAAAATAAATGGATCATCAAAATTATATTACAACCAAATTTTAAAGGTACAATAAGTCTGCCACAAATTTTTCAAGGGTGATTAGAGATTAAACAAAAAAAAAAACGAATTACTTTCACTTTCTCAAAGATAGCCCTTGTTAGACCTGTTAACAGTTTCTTTTTTGATTGGAAAGGGCCATTTTAAATCACAGTGTAAGAATATTAATGGAAAATTGCTTAAGGCATGGTTTTTTTTGGTCATTTGTAAAAAACATGAAGAATTCTTCCTCTTCATCGGTTCCTACGTTCGTTGTCAATGACACTCATTTTGTTAGCTCTTTAGAGAAAGCTTATCTCTTTGCTAGGCAGTTCGCCACCAATTCTACGCTGCCAGTGAGTGTTATGACTCAGCCTGTACTTGAGCAAGTAAGCGATTCTATGGGACCGATCTTTTTTCGCATTCGTACTGTGGCAAGAGTCCTTAGAGATCTAAACACACATAAATCCGCTGGTCCTGATGGTATCCCCGCTATTGTTCTGAAGAGGTGTTCTTCAACGGTGGCAAAACCACTGCGAAAGCTTTTTTATCTGTCCTACTCCTCAGGTCTCGTTCCGAGAGGATGGAAAACTGCATTTGTCCAACCCATCCCCAAAAAAGACGAATCTTCCTCACCCTCTAATTACCGACCGATTGCACTTACGTCCCTTCTTTCCAAGGTCATGGAAACGCTGATTAATTATCAGCTAAAGAAATATCTTGAAGATCGAAAGCTTCTTAATGACCGGCAGTACGGCTTTCGAAGCAATAGGTCCACTGGTCATCTCATGGTTCATCTCACCGAACAGTGGAGCAAATCTTTACGTCGCTTTGGAGAAAGTAAGATTATTGCACTTGATATTTCAAAAGCATTTGATAGGGTTTGGCATCAGGCTCTCTTATTGAAAATGCGTGCTTTCGGTTTTTATGAATCCCTCCTTCATTGGATTAGTAATTACCATTCGAATCGTTCAATATAAGTTGTATTGGATGGATTCAAGTCTGAAAACCACAAAATAAATGTTGGTGTGCCCCAGGGCTCTGTTCTATCTCTAACACTATTTCTCATTTTTATTAATGATTTTCTGTCTGCAACTTCTAATCCAATACATTGTTTCGCTGACTATAGTACTCTCAGCTTTTCATATTCGTTTTCAGACTCACATCCCTCTTCTTCGGATGTGGAAATGCAACGACAAAATATGATAAGCTCATTAAATTCCGACCTAAACAGCATTGTTCAATGGGGATTAAAAAACCGCGTGGAATTTAATGCTTCGAAAACGCAATGCTGTCTTGTATTGTTAAAGCGAGATATACCTCAATTGCTATTATCCATGAATGGCACTTGCATCAATGAGACTGAACACCTCGATATTCTCGGTATGTGTGTCATCAACCACCTCTTGTGGAATGATCACATACACAATGTCGCCAAAAATGCCGCAAGATGTTTGGGTTTTTTAAGGCGATGCAATAAGCTTTTCTCCCCTCTGATCTAGCTGTTATCAACAAGACTTATATACGTCCAAAGCTTGAGTATAACTCCCATCTCTGGGCTGGTGCTCCTGCAACTTACTTAAGCCTCTTGGATAGTATTGAACGTAGAGCATTTAAATTGATAGCTGATAATATCATCATAAGTTCATTTACTTCGCTTGAACATCGTCGTAAGGTCTCTCGTCTGACCCTTTTTTACCGTTATTTTACCGGCTTATGCTCTAGTGAAATAGCCAGTTGCATTCCTCCCCTTAAACAGTTCAACCGTAATACTCGCGCTTCTAGGAATGCTCATCAGTATACCCTCGAGCCCAACAGAGATTCGTTCTTTAGCCGTACTACGCGAATGTGGAATGCCTTACCACACTCTGTCTTTCCTAGTCATTGCAATATTCATTAATTCAAAACCAATGTGCACTGACATCTCCTTTTAAACCCCCTCCCCTCTTCCTAGTGCTCACACTGTACCTCTCCATAATAAGGTACTAATATCCCCTTGAGTGTGTGCTTATTATAAAAAAAAAATACTAAAAATCGTTGATTTTTTTATCAGAAGTTATGTCTCTTGGGATAATGATGGCTCCACGTTTTCCAACAGTTGGAAAGCTTACTCATCTCAAGTATCTAAATTTTGACCCAGTCTTTGGTTTCACTGGCACGGCCATACAGTGAAAAATAAGACTTACAAACTGACTATAAATTCTCAGTCTTTGTATACTGAAACTCAAATTACGACACAAAATTGGAAATAACGCCTTAAAAGTGGAACTCAGTGTATCACAATAGATTAATAGTTTTTAAATAAAGGGGCTTCCATTTTACGGTTTCAAAAGTAGGTATAGGACTGAAATTTGACATCTGTCAAACTAAGTTGATAGACCAATTGAAAGTCTGAAATTTACGAAAATGGATCGCTTAACTATCGTACAACGCATGCAAATTGTTAAAACCTACAACATAAATAAATGATTCTGCCACAGCCGCACGTATCGTGCTTTAAGAGGAGATTATGGTTTACACAATCGTCCAACTGCACAAACTATTGGTAAAATTGTGAAGAAATTTGAAGAGACTGGATTGATTATAGATATTGTAAGGATTGTGCATCGTCGTTTCGCTGGTTCTACTGGAAATATCGCTGCTGTAAGTGACCGTGTTGAATTAGGACTGTCTTACGGCACATAATGGCGTATTTTGCATTTCGATGTACACCTACATCCATATAAAGTCCAGCTCAAACAACAACTGAAGCCAGCTGACCATTATCACAACGCCGTAGAAACGTCGAGTGGGTGCTTGAACAACAGGCGGTAGACACCGATTTTTCGAACAAAATTTTCTTCAGCGACGATGAAGATTTCTCACTCGGTGGGTACGTTAATAAACAAAATTGTCGTATTTGGGGTTCTTACAATCTTCAAGCAATTGAAGAGAGGGGCCATTACATCCAAAAAAAAGTCACTGTTTGGTGTGCTTTTTGGTCCGGAGGAGGTGCGATTGCACCTTAATCCTTCGAAAAAGACGATGGAACGACTGTCACCGTCAATTCGGAGCGTTATGGTCCAACGATATGTGGTTTCAACAAGACGGTGCCACATTCCACACAACTCGAGCGAATATGGTTTTATTGTAAGAGACATTTCCTGACCGCGTAATTTCTAGTCGTGGCGATATCAACTGGCCAGCAAGATTATGTGATTTGACACCGCAGAACTTTTTTTGTGGAGCTACGCGAAAGACCGTGTTTATGCAGATAAACCTTTAACCTTAAAACTAAACATTCGTCAAGTTATGGCCAAAATACTGACCAATATGTGTCAAAATGTGGTCGAAAATTACCTCAAAATAATCGATGCTTGCAACAGTTCGAATGGTGGTCATTTAAATGATGTAGTGTTTCACAAATAATGTCAACATTCAAACTTTATAATAAAAAACAAATATCATGAAAAAAAAATATTTCATATACCTATGTTTTATTTACGTTTACTATTGAAGCCCCAAAATGAGTAATGTGTAATATTTAAAGTTTAAGTTAATTGATAATATTTTGGCCTTTTTGATTTCGCACACAAAGTGTTGTTATAAATAAATGAACACTTGTCTTTGATATTTCGAAAAAGACAAGCTATATTTTTTTAAGGCTTGTTTTTTTTTTTGAATCATCAACTTGTCCTTTTTCTACTTGATCAATATATCTAAAATTTTGTCCGAATACTTGCACCAAATTATTAAATTTTTGGACTTCTTATTATTTATTTCATTATATGAAAAATTATTGATTGTCAGGAAAATGAGTTTCAATATTGTGCACTTAAAGGATATAATCTGTAGTTTTTATGATTTCAATTTGAGAAAGCACTTTTCATGACAAGAATTCCTCTTGGAGACTTTGTCAATTTCTCGCAAGAGGCAGTACCCGTTAAAATAATTTTAGATGACATAGGCAGGGATCGAACCCAAGACCTCCGGCATGACAGTCCAACGCACTAACCATCATACCACGGGTACTACTACTTTGATTTATTATCAGTTAAAAATCATGTTTCTTTTCGAAATTATCATTGGCAAATTTTGTTATGCGATGAAGCTCATTTTTGGTTGAATGGGTACGTTAATAAGCAAAATTGTGTTGTTGTTGAAAAGCCGTTACATCCTCAAAAAAACAGACTGTATAGTGTGCTCTATGGGCAGAAGAAAATCATTCGTTCATTCTTCTTCAAAAAAGAAGCCGACCAAAAAGTTACAGTCAATGGGGAACGCTATATGGCTCAAAATCACCAAGGTTGCAAATTTCAAAATATTTTTATGACAAAAAAAATTGCAAGCTATGATGATAAATTTTAGTTTATACTGTTGCAAAAATTGTATATAAATAAACTTTGACAGGGCAGCGCACAGAATTGTATACTTTTTTAGTAATAATTTTTAGTACTAAATGTCATACAGAAAACCATCAATTCGGGAACGTTTTTCTAAGTTTGATAAAATCAACAAAAACAAAACAAAGTACGTAATTTAAGCTTTGTTTAATAACATGGGTATACTATGTATGTGTATTAAATAAGCAATAATGAAAACAATACATACAAAATCTTCTACAAGCAAAATACGTAAAAATCATGTCCGGGAACGTTCCCGAAATGACCGTTCCCGAAATGACGATTTCAAATAAGCGCGCGCTTTAATTATACGGCGGTCATCTTAAATGCGATCTGACTTTGTCAATAGGAAAATATTTGAGGTAACTTTGAAATTTCGTGTCGTAGAAAATAATTTCATCAATAATTAAATGTAATAAATGCGTCCACGGATTGACGGGCTATTGATGTACGCTCTACGAATAATGAATAAAAAGGTGCTTACCATTTAGATAAAATTTATTTTACGATAAATACTCTGGCAGCCGGCTTTGCTATTGTTCTCTACCTCGACTGACGTGTCACACCGAATTGCTGCGTTCACTTAAAATTATTTTTGATCGATTATCGATATGTTCACTAAAATGACTTGTGCGGTATCGGACAAACTGTTTTTGCATTTTTTACAGTTAAAAATAAATAATTTATTAGTATCCTTTCTAAAACTAGATTTTGTATAAAAAATACGGTGTATTAAGTGATGACCGGGGTTGAATACCTTACATTTTTCAATTATATTTTGAACTTGTTGTTGAAGATTGTAGATTAGGACGCGTTCCCGAAATGATTTTCTATGCGTGTATATTGATTTCATTTAAAATTTAGTTTATTAATAAATTATATTGTTTGATAGACACACAAAACAGGTTAGTTTTAGTATTTTATTAATTTTTTTTTCTTAAATAAGTCAAGATTTAAGACATTAAATTGCTAGCGAAGCCAATTCTGCACCTTGGTGATTTTGAGCCATATATGTAGAGATGAATTATGACTTTTTCGTGCCTGAATTGGAGGACCAATGAAACAATCAATTTATTGAAGGAAACTTTTGCTGAGCAGATTATCTCGCATGTGAAGTTGCTTGTCTAGGCAGATAAGCCCAAGACGGTTGACGCTTTGAAAGAACATATTCGGCTGCCAAAAGTGGTTGAACATTGGACCCACCGGCTGGAATTTATACGAGCCAGCTGCAGCGGTCTTTTGCCCAAAATCATTTTTAAAACATAATGGCTAACCATTATCTTTTTAATAGAGCTTAATTCTTGGTCATAACGTTATATTATATGCGTCTAAAAACCACTTCATTATTATTGTTAACAGCAAGCATTTCCATTGATTATGTAACACACCGTGGTCGGTCGTCGTTCATAGCAGCACAATCTGTCACTCAAATTATTCAGGACCATCTTCATTATTTCAGTCAGTAGCTGACGAATTGACGGTTGTGTTCACAGGTTGCCCAAATTCATGTTTTCAGATTTAACAAAAAGTCGGTAAATTAGGCGGCGCAACAGTACTTGAGGACCAGGGCTTAGTGATTAACAACTCCCAATCATTCCTGTGTGCCAGTCATGTCAGGGATGAAGGGGACCTATAGCTTTAATGTCGAATCCGAATGCATAATTTGAAAAAGCACTTTCCATGAACGTAATTACTCGGTGCGGGGAAATAAATCCACGGGAACTAACTCCACTGAGGGATTTAGTTCCCACTTAGTGAGAACTAAATCCACTTTAGTAAAGTGGATTTAGTTCCCATGCTAACTGGGAATCTAACTCCGAAAAAAATGTGTGATTTAAGTTCTCCTTGAGTTTGAAATTAATTCCCACTTTTTAAAAGAAGAAGCAAGTAGAATAAGGCGCAGGTACATAGGGCCCAGGGACATAACGCCCAACTTTTTTTGTTGGGGCTTATGTCTCACTTCGGTGGGACATAAAACTGAAATCTTATTTGGGCCCTAAGTCCCACCCAAGTAAGACCGAAGCCCCAAATAAAAATTTTGGGGCTAATGTCCCACTTAATAAGAATCACCAAATGACACAACTTGGAGCACTTTAAATCCTGAGATCCCGCGAAGTGGACCAACCACAGGTGCTTTTATTCAAAAAAGCTGTTGATATTGGCGCCTGCCTGGCGACTTTACATACCCTAAGCGGAGCAACGGAGTTGCGTGAGCGGGTGTGACCCCGAAAAAGGGAGTTAAAATCCTGAGATCCCGCAAATAATGTTGAAAATAAACTTTTTTGTTTTTCCTAATTTTTGTATTATCACCGTATCAAAAAATTATTGTTCATTGTATTGAAATACAAAAACTTTATATTCTTTTTTGGCTCTGCAAAAATTTGGGGACAATGTTTTATAAGTTTTATATCACCTTGCTCATCAATAACTAAGCTCCCCTTGCAATTTTGACCATAATAGCAAATGTAACGTGAAATATTATTTCGAGTATATTTTTTAACATAAATTTGTTTTTCTTCACGGTCATAAATTAACACACTATTTTTACGAAACCCGGTTATAAATTCAATTTTATTTTCCACTATTATCAATATTGACAATTTTATTTTCTGATGTTTCTTCAACTTAAATTTGATCTCGAAGAATGAGCTAAGCCTAATCGGATCAGTCTGATATTTTCTTTAATAGCTTAAGACTACCACCCTATTTTTAACAGCTACATATTTTTTTAAAATTTTAGGATACAGTTATAGTTATTCATAAAAGCTCGTATTTTTATGACTAAAAAAAAATTGTAAGCATTTTGTATCATCTATATCTATATTATTATTAATATTATAAATGTGAAAGTAACTCTGTCTGTTTGTTACTAAATCACGCCTAAACTACTGAACCTATTTGCTTGAAATTTGGTATGGAGATATTTTGATACCCGAGAAAGGACATAGGCTACTTTTTACCCCGGGAAAATGACGAATTCCCATGGGGAAATTCAGGTGGGCCGATCGCTTTTACGTCTGCTGAACAGACTTAAATAGGAGATAGTTTGAGATTTAAGAAAGGACATGAGTTACTTTTGACCTCGGGAAAACAACGTATTCCTATGGGAAAAATTACTTTCCGGGGAATCCGATCGCTTTCACTGCTAAATTACCAAAGATTTCAATAATATTTGGATAAAATTGGTATTACAAATAAAAACAACGCATTCCCAACCCTTATGAAATAAGTTGTTGAACATGTTAAACTTATCATACACGTATATTAACGCGGGCTTCGCGCTCCACGTACCTCAAGCCCTCAACGTTAGACGCAAACTGTGGCTCCCACCAAGTTCCACAAATAATAATTTTATACCTAAACTTTGCTATGCTCAACCTTTCATCGCCAAACACGAGCCATGTAGGTACAACAAATAATTCACAGGGTCTGTCTTCTACTTCTGATAATTCTGTTTCGGCTGAAGCGCGGGCGGGGTCACACGCGGTAGACGAGGCAGGTGGCGGCGGTGGTAGTGCGGCGCGGGGGGAGGACATCACTGAGTGGGTCTACCCGAACGGGCACACACGTGAGGGCACACGCTGGCCGTTGTCGGACGCATGCAAATTACAGAGAAATCGTGTAAATTTAATTGTTTATTTAATAACTTAATGATTTACTCGGTTCTTCGCTTAAACTAACCTATGACAATCACACTTAGTATGGCCTTAACTCATCTCGGCACAATTCAAACATACGTACAAAAAAGTACAGCTCAGGTTTTTTTCATACTACTATCCAAAAAAACTATCTAATGCGGACGAACGCGACGTCGCGGGTAAAATCTAGTAATCTATAATTTCAATTTGTAAAAATATTGTTATTCTAAAATGGAAGCTTAAATTTCATTAAAATTAGATTTTATTTATTATATGAAAAAGCATTTTTGACAAACCGTTTAGTCTAAAGCCTTTGTTATTGGCACAAATAAAAGCAATTTACGAAAGCCTTAAAAAATCAGAGAAAACACGCTGTACTTACCATTAAATAGATTACTTAAGAAAAAATTAAGTCGTCTTACCTGAAAATAGAGAAAACAAAATTTAAATTTAATAAGTGCACATTATGAAGGTGTACAAAATAAATATAAAACTGGCTAAGCCTATACAGAGAAAGCCTTGAGTCAATTTGTATAGTTTAAAGTCATTAGAAACAAATTGAAACAGGTATTTGATGTTAAACATTATCACTTCAGTCTTCACATTCCTCACTTCTTCCTTCTCTTCCATTTAAATGAATTTGTATCCTTTTTTAAGGATATCAATATAAATGGAAAAAAGGATTTTTTCATAAAAAATAACAATTGATAGCAAAATTACATGAATCAAAATAAACTGCAAAAAATATAAGAACGGAGAAAATTTGCTAAGAAATTATAAAATACAAAAAAGTGCGTATACGCCCAATTTAACCTTTTAGAAATTTAAATTTAGTATTTTACTTTATTTTATTCTAATAATAATTAATAAATATTAATTTTATTTTCAAATCAATAAAGTTCGTTCAAAGGAATACATTTCTATTGAAAATTGAAAATTTTGACATTTCTCGACGTTTCAAGGCCCCTAGAGTCGAAATAAAAGATTTTTAGAGAGATGTCTGTGCGTGTGTGTGTACGTACCTTTGTACGTCCGTATGTTCGCGACGTTTTTTTCGTCGTCCATAGCTCAAGAAGCAGTAGAGATATCGACTTTAAATAAATTTTGTTTTACAGATAATAATGCAGAAATATGCAGAAAGGGCTTTTAAGAAAATCGAGTGGGTGGTTTTTTTACCATAGCAATTTGAAAAAAAGGTGAACATTTTGGTTAACCCAAAATATCTCACGAACCAATTACGCTACAGGCTTGAATTAAATTTTATATTATATACTGTAACGTGATACGAAAAAAAAATTGTCACCTCGAAAAATTTACGAATAAGAAATGGTTTTATCTCCAAAACAATTTTATACAACGAAGACTAGCGTTTTTGATATCAGGTAAAATTTTGAGAAAAATTGAATCGACAGTTTAAAAAAAAAAATAAAAACCTACAAACAAAATTAACAAAAGTTGGTAAAAATTGATTTTCGACTCAAATTTTTTTTCAAAAATTAAAAAAATTGGCTTTAAACTTATTTTATCTCATATATATTGTTTTCGACATTCAGTAATTTTCTTATAAATATCCAACAGTCCGTTTTTTTTTCATAAAAAAAAAATAAAATCTACAACAAATAGTACGCAAATTTGGTAAAATTTCGTTGTTGTTCGGTTCTCGATATCTCTTAATTTAATTTCATTCATCCAACTTATATTTGTTTATATAAGAAAAATACATTTTTAAAAAATGCTACTAAAATTGGTAAAAATCGGTTTTCGACTAAAAATCTCGTTAACAAAATTAGATTTTGAAATATGCAAAATATTGTTGGTAATTTTTAGCTTTTTAAGAATAATTCAACTGACAACCAAGACAAATCGACAAACGGGATGGGAAGTTATCAGTGTGGGTCGCATCCCAGCCTCTTTTTAAAATAGTGATTAAGCTGTATAAGGTGCCTCTTTTTTTTTTATTTTGATATTTATTCATTAAAAAAACAGCTGTACATCAAGATTGACTTATAAAAAGTACAGGATATAATACAATATTCATTAAGGATAATGCAAGTATGCAAACACTATGTTTAAAACAATTGTAGTAAACTATTAATAAGTTATTAAATAACAATCAATTAAAAACAAAATTCGCAAGAAGAAATTACAATAATTACAAAAAAGTTACCTCAGTTCAAATTTGAGAAATATTCAAAACAAAGTTGATGGAACCTTCTATGTTCGATTCCAGACCTCATGTGACTGGGAAGATTATTCCACAGTCTGACAGCATAAACGAAAAATTGCCTCCGTGATGTCAAACAGGTAAACCTGGAGGAGCGCAACAAGGTAAAACGATTTGAAGAGCAAAAATCAAGCTTATTAAACAAATAATTTGGAGTCTTGTTAATTATTAGTTTGAAGAGAAGCAAACAACCCCGATATTTAAAAAAAGCTTCCAGGTTGCAATTTAAAAGTTGACGAGCCTGAGACGAAACGTGATCGTATCTTCGGAGGTTGAAAACAAACCGAGCAATGGCATTGAATGCTACCTTTAGCTTACGAGGCGAGTTGGAGTCAAGATCTGCAAATATCTCACACCCACACGATTGGTATAATAAGTGATTTAACTAGCTTTAATTTTGCTTGAGAGGCAGAATTGATCTAGTAACAGATAGTCCTCGGAGTGAAGCATACATTTTGGAGATAACAGTATCGATATAGGTGTCCCACGTTAGCCTATTGTTGAAAGTTATACCTAGGTTTTTTGCATTTGTGACATATTCGATTTGGCAGGCGTTTAAGTAAAGGGGTGGAAAATTTTCAAGGTGGGGTTTATTTTTACATATATACATATTAAGTACGATTTCATTCCGAGTTGTCCAATCGAATATTGAGCATAAATCAATGTTCATTTTTTCTATCGCATCTTCAATCATACCGATAGGAAAGCTTGTATATAATTGTACATCATCAGCGTAGATGTGAAACTGGCAGTAAGATAAAACAGATGGCAAATCATTAATAAACATAGAGAACAGTAAATGACCAATGATAGATCCTTGAGGAACACCTATATTGACAGGAAGAAACGAAGACATTTTACCGTTACACGATACGGCTTGCATGCGATTAGTCAAGTAGGAATAAATAAGATTTTTGGTTGTGTCAGAAAAATTGAAATAAGTCGTCAGTTTATCACAGAGAAGGCTAGAGTTAACGCAATCAAATGCTTTGGAAAAGTCAAGTAGGGTTATCACAGTTGTATAATTATAGCCTAAATCTTGTCTTATATCTTCAGAAACTTTTAAAAGGGCTGAGATGCAGCTGTATCCAGATCTAAATCCCGATTGGAGAGGGTTAATAAGACGTTTCAAAAGCCTTAGATAAAAAAGGAAGGATAGCTATGGGTCTGTATTCCATTTTCTTTCCTCGTTTAGGGATGGGTATAACTTTAGATTTTTTTCCAGGAGGTGGGATAGATGGAGGTCATTATGATGGTGTTGAAAATGTGGGTTATGTGAGGAAGTATGAAAGGAAGAAGGATTTTTAAAAAGTCTGGGTGTATGTTGTCAAGTTTTTTTTTTTTTTTTTTTTTTTATAATTAGCGAACACTAAAAGGGTTTTGTATACCTTTAATATGCCAAAGACACAGTGTGAGCATTAGGAAAAGAGGGAAGGGTTGGATAGGAGGTGTCGGTGTACATTGATTTTAAATTTCTGAACATTGCAATGACAGGGAAAGATAGAGCGTGGCAAGGCGTTCCACATTCGCGTAGTACGGCTAAAAAAAGAATCTCTGTACTTCATAGTACGGCCGAAGTTGGGCTCAAGGGTAAACTGATGGGCATTCCTAGAAGCGCGGGTATTACGGTTAAATTGTTTAAGGGGAGGAATGCAACTGGCTATTTCACTAGAGCAAAGTCCGTTAAAATAACGGTAAAAAAGGGTGAGGCAAGAAACCTTGCGTCGATGTTCGAGTGTCGTAAACGAGTTGATGATGTTAATGTCACCAATCATTTTAAAAGCTCTTTTTTGAATACTGTCCAAGAGGCTTAAATAAGTTACTGGAGCACCAGCCCAGAGATGAGAGTTATATTCAAGTTTCGGACGTATATAGGTTTTGTAGATTGTAGCCAGATCAGACGGAGAGAAAAATTTCTTGCAACGTCTCAAAAAACCTAGACATCTTGCGGCATTTTTGGCAACATCGCGTATGTGATCGCTCCACAAAAGGTGGTTGCTGATGCACATTCCGAGGATGTCGAGATTTTCCGTTTCGTTGATGCAAGTGCCACTCATAGATAGTGGCAAAGAGGGTTTATCTCGCTTTAACGATGCAAGACAGCATTGCGTTTTCGAAGCATTAAATTCCACACGATTTTTTATTCCCCATTGTACAATGCTGTGTAGGTCGGAATTTAATGAGCTAATCATATTTTGCCGTTGCAGTTCCACATCCGAAGAGGAGGGTTGTGAGTCTGGAAACGAATATGAAAAGCTAAGAGTGCTATCGTCAGCGAAACAATGTATTGGATTAGAAGTGGCAGACAGGAGATCATTTATAAAAATGAGGAAGAGGGTCGGAGACAAAACGGAGCCCTGGGGCACACCAGCATTTATTTTATGAGTTTCAGACTTGAATCCGTCCAAAACAACTTGTATTGAACGGTTCGAAAGAAAATTTCTAATCCAACGAAGAAGAGATTCGTCGATACCGAAAGCACGCATTTTCGATAAGAGAGCAAGATGCCAGACTTTATCAAATGCCTTTGAAATATCAAGTGCAATAATCTTACTTTCTCCAAAACGATGTAAAGATTTGTTCCACTGTTCGGTGAGATGAACCATGAGATCACCAGTGGACCTATTGCTACGAAAGCCGTATTGCCGGTCATTAAGAAGCTTCCGTTCCTCAAGATATTTCTTAAGCTGATAATTAATCAGCGTTTCCATGACCTTAGAAAGAAGGGACGTTAGTGCTATCGGTCGATAATTTGTGGGAGAAGAAGATTCGCCTTTTTTTGGGATTGGCTGAACAAATGCAGTTTTCCAACTACTCGGAACGAGACCAGAAGAATAGGATAGATGAAAAAGCTTACGCAGTGGCTTTGCTAGCGTGGAAGAACACCTCTTCAGAATAATAGCGGGGATACCATCTGGGCCAGCGGATTTATGAATGTTGAGATCTTTAAGAACTCTCGCCACAGTTCGAGTACGAAAAAAGATTGGTCCCATAGAATCATTTACGCGTTCAAGAACTGGGGGAGTCATGACACTATCTGGTAAGGTGGAATTTTCGGCGAACTGCCTAGCAAATAAGTTGGCTTTATCAATAGAGCTAACTAAAGGAGTGTCATTGACAACAAGCGTAGGAACCGAGGAAGAGGAAGAATTCCTCATATTTTTTACAAATGACCAAAAATTTTTACTGCCTTTGGGACATTGCAGTATTTTTCGCCGTAATTTTTGGTCATGTAAAAATTTGGTCCTTCGAATATAGGCGTTGCAAGCCTTCCTGGCTTGCTTAAACTTTTTCCGGTTTTCCTCAGTTGGGTTGGCTTTAAAACATCGGAAGCTCACCTCTTTCTCCTTGATAACCTCTTTGCAGCTCGAATCGAACCATGATTTATCCTTGGGTTTAATACTTTTAACCCTATTCGGGATAAACGTTTCCATTCCCAGATGAATCATACTAGAAATCATATCTGCACTGGAGTCTACGTCGCTACCGAGGAAGCATAGCGACCAGTTAAAGATCCTGAAGAAATTATTGAGACCGTCCCAGTTGGCTTTCTCGTACTGCCAAACGGTTCTCTTTGGAGCTCTTTCTTTAACTGGATTTGTTTGACACGAGAAATTAGCAGATATGACACTGTGGTCCGATGTGCCTAGAGGCGTCAATACACTGATTGTGTATTTATCAGGATCAGAGGTGAGAAACAAGTCAAGTGTATTTTCTGCTCGGCCGTTAACGTCTGATATCCGAGTAGGCTCATTGACAAGCTGAGTAAGATGGTTAAACTCAGCAAAAATCTCAGCACACATTCCTTCGGGCGTTGTCTGGCCCGAATGGCGAAGCCACGAAGAATTGTGAACATTGAAATCGCCCGTAATAACGATTTCAGTGTGAGGATACAGGGAGACAATTCTTTGTATGGAGTCAGACAGAGCATCAAATTCCTGAGAAGTTGAAACTCTGTCCAGGTTTGGGCTCCGATAAAGAAAACAATAGTGAATGATGTGTTTATTCACGGAAAGTTTTAACCACATGAAATTAAAAAGGGAATTGGTACAATGACCGTATTGTGGTAAAAGTTGATATGCAACATCATTCCTAATATATATGGCGAGACCATGGTGTGAGAAGAATAATGGCACCAAGCAATACCCATGAATAAAAAATTCAGTAGGATCGGAATCTTCACCTACTTGGGTTTCACTCAATGCCAAAACAGCTGGTCTGTTAGAATTAATGTGGATGTATACAGACAGAAAATTCGATCTCAGCCCACGAACATTACTATAATCTACTCTAAAATTACCAGTCATTGCAATATAAAAAAATCCTAAAATCAAAACAAACGAACTTCTAAGTAAATCACTGTATAAGATTATTTAAAGGTCTTTACAATACAACCTCACTACTGGTCCGGACCCTGACAATCAAAACAGTAATCTACAATCCATTTGTTATTGAATGAACCAACACATACACACCATTGAGCGAGCTTTCAAAAAGCTTAGACCAATGCATGCACCTGCTGAGTCACTCAACTGTACAAGAAAATGAAAGAAAGAGTGAAGGGAATGCACTTACTGTGTACTGGTAGGTATTTTTTTTATTGTTGCTTTTTTCCCTTTGTGTTGCTTTTTTTTATATATTGCTGTTGTTTTTCACTGTGTTTTTTTTTATCATTATTATTTTCTGTTGTTTTAGTTTTATTGGTTATATTTTTGTATCACTATTTTTTAAGTTTTGTTTTGATTCTATTTGAGTTTTTTTTAAATAAATTAAATTAACGAGACTGCGACGGGGACGGGGACGGGAGACAAGACAACAATTAATACAAAACGCAGAACACGGCGAGAGGACATGAACCTCCCCACTCGAGCTTTCACTGACAACTCAAGTCCAGTCGATTTGGATTTAATAGAAAATATTGCTTTACCTACTTGATATTCATCTACTGAACAAACAGAAAAAGCATCGACTCTATCGTTTTCCGAAACATCAGATTGCCCAGTTGGGAATTGGGTTGGGGGAGTAGAGAACTTTCGATTCAATTCCTCTAAATCAATGTTGTCATCGGAAATAGAAGAATCTCCTCTTAAACCAATACTCTTGACTTCTTTCCAAAAATACTTAGAGGAACGATTTGAGTTGAACTTGTTGTTATAAAAATTGTATTTAGCTGATTTTATTAATTTAGTTGCAAGGTTCCGAGATGTTTTGAATTGCCGAAGCATTTCTAGGCAACCAAATCGTTTCGAACGTTGGTATGAAACGTCCCTTGTTTTCATAGCATTAATGATCTTAAGAGAAAGCCAGGGACAACTTGAACATGAAAGTGAAGAATACATTTTTCTATACTCAAAATTTCATGCTTGAATATAACTCAAATTGACTGTATTCGAAAACTCAAAAAATACATGTTCTAGTTCATAAAAGCATTGATACTGGTGTTTCTTTTGTCTCCCGTTTGCATCAAATTTACAATAATTTCCTCCTCTCTGCCTTTTTTACTCTAAAGTCCAATTCGTTAAACGGCGCTTTCTATACAAAATAACTTCAAATCAACCTCCTCGCATTTTGTAATCAACTTCATCTATTAATACAATTTCTATTCAGCGGAAAATGTATGTATATGTATACGAATATGTTTCTTCAATTCCTTCCCGATTTGCATCAGTAATTGGCGATTTGCTCAATAATGCTCTCGTTTAACTAAATAGGTAAGGGTGAAGTTTTAACCAACCCCTCCCCCTCTATTTATGTATAATGACCACATTAACATATACGGGAAATTATTTGATGTCTTCCTATGCTGACTCAAAACGTTCATTGCATTGCATTCCTCATTAAACTTCATCTTTAGCCCCATTGACTTCGAAGAGACTAGGTTAGGTATAGAGTATGCATACAGACTGACAAAGTAATTGCAATTAATTGCCCTCCTATAAAAGTTGAGATCTAGATCTATGTAGGAAGATTTCCAAAAGCCTCTATAAAGTAGCTGTATACCTAGTTGCATTTTGCATTCAAATTGCTTCCTTTATGTATAGAAACTTATTCAAAAAAGGATACAACTTTAAGCCATCTGCAGTTCTGCACTGTACGTATATCATAAATACGAGTATATAGGTAAACAGTACTTATGTAGGTACATGCGATTAAATTGAAATAAATATCTACAAATAATAATATTATTACAAAAAGCAAAAATAGGAGAAAAAGCAGAATGAAGACCATATACAAGGAGGCTAATCAGAATTTTATGCAAATTTTTATTGCTGCATGATTTTTGATCGATGCAAGTGATATAAGGCTGACTAACTGAAAGGAGGTCCATTACCATCATCATCATCATAGTCATCCTCATCATGCTAACCTCTTTTCAAGTAGGTACCTATACCTAACCTAACCTATAGTAGTAAGGTAAGTATAGTCAATTCAAGTCAAGTCAATTGCGATTCGAGTTGAGTCGTCTCGTTTCTCGTCTCACGTCATTCAGGGCATCCAGTCAGCATCCCAAGTCAGACTCCATTCTCTCAAAGTCCCGTATAGCCTTCTTATCTCTGATACTCACCTTAATGCTAGTGTATATTTTTTTTCTCGTCTTCTACTATATTTTTTAGTGTTTAAACTCTTGAAGCATTTTGAAGCTTCTTGACTTGACAGAACCAAGAGTGAGAGAGAGACGACACTCGGGAATGGAATGACGATGAACTGAAGTGAAAAAGTGCCACGAATCCACCTTCCGGGGTAAAGTAGGTGTTGTGTTATTGGAGGGCTCCTGAAAAAGGTACTCGATGGTATACATCACAAGTGTTTGGTTCAACTTTTTGCCCCTCTATTACCTCACTTTTACCCCGAATGACGAAATGACGATAGTGGTGCCGATGGATGGTTGCATGTGAATAGGATGATGGGTTCTTATTTTTCTTTTATATATACGTAAGGTGTAGGAATTTGCAACAGATAAAGTTCGATTGTGGGGGTAAATATTTGTTTTTATTTAGGTACATATATATTTGTCTTTTTCGATGGCGTACGATGCGGATATAGGGGGCAGCACTTCAAGACGTCCGTGTCGTCGTCGTCGCTCGTCGTCGTTGTCGACCAAACAAGGAACAACATGAAGACGACGATCAACATTTGCGTGCAAAGATGGCATTTTTAGTTTCTTGATTGTTAAAAGAGTGACTGAGTATATATGGCAGTGGCGAGAGCAAGTTGTAATAATTTAACCTTATTTAGATTTAACACTTCAGGTCAATTGATTAAAATCACTCTTTTTAAATGTTTTTTTTTTCTCGAAAAATGTTTGTTTATTTTATTTTTCTTCTTAGCATATCTTAAATAAAACTTGTTAAAATATTTTTCTGAACGAATTCGGATATTTATTTTACCTTTTTTTTTTTTTAAATTCAACAATTCAATACTTTATAAAAAATGTATTTTTAAGGTAAGTATTAAAACAACTTTTTCAGTTTCCATTAAATGTTTTTTAACTTTTTTCTATTAAGAAATGGAAATTGTAAAATTTTTTGTAAATTTTTATGAAAGTTTTGAAAACGAGATTATTAATGTAGTGTTAAAAAAAATTGAGCTTTATTTTTATCTCCAAGCCCTTCAAAGCTTGAAAAGTAAACATTTCAATACCAACAAGTCTTTTCTCAACCAAATTTAAAAAAGATCAGTTTAAGTGATTCGAAGTGTAAAAGGTAAAGAAATTAAGAAAAATAAAACAAAAAACTATGAACTAAAAACTAAAAAAGAAAGAATAAATTACTAAGAGCTTCTTTGGCTTCTTATACCTAATCATGACATTGAATGGTGAAATTTATTGCGTGACTGGATGTGGTTTCATCAGGCGTGCCTGGAACGTAAAACTATCTAAAGAATGGGATTTTATATATGTATATGCATATTTTAAATATATGTACCTATGTGAAAACGATTAACGTGATTCGAATATCTTTATCATAAAAATATTGATATTGTGTGTTCTCTATAAATTTAATATAACACGAGCAGAAATGGTTTTTGAATCGATTTGTTTTGAGAATAAAATGTGTTAATGGAAATGCTTTTTTTATAGTTCTTAATGTTTGTTGTTGTTTTTGTTATTTTGTTTAGCTTGTTTTGTTTGTAGACCTACAGGTAGCCTAGGCAGCAGTTAATAATATGATTGACATTATTTGTTAATGGTGTTTTTAGATCGAAAAAGGGTTTAAGGACATAAAGAATGAAATGAATTTGTTCAGATTTTTTAAATCATGAAAGAGTGCCCAAATGGCTTTTTAATAGGAGTAAGAAGTTGAACTTGACTAATTGACTTTGGGTTTGAGCTTTATATATAATATGGTTTTCTAAGTGGGAATTTCGTTTGAAAATCGGAAAACGCATTGAGGACTTTTAAATGATTTTTTTTATAAATGTAAATATCGACAAAAATAATGAAAACATTAAATATACCAGAATATGGTGATATCGGACGGAATGTAAGAAAAGGAGAAGATTCTCTAGATAGTTTAAGTTGTTAGATCTATGTTTGCTTGATGCCTTGGCTTATGCTTAAACCTCTGACTGACTTTTTTCTCTAGTATAGCTCGAAAACTAAGCCAAAATTTAGAACTTAACTTAAGAAAATTGAATTTGAAAAGTTCAAATTGGATTCTAGGTAGTACATACATACATATATTAAAGGTAACTGTCCGAATTGTGTTTTGTAAATTTTGAATATTGGAATGTTTGGTGAATTCAGAGTGGATTTTAGCAACATTCGTGGTCTTAGAAAGAATTTCTATGTGACATATGTTCACACTGAGACACACAGGCCAGCTGTTTTGGCATTAAGTGAAACTCAGATAGGTGAAGATTCCGATTATTTGGAATTTAATCTAAATGGGTATAGCTTAGTGCCATTATTCTTTTTCCACCGTAGATTAGCCGTATATATAAGAAATGATGTTGCATACCAACTTCAGCCACAATATGGTTTGTGCTCTAACACAAACTTTAACTTCATGTGGTTAAAATTTACGGTAAATAAGCACATCATCCACACATGCTTTCTATGCTTTCAATGTACACAATTCTTCTTGGCTTCGCTATTCTGGCCAGTTAACACCCGAAGGAAGGTATGTTGAGGTCTTTGCTGAGTTAAATCAGTTAACTCAGCTTGTTGATGAGACAACTCGAATCCCTGACGTTGCAGGTCAATCCGCCAACACACTAGACTTGTTTCTTACCTCTGACCCTAATAAATACACAATCAGTGTATTACCGCCTCTAGGCACATCAGACCATTGTATCGTATCTGCAAATTTCTTATGTCAAAACAAACCCAGTTAAAGAAAAAACTCCTAAGAGAACCGTTTGGCATTATGAGAAACCCAACTGGGACGGTCTCAATAAATTCTTCAGGAACTTTAACTGGTCACTATGCTTCCTCGATAATGACGTAGATTCCAGCGCAGATATGGTAACAAACAAGCTAGAACGACCTGTAATGGTCATACTCGACGAACCAAATTTTTGCATGATCATAAATTAAGGCAAAAAATACTACAATGTCCCAAAGGTAGTAAACATTTCTGGTCATTTGTAAAAAACGTACGAAAAACCACGTCATCCTCGGTTCCAACGCTCGTCCATAATGACACTCCCTATGTAAGCTGGATTGATAAAGCCAATTTGCTTGCAGCACAGTTTGCTGTTAATTCGACACTACCGGAAAGTCTCATGAGTCCTCCTGTTCTTGAGAGCGTAAATGATTCTATGGGACGAATCTTCTTTAGCATTCGTGCAGTTGCAAGAGTACTGAAAGACCTTGACATACACAAATCCGCTGGCCCGGATAGTATCTCCTCAATTGTTCTGAAGAGGTGTTCTTCAACGCTGGCAAAACCACTGCGTAAACTTTTCCATCTTTCCTACTCTACAGGTCTCTTTCCGAGCGGATGGAAAATAGCATTCGTCCAGCCTGTCCCTAAAAAAGGCGAATCCTCCTCTCCCTCTATCGTCCAATAGCACTCACGTCCCTTCTTTCCAAGGTTATGGAAACGCTGATTAATTATCAGCTCAAGAAATATCTTGAAGATCGGAAGCTTCTTAATGACCGACAGTATGGCTTTCGTACCAATAGGTCCACTGGTGATCTCATGGTTTATCTCACCGAACAGTGGAACATATCTTTACATCGTTTTGGAGAAAGTAAGATTATTGCACTTGATATTTCAAAAGCATTTGATAGAGTTTGGCACCAAGCTCTCTTATCGAAAATGCGTGCTTTTGGTATTGATGAATCACTTCTTCGTTGGATTAGAAATTACCTTTCGAACCGTTCAATACAAGTTGTATTGGATGGTTTCAAGTCTGAAATTCATAAAATAAATGCTGGTGTCCCCCAGGGCTCCGTTTTGTCTCCGACTCTCTTCCTTATATTCATAAATGATCTTTTGTCTGCCACTTCTAATCCATTAAACTGTTTCGTCGACGACAGTACCCTCAGCTTTTCATATTCGTTTTTAGATTCACATCCTTGTCCTTCGGATGTGGAACTTCAACGGCAGCGTATGATAAGCTCATTAAATTCTGATCTTGACAGCATTGTCCAATGGGGAATCAAAAACCGTGTAGAATTTAATGCTTCGAAAACCCAATGCTGTCACCTGTCGTTAAAGCGTAACATACCCCCGATGCCGCTATCTATGAGTGGCACTTGCATCCAGAAAACTAATCAACTGTCAGTACTCGGTATGTGTATCACAGATGACGTTTTATGGAATGATCACATATTTGATATTGCCAAAAATGCTGCCAGGTGCTTAGGATTTCTCCGACGGTGCAAGAAATGTTTCACCCTTTCTGATCTGACTTTAATTTACAAAGCCTTAATTTGTCCAAAACTTGAATATAACTCGCATATTTGGGCAGGAGCCCTAAAACAAGTTTGAGCCTTTTAGATAGGATACAAAAAAGAGCTTTGAAAATGATAGGCGATAGAACTATAACCGAAACATTTACATCTCTCGAACACCGCCGCAATGTTTCATGTTTTTCGTTGTTTTTACAGATACTTTTACAAAAAACGTTCTGTCGAATTACCCAGTTGCATTCCCCCCTCAAACAATTCAGCCGTAATACTCGTACTTCCAGGAATGCTCATCAGTTTACCCTCGAGCTCAATTTCGGACGTACTGTTAAGTATAAATAAATAAATTGGGTGGCGCAACAGTCCGTTGAGAACTAGGGCCTAGTGACTTACAACTCTCAACCATTCCTGTGTGCGAGTACTGTTGTCAGGGATGGAGAGGACCTACAGTTTTAAGCCGAATCCGAACGGCAAATTTGAGAAAGCACTTTTCATGACAAGCAATACTCTTGGAGAATTTGTCAATTCCTCGCAAAAGGCAGTACCCGTGAAAAAAACTTTAGATGACATAGGCAGGGATCGAACCCAAGTCCAACGCACTAACCATCATGCCACGGGTACTACTGTAAGTATAGAGATTCTTTTTTTAACCACTCATCGAGAATGTGGAATGCTTTACCCAACTCTGTTTTCCCCTCCCACTTCAATATTCAAAATTTTAAAACCAATGTGCATCGGTATCTCCTCTTTCATCCTTCCCTATTTTCCTAATACTCGCAGTGTGTTTAACCGTAAACGTGTTAAGGGTATTAATATCCCCTTGAGTGTCTGTACTTTATAAAAAAAAGAGCTTTTATGTACGAATCTGAAAATGCTATTAATGTAATGGTTTACAATATTTTACCCAAACATTCAAGAACAAAAATGAATAGAAAACAATATAAGAAATAGCGACAAACCGTGGAGATATTCATAAGCCAATTTAATATCATTTTTGTAGTTCTGAATTGTTTGGAATTAAATTGAAATTTTGGAAAAATTTACCAATTAATAAACCATCATTATTGTTCGTCGAAATGGTAGACATGTGTATTGTGAACTAAAAACCCACCTCTGTCTAAATTCTTACTCTCAACTTCCCGCTGTGAAAATCGGTCGGTTTATTAGAACCTCAATTGGTGGTAGCAAAATAGATAGGGTTAGGGGAGGAGCTCAAATCAAGAATCTAGTCCTCCAGGTTGAAGGTCGTGGGTTAAGGTGGCTAGCTGACCACGTAAAGAAAAGTTTGGTTGCGAAGCACGATCAATCCTCGGATTTCGGATATGCACGTAGAATTTTAGGACTCTTTATAGCCAACCTGCAGCCAAACAATCCTAAACTGCTATAGAACATATTTTACCGCTATCCCAACAGAACGAAAAAAGTCATTCTATTGACTATTTTGGTAGTCAATTTTCAGCCGATAACCGCCATAGTCAATAGAACAATTTTCGGTTCTCAATTTTGGGTTCCGAAATTTTTTTACAATTTGGTATTCAATATGACAAATTTAGTTGAAGGAAATTAAAACTACGGTTGTCATATTGATTGGCGGTAGTCAATACGACAACTGTGGTAGTCAATATGACAACCAAATTGTCATATTGACTACCGAAGTTGTTCTATTGACTATTTTTGTTGTCATATTGACTACCCAAAATTAACAATCGAAAATTGTTCTATTGACTATCCAGTAGTGAATCTTTTAAAATACTGTTGTCATATTGACTATTTTGGTATTAAATGCGACAAGTTGACCAAATTTCAAGTTGACTGTCGACGATTGTTTAAAATTGACAACTTTTTTTTTTCTGTGCAAGAAATACGATAGGATAGGATAGATCGGGCAAAAAGAGTGACTGCTAGAAATCCATAAGAACGACTATTTGGATGCGGCTTTGTTATTGGAGCTAGACTTAGGCAACAAGTATTGAGCTATAAATGCATCAACGAGCGCATCTAAGTTTGACAACATTAGCCTTATATTCGAAGGCGTTCCCACAGGAGAGAAGGATGACGACACCAATGATATGTTCTTTGAGCTTTTAGATAAAGCATTTAAGCAGTGTTTTTTTTAGCTACAATATTCAAATTGTCTTTGGTGATTTTAATGCCAAGCTAGAAACTTCTTTGGTGGAATAATCGGAAAAAACAGCCTGCATACCAGCACTTCCGACTTCCGACAACTTCCGATTCAGGTTCATCGATTTTGCTACGGGGCAAAATGTCATGGAAGGAATGTCACAGAGGAACTTGGAGTTCTCCAGGTCAATGTAGCTTCAAACAGATTAAAAGTTCTGTATATTTTAGTAGAACTGATGTTTTCAACAATTTCCAAAAACGTGTTTAAAATAAAAAAAAACACAATTTATTTTTATTCCATCAAATATCAACAACAGCATTTTAGTTTATGTCAAAAACGTCCTTCGTCGTAATATAAAATTATCTTGTATCTTTTTTATACTTAAAATTTTAGAGCTGACAAATATTTTATTTTAATTTGTAAAAAAAACTAAAGTGGACTTTTTTAAATTCAAAACTATGAATTAAATTCTATATAAAGTTTGTATGTGTGCAATACAAATTATTTCAAGTCTATAGCTTTTTATTTGTTCAATATGAATTCAAGAAAAACCAAAAGGACTCACATTTCTTGAAAAAAAAAACTGTTTTGCAATTCAGTTCTATAGAACGAAGCTATAACGAAAATCAATTTTCTTAAGCTAACTCAGGTAAAGTCCCCAATTATTCAAATTATTTCTCTATATTTTACTCAAGATCTTAATTAAATTTGAAAACTTTCAAACTTATTCTGAGGTACTTTCGACGAATTTAAAACTTTTCCAACTTAATTCATCTTTCCAAATCCAAATTATACAAAACCTTGAGCTCAAATGACTCGGTCAAGGAGGAGGCAAACCCTCCTCCGACTAACACCAACCTTCAATCGTTCTTACATAGAAGAGGTATATAGCGGTACATATACCTTCAATTACAACTCATTTTTGTGAATATTATTCCCCAAACACTTTACAATAATTTATACCCCCCATCAACCCTGAAACCCAAAAAAAAAAATCAACAAAAATCTCAGCTCTAATGATGCGTGGGAAAGCCTAACGAGATTTGCCAAGTGCCTCAATATTTCCATAACTCGTCCATAACAAAATGACTCGTTTTTCTCCGATCAGCCTTCAGGAATCATCAGATGTATATTTTAGTATTGCTTCTTTTTCTTTTTGCACAAATCGACATCTCGTAAACACTTCGGAACAACAACCCCCCCGGAGAATATAGTGGCAATTTTCTTCTCGGCTCGTTTGCACCGCATAACTCATGGGACTTGAGTATTCCAACCACTTCACTTGTTCCATCATCATCATCATCAGCAGCACATCTCTATGACTCCATGGGGGGAGCATAGAGAGAAAGAGAGAGTACCCATGGGTTGTTGCATGCATTTTTAAAACGTCAATTTACTTTGTTTCTTCCCCATTCCCCCCTGTGTCATCGTCCTCCAGACCACAGTCAGCTCTTGACACTTAGACGCACACTCCTGTGAGTGTGTCCTCGTAAAATCTAAAAATATTATAAAACTTTTAAGTGTTTAGATGTGCCACACAGTGGAGTATTTTAAAATAATAATAAAAAAGACAGAAAGAAAATAACACTGCAATAATAATGGCGACGACGACAGTGGCACATGTTTTGGCATTACGGCCCATATACTTAAATGAACCGAACCGAACGATGTCATCTCCTAACTCCCGGTGGGTATCACCAGGAGGCGTACTTGCTTGCCCCCATTGCTTCGCATCTTTCGACGACGACGACGACGCGACGTTCGTCCACCTTTGTGGGCTTTGAACGAGAAACCTGGGGCACTCTAGATTTACGTCAATCTGCATTTTATGCCATTTGGATCCACAAATGGTCTTCCGTTTATGCTCCGGGGGAGTCTCTTCCTCGTCTAATGTCGTCATCGTGTCATTGTTTCTCTGCATGGTCTACATGGTGCATTTGGCAAATTGCATCTCGTTATTATGTCCACGACAACGCAACGACGACGAACGATGACGCTGACGACAACGCAAATGTGAGACTTCTGTCGATTTCAAATCTCCTTCTGTCAATGATCCAACCGAGAAGGAGAGGGGTCTTCTTAGCTACTTTCTAGCCAGGAGACAGCACATAAAATATTATTGATCGCATCAAGTTTCGTTTATGGCAGCCATTGATATGGAATTAGTTTCACTAGCATTTACACGCCGCCACCGCTGCCGCTGACCGGAGTTAATGGATTCATAAGCATGAACCGAATGGTTTCTGGTGGTGGCTGTGATACCTAAGGACAGGGACGTGAAGGGTATGACAACTTAGGATATGACTTGACTCGCCTGAGGAGTGACAAATGAAGGATAATGAGATTTTTGTCTACAGTTGCAACTAAAAGCTATATGATGGGAAAGAGCTACCGTATCGCTCGTCGTCATCGTTACTTCTTTATACTGTCATCGCTTTCATTGTCATCGCAAGCGAAGCGGAGTTAGCGTCTCACACTGAAAAAGTGCAATTTTTAAAGCATCCGATTATGCGATGATGGCGAGGCTATAGAAAGCATCACACAAAAGGATAAAGAACAACGGTTTGTTTGCACTCCAGATTGAAATCTTCCTTTTCTTCTTTTTCTTTTTTTTTTTTTTTTGGAAGGAATATAAATAGATTATATTATTAACGTGGTCTAGGACGAGAGTCATCTTAGCCCCCATTCAGTCATCTGAAGCCATCGTGATGTGGTTTAAATGAGATGGCGAGAAAAATTATTATATTTACGTGGTTGTATGGAAGAAATGGGTGGAATGTGTGGGGATTGGAGCAGGAGATACATTTTCTTTATGTTTTTTTTTTCAGTCGGATCAGGACGTCTATATTACACTCAGAGAAAAATAAATGCATATACGTATTAGGAAGAGGATGTCCAGGTGGGCATTGAAGCACCGGAAATTAAAAATTATAGTGATGAAGGAATAGGGACGATACGTGATACGTGGGACCATAATAATATGTAGGTATTATGTCCTATTAGAACCACATTTCTTTCAATTCGGATCAAAAGCAGTTGATTAATGTCGCTCCGTTTTTACAAAGCCAGAAAACCATGCCACAGAGTGACTTTTTAAGGTTGCATTGCAATGAGGTGTATTTTGATCGTCCCAAATTTTGTTGGTGGCAGAAACAGTTAACCAAAAATGAGCCTTTTAAAAAATAAGTGAATGTGTGGTAGTGAAATCCGAGCTGCAAGGATAGTTGAAGTTTATACGAGTTTAGTTCTAAGTGAAGAATAAAAGAAGTTACAGTCTGCAGTCTCATTCTTTGGGCTACTGGTAGAGAAAGTTACATATGATTCTTGGACAGTATTAAAAAAAGAGCTTTTAAAATGGTTGATGACAATAACAACATTATCTAAATTACGCTTTTCGATCTTGACAGCATTGTCCAATGGGGAATCAAACATCTTGTAGAATTTAATGCTTCGAAAACTCAATGCTTTCTACTGTCGCAAAAGCGTAACCCTCCCACAATGCCACTATCCATGAGTGGTACTTGCATCGAAGAGACTGAAAAGCTTTCAGTGTTAGGTATGTGAATTACAAACCCCTTATTGTGGATTGATCACATATTTGACATCGCTAAAAATGCTGCTAAGTGTTTAGGATTTCTCCGAAGATGCAAGAAGTTTTTTACCCCTTCTGATCTAGCTATAATCTATAAAGCTTATATTTGTCCGAAACTCGAGTACAATTCGCATATCTGGGCAGGTGCTCCTTTCACTCACTTGAGTCTCTTGGACAGAATTGAAAAGAGAGCCTTAAAACTGATAGGTGACCGTTGTCTAACTGAAACTTGTGTATCTCTCGAGCACCGTGCGTCGTAAGGTTTCATGCCTGTCATTATTTTATCGCTACTTTCATAAACAATGCTCTAATGAAATAGCCAGTTGCATTTCTCCCCTCAAACAATTCAACCGTAACACCCGTTCTTCTAGAAATGCTCAACAGTTTGCCCTTGAGCCCAATTTCGGAGTAAAGTACAGAGATTATTTCTTTAGTCGCACTACACGAATGTGGAATGCTTTACCAGACTCAATATTTCCCACTCATTGCAATGTGCAGACATTCAAAACCAATGTGCATCGTTATCTCCTTTTTAATCCTATCCTCCTTTCCTAATTGCTCGCACTGTGTTTAATCATTATAAGGGTATTCATATCCCCTTGAGTGCGCACATAATATAAAATAAAATATCGTCGTGAAGTGTCCTTACCGATATTTTAACTTTATGAAATAGCCAGTTGTATTACTTCAGTTAAACATTTTCACCTAGTTCTTCTCGCATTTGAGTTTGCCCTTGAGCCAAGCTTCAGCCATTATATGGAGTATAAAGATTCGTTCTTTAGCCGTACCACGCGAATGTAAAATGCATTAACACTCTCTGTTATTCCCCTTTATTGCTATATTCACGAATTTAAAAACCAATATACGCTGATACCCTCGTTTTAACCTCGTTTTTAAGGCAGCTAGACACTTATGTATGTATGTCTTCATAAGTTCAAAAAAACACTGTGAGCAATGGCTTGAAAAAAACACTTAAGAGTAAAACTCTTGAGTTTTTGAAGAGTTACCTATACCAAATACCAAACACAGTAGCTATTGAATATGAAACTCAAGTAGGATCTATGATCAGTCGTACATATGTACATCTTGAGCTAGAGCTCGTAAACTAACCTATCGAGCAGTCTAATTAGGTAATGACACTCAAAACACATACATAAAGCCTTCTTTCGAAAGCTATTAAGCTGCTAAATAATTGTCGTAACATAGTTTTATTTTTTTTAAAGAAAATGTTGATCGGGTTACCTTTTGGTTTTTACTTACTTATGCAAGCAAGACAGATGAAAAAACTATTTTAGACAAAAAATGCGTATACGCCCGAGTGTACATTTATTATTTTGATTTTAAATTAATCAAATTTGAATTTAATGAATTCGAGTTCAGGATTTAGTTAAACATAACTTTTTACAATTAATTTAAATTATTTTACACTGCAGGTCATAGGGTTAGAAGCAGGCATTTTCGAGAAGTAAAATCGAAATTTCTCCCGTTACATGATACATTAGAAAAAAACAACTATGGTAAATGAGGGACTATTTTGTTAACAACAAAATATAAAACTTGGGTAAAGGAGAGATTTAGCTTATGGAACTTTCACGGCAAATTGTTAATTGAGTCAAGAATATGCGAAAATAAATCGGGTCCTATAAATGCATTGTAAAAAAAAAGTCAGATGAGGTTAGGCACACAGGACTATAGCACCACCTTAAGTAAGTAAGTAAGAGGTTAGGCTTAACTCTTTATTTTGTAAAAAGCCTTCGACAAGGGAAAAATCACATTGTTCTTTAGTTGATTGCTCATAATCAACTTTGACTATCACATAGATAAGAATATGTTTGTGTGTGAAAAATATTCAACTCCTAGTTTCCCATTGTGCGTAAGGAGTTCCACAGGGGTCGACTCTCAGTCCAGCACTATTAAGAATTGTATCTATTCTACTCATTATTATTTCTTTCATGATTCATGATTCTAGATTCGCGATTCCATTCAACTTAAGTTTGGTTTATGTTCTTGAACATCCATGGAAGCATATTTCAAAGCTTTCTACAGTTGGAGTAACTACAAATTTAGTTTCAAAACGAAAAACTAATTAAATCTTAATTGATTTATATCCTTATGATATTCAAGATCATAGTCGTGTTAAATAATCTTCATATTTCTCTAAGTGTATGTTTTGTATGCGTGCAAGGATTAAGGATATACATAAGTAAAATACATACATATGTATTTATATAATTTTTTTTTTCTGGCATAAATGAATGCAAAGCTTAAGGATGGGTTGATAAGCTTTTTGGAGAAAAAGAATGACTATAATAGTAGTGTAAGCACCATGGAATTGGGAAATTTGTTTGCATTAATGTCATGAATCCTTTTGTATAAGAAAAATGCTGCTTGTTTCTTTGATTCTTATAAGTATATGAAAAGCATCATCATCATCATCAGAAATTACATCAAGACAGCAAAGAAAAAAAAGAAAAAAAAAAAGGAAAAAGTAAGTATAAGGCAATGTATGTATGTGTATTATGTTTGTGCGGTCGGTGGTGTGAGTATGGATACTAAAATGTCCTTTAGAGAAAAAGAAGGTTTTCTTTGACATACTTAGTACCATTTTCTTCTTTCAGCTTTTCTTATTTTGGGGGTGTTAAAGGATTAGGAATCCAAAGGAATACAAAAAAAAAATATCCGACTCTCGGAATAATAACTTCCATACACAAACATACATATATTACACATATAAAATATACATAAGCATATATTTATATAAAAGAATCAAATAAGGAAGTGTTTAGAAGAAGAGGCTTTGTGAAGAAAAGTAAAAGACAAATTTTATTGATTTACGAAAATACATAAATATGTCAGTGTGTCGAGAATTTCTGAGAGATTTTCTTTTTATCCAAAGTTAAAGGAATCAAAATGTCGCTCGGCTCGGAGTCTTTGTCTTCGACGTCGTCGGTCGTCGTCATCGTCATCATCATCGTCATCTTAATCGAAAAAAGGCTTGAAGGCGTGTTGAATAATGGTAGCATTTTTTGGATTTATAAGAGATTCAATATTGTTAGGAAAAGTAATCTAATGTATATAAATACTATATAAAATTTTCTATATGGGTATAGCTATAAGGACAATAAAAAGGAAGGAAGTTTAAGCAATTTATTATAATAGCTCTGAAGTGATTGATTTGCATTTTAAAATCTTAAAGTGTAAGAGGGTTTTTTTCAAAAGAAGTATTTTGCACTTCAACGCAGAAAAGCCTCAGAAATTGGTTATTTTGATTATTGGTCCATAAAAAATAAATTAAGTGGCGCAACAGTTCGTTGAGAACTAGGGCCTAGCGACTTAGGTACAAATCTCAACCATTCCTTTGTACGAGTACTCTTGTCAGGGATATAGGGGACCTACAGATTTAAGCCGAATTCGAAGGGCTAATTTCAGAAAGCACTTTTCATGACATGACATTAATCTTGGATGATTTGTTAATTCCTCGCAAGAGGCAGAACCTGTGAAAAAAATTTAAATGGCACAGGTAGGGATTGAACCCAAGACCTCTGGCATGACAGTCCAACGCACTAACCATCATGCCACGGGTACTATTATTGTTCTATAGGAAAGAAAACACATACTAAAATAAACGAAAAATTAAACTTTTGAAGGCCGTAGAATTCTGCACAAAGATCTCGGATTAATCATTTACAAGATCCAGTTGACATTCGATTTGTTATCGCTTCACAGTTTAGACCTTAGAGCAGCTTGAATTGACGAACTATTTTAATCGAGAAATTATTTTTTTTGTTCATTATCAATTCTCTTATTTGAGGTTCGGGAAAAAGTGACAGTTTAGTGCGGATTCTTAAGAGGTAGTATCATTTGACAATTTTTCTTTGAAAATGAGACTTGGAACAACAAAATTTTAGCCGACTTGTTACTTGTGACATATGCGTAAGAACTAAATGGCAAGCATTGCATTTGTAAAAAAAATTCGAATTTGAGATTTTAATCAAACATGATGGTAAAGAAGTCGAAAAAAAGGGGTCCGACGATTCAGTCCGTCTATCTGTCTCTCTGTCTGTCCTTACAGCATAGACCACTGGATCGATTGAGTTTAAACTTTAAAAATAAAGTTTTAAGCAGATTTGAGTTTTTTTATTGACCAAAAATGATAGTTGTTTCCATACAAAAAACGTAATTTTGTCAAAAACGGCCCGACAGATTTTAATGAAATTTTCCCAATTTTGCCTTTTAAGTGTAAGAAATATATTTTTGAATGGCTTCAGATTATGTTATTATCTTAAAAATTTTGGCATTTATCCACGACGTATCAAGGTTCCTAGAATCTAAATCAAAGCTTTTTAGACAGACATGTCTGTGTGCCGGGATATTTATACTCAACGGCCATATATAAAATATTGTCATCTCGAATATTTTGATAACAAAAAATTAAATTACCACGATAAAAACGTATGCATTAGAGAATAACGTTTTTGACATTTAGTAAATTTTTTGTTTGTTTATTATTTAGTTGTTTATGTCAAATCATCATGGCAAGTAACACGATTGAACAGCACGTTCAAATAAGAAAACTTTAGTATCAAAATGAGTGCTCGTTAACGCAAACGTTGCGCGCATTGCGCCCATTTTGCGGTAGACGCGGTAGTCCTTCACAGTCGATTCCAAATCTCCAAGTCTGGCCAAATTTGAGACGACCGGTTAAGTAAACAATCAGTCAACACCCGTACGTTCAAGGAAAGCTGTGCACAAGAAATCGGCCTTTTGTCAGACTTCAAGTTGGCGAATATTGCGTCGGGATTTGGGCTTCCACCCGTACAAGATCCAACTGACCCAGGAGCTCAAAGTTCATGACCATAGCTAACGCCGCCGTTTGTTCGCTGACTGGGCTTCGAATCGTATGGAAGAGGACCCCAATTTTGGCCGAAAAATCATCTCTAGTGAAGAGGCGCATTTTTCGATGAAGGGCTGTGTTAACAAGAAAAATTGTCGTATATGGGACGACAACAACCCACGCGAGGATCGCCAGGTAATAATGCATCCTCAAAAAGTTACCATTTGGTTTGGATTTTGGGACGGCGCGCGACGGCGCGGCGGCGGCGTAATTGATCCGTACTTTTTTGAAAACGACGTTAGTGAGGCGGTCACCGTCAACAGCTAGCGCGACATAACGATAATAAATAATTTCTTCTGGCCCAAATTGAACCATATGGACCTAGACGATATGTGGTTCCAGCAGTGCTACACAGCAAACTCCACGATTGACATTTTCATCATCTACCCGCCCTTATTGAAAAACCCTATAACATATTATTCTCGTATTTTACAAAAACATTGTTTTTAACATTTGATAAAACTTCTAAAATCTCCGATTGACAGAAGTTTTATATAAAATTAAAAATCAGCAAAATTGGTAAAAAAATTGATTTTCGTCGAAAATTAGTAGAAATCGGTTTTTGACTAATAACTCCGTAACAAATACAATTATATTATCATATTTTTATTTTATTGTTAACTTTTGGTTGGAAAATTTGTTGGAAAAATCAAGATGACAACTTTTTTCCAAAACACGAAAAGCTACAAAAATATTGAAAAAGTTCAAGAAAATGGGTTTCGACTCAAATACATATCTTGAGAAAAAAGAAAAACTATAAATGTTGTTAATGATATTTTGGTAAACTTTTAGAAAATTCGACAGACGGGATGGAAAGTTATCAGTGTGGGTCGCATTCCAGCCTCTTTTTTGACATCAAAATGAATTATCTTTTCAGAAAACCTAAAATAACTAAAATCTTACAGTTCCGATAATATCAAAAATTTAGATTTTAACATTAATAAACATTTAAAATCACAAAATTTTGTTTAACTTTTTCAAGCTTTTTATAAGAATCATATTTTTTTTTTAAATATATACATTTTATTACACATTTATTTAAATTTTAAACAATTAGTACTCTTATTTTAGAATCAAAAAAATGGTATCGATAAATTTGAATACGCGTTTTTTAAACTTTATCCGAATTGCATGTAAACATAGAAATATGCTAAATATGTATATTTTAAGCATCAAATTCAAGACTCAATGTATTTCCAATTTGTGTATCCCACAGATAAAATACGAATACTGTAATTAAGGATTTTGCAAATATTTTTGAATCCCCTGTTTTTGTGTGTGGTTTTTTTAACTCATCTATTTTTCCAACAAACAACAGACCCTGAGATCAGCAAAAACTGAGAAAGGTCACGAATAAACCAAATAGTCTGCCAGATGTTATCATTTTTATTTTTCCTAAACAAAAAATTATTTTATCTAATTCCAACCATTATTGAAATGAAGAAGCTCTGAAGTTGCTCCACCTTCTAAGTTCTGAGTATATATGTATACAGAAAAACAGGACTCTTGCGTTGAAAACATTAGGTAATTTGAAAAGATCTTTAAACAGTCTTATCATAATATAAAAGTCATTCCCTTGACTTAAGCCTAAAGGATGACCATATAATTTTGGTAAACCCCAATTTTTCACCGCATACTTAAATATGCAATTAAATGCCCAATTTAAATATCCTTAATTTTGGTTTTGGAAGATTAAAAAACCAAAAAATACAAAGAAAGTAAAGAAACAAAAAATATATAGCAATTAATTATAAATTTCACTCCCTCATTGAGATTATCAATTTTATCCTTGCGGACACCACAAGAAAGATAAGAATCTCAAAGTTGACACCTTTGTTTCCATTTCCACAATCAACCCCAAACTTCAACAGAGCTCACTCCTTCCCCGCTCCATCAGGACATGTACATATAAAGTACCTACGAAGGTATTCACAAATGACATGCGGTGTTATTTATTTGGAAAATTAATTTCGGTTCCTACCCGAACATATACATATAAATACTATATCGGAGTTTTCGACTTGTGTGTCGAAAAATGTTATTTATTTGAGTAATTATTATCCCCAACTAACAAAAACTGAAAAATACCCTTAAAACTATAATATTTCCTTAACAAGGGAGGAGGAGGGTATGTTCAAATGTTCATCTAATGTTATTATTATATTATTGATCTAAAAACCCAAAGTGGTGCGTGTTATAGAATTCCATGTTCGTGGTTCGAAAATGGGGTTTTTAGTTCTTAATCAGTTTGTCACGCGAACGATACATTCGTACGAGTATAACACAGAAAAGAGGAAAGTCACTTGTGTACGCTAAACGTCGTGCTGTATGAGTTAGTTCCGGTAGAACGCCTTATTTCGCAGTTTAACACGCTGCGGAACCGCCGCCGCTGCCCTCCGCGCACCCGCCGCACTGCTGCCGATTTGAAAGCCTATATATAAATTTTCGTCGCGCATATTTATATGAATATGAAAATGTGCATTATTCTATAGATACCGCTATATAACTCCATAAATGAACTTTATGACGTTTTATGTACATATACGAGTATGTTGATGTACAGATATAGATTGGAAATTATATTCACTTCTTTGAAGCATAACGCTCACGCCCCATTGCATTCGATTTGAAATTAGATATAATTTTCTAAGTTTATCATCATCACAGATAAACGCCTTTTTTTTTGTTCTACATATAGGTATGGGTATGTAGATGACACGGAACACATACTCATACATGAGTAACAATAATTGCTTATGGGGCAGGGTACCTATAGGGTATAGCATGTGTTAATGTCGTTCCGCTTTAAGGACATTGAACTGTTCGATTTTATATATTTTTATTTTTTGAGCTTCATATGTTGCGCTGAGTTGTTTTGTTTTGTTGTTTTTATATTTTTATATTGTATTATTTTTGCACACACAAAATTGAACATACTCGTAAGGTCACAGCTCTGAAGAACTTTTGAGAAAGAATATTGTTTTTGTGTTGATTCCTCGAAAAATTTAATGAACTTGAAGTAGAAATACATATGTGTTGGATGGATAAAAGTGAAATGGAATCTGTCGGATATGGAAATGGTTTTTAGCAGAAGTTGTATGAGTTCAGAAATAAGAGGTTTTCTTTGTTCTTTGTTTTTAAGCTGTTTTCGAATTTAACTCATGAATACAAAATTTTTTGTACTATATTCTGATAAATTTCAAGCTTAAATACAGGGTGCGGCAGAGCCGACTGATGAGTTGTGATGGGCTATAAATAACGAACTGAAAAACTTAGAGAAACAATTTTTTTTTGTTTAAATCAGTATTCAATACTATTTTTAAAAATTATTTTTTGAAAATTATATCTCCAAGATGGCGGCCGTCAGCATTGATACACTGTTGTAGACGATCTCTGAAGCTTTCACATGATTTTCGGCACATTTCGACTGGTAAGGCCTCGATTTCCGCGGTGATTTTCTGTTTAATTTCTTCTATGGTATGTAAGCGATGTCTGCAAATGTAGCTGGATGGAATGATAAATCTTCGTGAAAAAAAAATTCTCCTCAAGGACGGTCTGAGATTCCCAAAGCTACCGCGTGTTTCCGGGCTGAGCGTCTTGGTGACTGCTCAATTGACTCTCTAACCAACTGCACATTTTCGGGAGTTCTTACCGTTCTGGGTGCTCCGTGTACAAGTCTACTTAGGGTACTTCCAGTTTCTTCCAAATTCCGTATCCACAATTTAATAGTGTTTGCAGAAGGAACAGATTCAGCATGTGGAATGCCGAAGTGTATACGAAAAGCCCTTTGTGTAGCGATCACAGAATGATTATTTTCGTAATATGCACGCACGACGAAACCACGATGTACACCTGTCCAGACCATGATTACGAATAAAAACGGCATTACCGTAAAATTCAAAATATACCACTTATAAAGGCCTACTCTTATCTTATCCTAGGCTAATGACCTCATTAAACTCGTCAGTCGGCTCTGCCGCACCCTGTACTTAAGATAAGACATTGAATCCATTGATTAAAAAAAATTGCCGAAAAATGGTTAAACATTTTGAGACAAATGCTGATGGATTCCAGGGGATAATGGTGGTTAAAAAGGGTGTTTAAAAAGTTTTGAAATTTACTTAACGGTTTTATATCGATTTTTCGACCAAAATTGGGATTAATTAATTGGAACGTATTATCTTCAAAATAATTTCTTATCACTTGGAGAAAAAGTCAATTGAAAGATTGTTTACAAAAAAATTAAAAAAAAAACCTATAAAAATACTATTAAGCTGTAGTTTGGGTTGCACATCTCACTCTTTTTTTTGTGATAACATATTTTCTCGAGCTCATAAATAGCCTCTAAGTCTATTTCGAGGCCAACTTTGACTAAACAGCAACTTATAGCGAAAAAAGAGAGTTTGAAATAAAGAGTAATTTGTTAGCTATTATCTTTTTGGCAACACTGGTTTAAACAGCTGACGCACGTTTCGTGTTTTATTTCACTGTCAAACATATTCAGTTTGGTCTATAATTTAACCATGAATCGTCTTACAAACGAAAAACGCTTGCAAATTATTGAATTTTATTATAAAAATGCGTGCTCTGTTAAGAAAGTTCATCGCGCGCTTCTTCCATTTTATGGTCAGTTTAATCGACCCACTGAAGCGGCTTTTCGGGCTATTGTGACTAAATTTCGCACCAAATTTACATTGTTGGACATTAAACCACCAACACGCTTACTTAGAGTCCGAACTGAAGAAAATATCGTAGCTGTTTCGGCCAGTGTTAATGATGGCCATTAATTATCGATTCGTCGCCGATCGCAGCAATTGGGACTCTGTTCCTTAACAACTTGGAAATTTTTGCAAAAGGATTTAGGTGTGATGCCTTTCAAAATACAGCTGGTGCAAGAATTAAAGCCGAACGACCAACGGCAACGTAAAATTTTTAGTGAATAGGCTCTTGGAAAGTTGTCCGAAGATCCACTTTTTTATCAAAAAATTGTGTTCAGCGACGAAGTTCATTTTTTTCTCAATTGGTACGTAAATAAGCAGAATTGTCGATTTTGGAGTGAATATCAGCCAGCTACCAATGCATCCAGAAAAAGTCACAGTTTGGTGCAGTTTATGGGCTGGTGGCATCATTGGACCGTACTTCTTCAAACATGATGCGAATCGTAACGTAACTGTGAATGGTGAGCCCTACCGTGAGATGATATCCAACTTTTTTTTGCCCAAAATGCAAGAACTCGACTTGCATGACATGTGCTTTCAACAAGACTGTGCCACATGCCACACAGCACGGGCAACAATAGACTTATTGAGTGGCGAGTTCGGTGAACATTTTATTTCACGTTCGGGACCGGTCAATTGGCCGCCTAGATCGTGCGATTTAACGCCTTTACACTATTTTTTGTGGGGCTATGTTAAAGCTCATGTCTATACAGACAAGCCCGCTTCAATTGACGAATGGAAGACAACATTAAAGCATTTATTCGTGAGATACCGGCCGAAATTTTGGAAAGAGTATGCCAAAATTGGACTAAGCGGATGGACCATTTGAGGCACAGTCAAGGTCAACATTTGCATGAAATAATCTTGGTGAGACGTGAAATAACGCCAAATGAAATAAAGCCAAATCCAACAAATTTGGCATTATTTCGTTTTTGAAAACGAAATAAGGCCAAATTTTCAATTTGGGTTTATTTCGCTTTAGAAAACGAAATAATAGCAATTTGGCATTGTTTCGATTTAAAATTTTGCAGAATTAGGAAAAAACATAAGGGGGCAGCATGCCCCCCCTTACATACCTAGCTGTTAGTACGCCGCTCCGTGCTATCAATTCAAAAAAACTTTTTAGCAAAAGTAGCTATTCTAGACAATAAATCAACCATTTTTGAATTTTAAAATATTCGGCGTTGTTTCCATTATTTTTTTGGCCTTATTTCTTTTTATAATTCGAAATAAAGCCAAATTGGTTTTATTTCGTTTTGAACAACGAAATAAGGCCAAATTTGAAATTTGGTGTTATTTCATTTGGCACTATTTCACGTCACCAATAATCTTCAAACATTAAATTATATGGACCGTACTATCGATTCAAATAAATATTTCACGCATTTTTCTGAATTTTATGTTTTTTTTTTGAGAAACTTTCCTACAGCTTTTAAAAAATCACCCTTTATATATATTTTTAAACCTATGGAAAATAAGTTCAAATTTTCAATAAGGGTGGGTAGATGTTGTGTGTAGATGTCGTGGCGTTTGCTGTGTGGCACGTAGCGCCGTCCTGCTGGAACCACATGTCGTCTAGGTCTATATGGTTCAATTTGGACCATAAGAAATTAGTTATCATCGTTATGTAGCGCTCGCTGTTGACGTTGACCACCTCACTGACTTCGTTTTCAAAAAAAAAAAAAACGAACCAAATACGCCACCGGCCCAAAATCCACACCAAACGGTGACTTTTTGAGGATGCATTATCACCTGGTGATCCTCGCGTAGGTTGTTGTCGTCTCATATATGGCAATTTTGCTTGTTAACACAGCCATTTATCCAAAAATGCGTCTCATCACTCAAGATGGTTTTTCGGCCAAAATTTGGGTCCTCTTCAACAAACAACAAACAAACGGCGGCGTTGTCTTTGGTCATGAACTTTGAACTCCTGGGTCAGTTGGATCTTGTACGGGTGTAGGCCCAAGTCTCGGCGCAGAATTCGCCAAGTTGAAGTCTGCGAAAGGCCGAGTTCTTGTGCACGGCGAGGAATAGACTGCCTCGGGTTCTGCTGTACACTTTCACGGACCCCAACGATGTTCTCGACCGATCTTACGTTCCTTGAACGTACGGGTGCTGGCTGATTGTTTAATGAACCCGTCGTCGTCTAATTTCACCACCAAACGTTGAAAAGCGCAATGCGCGCAACGTTTGCGTTAACGAACACTCATTTTGATAATAAAGTCTTATCATTTGAACGTGCTGTTCAATTGTTTTATTTGCCATGATAATTTGGCATACAAAATTGAATAATAAACAAAAGATTTGACAGATGTCACCAAAACAATATGACCACCAGGGGGCGCCAAAACCTACCTATTTTTAATGTCCAAATACTGATGGCCCAGTCTTGACTTACAAGTAGATGATGAACAGCAGGCCTCAACTTCTGTTAGTTAATCATAGAACTTGTTCTGTCTTAATTTTTATTCACCCGTTAAATTGTCCAGAATAAATACTCTTTCCCGTTCTCCCCTTCCAAAACAAACATCATCATCATCAATCAAACAGTCACTTAACAAAAATTATGGAAAAAGAAAACAATAACTTTTTTGTTTCTTTTACTAATCAAAGCTCAAAATATTACCCAAATCTTGGCTGTTTGTTTGTTTTTCCACCCTCAAGCCATCACAGCTAAGCTACAACATAAATGTCCCTAAATGTATCCACTTTTTCATTTAAAAAAAACATCCTTTTTATAATTGTTTCCAAAAACAAACTTACAATTTAAAATCAACTCCCCCAAGGAAAACAATAAAGCTTTAAACACGTTAGCATGATGACCAATTCGCCCCACTTCCTATAACATTAAAATAATATTTTTCTTATTATTAATTATACAAATCCTTTTCAAAGACTCTTCTCTCGAAAGTCTTCAAATTTGTTTCTAATAAAATTCATAAAAAGAAAGAAAGACTGCAGAAAAAAAATGTCCCTAAAATAAAAACCTAATCAATCAAGCAATCCTGTAAAATCCACCTTAAACCCATGAACCAGACCAGACCAGACCTATGTTCTTCCGTCCTTTCTTTCTGTCTTTCTTCCTTCTTATTGGATATACCTAATAAAGCCGACCGACCCTAAGACAGAGGGGATAAAATAAAAAAAGTACACAAATTATCAATCAAAAGGATATTACTCCTCGCTTGGATGGTTTGTCGTGTTATCATCCCCCGCCATAATGATGGTTCGTCTCGGGTCCTTCATGCGAAGGGATTACTATTCCGATATTACAAATTCTCTAACCGGAAAGTGTCCTGATGGTGGTGTTTGTACCAGAACAAAATCAAGGGAAAAGGAAGTTGATAAAATTGTAAAAAGTATAACCTCCCCACTTCTTTCACGGTCTTGGTCTTGGTCGTGCTCTTGCTCGCCAAAGATGCCCAAATAATTTATTTACCTTCCTAAGGGAAATGATGATGAGGATGATGATGATTCATCCTTTATTTGGTTCTTCTTTTCGTTTTGCCTCGATTCCATCAAGGCATTAGAGAATATTCGCTTAATTAAAGAAATCCAAGGTGTGAGGATTCCGCTGCCGCATAACGGAGTGTTAAAAGGACCTAGCGTCAATTCTAACACGTTCGGTCGCTCGCCTGCTCGCTTCCTTGATGCTCTATCACTCGCCTACTGCTCCCCTTTTGAATTATGTTTAAGTTTGGTGAAGCGAATTCATGTGATGACACACACAGCACACAAACGTGACAGCAAAAATATTTATCATCTAGTCACAGCTCGCAAGCGACACCAGCTCTAGACTTTCCTATAAAACAACCCAAGGTACAAAAAAAGATACATTCTAAGGAGTAAAATTAATTTATTTGCCTTAAGGATTTTCAAAGCGACAGCTATGTTGAGAAGACATTAATAATTCGTCACAGGAGCGGCAAGCCAACCCAAGCTAAGTCAAGCCAGCCATCCAACCAACCAGCTATCTAGATAACTTATCCAGTATATACTCGTACCAAAACGCACTAAGGAATTTACTTTTAATCCTTGTGTGTCTCTAGATGTGGGGGGGGGGGTTAAGGGATGGTGTAAATTGAAGAATTCAAGGGGGCTCTGTTCAGCCAAATGTAATTTTGTGCAAATTCCTTAAGATGAATTCTCCAAAGGACGATACTTATTTTAGGATGTGATGCAAACCTTTATAAGAGGGACACAAATTTTTAGGGAAGGAAAAGCTGAAACTATGAGCGGTATGCCATCAGGACAAATTGAATCTTGTTGAGTGGCATCCAGGCACAAGGCGAATATTCTACTTTGTATATGTATATGTTTCTATATATAGTGTATCTGTAACTGTAAGTATAACATAGGGAAAAGAAGAGCCTCATCAGGAGCCATTTGCTGGTGGCTGATATGGTTGCCCTGTAAAATTTTGTGTTGTAGTTACTGTTTACTTAAGCGAATATGGTGGCTTTCTTGCTGCATCAGTAATGCAGACGTTTGTCGCCATGATGGCAAAGAGCCGAAGTAAAGCGACAAATACTCCTCCGGTAAGTAAAGTTTAGAAGGAAGTAGTAAGGTAAGTACATAGCAGAAAAACGGACGCCAACGACGACGTTTGTCGTCGTTCCTTGGCTCCAAAGTAACGATGCCATCATCATCATCATCGTCGTCGTAGGTCGGTCGTCGTTGTATCGTTGGGATGGAAAAGTTAACACGAAAAACATTTTACTTCGGTAAATAAATTTCAATGTTTTAGTTTTTCTGTTTTGTTTTTTGTCTTTTCTTGGAACTCTTATGGTTTTTTTTTTTTTAAGTTTGAAAGTGTCCAAGTTTACTGAAATGACTTCAGAAGAAGGTCAATTTTTCTTCATCTTTTTTTTTGAAGTTAAGTTTGTGGAAAAATATGAAACAGACAGGTAGCAGAATTACGGGGGGCCAGTGAAAGAAATTGAGGATTAATAATTCTTTCAATGATGGACAGAAATTCCGTAGGAAAAAAAAATAAGACCGTTCCAAACCTAATAGGTTTTGAAACTTCCGGACACAGTGTAATGTAGTTGTCCGAAACACATGTCAGGACTTAAAATTTAATACATAATAAAGAAGGAATAAAATGTAAGTATGGTTGATGGTAGCTTTTAAAAAATTGACTTGTTGGACTTATTATAACTTTTAAATTTTAAAAGTTTTTGTAAAGGTACTTATAGTTAACAAAAAGTAGGGTTTTAATTTAACAAGACATCAGACATTACTCTAGTCAGAATAATTTCTGGCTTATTAATTAACCTAAACTTAGCAAGTTTTCCTCTACGAACAGAGGGATTAAATTAGAATTCTCATTGGGCTACTCTTAAACTTTCTTTCGTACAACTGAATGTGTTGAGTTAGACTTTAAATAATTCTTTAAGAGTTTTTCCAAATTGTTTGTGGTTGAAAAACAATACTTTTTTTTTGAGTTTAAATATAGTGGTTCCAGATTCAAAAAATTGTTTTTATTTAGCTACCCTTCTTTTTCCAACATTGTTTTCAGTTTTTAAACCTCTATGTATGGTGGATTATCTAGAGGTTACATTTAAAACTATAGCTTTATTTTAACATAATGACACTTCCTGGAGAAAGTCGCATTATGATTCAAAAACGTTGGGGAATATTGAAAACTTATTTCCATAGTGATGTGTTGCGTAAAAAGTGCGTTTTTAAAAAGAAGCCAAAATGAAGCTCGACATCGATATGACAACACTTTCTGTTTCTCACTTTATGTCTTCTCACACAGACGAGAACTTTGCTTAACATTTTACACTCTAACCTGAGGAGGGTTTAGGATAAAGTCTCCGCAATTTAAGGCGCAGGACCATCCACTTTGTTATGGATTCACAGTTTGGAAGAGGAACGATTTTATAATTATATTAATATTTTTTTTCTGACGAGATTGGATGTGGTAGAAACTGGGACCTTGCGTTCCATACTTTTCTACATCTCAAGTTCTTACATTACCTCCACATTGATAACCACCGGACACTGATCTTGGCTTCATGTCATGACTTGCTAAACTTGTAGTTGCAACACTAAACCCATGGCCCTAAAGATTGGAGATTAATGAGTCAGGCTAACGACCCAGTCATAATAAAAAAGCTTACCTAAATGTTATAAGAGAAACGCGTTAAACCTCGGACCCCTTTAAATGGCAACCAGATCCGGAACCAAAATGAACAACGATTTACGAGTATGCGCCTGGAATGTAAGAAAACTGTATACACCAAGTGCTAATCAAAAACTTGAATCTGCCCTCTCGCAGGCTAAGGAGTCTTACAAGGAGGAGTCTTATCCGAGCCTGTCCGGAGTACGGTGTCAAAGTCTTATTCCTTGAATTCAATGCTAAAGTTGGGATTGAAAATATCTTTGGCGAATTAATTGGAAAGTATATCCTCTACAAAACGACAATAATCAAAGGCTTTCGACTAATCGACATTTTTGCAGCTCGTAATACAGTACTAAGTAGCTCTTGGTTCCCCAGACGAAGTATACACACAGCAACCTGGCAATTACCAAATGACCGAACTCCCAACTAAACCGACCACCTGCTATTCGGCGCAAGGCCTGGCCACTTTCTTCTTGTGAAAGCAAAGACTGTCAAAAGGAAGAAAGCAATCGACTGGGAAACTCTCAGCCCATCTACAAGCACACACAACCATTTTAATCAGTACCACAATACCATTAAGGAAGTAGCCGAGACAACTTTAAGCTATCAGCCAACAAAGAAAAAGAATCCTTGTTATGATGATGAGTGTCGATACTGAATCAGCAGACGGAAAATGCACGAATGCAAATCTGGAACGAAAAACAATACCAGCTAGAAAGGAGTACAGTGAAAAGAAAAAAAACTAAAAGAGCATCCGCAGCTTCTCAGGTATCACAAGAATCTAGCATCACCACCAACACACGCTCATTCTAGAAAACTGTTAAGCAAATGACACCTGGTTACAGAACCGGCACAGCAGGCTCTTCACAATAGTGAAGGAAACATAGTCACAACTGCTGTTGAATGGGCATCAGGTAGACGAAAAAATTAAATAGCAAAGAACCATGAAACCAGTTCATGAAAACCTAGTCCAAGCGCCCATTTTATTGAAGAGGTTAAGAAAGCCATCATCCAGAAGCTTCCAAACAACAACCTACCTGCAGAACTCATCAAATATGGACGTGAAGTCGTGGTAAGGTGCATGCACAAATTACAGAGGCATATCCCTGCATATACCAGGCTAGGTAGATCAACGAAAGATCAAATATTCACAGCAAGGAAAACCCTGGAAAAGATCAACAAATTTAATTTCGGGAACCATTATCATTTTATTGACTTCAAAGCCGAATATGAAAGCATAAATCGTCAAGAGCTTGTATTGATTTTAAACAAAATTCCTAACGCGAATTTGCTTAACATCTTAATTTTCAAATATGAAAATCTCGAACTCAAAATTTTGTACGCATGCAATCCTTTCCGTACTACCCGTGGGGAGATGGTTTTGGGTTCAATCACTGCCTGTGCCACCTAAAAGCACTAACTCTTGCGAGGAATTGAAAACTACTCCAAGAGTAATTCTTGACAAATTATCCGTTCGGATTCGACATAAAAAGTGTAGGTCACTTCCATCCTTGCAATGAGAGTTGTAAGTCACTAGACCCTGGTTTTCTACGGGCTGTTGTTCCACCTAGTTTATTTAGTTTGGTTAAACGGAAGTTAAAAATCTGAATTTCGAAAATTAAGAGGCCAGATAAAGACACTTTGTATAAAAGGTACAATAGGGCGTATACGTACTTTTTTCATTATTAGCATCTTTATCAAATGTTGCTCGATTTCAAGATTATTTTAAACTCAGTTTTTACATAAATTATTTTTAACTTCCCATAGGAAGTTATTGTAATCGGTCCGATTTGTCGAACTGAAAATGTTGACATTTCTCGACGTTTCAAGGCCCCTAGAGTTGAAATAAAAGATAGATAAAATAGAGAGATGTCTGTGCGTGCTTGTATACGTACGTTCGTACGTCCGCGACGTTTTTTTCGTCGTCCATAGATCAAGAACCAGTAGAGATCTCGACTTCAAATAAATTTTTTTATAAAGGGTGTCCCAAAATTAACGCAAGATTTGAATTAAATAGAAAACGCCGTTTTTAGTCTTTTGATAGTTATATTTTTATTGACTCGTAAAGTACATAGGATAGGGTTATGTATGGAATAACACATCGGCCTCCACGGCTTTGCATGCACATGCGCACTCTTTTGTTAAAATTTTCCATGACCATTCTGCATAAATGTGGCTGAATTTCGTTGATGCAGCGTTGAATCTCCTCCTTTAATGCACGGGTGGTTGTGGGCTTGTTGACATAGACTTGTGATTTCAAATAACCCCATAAAAAGAAGTCTAATGGTGTTAAATCACACGATCTAGGAGGCCAATTTTGATCACCGAAACGAGAGAGTACACGACCTGGAAAAGTCTCATGCAGTAATTGTATTGTTTCACGGGCTGTATGACATGTGGCACCGTCTTGTTGAAACCACATATTGGACACATCAATATCATCCAATTTTGGCAGAAAGAACTGTGTAATCATGTCGCGATATCGAGCACCAGTAACAGTCACTGCTTGACCAGCATCATTTTCAACAAAATATGGCCCAATTATGCCTCCAGCCCAAAATCCACACCATACAGTCACGCGTTGTGGATGCATTTGTTTTTCGACAATCACATGTGGGTTCTCCGAACCCCAAATGCGGCCAGTGTGTTTGGCGTCTCCAACGGATCCAGTCTCCATGAATTTTTCAATTAATCTCTTCACAGTTGACGAAGTTAAAACACTATTCCGACCATATTTTGTATGAAATTTTCGAACTGCAGCCGCCAAGCTTTCACTATTTTTGAAATATTCTTTAATAATGAAGACACGTTGTTCTATCGTGTAACGCTCCATTTTTAATAAGCCTATACTGTTAGCTGTCAAATTGCTTTTTTTTCAGGGTTGCCAACACTTCACTGCACAAATGGCGGCAAATTCAAATCTTGCGTTAATTTTGGGACACCCTTTACAAATAATAATGCAGAAAGATGCAGAAATGGCTCTCAAGAAAATTGAGTGGGTGGTTTTTTTAGCATAGCAACTTGAAAAAAAGGTGAACATTTTGAATAACCCTAAATATCTCACGAACCAATAACGCTAGAGACTTGAATTAAATTTTATATTATATATTGTAACGTGATATCAAACAAATATATATTTATATAAATTGTTTGGTAAAAAAAAACTGAAAAAAAATATTTGAAACCTCGAAAATTTTACGAACAAAAAATGATTTTATCTCCAAAACTATTTTGTGCAACGAAGGATAGTGTTTTCAACATCTGGTAAAATTTTGAGAACAATCGAATTGACAGTTTTTTACAAAAAATTAAAAACATAAAACAAAATTTACAAAAGTTGGTAAAAATTGATTTTCGACTCATAAATCATTTCAAAAATTTGAGTTTATAGCTTCCAACTAATTTTAACTTATAAGAAATATTGTTTTCAACATTCAGACAAATTTTGAGAAAAATCGAATACAGTTTTTTTTACAAAAAATAAAAAACCTAAACAAAATTTAACAAAAGTTAGTAAAAATTGATTTTCGACTTAAATATCTTTTCAAAACTTTGAATATTGGCTTCAAACTAATTTTATCTCATAAGAAATACTGTTTTTAATATTTGATTAAATTTTGAGAAAAATCGAATTGACAGTTTTTTTTACAAAAAATAAAAAGCTAAGCAAAAAACAATACTAAAACTTGGTAAAAATTTACTTTTGACTCAAATAGCTTTTCAAAAATAAAAATATTGCCTTCAAACTTATTTTGTCTCACAGAAAATATTTTTTTCGATATATGTACAATAATTTTTTTATAAGAATCCAACAGTCCGCATTTTCATAAAAAAAATAAAATCTTACAAAAAATAGTACGTAAATTTGGAAAAAAATTGATGCTCGGTTCTCGATATCTCTTCATTCATCCAACTTGTATTTGTTTATATAAGGAATAAAAACTTTTAAGAAATGCTACTAAAATTGGTAAAAATTGGTTGTCGACTAAAAATCTCGTTAACAAAACTAGATTTTAAAATAATACAAAATATTTTTGGTAATTTCGACACAACACGAAAACCTTCAAACTTTTAAGCAAGACAAATCGACAAACGGGATGGGAAGTTATCAGTGTGGATCGCATCCCAGTCTCTTTTTTTTTTTAAAGTGAATTGCTCTGCAAGAACATACCACATAAATCATTGAGCGCATCTTAGCACCAACACGACGTTAAGGAAAATTTCTGAAATTGAAATTCTATTTTTTTTTGTTCAAAATCACATATAATTCCAATAAAGAAATCAGGCCACCAGTTTGGGCAGCTCTTCGAAGTACTTAAATTGGATTAAATCAATTAAATTATGATTTATGTGAGCTTTTTTCTTGTATAATCACAAGTAAAGCTAATTTTCAGGTCATTTCCCTATTCTGAATGACAAACTAAAACCATCATCCAATTTTTTGTATTAACCCACTTAACTAAATGCCCTCTAGATGTTCCACCCTCAATATACTTACATACATATATATAATAAAATTCAAAAACTGACAGTAATTAGTTCAAAGTAATTTATTTATTATTTTCATTTTGTTGTTCTTATCTTTATTACACCAGAGGCAGTTATACGATTATAGTGGAATTTTATAAATTATAAGATCGTATCAACCCTCAGCAAGACGCACGTTCAAATATACATATATACAGATATATGTATATTCGTAGTCATTTGTCAGTCAAGAATATTATATATAGTACTTCTATAGTTGTATATCTATATATAGTTTTTATTCCGGATGAAGACGATCCCATTTGTATTTTGCCTCCCTTAACCTTCCCACATCCCCGTCGACCGACGTAGTTCGCCTGATGGCTCTTGCATCAGCATTGAGCAATGATGCAATTCCAATAAAGAACCACATTACTATGCTAATTAGGTACATCTCATCATTCCATCAGTACACAGACATTCGTTTGGGGTTCTGTCAGAGTCAGACTCCAGAAGTCTCCTCTATATACACTCTCCTGCTAACGAACTGATAAACATTGTAATCCAATTAAAAAATTTGCCATTGCTTCTGTCATATCTCGTTTCGGCATAGAGCAGAGCAGAGCAGAGCCCGAGCAGACAAGAGAAGAGGGCAGGAAACTATATTTACTTCAACTACGATGCTATGACAACCGAAACCACCACGCGTCGTCATCTTCATCTTCATCCTCTTCCTCCTTCTCGTTCATCAGCGACCGGGGTGCTCTGCTTATGCTTCCAACTTCCATGACTGATAAAAAAGGCTCTTGCTTCCGTTCTTCAAAAAAAGAAGAAGCTATCAAAAAAGGCAACGAAGATTCCCCGTTTGTACCTTTCTGCCACCAAAAAAGGAAGGAATTTCATTATTTTTATGTTGAATTTGATTGAAAAGTGATATCGGTTCCGTCCCCTGATGTTTTAAAGCAAAACCGTATTTAGAAGTAACATCATCAAGTCCAGCAGTGACCAGAGCTCAGAGCCCAGAGCACAATGCAGCACACTATATACTCTGCCACTCTCGGGTGGATCTTTTAATTGCCTCCTTAAAAGGTGAACGAAGAATTCCAAAATCGCATCTACTGCATCTTTGCGAATATTATTCCAAAGCGGGCTTTGTCTATGAAGCGCGCATCATTGCAGATACAGCAGAAGCGGTAGCAACCAGCAACAGAGATCCTTTTTGATCCGCTCTCCATTTGAGGGCAACATTTCGAGGCAACACAACAACAAAAAAAATCTAATTAACAAAACTCGAGAAATAATTGAATTCTATTAATCAACTTTGGAGTTCCCGAGTCCACGTTTTTGTTACCGTCGTCGTCGCGTCCGTCGTCGTTGTAGTTGCAGTCGAACAGACTCTCTGTGCTGCGGCTGGCGGCGGCGGCGCGGCGGCGATGGCGGCAGCCACTTATCGTGGAAGTGATGCGAATTTCATAAATATTTATAAACTCCACTCCACACCACCACTCGGAATAGATATGACTCCAGAAGTATCCCAATCGCAACTATTTATACAGAGGGGGGCTATGAGGCTATGTCCAGGCCATCAGAGCTTGTTCACTAAAAGGTGCCTTGTGATTGTGATAGATTCATTCGCTAGATTTTATGTGTTTTTTGTTTCGTTGTTGCGGTCGGTCGGTGGGATATGAGAAGTGCCAGCAAAACACGACGATGATGATGATGACGACCGACGGTAAGGCTACAGCTATGCGGCTTCGGAGGTAATGGTAAGGAGGTGGTAAAGTTCGTCGGTGTCGTCGTGGAAGTTGTTTATTAGGTTTTCGCATAGATACTTTTCTCCCGCATATTGCATATGGATGAGGTGCTATACGTCGTCGCACCGCGCAATCCATGGTACCAGTGCTAACTGCTCCTGATGCTGTATATGCGATACGATGGACGACTTTGCCAATTCACATCCTAGCACCTAACCTATTATATACAAAGCTAGTCGTATCATCATCATCCTATCTCGAGATATTTTATTCCCATTTTAGAGTGAAATCGACTTTTCCGTTTTGGCTCGAGACTTGAGTCGAGGTGATGACCGGAGAAAACGCATTCAACATTTTGTGGGATTGTTGAAGAGCCGATTAGAGATATATTATTATAGCAGCAATAGAGGACGTGCGATGATACACGATGAAGGAGTTTTAAATATTGTTGCCAGATGTGGTAGTTCTATGAGTTTTTACAAAGTGTCAGAAGTGGGATACAAACATTTTGAATTTAATGGATTTTTACAAAGTGCCAGAAATAGGATATAAAAAATAAATAAATTAGGTAGCGCAACAGTCCGTTGAGAACTAGGGCCTAGTGACTTACAACTCTCAACTCAACCATTCCTGTGTGCGAGTAATGTTGTCAGGGAAGGAAGGGACCTACAGTTTAAAGCCAAATCCAAACGGCTAATTTGAGAAATCACTTTTCATGACAAGAATTACTCTTGGAGGAATTGTCAATTAATCGCAAGAGGCACAGGCAGGGATCGAACCTAAGACCTTTGCCATGACAGTCCGACGCACTAACCATCATGCTAGGGGTGTTACTAGAGGAAGGATATAAGCATTTTAAATTTGTATGTTTAATTGTGTTTTAAGTTACTTTTTTGGCTTTAAAAAAATTAGTTGCATGATATTTTTTTAACAATAAATTAATTTTTCAAAACTCTATACAAATTTTTAAGCAAAAGCATTATTTAAATTCAGATCTTTAAAAACATCAACTGAGCTTAAACTCTGCTGTGCAAAAAATACACTTAACGTAAGTAAATTTTTGTACTTCTATAATGAGTTCGCATGAAACTGATTGATCGTCTATCCTTGTGAAAGCAAAATGTGGGTCAAAGTATGACAATGGAATTAACGTTGGTTTCCAAGATTTCGAAACGAGCAATTGGAAGGAAATCTTTTAAAAGCTTTCAGTTTCGATCCCTTTCGATATTGAATTTAAATATTTCCTTCAAGCGCTAACGTATACAACTTAAGTGAAATTTATGTGAGCGGAAGTACAAATGTTAATAAAGAAACATTTTAAACCTCATTGAAGTACAATTTGGCTGATATTTGTTTTTGACATTTGGTAGGAGCTATTTAACGTTGGTTTTTGACATTTAATAGTGTCGCAGTTTTTTACATCTTTTCATGGAGTAAAATTTGCCTGAAGTTAGTGTTTGACAGTTGGGAGAATCTTTTTAACATTGATTTATGACACTTGTTATAGTGTAGCAGTTTCTGGCATCTTTTTAAAAACGTCAAATCAATGATATTTTATTCATATAATCAAAAAATATGTATTCGTCTAGAAATTAAAGGAATACAAAATATCATCTATCGTAATTTTTCATAATTTATATTACGACAAAAAACTGTAGTAATTTATCATTTGATTCTATTTATTCTGATGTGTTGGAAAATCCTTTAAGGCCAGGACATGAAATGAAAAAATCTATATGAAAACTAAAATTCTCGCAAATCGAGAACTGATATCTTGCAAAATGCATTTATTGTTTACGTATTGTTTTTGAAAACAATAATTTCATTTTAGATTTTCGAACAGTTTACATTTTTCAATATTCCATTTAAACATTGAACAACTTTGACAGATAAACACAATTCCGAAACGTCATTCCATGAAATTTGAACTATGAGTCGATATACACCAAAAGAATGCGTTCAAATCATAGCGCGCTATACATTGAAAACCATCGTTTACTTATAAAAAAACTGAGCCTGCTTATCTTACGAAAGTTTACTGATGGTTCATACCCTCTTATCCAGCGGTGTTAAAAGAACAAAATTGTCAAATTTGAAGTACACAAAACTGCCCCTTTTTATTCATCAAAAACCACTGAACGGCTAGAAGTTAGGGTTAGTGTATGCATCAATACCATCATTGGTCGTTGTTTCTTAAAAGTTAGAGACATCATCGACAACGCTATTTGCCTGTCTTCAAATGCAGATAAAAGGCTTCAAAAACTTATATTTTCAACAATACGGTGGCGTACTTTACAACATCGCAGCCGCTACGATGGAAGTTCTCAGGACGCGTTTTCTTAAAAAAATGTAGATTTTGAGTGTTCTCCTTGTTCTTCGTTTTTGGGTAGTAAAATGTTTTCAAATAGCTGCAATACTGCCTGAAATGTAGGGTAATTTTAGGCAAAAGGGCTGCTTCTCGTGTTTTAAATGGGATGGTCATTTAATCGATCTGTTTTTAACTTAGTTTGAAATAAATTGCATAAAATATCCTAAAAAAATCTTGTTGATCTGTGAAAATCATTAGCAAAATAGCGGAGTTATGCAGTGTTGAAATATGATACACCCATATGGCGCAGTCTGTATTTCTGACATGCCGTTCTCAAAGCCTATTAAGGTTTTTAAAGGTTTAATTAACCAATAACTTACAAAATTTTAAGCAGATCAAGGAATTTAAAAAAAAAGATACACACCCTTATTTTGACATTCTCTTTCGTTCGAAAGTTATTCGAATTCGTATGATACGTATTATCACTTTCTAACGATTCGAAAGTTCATTTTATTCGAAACTAAAGCAAACTTTGACTTTCTAATCAAACAAACGTCATTTATTAAGCGACCTGATAAAATTTCCAATTTTGTCATAAAAAGACTTCCGTCCATTGCTCTTATTTTCCTCACCATAATTCTTAATAACTGTATCAACAACAGTTATTTCCCCGGCAAATGGAAAATAGCAAAAATATTCCCAATCCCCAAAAAGCCAGGAGCAAGTAGTGTGAATGACTTTCGCCCTATATCATTGCTTCCTAATCTCAGCAAACTTCTGAAACTGCTGATCCTCAGAAAACTTCGCTCACTAAGCCAGTCACTGGGTCTAGTGCAGCATAATCAGTTCGGCTTCAAAGCCCAACATTCCACTTTCAACGCTGACACAAATTTTGGTCTTAACAAACGACAATAGCCTGCTTGCTTGATATTAACAAAGCATTTGATTCCGTTTGGAAAGAAGGTCTGGTCTTCAAGCTGAAATCTTTTCAATTTCCTGCCCACCTTGTCCGTATTGTACACAGTTTCCTCTCAAACCGTAAGTTTTACGTTTCAATAGGAAACACTGATTCGACTCTTAGGAATGTCCTAGCGGGGGTTGCTCAAGGATCGGTCCTTGGACCTGACTTGTTAAACCTCTACACCTACGATCAGCCGATCAATATTCCACATACAACGACACTTCCATTCGCTGACGACTCAGTAACGTACAGTACCTCTAGAAGTCCTCAATTAGCTCTCCGTAGAATCAAAGAGCACATTTTTAGTCTCTGGGAGTATTACCTCCAATGGGGAATTAAGATCAACCCCTCCAAAACAGAACTAACGTGTCTCAGAGCAGCCTCAAAGAATGGTTTAGCAACAAAATGTAATTTATTATCCTTGACCCTTCCTGACAATACTATAGTAAGACCCAAACAAAGCGTGAAATATCTAGAAATTCATTTCTCTAAGAGATTTAAATGCAACCAACATGCCAAATACACCCTTCGAAAGGCAAACGGTGCCTTTTCTCTCTTACGCCCCCTCTTACGCAAAAGAGGAGGTCTTCAAACCCAGACGAAGCTCTTGCTTTACAAGCAACTCATTCGTCCTATTCTAACCTACTGTTTCCCTATATGGTATACAATAAGTCCCTCCTTCATGAAGAAGATTCAAGTTTTTGAACGTAAGGTTCTCCGAGCTTGCACTTCTCTCTACAGGAAACCAAATTCCGTTCGCTTTTATAGCAATACGCGTCTTTACGAAGCTAAAATAAATAAGATCGAAACTTCAAACAGCTGACTTCGAATTCGAGTTCATTCCGGTTCATTTAATATATTTATTCAACGATGAACATTATTCGTTAGAATGTCAAAATACAGAAAATTCATTATAATGAATAGATCTATTCTAACGAATTGGCTATTCATTAGAATGTCAGAATAAGCGTGACAATCTTAAAAAAAAAACTCTGAGGTAGAAGTGCCAACAGATAAATTGACGTTTCTTACCTGTCAAATTTACTCAGCCATTACTAAAACTAACTTTCTCAATTGATGGGTAATTTTCTAAAGTCTCAACTTCCCAAATAATTGACAAAAGCATCTAAATCAGGTTTCTACATTCATTAGGTAATTATTTAATAGGACCTTTTTCCAAAAGGTGATTTACAGTTCTATTCTAAAAACGCTTTTCTATTATGTCATTCAATTAAGATTTAAAAAAGGAACGCGTCTGGCAACAGCAACAAAAAGTCATTTAAAGGAATTTCCATGTTCCAACTTTAACTTTTCACACGTATGTACGTATATATAAAAATGACTTACAGATGTACTCAAGTCTTAAAAATAGAAGACAGAAGAAAAAAAAAACTAATGTGTGACTGTTCCAGAAATGGAAGTAAGCATTCCATACACCACATCTGCCATATTAGTGACCAATCCCATTACCGTTTATCAAATCGACAGCGCATAACACAATTGCATCCGCGCATAGCTGCAAAATTTAAACGCTCTTGATATGGTAACAGTACTTTACAAAAACCATCAAAGAAAACCCCATAGTGCCATATATACGTATAATAGAGAGTGATAATATACGACTGAGTATGCCTAATCTTTCTTTTTGAAATGTTTTTCCTCGCTTGAAAAACTATATAACAACAACAACTACAAAAACAATAATAAATATAAATTCCATCTTATGGTGAATGATTTGCCAGTTCTGACCAATTGAACTTTTGTGTTATATTTATGCAATGCCACTACCTTCTATATCTTCATCCATATCTAGAACGGAGACCTTATCGTTGGACAAGACTGCAAATAGCAAAAACCCGAGCGTTCTATTCAAATGCAACAGAGACTCTCTGCCTTACAAATATGTATAACACACACGGGAAGAAGTCCAAAAAAAGCAACAAACATACATAAGGCTTACATTTACATTAAAATGCAACCGGAAAAAATCTGATTACAAATATCCCAAGGGTATAAGTCTTTGGTTCCGTTCATTGTCAGGTCGTCCGTCGTCGTCGTCTCAGTCGTTGTTGTCGTTTTTGACGTTCGTAGACGTAGTTGGGGACGTCCATCTGTCTGCCTGGCTAGTGGCTGGTTTGTTTGGTTGGTTGGTTGGATCTTTGGGATGGTTAGCTCACATGAGGTCTTGAATTATGCTTAGAATATTTGTATTTCATATCGCGGGTTTTCCCTAGAATAGGGTATAAAAGCTTTTTTAACTGCATTTTGCCACAGAAAATAAAACATTTTTAGAATTCCAGGTTTTTCATTTAAAGACTTGATTAAGGAAAATGTATGAGGACATAGATATAGTGTGTTTTTTTAGATTCATAGAATTTCGACATGGATTAAAACGAATGATAATTTTCCGTTATAAATATGATTTCTGACGCATGACCCTCACCGCCGGCCGCTGGTTTCGGCCTAGTCTAATCTGTAGGCAAAATTTTGCTTCACTTTTTTCAATAATTTTGGCCGTATATTGGCAGTAATACGGCGAAGGTTGTCCTACAAGTGGTCAATCGTTTTCGGCTTATCGGTGCAGGCTAGTGACTTCACATATTTCCAGAAAAAATAGTCAAGCGACGTAAAATCGCATGACTTTGGAAGTCACTTCATGGATTCGTAACATGAAAATATTCGGCTAGTAAAGGTTTCTGTTAATAAAACAGTTGTGACACGAGCTGTGGGTAATATTAAAACCACAGCTCGTGCAGATCATGGTTGTTCAATTGATGAACGAAAAAGTCAGTAATCATGGTTTTATTTTGGTCACCATTGACTGTAACGTCCTGGCCAGCATAGTTTTTAAAAAAGTAAGGAGAAATGTGTCCACCAACCTATAAAGTAAACCAAACACTCGGTTTTTATGGATGAAACACTTCAAACATGTTGTTTATTGACGTATCCGTTCATCTAAAAGTGATATATACCAAACCAAACTAAATCACTTAAAAGCTGACAAACTGGCTGCCAGTTAAAATAGCTTAGCCAATTTAAAGTTCTATACCCCTACAAAAAACACCAGCTACATTAAGTAATCTGAACGTGTTACATTTTCAAGACCACAGTTCGATGTTAATTTGGAGTCGAATTATATAAATATTTGAGCAATTGTCACTTTTTGAGCTGTAGTTTTTTTTTTAACTTTAAAATAAATACCATTTTTTAAAATCGGATCAATACACGATTTAAAGAAATGAAATTGTTGACATTCACTACAAAAATCTAAATAGTAAATATTTTATAGTCACAGTTTGCCGGTGGCAACCTTTTCGGCTTGAAATAATGAAACTGGTGAAAGTTTTTCGGCTCTTGCGACATATTACTGATGTGAAGAATTGAAATCTTTTGCGTCAATTAGGAACGATTTCGAACATCGATTCGAAACCAGATTTTTATCTTAAAATCATCTTCAAAGACATGGCCTATTTTTTACTTAACCGTAATATTTTAGGTTCAAAAATCCAACAATGATTATTGAAAAGCCTGAAAACCCTTAACGTGTGACTGTTTGGGCGTTTGAATCTTAATTATTTGAAAATAAGGTTGGTGCAGCTGTTAAGGATTTCTCTACTAAGCAATTTTTCTCCATGGTCGTAATAAGAAAATATTGATGTGGACTAAGACCTTCATTTTAAACAACCTCGCCCGAAGGTTTGTGGCATAATACCGCGCAAATCACAAAACAATAGCAATCTAGCAAGAAAAATTTGTCTAGACGTGTTCTTTCGTAATGAGATATCTACCAAGACCTTTTGATTTAACACCTATATAATTTTTTTTTTGTGGGATCATGTGAAAGATAAGATGCTACACATTCCACTAAGGAATTTAAATATGGACATACAGACGCCTTTTTGCTCATTGGTTATGGCATAACTTTTTCTTTACACTGAATATGTATTTATTGATTTCTTTTAACAAGTAATACGTTTTTTTTTTCTAATATCAAAATGAAACCTCTTATTGGAAAACCCATTTATCCTCTAGAAAAAAACATTTTACTGCCAAATTTTGCATCTTATAAGGTCAGTATCATATATTTCACACGAAAATTTGTTTAATACCAAGCTTTATGTAATTCGTATCTTAATTTTATCTATAAACACCATAAATTCAATAGTACCCTTAGGCGTATACGTATTTTTTTCTTTTAAGTAAGCTGGAAATTTGCGTATACCTTCCTTTTGGTGTTCTAAATATTTGTAAAAAGTCTCATAAAATTTCGTGTCCGCGTCGTATGTTATAAACCACCAAGTCACAAAAATCGCACTTTCATGATTATCTCCATTTCTAGTATAAGTCCTATAATTTTAACACCCTCTTCCAAAATTGTCAATAATAAAATGTGCAATATTGTTTGTCTTAATCATGTTTCTATACTCTCAACCGTTTCAGAGATAGAGGCTAAATATTTCTCTTAACTTAAATTATTGTTGAAAAACTTGAAATGTATGAAAAAACGGAACGCACATGGTTAGGAACGGGGGCAGGGGGAGGGGAGTTTCCAAAATGAATTTCCTGAATATTTAATTTTCATTGCAACCCCTTTTTTCTGCAACCACAGCATGGACCACATTTATTCTTGCAGCTACTAAACATTTTTGTAACTGGCTCCAGAAATCCATTTTTAAGCATTAAGTCCCATCACTGATGTTCTAAATCAAGATAATATACACAGTTTAGTTTAGTACAACAAGCCAAGTTCACATGAAAGGTTGGAAAATATTTCCCTTCCGCCTTTTTGTCTTTTGAATTTCGCGGCTATGTACAAAGCGCTACAGAGCTCGTACCTGGCAATAATATACAATATTTAAAAAGGTCTTGACATAACCTACAAAACGACGCTATGCATGATTAGTTTGGATATTGCGTTCAACTGCTATAGACGTGTAAAGATGGAGTTTACTAACGCCGAAATTCACGCTATTTTAAAGTTTTCCTTTGTTAAAGGTAAATCCGCTAGAGAAACGTTCCGGAGGAATGGTTTCGAAGATTCAGAGCTGGTGAAAACGACACCATGGATAAGTCAGCCGGCGCGGCGGCGGAAGACCGGTGACGACGAATGCCTATCAAATCATGGAAAACATCGATTTAGACCGGCATGTGGCATCTCGTGATATCGCCCAGGAGAATTAGTCACCAAACCATTTTAAACTATCTGCAGAAGTGTGGGTACAAAAAAAAAGGTTGATGTGCGGATGCCGCATGATTTGATGCAAAAAAACCTTCTGGACCCAATCAACGCCTGCGATATGCAGCTGAAACGGAACGAACTCGACCCATTTTTGAAGCGAATGGTGGCTAACGACGAAAAATAGATCACATACGACAATATCAAATCAAAACGGTCGTGGGGTAAGGCCGGTCCTAAACAGTGGCCAAGCCGGGATTGACGGAAAGGAAGGTTTTGCTGTGTGTTCGGTGGGATTGGAAGGAAATCATCCACTATGAGCTGCTCCCATATTGCCAGAAGCTTAATTCTACCATCTACTGCGAAAAACTGGACCACTTGAAACAGGCGATCGACCAGAAGCTTCCAGAATTGGCCAACAGGAAGTGTGTAGTGTTCCACTAGGAAAACGCCAGACCACAAACTTCGTTGATGACGCGTCAGAAGCTACTGGAGCTCGAAAGGGGAGGTTGTATCGCATCCACTTTATAGCCCGGACATAGCGCCAAGTGATTACTACCTGTTCCTGTTTATGGCGAACGCCCTTGAACTCAAAAGAGGCTTGTTAAAAGTGGCTGTCCGAGTTCTTCACAAATAAGGACGGGTAGCTTCTACGAGGGCGTAATTTATTATAAAGTTGTCATCTAGATGGAAACTGATTATTGAAGAAAACGGTGCATATTTTAACTAAATCCGATCACTGTAACAATTTTTATAAAGCATTGAATAAAGAACAAAAAAGCTAAAGGGAGATATTTTCCAACCTTTTATTTTTGAAAAAAAGTTCTTTTTTTCGTACTAACTTTTTTCACTATAAATTAAATTTCCAAAAATTACTAAGCGGTTCAACTTTCTACCTTTAATTAGACAAAAATTGCTTGTTTGACTTTTAGTGGACTAAGTTATGGTCAACGTGGACACAAGTATTTATGAGACTTTTTACACAGTATTCAGAACGAAACAAAAACGAAAGTTATAAACAAAAATCCAGCTTACTATCTCTCATTCCGCGAGGTAATCCTTTATTTCACTAAACTACTAAGAACATGACAGAGATTGAAATACTGTCTACCAAATCAGATTGCATCTTGATAAAATTCATTTCCTTAATCAAAATTGTGTTCAACGAAAAATAAAAATATATGATCATCAATATTTCCTCCATTGTCAAAAAAATAATATAGGGTGCTACGCATAATCTATCTCATCTAGACAGCAGCTATATTTTGTTTCCTAGTTCTACATTTGAATTTCTTTTCTCTTTTTTGTATTTTTGCATGAGATACGTGATAACTGGGGCTATGAATTGATAAACCGACTTAGGAGGTGTATACAATACACTACATATATCGAATACCCTAGCGCCAACTACTCGCTCTCAATCGATTCCACCACACCACACCATCAATGTGGAACAAAAACTCATATAAAATCGTTAGAAAAGATCGAAAAAAAAACTATCTCACTGAGGAAAAATAACACAACAAAAAGTATCTAAAAGAACTCAGCTTGAAACGACACTCTATAAGACTGTAGATACAAAAAGAAGACGCAAAAAAACCCTCAAACCATCATTGGGTCGGTCGACATCGTCGTCGTCATCGTCGAAGTCGTGGATCTCGAAAACACATAAAATCCAATGAAGAGTCAAACGACGGAGAAACATTTCGTATGCATGAAAAACTTTTTACTGCACTCTCTATGGATCCAAATCCAAATCCAATATGCTGTATCGGATCCTATACTATCCTACCTTCTATACGAGTACTTCATGTATCCGCTCCGCATGTATCTTTTCAAAACCGGGGTGTCTGACTCTGATGATGTCTGTAGGGCGCGCGCGAGAAATAAAAAAATAAAACACAAGAACGGGAACGGCAACCAATGCAGCGTGTCTAATGCGGACCTTACAGCTATGGGGCAATATCCTACCCATGTGTTCCGCTTTAGTATAAAGTTTGCCTTACTTTTTTTTCCCATTTCGATATCAAACTGAAATTGCTTCTAGAGCATAGCAAAAGGAAGGCGAGAGTTCGTTGTTTCACAGAGGACCTGGACCAATATGTTTTAGATACATCCGATCCAAGTACCAAGCTCGGGTGTTGATTTACTACGCTTCAAGGATGAATGCGATGAGAGAGTTTCTATAAAATGATTTGTGAACTTTTTGAGGTGGAAACTGGGTAATTAATACTATTTTAGCCTTTGTTTTTCGTGTAGGTAGGTTTAAGATACAAGGAGTACCCATACCAAGGTACCTTGTGTGAGGCTTCTATTTTAATTTAGTATGCGCAATGCGAAAATTGTTGGAGATGATTTTGCGGGTTTAAAGGACTTTAGGATTAGCATATGGCTTTGACAATGTGATGTGCTCTTATGTAGAAAGGGGTTTTTAGAAGGCCAAAGGTATACTCCTCGTACCTTGGGAGGGCATCTCGTTTGTATTTTGTACCAAAGATATATCCACAAACAAGGATGTGCTAAGAATTGCTTGTCACGTGTCCTATATATGAGATTTTATCAATTCCGTGGATAATTCCTTACACGCGACGACAACGACGACGATTTCGAAGACGAAGACGACGAGGTCTTTAGTTAACCTATAACAACATGTATCTAACGATTTTGACAATGTTTTTGCCTGCTGATGTTAGTCGGTCGGTCGCGTCGCATCGTCGACGTTGTTTGTCGAGTATGTGTCATGCATAAACACTATACCGGAGCATACCCATATACATATATGTACCTTTTGTGTTCCTTATGAACTTTAAGAGGGGACACAAGGCAATACCTATATGTACCCACGAATCTATAGACCTCGCTTAAACCTCCTTCTCCTGGAGATTGCCGTGAGGAATTTTAAATGAGAATAGGAACTTGATGAAATTTTTAAACGCACCTGCAAGTAGAAGAGAAGAGGAAAAAGAAGGTATTAATAATATGAATACATAATATTTTGTAAAATTAAGTGTATTACATTTAACGAAGTCACAGGAGGAAATTGTTTTACATATATTCTTGGATGTGGGTGAATTTTTGTTCCTTTTTATTTTGCTATAGCTTTCAAACGAAATGTGTTCCTACTTTAAATAGGGTGGTTGTAGGTGGTAAGATACTGCGTACATACAAAAATAATCTGTCAAGGGAAAAAGATATTTCCTATTGGATAATAAACATCCACGAGACATCTAATATAATATATTTACAAATCTTTGACAAACTCAGAAGGAAATATGTAATAAAAAAAAACAGAGATTCGAGAAAAAGGGAAGTAGGTAAGGAATGTGTACGGTTTTCGAATCTCAGTGACTTTTTTGTTTTTGCCATTTTTTAACAAAGTTATTTTAAGCCAATTTTTGATGTGATAGGGGGATGACAATATTTTTCTATCTTTTGGGAATTGAAAACATAAATATAGAAGTATTATGTAATATTAAAACTTTTATACTTTGAAGGTTTTTAAATTTCAGTTTAAGTTTAAGAGAGTGAGAATTTTGTTTTTGACAATTTTGCGTAATGGGGAAGAATAATGTTGAGAAAGTTTTAACATTTTTAAAGTTATAAAATTGAATTATACGTAAATGTCACATAAATACCGATTAAATTACTTTGGAGTTTTATAACTCAGAAAGTTGAAAAACAGTCAGAAACAATGAAATAAACAGTATTAAATTTTTGTATTGAAGCTTTTTAAGTAAGAATAAACATTCTCATCAGCCAAAAACATACTTTAGCTCATAAAGAATCTTTAAACCCAAAAATCTCACTATAAACTCCAAACTGCTGATGCATAAGGCTGTGGTCAATTTAGTACTCAATTATGAATTCGAGACATGGGTGCTCAGTCAAAGACACGTTAACCTCTTTTCGGCGTTAGAAAAGTCTTAGGGCTTCATTTGTGAGGAAGGACAATTTAGGAGGAGTTAAAATAATGTGTTATTGAAAAATGCTGTGAAGTCGATATAGCCACAAAGATTAAGCTTGGTAGACTCTGGTGGGCTAGGCACGTAGAATGCAAAGGTGAAGAAGAACCCGCCACGAAAGTCCTTTGCGGTATAATTTATGGAAGAAAACCAGGACACCCTCAGCCTTATATGTTTGATAAACTAAATGGCGTGTCAGCCAACAACCGAATAGCTAGAGAAGATTTTTGAACGAGATCAGCAGCCATTTCGAAGTCATCGGCCAGACCAACGCTTTTGCTTGCAGCACAGTTTGCTGTTAATTCGACGCTATCGGAAAGTGTCATGAGTCCTCCTGTTCTTGAGAGCGTAAACGATTCTATGGGACAAATCTTCTTTCGCACTCGTGCAGTCGCAAGAGTACTGAAAGACCTAGACATACACAAATCCGCTGGCCCGGATAGTATTCCCCCAATTGTTCTGAAGAGGTGTTCTTCAACGCTGGCAAAACCACTGCGTAAGCTTTTCCATCTGTCCTACTCTACAGGTCTCTTCCCGAGTGGATGGAAAACTGCATTTGTTCAGCCTGTCCCTAAAAAAGGCGAATCCTCCTCCCCCTCAAACTATCGTCCAATTGCACTTACGTCCCTTCTTTCCAAGGTCATGGAAACGCTGATTAATTATCAGCTTAAGAAATATCTTGAAGAACGGAAGCTTCTTAATGACCGACAGTATGGCTTTCGTAGCAATAGGTCCACTGGTGATCTCATGGTTCATCTCACCGAACAGTGGAACAAGTCTTTACATCGTTTTGGAGAAAGTAAGATTATTGCACTTGATATTTCAAAAGCATTTGATAGAGTTTGGCACCAAGCTCTCTTATCGAAAATGCGTGCCTTTGGTATTGATGAATCTTTTCTTCGTTGGATTAGAAATTACCTTTCTAACCGTTCAATACAAGTTGTATTGGATGGTTTCAAGTCTGAAATTCGTAAAATAAATGCTGGTGTCCCCCAGGGCTCCGTTTTGTCTCCGACTCTCTTCCTTTTATTCATAAATGATCTCTTGTCTGCCACTTCTAATCCATTAAACTGTTTCGCCGACGACAGTACCCTCAGCTTTTCATACTCGTTTTTAGATTCACATCCTTGTCCTTCGGATGTGGAACTTCAACGGCAGCGTATGATAAGCTCATTAAATTCTGATCTTGACAGCATTGTCCAATGGGGAATCAAAAACCGTGTAGAATTTAATGCTTCGAAAACTCAATGCTGTCTCCTGTCGTTAAAGCGTAACATACCCCCGATGCCGCTATCTATGAGTGGCACTTGCATCCAGGAAACTAATCAACTGTCAGTACTCGGTATGTGTATCACAGATCACCTTTTATGGAATGATCACATATTCGACATCGCCAAAAATGCTGCTAGGTGCTTAGGATTTCTCCGACGATGCAAGAAATTTTTCACCCCTTCTGATCTGGCTGTAATTTACAAAGCCTTCATCCGTCCAAAGCTTGAATATAATTCACATATCTGGGCAGGTGCCCCTAAAACAAGTTTAAATCTCTTGGATAGAATTCAAAAAAGGGCTTTAAAAATGATAGGCGACAGAACTATAATCGAAACATTTACATCACTAGAACACCGCCGCAATGTTTCATGCCTTTCGTTGTTTTATCGATATTTTTACAAACAATGTTCTGTCGAATTAGCCAGTAGTATTCCACCCCTTAAACTATTCAGCCGTAATACTCGCACTTCTAGGAATGCTCATCAGTTTACCCTTGAGCTCAATTTCGGGCGTACTGTCAAGTATAGAGATTCTTTCTTAAATCGCACATCGAGAATGTGGAATGCTTTGGCCAACTCTGTTTTTCCCTCCCATTTTGATGTTCAGAACTTTAAGACCAATGTGCACCGGTATCTCCTTTTAAATCCTTCCCTATTTTCCTAACGCTCGCACTGTGTTTAAATATAAACATATAAAGGGTACTAATAACCCCTTGAGTGCTTGTGAATTATAAAAAAAAAAAAAAAAAAAAACGCAGAAGTAAAAGAAACATTCGCAGTATTTAAGAACACAACTCTGCACCTGCCCTGCTCTTTCACTAAGACGCAAACTTCATGTGGGAGATTACTCTTTTGATGATCCCAGCGAACTAGCTTAAAAGGATATCAGATATCTCCTTCGCTTTATAAAAAGCTCAAAATGGTTCGACTAGTGGGAAGTAATTCTATAGATTCATGTGGTATCACAATGGGCCTTTTCTTCTGGCCTAAGTGTGTGGTTTTTGTATTCGCAGCCAATTCAACCTAACCTAACCCGTTTAGGTGATTGCCTCGGAAGGCTTTGTATTTCACTTTAATTTTCGTAGTTCTTGTTGATAATGGACTTCGGTCCTTCAGAGTTAACAACTAAAACAGTGCAAACATTTCAAATTGTAGCTCCGAGGCCGCCAAATGGCATCTTCAAGAGGACTGATAAAACAATTTGGCAGAAGATCGATTGTTGGATGAGATGTTTGGTAAAGCGCTATCCTGTTTTAGCCAAAGGTCGTCAAAATCATTGTCTTAAATTTTAGTAAAAAAAAGTCATCATCAATTTCAAAGTCCTAATGATGTAACATCTTTACAATCCACACCAATACACAATCCTCGACAATAAAGTTCGGTTTTCTGAGTCACAGATGGGGTAATTTTGAAAGATTATTTTGCACAAAATTGAAGCAAGTGTGAACTGGTCTGGAATCGCAACCGAACGATAAATCTAACAGGAATCAATGATACCTTTTTGGAATCAGAACTTAATGATGTTAAAAGTGGCATTCAAGTCTTTTATCTAAGAACAGTAATGAAAAAAAATCAGACTTGAAACACACATACAGATTTAAATACGTAAAAAATAATGGCGCAAAATTTTAGACGATTTAGTACGATGTTAAATCATTTTTAGTATGATATTAAGGTATGTTTGTTTTGTTTGCTCCACAATCTGTCATTTTTTAGATGTGTTCATGTTTATTTTTAATAAAATGGTTTTAGCATGATACTAGTTAGCAAAACAATAAAAAGTGTTTAAAATTAGTGAAAAGTTAGTAGATTACTATGTATATAGTAAATTTTTAACTAGTATTGTGCTAAGGCTTTAATAATAGGTTGTTTAAAATTTTGCGCCAATGTTTTTTTTTTTAATTAGTTATTCAAATGTTGATACTCGTTTTTAAGGCATCGTTGACCGATTTTAAAAAGGTTTAAAACATTTCAATACGATCTACCATTGGTATTTCTTCATGAAGGTAAAACTGAAGAAAATACGAACAAAGTTTTGCTGTATCCATCGAAAAGAAAATGGCTTTTATAAGGATTCTCTACTTTCTATTCCTTGAAATTTATCATATTGACTACAACAGAGGCAAAGTTATAGTCCGTAGAAAATAAAACACATACAAATTTACTTACAAATCATCTGTGATGGCGTAGATGCTTTTGATATGTCAGAAACTGACATCGTCGATAAGTAAGTTCAGAAATGATAAGGTAGTCTTGGAAACCGACATGTAGTTCATCCGGCGAATTTTGTAATTAAGTTTTACAACGAATTAGAAAGCTCAGTGGATCGAGTTGACTTACCAGGAATAAAATTCTTAGAATTCTGTAATCGACTTGAATATTTTAAATGTCATTATCAATATCTGAAGAATGTACATAGTTCTGAATATTTTGAAAATTTGTACTACACTTAAGCAGCATTCACATGAGCGCGACCAACGAACGACGAATGAATTATAAAATGTGAGTTTATACACGTTTGAAGACATATTTCCACACAAATTCTAAACAAAACGATAGCAATATACAGTGGTCGGCATTACTATTTTGACAGATGTACATCTCTCGCTCTTGTGATGATAATTTATAACGGTTAAAGTTTGAAGAGAGCAAATCGATAACAAGTTAATAAGTATGTTATAATAGATCACGTGATGGTCAAACTCAGTCATTTGGATGGTGTTCTGCTGCAAGGCTGCTCTTTGTGTATTTGAAGTGCTATTTTCTGAGTGACAAAACTATTTTGATGGATGTTCTTCTGTATGCTTGGTAAGTTAAAATAATTTGTTTGTTTACAAATTTAAAGCATATATCAAAAAGTTCATTACGCTCCGATTTGTGCAAAATGGTTAAAACGGCAGAACTAAGTATTGAGGTTAGAGCATCTATTGTCGCAAAATTTATTTCCAGCGTGTCTATTAAACAAATATGCAGAGAACTGAATTTATTTTGTACAAAATCTACCACGGAAGGGTAGAAAACGAAAAACTACTCTAAAAGAAGACAGGCACATTTTGAGAGAATTCACCAAAAATCCTGCATTAACCCCTAAAAGCTTGGAGCTTGAATAAAATCCCTCCAAAAAAGTTTCGTTAGTGACAGAAAAATTCGCAAACGTCTCAAAGAAAATAATTTTGGGACGTATACCGTAAGAAAGATACCATTTATAACTCCTAAGAACAAATTAAAAAGATTGAAATTCGCAAGGGAATATGTAAATAAGCCTCTTAGCTTCTGGAACAAAGTTTTATGGACTGATGAAAGTTCCTTTGAGTTTCATGGATCACCTAAAAAGAAATCTGTTCGAATGCGAAAAGAAATGCATAAAAAGTTTGCTCCAGTCTAGAAGACCATGTCCCATGGTGGTGGATCAGCAATGTTTTGGGGATGCATTTCTGCAAGCGGTCATGGGGACCTAGTCCCAATCGATGGCTCCATGAACTAAAGCAAATATTTAGATGTGTTAAAAGAGAACGCATTTCCATCTGGCGATAGACTCATTGGAAACTCTTTCATTTTTCAACAAGATAATGCCCCTTGCCACTAAAGCAAAATGATCACCAAGTTTCTGAATGACATTGGGTTGGAAACCCTCAACTGGCCACCCCAAAGCCCTGACTTAAATGTCATAGAAAATGTATGGGCTTATATAAACTGTGATTTTTTAAGAGCTTGAGAACTTTTTTTTTTTAAAAAAACGCATAAAATTCGCAAAATCTCATCGATTCTTTATTTGAAACGTTAGATTGGTCCATGACATTTACTTTTTGAAGATAATTTCATTTAAATGTTGACCGCGGCTGCGTCTTAGGTTTTCCATTCGGAAAGTCCAATTTTGGGTAACTTTTTCGAGCATTTCGGCCGGAATAGCCCGAATTTCTTCGGAAATGTTGTCTTCCAAAGCTGGAATAGTTGCTGGCTTATTTGTGTAGACTTTAGACTTGACGTAGCCCCAAAAAAACAGTCTAAAGGCGTCAAATCGCATAATCTTGGTGGCCAACTTACCGGTCCATTCCTTGAGATGAATTGTTCTCCGAAGTTTTCCCTCAAAATGGCCATAGAATCGCGAGCTGTGTGGCATGTAGCGCCATCTTGTTGAAACCACATGTCAACCAAGTTCAGTTCTTCTATTTTGGCAACAAAAAGTTTGTTAGCATTGAACGATAGCGATCGCCATTCACCGTAACGTTGCGTCCAACAGCATCTTTGAAAAAATACGGTCCAATGATTCCACCAGCGTACAAACCACACCAAACAGTGCATTTTTCGGGATGCATGGGCAGTTCTTGAACGGCTTCTGGTTGCTCTTCACTCCAAATGCGGCAATTTTGCTTATTTACGTAGCCATTTAACCAGAAATGAGCCTCATCGCTAAACAAAATTTGTCGATAAAAAAGCGCGAAACACATTTCGAACCGAACACTGATTTTGGTAATAAAATTCAATGATTTGCAAGCGTTGCTCGTTAGTAAGTCTATTCATGATGAAATGTCAAAGCATACTGAGCATCTTTCTCTTTGACACCATGTCTGAAATCCCGCGTGATCTGTCAAATACTAATGCATGAAAATCCTAACCTCAAAAAAATCACCCATTAAAAGGAAAGAGGAATTCATCATTGAGTCGCAGGAGGGATGAGACTATTTTTGAAGTGAAAACTCTTTGAGAAGAAATACCTCAAGAAATGCTCCAGAAACTTGTAGAATCAGTTCCAAGACGACTTCCAAAAAGTCATAGATGCTAAAGGAGGCTACATTTTCTACTAATTTATCAATAATTCAGTTTTAAGTTCTACAAATTGTGTTCTTTTTTTTAAGTTAAAATAAAACTGTCGAAATAATTATGCCATAACAAAACGAGATTTTTATTTTTATTCACTAATTAATCTAATTATTATAAAATAACTGTGCCATCAAATTATCCATTTTTTGCCTAAGATCCAATTCCTATTTCAGTTTTGCCAAAAAAATCTTTTAAATATCAAAATAACAAGATATTCACTCTGTCAAAATAGTTATGTCGACCACTGTAGTTTCTATTTGATTTATGATGCATACTTTTACTTTTCAATATCATACGAGTATATTAATAAATTTAAGAAAACAAATTTATTCGTCGCGAAAAAAATTGTAGTTGATACGAACTGTCAAACTTTATTCGCGTTCCACATTATCCACACTCGAAACGAATAAAAAAATCGCGCGTACTTAACCTAAAAAAATCATTATTATTTTGGTTTCGGTGGTGAATGTCAAACTTCATTCGCGACGAATTAAAAACTCTCGTGTGAAAGAAATGTCAAAATCGACGAATATTCGTCCATTCGTTGGTCGTTGGTCGTGCTCATGTGAATAGTGCTTTATTAGTTAAGCTTTTTTACCACTGGGAAATTACTAAAATCAGTTAACATTTTTAATTGCTTATACAAAAATCCACACAATACATATTTCCAAACAAAATCGTCTGTATTAAAAATTCTCTTAAATCAAAGTAACAAAATTTAAAAAAAAAATCATTTTAAATTGCCTATGACTGATTAAATCATATATTTACGAGTTTTGAAAATCCAACTTTTACCCATAGAATTTTACACATTTTCCATAAGTACCGACACTCACTCTTATTTATTTAATTTCTCTTTTTAAAACCCAAAAACCATTAAACAACTAAATCGAACAAAATCAATTTAATCAGCTTCATCATAATTGATAAAACCTCAAAATCAGCTCCTATCTATGTATTTTTGTATTAATTGTTATTTGCCTGAACTATAAACCGCCAATTCAGTCCAACCGCTTAATGTCGATAAATAATTCTATATTCTTCTCGTTGCTTTTACCGACGCAATACCCTAAACATGACATTTCCCGCGCCAAACAATAAACACTTTTGTATAAAACCCTATAAACTATACGAGAATACCCGCACTCTAGAATTAACCACACTTTTCATGACATAAAAGCTTTGTTTTTGTTGTTGTTGTTTATTTTTAATGAACAACAAATTTTGGCCATATCACGAAACCAATTTGATTTTATATAGATAATTCCAATTGATTTTATCAAGCCTCCATAATAATGTTGAGCGAGCTTGCGATGACCATTAAATGTTCGTGTTGTATTATATCGTCGTTGGCAGCGTTAGCGTGTCGTTGTCGGTCATTGTCGTAGTTATTGGTCGATATGGTCGTTGCGTTGGTCGTGATTAAGTTGAGAGTCGATAGTACAGTGTAAAAAACCATATAGCGGCTCATAGTGGTCTTTTAATAAAGCAATTACACTCTTCCACATGCATCGTGATTTCATTTCGGTTAATTGCGCCACCATCATCAAATCAGATCCATTCAATCAACTGCGGCGTGGCGGCGGCGGCGCGCGGCCGGCGGCGGCAGCGGCGGCGTCCTCCATCAACATCGTGGACGCATCAGGACAATTCACAACACAGATTGATAGCGCGGTCAACCTCTATTTATATCGGTCCGGAATTAATACCACGTAGAGACGTATACTCTATATACTATGTACATCATCAGGCAGGGTCATCCTGAGTCCTTCACATAATCGTCATCGTCATCGTCGCTCGTCATCATCATCATCACTCTCAATATGGTCGGTCGCGGCACATCACGAAAGCGAAAGAACAACGAACCATCATTAAAGTTCTTAAATCATGCAAAATCAATTTATTTCATTTGACGTGACAGAGTTCAATCGAAGAATGAATCCAGGCATTAAAGAACAATCACAACATCATCGCCGACACGAACAACAACAACAACAACAAAAATACAAAAATTGCCAATTTATCGGGAAAATCCTGAAATAAAATTAAACAAAAGAAAAAAAGAAGCGAAACGTCTCCTCAACTCGCCAACAATGTTTGAATGGTAAGTTCTTGTGCACCATATCAGGAGGTCTTTCACATCAACTAAGGAAATGTCGGTGATGGTAATGCGGGGCAGTGATTATGGTAAGGTAGTGCTATGGCATTCAAGAGGGCGTTTAAACTCGCTGCTGCGACTCCTGCTCCTGCTGTTGCCGACGCCGGCCGCGCCGCCGGAAAAGATGTGACGATCGAACACACCGAAAGGAGAAATCAGAAACCGAAATTTGAATTCTACCCTGCGGGGTGAAATCGGAAATAAATCAAGAAAAAAAAATCAAATGCTCAGACAAAAATATAAAAAGAACAAAAATACATAAAACTTAAATCGTTGTCTTCTCTCATAGCTACGATGATGATGATGATGATGGTGGTGGTATAGAGGTGGAACTGAGCTATAGTGGAGTGTGAGGTATACAAGACAATCTGGAAACAGTGTCAGCAAATTACCTCCAACAATTGCACGTAGGACGTCAGCCACCTCCCGCCACTACACCGCCATTCATCCAACGCCCGTCAAAATCGTTGTAATTGCGCATGTGCAGCAGCGGCAAGCCAAACCAGCTTCAGCCTCAGCCTTTGGGGTAGATGCTTATTTAGATTTCGATAATCACGTCCTGAGATGATGGTTCGCATTTTATGGTTATACGATGATTTATAGGGGGCTTCGCCTTCTTCAACTTTAATGTTCCACCTTCCAAAATAGCATCAGCAACTTACTGTACCATCAAACCCTCAAGCATCATTATTGAAAGAATACCTAAAGAGCAGGGCTAATGTATTATCTTTCTAGTAGATATTACTTTTGTCACTGAAATAAATTCTATAGGGAGGATGGATAGAAAGAAAGAATAAGGCTTTTAAGATTCATCTTTTAATTCATATGGCTCGTTTGGAAGTAATGTCTCTGCCTACTTCGAAACAGTTGCTAGATATTGATATCTGGGAATTGATGGAGAAATTTGAAGAGCTTATCGGAAATAAAACTTGAAGGAGTCGCAGCATCGATTTCTGTCGATGATTGCAAACCTCACGTTCATCACCAGGGTAGGAATATTTTGTGCGGAGAAACAATCGCATACAAATTTGAGGCACAGTTTTTTGAATTGTTGACTTAAAAAATATTGTTATCAAAAGGAAACTAACTTAGGAAAATTGTGAGACATGAAGTTAAAAAGACTAATTTTGTTCTTATGTTAAAAGCGAAAATATTGTGCCTTAATTATACGCACTTTCAATTTTTTAAAAGACATTTTTATTCTTTTAACTATTTGAGACTTAAAGCAGTACATTTTAAACATAAACATATATGTGATATGTAAGAACAATTTTCTGCTCCAGGTTTCTTTGTACTTTGAAAAACAATATTCCTTTAAAAAAAAATCAATTTGTTTTACACAAATAACAAAATAACATTACTTCTGTAATAAGTTGCACATAAAACTGACAGATAAATGCTAAAAACTTCAGTATGAAACTACTAATTAAAACATAAACCTATAAGACTGCAGCTAGTAACGATAAGATGGAAAGTTTTCTACAACAATGCCTGAAATACTATATTCTTAAAACCATTAGTTAACAAAAATCATAGAGTAGAATGTTTTAGGCTTTTGCCTGGAAATTATAAGGGTTTAAATCGACACTGCTTTCCAAACAGTTTTTTGACATTTCTTTTATGATTAAAATATGTCAAAACTTATCAACTTTTTCAAAATAGGAAAATTCATAGAAAGTCACTCAATAATTTAACAAAGCTTTTATACTCTTGAAAGTCTAAACTATGGAAGACCGGCCTCATCTAGAAACGTCTAAAAATCGTAAAAAAGCTTTCTTCTTTAATGGAAAAACTGAAGATTTCGTCAAAAAAGAATTGAACCAGCTAAGGAAATCCTGTAGCAGTGTACCTCGAGGATCAGTGTTTGGGCCAATTTTTTTTTTCTTTGACTAAAAGATAGTATGTAGAAAAGATTTACTTGAAGTGTATGCTTATTTTGGAAATCTTGCCAAAAGAAAAGAACAAATATTTTGGCATTTTAAGGTTATATATTAAGACAGCTACTTTAAAAGTGGAAAGTTTTTGAAAATCTTATTGAAAACTTTTTTTCTGAACGAAATTAAACATTTGAGAAAGCACTTTTTTTATAACAAGAATTACTCTTTAAGGATTTTTCGATTTCTCGGAAGAGACAGTATAAGCGAAAAGAAAACTTTAGGTGGTACATGCATTGATTGAACCCATGACCTTTAGTATGACTGCCCTACGCACTAACCACAGGTACTACAAAAAATTAAACATCTGCAGAAATCAAAAATCAACTATGTCAACTAAATTCTTTATCAGAAACAAGCCGTGCAGTTAAAATCAATCCCTAGAAATAATAGACTTGTCAATACTTTCAGTCTTTGATAGGACGAGAAATGTTTCATCTTCGTAACCTTGATCTTACGAGACGAATGCAGTGGAAGCTCTAAAAAAGGGAGCAAATCCCCGAATTTGAAACATTCTTTATTAGTGTTCAGCTCGTATTAGTCTTAGTGTGATGTTTTTTAGCTTATAGCCTTACTCAATAAATGAGCTAACTAACACAGAACAAATTTGTCAAAACGGACTTGTAGTTTCTGAGCTTAGCACATTCAAACAAACAAACAAAACCAAAGCAACAGCTTTATAATAATAGTATAGAATACGAGAGGTACTTTAGATTCGAATTCCAAAAATGGTGATCAAAGTGTTAAAATTAAAAAAAAAATTATTAAATGGACACACTCGGGCGTATACGCATCATTCATTGTTAAATTTATTTAATTAAAAGCTTTGCCTCTTCTCCCCTCGTTTGCTCATGTTCAAGCTAAGTTTTCATGTGTGCACTCACATGAAAAGGCAAATCAGTTTTATCTTAAGATGAGATAAGGCTTAAGAAGTGACATAGGTTTCTCATTTTTATGAAAAATAAGATTACAAAAAATTTCGAATTTTATAAATTTATAAATGTTGTTAAAAACGATTGTTTTTTAATTCGTACAAATTGGTTAACTCCAAAGCGAAATCATTATCAACAAATATTTCTGAAAACAAATTTTCAACATCATTAAAGTATATGACTTAAAGATTCTCAAAACTTCATATCATACAGCCAATTACAGTTTCATAAGTTTATTCATAAATAATGGCAATTTTCGAAAACTAAGTGAGATACTAAAAAGTTTTTAACTTTATCTAGGAGATATTCATTTTGCAAAATCATTATACAATTTTTTTATCGGTAGGTAATTATGTTGTGTTTTACCCAAACCTTAAAAACACAGTTTTTTTTTACACATTTAAAGAAAGTAATTTTTCAAAAACTTGATTTGGTGGAAAAGGATAACTTAATGCTTTAATGAGTTATTAAAAGGTTTGCGGGAAAAAAACCTTAATTCTGCAGAACAGTGTTATCTACCAACTTCGGAATTAATTACCTTATGTACCAGTCTTCGTTAAAATGCTATACACACACACACACAAGAAGGAAGCTTCTATAGGACACTTAAAGATTAAAGGCTTAAAACTTAATGTTAATGTCCATAAAAAGCATGTTAAATATTTAATATTTCAAAGCCAATTGAGTCTTCAAATTTTATATGTACTCTCGTACCTTTACAAGATGGAAATTCTAGTTATTCTGCACTCAATCACAATCACGTTAAAAGAACAAAAATAAAACCCCTGCTTGTTTTCTAAAATATACATTTAGGTACATATATGTATGTACTGTACACATCAACTATCAAATTCAATTTCATTTGCAACATGTCCCAACTGTCAAATAAACAATAATGGCAATATGCTCTTTGACAATGACACATCACCCTTAAGTAAAATTTCTTCCCTTAACAATACATATGTATACATACATTCATATAACAAATACTTGAAACTAATAAAGGACATGCTTTAAGGCAAAACTACCACTATTACAATATAAATGTATGTAATTTGATTTTGATTTTCAAAATGACATCTCAACAAATGTTTGCCTTTTCCTTTGAAATCAAGATATTAGCCTTCTTTCTAAGCGGGTGGTCCTTAAAGTACTTCGTTTGAATATTGAATGTACTACGTACATGTACTTCAAATTGCCGACAGTGATATTTAAAAAAAAAAATAAAACAAAAATCAATTTTCAAACATGTAATTTGATTTTAAGAATAATGAAATGAATAGAATAAAAATAAGGGATATTATTTTTCGTTAAATATTTTAATAAAAGAATGATAACAAAAATGTGAGGGTGTATTAAAACCTTCAACCTTATTTTTCAGTTAAGCACGAGATAGACATAAAAAATACCTATTGATATACCTTTGGATTATATTTCAAAAACGTAATAAGTTCAATTATACCCCAATAATAATATGGACCTTTAATTACATTCCCCAACTGAATACACAAAATAATAACCAAACATCATCCCTTCGATCTGCTTCGAACCCAAAAATTATCAAAAGGCTCAAAATTAAATTCTTAAAATAAGGATCCAGGAAAAGAGAGAAAGAGGAAAAAAGGGAGAACAAAAGTTTAACATTCGATCCACTTATTGGTTCTGTTTTAATGGAAGTCAAATAGAATTAGCTTTTCAATTTAATAAACATCAACACTTAAAAAACAACGAGCGTACTCAACATTTTATAAGCTCTTCCATCATCATCATCATCGTCTTCCTTCAAACAAAAAAGCCAATGATGTAATGCAAACATAAAACTGATTCTGTGATCCTTCGTCAAGGAGAAAACAAATAGAATAGTCGGAAAACAGGACAACAAAACAGTATTAACGAAAATAAAAAACAGAAAATATAAAATAGAAGAATTATAACGAAAGCTGTTTTCCCATAAAATTTAACCTCTCCGGAGGTCTCTGGAAAAGAGATTACTTCGATTTGAAAATTCGACCAAACGTTTTAACACATTTGAATATTTGCGAACAAATTCTTTGGCCAGCCTTTGTCGGTTCGGTCATTGCAATCGCCTCCTCCACCACTACCAACTACCATAAATATCCAGATGGGTGCAAAGCCACGCCACCATTACATTCTTTGGGTCGTCTATTCTATACTCGTAGGTATACATACATCAAGAACTGCAGAGACCGGAAATCGCCATCTCTATAGGAACCTACCTACACTAACATAAGCGCATGGATTTTTAGATCATCCTTTATTCCAGCACTTCCATCGTCGAATTCTGGTCAGGCAAAGCTCTACTTGCTCTTCCATGTTTCTAAACCCCATCCCACCCCACCCCCTTCACTTTACACTACTCCTACTCATTTTCCTCTCCATCTCTTTAATTCAACTTTTAGTCCTTGATATTCCGTCGACAAACACAATTATTCTTGTCTGGGTATCGCTCTTTTATTATTTCCTTCTATACCCGTCTATATTGACTTGTGGATGGTGTCAATTGAGCAGCGATGTTATATAAATTAGAAAACTTTGAAGTCTTAAAAAAAAGTAGGTGTTTTACGAAGCATTTCTTCAAAAAATTAAAAGTATTTAAAATTGCGCATTGAAAAGTGGCAATATAAAAAAAAAAAAAAAACAATACTTGGTCCTAAGTGAAAATAAGGAGCGAACGTGCAGGGTTTTTCAATAAGAGGTTTCATTTTGATACTTTTCAAACGAAGAGAGATCAAGACTGAGCAAATTTATGGATGACCAATCATTAATTCAAAAAATACTGCTATATTCCAAGGGCCGTAAAATTGTTTGGCCATACGTAAAAAACATGTAGAATTTTTCCTCTTCTTCGGTTCTTACGCTCCTTTGTCAATGACACTCTATTTGTTAGCTCTAAAGCCTAATCTTATTCCTTGGTAGTTCGCCAACAATTCAACATTGCCAGAGAGTACTTGATTTTATGGGACCAATCTTTTTTCGCAACCGTGCTATAGCTAGAGCCCTAAAGGATCACAAAACACATAAATCCGATGGCGCGGATAGCATCTCCGATATTATTCTGTTTTTTTCGCCGCCGCCGCCGCCGGCAAAACCACTGCGTAAGCTTTTTCATCTATCCTACCTTTCAAGTTTCGTACGGAGTAAGTAGAAAACAGCTTTTATTCAGCATATAAGCAAAAAAGGTGAATCCTCCTTACCCTAGAATTATCAACCTATCGCAAACGCTGATTATCAGCTCTAGAAATATTTTGAACACCGAAGGCTTCTTAATGAACGACAGTGTGGCTTCGTAGCAATAGGTCTACTGGTGATCTGATGGTTTATCTCACTCAACAGTTGAATACATCTTCATAGCTTTGGAAAACGTAAGATTATTGCACTTGATATTTCAAAAAAGCAAACAAGCATTTGAAAGAGTTTGGCGTGAGGCTTAATTATGGAAAATGCTTGCCTTCGGATTTGACGAATTTTTCCTTTTAACGAGAGATACAAAATAAATGTTGGTGTGCCCCAGGGCTCTGTCCTGTATTCCACACTTTTTCTCATTTTTATTAATAATCTTCTGTTGAAACATCAAATCAACTTCGATCCACTACCCTTTTTGTCGGATGAGGATCTTTAACGGCAACGTATAATAAGGTCATTAAATTTTGACCTAGACAGCATTGTTAAATCGAGTAGAATTTAATGTTTCGAAGACTTAATGCTTAATTAGGTTTTACTATAGTTACAAAAACATTATTTACGACCTTCATGAGTGACAATTGCATCATGTAGAATGAAAACCTTGAAAATTTCGGTATGTGTACCTCCAATCACCTCTTGTGGAAGGATTACATAAGCGATGTCACTAAAAATGATGTTAGAAGTTTGGGTTTCCTAAGGTAATTCAAGGATTTTGTTTCCTCCTCTAATCTGGCTGTTATCTATAAGACTTACATACGTCCAAAGCTTAAGTATAACTTCTATCTCTGGGCCGGTTTGCCTGCAACTTACTTAAGTTTCTTGGACAGTTTGATTGATTGTGATATTTATCGTTGAATCATTTACGTCTCTTGAAAACCGTCGTAGTTTTATCACTTTTTTTTATCGTACCAGTTACATTCCTCCCCTCAAGGAATTCGACCGTAATACTCATCCACTGTCAAGTAGAGCATTGTTCTTTAACCGTACTACGGGAATATGGACTTCTTTACCACACTTTGTCTTGTCAAGCAATATTCAACATTTCAAAACTAATTTGCATCTACAGCTCCTTTCAAACCCTCTCTTCTTTTCCTAATGCTTACACTGTGTCTTGGCATAATAAGGGTAACAAAAATCCCCTTGAGTATGAGCTTATTATAGAAAAAAAGCCAGCTACGACAAATCGACAGATTGAGTTCTCATCAACTCATTTTTCTTCCAGTTTTACTTTTCTCGCCAGAGAAGGTGCTTTCCAAAAACACAAAAGTTTTTCAGTTTTGGAAAAATTGTCACCTTATTTGTAGTGAGCTTTGAGAATTTCAATGAGTTCTTGAAGCTTGTACCGTTCCAGTTTTAGTAATAGCATATTTTTACTTTTCAAATGTCAAAAGACGACAACTTCGAAAGTGTCAGCTGCTCAAATAGTGGGCTATGCAATTTAAACCTCTTATGGGAAAGTTCTTTATTTAAAAAAAAAAGGTTCCACGCCTCTACAAAACCCATTAAATAAGTTAATTTGGTCACCCCTATGTATCAAGCCATTTTAGTCTTTCAAAAAACTTCTAACGTAAACCTATAACAACCCTGTTTTCGGCTTAAAATCAGTGTTGTCAGTCTGTCGGTCGTTTGGTCGTGTTCGTTTGTACTTAGACTCTTCGTTTACACACCGCATCACAACGCTATACTATATATGTATATGTACTTGCCCGTCCAGTCAATGTGCCTTGCTTCGCCTATATCCTTGGCTTGCTTGGTGGCTTGGCCTGGCCTAGCCTGTTCTGTGAGTATAAAACAGTTCACCTTTGCTGAGCATTGAAGTGCACATTGATCCTTAGATACACATAGCAACTCCACCTATAAGCTGAATAGAGTTAGGGGGCAAACACTAATACTGGTGGTTTTAACCTTCGTCCTCTTGACGAATCAGCACACACAAAGACGATACGACGGGGAAGTTGAGAACTAAAAAAAAAAATTGAAAATCTGGAAAAAGAAGAATTAAAAACATCACACAAATCCCCATCATGAATGACTGAACACAAGAGTAAACTTTAGGGCCTAATTTATGACTTTAACGCGGAAGTTTGAGTATTTTTTGTTGTTGTTGTGTTGTTTGATTTAAAAAAAAAATCTTCCTATGCCTTGATTTTTTGCGTATTTAGTTGAAAATGCCATTCAGGACTTCATTTTGTGGTTGTATCCTGGATTTTTGTTGTTGTTGTGTGTTATCCACTCCACTCAATCCTTGTTCCCATGGCAAAGTCGATTGTGAATGCAACCAGGATTTATTTAACTTTTCTCGTATTTTTGTTGTTGTATTCATTTTGATGTTGAACAAAAAAGGACGAAAGAGAAATACAATTCCACGTGACTTTGTTAAAAAAGTCCTCTCGTTAGTTAACTTCTTTCTTTTTTTTTTTTTCAAAAAACCACAAAAGCTGGCCAGTGAACGAGTGAGTTTACTGTACCGGACGAATAGTTGTAAAAGGATATTGCATGAGTTACAATCAGTTATGGTGGGTGGTTTTTTGATTTTTGTTGTTGTTGTTGTTAAATAATAACTGTACGATTGGACTAAAGAGTGTGTGTTGTATGCAGTATCGAAAAATGCTGTTTTTTTTAACTTTTTTGTCCTGCTGGAACCGCAATTTATTATTGTTGAAAATTGTCATGGTTCACGGTGAAAGGAAAGCGAATAGTGTAAAGGTACATACATCCATACAAATGAATCCTTTGCTTGCCTACGTATACCTATAATTTTCCTTTTGGGGATTTAGATTTTATTGGCTGTTGAGGTTTTTCGGAAAATTTTTAGGAAAACTTTTGCAATATGCTGTGATGAAAGGTCTTCCTTTCTGTGTGTGTTTGCTATATGATAAAGTTTTATAGGTTATTGACTTAACTAACCGAGAACTTGCCAAAAACTTGGGTGCAAATTCTGCGGTTTTTTGAATGGGTTTGTTTTGTTTTCTTCATTTTTTTATTTAAATCTCTTTTTCTATTCTGTCGGTAGCTATTTTATCTATCTGGTGAAAAGGCAAAAGGATTTAATTGCATATGTAAATTTAGTCTGTCAATATATACCTAGCTTAAAGAAAAGTTTGATTTGATTCTTTTTGTTCGTTTTTATAGTAGGTATATCAAAAAGACAAACTAATTAAAATTTATTTTATGTGAGAAAATGAATTAATGAATATGCATGATTTGAATATTTTATAATTGATGAAAATTAAATAATACGTATAAAAGCTGAAGTGGATGGTGAAAAATGGGTGGTATTATCTGAAGGAGGAGGAGTGATGGGAAGGAACTTTAGAAGTTACTGAAAGTTTTTTTTTTGATAAAATGCAACCAATTTTGACTAAAAAAGATATTTAAATGAGAATTGATAGTTTTGAAAGTAAAACGATTTTGCCTGTTCTCAATTGGATTAAGTTTCTTTTTTTTTTAGTTCCTATTTGAAGTTTTTGTAATTTTTTCTTCGATTTGTCGAATTGAATTATTCCCCTTACAAATAATGTTGTCGAATTCAATAAAATTTTGTCTGCATATTATAACTTAGTATTATACCGAGTTCATATGAACTTAAATGAAAATTCAATAGTTGTTGTTTGTTGCATAGTCAAAATATACTTGTGATAGGTGATTTAAATGGAAGGATTGGTAATTTAGAAGGTGAATCGAACATGAGACAAGGAATTAAAAGAAACTCGAAAGATTCAACCATTAACACATGTGGTCGTAAGCTGTTGGATTTCTTGGACTCTTGGAACTTGAGAATTGTGAATGGAACTTTAAAGTCAGACCAAAAAGGAGAATTTATCTACGCCAAAGGCAAACATCGAACTTTAATTGACTATTGCTGTATAGGAGGAGATTGGAGCTCCCTTATTGCAGATTTTAAAGTCGATTCTTTACCATACTCCGACCATCTCCCTATTATTGCAAAAATAGGGCTAGAAGGTTTCGAAGTGGATAACATGCGTGTGCTTAAGCTACTGCCAAAATATGTGTGGGTCGATTCGATGGCTGAAACCTATAGGCTTAATATTAACAACCTGTTATCAGAGCGATCTACAAGTAATATGTCAAACTTAGAAGAATTAATTAAACTCTCTATTCCAAACCAAACTTCTTCAGGAAATAAAAGTCAAAAAACAAACTTCAGAAGTCAATGGTTTGATAACGAGTGTTTAAAAGCGAGACAGAAGACATTTGCTTACCTTAGGTCGTTTAGAAAATTCAACACCGCAACTTTACAGGTACTCTACAATACAGCCAACAGTCACTACAAGAAGTTATGTCGAGCAAAAAAAAGGGACATTTTAAATCGAAAGCCAAAAAACTTGCAAACTGCAACAATCCTTCGGATTTTTGGAAAGCAGCAAATAAAATGAAAGGAATTAAACCAAAGGTAAACATTGAGTTAACAGTCGAAACTCTTAAATGTCACTTCCAAAACCTTTTAAGCCCACCTATGAAGGATTCGTACTTTCTCTACAGTAGACCAAACCATTTTAATGAAACCTTAGATAAGCCAATCTCGACCTCAGAAGTTAAGGAAGCATTAGTTAGGTCGAAGGATCTAAAAGCTCCAGGATTAGACCAAATACCCATGGAATTTTATAAATATAGTTCAACAGAATTCAAGAACACACTAACAGAAACATTTAATAATATATTCGAAACTGGAATCGTACCGATTGGTTTTAAGCAAGCAATAATTTACCCGATTTTTAAAAAAGGAGACTCCAAAGATCCAGCCAACTATAGGGGAATTTCACTGTTGAACTCATCAGCTAAAATTTTTACAAGTATTCTCCAAAACCGGCTAGAACTTTGGATCAATGAAAACAAGCTTCTGAAAGAGTTTCAAGCTGGATTTCGTCTTGGTTATGCCACGGCCGATCACATATTTTTGTTACGCAGCATAGCCTCAAGTTTTGTTGCTAAAAAGCAAAAGTTATATGCGTTCTTCATAGACTTTAAAGCTGCTTTTGACACCATTGATCGCAAAAAAAATGTTTTACAAGCTATATAACTATGGTTTGATCCACAAATTGGGTAAAACCTTAGAAAGCTTGTACGATGAAACTAAATCAGCTGTATGGCGCGGAAGCGATTTGTCAGAGTGGTTTACAACAGAAGGTGGAGTCAGACAAGGATGCAACACAAGTCCATCAATCTTCGCCCTTTACATCGAAGACATCATTGATCACCTCTCAGGTGGAATCACTTTCGCAGGAATGCATATCAAGGCTCTTTTGTACGTTGACGACATTGTCATTTTGGCTAAATCACCCGAATCTATGCAAATGATGATTAATCGAGTTGCGGAATATTGTAATCTTTGGGACCTTGAGCTAAACCTAAGCAAATCAAAAATTATGATATTCAAAAGTGGTGGAGGTATAATGTCCAGAGCAGAGAAATGGGTATTTGCGAGAGAATCAATCGAAGTAGTTAAGCAATACAAGTACCTAGGAATGATTTTCACCTCAAATCTAAATATGGAAACTCATTTAACTGAAAACTATCCCAAGCTAAGTGTGCAATTAATTCAACATGGAGAAATTGTTTCCAAAGTATTATCGCGCACAGTCCAAAATACCAGGATTTTGAAGCAGTAGCGATATCCATTTTGTTTTATGGTGCCCATGCATGGGGTCACTTATACTTTGATACGGTTCAAAAACTGTTAAGATATTACCTTCGTAGAACATTTCAACTACCCGGATTTTCACCGAATTATATGTTGATGATTAAAACAGGAATGTCCGCTTTATTTATTCAAACCCTAAAACTCAATATCAACTATATACTTAAAGTAATTAATATGGATGCAGATAGACTACCACGGAAACTTATTAACTTTGCAGTCACCAATAACACCTTATGGTATAAGGATATTCTGGACCTAGCAGAGAGCTACAACTATCCTCTTCAACTGAACTGGGACTCAAGAACCCAATGGAAGGAAACCCTTTACATATTTATTGAGCACATAGATGACAAAATGCGAATAAAATGGAGAGAAGACGCAGCAGATGCCTCCACTCACAGAGAAATTTACAGGACCTTGGAAATTAACTTAGGCTCCCATAACTATTTCAAGGACTGTCATAGCACCCAAAAAATTTCATATATCTTTAGAGCAAGAGGAGAGGTGCTTCCGTTAAATTTCATACCCCATAGAAGTGATCTACAACTCTTTTGTTTAATATGCAACATGGTACAGCGTGAGGATTCCGTTCATTTCATAGGAGTATGCCCTGCCCAGCATTTAAAGACATCAGAAGGAGCTGCTTTGGGAAACCAAGCTTGACATCCGAAGAAGTGAAAAATGCTTTAAACGGTCCCAACTGGGAAGCTATCGACAAATTTTGTAAGACTTCACTAAGTTACCGAAAAATGATAATTGATGAAGACTTTTGAACTCAGATGAAGCGATTTAAACATAAAAAAAAACTTAATCTATATTAGCAAATTGAAACTTATGCTAACACTCTTAAATAGTATTAATATTTAATTTAAAAGAAAAAAGAAATAATTAGAATAAAACTCATGATGTTAATGTACTCAAAAATTGATAGTTCTTGGCAGATTTTATGTAAATAAATCTATTTTTGAATTGAAAAATTGAAAATTGATGAAAATTCAATCCACCGTTTCATTTTTATAAATGGTTTAGAATATCACAATGGGACGAAAAAAAAAGTTTCTGAAGCTTTCCATATTCTTGATGTACGGCTGAAAAAAGAATCTCCATACTTAACATAATGTCCAACATTGAGCTTAAGGGTGAACTATTTGGTATACCTAGAACTTTGAATCGATAAGACAGCGAAAGACAGAAAGATTAAGGTGGTGTTCTATCGTCATCATTTTTGAAGCTTTTTTTGATACTATCTGAAAAATTTAAGGTTGTTATAGAGACGCCTGGCCAAAGATGAGAATTGTTCTCAAGTTTTGGACAGCAAAATTATTTGAAAATCGCAACCATATCATAAGGGGTAAAACATTTCTTGTCATGGGATTGTATTTTTTAGAGTGTAGAACATATGTAGTTAAAGGTCAGTTTTGATATTGTATTTGAGTTTGGTAAAAAATACATTAGGGAAGATAAAAACGTGTTTTTAACAATTCAGATTTAAAATAAACTGAATACACAATTCTATTTGAATTGTTTGCGGTTTTCAACATGTTTCGTAACTATTTTTATTTATTTAGATTGGTTTTAGTTACGATCCTTAAAAACAAAAATACTTTATTTTTTATTTAAAAAAAAAAGAATGATTTTAAAATACATTAGGTAATTTTTCAATTACGTTAAGAATCATTTTCGAAATAAACAATCAACATTAAAATACTTTTTTAAGGATTAAAGTGTAAAATTATTAAGTTATTTTAAAATGTAAAAACATATGTAATTTGGGCGCCCAAATTTTTTTTTGGGGCTTATGTCCCACCCGAGTGAGACATAAAGCCGAAATTTAATTTGGGCCCTAAGTCCCACCCAAGTAAGACCTAATCCCAAACTTGTTTGTTAAAAATGGGACATTGTCCCCAAATTTTTGCAGAGCCAAAAAAGAATATAAAGTTTTTGTATTTCAATACAATGAACAATAATTTTTTGATACGGTGATAATACAAAAATTAGGAAAAACAAAAAAGTTTATTTTTAACATTATTTGCGGGATCTCAGGATTTTAACTCCCTTTTTCGGGGTCACACCCTCTCACGCAACTCCGTTGCTCCGCTTAGGGTGTGTAAAGTCGCCAGGCAGGCGCCTATATTAACAACTTCTTTCAATAAAAGCACCTGTGGGTGGCCCGCTTCGCGGAATCTCAGGATTTAAACTCCACAAAACAAAGTCTGGTGGTATTGAAGTGCTCCAAGTTTTGTCATTTGGTGATTCTTATTAAGTGAGACATTAGCCCCAACATTTTTATTTGGGGCTTCGGTCTTACTTGGGTGGGACTTAAGGCCCAAATTTAATTTCGGTTTTATGTCCCACCGAAGTGAGACATAAGCCTCAAAAAAAAAGTTGGGCGTTATGTCCCTGGGCACTATGTCCCTGCGCTTGTAATTTGTCGACATGGTGAGTAAAAATCGGATATGGTTAGGTTAAAGTGGCTGTCTGGGATGGAGTATGACAAAGAAGGCCAGTTATTGACCCATTGTGAAACCACATGAATATTGAGGCTTTCTTCTGAGCTCAATGAAACCAATTAAAGTTAATTACGAAACTTATGATGTTAGTGTTCTGAGATCGTTATAGAAGAATTCTCCAGCTGTAGAGGAGGTGAATAATTGTTTACTCCTCTTACTTGTCCATATAGCTTCTGCGAAAGTCATTTGAGAATACTCCTAGCCACGGAGGGTGCTTTCCTATTATAACTATACAGTGTCCGGTTATGAGATCAATTATCGAGCTTATATTCAATCTGCTTACAGATATCAAGCACCTTGAGCACTTTAAATTTAGGGTAGGCCGGATGTTTTTCGTGAACTTGCAGGTGGTTATTTTTATCCACCTGATTTTTTTTTGTATAGCATTTTTTTTTAACAAAAGTTAAATGTAGCAATTGGAAGGCCAGCATTAGATAAAACGTGATACAATGGGTAGTACTGTACCTTTCTATGGCTGAGCACCCAGCAAAGGTGAGATGATTGGCAGTTATGGACTGTTATAGAGTTTGTAGAGACAGAGTCTAGAGATTTCATGGCAGCCTGACTATCTGAGAAAATCCGGATATCAGATGTTGATATCACGTTTTTTTTTAAGCCGGGAAAAGACTTATTTTATCGCTGAAAGTTTTGCGTTGAACATTTTTTTCCCCCAGAAAGATCGGGAAGGTAGAAATCAGGAAGTTTATATTCAACTGTGATTGAATTGATTCTAAATAATTAGGAGTTACAGAGCTGCCACTGCTGTTATAAGTCCACTTTAATGGTACTCTGAACCGTATAGTAGAGCTTGCAACTATATGTTTGCTGGGTTTATCTAGAGGTGTCAGATAGAGCATAGTGTCCAACGCCGCAGAGTCGTACGAAACGATCCACACAGGCAAGCTGAACGTTCGACTTTGCTAAGTTTGTCGCGGTTTAAACCTTTGTCTAAAGCAGTCCTCTATATATTGTCACAACCGTAAAGTACCTATAGAATCGGTCTAATTACCGATGTTTATAACCAATGCGTGATTCGGGGTTGCAAGCCTTATTTATTACCTAAGGCTTGGGCTTCATCGCACGAAAAAGAGAGCTACAGTAGCTTACTTGACTCTTCCCTGTGTGTTACTTTTCCAATTTAGTTGTTTGTCAAAAATGAGGCCCATATGTTTAGCTTCATCTAAAAACTTTGAATGGGTGTGTTTTATTAAAAAAGACGGATCTTATATTTCCTAAAGAAAATAACTTAATCGGTTTTATGTGCGTTAACACCTTATCCATAACGATCCGCCTACTGGATAAGCTTATTTCAAACGTTTTGCAAGATTTCTTTTAGGATATTAAGATGCTTCCCTGAAACTGGTAAAGCAATGTCATCTGCATAAGCAATCACACCTAAACCCTCCAAACATATACAAATTTGATGTTTTTTTTATAATATTATTATAAGTTAACAAATTCTGTAAGGGTTGATTTTTTAACTTATTTTTTTTGGGAATATTTAAAGAAAAACTAAATTCATAAGATTTTCAGTGCAACCATGTTTTTTCGATAAACTTTATTGAAATATTAATTTTGTCAAATTTTAGCTTTTAGAAAAAGACTTAGAGCTTTCTTTTCTTCAAACATTATTAAAGAAAATTGAATAATGTTTTAAAAAAGTCTTCATATTTTTTCAATCTTTTGCAATTTTAAGTAATTTCTATAAATTTCTTTAACAAAAGAAACAAAGTAAAAAAAAACTCATTTATATTTTAGTTTTCTGTTTTGTTTCGTTTCACTTCCCCACAGCTTTTTTTGTTTACATTACATCTTATGAGATTAAAAAAAAAAAAAAGAGGCAGGGACTGATAACTTCCCATCCCGTCTGTCGATTTGTCTTGCTTAAAAGTTTGTCTATATGTATCAATTTTTACCAAATTTGCGTACTATTTTTTGTAGATTTTATTTTTTTATGAAAAAACGGACTGTTGAATTTTTATAAAAAAAATTACTGAATATCGGACACAATATTTTCTCTGAAATAAAATAAGTTTGAAGCCAATATTTGTAATTTTTGAAAAGCTGTTTGAGTCGAAAGTAAATTTTTACCAAGTTTTAGTATTGTTTTTTTTTAGGTTTTTATTTTTTGTAAAAAAACTGTCAATTCGATTTTTCTCAAAATTTTATCGAATGTTGAAATAAATATTTCTTATAAGTTAAAATTAGTCAGAAGCCGTTATCTCAAATTTTTAAAAAGATATTTGAGTCGAAAATCAATTTTTACCAACTTTTTTTAATTTTTTTTCGGTTTTTAATTTTTTGTAAAAAACCTGTCAATTCGATTTATTTCAAAATTTTACTGAATGTTGACAACAATATTTTTGAAAGATAAAAGTAGTTTAAAGCCAATAACTCAAAGTTTTGAAAAGATATTTGAGTCGAAAATCAATTTTTACCAACTTTTATTAATTTTTTTTTTAGGTTTTTATTTTTTGTAAAAAAACTGTCGATTCGATTTTTCTCAAAATTTTATCAGATGTCAAAAACATTATTCTTCGTTGCACAAAATTGTTTTGGAGATGAAATCATATTTTAGTCGTAAAATTTTCGAGGTGACAAATTTTTTTTTTCAGTTTTCTTGATTTATAAAAAAAACGTTACAATATATAATATAAAATTTAATTCAAGTCTCTAGCTTTATTGGTTCATGAGATATTTGGGTTTAACCAAAATTTTCACATTTTTTTTAAACTGCTATAGTAAAAAAACCACCCACGCAATTTTCTTGAGAGTCCTTTCTGCATCTTTCTGCCATATTATCTTAATAAAAAAAATTTATTTGAAGTCGATATCTCTTCTGGTTCTTGAGCTATGGACGACGAAAAAAACGTCGCGAACGTACGGACGTACGGACGTACGTACACACGCACGCACAGACATCTTTCTAAAAATCTTTTATTTCGACTCTAGGGACCTTGAAACGTCGAAAAATGTCAAAATTTTCAATTTGTCAAATCGGACCCATTACAATAACTTCCTATGGGAAGTTAAGAAACAATCCGTGTCTGTCAAAATCTATTGTATAAAATATTAAACCTTATGTTAAAAGCACGACCTAAATACAGAACATATTCTCTTTTAACCTTTTGTTTCATTTTTGACATTTTCCCTTCTTCGCATATAAAATTTTATACGCAAATGAACATTTTTCGAAAACCAATCAATCTTAATTATTCATAACTAATTCTATGCCAAACAAACCAACATCACACTATACCTATGGGTAAATGTTAAAGTTTACATAAGTCCTAAGATAATATTGCTCAATTTACACCTGACCATATAAACTATACGTACACATATGTATAGTATATTTCCCGGGTTATTTAGGCTTCAAATATGTACAATGTACATCTTAATCCTTCCCTCTAAAATAATAAAAATAAAACCCAATCAAAAGTGCTACATAAATGCTTTCTAAATTAATCCCTTTTCTTTGTAACCAGCAAACCATGTCATACATGTATGTATGTATGTACCTTTAATCCTTCGCCCCCAAACCTCCCAGTTTATCTGAAATGACAAACAAAATATAAAACAAACAAAAGAAATATACATATACATATGTAGATATGTACATATGTAGAAAACCCAAAAACTCTAATAAACTTTGAATGTTTTCTCATATTCGTAGCCCAGGAAAATGTAATTTAAAATAACCCAAACCGTCTTCTTCTGTTTCCTGCCACATATCCTGTCAGCCTTAATCCGCTTTATACAAACATTAATTCATGTTACACGACCCTCCTGTGGGGGGTGGGGGGTTTTTAGCTCAACAAAAAACGCAAAAATAGCAAACCAACATCAACCCAGCAGAAAAAAAAGTAAAAATGAACGAAAATCCAAAACAGGAACAAAAAGAAAGGAAAAATCCCAAATCCAATTTCGGAAATTCGCTTGGTAAGCCACACACACACACCGATACACTAAAGTGCGCCAAGGACTTTTCTGTACGACGAGAATCAAAAATACAAAAACACACAAACTCTCCAAAAACCTAGAAAAGCAACACACACGCTCTACATCATGGGGGGTCAACTGAAAAACAGGATATTTATGAACCCCAAAGGGTTGTTAATTTAATTTAACGGCAAAATGAACTTTTCCTCCCCGTCACTCTTATTTTCGTTATCCTTATTTTGTTGCCAGTTGCTAGCTACCAACTTGGATGGTAGTTGTTGCTAGCTGCTTTCTCTCTCTCTCTCTCTTTCTGTGCACTGGTTTCATTGTATCTATGAAATAAATAAGTAAATTTATGTCCTTATGGCCGCCATTTAAAACCCCTCTATATCCACATCCACACCACCCACACTCTCTCCTTCGTTTTCAAATATTTCGCATAGCTTTTATACAGCAAGTTAATACCATCCATACCTTTTGTTCCAAAAAAGGTAGAAACGCGCGCCATAAGTGGAGTGGGTCACACAATAAAAATTAAAATACAAAAAAATAATTGTGCACTTGTACGAATGGGCACCGGGCCCAGGAGATGAATACAGATATCCCAGAGAACCATTAAAACCAAAAACAAAATAAAAACCAAACCAGGGCTTTTGTGTGCAGCGAGAATATTGCGGGAGTGAGTGTCGTCCCCTTTATGAGGAAAAAATTGAAATTCCCTCCCGACAATCGTAGAATTTTAATGCGACGGTGGCGCCAAAAGTAACAATCACCACACCGAACCGAGAGCAGTGCACAATGGCACAGAGATACAATAACGTAGTCACTCAGCTAGCCAGCCAGCCAGAGTTCCAGAAACAACAACAAACCATCCAACCAAAATCACCCGCAGTTTTTTGCAAAGAATCAATCTTCCTCAGAAGTCCATCATCATCATCATCACCATCACCATCATGGCATAGCTCCAGCATAGAGCCGAGTCAAGCCAAGCCAAGGGATAGCTTCCTCCACTCTCTCAGTCCCAGTCCCAGTCTCTAGTCGCACCCAGAGCCAGTGTCATCAGACACTTTTCTAGCAATAAAAAAAAAGAAGAAGAACAAAAATGTTTAAAAAATAAGAATAACCAAAGAGCACAAGAAAATAATACAAATTAAATGAAATTCATTCTCAATTGGATTTTATTTCATTTTGGCTCCTGTGGGAGAGCGTTGATAAGCTGACACGGCCAGGCGTAAGATAGATGGACTTGCAGATTGGAGTGATGGCCATCAATATTGATGGAGTCGACTATGACTACGACGACGACGACGACAACACACAGAAAGATGACACTATGGCAATGTTGATTCGTGATGGGGGAGTTCTGATGCGCAATTAATTCTACGTAATATACATTTATATAAATAAAATGGTCAAATGGTTTGAACGAAGGTGTGGGCAGAGGGGGTGGCGTGTTGAAATGAGAAGAAAAGCGTGGCATTCTGAAAAGATAATTAATCCTGTGGCATTGTCTTTGTATTGTCATTGTCATCGTCATCCTCATCATCATCATCATCGACATCGACATCGTCATCATAATAAACTGTTAGATGAGCTATTTTATACAAATTTTACTTATTTTATAGCACTCTCGAGGCGAATAATTGGAATCCTTTTACATAGATACAAAATCAATTTGATGTCCTTAATTAGATTTTATCAGATTAAAGTTTTAGTGGAAATTAAATATTTTCTTAGAGGAAATCTTTGATAATAAACAATAAACTTTAAATTCGACATGTTTTTTATTTGAACAAAAGTTTACTTAGAAATTGAATATATGTAAATTGACTTTAAGGGGTCTTTGAGGATTGTTTTCATTATACACTATATTAAGTGAAAATTTACTCTTAAAGTGATCTAGTATAGTTTATAGCTATGACTATGTGTGTAGACCAACTTATAGTATTTTCAAAAGTTTTATAGTTTTGAAAACAAAAGAAGAATTTCCGTACTTTTAAATATTTTAATTTTTAAAAGGGAAAGGGGGGAAATAGGACTCAATTTCAAAAACTTGCTTTATTTTACTTTGCAAAAGTGAAACAAGTCAATATTCAGCAATTGATTGTACTGCACTTTGATAAAACGGAATAAGGCCGAATTATTTTTGGAAATAAAAGCGACTTATTTTTTTTTTTTTTTCAAAAGTCTGGTCAAAAAGTGGATATAACTAACCACGCATCTATTCCAAATCCTAGCGTCTGCCCAAAAACGGGAGTTTCATTTTCTATCATACATACCTTACTTTTAATAAAGCCAAATTTTAAGTCCGTTTTCTGCAGTGAATTTTTTGAATCTGTATTTTATTTCTTTTTGTTATTAACTTCCCATAGGAAGTTATTCTAATCGGTCCGATTTGTCGAATTGAAATTATTAACATTTCTTGACGTTTCAAGGTCCCTAGATTTTGAGAGAGATGCATGTGCGTGCGTGTGTGTACGCACGTTCGTAGTTTTCGGGAAGATTTTTTCGTCGTCCATAGCTCAAGAACCAGTAGGCATATCGACTTCAAATAAATTTTGTAAGTTTTCGACGCAAATATCTTTTCAGAAACTTAAGATATTGGCTTCAAAAAAATTTTATCTTGAACAAAATATTGTTGTAAACATTCAGTAAAATTTTGAATAAAATCACAGTTTTTGGTTTCAAAACATAAAAACCCAAAAAACCTTTCCAAAAATTTGTTAAAAAGTGATTATTTACTCAAATATCTTTTTAAAAATTTAAGATTATGACTTTTTTAACAAAACACGAAAACCTACAAACCTTTTAAGCAAGGTTAATCGACAGACGGGATGGGAAATTATCAGTGTGGGTCGCATCCCACCCTCTTTTTTGAATATTAGATTCACTTGTGACTGTACTCTCGAAAAAATCCTAAATAGAACTTGTTAATTTCAATCTGATGGAGTACCAAAGGGCAGCCACTTAGGGCCTTTCCTCTTTTTTTTTTTCGTTTGTGAAGAAAAGTGATGAATTTTTAAAACCAAAGCTTCAGCTATAAAAATATTTGCGTTTCCAAGTTGGCTTTAATTTTTCATAAATTGTATTGTTTTGAGTGCTTTCCAATAACTGTAACTTGTGATGCGGTCATGTTTTGACATTTTGCAAGAAAAATATGCACCATTTTGCAAGAAAAATATGCACCATTAAATACAGGCTTCAGCAACGAATTGAAGTTGATAAAATCTACTATATAAAATGGTGAATATTTTGAAGTCACAGTTCTAAAAACTAAAGCACTTTTGAGTTGTCAAAAAGCACCGTTTCGACAATTGAAGAAATTTTAGCCGGGCAAGTTAAAGTGATGTGGAAAATAGACACCTAATGAGAATATTACTGCTGTAGTCCGTATAGTATTAAAGCTTTTCACAGACGACATTACCCAACATTTCTTACATACAAACTTAAGTCTTTAGGCTTTTAAAAATTTTAAATTAGGTGGCAAAACAGTCCCTTGAGAACTAGGAACTTGTGACTTACAACTCTCAATCATTCCTGTGTGCGAATAATGTTATCAGGGATGGAGGGGACCTACAGTTTTAAGCCGAATCCGAACGGCTAATTTGAGAAAGCACTTTTCATGACAAGAATTACTTTTGGAGAATTTGTCAATTCCTCGCAGGAGGTAGTACCGGTGAAAAAAACTTTAGATGGCACAAGCAGGGATTGAACCCAAGACCTCTGGCATGACAGTCAAACGCACTAACCATCAAGCAATGGGTTCGGCTTTAAAGCTTCAGTAAACACAAGATTTCAAGTCGGTCAATCGAAAGCAACGTCAAATCTGCGATGACTGGGTCCTTAAAATTAATTAAAATAATCCTCATTATCATATTCAGTGATAAGGCTCATATTTACTTCGGAGACTACGTTAATAAGCAGAATTGTAGAATTTTGTTCTAGATAAATCCAGAAATAATTTTTGAATAACCTCTTCATCTTAAACGCGTCACTTTTTGGTATGTTTTTATTTTTTTTATAATTAGCGCACACTTAAAGCGTTTTGTATACTTTTAATATGACAAAGAGACAGTGTTAGCATTAGGAAAAAAGAGAGGAGTTGGAAAGAGGTGGCGGTATACATTGGTCTTGAATTCATAAATATTGTAATGACAAGGAAACATAAATTGTGTTAAGGCATTCCACATTCGCGTAGTGCGGCTAAAGAACGATTCTCTTTACTTCATAGTACGGACGAAGTTGGTATGAAGGTTAAACTGATGGGCATTCCTAGGGAATAGTCCTTTAAAATATCGGTAAAAATGAGTGAGGCAAAAAACTTTGCGTCTATTTTCAAATTAAGTAATTAGTTATTCGAAAATAAGGTCGAAAAAACTGTCACGGTAAATGCATTGTTCTACCGAGCTATCAATATTAATAATTGTATGGCCGCAATTGAAAGATTTTGGTGTGGAAAGAACGATTCTCTTTACTTCATAGTACGGACGAAGTTGGTATGAAGGTTAAACTGATGGGCATTCCTAGGGAATAGTCCTTTAAAATATCGGTAAAAATGAGTGAGGCAAAAAACTTTGCGTCTATTTTCAAATTAAGTAATTAGTTATTCGAAAATAAGGTCGAAAAAACTGTCACGGTAAATGCATTGTTCTACCGAGCTATCAATATTAATAATTGTATGGCCGCAATTGAAAGATTTTGGTGTGGATTACTTTTATCTTTAATAAAAAGACCGGTGGTGGATCTATGAGGCCCACAAGCAAGGAAGCAAAAAAAATTTTTTTTTGTAAGAAAAGCTTCCTCAACTTATTATTTCTCTAAGAGCTTATCTTAATTGGCCGTAAAGATCTTGTGATTTAACACGATCAACTGAAAGATAAGGTCTACTCTAATTGGATTTATTATAATTCGTTAAATACTAACGTTAATAATTCTTATTAACGTTAACAAATCTAAAACTTAAACTAGACTGTTCAAAAATATTAATTTGCAATTTATACTTTTTATATTATAATTTGGTGAATTAATACAAGAGTGAAATTTATTATAGATTTCAATTAATTGATTTCAGGGGCTATGTACACCATAGTTTGATCTGCTTAAATTAGTATTCAATAGTTTCTGGAGTCTTATACCTTAACGACTAAAACTAAAGTTTAAACTACCAAGAACTGATGGTGATGAAATTTGTCCGTTTATTATTTCAACAATAAAACAAAACTGCAAGTACTTCCTATTATTTGTCAAAGAAGCAAGATTTATGAGAGAAAGTCCTTGAGAATAAGGCGGTAATGTATGAAAATCATGAGGCTACAGAAAGGATCGTAGAAAAAAACGCAAAAATCTTTTCTGAATGGCTTCGAGTCTTGTGACATGTACCGCGGCGCGGCGTAGTAAGGTGACCATACTTTACAAGCATATTCCAGGACTGGTCTCACAAATGAAACAAAAAGTAATTTTAAAAAATATGGATCACGGAAATTACGACAAAATCTCTTAATGAAACCCAGAACTATATTTGCTTTTTTAACTATGAAGTTAATATATTCATTAAAGGTTAGTTTTGAATCTAAGACAACACCCAAGTCAGAAAATATATATACTCTACTTAAGGGACAAGAATCAAACATGTAACTAAAAACGATTGGAACTTTTTTGCATGTAAAACTCATGGTTTTACATTTTTCAACATTTAAAACAAGACGATTATTATTGCACCATTCCCTGAATAATATTAAGTCTTCTTGCAAGAGAAGACAGTCAGGTGTAGAGTTTTTTTTTTTTTAATTTTAATGTCATCAGCATACATATATTAGGACAGACCAATTTTGTATGATCGAAACCAAGTCATTTATAAATAAACCAAATAGAATAGGACCAATGTGACTACCCTGGGGGACACCAGAATTCACAACAAATTAACTTGAACACTCATTACTAAATTTAACACTTTTTGCTCCACAATTAATTCAAGACCTTAAAGATCAAATTCGTGAAGTTATCGAGAACATACAGGCGCAAATTTGCAAATAAGTCATGGAAAGTTTCGTAAAAAGAATATAGTGTTGCAACTGTAGTTCTTGGCTTCAACTTTCCTTTATTTTCATTCATAATTTCTTCCTTAAAGTGTAATGAACATCCATTGATTTCTCTTCAAAAATATCTGGCTTCTAATACATTGAGAGTTGTAAGTCACTAGGCCCTAGTATATACATATTTATAACCCCGACAAATAGTTGAGTATTAAAAACACCTTTTAAGTGTTAAGTGTGTGAATTGTGTTGAGTAGACGGAATTTATTCGAAAATATGTTTTTAAAAAACTTTGAAACAAAATTCTATCTCATTAATTTTGTACTCGTACGGAACTAAGCGAAAATTTTAAATATGATATGATAGAAGTTTCTCTAGATCATTAATTATTATCGAAGTGTTTTTTTAGTGTAATGTAAATTGAAAAACGATTTTTAATCAATATCTTAAGAACACCACTGTCGTACACACAGATTTGTCAAATCTTTCTGATAGGAAATTCAATTATCTTCCTCATTTGCATTTGCTATGAGGACATATTTTTTTTTTGGAGTCAAAGCTTTTAACCATTACCTGAAAGTCATTAATACCATTTCCGCCAATATAACTCGTGTTTTGTTTTCATTTTATTTTTTATTCGATTGTTTTTTAATCCAAAATCCAACCTGTTAACAGTATAATATCAACTTAACCGAAGTACACACTTAAGATTTAATCGAAAAACCTTTTCCAATTTAAAGCACTCGTACCTTTATACCCATGATGCTGCCATAGGTACATCTAGACTATATAGGCTTGTAAAATACCTACTTCCCATTTTTGAATCTCAAGTTTCAAACAATGGATTTTCAATCGGAGATAATCGACAGAAAAGAGAACCATTCATTTGTTATACGAGTACATATAAAAAAAACACCTTCTCGTTGATGTCGTCGTCGTCGTTCAAGTCCATGTCGTCGGTGTCACACCCTTTTTTCATTTTGTTTTGTTGAACAAATAAATCCACACTTAAATCGGGGAGCAGAACAAAACATCTCAATAAGTGTCGCGTTTATATTGTTTAAAAAATAATACAAAACAAAAATACGCAAAATAGGTACGAGTAGGGTACTGATATGGTGGGAAATATGAGAAGAGTTTCGACAACAACAATAAAAATAAAAATTACAAAAACCTTTATTCTTCAGAAGACTTTTTGCAGGAAAAACAAGAAAAAGAAGCATAAAACCAAATCATATGCTTCTTCGCATTGTGGTTGACAATATGGTTCACCACCGACCGCTGCCGCTGTCGCCGCACCACGCCGCCGCTGCCATAACCAGCGCCGCCACCGTCATTGTCGTCATACTCGCGAAGTCTTCTCCATTACAATCAGAGAGTTAAGGACAATGCGCTTTTATGAAGGTTTGTACATAAGTTCATACCTCTATATCAATATGGCCTGTTATGGGCTCCATTCGTGTGACTCTTGTGTTCATTGGTTTGGTACTTGCGCGGTTTTTGAAAGATTCGCAGAAAAAATGAGTGACAGCGCGGTAAGTGTTTCACATTCACACGCGGAATAAACAATAAAGCCCAGAAAACCATAATAATAATAATTCCAAAGTGTGTTTCAGTCAGATGGTGTGTTTCGATTTGCTGTGAAAAATTATGGCTGATGGTTAAAATGCAATATTTTGTTCCTCATAAAAGGTGAGAGTATGATGATGAGTTACAACAATCAATGACTTGACTTTTCGGTCAAGGCGTCTTCGTCGCGTCGTGTCGCGTCGCTTCGTAGGTACGTCTTCTTATTGTTAAAGAATTCAGTTTTGTATTATAATGATTGAAGGTTTTCACTTTAAATAATGAACAACAAGGAAAGTGCCACGCTTAAGTTAAAAGCAAATTGCAGGTATATAACATAGGAATGATCGATGATATTCGACAATGGAAAAGTGTTTTAGGTATATAAAGTGTGGGAAGAACATTTGACAGGTCCCCTTCAATGGAAATGTTTACACGTAAAATAATAATAATAAATAATTTTTCAAATGGATGCACTTCAACTTGAAATATGCAATCAACAAAAAGGTTTTAAACTCTTTTCTCTGTGCGACAAATGGAAAACTATGATGGTTTGAGCAGTGTGTAGAAGAATGTGATGACAGAGGTTTGAAGTTCAAGCGTAATCAATACTCACAGAGTTTTATCACCGGTATTATATCGTGTGTGGAATTCTAAGATTTTCTAGAACATAAAAATACTTACAATCTGTCAAAGAAATAACAAAGCAAAAAGTTCAGAAAAATTGTAAATTTTCACGAGAAGTCAACGGCACATCTACATATGTACAGAGTTTTCCAATAAGAGGTTTAATTTTGATATTTAAAAAATAACGAGTATTATTTAAGAAATATCAGTGAATTTCTATTTCTTTGTTAGAAAAAAGGTATGAAATAATTAGGCCATCTCGAATTGCTCCGTAATTGGAAACTTTTACGAGTCCCGCATAATCTTATCATGAAATTTGTTCGTAATGCAAATTGTATGAGGTTTTTAACAATGAACGTATTTGGTAATAGTTTTTTTCGTGGTCTGATTACAGTGAAATTCGTGAAAGGGTTGAATAATGGAAAACGAAATCAGTTAAAATCAACTGTAATGGATATGGTTGCAACATCATTCATATATACTTTTCAAGTAAAAGACGCTTTGAGCATGGAGAAGGGCCTCATCACTGCATCATTATGATACATTATATGACTTTGCTGATATTGATTGACCGGCTGGATCAAGTGTGTTGTTTAAAAAACACGGTGTTATGTCGTTTGTGGAATGAATAATTCCAACACTATTTTGATTCCTCGCATCACTAACTTGTCCCAATAGGTCAAATGTTTTTTTTCGAGAAGTTGCTTCACGAAGAACCAAAAGTATTCTAGTTAACTTCGCATAGGAAGTTATTGAAATCGGTCCGATTTGTCGAATTGAAAATTTTGACATTTCTCTAAGTTTCAAGTTCCCTATAGTCGAAATAAAAGATTTTTAGAGAGATGTCTGTGCGTGCGTGTGTAAGTACGTTAGCGACGTTTTTGTCGTCGTCCATAGCTCAAGAATCAGTAGAGATATCGACTTCAAATAAATTTTGTTATACAGATAATAATGCAGAAATATGCAGAAAGGACTCTCAAAAAAATTGAGTGGGTGGTTTTTTTACCATACAGTAATTTAAAAAAAGGTGAACATTTTGGTTAACCCAAAATATCTTACGAATCAATAACGCTAGCGACTTGAATTAAATTTAAAATTATATATTGTAATGTGATACCAAACAAATATATTTTTGGAAAAAATTCTAATTAACGGTTTTTTTATAAATCAAAAAAACTGAAAAAAAAATATTTGTCACCTCGAAAATTGTACGAACAAAAACTTATTTTATCTCCAAAATAAAGTCATGCAACGAAGAAAAACTTTTTAACATCTGGTAAAATTTTGAGAGAAATCGAATTAACAATTTTTTTTACAAAAAATAAGAACCTAAACAAAAATTAAAAAAAGTTGGCAAACATTTATTTTCGATTTAAATTTCTTTTCAAAAATTTAAGATTATGGCTTTAAACTAATTTTATCTTTTAAAAAATATTGTTGTCAACATTCAGAAAAATTTTGAGAAAAATCAAATTGACAGTTTTTTTACAAACAAATAAAAACCTAAAAAAAATTAATTAAAGTTGGTAAAAATTGATTTTCGACTCAAATATATTTGCAAGACCATAAGATATTGGCTTCACACTAAATTTATTTTTTAAGAAATATTTTTTTTCAATATTCGGTAAAATTTTGAAAAAAATCGAATTCAAAGAGTTTTTACAAAAAAATAAAAACCAATACTAAAACTTGGTAAAAATTTACTTTCGACTCAAATATCTTTTTTTTAAATTAGAGATTATGGCTTCCAACTAATTTTATCTTATAAGAAATATTGTTTTCAATATTCGGTAAAATTTTGAGAAAAATCGAATTGACACTTTTCTTACAAAAAATAAAAACCTACAAAAATACAAAAATACAACACTAAAACTTGGTAAAAATTTACTTTCGAATGAAATATATTTTCAAAAATTAAAAATATTGGCTTGAAACTAATTTTATCTCCTAAAAAGTATTATTTTCGACTTTTTTGTGTATATGTATATATTAGTATTTGTTTATATAAAAAATTAAAACTTTTAAGAAGTGCTACTAAAATTGGTAAAAATTGGTTTTCGACTAAAGATCTCGTTAACAAAAATAGATTTTGAAATCAAACTATTTCATCATATGCAAAATATTGTTGGTAATTAAAAAAATTGTTTTTAAATATGTCAACTGACACCTTTTTTAACAAAACACGAAAACCTACAAACCTTTTAAGCAAGGCAAATCGACAGATGGGATGGGAAGTTATCAGTGTGAGTCGCATCCCAGTCTCTTTTTTTTTTTAACTGCCACTGCAAAATTCACTTTATTTGTTGTAAATTTTAACGCTTTCAAAGAATTCTTCCATTTTTAGAAGTAAAATAGTTTTAACTTGTGAAATGTCAAAAGACAACAGCTTCAAAAGTGACAGCTGCCGAAACAGCTCGCTATTTAAAATAAAACCTTTTATTGAAAAACTCTTCATATAAATATTAAAAAGTGTGTTGATTTAAAATTTAGGAGTTTTCGATTTTTAAAATTATTGAATTGATGGAAATGTAGTATTTGGCGATATAGGATTTTTGGAATTCAGTTTCTTGACATTTTTTTAATTTTCAAAACAACAAAAGTGACACATGTCGCGAAAATACATATATATATGAATGGGTAAACCTTAAAAGTGAAAAAGTAATTCTGAACAAGAATTTTTTAAGATTCTAAAAATAATGAAATACTACCTTTTTGAAATACATGGTAGATTTGTTTTCATTATTTTCAGAACTCTTAAAAGCAACGATTGATTTCAAAATACAGTTTTTAACATTCTAAAAATGTAATCAAGCAATGTTTTTGGTTATTATCAGAACTCATCAAACTTAGTTGATTTATTTTTCCTGCAAAAACTGGAAAGTTTGAAAATTTAAGGTCTGATATAGTAAGCTCTATGGCGGGGCCAAAGAAACGAAGACAATCCGATTGGTAACTCATTCTTGTGAAATTACATTTTAAGGTTCAATCAACAATTTTTAAATAGCCGAGAAGAACAATTATCAAGTTGTAAAGTTGCATCATTAAACATAACCAAACATTTTGATATTTCTATAAAAGTTAAGAAATGCTATCCCTGATCAACTTTTTAATATAAACTAACTCACCAACTATTTCCAATTCAATTGATAAACTATAACATTTCCCAGAAGAGCACAACAAGTTCCAGATGAATACCTGTACAAGAAGTAGTTGTAACCTTACCAAGTTGAATCAAGTCAAAAGCCTATAAATAGCTGAGCAAAGTTGCTCCTTGAATGGAAAAACTCGTCATCATCGATCTAGGTACACAATAAAGGGTGTCCCAAAATTAAGGCAAGATTTGAATTAAATAGAAAACGCCGTTTTTAGTCTTTTGATAGTTATATTTTTATTGACTCGTAAAGTACATAGGATAGGGTTATGTATGGAATAACACATCGGCCTCCACGGCTTTGCATGCACATGCGCACTCTTTTGTTGAAATTTTCCATGACCATTCTGCATAAATGTGGCTGAATTTGGTTTATGCAGCGTTGAATCTCCTCCTTTAATGCACGGGTGGTTGTGGGCTTGTTGACATAGACTTGTGATTTCAAATAACCCCATAAAAAGAAGTCTAATGGTGTTAAATCACACGATCTAGGAGGCCAATTTTGATCACCGAAACGAGAGAGTACACGACCTGGAAATGTCTCATGCAGTAATTGAATTGTTTCACGGGCTGTATGACATGTGGCACCGTCTTGTTGAAACCACATATTGGACACATCAATATCATCCAATTTTGGCAGAAAGAACTGTGTAATCATGTCGCGATACCAGCATTATTTTCAAAAAAATATGGCCCAATTATGCCTCCAGCCCAAAATCCACACCATACAGTCACGCGTTGTGGATGCATTTGTTTTTCGACAATCACATGTGGGTTCTCCGAACCCCAAATGTGGCAATTTTGGCGATTGACAAAGCCATCATGATGAAAATGTGCTTCATCGCTTGGGTTGATTTTGCTCGAAAAATCAGGGTCCATTTGTTGATGTTCAATAATCCATTCAACGAACTCTCTTCTCTGTCCATGGTCATTAGGCTTCAATTGTTGTGTTAATTGAATTTTGTAAGCATGAAGACACAGATCTTTGGTGAGTATACGCTGTAGAGAGGTTCTTGAAATTTGAAATTCTTGTCCACGACGTCGAATTGAGGTTCCTGGATTGTCAGCAACACTCTCACGCACTGCTTCGACATTCACATTTGAACGGCTTGTTTTTGGACGACCAGTGTGTTTGGCGTCTCCAACGAATCCAGTCTCCATGAATTTTTCAATTAATCTCTTCACAGTTGACAAAGTTATAACACTATTCCGACCATATTTTGTATGAAATTTTCGAACTGCAGCCGCCAAGCTTTCACTATTTTTGAAATATTCTTTAATAATGAAGACACGTTGTTCTATCGTGTAACGCTCCATTTTTAATAACCCTATACTGTTAGCTGTCAAATTGCATTTTTTTAGGGTTGCCAACACTTCACTGCACAAATGGCGGCAAATTCAAATCTTGCGTTAATTTTGGGACACCCTTTATATTATAGGTACCTATACTTACCTACCAGCCTACGAAAACGAGGTGTACCTACCAAGATCCTAGTTTTTTACCTATACCTACCTATTATCGATAGAAAATTCCAATTTTAATCAGAAATTGACTTTAATTGCCTCAGACTTCTTTTCCTTGCATGGATTGTTGGAACTTATTTTTTTATTACGAATATATCGATAGTATTAAGCTGACCAAACCCGTGTATATGTAGCTTATGTACCTTGATACGTAGAGGCTTAAGCTTACTTCTACGCGTTAAGATAGCGTCTGTGGAGAGTTGGAAAGTTACAATGAAAAAATAAGTGCAACTCATAAATAATAAGGTCTGCCCAATCAATTAGCTGGCAAACACGAAAAGAATGTCAGCAATTTAATTTTTCCTCATTCGCCTGTCTGTCTTGTATTATGTCCGTACCGTGCCACGTAGAGCCACGCAGGTATAGGCGCCCGTTTTACCTACCTCTGTCTCTTTATTTGTCTCAGTTGATTTTTTTTTATTAATTAAGAAAAAATATATATAGGTATAAAATACGTCCGCCACATCTAAAGGAAATTTTTGCAACAAGTTTAACGATCATCTCCCACGAACGACAGCAAACAAGCGGCAACGGCGAACGGCAACTACTGAGCGGTGCAATGCACCGTATAATCGAATCGATTCGATTCCAAACGAAACAATTTCGATTGACAGTACAGCGCCCCCAGTTGGACAATAGTATGTGTTTGGTCCAATGGACAGACAGACACTCGGAGACTGCTAACAGAGGAGTTTCAGCGGTTTGGGGGATCCGCTCAAGCGGAGACGTTCAACGTTTCATGTCGCTCGTCGACTGGCGATTGTTGTGCTGTGCAGTCGTTGGTTATCGTTGCAGTTGCCGGCTGTGATGTTGTTCTGGCAGTTGCACTGCATTTTCGCAGCCGGAGGACATTTGTGGTAGAAAACAAAAACAGAGCATTGCACATGCACAGCCGCCTGTCATCGGCATTGATTAATCTATGTCCGTTTTTCAAAACAGTGTGGCAAAACTAGTGACAAAATTGGAAGAAAACCAAATTCAATTGATGAACATGAAATTTTAATATTTTTAATTATTAATGACGTCCCAAGACGCCTACCGACCAAATTTCCATTAAGTTTCGACCAGTTTAAATCTATGAAATTGAAATTAAAAATTCTCACACCTCATTTACATAAATCAAAAGGTTTCACTATTTCTATTAATGTATAACCAATAATTGGTATAAAATTACGAAATTACGCATTTTTGAATTGTAATTTGAAAAATTAGTCTTACATTTATAAACAACGAAATTTTAATAAACTTGTTATATTTTCCTTTGCCCAAAAGTGGTTTAAAAGCTAAATTACTTAAAATACTTGTGTCCTCTTATATATAACAATTGGTATAAACTGGTCGAAAACAAAAATTAGTTATTTTTAGACTATTATCTTATTTACTCACTCATTTTTTCCTATTTCCTGATTGGTATAAACTGGTCTATTGCAATTAAATCGTCTTTTTGCAGATAACAATTCGTATGAACTGGTCTAATGCCAATAAATCGATTTCTTGCCGATAACGATTTGAATAAGCTCGTCAAACACAAAAACTAAAGTTTATTTTAGAATATTGACCTTATGTATTTTTTTTTAACTGAGAAACACACTTATTTTTCTGTATTTCCTGATTGGTATAAACATTTTTTGTTTTTTTTTTCAAATTAAATCAAATAGTTTCTCCCACTATCTGTCTGTCACTTTATTCAATGGATCGATGGTGAACAACTCAGTGTTAACCTGCCGCAGCTTGTTGAATATATACAACTTTACCCCAAGACCAACCATCACAAAAGCTCTAGCAATCAAATCCCGAAGGTAAAAATTATTGAGATTTGCCAAGGACCGTACGTGATTTCGATTTCATATTCGCAAATTAATTTATGGTAACAACAACGTTAAGGGAAACAATGTACCCGCTTCGACATCGACATCACCATCATCATCAGTCTCCAGTCAACATATGTATATGTATCTACTACAATTCCAGAGTCCAAGTCAAGTTCAGTTCAGTCCGCAAAATACAATCCAATCAGTGGAATCTTTCTAGAGAAGTGAATACTACATATAGGTAGGTATGTAGACTGCACAGCACAGGTTTGTAGCATATAACTTCTGGTTTATGGTTGGTTAAAAGTGAAATGCCTAATAAGGATCAGGGAACTTACGCAATTCTTTATTCTGAAGCATGAACCGGTTGTTAAGAGTCAAAAAGAAATAATAATTCCTGGAAGACTTTCCTCCTGGATGTATCGACCGAGATGAGTCTGCTCCATCGATAACAAGAACTAACATACCTCACGTTTATAACTAACTATTCCAAACTCAGACTTACCATCATCACAATCGAAACAATGACATCGAAGACGAGTAATGCTATGGAACATAGCTGCACAGCCAGCAGGCAACGCATCAACATCATGAGGACAATGAACGCATCACAGAGCAGGGAATTTTTGAAAACAAAACAAAAAATGAAAAGAAGCTTCAATGGGGTGCTCGCAGATGTCTCAGAAACCACATCATCATCATTTTTGTTGTCTTCTTGGAGCAGCAGCAGCAGCAACAAGGCAAAACGGGCAGATGACCATGACAAACGGGGTATGGTCTGTACTTTAGTGTGTTGCGGTTAGAGGATATTACCAAAACGAGGAAGGTGGTTCTTATAAGTGGGCTTTTAGTTAGGTATATGGAAAGTTCCAAAGTGGGCATTTTATTCTGGTCGGTACTGTTCTGTTTTGACGATACAATATCTCATTAGCGAAATGCTTTTTACATATTTTACAAAATAATTGATTTTTGTAAATTTTACTAAAACGGATACCGAAATCGAAATGAATGTGGACAAAACAATGACATACATATGTATGTACAAGAAAGTTTTGTATTTGGACTTATGGTAAGCATAGAATTGAGGGGATTGTTATTATTACAATGAGTGGGAAAGATAGGGAATATTAAAGCATTCCACATTCGTGCAGTACGGCTAAGGAACAATTTTCTATACTGTATGAACATTTCTGTATTGCGGTTGAATTGTTTTAGGGAAGGTGTTTGACTGACGTAAATGATTTAACGATGATACCACCAAACAATTTTAAAGCTATTCTTTCAATACTGTCCAAAAATCTTAAGTAAGTTGCAGGAATACCAACCTAAAAATGTTGATTATACTCAAGCTGTGGATATTTGGCATTCTCGCGTATGTGATCCTTTTGAAGGGGGGTGATTGGAGATACTAATATTGGGAATTTTTAGATTTTCAGTTTTATTGATGGAAGTACCACTCAAGGATAGTCGCAAAACATTGTTTTAACGGCAAATTTTGTTTAAACGGCATAGGCAGCATTGAGCTTCCGATTCATAAAATTGTACTTGAGATTAAAGTCCATATTAAACAATGCTGGTCCGAATTTAATAAGCTAATCATATTTTACCATTAAAAATAAACATTCGAAGAGCAACATTTTAATCTAGAAACGAAAATTAAGTGGATTAGAATTTTTAGACAGGAGATCATAACTAAAAATGAGAAAGAGTGTCGGAGACAGGACGGAGCCATGGGGCACACCACCATTTGTTTCGTGGATTTCAGATTCAAACCATCCAATACTGGTTGTATTTTTGAACTGCCAAAAAGATAATTTCTAATCCAACGAACCAGTGAGTCATCAAAACTAAAGGTACGCGCCGAATATGTTTTACGAAAGTTTACTAGACTGCACAAAGATGTTAGATTCTTCGCTTATGCAAGATCCAATTGATTCAGCAATTGAAGAGGAACGACATCCTATTTATTTTTGATTAGCAGTTTATGGGCCTTAGAGCAGATTGGGTTGGACATTAATTTTTTTCTGACAAGGCGTATTTTCAACTCCTCGACTGCGTTGAAAATATAGTACTCGTCACATGCCAGAAGTCTTGGGTTCAATCCTTGCATGTGTCATCTAAAGTTTTTTCACGAGTACTGCCTCTTGCAAGGAATTGACAAATCCTCCAAGAAAAATTCTTGTCATAAAAAGGGCTTTCTCAAATTAGTACAATAGTACTCGCACATAGAAATGGTTGAGAGTTGTAAGTCACTAGGCCCTAGTTCTCTACGGACTGTTGCGCCACCTAATTTATAATTGTGGCTCGGCAAAAACAACACGTTATACCTAACAATTTTTTTCGGATTGTGGAGTGGTGAAAGCATTGACAACACTCACAACTTTTTGGTCAATGGAGTCATGTTAAATAATTTTTGTTTGTTTTACTGAAATTGAAGACGACCTATGGTTCATGCATGTTGTAAAATTTTGTACACAGACATTAACTTTTATTGACATTAGATTAAATTTTATCTCCTTAGCTTTTTAATAAGGCAGTTTTAGAGCTCACAAATGACTTCTAGATAACAACTTTGTATTCAATTCAATAAAAAAATACAATTTTAAAGAAAAATACTTGGATACATTTTGAAATGGTTATTCCTATATTTATGATTACAAAAATTAAAGAGTGCACTTGGGCGTATACGTACTTGTAATATTTTTAAATAATTTTTGTTGCTATTGACATTTTAAACATGGTTTTTAACATGTTTTGTCGTTTTACATAATTACTACGATGTTCACATTGGGCTTTTTAATATTTCAGAATTTTATTTCGCTTCCACTTGCCTCAATTTTAAGTCTTGTTTCATAATCAATTTTAAGACGTCAAAACAGGTAGCATCAAAAGAGTGCGATGTTAACAGCGGCTATAGTCGTTTTCAAATTTATAGAAATCGGTTGAATATTTTTTGAGAAGAAAGTCCTGATGCTTTACTATTTAAAATAACGTTACTGATATCACTTCTATAAAATACTAACAACGCATATTGACATTTTTTTTAAAGAGTGTTTCATTAAGGAAAACACAACATTCTTGTTGAAAAACTTGATTTTCCATTAAAAATCACAAAATACTTGGAAACTTCTGATTGCAGCTTTTGGCTTTAATTCTTCTTGCCACAAGTTCATTACATTATCAAAATGTCAAACTTTGTACAAGCTCAAATTTTAAGTTTTTCTTCTTTTCGAAATGTTTGTTTGTTAAGTTCTTGTCGAATGTAATTTTCATTCTGCTCTTAAGTGAATTTAATATTTTGCTTCAAGCATCTTAATGCCATATTTACCACACGCATAAGTGCATCATATAAATTATACAGTGTACAATACACAATACATACTTATAATACATATGTACATCTATTGTAACAGTCTTTGTTGATTTAAACGACAGAGTCTTCTAAGTGGTAAACAACATTTTCCCTTTGACCTCTTACAAAATAATCAATTCTATCCTCATAGAGTACAAAAGCATATCTACTTACATTGAAAGTGCATATATTGTATAGTACTGCTGGATATCAATATAGCCTGCCTTTTGGATCATACAGGAAGCCTCTTTAAGAATTCAAGTATCTCCATTATGCAGTTACGGTCAGGTTAGATTGGGTTAGGAATGTACGTTACGGTACGATCTACTGTTTTAATGTTGTTACTTAAAATCAATACCTTTCTTGGTTAGAACCTATCTAACACATTTCATGTTGCATTATTGATGTGTAAAAATGAAGCAAACAAATGCCTTTCAATTCAACCTTTACGTCGACGACAATACTATAAGTAAAGCCTCTCCTGATGATGGAAGCCAAAGGGGTGGATACTCAAGTATAAATTTGAGGTGTTTATTCTTGATTACTTACCGCAGGACAACAAAATGTGCATTCACCTCAAATTACCTGTTGTTGAACCACATTGTATGTCCATTGTCCAATGCCCTGCCCATGTTCAGACCATATTAGACAAGTCGATCCCCTATTTTGTCACCATCTCTAATTCTATATACAATATAGCCAAGCCACACGCACAAAGGAGCTCTTATAAAAGCCTGCGGAGCTACCATTCAAATTCTGTTGAAAGATGACCATTCCCATGGCAAATTATGTACACATAGTTGGCTAAACACCATAAGATTGTTGTATCTTTCAGCCAACTTATGAACAGACGACGACGATGATGATGACGACGCCGACAACGACAACGACCAGGCAATGCAAATGAGTTGTCAAACTTTACACCCAGAGATGCACAATTCGATCGAATTAATACTCATAAATTATTTTGAGATACATTCCAAGATTGTACGACTCGTAGCAGAGACCTATAATACACAAGGTGCAATTTGTGTGTTGTGCTGCATCGTAGTCATATATAGTCAAGTCAAACAAGTCACACCTAGGTAAGGTTTCTTATAATAAACCTACTTTGAGCAGGTCGATTGCGGCGGCCCAGGTCCACTCTCGTTCGCCCAATCGCAAAAACAATAATGATAATTACACTCAAATATTTCAAGCCAGTCCCGATAGCAAAAACGACTCTGTGTGTGCTTCCTACTCAGGTGTCATACGAGGCGTCATTCTGCAAAAGGCGTCACAGATATCAGGCCATATATTTGTATACCCCACCACCTGGCGTCTGATCCGAGTGTGGAGTAAGTTAAAAGAAGAATTGAAGTAGGTTCAAGTTTGGTCTTAAGCAGTTGTTTTCTTTGTAGGGCTTCTCCTCAATCAATATTATTACGAATGCCTACTTCTTGATTCTGATCAGCAATCATTTTGTTTGTTTATATCTTTTTGAGTGAAATTTAACCTGGAGAGAGAGTTATCCTTACGTTATGCTCCCTTTGTGTCACTTTTTTTCTAAAACAACAAGTTGGCAACCCTCTCAACTCCTTCAAACAACATGTTTCTTTTCCTCTTGTATGTGATGTCGTTATACTTTTTTTTGTTTTAGCCAAGTTAACAACCATCGGCATTGGCATGAAAAATTACACTGATTTCTTGGAATGACACCGATAAACGTCAATATAAGGAGGGATATTATAACTGCAAATTATTTGCTCATACAGAGTGCTATGAAAAAATATATTATATAAAATATGTTTATATATTGAGGCAAATATTACGATAACAGTTGTTTTTCCTGGCTTTTCAAGCCACTTAAAGCCTACCCACGGGAGCAACTAAAATTAGAATATCTTTCGCATAAAATAGGAAAAAAAGTATATCCACCGTGGTTAGGTTTAAACTTTAGTCTTTTTTATAATTTCAAGACTTGGAATTGACTTGACGACTAAACCAACGACGACGACGACGGACGAACGATGGTGTAGGTAGTAAGCGAATGAATGTAGTAATGCCCATACAATTTTTATTCAAGTTTGCTTAATTGAAAAGACTTGAGAGCTCTCTATATAGTTTAAAATGTTCAACAAAGTCACTGAACTGTATTTGGATCAAAGTTTTGTGAAATGATATGTTACACATTCCAATATGACTTATGATAAAATCAAGGATTTTTTTCTCTCTCTATAAATTATATCGAAAGGTGGGCATACATTTGAAAAACACCAATAGAGACAGCAATCAATTAGTGAAGTCAATGCGAGAATTTGAAGTATTGAAAAGGTGTTTCAAAATTAGGTAAACGTTTTCCCAAAAAAAAAAAAAGGAACAAATGTCAAATCATTTTCAATTTATGGCACAATATACCTTGAATTAATAAAATAAGTTAAGCGAAGCGGAGCGTCAAATATATTTCGGAAGGACCGAACGGTCAAGTAATTTTTTGAAGGAGGTAAAATTTGGGTTGAAAGTTTAGTCATCCAAAAAGTTATAATGGACCACACATGGATAAGATAATATTCAAGAATTCCATAATGACATAGGTAGGTATAGTTCATTGAGCTGGAGAGACACATTTTTCTTTTTTGTTCGAAAATTGAATCATCCTTTAGAAACAGTCATCATAAGATGTCTCACTGATATATATGTAATTTTAATAAATTATAAATTTCCAACGGAATGTGAAAATTTTAACTTTATGAAACAGTAATGAATTTTAAATAAGTTTTATTTTGCTGAAACGGGACTTAAGAATTTTAACTCGTGAGTTATTAAACCTAAAATAATAATTCAGAAAACATTAAAATGTCATGTAAATTTTGTTTGATTCTGAATTGCTAACCTTGAGCAGCTTTCCGTTTTAAAATGTTAGCTTTTAATATTTGACAAGTAAAAACTACTCCAATACTATGAAATGATCCAAGCAAAACTAAAATACTTTTGGGTTGTCGTGAAGCACTTCTTAGTAAACACAAAAACTTTAGCCTATTTGCTGAATATGTGCTTAAAAGGAGGAGGAGGCTACGTTAATAAGTGGAATTTTGACATTTGGGGCTCGTAAGATTTAAGATAATTGTTAAAAAGCTTCGCAATCCTCATTGTCTTTGACTTTACTTATTCTTTTCACCTTTTTTATTTTTATGCCAAAAAACAGTCTAAGTATTACGAAATGGGAGAGGTTTTGAAGTCATTGCGATATACTTGGCTTGAATATAGAGTCTGGTAATGCATTGCACATTCGTGAAGTACGTCTAAAAAACAAATCTTTATACTTGACAATACAAAAGATTTTGGATTCGGGCAATACTGACGAGCATTCCTGGAGGCGAGAGTAGCACTGTTGAATTGTTTGAGGGCAAGAATGCAATGGGCATTTTTTCGTCATATTGTAATATGTTAAAATGGCGGTAAAAAGGAATGACATACAAAACTTTACGACGGCATTCAAGCGACGTAAATGATTCAAGGATACTATCATCACCAATTAATTTGAATGCCTTTCGTTAATACTAACCAAAAGAGTAAGAGTAAGTTGCCGGGGCACCAGTCTTGAGATGAAAATTATACTCAAGCTTTGGACGTATCAGAGGAGAAGAAAAATTCCTTGTATTGCCTTAGGAAACCCACACGTTTAGCGACCTACCACAAGAGGTCGTTGGAGATACACCTAACTAGAATTTACAGAATGTTAGTGTCCTTGATGTAATGCCAATCAAGGATAGTGACAAACGTGTCAACTCATGCTTTAAGGACAGTAGGCAGTATTAAGTTTTCGACACATAAAATTCTTCTAGATTTTCGATTGACTATTCAACAAAGCAGTCTAGGTAAAAATATAATACATTTCCTTGAAGATTTACATCCGATAAACAGGGTTGTAAACCTTAAAAAAAATAAAAAGCTGAAGATTCTATCGTCAGTGAAGTAGGAAAGTACATTAGAAGTTTCAGACAGGAGATTATTAATAAAAATGGGAGAGTGTTGGAGACAGGACAGAGCCCTGGGGCACATCAGCATTTATCTTGTGGTTTTCAAACTTAAATAAATCTGTGACTGATTGTATTGAACTGTCCAAAAGGTAGTTTCTAACCCAACGAAGGAGAGATTCGTCAAACCAAAGGCATGTATTTCCGATAAGAGAGCTTAATGTTTAAATCTAACAATTGCTCTAGAAATATCAAACACAATATTATTATTGTGTTATTTCTCGAAGACGCGATCGCAATTATAGCCATCGAGATTTGGAAATGTCTTAAGGTCATTGTGAATGAAAATGTGTATGTTAAAAAGCTTCACGATCAATTCAAGACGACAGTTTAAAGAAAATTCGTGAAGTTGTAGAAAACATACAGCCTAATATGTGTAAATTGATCATGAAACATTTCAAAAAAAAAGGATATGACTGTTATCGTTTGGCTTAGCTTCCCCTTTTTACAATGAAAAAAACATTCATTTTGGCGCATTTGTAGTTCTGAAGTTATTTAAAGACCAACGAAATCATTTGTATAAAAGACACATGTCAAAACAATAGTTTGGGCAAATATGTCAAAATCAGACAACATTCTTAAAAAAATGTGAAAAAAGCTGGAATTCCCTATAAATTAAATTTTTTTTGAAAGAACCCTTCCTCATCTATCATTTCAAATGTTATCTAAAAACCGGCATAATTTTTCATATACATAAATGTTATTTCATCTCTTGACAACCTCAAACTATAAACCCACATTGTCCATCAGTCCATTCTACACACATTCACTAATTTCAATTAAAATTCTCTAGATTCTTGTGAATTACAAAACGAAAAATGTTTCATCTAAATTCAGATGACATATTCCTAGATTAGACCTACCACTATACAAAATACCATTCTTTCATTTCAAAACAAAAACTTTTATAAAACATAATGTCCCTGTTTACCCTTGCATAAATAATCTGAAAATGTATGTAGGTAGGTTTTTACAAAATTAACAGGGTATTAACATTGAAGGGGTGTTAAACCATATAAAACTTGACCACTTGAAACTTAAACAATGCGAATGCAACATTTTCATCTTGATATACATACCTCTAAACTCTTCTCTTATATTATGTACGAGTATTTCTATGTCTAACATACCAAAAAATAATTGTGAATATTTTGAGGGTTTGCTTGTTCGTTTATCTATATAGAAAACTTGTTGAAAGTTGAAACCCTCATATCATTCAAGCATCCCAAGAGACACATTGTAACCATATGCTTCAGCTTGTTTCAGTTCTATACACTCTGCATAGTACATATTATGAAACAATATACTATTCGAATTCAACCCCCTGATGGAAATAACTCATTTTTATTGCATTCTCAAAATCTCATTCCACTCCTCCAAACCTTATACGGAATTTGATTTTCGCAAAAATGTTTTGAAGTAGGTACTTTTCAAAATTGCTTAGATGAAAGATAATAATCTTAATTTTATAAAACAAGTCTGGTAATTTGTTGCCATCATAAGGCCAATCGTAAGGATTAAATAAATGGTTTTAAATTTCATAATTTTTGGAGTTTTAGAGAGATATTGACAAATTCCTAAAAAAATGATCCAACAATAAGATAATGACAGTGCAATTAACCTCATAAAACGTCCAAAAATTTAAAAATTGTATATCTGTTCAATCAACAACCGAAACTCCATAAACCTCCCTGACAGAGGTCATAAGTTATATTTTAATGTATCGCACTAAGCAAATATAAATTTGACACTCCTTTCAAAAACAAAAAATGGTGTTAAATGCACGCGTCCATCGCATTGTAAATTTTTCTTATTACTGTCGGCAATTTACACTTTGATCCCATTCATATTCTCACAACATACCTTCACACAAAAATGTCATACAGCTTTTGAGGTTCAGGTGAAACATTAACGCGAACGAATTCTGCGTGACAATAATTTTTTTTTTCAAGAACCATGAAACTCAATCCTAAAGAATTTCTCTCCATACATTCATTCACAGGAGTTAAAATACCTTTAAATAAATAAATTGACATGTAACACGCTAAATGCGTTTTCTTATGCAAGTCACACCGCCAAAAAGAAGACGGTGACAAAATCATTCTCACATCACACACATTATTTGCGGCCAAGTTATTTTGTGTGAAAATATAAAAACAACAACAAAAAGAATTACCAACCGATAACAATTTAACAAGAAATTCCCAAAAGAAAATAAAGTTGAAGTATTGTGTCAAAAATTCATTCCAAATGAACTGACTCAAGAACCACAATCAAGATGAAAAAAAAAAGAACAAGCTCCAGAAACTCAAGATGAGACCATCAAGACTAAAAATACTTATACAAAAGAATACCTTTTTTGAGGGGTAGAGGGGGAGGTGGGATTTCTTTTACGTGCCATTGCACTTGAGCTGTGAATTGGTTGGCATCTCAGCCATCAGCAGATTTATTTCTATTCTTCGACCCAAAATACAAAAAAAAATGAGGAAAAGAACATCCATTTTGGAGGAGTTCCTTGTATATCCTTCCTGTGTATTGTATAGGCTGTCAGTTGCGATATAAGAAAGTTAGAGCTGCGTACCCACAAACAAAAACAAAAAAATCGAGAACAAAAATTAACGATAAGTTAAAACAAAGACAATATTCTCATCTGGACTTTTTTCTTCAACTTGAGTAACTTCTTTGGAGACTCTCTTTTTCTTATTGCCGATATGATAATTGTGGTTCGACCTTAAGTTATCTTTTTTTGGTTTTTGTTTGTGATTAAGGGCAAGTTAGGGATTCTGGAGAAAATTCAATTGAAAAATTCATACATTTGTATATTCTAGTTAACTTAAAGTTATTGTAATCGGTCCGATTTGTCGAATTGAAAATTTTGACATTTCTCGACGTTTCAAGGTCGGTTCCTAGAGCCTAAATAAAAGATTTTTAGAGATATCCGTGCGTGTGTGTGTATTTACGTTCGTACGTCCGTATGCCCATACGTTCGCGAAGCTTTTTTCGTCGTCCATAGCTCAAGAACCAGTAAAGATATCAACTTCAAATACATTTTGTTATACAGATAATAATGCAGAGAGATTCAGAAAGGACTCTCAAAAAAATTGAGTGGTGGTTTTTTTTACCATAGCAATTTAAAAAAAAGGTGAAAATTTTGGTTAACCCTAAAAATCCAAGTAACGTTTTTTTTTTTTTGAAATCGAAAAAAAACTGAAAAAAAAATATTTGTTACCTCGAAAATTATTGTATGATCAAAAAATGATTCTATCTCCAAAACAATTTTGTGCAACGAAAAATAACGTTTTTAATTTTTTTTTTATAAAAAAATAAAAACCTAAAAAAACATTACTCAAAGTTGGTAAAAAATGATTTTAAACTCAAATATTTCTGCAAAAAATTGAGGTTATGGCTTCCAACTAATTTTATCTTATAAGAAATACTGTTTTTCAAATTCTGTACAATTTTGACAAAAATCGAATTGACAGTTTTTTTTTTACAAAAAATAAAAAAGCTAAAAAAAAATAATAAAAGTAAGTAAAAATTGATTTTCGACTAAAATATTTTTTTCAAAAATTTGAAAATATCTTATAAGAAATGTTGTTTTCAACATTCGGTAAAATTTTGAGAAAAATCGAACTAACAGTTTTTTTTTACAAAAAATGCAAACCTAAAAAAAATTGATAAATGTTGGTAAAAATTGTAATTCGAGTCAAATATCTTTTCAAAAATTAAAAAAATATTGGCTTCAAACTAATTTTATCTTATACGAAATATTGTTTTCAACATTCGATCAATTCAGTTTTGAGAAAAAATCGAATTGTCAGTTTTTTAACAAAAAATAAAAAACCTAAAAAAAAAGCATTACTAAAAGTTCGTAAAAATTGATTTTCGACTCAAATATCTTTTCAAAAATTAAAAATATTGGCTTCAAACTGATTTTATTTCAAAAGATTGTTTTCGACATTCAGTAAATTTTTTTTATAAACATCCAACAGGCCGTTATTTCATAAATAAATAACATCTACAAAAATAAGTACGCAAATTTGGTAAAAATTGATTTTCGGTTCTCGATATCTCGTGAACAATAGAAGATATTGACTTCAAATTAATTTCATTCAACCAATTTGTATTTGTTTATATAAGAAATACAATTTCTTAAAAAATGTTACTAAAATTGGTTAAAATTGGTTTCGACTAAAAATATCGTTAACAAAAATAGATTTCGAAATCAAACTATTTCATTATACGAGTATGCAAAATATTGTTGGTAATTTTTAATTTTTTAAGAATAATTCAACTGACAACTTTTTTAACAAAATACAAAAACCTTCAAACTTTTAAGCAAGACAAATCGACAGACGGGATGGGAAATTATCAGTGTGGGCCTCTTTTTTGTTTTTGTTTCAAAATAGACGAATTGGTAGGTTTAAAGTGTTGAACTTAACATATGACATTTAATTTAACTCTTCACAAAATATGCTTTTGCATTTTCATGGAAATTTTATTCTATTCAAAACCGAGACCAGGCTAATTTAAGTGGATTTTTCCAAGGCTAAGACCGAGAAGTATTAGCAAAAGTCTTGACGATTTTCGTTTTGGAACCAAGCCTCATTTTAAGTATATGGCTGTTTTATCAAGGGTTAAAAAGCTTTTTATGTCAATATGTATGACAGGTGGCAATATGAGGCACCTATCAAAAAGTGTTATCAATTTAAGGTATAGAACTTTAAAAAAAATTATTTTATTTGATCGTTGGTAATACTAAATAATTTATTTAAAAATCAGAGACTGGTGTTTATCGGCGCTCTAAGATTTTGAGAAGCAATGTACTAGAAGACTTTAATAACCAAAAATTGATCATATTATAATACAATAATATAATTGATCATATTATAATACAAAAATAAGTTCTAATAAAATGAAAACTTTATTAAAGGATTTAAATGTTCTGAATTTATCATATCGTGTTTGTGAATCGAACCTCTTTTAACATGTAAAAAAATTAAACCAAAAATTCGGTTTTTAAAGGTTACAATATAGTTCTTAAAAAATAAAATTTGTGACGATTTTCGGAAGAAGAAGTCTATATGTTCAAGATAAACAGAATAATTACGCGTAGGACAAATTTTATAATCTCTGAAACTAGGTTTTTCAAATAATTAGAACTCTATTGAGTTAATTTCTTCAACATGTGCTTAAAGCGTAAGAATTATAATTTATTTAGAACTCAATTTAAATTGAAACGTCTAATTTATTAGACCCTCAAAATGGGGATTCGAGCATATTAGAATTCGGTTAAGAAAATTGTCATTTTTACCAGATAAAGGTGTCGAACGAACTCTTTGGTATCTCTTAAAGAAGACCAATTGTCGTTTTGGGCATTATTTCTTAATCGTCAAATTTATAGATGGAAACATGTGCATTTCAAAGAATATTTACAATAAACTATTAAAATCAGCTACTAGCTCACTCTGCTGAAAAATCAATTTTTGCAATAAAGATCTAAGGTTCTAACTGAGAACTTAAGTTCCCCTAACTCAAAAATTATTTAAAGATGAGTTCTATACAAATGATTAGATGTGAAAAAATACTCGAGTTCTTAATTTTCAACACGAATTTCCAAAAATTAACCCAATATTACTAGATTGAGTTTTAAATTAATTTTGGAACTTAAAAAGTTGGCAGTTAGTTTACAGAAATATTCAATAGCTATGAAATGACTTATGAGTTCTTATTCGACTCTGGGTAATTAATTTCGGACACAAACTTTGATTTCAGTTTACTTTAAAAATTTATAAAAATACCCGTAACAATTTTTTTTTCACAATTTTCAACATAACAATGTTTCAGCGCTTACATAGGACAGGTAAAAATAACTAATGACGGTTTTTCGAAAGCTTTATCAAATACTGAAAATATTTAAAAGCAATATTTGAGATATTTTTTTTTTTAATTTTGGTGGGGGCAAAACCTCCGTTCGGCTAAATTCAAGCTAAAAACTTAATCTAACTTAAATACTTAGTAACTTATAGCTAAAAATGAAGCTGGTGAAAGGAACAAATTTGGAGACGACGAAATTCAGCTCTCGGTCAGATAAGAGCCCAAGGTCGCGAATAACCACAACAGAGGGAATGGGACATGCGAATATTTAGAAATCAACCTCGTATCATTAATGGTGAGGATAAAAAGAAGAGTACCTGAGTGGCTACCTTGTGGTACGCCAGAGTTAAAAAGAAAAGGGTAGCAAAGAGTGCATCTGAAGCGAACATTGTATACGCGGCTTATTAGGTAAAATTAAATCCATTGTAACAAAATCGGTTCAAGCGTAGAAAGCTTAAAGAGTATCAGTCTATAGGATATTTTGTCAAAGTCTAAAGTCAGTGGAAATTACGTGAACTTGGTTTTATTTTTCAAGCGCCGCCGAGAGCTTGATGGACTTAATTTTTGAAAAACCTTGTTGCCTAGGCGAAATAAAAGTTTAGCAATGAAAACTTTAAATATCGTAGAAGATGCGATAGTTTGTATTACTATCTTGTAAAAGAGTGATTACTTTAAAAAAGTTTAATTCGATAACCTTGAACAAAATCTGGTCGTTCAGTGAAATTGTTGATTCGATTTAAAGATTGCATTTATTTTTTTAAAAGTAGTGAATCTGCATTAATTTCAATTGTTTGTCTTCTTTTGAAGGCTTTGCATTCATTTGAAGTTTTTGCTTAATAATTCAAATTTTTCAATTCTGTTCAATTATTCGTTGCCATTGAATAAATACGAATATAGTTTAAAACAATAATAGCATTTAATTGATTTATTTGAGAAAAAAGTGATTGCAATTTTTCGAACTTCAAATGAATAATAGTTCCAAATTTTAAAGCTCCTTAGGTCTTAAAGTAAAGCCATTGAATATTATCCCTAAAAAGTTGAAGAATTTTTAAAAGACTGCGTTCTTCTCTTTTAACTCTTTCTGAAACATTTTAAGATTAAGATTCCATATTTAAGGCAAAACTTCCACCAATCTAAAGATAACACCTAGTTCATACGACCATAGAACTTGGCATCTCTTTACGTTTCTTCCTTTCCTTTTTTTTTTTGGGTACACCATCAAATTCGTAGTACATCCATAAAATTTTTGAAGGACTTTTCCTTCTTGTAAAAGTTGTAGAATATGAATGAATGATTTTTTTTATTATTTAAATCTGTCAGAAAGGCCAAGGAATAAAATATACATTATACATATACACAAAACAAATATTTGAAATTTATGTGTGTGAAGATGTAGAGAATATAGAGACTCTTGTCAGAAAAGTTTTGAAGTTTTGTTAGAGCTATAGAGAGGGAGAAGTCGTAGCAGAGCCAGAGTCAGGCACTGAATAGCCATCGTCATGTTATGCGGGTGAAGTTTGCTTAAAAATACAACCAAAAAAATGTCATCTTGAAAACGAGTTCAATTCGATGAACAATTCATAACTTATTTGCTATTGGAATATTTTTATTTTTTCACAGACTTAAATAGGTTCCAAAAAATGTCATGATTTATATCATCAATAATAAATTTGAGAATCTCGCGATGTAGATTGTTGGCGTTGTTGTAACTGTCATTGTCACTGTGTCGCGTCTTCGTCGTCGTAGTCGTTGTCATAGTTGTCGTTGTCTTTGTCGAGTTTATGATGTGAAATTGGATTCAAAAGGGGTTTCTTAACTGATTTTCTAGAAAAAAAAGGGTTACACAAGATTGAAGTTGATTTTTTCATTTTTTTTTTTTTTGGAGTGACAGATTTAGTGTGTACTGAAGTTATAACAATTTTTCGATTCAAAAATCCGATAAGATATTGAAGTTAGCGTAGTCTAATGTAAAGAAAAAAAAAAGAACTAAACTTTGAGGATGTTTTTTTAACGGAGTCGCTAGTTTTTTTTTTTGTGAAAAGAATGAACAAAGAACAAAAGTGGATTTAAACGAACTTCTTATGGAAACTGAGTTAACTATTTGCACAAGTTAACTGGAAATAAGGAAGTTATTTAAAAAAATGTTGATATTATCATTATAACCATGAAGTTTACACAAGTTGAATACTTGTGAATTTTGAATGCGCATAAATTTTGCAAACAAAATCTCGTAAAAGGTTTTTCTTTCTTCATTGAGAATATTTGAACAAATATATGGTCTAAGGAAAATATAATATAGGAGTTTAAAAGACCCTAAATCCCGACATCGATGAAATGATTTTGATGAAGATTTAAAACAACAAAGGAAATATTGTAACTCAATGCATTCCATTCTTACCTCTTTTTAATGAGAAAGTTGCAGAAGGAAGTAATAGACTTTGTTATAAATTAATACTACAATAAGACCGTTTTTTTAATATCTGTAAATTAACTTCATTCTTGACAAAATTACAAGCACACAGAAATGGTTGAGAGTTGTAAATCACTAGACTTTAGTTTTCAACAAGGTCGCTTAGGAAGTTATTGTTATCGGTCCGATTTGACGAATGACATTTCCAGACGTTTCAAGGTCCCTAGAATCTAAATCAAATGTTTTTAGAGAGATGTCTATGTGGGCATGTGCAGTTTTTTCGTCGGCTAAATCTCAAGAACCTGACCTACAAATCGCCATAATAAGCCGTGACTACCCAGATGGCAAAAAAAGATGGCTTCTTGTGGAAAATGAGATCCTTAAAGCTTTGATGGCGGCATCAGAGAACCATAGTTCTGAGGACTATACCTTTGATGGTGCCGGATGGCGGCGAGGAGTTAAAGTGGTCTGCTGCGGTGACCAGAAATCACGGGAGTTCCTGAACCGTACAATCGCCAACATTGACGAACTATGGGAAGGTTCCTCCCTTGAAGTTCTACCCGCCGCAGCTCTACCACTCCGCCAGCAGTTTAGCATCTGGATCCCCCCTCCTGCAGATTATGAGGACGCAGCCATTATTAAGCTGTTCGCGAAGCAGAACAAAGAGCTTCCCATTTTAGAATGGAAGCTCCAACATTCAAGAAAGAGCCATGGTGGCGAAGGGAAGGACCTCTTGTTTGCGGCAGACAAGAAATCTGAACTGCTTAGAGAAAGAAAAGACGTGTTTAGGTATGGCCTCGGAACCGTAAAGGTTAAGAGGCATGAAGGCAAAGGGGAGTCAAAAGCTGCAAGTGGTGCAAATAAACCGGCACCACGCTAAAGCAGCAACGTACGACCTTACGCTCTACATGTCTCACGAGAACGTGGATGTTGCCTTGATCCAGGAACCATGGTTAGGCAAAAACCGATACCGTGGGTTGAGGTGAAAACACTACAACCTTTTCCATTCCATGTCAGATGAAGGTGATATTAGAAGTTGTATCCTAGTGAAAAAATCAATTAACGCTTTCTTCCTATCTAGGTACAGCAACAAGGACAAAACGGCAATTAGCGTTGAATCGAATGAAGGAAACTTCATTCTAGCGTCGACGTACATGCCGTACGAGGAGGAGGGCCCACCATCAAAAACAGTCCGCGATCTAGTGGTCCATGCCACAACAAGCGATACACCTTTGGTGGTAGGGTGTGATGCCAACGCTCACTACGCTCAATGGGGCTCAAAGGACATCAATAAAAGGGGTGAGTCAATTTTTGAATATATTCTCTGTTCTAATTTATCGTTATGTAATAGGGGCAATCACCCTACCTTTCGAAACAAAACAGGGAGGAAATCATAGATTTGACTCTTATTAGCAATAATATAGCGACCATTCAGTTAGGGGACTACTCGTCCCGATTGGGGTACTCAAGAGGAAGATAGACCTTAAACTAAAAGAGAAAATCAATAACTCCTGGAAATCCAGGGACGATTGCGTAATCTCTAGAAGTTTATGGCCTAACACAAATGAAAAGGAAACTCGGTATATTCTATCGCTGAGTAAAACGAACATTAAAATCTTGATAGGTGTACTAACAGGTCATTGTGCCATTGGCACAATGGCTAATAGAATAGGGGCATTTGCACCCGATTTTTGTAGGAGCTGTCAGGATGAGGAGGAAATGGAAACCATTAAACACCTGCATTGTGACTGTCAGAACCTCCAAACCAGCCGAATCCGTCATTTCGGAAACAGGTTTGCTGGAGAACTGGATGATCTAGCACAGGTCTCAATGGCAAACATGAGGAAATTTATAAATAGCACAGGCTGGTTCGTTAACGAGCCAGTCTACGTTAATCGGCAAAATTTAGGAGCATCTAAGCTAACTTTTACTTTTTACAGGGGATCACAATGGACCAGTAGGCCCCCGTGTACGCAACAGCTTCATGCTGTGCACACCTCTTATCACCTAACCTAACCTTACCTATCTCAAGAACCAGTGGAGATATCGACTTCAAACAAATTTCGTTTTCTAGATAATCACATCAAAAGATGCAGAAAGAACTTTTCACAAAATTGAGTGGGTGTTTTTTTTTTACTGTAGCAATTTAAAAAAAAAAAAAAACACATACAACTTTGGTTGTCCCCAAATAATCTCTGGAACCAAAAACACTAGCGACTTAAATTAAATTTTATATTATGCATTGTAACGTGATGCTAAATTCATATCCATACATATATTACAAACAAAAAAATTAACTCACGGTTATTTACAAATCAAAACAAAATTATATGCCTCAAAGAATAACGTTTTTGACATTTCGCAAATTAAAAAAAAATCAAAGTTTTTTTTTACAAAAATTAAAAACCTACAAAAAGTTACAATTACAATTAAAAGTTTGTAAAAATTGAGTTTACAATATAATATTTTGGCAACAAATATTGATTTTAATATTGTAACATTTTAAGAAAAATTCAATTGACAGTTTTTTTATTAAAAATAAAAATTGTAAGAAAAATATTACACAAAAATGATAAAAAATGATTTTCTAATCGAATATCTCGAGAATTTGTTGCGTTATAAATGAATGCAACAAGTTCTTTTTATATTTAGTTTTAATTTTAAGAAAGACGTTCATTTTGCATCCACTTGTTACTGATGTTTATTTACAATGTTCGATTTGACAAATGTCACAATTCTTCTACACGAGAATGGGAGAGAGAGCGGGAGGGCCATAGTCCTTCTGACCATGGTTCTCTCTGCCATTTTCGTGAGGAAAAAGAACCAAGTTTCGTTTCAGGTTTTAAAAGAACGATGGTTTCATGGAAGTGAAACCAAACCAGATGGACGGTCTGGTCGATGCGTAAAGTTGCATGTAAAGTCACTCCAAATGGAGAATGGCCTACGGCCCAACAAAAAGTTTTAAAAAATTGTAAATTTATATTCATAAAGTTTAAAAAAAAAATTGTAAATTTATATTTTTTGGTAATTCTTTTGTTTAACTTGTTATTTTTTTTTTAACGTTGATACTATTAATTATTAATTAATTGTAAAACTCTTAACAAATTGTATGGACATATGTTCGGTTAAGTTTCGGGCAACTTAGTTCGGGGTTTAGTTAACACATCCCAAATTGTAACTATTTTGTTTTTTTTCCTTTCGCGCGGTTGTTTTAAAGTTAAAGTTAAACTGAAATTAAGTTAAAGATTTTTCTCAATTTTAAATTTCTCGGTCCTTGTTCGATATCGAAGTAGAAAGTGGGGGTGGCTGAATGCAGCTCATGGAATCTACGTAACCTGGAAGTGAATCCAGCGGGCGGCGAATTCCAGGATGACTTGCATTCAGATGTGAGAGAAGAAGCGAGTAAGCAGGACCGCGAGAATTTCATCACAAGTTGAGATCAACAAGCCGATCTCCGATTGGCTGTTGATGAAGTGATTGAAATCCGTCACTCCATATTGGGTGAAAGCTAAATTGGCGGGAGATGAAAAAAAAGAGATAGGACAGATCTTGAGATCTGGCCGTCAATTCTTGGCAAACTTTCAGAGTGTTTAGACAGAAAGTGGTGATTTCGAACTTTGACCAAGTAGAAAAAAAAAATTGAGAAATATCAGAAAAGTGAATTGTGTCGTGATAACAAACAAATTTAAGGAAGAAAAAAATAGAAAAAGGAAAGGAAAGGAAAAAAGGAGTTAGTTGGGAATTTTACAGAAAAATACAAAAAAAAGATAAGTAGACATTTTCGTTCGTGTAAATCGTTTTAATTCTTTGTTTCAATCCCAAAATTTTATTTGTGGGAGTTTAGACCTTAACGGTCCATTGTCCATACAATTTTACATAATTCGAAAAGATCCTGAGTTTTTGTCCTACGCTTGTATGGTTTCTTAGGCATTCATAAATAAAGCAAGTTTTATAGTGGTTGTATTTTTTTCGTTGGTGTTTTTATTTTCTTTGTTTCAGAAAAGGTTGCAATTTCCTTTTTTTTTTCATTTCAGAAAAAAAATTGCTGGCGCCCTTTCTTCTTACTCAACGTAAGAACGCCCCTGTGGCAATTTCCAATTAAAATAATATTTTTGATATCAACGTGATATGAAATCATCACGCAACTTAAATTAATCGAATCGTCGATTAATTTATATTTGCTTCACCCACCCCTTACTGAGCTGTCGTGGTGGCAGCACTTATTTTGCTGCTTGTTGCAATTTTGCCTCTTCGCCGCTGTTGTTTGACAGATCGGCATAATTTGCACATTTTCATTTCATATATCGCGTTTAAATTTGGTTAAGTGGTTTTGTTTTCTTTTCGTTTTTTTTTTAATTTCAGTTTTAATATCGTTTTTGATTTTATTTAATATAAAAATAATTATCGGTGGAGAAATTGCAACAAATTAATGGAGATATTGATTTCAAAATTAGAAAAATGTGATTTTCTTAGAAAAACTCAATTGGCATTTTTTTTAATAAGAAATACAAATTTAAAAACAAAATGCTACTAAAAATTTGGTAAAAATTGATCTTTGACTAAAGGTCAATCTCAAGAACAAAAACAGATATTGAAATCAAACTAATTTTATCATATACAAATTAGTGCTGTTAACTTGTACTTAATTACCAATTGGTTAAATTTAGTATATAAGGTTGTTTTCGGTCATAATCTTCTGGTACAAGATTTTTAAGATAATATGGAACAATTTAAGATAAAAAAACAAACATCCCTTAAGGGATAAATATTAATTAAGAATTTCAATTTCCTCTAAGGGAAAGTGCCTATTAGTGAAAAAAATATTGTAATCGAATTTTATAGGGCACATGATTTTTACGTCTAAGCACGATGACTGTGATGGAAAATTCTTGAAAAGTATATTTTTACTCACAGATAAATTGTTCTTCAAGTACATACCTGAAAATATAGAAAGAAAAATATTTGTATTAGTTTGTCCTTAAAACAAAATAATAAAACAATCAAAAATAGAAAAAAAAACTAAAACAAAATCAAATTACAATATTTGATTATACAAAATCTCAAAAGTTATAGTTCACAACAACTATAAAACTTCCATTTATTATAAATAACTAAAAACATAAAAAAAGGACGAATCCTCTGATAATACAGGATCATAAATATTCGGATGGACAATAAAGAAGAAAAATTATACATAAATAAATCTGAACTTTTTAAACTATGTACATAAAAATACTTCATAAAAAAAAAAACAGTAATCCATTTCAATTACATCACCAAATAATACTGAATTACATAAAATAGGAATTAATTTAGAAAGAAAAAGAAAATAAAAACAACAGTATCTCGTATATAACATCAATAATCCCGTCGAATGCAATTTGAAAGGACGAATTACATTTTACTAATAAATGTTTATCTCGACTTTGAAGAATATTCCTTTTTTTCTTCTCGTTCTTTTATTAAAACAGTTTTCTTTTTTCTTTTGGTTGGTATTTCCTTTAACAACACAAATATAATGTCCTTTTGTGTGTTGGTTGGGGGTTCTGTATTTGTTTTTTTTTTTTTTGGAATGGGGATTTGGGGTACATTTTTATTACAGACACAAACCATTGGGTGTCGAGACTGTCTGTCAAGAAATTGTATAATAAAATAGTGAAAAGCAAGGAAGTATTTACGAGGATGTATGTAAGTAAGTGTACTTTAGCCAGCCACACCCCCCCTCCCTCCCATCTCTCGCAAAGGAAACCATAGAAATCACAAGGAAGAAAATATCCTTGGGGCTTACTTACTTACACTTATCGGCATTTGTTAAATTACAATTTCAGTCTAGAAGCAATACTTTACTATATACGCGAACGAATATTGTGTAACCCAAGTTTCCTATGTAAGACGAAAAGGACTAAGGAGTCGAAGGAGCATACGAGTGGGTTCAGAAAAGTAAAGCTAGCAAAAGGTGGAGCAAATTTCATTTGCGATGATGCATAAATAAGACGTTGGAAATGAGAGAAGCAAGAAAAAGGACTCCCCGATTCTCGACAGGACTTCAAATAGGTTTCCTTAATTATTCCATATATTCTATATACACAGTATATAGGTATGTATGTATATACTTAGGTATAAGAAAACACAAAGAAAGACAAGACGAAAAGCGCGTCCAGGAACATTAAAAGGTGTTTTCTTTTAATGCTAGTGCAAATTCAAGGAATGAAAAAGAATACTTTGAAAAGTTCATTTAAGGTTGATGGTAGGGCCAAGTCTTTTTTTATTCACCTTTTTCTCTCTTTTTTTTTGTTTTTCTTTAACTTTTTGGTTCCTTAGTCAAAGTTTTGAATTCAAAAAAGGGCATTGTTTTGAATAACAAATTGAGATTGGGCCGCTAAAAGTAATTGGATAATAGGAGAATTGAAAATATCTTGAGAATAAAATGATTTTCAATGTTTGTACCTATAGGTAACGAGAGGTTAACAAAAAATGAAAAAAAAAAAGTTTAACGATTGAATTTTCGACTTGTGCGAAAACATGTAAAGTTTAAGTTTAAAGGAAATTGAATCGGCGCACTTTCTTGTTTTGCAGCTTTAAATAATACAGGGTTTCCAATAAGAGGTTTCATTTTGATATTTAAAAAAAACGAGTATTTTTGTAAAAGAAATCAATAGATATTTATTTAGTTTTAAAGAAGAAAATATGCTATTAACAGTAGAAAACAATATTAGCTAAAAAATCGTCACGGCTACGGTTCCAGCTCCATGTCCTTGTGATAACATTTTTCATAACTTATATTAGTACATTTACGGTCGAATGTCTTCAATAGGTTAACCAATTCCATCTGTATTGTCTTGAATCAGTTGTTGGATCATCGCCATTAACCTTTTCTTTAATGTCGCCTCAAAGAAAAAATGACTAAAGGTGTTTAATCACAAGATCTCTGTAGCCAATTGTGATCACTTTTTCAAGAAATAAAATTACGTTAGAAATTTTTTCCTACAGAAACGCGATTGTTTCGTTGATTGTGTGGCATTGTAGTGCCGCTTTTATTTTTTAAATAAACCTCGTACACATCAATATCCTATCAGCTATAAAACTAATTAATTTAAAGTTCGGTAGCATAAATCCATTGACCGTAGGAGTTGAACCATAATCCATTGACCGTAGGAGTTTAACCATCAGCCTCATTTTCGTATAAGATAAGTCCACTCGCACTTTGAGAATTGACAGGCTTTTCAACAACCATCTTGGATTTTCTGCACGACAATTGTGACAAGCCTGCTTATAAACGTAACCTCCGAGGCACCCAATTAGCGATCTAACGAAGTTTGAACTCTAAATTTTTAAGCCTATGTTTTATACGGTGTATTGATGGTGACACCATACCAATGCCTTAAGATCGACGAACCTGAGATTTCGTCAATACTACAGGCTATAGCATGTTTTATTCACATTTTTCACATCACATACTTTTTCTTACAGCTCAATTTTTAAGGCAGTTTCACTGTTTGCGTCTAAAAAGCGTCTTCACGATGATCTTAAAGTGGTTTTGTGACTGTCTTCAAATAAAGGGTGTCCCAAAATTAACGCAAGATTTGAATTAAATAGAAAACGCCGTTTTTAGTCTTTTGATAGTTATATTTTTATTGACTCGTAAAGTACATAGGATAGGGTTATGTATGGAATAACACATCGGACAAATGACCTCCACGGCTTTGCATGCACATGCGCACTCTTTTGTTGAAATTTTCCATGACCATTCTGCATAAATGTGGCTGAATTTCGTTGATGCAGGGTTGAATCTCCTCCTTTAATGCACGGGTGGTTGTGGGCTTGTTGACATAGACTTGTGATTTCAATTTTGATCACCGAAACGAGAGAGTACACGACCTGGAAATGTCTCATGCAGTAATTGAATTGTTTCACGGGCTGTATGACATGTGGCACCGTCTTGTTGAAACCACATATTGGACACATCAATATCATCCAATTTTGGCAGAAAGAACTGTGTAATCATGTCGCGATATCGAGCACCAGTAACAGTCACTGCTTGACCAGCATCATTTTCAAAAAAATATGGCCCAATTATGCCTCCAGCCCAAAATCCACACCATACAGTCACGCGTTGTGGATGCATTTGTTTTTCGACAATCACATGTGGGTTCTCCGAACCCCAAATGCGGCAATTTTGGCGATTGACAAAGCCATCAAGATGAAAATGTGCTTCATCGCTTAGGATGATTTTGCTCGAAAAATCAGGGTCCATTTGTTGATGTTCAATAATCCATTCAACGAACTCTCTTCTCTGTCCATGGTCATTAGGCTTCAATTGTTGTGTTAATTGAATTTTGTAAGCATGAAGACACAGATCTTTAATGAGTATACGCTGTAGAGAGGTTCTTGAAATTTGCAATTCTTGTCCACGACGTCGAATTGAGGTTCCTGGATTGTCAGCAACACTCTCACGCACTGCTTCGACATTCACATTTGAACGGCTTGTTTTTGGACGACCAGTGTGTTTGGCGTCTCCAACGGATCCAGTCTCCATGAATTTTTCAATTAATCTCTTCACAGTTGACGAAGTTAAAACACTATTCCGACCATATTTTGTATGAAATTTTCGAACTGCAGCCGCCAAGCTTTCACTATTTTTGAAATATTCTTTAGTAATGAAGACACGTTGTTCTCTCGTGTAACGCTCCATTTTTAATAACCCTATACTGTTAGCTGTCAAATTGCTTTTTTTCAGGGTTGCCAACACTTCACTGCACAAATGGCGGCAAATTCAAATCTTGCGTTAATTTTGGGACACCCTTTATGTTCATCATTGTTGTCCTCAATTTTAACAATTTTAATGTTGAAGCTTTTATCACTCCATTTTATTAATGGCGGTATTTTACTTACTAAATGTGAAAAGATGAAAGCTGCAAAACTGACAGCTGTCCAAATACCAAATGAAACCTCTTATTGAAAAACCCTAAATTTAAATTTTAAAGCTTCATCTGCATCATCAGTCACAATTAATTGATTAAAATCTTTTTGAAGTTCGCTCATATTAACACATTCTGAACATTGTCTATAAATTAAAAAAAAAAAAAAAAAGAAACAAAAACAAAAACAAAATAAATGTCCTTTTAATGAACCAGCGAAATTACATATTTTCATTAACAAACACTCCTCAAATATCACCCTAATAAATTGGTACCATAGCTGTTATTATGAAATTTTCAATATCCTTCCTTTCAAAGCTTATTTCCGTCATTTTATTAATCCGAATTCCTCATTACCGATTCAAAAAATAACACCCAGCCATATTGATATCACAATCTGATATGCTTTGCAAATGCGTCCTTCCAATATTCACGATGGATGATGGTGATGCAATTGCAATGTACCTACACATGTGGGTCCAGCTCCATGGGTATTGGGTAGTTACAAAGGTATAGCTAGGGTATCTATTTAAATAGTCCATATTCCTATACCAACATGTATCTATGCATATTTATTTATAACCTTTATATTTGATGACCATCCTGCAGCAGGAAGAAGTTAGCAATTTCCTCTTTTGACAGTAGAAATGCCGCAAATTGAACATGCGTTGCACATGATATCCTTCCGCGCATTTGCTCCCTGGCCTGGACTAAAAACCAGGATGCAAATAATACAAAAATATGTTTTTTAAAATTATACTTCCCAAGCAAATACACAAAAAAAAAAGGAAGGAAATATTCGAACATATACAACATCTCCACCAATATTTGAATTTTCTGTGTAACGTGTTTTTTTGTAATTTTTCCTTTTTTCAATTTTTTAAATAAAAATATAAAAATAAAGAAATACACAAATAAATATTAAAATCATTTGCAAATGAATATCTCTGCAATTTACTTTGCTTGTGTTTTTGTTTTTGATTTTTTAAATAAAATACCAAAATAATAAAATCAAAAAAAGAAACATCAATAATATTAATGGTATTTTGTTATTGGCATTTCTTTTTTAATATCGACATTCATAAATAAAAGGGTAAAATGTTAAAATGGTATGTGTATTGTCGGGTCGTTCATATTCCAATTTTAACATTTTTGCTTATAGAAATGTAAATTGATATCCACTTTTCTATTTTGTTCGGGCAGAAAAAATATCTTTTTAAAAGGTTCAAATTTATTGAAAATGGTGTTTGTTTAAATACTCAATTTTTTGTTTGTAAATCTTTTTATAATTTATTACAGTAGAGGAATTGCGCTCACAAATATAAACATAAATAATAGCAATTGGAGTCAAAATTGAATATTTACTTTTTGTGGAAAAAATAAATTTACATTTTTTAGAAGAAAAAAAGAAACAGGAATTAATGGCATCCGATTTATTTATTTTCTATAAAAAGTCTTTAGTTATTATGAACAAATTAACTTTGACTTAAATTAGTCATTACATTTCACCATATGACAATCCTCTTCACAGCTTCAGTGTTAATTTGAATATAAAAGACCGGAATTAAAAATGATTGATGATAAGGCCGACTAAAAGATGAAACTTCCATCGAACTTATAAGATTTTCCAGGACGCTTCTTTAATGTTGTAAAAATTTATCTATAAAACTGGGACATTTTAAAACAATCTTAAAAAAGAGGCTGGGATGCGACCCACACTGATAACTACCCATCCCGGCTGTCGATTGTCTTGCTTCAAACTTGAACGAAATGTTCATACCAATATTTTGTGTGAAATAAGGATTTTGAACTCAATATCTTACTTTGTTCTCTTAATACTTGATTCGAAAACCATTTCTTATCAGTTTTTTGTTGTTTCTGTAGGTTTTCGTGTTTCGTTTTGTTAAAAAAGTTGTCAGTTGAAGTTTTTTTTTAAATTAACTAAAAATTACCAACAATATTTTGCATATGATGAAACAGTTTGATGTCAAAGTCAATTTCTGTAAACGAGATTTTTAGTTGGGAACTAAGTCTTACCAATTTTAGAAGGATTCCTTGAAAGTATATATTTCTTATATAAACAAATACAGATTGAATTTTTGTAAGAAAATTTAATACAGAATGAAATCATTTTGAAGTCAATACCATAATTTATGCACGAGATATCGAGAATCGAACATCAGTTTTTACCAATTTTGCGGACTATTTTTTGTAGATCTTAATTTTTATGAAAAAAACTGACAACTCGAATTTGTATACAAATTTTACTGAATGTCAAACACAATATTTTTTTCATTTTTAAAAAGAAGAAGTCGAAGAACAATTTTTACCAACTTTTGGATATGGTTTTTTATGGTTTTTATTTTTTTTGTAAAAAAAACTGTCAATTCGATTTTTCTGAAAATTCTACTGAATATTAAAAACAATACGTACGTAATTCGCTACGTATAAGGCATAGTAATAAAAAAATGATTATTGAGTTCATTTATTGAAACAAAAAAATATTTTAAATTGCTAGTTATAATAAAATGATATATTGTTTATAATATATTTATCAGCAAAGAGTAAAAACTGAAAAATAAAAAAGAATTGGGTACTCTTACTATGGTGGGTCTAAATGGGTTAGTCTAAAACAGTTGGATAAACAATATTTTTTGTTTTACCATTTTGAGCATGAATAAATAAACAGTTGGGGGTACCGACTCTGGAACAGGCAACATAAAGTTGGCCATGTGAAAAACATGATTCCTCCAAATTGACACCACAAACGTGAAGTGTTTGCCCTTGGGCCTTATTTATGAACATCGCAAATGATAAACGCACAGGATATTGTAATCTTTTGAATTCAAATGGCATATCAGTTGGAATCATAGTGATACGCGGTATCAAACACACTTCTCCTTTTGATTTATCAGTTAAGATTGTAGCTTCAATCAAATTTGGCAATAACTTTTTCACTGTCAATCTGGTGCCATTACACAGTTTTGGTGGATTAATATTTCGCAATAATATAATTAAAGAACCAATTTTCAGATTCAAGCAATGCGGTGGTATACCAGCTGGTTCCAATGAATTTAAAAATTCAATTGGATAATTCATTGCCTCATCTTGACTATTAACACTGTCAATTGATTTATATGTCGTGACTACACCTGGCAGTTTCGCTTGAATTTGAAAATTAATGGCATTGATATGAATGTTCTTCGGTGCTAAAATGGGTCGTTCTCTCAACCAATCATGATTTCTGTAATTCTGAAAAATATTCGGAAAAACACATTCAATCGACTCATCTATAGATTGCGCAATTGTTCAAAAATTGTTCGGTAAAGTGATCAGTCCGTTGGTACTGTCGATTGGTATTTTGCCATCACCAATTTCTAACAAGTGTTTCGATTATTTTTTGTAAAAAAAACTGTCAATTCGTTTTTTCTCAAAATGTTACCAAGTATCAAAAACGTTTTTTTTCGTTGCATAAAATTATTTTGCTATTAAAATATTCGAGGTGACAATTATTTTTTGTCAGTTTTTTTGATTTGTAAAAAAAAACGTTAGTTGAATTTTGTTTAAAAATTGTATTAGTTTGGTACCAATGTATAATATAAAATTTAATTTAAGTCTCTAGCGTTATTGGTTTCGTAAGTTATTTTGGGTTAACCAAAATGTTTACTTTTTTTTTTATTTCTGTGGTAAAAAAAACACCCACTCCATTTTTTTGACAGCCCTTTCATGCATCTTTATGCATTATTTTATAAATTTTTTTGAAGTCGATATCTCAACTGGTTCTTGAGATCTGGACGACAAAAAAGCTTCCCGAACGTACGAACGTGCGTACACACGCACGCACAGACATCTCTCTAAAAATCTTTTATTTAGACTCTAGGGACCTTAAAACATCGAGAAATGTCAAAATTTTCAATTCGACAAATCGGAACAATTACAATAACTTCCTACGGGAAGTTAAAAATGTACACTTTTCAAGACAATTGATGACTTTAATATTTCAGGCAATTGAATATTAATTCAATCTTTTAATGGACTTTCATAATTTGACTTTTTAATTGAGATTAAATCATTTTTTTTTAATTTTTTTTTTACTTAGTTATTTTTTAAGAAACTTTTAAAGAAACTTTTTTTATAAATCAAAAAAACTGCAAAAAAATTTGTCACCTCGAATATTTTACGAATAAAAAATGATTTTATCACCAAAACAATTTTGTGCAAAGAAAAACAACGTTTTCAACATCTGGTAAAATTTTGAGAAAAACCGAATTGAAATAAAAAATAAAAACCTAAAAAACACATTACTCAAAGTTAGTAAAAATTGAATTTCGACTCAAATATCTTTTAAAAAATTTAAATTATGGCTTCCAACTTATTTTAACTTATAAGAAACATTGTTTTCAACATTCTGAAAAATGTTGAAAAAAATCGAATTGACAATTTTTTTACGAATAATAAAAAAAAATAATTTCAATAATTTTAAAAAATAATGTTGTCAACATTCAGTAAAATTTTGAGCAAAATCGAATTGGCAGTTTTTTTTACAAAAAATAAAAACATAAAAGAAAATTTAACAAAAGTTGGTAAAAATTGATTTTCGACTCAAATATCTTTTCAAAAATTTGAGATTATGGCTTCCAACTAACTTTAACTTATAAAAAATATTGTTCAACATTCGGAAGAATTTTGAGAAAAATCGACTTCGCAGTTTTTTTTTTACAAAAAATAAAAACCTAAACAAAAAAATTAATCAAAGTTGGTAAAAATTGATTTTCGACTCAAATATCTTTTCAAAACTTTAAGATATTGGCTTTAAACTACTTTTATCTTTTAAAAAATATTGTTGTCAACATTCAGTAAAATTTTGAGAAAAATCGAATTGACAGTTTTTTTACAAAAAATAAAAACAAAAGAAAATTTAACAAAAGTTGGTAAAAATTGATTTTCGACTTAAAAGTTATCAGTTTGGGTCGCATCCCCGCCTCTTTTTAATATTTTGGGTTTAAAAATAATATATAATAAAATAATTTCAAAATCTTAAAAAAAAGCAAACACTGATGGAAATTTTATAAAATATTTTATTAAAGTCCGAAAAATCGAAATCACAATTAGTTTAATTTTAACAAATAAAAAAAAAAAATTGGTAAAAACTAAATTTCGACTCAAATATCTTGGTAAAAATTAAATATACCGGCTTATAGGGAATTTTATGTCATTGTTTGTTTTAAACAACTGGCAACATTTTTTTGGGGCTTATGTCTCACTTCGGTGGGACATAAAACCGAAATTGAATTTGGGCCTTAAGTCCTACTCAAATATAATCTAAGTCCCAAATTTGTTTGCTAAAAATGGGACATTGTCCCCAAATTTTTCTAGAGCCAAAAAAGAATAAAAAGTTTTTGTATTTCAATACAATGAACAATAATTTTTTGATACGGTGATAATACAAAAATATCAACAACTCAAAGCACCTGTAGCCCGCTTTGCGGGTTCTCAGGATTTTAACTCCCTTTTTCGGGTTCACACCCGCTCACACAACTCCGTTCCTCCGCTTAGGGTATGTAAAGTCACCAGGCAGGCGCCAATATCAACAGCTTTTTTGAATAAAAGCACCTGTGGGTGGCCCGCTTCGCGGGATCTCAGGATTTAAACTCCACTTTTCGGGGTTCACACCCGCTCACGCAACTCCGTTGCTCCGCTTAGGGTATGTTAAGTCGCCAGGCAGGCGCCTATATCAACAACTTCTTTCAATAAAAGCACCTGTGGGTGGCACGCTTCGCGGCATCTCAAAACAAAGTCTTGTGGTATTGAAGTGCTCCGAGTTTTGTCATTTGGTGATTCTTATTAAGTGGGACGTTAGCCCCAACATTTTTATTTGGGGCTTTGGTCTTACATGGGGACCAAATTAGATTTCGGTTTTATGTCCCACCGAAGTGAGACATAGGTAAGCCCCAAAAAAAAAGTTGGGTGTTATGTCCCTGGGCCGTATGTCTCTGCGCCGTAATAATATACATTTTCGTACAAAACAATATTTCAACTTTTTAAAAGATTTTATATAGGTACGAAATTTTCTTGAAAATTAGTCATTTTTGGGTATGAACTATTAATAGAAAAATCCGTGATATAAAGTTGTGAAAAATATCAAAAAGCAGATATAAATCATTTTGATATAATATTCCACTCCTTTTTTAAGGAATGTCAGTTTTTATTTTTAAAAACGTATACATACCATATGCCTCCCTATAACGTAGTTACGTCTTTTATATCATAACTTTTTTTTATTAATTTGTAACGAATTGTCAAGTTATTTCGTTGTAAATTGGAGGACTAGGTGCAAACAGAATGACTGACAGTTGGCCAAATTACATTTTTCGAGGGATATTTTTTTTTAATTTAAATGACATTTCGATAACAACAATTATTTTACTAAAAACAATAATAAGATCACTATTTATTCTTCTTCCTGCTGCACATTAAGATATTTTTCGTAATAATATTAAGAAATATTTCCAATTTCGTTTTTTTTTTTTTTTCTCAAACGAAACAGAGCGAAAAAGTTAAAAAAACTGTTTTTGAATTTCATTGCATAATCAATACAAACATAATACAACTTTATTTCTATATTTTAAAGCAATTTTATTTTTCAAACACAATTTCTTAAAAAAAAATTAATTTCTCATAAAAATCAACTTGCTTTAATTTTTACCAAAATGTTGTCAAACATTCTTGCACGAAATGCAATCTTTGTTTTTTTCAACATTCATCATCTTCATTTTCAATATTAAAAAATCAAATTTCCAGTGTGTAAACATTTGATAAATTTTTTCATTAAAAATTCACCACAACTTAAACATTTTTTCCCCAATTTAACTTCTGTAGTGTCACCGTACAAAAAATATAAAAAAGTTCTTCTTCAAAGGAAGAAAAAAGAAAACCAACGAAAATACACTTATTCAAGGAAGCATCAGAGCAATTTATTCGACAATAAATTCCGCTTCGCAGCTGACAGCCTGATGTAACACAGACAGCAGCGCAGAACAAAAATCCCAACACTGATTCCATCACAGAAAAAGGGAGAGATATAGAGAAAAAGGATGAAAGAGAGAGAGAATAAAAAAAATAAAACTGAAATTGAGCCTTTCAACCTCAATCGCTTACAAAATACCCATGGATTTATATAAAATATCTTCCTATCCATGTATTTCGTTGCATCGTCGCATTTTGTTTCGGCCAAACTGTCGATTTCCACACCTGGTTTAACCAATCTCCAAACGAATCAAACTGACTGACATACAAAAATAAAATTTCAAAAAAATGAAAACCCATTCAAAAAAACATTACCACAATCAATACTATACGAGAGCAGCTGTTCTACCAGAGATAAACATCCATCCAACATCCATTCATATAAAACAGCATTATGCCACTCTAAAGCGCACTCACACTTTCCTTCCCTTTAGCCTGCCACCCATCAAGCTTTGCTTCCTATACGAGTACTCATGCCATTGTATTCATAATGGAAACAAAGGCATCTGTGCAAACAAGCCCAAAGGGCATCAGCAACAACGGTACCCGAGTACTATGGCATAATATACCTACGTAGTGAAATTATTGCCGTAAGGCAACACGAGCTATGTTCCGTCGTCGTCGTCATCGAAATCGACATCGTCGTCGTCGTTGGGGGCTTATGTTTAGCATTTGTGACTGCAATCTCTAAGATAAGCCCCAACCCTCTTATCTTTATAGACATACATTCAGGATAACGTCAACGTCGAGTTCGGCGGCGGCGCGGCGGCTGAAACTGCAAATGGGCCAAATG